>OY776081.1:19292315-21692315 GCA_963675205.1 Catocala nupta
AATTTGTGAGGCATGCAAACGAAGAGGTATAAGCTTTCTAGAGTTCGATAATGAAAATAAGATAAACTATTACGAGTGGGGTTTAAAGAAGGAAAAGTATTTCACAAAAGGGAATGAAAAAACTAAGGTTGTAAATACTAAAAAAAAAAACACAGGATTACCTTAGGGTAATCCTGTGTTTTTATGTTATAGAAAAAATGCTAAAGTCATTGAACTCATATTTCAAACATAATGCTAACATTGTTGCTCAACATAAACATTTAAAAACTCTAAAGGCGACATTAACTACCCTGGAGGCTGTAGTACATTTAGATTTCTCCGAAAATTACTCGGTCCAATTTAATGAAGAGATACAGAGCTTCCACTTCGGTGATAGTCGTACCCAAATAATACTACACACAGCTGTGGTATTTATGATTGATGAAGGCACCGGAATTATGAAGCCTTATAGTGTTTGCAGCGTCAGCGAATGTAATCAACATGATGCCAGAGCTATATGGGCTCATCTGATACCACTGCTTGCTTATATCCAAGAATTATCTTCACGGATTGACACAATACATTTTATATCTGACAGCCCATCAAGCCAATAAAGGAATCGATACATGTTTTATGTCATAAGTCAATTACAACAAGACTTTCCGGAGATCAAATCTGTAACATGGAATTATTTGGAAGCAGGACACGGAAAGGGAGCACCAGAGGAGTTGGAGCAGTTTTAAAAAGAACTGCTGACCAAGTTGTGCGCATGGGTAAAGATATTGGTACAATTAAAGAATTTTGGAAGCAAATTAACCGTAAAGTTAAGAACATCAAGCTGCTTTCTGTCTCAGAACAAGACGTGAAAGATAAAAGCTTTCACTCAAAAGTTCGACCATTTCACGGATCTATGTCAGTACATCAAGTACTCTGGTCGTATAACAGCTCCCGAATCACCTTTAGAAAATTATGTTGCTTCTTTTGCGAAAATGATATAATATGCTCCCATGGATATATCACCTCGGATTTTTGGACACTCCACCTATTCCTGACAACGAATCATTGCAATTCGAAGACTTTCTGGAGAAAAACACGACAGGAAGCTTTTTTAAGGAAGTGGCAAACGCTTTTAGTCCAACTCTAGAACCCGAACCCGAAAGCGAACTAAATCTGACGCAGCATTCACATCTTGCGAGTATAATGGATATTGATATGCCACCAAACACTAAGGCTTCAACAAGTCGCATTACTCAAATTAAAACCATCACAGTTCTCTCAGGTATAAGACTACATTGGAGTAACAAAAGTTTTACTAAAAAGAATAGGACGGAATGTTACCCAAGAGTTCCTAGCTCTGAACGATTCGTTGCTAAGAAGGAACAAGAAGAGAATTTAAATAAAGAAAATAGACAAGGGCAGCTCAGGACTGTAAAAAATAGAATAAGTAACTTCTTTGATGATTCTTGAGATGAAGACCTAAGATATGGCGAATATGAAACTAAAAACACAGGAAATAAAGTTCAGTATGAAGATACGCGTAAGGACATAAGACAAATTAAAGAAGATGTTAAGATAATATATCCTTGTGATTCCTCTGAAGATGATATTTTCTGATTTAGATGGCGAATTGTCAAATAAAGGACCATCGTTATTTTAATCTTTGTTGATTTGTACGTTGTTCTTTTGAAATTTGCTCAGAAAAGTTTAGATTTTCTAATATGCAACCGATTAGTGGAAATGGCTTTGCAGTGTTTTATTATTATGTTATCTTGTTGTTGTTTAGTTTTATTCGAGTAAAAAGAAAAGTGGAAATAAAAAAAGTCGTTGGATTTTAGTGACTTGCATTAAAAAGTGAACTATTGTGCGAGAAATGAGGTGCAATAGGCAAACCAGGAATAGAATACCTTTCTTTGCCTGTAGATAACAAAGTATTGTTTGTCCCCGCCTGCAGCACCATAAAGTATGTAGTTTAACTTATTTATACATAATGTAGTTATTTCATTACTTGATAAAGTAAGCTTACAAAACAATGCATTAGTCAGTCAAATTTTGTAGATATTGTGATACTGTTCATTACTTTTAAGCATCGTGTTTTTTGTGTTATAATAATAATTATAATAATTTTAGTTTTATTAACCGTCAAGTTATTTCTTTTGTTACTTATGTAATATTATGAATATTATGATATAACATATTTTTATTTTAATATATAAAACTAAGTACAGGCAATGTCATTCCTGACTTGAATACATTCTTGCTAGAAAATGATACTTCGGGCGTCCCGATATATAATTGGTAAGGTTTTTGACAATTTGTGTTAAAACAGTAAGATAAACGTGATATGATACATATATTTTTGAAATGTTCTTTTCACGATCTTTCATTTGACATCCATATTGCTAAGGTAAGAAAAGATAAAAAGAATCCAACCAACTATTTATTCATATGCGGGCGCCATTTTGAAAATTTACATAGCCTATGTCACTACCACAATTCTGATGAATTCAACGACACCTCATATGTCAAAAACCGTCCAGCCGTTTGGGTTATAGGGCGTGCCAAAGAAATGGACATACATACACACATACCTACATACATACACACATACCTACATACATACATACACTCGGAAAACAATACCCTCCTTCTGACGCAGTCGGGTAATAAACCTCTAATAAATTAATTAGGTACATTTATAAATCTTAGTCTTAGCCTAGTGGAAGACCGTTGGATTGCCAAGCAGAGCTCTCGAGTTCGATCCCTTTTCGAAGTTAGTTATGTGAATAAAGAGTTAATTATCGCTCGCTTTAACGGTAAAGGAAAACATCGCGAGGAAACCTGCATATCTGAGAGTTCTCGATAGTGTTCTGAAAGATATGTGAAGTCTGCCAACCCGTTATTAGGCTGTGTGATGGACAGTGGTGGACTATGGCTTAACCCTTCTTACACTTCTTACCTGAAAAGTCCTGTGCCCAGCAAAGGGACAGTTTAATACAGAGCTGATATTATTTATAAACCTTAAAATGTAACACTTATGTGCGACGTTGCCACTCTGAACAGGCCACAAGGCGTAAACGTCTTTAAAACAAGATTACCTGTAATATTCTTGACCCTGCGACCATAAATATGGGCTTATACAAGCTTGCTTTTATGCCAATTAGATTTTTCTGTTATGTCACTCTCGGTAGCAGCACGGAGTCTAGCAGTACGCTTCGTACACACGGCTACACATCAAGTTAGACGCCCTATATACGCATAACTACGCTACATACAAAATAGAGAATTGTGGGAAAGGGACAGTGCATAGTTAAAAGGAGGTCCCTATGTAAGATTATGTAAAAGTTGTAAAAGTTTCTGCAATAAACCTTTTTATTTTTTATTATTTATTTATAGTGGTGTCGATGTAATGGTAAGGATAGACCGTAACAAAAATATAACGCACTCTCTCGCACGATTCGCAGCGTTCAACTTCTAATAGTTCAAAGTCCAAACAGTCTAGGTTGATGTGTCGCTGTGTGTACAAGGCCACAGGTTCCGCTAGTAAGTGGCATCTAAAAAAATTATAGCAGGCCGAATGTAGTATGGTGTAAGACAAATAGAGATATGATGATGTCATGTTATTCCTAGATTAAGACTATATAATCTATGTATCCATTAGAATTAGAGAGTAATAAATCATACTTCATGTTAGCAAGTTGTGTTTATTAATTCACCCGAATCGAACCCTTATATGGCGACCCTGCCAGCGCGACGCGATGTTACGTAAAAGGAATCGCTATTATAAACATTGAGTGATTTGTGCACTTTATAGAACTAATTATGATTTCATTACTTGGGAACGTTTTGTTACTATTTAACGCAACTTTCGTTGGTTTGAACTGTTTTTCGCGAGTTTCTCATTTTGAAATACATCAGTATGGGCAAGCAGCAGTCTAAGGATCAAGAAGTCATAATAGCGCAAAACGGAGCCGGGAATTCGGCTGCTACGGACCAGCTGCTACAGCATGCGAGTAACACAAATTATATATTGATAGCTATCTGCATTGTTTTGGTTGTTGGAGGAGCGATATTGCTGTTGCGATATTATAGAAAATGTCACGGCAAATGGATCGAAAGAGGCATTAATAACTACGAGTTGCGAAGGTCGTTGAGCTTGTTTCGTAAACAGGCCACGGGTGTTGCTGCGGCAGGAAATTCTCCGGCGTGAGTGCGTTGTGATTAATAAGTGCGTGCGGTAAAAAGTGCGGCTAATGTATCCATATAATATAATAGCCAGGTATTCAATTAATGTTAATCATAAAATGTGTATGTGTACCTATCTTAAAAATATTCTATAGCAATTTTACTCGTATACCGTAATGATTATTTTCTTTTTAGATTGATCAGGTACATGGTCGTATTTTTGTTTTTTTTTTCTTCTTCTTGTCTTTCTTTTCGTTATAATGTCATGGTATCGTGAAAAATATATAATAATCTAGATTAAAGTAACATGTTATGGCGAATGAGGTTAAAGAGATTTTTAATAAATTAAAGTATATTAAAGATTACCTCACCAAATTGGGCCCGAATCGAAGGTCACCTACTATAAGGGAGACTAAATTAAATGAGACGAATGACATATACAAGCAATTTTGTTCTTTGCAGAAGGTAATTGATATTAAGATAAAAAGTAAAGAAATCGAAAGTAGTGAAATTAAAATTTTATCAGATTTGGTTATAAATATACATAAATTGTATTCAAAAATTGTTCAGCTTTGTTCGGATAGTACAGAGGATACGATAAACACCATGGAGAAATTTGAGCTAAAAACTGCCAATGCGTTATTGCCAATTATGACAGGTGATATTGATACCACCAAACGTTTAATCTCAAATATCGAGATGTATGACTCCATGATTGATGATAGTGGCAAAAAGCAACTTATACAATTTGTTTTAATGTCCCGTATATCGGAAAGCGCCAAGCTGCGCATGCGTAATAATTATTTATCTGTTGCAGATTTAATTAGTGACATGCGTAACATATTATTACCCAAAAAATCAGACACAGCGATCCAGAGTAAGCTGCACCATGCGAGGCAAAATAACAAGAGTATTGAGGAATATGGTAAGGAGCTGGAGCAATTATTTGTCGATTTGACTATTACCCAGGCTAACGGTGATTCTAGTGCACATCAAACTTTGAAGCCAATAAATGAGCGTATGGCGATTAAAAGATTTGCTGACGGCCTCCGTAACAGTCGACTCAGTACAATAATAGCAGCACGAAATTATAGCACTTTAAAGGATGCCATTCAGGGTGCGTTGGATGAGATGACTCCGAATGCAGAAGAAGAACGAGTGATGAGCTTTCATCAAAACCGAGGTAGGTCAAGCCGTTATCAACGTGGTAATTATCATAATAATTTTAATAGGCCCTCTGCGTTTAGAGTATTTTCAAATTCTCAAAATTATAATAATCGCGGTCGTGGTAATAACGGTGGTGCAAGCGGAATACGTAACTTTAGTAAATCGTCTTTTTATCGCGGTCGCAGTGGTTTTCGTGGCCACACAACATTACGTCACCCTGCTCGACAACATCAAGTTAACATAGCTGATTCGAGTAACAGCAGTAATAGTACTCAAGGTATCCGGAATCCCGAAATAAAGGCTGAAACTGAAAATCGTAATTTGTTTTTTCGTGCATGAACACTTTTACTGCCAAAATATTAACTCAATTAATTTTAATGTTTTTCAAGTGTCGCATAGTTGGTTACTTGATACCGGCGCGTCATTATCCATAGTTAGACACGACATATTAGAGAACTGGAACATTCCATTCCATATAGAGCGCATAAAGATAAATGGTATAGCAGGCCATGTATATTGCGATGGCTTTGTTTATCTGAAATTAAGTTACAATAGTTATGAGTTTGAACATAAGTTTTATGTATTTAAAAACTTTTCTTGTAGAACTGATGGCATCTTAGGACAAGATTTTTTGAGTAAATTTAATTGTATTTTAGATTTTGAACAAAATGTTCTGACAATAAACCATAATGTACCCATTAGTATCCCCTTACAAATGGGGCAACTTGGCAAAAACAGTTACATAACAATACCGGCCAGATGTGAAGTTACATATTTAGTGCAGACACACTTACAAGATGAATGTGCTGTCATGCCTAAACAATTATGTGAAGGTGTATTTTTAGCTTCCATCTTAGTAAAGCCTAAGAATGGTACAATACCGCTTAAGTTTTTGAATACTAGAGAGACAGACGTTTGTTTAAGTTATTTTACACCAGAAGTTGTAAGTTTAAATGACTATTTTTTGTGTTCTTTTGATAGTAATAATTTAAATGCTGACCGTGTAAAGTGTTTGTTTTCCATTTTGAATTTTAAACATTTAAGTAGGGAGGAACAAATTTCAATTGAAAACATTTGTGCAAAATACTCAGATGTATTTTTGCTGCCAGGCGATAGGTTAGGTGTTACCAACTTGTACCAGCAGTCAATTCAATTAAAAGATAATACCAGTCCAGCGTACACCAAACCGTACAGACTTCCTAAAAGTCAAAAAACTGAAATTGATAGACAAATTAGCGAAATGTTACGTAATGACATCATAGAAGAAAGTAGAAGTGAATGGTCGAGTCCAGTTCTACTGGTACCAAAGAAAACCGATAGTAGCGGTACTAAGAAATGGCGTGTTGTTATTGATTATAGGAAATTAAATGACAGCCTAAAAGATGATAAATTTCCGTTGCCTAATATCTCAGATATTCTCGATTCTTTGTCAGGGGCAATATATTTTAGTCATTTAGATCTTAGCCAAGGCTATTTTCAATTAGAATTAAGCCCTGAAAGTAGAAAGTACACGGCATTTACTACAAGCAAACAATATCAAATGAAACGACTGCCAATGGGTTTAAAAATCAGCCCTAGTGCTTTCAGTCGCCTAATGACAGTAGCAATGTCTGGTTTGAACCATGAAAAGTGCCTTATATATTTGGATGATTTGATTTGTATAGGCAGAAGCTTAGAAATTCATAATAAAAACTTAATTGATATTTTTGAAAGACTTAGAAGCGTAAATTTAAAAATTAACCCTGAGAAATGCCAATTTCTAAAGAAAGAATTGTTGTATTTAGGGCATATTGTTTCTGCTAGTGGCGTTTCACCTGACCCTGAAAAGACCCGAGTAATACAGAGTTATCCTGTACCGAGGAGTAGTGACGAAGTTAGGCGATTTGTAGCTTTCGTCAATTACTACCGTAAATTTATACCGCATTTTGCTGAAATAACAATCCCTTTAAATAAACTTTGTAGAAAAGGTGCTCAATTTATTTGGAACATAGAATGTGAAAATTCTTTTCAGTTGCTACGGCAATCTTTGGCCAATCCGCCAATATTACAATATCCAAATTTTGACGATGAGAATGAATTTATATTGCATACAGATGCTTCTGGATTAGCCGTAGGTTCCGTATTATGCAATAAAAACGACTTGCCAATTGCTTATGCAAGCCGGCCATTAAATAAATCAGAATTAAATTATCCAACGATAGAAAAGGAACTCCTTGCTATTGTTTGGTCAGTTAAATATTTCAGGCCCTATTTATTTGGTAAAAAGTTTATAATAAAAACGGATCATAAACCACTACTTTATCTGTTTAGTTTCAATAATCCGTCTAGTAGATTACTAAAGTTTCGCTTAATATTAGATGAATATGATTACGTGGTCGAATATGTTAAGGGTGTGAATAACGTGGCTGCAGACGCGTTATCTCGCATCGTTATTACGTCTGATGAATTAAAAAGTATTCATCAAAATGTTTTAAATATCATGACTAGGAGTATGTCCAGAAATCAATTGAGTAGCAATTCTTCGGTCGATAAGAACAAAACAGATGATCGGTCTGATCAACCGAAAGTCGTTGAAATTCTTAAAAAACCGACTAATTGCACCGAATTAATAATTTCTACTTGTGCATTAAAATCCACTACTAAACATGTCCAAGTAAATGATTTTATTTATGTACCATCTAAGATGTCAATTTATATAGACCCAATTTCTCGATCATGCTCAGCGCGAGACGCTTTCGTGAGAGATTTGGAATCTATCTGTAAAAAACTATTAATAAATGAAATTTATATTATGAGGAATGACAAAAGTAAGAAGTATATAAAATGGTTAACCAAATTTTGTGGAAATAATAATTGGACAGGTCCACGAATATATATTTTAAAAAGTTTAATTAGAATAATAAGTGATGATGACAAGCGTGTAGTACTTAATGACTTTCATTTGCTTCCCACGACTGGGCACGCAGGTACTAGACGTATGATAAATAATATAAAGAAATACTACTTTTGGCCAAACATGTCTGAGGACGTGGCAGAATTTGTAAGGAAATGTGACAAATGCCAGAAACAAAAGCATTCGTTACATACTAAGCAACCCATGGTGATTACTACGACTGCGCAGTCGGCTTTTGATAAAATATATTTAGATATAGTTGGGCCCTTAGATAAGGATTATTATGATAACTCTTATATACTCACATTGCAATGTGAATTAAGTAAGTATGTAGAAGCATATCCATTAGTTAAGAAAGATAGCGTAAGTGTGGCTCGAGCGTTCGTCAACAACTTTATATTAAGGTATGGTATCCCACGTGAAATTGCTACAGACAGGGGAACTGAATTCATCTCCAATACTATGACCGAGGTATGTAAGTTATTAAATATCAAACAAACAGTTGCTTGTGCCTATCATCATGAGTCAATTGGATCCTTAGAAAATTCCCATAAATCATTAAATGCATTTTTAAGAATTCAATCAGATAATAATAGTAGGTATTGGAGTGATTGGCTCCCATATTGGTGTTTCTCTTATAATACCTCTGTACATTCTTCAACAAATTATACACCTTATGAACTTGTATTTGGCAAATTATGTAATATCCCCAGAAATTTACAAAATTGTACTGTTGAGCCGTTGTATAATGTAGAAAGTTATCCCTTAGAATTAAAATTTAGGTTACAAAAAGCGCAATGTGAAGCGCGGCAAAATTTGGTAAAAACTAAATTGTTAAGAAAATGTAAATTTGATGAATATTTGAAACCTGTTATGTATAGAAGAGATGATTTATTGTTGGTTAAAAATGAAACTGGAAATAAGTTTGATAATGTGTATAATGGTCCTTTTAAAGTTTTAGATGATCTTGATCCTAATGTTAAAATTTTGCGTAATAATAAAGAAGAAATTATACATAAAAATAGAACGAAATTATATAATGTATAAAAAAATAAATTAAAGCTACTACTTTATTTTTTTTTCTGTTTTGTTAGGGCGTATGGTGTAAGACAAATAGAGATATGATGATGTCATGTTATTCCTAGATTAAGACTATATAATCTATGTATCCATTAGAATTAGAGAGTAATAAATCATACTTCATGTTAGCAAGTTGTGTTTATTAATTCACCCGAATCGAACCCTTATAGTAGGCTAATATTAATCTAAGCATAGTTACTAGATATAGCATACCTTATTTATGTTAATATACCTCTGCCTGCTGCTGGCTCCTTCGGAGGCGTAATTTCAGACTTCACGGACATTATGTAAGACTGAACAGTTATAAATCACATAGGTTTCCTGCCCTGCTTGTGCTTTTAAAAACCAATATATTTATGTAAATTACTTACCAAGCGAGCCAGCTATAAAATCTATATACGCATTTGGTATCCTCTTCTTGGACTCAACTAAAAATAATAGGTAGTTACTTAATTACAAAATTAAAATATTTAATCTATACATAAAGCTGAAGAGTTTGTTTGGTTGAACGCGCTAATCTCAGGAACTACTGGTTTGAATTGAATATTTTTTTTAGTGTTAGATAGCCCATTTATCGAGGAAGGCTATAGTCTATATAACATTACGCTACGACCTACGGGGAGCGGCGCAGTAATCATTAATGCGGGTGAAACCGCGGGCACATCTAGTGACTTAATAAAGTGCTTTAACTTTAAATATACCGAAGTTAGACGCGGGACAGAGCATATGTTGATTGATAGCCATGATGAAATGGATGTGTGCCGACACGATAATTAACCTTTACTTACTTTATTACCTATTGAGTCACAGCGACACACCGGTGGCCAGACACAACAGATTTTTAAGTACGTCTGGTATTCTAAGACTTGACAGATTAATGGTACGAATTGTTGCCCACCACTTTGTCTGCTTGGTATTTGTTTGTATCGCAAACCCGCATGTAATGGTGGATATGTATATGGTAACTATCGCTTTAAAAGGAACAGACAGTAATTTGGTCTGTAGGTACTCAACTCCGTTGTATGAGGAACATACTATGAACTACTACTGCTAAGATATTTTCAAAACTCTACAGTTTAGACCAAAGGGGTATAGATTGTGCGTTGATATATCAGTGCCTCAAATGATCATTTTAAATACATATGTAGTATTTTGATGTGCAAAAGTTTCGTGTATTTTTATGGTATGGGATCACGTTACTTGTATAATAGTAAGTAAACATCAATGATAGTCAAGCTGCAACAGTACTTGAGGCAGTAACACGTCATCATGGGTCTAAGAGTCGCACAGGTGACAGTCACCCCGCCCGTGACAATACTTATACCTACTCCAGTAACCATGATTTGTTCAGGATATATTTTTCATTCTTACTAGGTATATAAGTGACGACAACACAACACGTATACAAATACTCACCTAATAACATTTTTGCAAATGAATCTGTAGGTAAGCTAGATTTAAAACTAGATTTTTATGACGTTGTTTTGCTCTCCAGCTCACTATATTTCCGTCATTTATGCAATCTCTGCGACAAGAATAATATTTGGTTATGATAATAAAAGCGCACAAACTGTTAAATAAGATTTACAATGGGTGACTAAGCTGTAGTACCAGCTTTAGTGAAGTTCAGTGAACATACAGAAACAAACATATTCTCCACTTGCATACATATAAATTGAACATTTTTGTCAGGAATTTTAGCTTACCTAAAATTACCGATCAAATTGTAAAATTATGCTCAACAATAATTACCTACATGAATCTTCAAAATGCAAGTGCTATGTATACACGGCTACACATCAAGTTAGACACCTTATTTACGCATAACTACGCTACATACAAATTGGAGAATTGTCTGAAACAGACAGTGCATAGTGGTGTCGATGTAATGGTAAGGATAAAGCGTCGCGTTCCGTTCAGCGTGAATGAGAAAAAATAACAAAAATATAAATAGTTCACAGTCCAAACAGTCTAGGTTGATGTGTCGCTGTATGTACTTCGTCAGAAAACAATATCAGCTAATTGCCATTCCTTCGGTGCTATTCCCCAGCAATAGGTATGCATAAATATAAGTAATATAGTATCTAATACGCAACCTTTCGTTTTATTAATTTATACTGTTTGCGTTTCCAAGACTGCAGAATGCAAGAAGCTTACTGAAGCGTATCTTATCTTACTGAAGCGTAAGTCCAACATGAAGCGTGGAGGCACAAAGAAAATAATTAGCATACCAAACAATCATACCATAAGAATATGAACTCCGAGGTTGGTACACCAAAATCATTAAGTATAATATTATTCTTGTAAATTATTATCAAAGTGGTCAATTTGACGTATGTATATAATGAATTCTTATTCTGTCAGCATGCGTTATTTATTTTTCCAGAATTCTTTATTTTGATCAAAAAGGATGGGACTCTAAAAAACAGTAAATATGACATAATTTATTGTTCATTTTAGCTATAAAATATGAGTCCAAATTATAGAATAATTAAGGTTGTAAGTTGTTCAGTATAAAACGATTTTAAGTTTAGAATATTAAGCATAAAACGCTTTTAAAAATTATTTTCTAGATATGTCGCTCATCGTATGAACTATGGGTTCGGTTCGCTTGACGCTGCGGCACTGCAGTCGCCACGCCCTGCACAACAAGACGTGGTGGTGGGTTCGAACTAGGGATATTGCGAATATTCGCATCCGCATCCGCAATTACGGAGCTTCCGCATCGATTTGGACATCTGCACCCATCCGCATCCGTATCCGCAATAACGAACGCGGATGTTAATGCGGATCCAGATATAGGTAGCAGAACAAGAAAGAAAATGGGAGGATCGATGAATGGCGCGATGATTCTTTAAATGAAGATGAGAATCAAGAAACACCAGAAAATGGTAAAGCTAACGCTATATTCAAAGAGAAATTGTTATTTTAACTCAATCAAAATTAAGGTCAATGTAAATGAAAATCTGCTTAGATGGTAAAGCATTCATCGAGAAGAATTGAAAATATTATCAACAAATAGCACGCAGATTTATATTGCCATCGCTAGCCAATGTTACTAGTAAACAGTTGTTCAGTAGTGCGTGTTTAATTTATGAACCTTTGCAAAACAGGCTTGAACCTGCAAAGGCATTCTTTTTATTACATATGATGCTCAATTTTCATTAACATCCGCATCTGCAATTGCTGAGCTTCCGCATCGATTTGGACATCCGCATCCGCATCTGCGGATGTGAGCCTTCAAATATCGCATCCGCATTCCGATGTCAAAAACTCTGCATACGCAACATTCCTGGTTTGAACCCTACACGGAACAATTATTTGTGTGATCTCGAAAGTTGTTCTGAGTCTAAATACTAGTATGTATTATAATAGCCGGCACGAAGCTTAGCCAGGTTTTGGCGTAGTGGCGGCAAGTTCGCGCATAGTACACTTAATGTCACAAATAATTGGTCACTTTATTGCTTGTCATTATTCTATGGTTATTGCTATCATTTATTTTTAAACATGTCTGTTTAGAAGAAAGTTAAAGAAAGGAGAGGAATTCGTGAAGTTTATTAGGTGTTATAAATTTTAAAAAGCATTTAATAGTTAAGAAATTTGGTTATAAACAAATTTAATATTAACAATAACGTGTCGTCTTCACTATCACTTTCTAATAGTGCTACCCCTGGCATTAAATTTGTGGTAGCAGTTGAGCTGGTGGAAGGAGTTGGCTCCTCATCCTTAACTCTCGTCGCTGGAGGAGTCGCTGTCATCACTGGCGTAAACAATCAATCGTTTTTTCTTCGACTTTGGATATATTCAGCCTCAATTTTTTTAACCTTATCACATAATTTCGACCATTCACCGGCGCCCATCAATGAGACCTTCTCCTTAAGTAACTCCATGAAACTGGTCACATTCCATGTTATATTCTTGCTAGCTACATATCCTTTGATTACCGCCCATGCCATTTCTATAGGATTTAAGTCCGGATGGTAGGGTGGCAATCGCAGAATACTTTGGTTATGTTCAGCAAGTATTTTGTCAATATTATATTTTTTGTGTTGTTGTTTGAATAAATTAATTAATTTGTATAATTGAGATTTGAGCATACTCTCTTCGTATGCTATGTCCTTTTCCGCCAACCGCCATCCGCTTTCTTGGCATTCGAGGTAGGCGTAGAATCATATTTTTTTATTGTGGTATGATGCGTTGTCGATTACTAACACGACATTTGGCGGCGGGTTAGGATTAAGATTAGAGATTAGTTGGCTGCGAAGCCACTTGGTATAGTTATCGTAGTTCATGTTATCATGTTTAACGCGTTACCAGCCGGCGGGCAGAAGCCAGGTCCGTAGCTGGTAACCGTTAGAGTTATATTGAAACACACAGACTGATTCAACTGAGAATATATTTACAATTTTTACCTATCTTATATCCCATTTATTAGTCATGCAAGTAACGATAATACTAATGTGTACAATAAACATTTTCACCAATCAGCGACAAGTAAACAAAAATCTAACATTTACGAATGATTCGTAAATGAGGTTTTGGTAACTTCTGCAGTCCGTTTTAATGTCTCTTTCTGAGTTTTATCTTCTTTTCCATGAAAAAGTACACATCATAAACCATTTTTCTGGCATGTAAATAAAATAAAATGGTATGTGGTCCTGGCATTGCAATTAAATTTAAAATAATAAAACATTGGTTCAGCACGTAGCGAATATACTCTCACCACTCAGAGTCAACTCGAGAGCACATGTAAAGGATTCATACCATTTTGTGAGTGAGATTAAACACCTATATCACACTGACAATGAAACAATGGTTAGTTTTGATGTACAGTCATTATTTACATGCATACCTGTACATGACTGTATTGAAATAACTAAAAGGAAGCTAATAGAGTACAATATGCCTGAGGAATATGCAGAACTACTTAAGCATTGCTTAACAACTGGCTATCTGTTGTGGGACAATAAATTCTACATACAAGTCGATGGTGTGGCAATGGGCTCCCCAGTATCGCCTGTTGTTGCCGATATATATATGGAGGACTTCGAGGCTCGAGCTTTACAGACTGCCCCCATCACACCCAGGATTTATAAGAGGTTTGTAGATGATACTTTTACAATATTACCAACAGATAGTGTTATTGTATTCCTAGAACATCTTAATTCCATTAATAACAACATCCAATTTACTATGGAATTAGAGGCAAATAATTAATTAGCATTCTTAGATGTACTTGTCCTCAGGAATCCTGATCATACTTTGAGCCACACTGTGTATAGTAAAAGACCCATACAAATAGGTACTTAAACGGTGAATCTCACCACCATCCTAAACAGTTAGCTACCGTGGGAATGTCTTTGTTTCAGAGAGCCCACGGGATCTGTGACAAGAAACACCTGGACGCCGAGCTTCAACATGTCAAGCAAGCACTGCAAGACAACAAGCTCCAACAGCCGCACCGCTGTCATAGATCACGTGAAAAGCCAGCCACAGTCGAACGCCAGCCTGCTATACTGCTTTATGTAAGGGGTGTCACTGACAAGATTGGCTACATCTTGAAGCGAACTTCAATCAACACATACTTCAAGCCGCCAACGAAGATAAGTCAATTTTTACCATCCGTCAAGTGCCAATTACCTTTACAAGATGCAGGGGTCTATAAAATAGATTGTGACTGCGGACTCTCATACATTGGTCAAACCAAGAGAAGCATAGGCACCCGCATAAAAGAACACATAGCTGATGTAAAACACAAACGCTCGTTTAAGTCTGCTGTGTGTGAACATGTACAACAGGGGACTAACCACTACCTGAGATTTGACAAACCACAGATTCTCGCTAAGGAACACCAATTCCTACCAAGGATGCTTCGCGAGGCTATTGAAATCAAAAAACATCCCAATTTCAATAGAGAAGATGGTTGGAATGTACCACCAGCTTGGGATCCAGTACTTCAAATGGTCAAACCCAAGAAGAAACAAACTACAGCTAGACTTCATGATACTTTGAGCTCATTCTGCGTAAATAGAAACACCAATAACTAAATTATGTTCGGGTACTTTGAAATAACTACACTGGAACATTGAGACAACTACCATCTTAGTCTCCCCGTGACCATGGCTGCTGAAAAGCAACCAAAACGTCGGGAAAGTGTAAACCTAAATATAAATAGATTTAATAGTTTAAATAATTTTATTAGCTTATAGGTAAAATTCAATAGTAATAGTAGTGTAATAGTTTCAAAATTATGTAATACAGTGATTAATAAACAACGCGATAAAATCCGTATATACTAGTTTAATTTCAATAATAAAACAAGTAACAAAAACTTAATTTAAAACAATAACAACAACTCGTAACAAAAACTCCACAAAAAC
The DNA here is from genome assembly GCA_963675205.1 of Catocala nupta. NCBI lineage: Eukaryota > Metazoa > Arthropoda > Insecta > Lepidoptera > Erebidae > Catocala > Catocala nupta. The sequence goes on from OY776081.1 coordinate 19,307,997, forward strand.
AAAGCGTACAACTTTAGTGCACGCAAGTATAATCGGGAGTGAACGGAACGTGGGCGCGGCGCGGCAGGCAATGGTCGACTGACGCAATCTATAGCCTGCAATACATGTTGGCCAAGCGTAGACCAACGCGAGCGAAGGCAAACTGATACAAGGCAAGTACTACCGTCTAAACGTTCGGCAAGTTTAAAGAAAACCAATGCAAACGGCCAATATAGACGAGCTTTGTGGAGCTGTCCACACGTTGGGCGCTGTCAGTCTTTATTGAGCATTGAAACAATATGGACTTCGTAAAAGTTATTGCAGCTGCTGGTATTTATTTAATTATGGCACTCCAACGACTTATTCACGATTAATGAGCGCATATAATTATTATATCAGTGTATACTATAGTAGACTTGTAAAAATATTACATTTGTACGTACATATAACGGCGACGTTCGCCAAACGCGAAATGGCAGCCGGACCAACATGTGGACGCTATTGGCCGAGCGCAGTCCAACGCCTTTGATTTGTGCAGAAAAACCGACACCGCTCCGAAGTGAGACGAGTGGTCGCGAGCGACCGCAAGTTGTTAAGGCGGCTGTACACATTGGGCCAAGGTAGTTTGCCAGCATGGTGGGCCTCCGTGTAGAGATCTACTTGGCGATATGTTGGTAGTTGGCGCCTAAATTGGCCGGCCAACCAAATGTTGTCGGTTTTTCGTGCGCACATCAAAGGATCTTGGCGCGCTCCGCAAACGGTGTTTACACGTTGGCGTCTTATTCAGTTCGTTGTCATTCGTCAGTAAAGACAGTACTGTTGCGCTTAAGTGAAATTTACGTTCCCGAGTTACGATGGCGTGGACAAGTAATGAGATTTTACAATTTATAGAATTGTATCGAAATGAACCAATAATATGGCATCCAAAGCATATACAACATAAAAACAAAGTAAGTTACTAAGCTAGATAAATAAAACAGATATTTAATATTGATTTGATTTATTTAGTGTTATGTCGTAGTGTTTTCCTAATATTCTATTCTTTTTATCTTTGTGCACTAAAAACTCGCGATGGCTAATGCGAGCTTGCGCGATATCGCTCCGAGCATGTAAGTCCGTATATGTTTTTAGGCTTTCGCGATTTGTTTACATTATATACTAAGTTAAACGGGTCGTAATCGCGTTAATAATTGAGGTATAAATATCTATTTTCCATCAACGCGATTAAGACATTTAAGTCCGTATAGTGAAGATACCATTTTGAAGTTTCTCGAATAAAAATGTATATGTTTACCAAGCAGACATTTCACTTTAAAAATTTTATATACATGACTATATTGGTTTTATTTTAAAAAATATTTCTTAGATCCTATAATATCTACCTACAATATGGATAATATGAATATCGCGCGAGCCATCCCGAGTTTTTTCGTAGCACAATTTAATAAGCACTTTATATACGCAATAATAAGGTTCAATATTGCACCAAGACACATCAATTCTCGTCTCGCCTCATCTGGCCAATCCAACCCATTTCCAAGGAAGACGTGCTAGGCGTGAATTGAAAATTTTCTATACCTCGCCTTGTCTCATCTCGCTTAGCCTCGTTGGTGGAAAAGCAAGTTCAGAGCAGCTGTACTAGTTTGGATGATATTGGGTAATAGGTATATGGTGAAGATAATTAAAAAAAGACTTAATTTTTAATACTAATAATTAATAATAATTTATTTCAGATTAATGATGCTTGGAATCGTATAGCGGATAATATTAATGTTCCTGTTAACGAGTTAAAAAAGAAAAAGGAATCTTTAATGACAACATTCAGAATGCATCACAAAAAGAAAATTCAAATAATAAAATCAGGAATTTTATTTATTTTATTTTATTTTATTTGGGACAACAAACAATTGCGTAATTAAAGTTACAATATTATCCTTAAAGTTAACATATTTTCTTTACTAATTACACAACCAGCACCGTTATCCACATAGTAATATTACAAAGACAAGGTAGCATAATTTTAGTAAAAGTGAAATACAATGCATAGCAAAGAAGAGAAGTTACTAGAGTAAACAAAAAAATATACACGATAACTTTAAACTAGAATGCCTTACTTGCTAAACTTGATATGAGAATTAGACTCTAAGTTGATATTTGAATTTGAATAATAACGTTTTTGAATTTTGAAAATGATAAGTGAAATATATCGACGTCTGTGAAATTGTCATTATATGAATTCATAATTCTCTTAAGTGGAGCCCGTTCTCCAGCATTAGTTCTGCTAGGTTTAGGGACAAATAATTTATGCTTATACATATTTCGAATTCTTATGGAGCTACTAGGTATGCGAATGTAGATTTGATTCATTAACTCATTACAATCAAAATTACTGTGACAGATCTTATACAGAAACATTTGATCGTGGTAAAATCTACGCGAAGGAATGGGCGAAGATGAACATTATAACCCTATTTGGCCGTTTTACGAGCCTCTTGAAGCTTTTTTAAAGGACGTGTATGAATGCTGTAGCGTGATTAACACTGAGGCAAATGAAGTGACGGTAATTTTTTTTATTTTTATATTTAGTTTGCCATAATTCTAGAAAAGTAATTCATAAAATCCAATCTTATTTGTGTCGCAATACGCGACGGCCTTCGTGGTATACTGAGTAACGACGTAAAGGGATTATCTATATTATTTCTCCATGAACCTGACCGCACTAGATCTCCGTTTTGATAAACGTCGAATGAACCTGGAGGTGAATAAATACTCTGAGATAAAGTACTTTTTCTCAAAAAATTGTGTAAATAAAGACATGTCATTGTAACAATGGAAGCTTTGATGGATTCCAAGGGTATGGGTTTTTTAAAGATTCTGAACCTGGCGGCGAGTATTCCGAAAGTATTTTCTACTTTTACTCGAGAACGTGATAATTGTTGATTGAATATTCTTTCCGGAGATCCTAGTACGTGATGACCGGAAAACGGTATCATCAAATGGGCACTAAGAGCAAATGCACCATCGCCTAAAAATACATAAGGCATATCAATATCGGAAGAATATTCGGAAGTGGAATGGGAGGAGATTGATTTATACTATTAGACGATAGTTTTTGACATAAAATACTTTGATTGAAAACGCCTCATCACTAATCCGTCCTTGGAAACCTACATCGGCAAACATAAAACAATAATTACTATCTACTAGTGCTAGTAAAACAATGCTGAAGTTTCCTTTATAGTTAAAGTATTCAGTTCCGGAATGGAAAGGTGACTGTATAGTTATATGCTTCCCGTCTATGGCGCCAAGACAATGCGGGAAGCTGAATCCTTCAGAAACGGAAATCCATTCAAGTGCAGTTTCAGGCATTTGAAATAAAAAAAATAACTAAATTCACTTTTTGTTAAAGGATTCGTTATCGACACGGGTCAGTGAAACAGCCGCAGAAAACGACTCAAATTGTTTAGTTCTTGAAAGTAACAATTCTAAAGCCAGAAATACGACTACAAAACCAAAAGTAACACCTCCAGTTTTAAGGCGCCGTTCAAAAAACCCACCAGAATTATCAGAGGCTAGTAGAGAGATGGCAAATGCTTTTGGCACATTAAACAGAGTGCTTGATAATAAAACGGCAAGGCAAGACGATGATTGTGACCTGTATGCTAAACTTCTTGCCACAAAATTAAGAAAATTTCCAGAGAATGAAAGAGACGAAATTATGTTAGGGATTGATAGTATGTTAATGAACAGACGTCGAAATAACCAAAATGCTGTCACTAATCCATACGTTTGTATCAATCGTTCATGCTCCTCGCAAAGTTCTTTCCAATCTGAATGGTCACCCTCATCTTCTTCACCATACAGCCGTCCTCAATCAGCACAGCCAATCCTTTCAACAGTTACTATTCCTAATCAATCTCCGCACAACCGACCCCATTCAGCACAGTCTATGCCTTCAACTTATGCCACTTTTCCTAATCAATCTCCGCACAACCGGCCACATCCAGCTCAGTCTATTCCTTCAACTCATGCTCCTATTCATAATCAATCCCCCCACAACCCCATTTATCACAATATGCTCATAACAAACCACAAACTCAACGCATTCAGATACTTTCTAATTACATACTTTCACAATCATACTTATCACGGTCTTCACCTGTCCAAAACCAACAAACATCTCCAGGACAAACTGTTGAACTTCATGTAGGTACCAGAATCTGACGAAATGTACAATGATTTACAATCTGGGTCAATACAAAATATAATATATCAGGCGTATGAAGATGGATAAAACCATATAAATCACATTCATGAAAAGCCCATTGTATTTTTTTGTTATTGTAAGTATTATGGAAATAACAATAAATGATTCATTAAAATAAAGTTTTACTTACGTTAATCATAGCCTTCAGAACATAATTGAGTGACATACAGACTTCAATTATTATACGTGAGATAAGTGAACTTGAAATTTTGAATAGATAATGTAAACTTCTATAATCGTCTCCACTAGCTAAAAATCTCAATGTCGAAAATCTTAAATGTTCGGAAACTTCATTCGCGCTTAGATTTGTTAGATCCAAAGCCGCGTTTATCATCGCCGCCATCTAACGCTCTCGTTGAAGTTGTAAAACGTAATCAGTGTTCACAGAGTAAAGCATATGGAGGCAAAAATAAAAAAAAATTTAATACTGGTGATAATCTTATATATAAAATTCTCGTGTCACAATGTTCGTTCCCGTACTCCTCCGAAACGGCTTGACCGATTCTCATAAAATTTTGTGAGCATATTGAGTAGGTCTGAGAATCGGCCAACATCTAATTTTTTTTTTTTGTTAGTCTTTTGGTCAAAACATTTTTTTATGGCAAAACAACGTTTGCCGGGTCAGCTAGTTATGTATAAAAAGTATTTAGTGAACAACAAATTTACGTGGATAAAGGGCGTTGTTATAAAGCGTATAGGTAATGTTATGTATTTGATCGAAGATTATAAAACTTCAGTAAAATTAAAAAACATAAAGATCAATTAGTACTTTGTAATGCAGGTTAGCAACAAATACACCCATGACAGCGCTGTTGAAATTACGGACGTAAAACCTGAGGCAAGTGCGCTAGCTGTTAATGACCCAGCATACCAATCGGTTGAAATGAATATGGAAAGTGATCATAATCAGAGTACTCTGACGTCGGAAACTCAGCCCCATTAACCTTCAGAAGCGGATGAGATTGCAGACCGAACCTCAGAAGCGGAACAGATCACAGAACCTGAAGAATTCTTTGAAGCTACTTCAGAGCGGCCTAGTGAGCAAACCGCTGAGCCTGAGCCACATCGATTTAGATCACAGCTGTCAGATCGGGTGTTGCGTCCCCTTCCAAGAGTTAATTATAAGCCATTTTTTTGTATTGATTTATAGAAAATTAAAACTTAATAATGTAAATTAAGTGTACTTACACTAAGGGGAAGAAATGTTGTATATAGCTATAGCATAGTGGCTGCGCCCACTATTCGAACACGTCAAATAAACGTCAGTACGTATCCAACTATCTTGCGTTTCACTTGTCCTCACATACTTAACACATTGCAAGTCGTATTTTTGTTGGTATAGCTTCCCTCCACGTAGTATCGTGCTTAGAAACCATCGGAGAATTTTTTTGTACGAGGTACTCAAAATCAGTGCATGACATACGAACGAAATTATCAAACTCCCCGGATGGTTCTGCAAGAAGCTCGTCAAGCTGTTGGTTCATAGTCTCCCTAAAAATAGAATGTAATGAATAAGTATTGTATTTATTAGTATAAATAGAACAGAAATAATTGAAATATTAGTATCAGTAATAATTGAAATGATTTACTTATGTATAAAATTGAATTAAACAATTGTTAAGACAATTACCTGGTTCTATTTTTGTGAATAGTCAACATCCACCATCTTCCTTTGCGCCATTTCTTTTTAGTCACTCTACTTTGATGCACTTTTAAGAAAATAATTAAACGTTCTGTACAAACAAATTGCCGCGGCTGCATGAGATTCTACGTCCATCTTTATTAAAGAGCCAACGCAGAATGATCGGTACACCAATGTATAAACAGCGACATTTGCAATTCATTATTTTGGCCCGACATGCTGGCCCACTACCCTGGCCCAATGTGTACAGCCACCTTTACAAGCTACGCCAATTGAGCTTTATACACGTTGGCGATTGCCTTCACTCGGCCAGCTAGGCGAGTGATACCAAGCACCGGCAAGGCAAAGCAAATACATCGTCCATACGTTGGCATTGGCTGTCACTCGGCAACGTTGGCCTAACGTGTATTGCCGGCTTATGACTGACGCCATAGAGATGTACTGACTGACGCACAAATCGCGCGCTCGGAACGGTGCTACCTTATTCCCCGCGTCCCGCTTGACAAACAGAGAGAGTAAAAATCGACTTGACTAGAGTCGTTAGATGCGCATCTAACGACTCTGGCCAAGTTACGTAAAGTTACGTATTTTTTTACCGAGGGCTATACTATTTCTACTGGTACTTTTCGTCTGTTAGCTAGTGCGAAAAAGAACGCAACCTAAGTAATTTGACAACAAGATTTTTTAGGTAGGTACCTATATCAGTATAGTAGATAGCTTCAGCATACAGTTAAAACAATTTCAGCCGTATACGAAACTGCAGAGGTATGTATTCATGTAGTTTTATGTCGCTTGACCACTCTTCTCCACGTTATATTATAGCTATTTATTTTGCTCACGATTAAAGATAATCTATTTGTTAGCATTTAGCATTATGATTTATGCTAGTCGTGTTAAAGTGAGATAGAGGATCTTTATTACTCGCCCCAGACAAATTATATGGATATTACTAGTCATAAATTATGTGTATACTCATCCCATATGAATTTGTAAGCAATCAGCATACAGTCAATAAAGAACTGCTCGTTTTTTATATGCATATGACGTATAAGTAAAATAATTAGGTCTTTGACCGTCATAAAACATTTCAATGTTAATGTTTTGCTGGTTTATGAAATATATTACTGCGCGCATGTGTCAAATTAAGTATTTTTTTGAATATCTAAGTATTTCAGTAATGGAGTAATATTTTGAAAATAAGGCTGAAATAGAAAAGCTGTAGATAAATGCTAAAAAGTCCGTATCATTTTGTTGGACTCAATTTCCATAAAAATCGCTTCATATCTGTGACCTGTCTATAACTGGTCCCGGAAGGTGCTCTTGGGCACTGGAAGGTACAGCGGCTCCCACTATTATAACCTAACGGTTGGTGTCGGGCAGTCAATTATGCATCCTTGTGATGGAGGACTTTAACGCAAAGTCTACTGCGTGGGGGTCCCCCCGCACGGATGTCCGAGGAAGGGCGGTCGAAGAGTGGGCCGATGCGGCGGGCCTCTGTTTGCTGAACAGGGCCGCCGTCAACACGTGCGTGCTTCGGCAGGGGGGGATCGATAGTGGACCTCTCGTTTGCTACCCCGGCCCTCGCCGCACGCGTAAGGGGATGGCGTGTCCTGGAGGAGGTAGAGACCCTTTCGGACCATCGGTATGTCCGTCTGGAGGTCTCCCTGCTCCGGGACCCTAGCAGAGGTCAGCGGCCGTCGGCGGGCAGAACACCTCGCTTTCCGCGGTGGGCTGTGAAGAAGCTGAACCGGGACCTACTGGAAGAGGCAGCCATAGTTCAAGCTTGGCTGTCTCCTGCACCCCTGTCTGGGGTGGTAGACGCCGGGCCTGTCCGCTTTCGCGACAGCATTCAAGCTGTTTGCGACGCGGCCATGCCCCGAGTGCGACACTGGACCCCAACGGGGGTCTACTGGTGGTCCCAGGAGCTGGCGGACCTCCGTGCGGCCTGCATTCGTGCCCGGAGGTTATACACACGCAGCCGAAGCCGTCGCCACCGCGATGAGCGAGAGGAGAGCCCGACTGTATGACGCGTATGGCGAAGCGAAGATGTCTCTGCAGTCGGTCATCTGCCGCGCCAAGAAACGGGCGAAAAGTGAAATGTTGGAGGGTCTAGACCATGACCCCTGGGGGCGCCCATATCGCGCGGCGCTGAACAAGCTCCGTGCGCGCCCAACTTCCTCTCCGAGATGGTCGAGGAGTTATTTTCTGACCGGGCAGAGCACGAGCCCCCGACAATGTCCCCATCGGGAGGCCGACATCGGGAGGCGGACCTCAGTGCTCCCCCGGTTGCAGACGCGGAGATGGGGCGGCTGTCTTGCGGATCCGCTCCAAGACGACCGCCCCTGGACCTGACGGTATGCCGGCGCGAGCTCTCGCGCTGGCTCTCGATCACCTGGATGTCCGCCTCAAGGAACTTTTTAACGCGAGCTTGGTGTCGGGAAGATTCCCTGAGTGTTGGAAGGAGAGGAAATTGGTACTGCTGGCCAAGCCGGGACGGCCTCCAGAGTCGGCGGCGGCGTACAGGCCCATAGTGCTGCTGGACGAGGCGGGGAAGATGTTTGAGGAAATTCTCGCCACCCCCATCGTCCGGCACCTGAGCACGGTCGGTCCCGACCTGTCGGACGCTCAGTTCGGATTCCGGGAAGGACGTTGGACGGTCGGAGCCATTATGCGCCTGAAGGCCGCGGCCGAGGAGGCGATCGCCGGCGGCGGTGTTCTGTTGGCGGTGTCTTTAGACATCGCCAACGCGTTTAATAGTCTTGCCATACAGCTGTGTCAAGGGGGCGCTCCGATATCACGGGGTACCTTTTTACCTGGAGCGGCTGGTGGCAGACTATCTGAGAGGCAGGAGTGTCCTCCTCAAGGTTCGAGGCGAGATTTGGCGGCGGCCCATGTCGTGCGGTGTCCCGCAGGGATCGGTTCTTGATCCGCTCCTGTGGGACATGGGGTACGACTGGGTCCTACGTGCTGCCCTACCCCCCGGGCTGAGCGTCATCAGTTACGCTTATGACACCCTCGTCACAGCCCGTGGGGGTACCTTCGAGGAGGCGGCCCGTTTGGCTACCGTGGGGGTTTCCCAGGTGGTCGGGCGTATCGAGGCGCTGGGTTTACGGGTGGCTATTAACAAGACGGAGACCCTGGTCTTTCATGGGCCTCCTCGCAGTCCACCCCGCGGCGCCTCGATAATGGTGGGCTCGACGCGCGTCCCCGTCCAGTCCCACATGAAATATCTGGGCTTGGTGCTGGACGGAAGGTGGCACTTCGACGAGCATTTCAGACAGCTCGCCCCGAAGCTTCTCGGCACTGCGTCCGCCCTTGGGCGGCTATTGCCAAATTTGGGCGGGCCCAGTGCTGGTTGCCGGCGACTCTACACAGGGGTTATCCGGTCGATGGCGCTTTACGGCGCACCGGTGTGGGCGGACTCCCTGACCGCTCAGTGCAGGACTCTTTTGGCGGCAGGACGCAGCTTGTGCGTTGGCCGGAACACCCCCGTGGGATTTGGAGGCTGAAGTACTCGCCGAAGTGTTTGCAATGAGTGAGGCGGTGCGGGAGGAGACGGGTTGTCGTCCCCTCCCGACAGTGATTGAGTACGCGCGCAATCGAGCCCATCAGGGCATGATTTTAAAGTGGAAGGCGCGGCTGGAGGTGCCCTTGGCCGGTTTCAGAACCGTTGGGGCCATCCAGCCGGTATTGGAGCGGTGGGCAGGGCGGCAGCATGGGACCCTTTCCTTCCGGCTAGTGCAGGTGTTGTCAGGGCACGGTTGCTTTGGCAAATACCTGCACACGGTCGCTAGGAGGGAACCGAGTCCCATCTGCCACCACTGCGATTGTGAGGAGGACACGGCGCAGCACACGCTCGAGCAATGTCCTGCTTGGGCGGTGCAGCGTCGTGAACTCATTGACATTGTGGGTGAGGATCTCTCGCTGCCGGCCGTGATCAAAGCCATGGCCGACAGCGAGAGGAAGTGGGCAGCGGTCGCGTCCTCCGCAGGAGGCGGCGGAGCGGATCCGTGAAGAAAGTATCCTTGCGGATCCGAGCCGTCGCCGGCGAACCGGTCGGCGCAGGCGCGCTTACGCGCGCCTAATGCCGCCATAATGAAGGCCGCGGGCGGGAGAACGGGGATCTTCCGTCCGCCAGCCACTGAGTCGGTCTGACGCCCTATGTAGTGCCGGGGCGTCGCCGAGGAGTTGTAGACTGCTGGGTAGGTCGCTGAGGTAGTAATTTTGCCAGCGGCCCATCCACTATACAAGGCAGCGAGCGTGCACACCGTGGGGTTTTGGTCCGTAGACCCGAAGTACGGGAGAGCCGAACATAACCCTTTCGCCTTCCTTTGTGGCGAGAGGGTACGCATCAGGCGCATTTCACAACGAAAAAAAAAATTATAATAATACATAGTTGAAATCTACTCAAAGAACCATTTTTTTTACTGCATGATACGATATAATGTAAATGTCATTGAGCTTCAGCTTGGCTCTCACAATATTAGATCGTATTATTTTTTAATTTGGTATTATTTACATGATCAGAATGAAAGTAATAATAAATAATATCAGCTCTGGTTTATAAAACGTCCCATGGCTTTATTGGCCTTTATATTATTTATATAGTAATATAAAGGCCAAGCCATGGGGCATTAATAGATAACAGGAGGGTTAGGCAAAACACGCAGGCCCAGTGAGAGTTAAGACTTTACGTATCTTTGAGCACATCAAAGAAATCTCAAAAATGGTTTTGGTAGGATTCCCTATGACATTTACCTTCACTATTAAATGGAACGTTATTTAACTATATGTTCATATAATACGAAAGTAAATATGCCAGAATCAAAGGTGCGTGCCGACAAGTTGAACTCGAGAACTTTGGCTATGCAATCTAGCAATCTTTCACTAGGTAGCTGGCCTATAATTCTGCTACTAGGAAACCCATCAATTCGTAAAGTAGTATAAAGTAAAATGTATTGTTCCCTACAAGCATGGTTCGAAGATCTTTTGAGGACACGATATCTAGTTGCAGAGACTAATAATTTTTAAGGATTAAAAAAAACAAATTGTTATTCTGCTTCCTATATTGGTTAATAAATAGATAGGTACATATGTATCTAAAATATAAATAGACATTGATGTTAAGATTTGAAGCGAAAATAGTGCTACATCAAAGATAGTACATCTGTTTTAAGTTATTTATTTGTTGTCTAATAATTAAATGAAAATATTTGGCACAAATTTTAAGGTAACAACATTAAATTTTTGCGACACCTAGTAAATATAGTTATATATTGTATTTTAATTGATAGCTTGTGCTGCAATACTGATTATATCAGTGCACTGGTATAAAAATTAATAGTGCTTGTAATAAAGGTACTGTACTGTGTTTGGCAAGACATACGGAATATGTTCTTATTGCAGTCTCCAACTCTCTTTAATGATATTGAATTTTAGTTTATACATGAATAAAACTTGTGAAATAAAGTTTTGGAAGGTATACTAATAAAACATTTTTCCATAAGTATAGTTTTCTATGCCTAACATTTAGCTTATTCTATATTTTCTAAGATATACATATAATATATGTAATAAACTATCAGCTAATTCATCAGACCTAATGTGGATTTAGAATTTGGCATAGACAGACATAGATCTAGCTACTTTTTAATACATTTTTCTTTAATCAGATAGCAATACATTTGCATCTATAGAAGACATATAAAGCAATAGACAAATTGTTACAAGTTTGATACACATTATAAATACATACACTTATAAAAATTATATCTACAGGACATCTAAATATTGTTCTTGATATCCTGTAATATTTTAATTACTGGTACAAAATGTATTGCACACAATTATTATCATGATATGACCTACATTTATTTTATTTTCAATACATGACTTGCAGGTATATAATAAATTCGAGCACTTATATCTCTTGTTCCAGCCAAATATATTCGTAATTAATATTTCTAGCAATGATAATATATTCGTAATATTATTATCGTGTTTACTTAACTCCAACTAAGCCAAAATATAAATATAATAATTAAATTATTTAAATCAAATAAGCACCACAGTAAATATATTATCATTCAGCATTCATAACTACATATGTAACTTGTTTACAAGCAAGGTAGTTACTTCATACAATATTTTAAAGCTCAGTTATACATTTATGTATCTTTACTGTATTTTTATCAAAACTCAATTATAGCATTGATAGTCTTAAAATGTTAACACCTTTTAGGCAGTTTTGTGAGGATACATGTAAGTTAATGTTTGTATTAATATCCTACTTTGTAATATTACTTTATATATTATGAATGCTAAAGACAATACAAAATACAATTCAATAATTATTAAAATTCTTGACTTCTCAAAACATTTTAACATTAATAAGTCTTCATAAAACATTTTATAAAACAATGGGCTTCTGTATAATCAACATTTACCATATTAACTTAGAAAAATATCACAAACTTATGAATTAGGAATATGTATGACTGTATATTTATGCTAATATTATTTGTAACCAAAATAGCATGCTATGATTGAACAGTTATAGCAATGACTTATATTGAAAGTAGAACTTATTATGTCACATGACATAGACGGCAAAAAAGGTTCTAAGAAACTTATTGCCATGCATGTTAGAGTAAACTCTATCAAAAAAATTGTATCACTGTTTCAACTTAAAATGAATTACAGACATCCAATAATATATGAGACCTTTAACTTTTACTGTTAGCTATTGTATATTGTGATACATGCATATTCCTATTGAGACCCTGACAGAATTAACAAAAAATTCAAATTAACAATATATTGTATGCATGGTTTTTTCATTAATTTGAATTGTCAAGTCTCTCCTTAAGACGAAAATATATCTTTAAACTAGGCCTCAATATAGTAAGAACCATAATCATTAGCACCAAAGTGAAACTGACATATCTTAATATATCTCCAAATTGCCACCAATTTGAGAATAAGCCAAGTAAAATAGTAATGATCCCCAAAACAAATGTCAGCAAACCAGCTGAAGCATGAATAAGTTTAGTATAAATAGGAGCAAGGTAGTATTTCAGTTTTAAACTATATAATGCCCCAATACCTCCTGACATTGTTAGAATCATAAAAATCAATGATGCCAATCCAAACTTGGCATGCAGAGTTACAAAATGTGGCTTTTCGTTAAGAATTTTATTTGTAAGGATGACAATAAATCCTATACATATTACTGAGCCTCCCGCCAATTGAAGAACCCAATGACGAGCACTTCTTAGTCTTATAGGCATCCATTCTGTAGCTAAATCACCTGGAGTAACAGCATTAATTGCAGATGTCATAAACACCATCCACTAAAACAGTACAATACTACATAAGTAAAGATGAGTCACAGCATGTTAGCTGTTATCTTTTTTGGATATAGGTAAGTAATAAAGTTTAGTAAACAGTATACTTACACCGAGTGTCATCAAAGTCGGGTGAAAGGAAAAGAGAGAGGCGCCGTCTTTAAAACAGCAGTAAGCTATTAAACCAATAAGTATCACTGAACATACATTACTGGCTACATTCATGTAGCTAGGTTTTGTGCCCGTGTTCGAGGCAACTAAGCGCGAGCTTTCCGAATTTTTATCTGAAGATGCCATGTCTGCCAAATCTGCGTCTCCTCCCTCCAAATTTTCCATCGATCAGTTTACTTGATACGTATGTTGTGATATTAGTTTAGTAGTAAATTTAATAACAATACCAAAAAGTAACTATAGAATGTAAGTCCACTGGAACACTGTTTAGTGTTTTGTAGTTTTGTACTCTGTGGTCACAGAGTACCTTTCTGTGGTGTTTTGTAAGAAAAGGGTATTCAATTCAGTAGGTATTGATTATTTTAAAAGTCATTTTTGATTATACTTGTTCCACAGATACACAATATTAAAACCGTAGATATTACCAAAGAGAAAAACGAGTTTCTTAAATTCTTATTCTTATTTTTGAGTCTTGACATGGAAATGTGCCTGTTGTACATACCAGTACTGTAAACTTAACGTAGAGTAAAACCGAACAAACTGGAGACTCACGCCATTGCGGGGTTTCTCGGTGCATGTCATTGCTCACATATCAGTTCCTAAATAAAAATTCTTTTGGCTAACATTTTGACGAAAATCATCGTATTAGGTAAGAATATTCATAGAATTAATAAGTACACAACTTACGTTACCTTCAATATAAAATAGGTAAGTTTACTGATACCTGATCGTTCTAAAACTTAGTGTCCTTTTGTAAACGGTGACCATGCTGTACTGGCCACGTGGGACTCGGTACGATAATTACAGATCATAATTATGTATTATAATTTATTTATTTATTGTTAAGGCACTTCAACGACTTATTAACTAAACATTATGCAAGGATGACATACATAAGTTATAACTACAGTGAATTTGTCACATAAAGAAGTGCAGAGCACTTGCAGAAAAGGTACGATAGTTAAAGAAAATACATATTAAATGCGTTATGCGTCTCTAAAGTAAAATTACAGAGTATTTGACATATCAGTAATAAAAACCAACAACAATCCGTCTTAGAATTAAGTGCAATAGAAAAAACAATAATATCAAAATGTAGGTTATTAAAATTAGGGAATCGAGTGGACTCAGAAAACAGTAGTGGATGCATGTATTTATTCATTGCTTGATTCCAGATAGGCCAAAACTTGTGAACGGAATTCTTTATATTATGAATTTGAGAATATGTCCATACTATTATTTCTTGTAGCTATATCATTATAATTCCTCATCAAACCATACCAACATTGGTACGACTGGCAGTTATGGCAAAGGTTTTTGTTTTGCGACTGGACCTAACATTCTTCTGTAGAGGTACGGCTATTTTTATTTCAGATAATAATATTAAATTAATCTTCATCTTTCTTGTGCTAACTAGACCGCAACTGTTATTTAAATATCTATTGACACAGACCTGTGAACTATTAATTTACATTACCCACATATATTGTAATGTTTGATAAAATAATAATACAGCGAGTATAAACATGTATATTATTTAATTATTGTAAATAGAACGTAAAGCCTATTTGCCGTTTTCTAATGACAACTGACAAGCCAATGTTTATTATTACAAAATATAAATGGCAGCTATATTTTATGCTGGTCATACCATCATATATGTCAAAATAAAGCCAAACCTCTGATTGGATACTCCTTGAACCTCGAGAGCTAAAGTAATATTTCTTGTTTCTTTCTAACATATGAGAATAGATAAAGACATACATTAAAAACATGTTGCAACCTGTCGCAAATCCTGTTGTTTTGACATTCGGACATACCTGACCACGGTCCTTTTCATTGAGTTATTTGAGATTTGAGTATGAAGAATTCAGTGGTGAGAGCCGGACGTCGGTAGCTTATAGCTTTTCGAAACATAGCCGGTGTATAATATACCACTCCCTAGTTATTTTCATATTTACATTAAGGTTTAAAAAAATAAAGTGAATGTGTTAATATTAAAACTTTTGTTGAATTCAATTATACTGTGGAATGAACATTTACTGTGACATTTTGTGATTTATCCAGACGAGAATAATCCTGAGTCCTGCGATTATAATGTTGAGGTGAGAACTTTTATTTAAAATATATTATATACGTGTCTGTGTTCACAATGTGTATTAAATTTTATTAAAATGTTAAGTTTTATGTACCTACTGCTCGTCACTATTTATTTACACATGTCTAACATTTTTAGGATATCATTCAGGTACGGACAAGTTGTTGTTTGTTTGCTTGCTCTAAAGTCTACATATTATATTTAGTATTTACAATTATATATAATTTAAATGCCAGTTTTAATCTGAACTTTTCAAAACTTATTTTTTAATGCTTTTGTAGTATCTAGGTACCATTTTTTTTTGTTGAAAATACTTAACTTAATTATTTAGAATAATTAAGTTAAGTATTTTATACATAATCTAGCTGTCCCGACAGACGGTGTCCTGAACAGGCGAAAAAAAACCAAATCTAAACCAACCTCGAATCCACTTGAACACACAAAAAAATTCATACAAATCGGTACAGTCGTTTAGGAGGAGCGTTATATTATGGAGTTATATATGTTATATATGGAGGATTATATTATACATATAAATAAGATATTTATATTGTCACTATTCTCTGTTATCTTGATACTAAGTTGACCTTACATGTTGTGATCATTAGTCACATTACCTGCCTATTATATTATCATGTAACTACTTATAGAGTAATTCAACATCACTGTGTCAAACAATTAATTTAAGAGTATTTACATCATGTGATTAGCACAAATAAGCTAATAATAAGCTGTAATGTTAATACATTATAAAAACTAAGTTTATATGTGGTAGTACTTCGTAAATAATGGGTTCATCATTTTAGATTTCTAATAATATATGCATAGTAAAAGGAGTAGGAATATAATTCTAGATAAATTTGAAACACAAATAAATTAATTTAAAATAAAATTAAAGTGAATCATTTTAATGTTCATCAGTCAATTACAACACACAGTTATTCACAGTGGCTGAGTATGGATGCCGGTGTACATACTCTATCACTGAGAATTTCCATGTGTTTAACATTATTATTATTATTATTTTGGTTAGTTTAATTTGTTTTTCTCTAAATTAAATTCGGTATTTAATGAAAACCACGGGTCTAGACCAAGTGGGGTTCATTTGGGGCATTATTTATTACAAGGGGCTCGTCCTGCAAAAACTTACAAACTATATGGCAAGTATTGAGTATAGCGGCCTTCTGCATAGTGATGTAAAGGTTGGTGGGTAGCTCTATCTATAATTATTATATTTTGATATGTAAGTTCTCAATCAATTCTAACCAATTAGCTGTTGGAGCTAAACAAACTTTTTGCTGTAGCAAACTGTTTGCTCTTTCACTTTACCTGAATTTATTTATTCTTTTACACTAACTTAATAAATACTATTGATTTGGACAAAATACACCTAATAAGTTTCGTGGTAATGAGTAGGTACATAGAATGATTTAAAATATTACCAGTTTGTCTAACGAGTGCTTCAGTATTCTTTAATGCAATCCTACAATGTTAGAGGGGTGGTATAAATTTAAAAATGTTTGTTATGGATCCTGTTTGAGCATAGCAATTTTAGCATATTACACAACTTACAAGCTATTTTAATTCTAACTATTTTAATAAGTAATATGTAAGATGACATAAACTCAAATTTTCAACTATTTTAAGTTATACTCCATAATGGTAAAAGGCAAGAATTTTTGGAATATCTATAATATTATTTTATTTAACCAATTATTTGAAAATTGTATATTATTGTTATTTTTCAGTGTCTTTCTGTTACACTTTTATTGCTAAACCACTGAAACCATTTTGATGTAATTTGGAAAAGAGATATAATTATTAGATCCTGAGGACGGTCAAAGCTACCTGCAATCAAATTTGTAACTAGTGTATAATATATTAACATTATCTTTACAAACTTACTCTGCCTCTGAAGCCACTGTCGATAAGTAAGTTAAACTCTTTAATATTTTGAGAAATTTACTACAAATATTTTTATAAATTAATACTACTACTAGGCTAGCAACATCAATGTTATGGTTAAACTTTACAAACAAACATACTGATTGAACAACTATGCATACTTTGGACAATTTTTGTGTGTAGCATATGATATGATTACCATTTAAATTCAATGTCCACATACAATGTCCAATGTCTCAATATTTTGTGTATGTACCTAATTTGTTGCTTGTGACATTTGCTCATAACCTTCAGAACAATTTCTGTCTTATTCAGGTTCTTTTTCATTAGCTTTCTCACTGCCTTATAGAGTGCACGTAAGCTGGTAGGTACGCCATCAGTGCTTGCGACGTTCAGAGTTTTTTAGATTTTTCACCAAAGAAACAATTAGTTGGGTAACGAAATATGAAATGTCATTTGGTAAACAAGAAGCCTGCTTCTACTATGAGGGACCTTAAAGGACAACGTGTTCATAGTGAATACGCTTCATCATCATACATTTTTATCTAACAGTCGACGTTAATCCTTGTCGCCTATTCGCTAGGAGCGTATGTTTTGTAATGTAAGGGTGCAATTCGTATCTGTCTAACTCTTCTTTTTCTATATGAGATACATACATTTTGTAGTTTTAACTTGTTGGAAAAAAATGCATTTCACTTGCATAGAGTGTTTTTTTATATAAATCATTGAAAACGTAGAGGTACTTTTTGATGGCGATTATGATTAAGCGATGGGCGATCTCTTTATTCTCTGTTTAGGAAATACGCATAACTGGTCATGTTTGTAATCCTATCAATACATTTACTTACTATTTCTTTTCCATTACTTCGTGATAATTTTGAGTTCGTATCAAATTTGTAACTGGCAAATCATCAATCTAGTAAACGATTAGAGTTGTATGTTTCGTTTAGTTTTCACTGGTTAGTTTCGAGTCCTGACCATGGCATAATGGACTTCGTCGGCGTCTGACGCGCTAGTGACATAAAAGTCTAGTTTTATCAATTACGTTACGGATGAAGAGTAATATATATTTCATGCCTTATGTTGTACTTATAGGATATATTGTACAAGCATCGAATATTTGATCCAGGCTATTTTATTATAAATAGGTACATTACTGGCAGTGATTATTTGGACTGATATACCTACCTATCTAGATGTAACGCAATAGATGGAACAATAAAGTTCTTTCTTAAACGCAATAGATAGGCTATTGCGTTCTATATGATAGCAACCTATCTCTTCAACGTAAGCAAGTTACGAGCCCATTCGCCCCTCAAGTTTCGCCCCATAGGTATTTGTTAGGTTTCTTCTTAAATCTACCCAAAAATAGGCTCCGTCTTTTTATGAAAGGGGCGAAAGTCAAGGGGCGTACGGGCTCGGAGTCTTTAAAAATATAGCTATCATTCGAACAATGCGGTTTAACTTTTTGTAAAAGATTTTATTGAACTGATTTTGTATAAGAACTACACTCGCGTGCAAGTAAATCGACTCAAGCCTCAAGTGCGCATAAAAAGTGATATAACTTAAAAATGCCTTATTATACCTCTATATAATGTTTTACATAATTAAAGCCTAGTAATTGAGCTTTAAAATGGTGTAAGTTGCATGAAAATCGATTCAGTAGTTTAGTAAAAAAGGTTAATGCCAATGATAATGTAAAAAATGTTGAAAATTCATACAATTTCACACTATGGGGTTATTGTGTTTAAATGAAACAAAATGTGCGTAAGATAAAAAATTTATTCGTGTCAATATTTGGTATTTCCTCCTCTAGCTCTGATCACTGCTCTCATGCGATTCTTCATCGACCTTATCAACTTTTTAATGGATGATTGTGGTATTCGACCCCACTCTTCTACCAACGCAGTCTTGAGCTCATTGATGTTTGTCGGAGCTGGATTCCTCGCTCTAACTTTCCTTTTGAGCTCGTCCCATATGTGCTCAATGGGATTTAAATCGGGGCTGAGCGCTGGCCAATGCATAGTGTGAATTCCAACTTCGTTCAGGAAATCACGTGTGGCCCGAGCAGTGTGACATCGGGCATTGTCATGCATCAAGATGAAATTTTCCCCAATAAAGCCTTGATAAGGGACAACTTGATCCAGTAGAACATTTTCAATGTAACGATCACTGGTCAGACCTCCTCCCCGGCCTCCCCCAGGAACGAAAACAAGCTCCGTTTTGCCTTCTAAGGAAATTCCGGCCCACATCATGCAAGATCCGCCACCATATGCAACGGTTTCCACAAAGCAGCACTGTGAAAACCGTTCACCGGAACGACGGTATACCCGACCTCTCCTGTCGCTGCCATGGAGACACATCCTCGTCTCATCTGTGAACAGGACTGACTGCCATTGCTCTATGCTCCAATCCAAATGCTCTCGAGCAAAGTGAAGGCGTGCTTGACGATGAGCTGTGGTCAACTTCGGGCCTGTAGCGGGTCTTTTCGGAGTAAGGTTAGCTTCTTTCAACCTTCTTCTAACTGTCCACTGACTGACAGTCACCCCGCGAACTTGACGTAGCTCCTGCTGCACATCTACGCCGGTAAGTTGTCGATTTCGGAGAGAGGTCGAGACCAAAAACCGGTCGTCACGCTCCGAGGTGCACCGGCGTCGGCTGGTATTAGGCCTCCGAGTGAAGGCACCAGTCTCTTGAAACCTTCTGTATACTCTCGAGACAGCGGACTGACTCATATTCAAACGACGAGCGACTTCTCGCTGGTTCAACCCTTTTTGCAATAGGGCAACGACTTGAGCGGCTTCTTCAGGTGTTGTATCCATAATTTTCTTCAAATGACGGCTTTAATTTGCAGAGATGTGTTCAGGTCAACGTCTAATGAGCGACTGATAAGAAAAACTATTACAGAGGGTTTTTATAGGGGGTTGTGTCGCGCAAGTTGTGTATAGAGCGCAGAGCAGTTTACGGGAGGTTGCGTTCAGTTGCATTCTAAGTACAAGTGTTTATTTAAATTACTGATATTATGCTACCATTTGAAAGCCTAATTACTAGGCTTTAATTATGTAAAACATTATATAGAGGTAAAATAAGTAATTTTTTAGTTATATCACTTTTTATGCGCACTTGAGACTTGAGTCGATTTACTTGCACGCGAGTGTAGTAAGTATATCAGCCTCTTTTCTGTACTTAAATGATATTATTGTATGTACGTATATAAAACAACCTTGTCAATGTTAAAGGGTCCTTAAACCTAGAACGGTATCAGAGCGATATATTCGCAAACGAACGTGACCTTGGCTTTCTCTTATTGACGACAGTGATGCGGAGAGCCGCCTTTATAAACCAAAAGATCTATCACGCGTTCTTTCTAAAGGTATGTGTAGACAACTAGGTACTTACTTGCACAAGTCTTTGACTTTTTATTTTTAACATACATGCTTTCATAGTCCCACGGCTATATCCGCGTATTTCGCTTTTGTAGTAGGGGTACCTATTGCCGTCTGCTAGGCACTGTGAATTTCTTGATAGAAAATCCTAAAGACATTAGACGTCTCACGTAAGAAAACCGAATAGCACTTTGCCCGACCTGGGAATCGAACCCGAGACTTCAAGCACAGTAATCGCATTCACTACAGTGCGCCACCGAGGAAGAGCATTCACTTTTCACATTTTATAAAAATGTTATAAGCTTTACAAATATTCAAACATCGGGCACAAAAAGCACCTAAACTCAGAACAACTAAGTAGGTATTTGTGTATCATACAAATGTTTGTACCGTGGCAGGATCGAATCCACAACACTTAGCACAGCGTACACCATGCGTACAGTCAGAAATCAGAATTCATATATATGGCTGAAATAAGTAAAGAGGTTGAAGTCTGCTGACTAAAGAGGCAAACAAGTGCTATCGAATTCCACTTGCTAGATATTCGATCTCTAATTAAAACGAACTAGCGGTCGCCAAGTGGTCGAAATTCGACCATAATTGATTTAAATTTTAAGTTTGATAGTTATTGGTGCCAATTCTGTTGTCACAAAATTCTCTTATCTTAGCCAAAAATCTCTAAAATTTATTTTAGTCCTGTCACTTTTAGCGATTTCAGAATACGAAATGTCTTTTGACAGGACTAAACTAAATTTTAGAGATTTTTAGCTAAGATAAGAGAATTTTGTGACAGCAGAATTCGCACCATTGTCTATAACTATATCCTTATGGCTTATAATCACATTTTATTTAGATTTCGTCAAGGCTATACCGGTTATCTTTTTCAAACAAATGATTATACTCTTTCGTTGACGATATTCCTAAGCTTGCTACTTTGTTTTCGTTTTTCTTTATAACATATAAATACGTAAATATATTATAATATAAATAGTATATATATAATTCCAATCCACCCAAAGGTTGCTTGTAAGATATTGCTGATATATTATGACTGTAATTATATATTGATAAATGTAACCATAGTTACGAAGAATAGTAGGTAGTTAGGTACTACATCAGCCGAACAATGCCGAAATATTACTGCGAACGCAATTCGACTACGTGTGTCAAGTGCATGGTTGTGTGCGTGTATTGTTTTTCAATTAATTTAATGTATTTCTAATACATATTTTATATAAATAATAAGATTCGCCACTCCTTCTCCATATAAACTTAAAATGTGCCAAATTTCATACAAATAAAAAAATAAATACTCCTCCGTCCGCGCAATTTTCGTAGAAAGGGGTACAAAGTTTTTGCTTCACGTATTAATATATAGATAACTCCCGAACGTATAATTTTGCCAATACTGGACGCTATTATTAAAAGTTTGGTTTTACGGTATTTAGGTATATTGCAATAATTGACCACTATGTTTTCAGTCTATTTCTGCTCATTGTTAAAAAAGTTTTATCTTCATAAGTCACTTTATTAAAACCTATGCCAGTATGAGCCAACATTTCAGAACTCTAATTGTTATGAAATTTTATTAATATGTGTGTGGGATCATTGGGTTACTGCTCTGGCGTTCTTAGGCCTTCTTTTGTCGTTCACGTTAGTCCCCCGATCTTTCGAGGTTCGGCCGCACCATGTTCAATCGTCTATATGCAGTTTATGATGGGCCGTAGTGCGGTGGTATGGTGTAGAGAGTGCACCATGTACCATGTTCGATCGTCTATTTGTACTTTTACACTGCACGGTTCATGGCCTATTTTTTAAATCTACTCTCTTTTTGTTATTCTATGCGTGCTTTACATCTGACTAAGGCACTGAAATAAAATAGCATATGAAACGGTCACATTACTTATTAGATTGTATACCTATGATAGAATATCAAATAAAGTTTGTATATATTGGAGTCTCGTTTGTAGCAATTCATTAATAATAGAGTTCATATTGTGTAATAGAAAACGGCATATATAAGAATGTATTGGATGAATCATGTTCTGAGATTCGGTAGATAAATAGCTATATACTGGCGGCCTTGTATGTACCTACATGACAACATCGAGATTACGTCCGGTTTGTTGACAGAATTCCTTAGACGTAATCGGAAAACAGTGTTTATTTATATGAAAAGACTTGTTGTCTTAACCGCTCAAACTCCGGTGACTCCTATAGGCGTCCGATCGGGTCTTCAGATTCAAGACGTCAAAACCCGTGGCTTTACTATGAGCGCTAGAGCAATAGGGTAGTAGCCAATGTTTAATTTTGTACATTATTTTACACACAAGAGCAAAAAGTAATCAAAAGAAACCTTGTGCAGACAGTATCAAAATGGGTAGCAAAATAAGGCAATAATTAATATTTTAAAATTGGATATAAGATAAAGTGGAGTTTAGTAGGTTATTTCGATCTCCCTTAGACAGCTGTATTTAAATAGCGGTTACGTCACAATTTATATCGTGCATTATACTTACGCCTTTTTCTCTCATTGGGCAATTGCCTCTATTACACGATTTGAAACCATGTTATTTTTGGAGTTAATTTCAAATAATCTTAGTATTTTATTGTTAGGGTAATGTAAGTATTCGATGGAAATAATAAAAAAATGTGAGTCAACTACTCTATTGAGGATCATGAGCTCCGGTTTAAATACTTGATTTGGGAAACATGTTATTTAGCGTTTATGGTTCGGATACCCCGGTTGATAGATGCTAATAGTTTTGACCATTTGAGCGTGGTATCCATCTGCTTAACCCCTCAGGGTTAAGTTAATGTTAGTTACCTATATGGGCGTAATGATATGCTACGCTAAGCGACTAAATTTTTGAAATTTCGGCTTACCTGAAAATGTAAGTCGAAATTTCAAAAAATTAGTTAAAATTAAACCCCTGTCCCTGGCCATTCGGTGCAGTGTACCTTATTTATTTTAGGCCGGCGAAATAAAATTATTTCATTTTAATACGTATTAAATATCTTTGAGATTATTTTTACTGGTATGCCTTTAATAGAGGCTATGGCCACGGTTGTATTCAAACCTGTTGATAACGAAATATTATTATTTTTCAGTATACTTACTGTATTGTCATTGTGCGAGGGATTCCCAGTATACAATTAGGCTCGCGAATCCCCGATATTGGTAATATTATGTACTCTCGTTATCAGAATAGCACGGAAATATTTAAACTCTCCGTGAATAAAGATATCGAATCCGAATACTTTAAATTGCGTAACATCCGCTGTATATGACGTTCCTGTCAAACATCACAGGAGTACATTCCAAAAACGTACGCAAATGTTTATTACACCCACACTTCATCAGCTATGATCCCACATCCCCTTAATAGCCGGCGAGCCTACTGCCATCTACAGGACCAGATCCTGTTAAATTGGGTGCGGCTTACTGCAAATGTCCTTATAGAAAACTCAAAAAAGCATTGCCTGACGATTAGCTGTAATTAAGCGCAACCTTATGCTATGCATCAACAAAAGCAGTCAGTCAGTTAGATTGCAAATCTTTTTGCATTGCTGTCGTTGTGGTTTACAATCTGAGGGAGAGATTTATTACAGCGGTTTTCCTCCATATGATGTTAGGTTTATTTAATTTATCATATTTTCGCCTTTGTTTTATGTATCTAAAAGTTCAAATAGATAATCGAACGTGGTGCGGCCGAGCCAACGCACAGGACGGTAGTAAGGTGCACCATTCTCCACCCCACCGCACCGCATCACGGACCTTCATATATTTTCGGTACCGCACCAAGGTCGATGTTGAACCACCCTTACCGGTAGTAATAATAATAATGTTTGGCGCACTGTATGCCACACGATTAAAAATGGTCTGAGAGCGGACCGCGTTAGTGGTTCGGCCAGCAGGTTATTTACTCAAGGGCCCTTATAAATTATAATACATATTAAGTCTATTGTGCACAGAAATAATTCGCACCGACTAACTGCAAATTATAGACGTTTGATTTACTATAATATAAATGCAAGAATAGCAATTGAAATTGAACTGCGGTTTCTATTTACTCGCGGTTTGTTTTATATATTACAAATATTTTTTATATAGGTACACTTATTCTGAACTTAGGGTAACTTAATCCGATGTGCGTATGCATGATATCTGCATGTGTGGCCACGTTAATATTGATGTATATAAAGCCGATTTTTCAATTGTTAGGTAATTTTCATAAGGAATAAGTTTGACATATTTTCTATACAAAAGCTGTCAGGCATATTCCCCTGATGAAAGTTAGTAACATGAAGTTAAAGTGCACTGCTTTGTTGGCCCAGAAAAGAGAGAAATAAAACCAATATGCGGCACTAATTAAACCTCGCAATAAGTGTTGGAAAACTTTGTGTACATAGTAAAATTCGATGAAGACTGCACAATTTAGTTTAATTTTAATGTGGAACATTCACGTAAATATAAAACAACTAGATTTTATGTTTTAGTCATCGAAGAACAAACAAACATAAAGTAGGAAATGTATTAAATAATGTTAAGTTCAATTTCAATCAAAGCAATTTGTTTAGAATATGAAATTTTTTTCTGTCAGTTTTTATTTTTGTAATGGACTGCGTTTTCGTTATGTATAAAACTAGTGTCTTATCACGTGTTCGCTCGCGTTAGCCTCACGGCAACGCATAGGCACTGAAATAAATAGCATCACATGTATTCATTCAGAACATGGTCTATCTGTGTGTCAAATTATATCAAAGTCCGTTCAGCGTACTTTAATAACATATAATGTAGGTATGTATCCAAATATTTTCACAAACTGGCACATCCTAACTTCCTAACTATTTAATCTAATATATTCTAATAATATTACAAACGCGAATGTGAGTTTCTGTTTCTTACGCTTTGACGCCTCAACTACTCGACCGATCATCATGATATTTCGCATACAACGTGTATGCGAAATTTCACGGTACGGGTACAGAAAACGACATAGGGTAACTATTATACAGAAAAAACTGTTCCTAATCTAACCCAACCGAATTGAGATTTACGCGAGCCAAACCGCGGGCGTAATCTAGTTATT
The DNA here is from genome assembly GCA_963675205.1 of Catocala nupta. NCBI lineage: Eukaryota > Metazoa > Arthropoda > Insecta > Lepidoptera > Erebidae > Catocala > Catocala nupta. The sequence continues at coordinate 19,333,884 of OY776081.1, forward strand.
AGTAAGATATCATGTCTCCATAAGTACATTATTCTGTATTTTAAAAAGCATGTACTCAAATGGGATCGTTGGTAACATAGTATGCATACACGGTTAAATCAAAGAATTAATGTGTATCCAGGCACAATATCTGTTATTCAATTAAAACAAAACTGTATGAACATAAGGTTTTCATCTACGTACTTGTTTGCCAATAAGTACTTTAAGTGCTTAATACGAATATATACCATATTAGTAATGAAGTCTGGTTCATATAAGTTTCAAAATCTGAGACCAGGCTATAGGCAGCAGAAACTGTTGCAGAAAAGTTTCTGCTCTTCCTTCGTAGAACTTCCATCTTGAAGTCGATACGGTGGTCGGTCGGTGTGCAGCATCCAGAGCGATTTCAGTGGGTTTGCCTTTTCATTCAACTCGTTCATAATACGTGCCATCAATAAGACATCAGCCATGATTCGCGAATAATCGGCTTTTTCAGGGCGATAAACACAAAGACAACGAAACAAACACGAAGCGTATCCTAAGATAGTTTGATCCTGTAGTTATTCCTAGTAATACAGGATTTAGGACCTTCATAGACAAGTACCTACATGCATAGTCCCTAACAATTAATCCGAAATATATGATTAATTGACCCTATAACTACATTTCAGTTATTGTAAAACTCACGTTAAGCAAATGGGAACACATAATTAAATATGAAATAAAATTGCGCAATATTGCGTCATGCATTATCGCCTTGTCTCCATGTCATAAGTGTTATTATCCTTTATCCTGCCTACTTAATACCTTCTGTATTCGATAGTTATCGGCGGCCATCTCTCTTCACGGCTCCGGCCGTAGTTTTATTTTTAATTTGGTTCGTTTTGCTTCTCAATCGTACCACAGCGCGCATGGCACTCACAAACCGGACTATGACTCAGACACTATTCCACATAACTGGAGGCGCAAACACTATGCGTCTAAACATAAATAAACACAAAAACGTTGCTGTTAATAAAATTACTTTCAACTTAACTCGTTTTGTAGGAGATATTGTAGGAGTTTGGGGTAAGATTAGGTATTAACAACGACTTACCAACACAGTGTTGTTAGGTAGTAAAGTAATTAGATATTTTGTTTGTTATTATATGATACGATGTATGTATAATCGACTTTGTTGCTAGTGGTGTATAAACTGTGGACTAATAAGTTAAGTTATTGTTTAGACTCGACGGCAAGGTTTGAAATTAGTACGGGTTGACTTATTTCATTCGTTAGAGATGAGCTAAATACCTATTTATTTTCAAATTTGATATCAGGTACTTATTACTACTAAATAAAGTTTGCTTGAAGTAGGTATGTAGTTAAATGGTGCGATCGTTATCAGAAAGCCAGTAGGTATTTACGCTAAATGAGTTATCAGTCAGATATTATTTCTATTGTTGTGTTGCAGTATTTATAACATAGTTACTGTTAATTACTTGACTTTTCATAGGGTGTATGACCAATGTTTGCTGGTGCATGGTAATAATAAGAGATCGATAAGCCAGAGCGAAGGGCCTTCTGATCATGAAGAATATTATCAAGAAGTATATTATCTAATCTTTGTCTTAATACATTTGGTAAAGCAAAACATTCAAAGAAAAATATGGTTGTTGTATCTAGTATTCGTATTTAAGCCATAGGTATATTGTCTCGTTCTAACTCGACTCCTCCCTTTCCCCTCCTAACCATTGGTTGGTGACTTGCTTAGCAACAAGGTTAATATAAAATTCAGATTGAACTTTGTTGGTGTGACTAGTTTGTAACTTCATATTATTTGACGTTTATAAACGTTACTAATGAATACTAAGTGCTACGAGTACCTACATGAATATTTTTTTAGTTTGTTATATTACAGCTGTAGCTAGCCAGTTTTACTTTTATAGTGGAGACATATCGACCCTTCGAGGAAGAAATGTAGTAAAAGCCAAAATACAACTTTCCAGAAAAGCCAATAAACAAAAATCTCTGTATTATTGTTCATAGCTTTTTTAGCTTTCATGTTCATAATTATGAAATATAAGTATATATATGTATATTTTACAGCAGTCGTGACGATGTAAAGTATTATTTAAACCAATAATTTAAAATAAAAGTTTTATATATCATCATTATAAATACCAAGGCCGATGCAGCTTGAAAAATTGGATAAGGTTACATCAATAACTAAATTTCGCCAAAATGGTTTATCAAAATTTCATCCTTGAAGGTTCGTTGTATCTTGATCAGCTTATGAGAACTATAAATGTAATGGGATTTATTCGTACCGTAGTACGCTGGGTATGGGCTTTTTCTTCTTTCGGGTTAGGCCATAGTAAGGGTTGCCACACGTACTTTATAATAAAGTATTGTTCGTTATTTCGGATAAACGTGCTTAATACTTTATTTTATCCATGTCGACAATTACCGGTTTTATATTGTTTACATATACAAACAAGAAGCAATTCAATAGAGCTTCCCTAAATTTAATAAAACACTAATTATTTATCTATCTTGATATAGCCATTAATTGTAATGATATGGTTAAAACATTCCTTGATAATACATTTTTATTAGATCTTGCTAGAAGCAACAAAAATGTGGAAACAAGGTCGCAAATTATTTTCCGATGCTGTAGTTTATTTTCCTTACCTTAGGAAGTAAGTATATACTCTATTTATTCAAAATAAAGGTGGCAACCCTAGCCATAGTCCACTACGCTGGCCTAATGCGGGTTGGCAGACTTGACGATATCTTCGAGAGCATTATGGAGAACTCTTAGAGATGTAGGCTATCTCACGATGTTCTCCTTCACTGTTAAAGCGAATGTTAATGCCTTATTTATTACGCACATAACCTTGAAATCTTTTCTCTAGAGTATCGCTGCTGACGACTATGAATAGGGTTTTATTTTATTTAAACAGTCAACTTACGCACTATTAATACTAGCTGTGTCGCGGAGAACTTTACAAAAGTTTAAACAACGGATACAAAGAACATCGAAACTCGGAACAACTATTTGTAGATCACACAAATGTTTGATCCGTCTGTGGATAGAACCCAGTGCCACCTAGCGGTGGCAGTAGCAAGGCCATTACTTTGACCAATACGCCATCCGTGCAGTCTTTCAGCTTTAAATTAATATAGGTATTATGTCATCGCCATTGCAGCCGAAAGACGTCCACTGCTAGACATAGGCCTCCCCCAAAGGTTTTCCACACAGACCGGTCTTGGGCCACCCGCAGGTCGTCGGTCCATCCTGTGAGGGCCTATCCCTTCTGCGTTTTCCGGTGCGTGGTAGTAGGTATTATGTAGATCAACATAATCCTTACTTAATATTATAAACGCGAAAGTTTTTATGAATGTATGGATGTTTGTTACTCTTTCACGCAAAAACTACTGGACCGATTGTGATGAAACTTGGTATATAGATAGCTGAAGACCTGGATTCACACATAGGCTATATATACACATATATAGGGAACGGGACGTACGCGGGTGAAACCTCGGGGAAAAACAGGTTGCTCATATTTTATCATTAAATTAATGTGTCGTTATCGATATTTCAGTGGCTTCCTAGTGCGTTATCATTGCGAACATGAGTGCATAATATTATCTATAATTATCTGGCTATTATGCTTTGATTGATTTCATTATTCTATAATGTTCTTGATTGATATCATTGTTTTAGAATGTTTTGATTTGTATTTAGTCAAGTGATGTGACTAATTGCATTTGAAGGATATTCGAATACAGTTGTGCACAATATTATATCTACTTCGCAGACGTAGCGCACCCACTATGTACATATTATGTTGTCAACCTCTACATCTATAATTAATCATTACATAGATATAATAAAAATATAGGCATAATACAGATACTAGATTATGCCGCGGAGTTGCTCGCGTTAACGTAGATTTTGTCAATAACGAGAACAGTACTTTTTCCCTTATCTGTACGTACTTCTATTTTCATAACTCTATGTTACGTCGTTTATGGGTTCAAATCCAGGGTTGAGCAAACTTACGTGTTTTTCTGTTAGAGGAAATAAGCTCGCTGGTTTTTGTGTTCGTTTTCAATGTTCGTAATATCTACTGCAATCCAGCAATTACCTACAAACGCTTATCACATGTCTGTCTGCAAACATCTTATAGGTTTTTAAATAAAAATAAATATCTTTAGATCCGGGTTACGATAGCCCAGCGATAGGAAAAGTACAGACCACATAATGTCAAAGGGTTAATTATTTTATATAAAGCTAGTGATAGGGTTCCATAAAATTAAAATATTTACGTTACAAGATGCATTACTGCCATATTTAACCAATTAGTACTTTAAGTCTCAATAAATAGAAAGTCTGAGTATTGTCGTCCCAGAATTTCTTGACGATAAACCCATGAATGGAAACCAAACCCTCATGCACAGCAGTTACATTCACTACTGCTGCGCCACCGCAAAACACAGCAAATTGTAAATCAGTCACATGTCTAATATTATTATTTTAATTCATTATTTTATATCATTGTAAATTGTTAATAATTATCCATAATTTTTATTTTAGGTAAATATGTAATTTTACGGTATGGAAGAGCGGAGCCTCCTAACACAAGCATTAAATGCTTAAAAGGAGACTCCACAAACTAACTTAATAAGGATATTTATTGTTGAAACGAAATAATTTGAATTTGCTTTTGAGAAATTTTTGTTGGACGGTAATATATAGGTCAAGATAGATTTTTAACAGTCATTTACCGCTCTATTAATAAAGAACGTGTTAAGGAGGACATTACAAACATTCAAACAAAGAACACCAATTTGTGAATAAAAATTTATTCTTCGACGTGTGACGTCACTTGACGCACTACCAATGGTTAGGCGACTACTTAAACATCTAAGCTATCCGTGTAATTTACATTTAAAGGAACATCTAAAAGGTAGTGCCTTTCGGAAATATGTTTGTGACGTATGTAGGTCCGACTTGAGGTTTATTGTATCGGCCAATAAGAAATATAATACTTAATGACGACTGGACTTGTATGTGTGCGTAAATATCTTGATAAGTAAATGAATCTCCGATAGCCGATTGAATCAGTATTATTGTGATATCGCATCGGATAATACTGCCTAATTATAATATTTTAATACGAATGTTAAGTTTGTTTGCTACGCTTTCATGTCTTAACTACTTGACCGAGCATCATGAAATGTTGCATACACGTTGTTAGACTTGCCAGGGTTACAGGCAAGGAAATAGGGTACCTTTAATAAAAAAACGCTAGCTAAGCCGCGGATACTTCATCCAGATAAAACCTCTGTTCCCAAGGGATATAAATTCTACATTAAATATAATTAATTCGTTTTAAATATTCAAAAGTAATGTTCAATGCGAATCATTTTCGTAACCGCGAGCTTTCAACTCACTGCTTCATGTGGGCATGTGCTTACTACAACACGTTTAAAAGTGCAAAATTTATTACCTGAAATACACACGTAGGCTTATTTTGAATATTTAAATTGTAGCGGCATAATCACCGGTGTTCCTTGTGCGCTTGTTTCAACAGGAACAAACATCTTGAAAACATGTCTTTGCGAATAAGCTGTTGGCAACTTGAAAGAGTAGTGAAGGTGTTAGATGCGACTATACATATTTAGTATAAGAACGCATAAATATTATTCATTATTGTAATTACACTTAATTATATCTACATGCCATCTATGCAGGCAAACACGTGTTTATTCATGATGAATACATAATAATATGTAACCACCTACATTCGCAATTCGTTTAATGACGTATGATAGAAAAGAAGTTCCATGTCCTTTCTCAGGGTTCAAGCTAATTCCAAACCTAATCCAAACTATTATGTAAATGCGAATGTTAGTTTGATTGTTTGTTTGTTACGCTTTCACGTCTCCATTAAACGACCGATCATCATGAAATTTCGCATGCACGTTGTCAAGGGAACAGTAAAGGATATAGGGTACCTTTAACCTAGACAAAAGTACTGTTACTAACATTTTATTTTTTTCGTGGGGTAATGCTTTGCCGCATACCTCTCCGCGGGGCGACGGAGAGGTTATGTCGGGCTCACCGGGGAAAAGATAATGCCGACTAAACCTACCACGGTGTTCCTCGACATAACCATAAACCTAACTTACTACTACTAACTTACATTTACGCAAGCGGAGCCGCTTGCAAAATCTAGTTTATATATAAACAGAACGACTTTACCGATTTCATTCATCTTTTTTTTTAAGCTTTTCAATACTTTGTAGAACTAAAGTACTGTAACTAAAGGAAAAGTTAAAAAAATGGCGCGTAAAATGAATAATTTCATAAAACTTAACGATTATTTTAACTCTTAGTTTGACAGTTCGTGTAAGACAGGATAACGTCTGTAGTTTCTTGACATGGGGGTGGTGGGCTTCGTGGGCCTGCTCGCCACCCGATCAGTACCGAGTCCGAGAGGCAGCGTGCGTATTCCCACGCGCGCCTCAGTAGAGGAAGTGTTATGTAGTGGCCTGCCGTTTTACATGGCGGGCCGATACCCCGGCGGGGTCGCGATTGCATGTGAAAGCAATTCGCGCGGCCCCGCCGTCTATGGTTATGTTGAGGAACACCGTGGTAGGTTTAGTCAGTATAACCGGGGTATCTTTGGCTCGGTGAGCCCGACATAACCTCTCCGTCGCCCAGCGGAGAGGTATGCGTCAAAGCAATAAACCAAGTAAAAAAAATAACGTCTGTCGGCTCAGCTAGTTTAATATAAAAATACTCACTACAATAAGGGTCTACAGTCTACTCGTGCTTACGTAACAAAATTGTAAATTGCGTTATTGTACATATGTATATGTATACTTATTAGTATGCAGTGTGGTTGTGGATATGATATCATAATAATTGTCATACGTTTACGCGCATGCTACACATTTTATCAGAACTATTACGTACTCATTACCATCCATTACAGTTTATGTTATAACCATGCACGCCTCTTCCGAATAAAGTATCGGAAATGTATCAATATATGTACATATAGTTTTGATAAAATTGTCGACGGAAAACCGTAATCGTAAAACGGTAATTGTATTATTTGACCAAAGATTCTCGGTTTAACATACATACAGTTGAACGCTTATATATCTACGAAGGGGTAGGCAGAAGGATACATTAGCTTTTATTTTAAGTCCTACGTAACAGGCGCACATAATGATTACCATTTATATTGCTACTAGCTGTACCCGCTATTTCACCCGCGTTTATCATTACTGCGCCGCCCCTCTGGGTCGTAGCGTGATGTTATATAGCCTACAACCTTCCTCGATAATATTAATTTTCAATTCGAACTAGCAGTTCTTGAGATTAGCGCTTTCAACCAAACAAACAAACAATCTCTTCATCTCTATAATATGTATGTATTTGAGAATAGATTTAAACATCGGATATCGTCTAGGAGTCAATTTCGTGAATTACCGATAATGCTTAATCCGCTGACTTCAGGGCCTCTTCACGTTGGACCCATGTCTCCGTGTAAGCCTCCCAAAGGGCCAGGTATTTTCTAATATAATATGTTAGAAAGTACCTGTGATAAGAGAAACATAATAATAATTAAGACAGCGAATTTTAGATCAGTAGGTACAGATGGTCCGAAACCCCTTATATGGAAAGATATACCTTTAGTCACTCACTTAATTTATGTTACTCCGTCGTATGACGTTATGTCTGCTTTTTGGCCGATTGCAGTAGTGTGAGTGTATATGCACGAGCGATCCAACTGATATGAGGGAACAATTTTTAGTTTCTGACGACGTGACGTCTATGCATTCCTCCTACCTATTCGAGGTGAGCGACATTCGACGTATATCGCGATCGCTAATCATCATCATCATCATCTCAGCCGAAAGACGTCCACTGCTGAACATAGGCGGTCGCTAATATTATGACATAAAAAAGGAGATCTGACTGTTCTCCAGTCCAATTTATAGCTAATGATGTAATTAGGTTTACGTGCACATAAAAACGTTCTACAGTGGAAAAAACAGTGACCGGAATCCTATTTGGTACGATCATGACATCTGTATTGCCTGGTAACTTAGTTTAATTTTACTCAGGCTGCTAAATTACTTTTATTGATTCTACATCAAACATACATTATTATGTAATTCTATTTTATACCAATAGAAATACAATTCCTATTTTATATATTCCAGGAATATCACTGGAGTAACGTGTAGTAATTAAGATTTTTCTCTGTTATAGCAATAAAAAACATCATACATACTTCACAGTGGCTTAAATTCCACTGCATTTAGTCTACTTTTACGCACTCATATTTAATATTGTATATTTTCTATCTCGTATTAGGTATATTCCTTTGACGGCTGGATAGTACATACCGCATTTGAAGTTACTTTAAAATTAAATATCGTTCTTTCCATATCAGTACGCACAGTGGGTATTGGTATGACATCATTACTTATATTTCGGTTATAGTTCTAACACGTTCTAATGATATATTAAGCATCCAGTCCTCCCACAGTGATTTTGTACATACCTGCTTATTCATTACGTCAAGGTCACACGTTAGCCGACAGACGTATCGTTTCAGCTCAGCTAATATAACTGTAAACTGGTTCTCTTCGTTTGAGAGTATGATTTGACAACATTACATAATTCCAATGACCTTGAAATTTCGCTTTGAATACTTTACTGACGCATCTTAATACGGTAACAGGCCGATGAGGAAAAATGGCCGGATCCGTTTATAAACAAATTATTTTGATATCCCTGACTTTCTTTATTATTTAATTTAAGTCTATCAAGTGGTAAAGGTATACAGTCCGCCTCACCGTAAATAGTTATCTTAACTACTCATGCTTGTAACATAACATTACTCAGGTATTTAGGCGAGCAAACTTTACTCCTTGGAAACCTAGTTCCTAAGTAACATGTTGGTTGTAACCTGGTTTAGTCGAAATATTTGGCATCTGAAACGAATTCTACATACACATAATAAATAATAAAAAATCTTCTGTATGATAGTTTGTTGGGATATAAATCCTGTGGCAGGTATTAGAACATCCTAGTAACTCAACTATAGTAATTTAAAAGGAATTTTACGCTCTGTGAAGTCAACGCACTCTTTTCTAGTCTCTAAAAGTAGATACACTTTATGTTGTTTATTTAGCCTTACGATATGATTCCACTTAGCTTGATGGTAAGTGAAATCACTAGAACTTGTGGTCGATTGGACGGTAATTCATCAAAAAAACTTTTTTATTCATTTGTGCTTTATGCTCTCCTCGTTATAGACGTTAACTATGCCAAATTTCACTCTTGTACGTGCGTACCATATGCTTAAAAAGGAATACGAAGCTTTTAAATAAGTAGGTATTAATATAGATAAGCTGCCATCCCAATTGTTGTCAATGTAGTTGTAGCATAACGGATAAAATTCTCCACTCGTTTAAGATCCCGCTTCAGGCAGGTAAACAAAATTAATACACAATTTTCTTTACTCAGTTTATTTACGATTTTAGTAGCAATTCAAACTATCCTCCATTAGGTTTAATGTTGGTAGCTCTAACAGTTGTCACCAAAAACCTCAAGTAGCACAAATGCGCAATAATTTAATGTTTGTAGACATATGAAATACGTGCATATGTCTAAAGGTCACTGACAAAGACAAAACAAACATTTAATATTTTCTCGTGTTAATGACCTCTGTAAAGATTTCTACTTTTTGTTGTTTTATAATGTAAAGTTATCCGGACTGTGCGACGTAGATAATAATTGCATCACCTCCTATTTGAAACATTGAGGCAGGTCTCTGTATCAGGCGGGCTTTGTATTTAGAATAAATTAAAATAGTCCTGTGAATAAGCGTCGCGCCAATTCTCTGCACTCTTCGCACTGATCGTATACGTCTCTCTTCTTCAGTGCGTTACATATATAATGCCTCGTATTCTTTCATAGATTTATTATAATTGCACGGCATCATTTGCTTTTGGATTCTTTGTTTAAAATTACTTTAGTTTGCCGTGAAATAATGTTAATGTTTTAAATATGGTATGAAATGTATAAGAGTCAGTGTAAGCATAATTTGGCAGTATATTTTTGTGAGAGATCCTTTGACATCTTTCGGCACATGAAGCAGGTGATTTGACCGGTTGAATTTTCCATTACGGTTACCCTGATCCTCTACATATAAAGGTACATAATAATTTTCATCATCACAGCAATTTTATTACGGGACAGCTGAAAACACAATGTTGCGTACCCATCGAAAAAAATTTAATAATACAGAGGACCTTGAATAAGTCCTCGCTGTTTCGTCATAAATAGCAGTAGCAGCACTCAGTGCATGAAATTTCGAATGGTAACGCATCTGCAAGAAAGTACCTACTATATCTAATCCTAAATTTCAGTGTATGGTAGTTCACTTTAATAATTAATGCTAAGTTTTACTTTATTAGTTCTGAAAATGTCTAATTTTCTGCCAAATAAAGTGTATTTGCGGGGAGTTTTATTACTCTATTTTATTTAAAAGAAATCTGCAGCTGAAGCACACAGAATTCTTGTCGAGATTTACGGTGACAATGCTCTGTCGGATACGACATGCAGACATCACTTGTGAACTACTTGCTTCAACGGCAGAAAAGAAAAGGCTTTTTGCACCGGATCCTAACTGGTGATGAAAAGAGGATACACTACGATAATCCAAAGCGTAGAAAATCGTGGGATAAGTCCGGCCATGCATCAACATTGTCCGCACAACCAAGTATCCATGGTTCGAAGCTTCTTTTCTGCATTAGGTGGGATCAGCAGGGGGTAATCTATTATGAGCTGCTCATACCGAATGAGACTATCATGGGAAATCGCTATCGACATCAATTGATGCGTTTGCGTCAAGCCCTAAAAGAAAAACGGCCGCTATATGAGCAGAGACACGACAAAGTGATTTTCTTACATGACAACGCTCGGCCTCATGTCGCAAAATCAGTGAAAACCTATCTGGAAACGCTTAAATGGCAAGTTTTACCACTGTATTCGCCTAACATAGCCCCTTCCGATTTTCACCTATTCCGTTCGATAGCACGTAGCCTGGCTAAGCAGCGCTTCCATTCTTACGAAGATACTAAAAAATGGATCGATTCTTGGATAGCTTCAAAAGACATGTCGTTTTTTGCGACGCGGCATTCATGTACCACCAGAAAGATGGCAGAAAGTGATCTCTAGTCATGGGCAATACGTTGATTAAAATGTTTTTGTTCTTTGTATCTTAAATAAAGCTTTCATTTTGTGCAAAAAAACAGCGAGAACTTATTCAAGGTCCTAATAATATATAATGACAATATCAGCCCTGTATATAAACTGCCTTACTGCTCAGCACGGTTTTATGCACAGTGTGAAAATTTGAGTCGAGATGTTAGGTATAGCCTAACATCTCGACTCAAATTTTCACACTGTCCACCACGCTGGCCCAGTGCGGGTAGGCAGACATTACACATCTTTGAGAACATGGTGGACAACTCATGATGATTTCCTTCACCGTTTAAGCAAGCGATAATTACCTATTTAATACGCACATAACTTCGAAAGGTCGGAAGTGTGTGGCTGGGTAGTAGTCCAACGTTCTCTCACTGGCCTACTTAATAAATATACCTAACCAAAAATTATTATGGTTACAGGAAAGGCATTCTTCTATGCCTTTGGTCCCTGTACCTGTGTGCGGTGGACACCCAGGAAGTGTCCTGCACTGACGATGACCAATGCTCGAAGGGCTATTACTGCGTGAAGGAGATACGCAAGTGCAGTATGTGCCTTAGCTGTGAGGACTTGCAGCGGGAGGCGCCATTGACCAGCAATCCCTGCATCACATCCGTCGCTGAGTGTGGAGCATGCTTTAAAGGGTAAGTAGTTTATCATAATGTATGCATTATAGTGCTTGTATTATCTCGAAGGTTGCACGGATAGTATAATAGTTTTAGTGAGTGTAACTGTCTGTGTGGCGCAACTGTAATATATACGATTGCTGTGCATGAGGTCTTGGATTCGAATCCCAGGTTGGGCCAATAAAAAATTATTATATCTCCTGCGCAGATGGCCAATCATCGTTAAGGTTGTAATCGCTGTGATCAAAATTTGGTCTGGAAGACGTTATTATTATTATTAGTTCAAATGGTTGCGTAGTTACTATCCATGCGCTGAGTAATCTTGGTGCAATCTCCACAAAGGTCTTCCCCCTTCCCGTGACGATTATGTCGAGACAACACGGGAGGATCTTTGTAAATCAGTTTTGCGTTTAACATGTCAGCAAAAACACGTTCACTGCTGGATATAGGCCTCTCGCTAAGTTTTCCACTACGACCTGTCTTCGCGCTTCTGGCGACCCTTAACAGGCAATTGGTCTGTAGTGATGTCACTTAATATTCTCACAGAATAACGAGAATCGAAGCTTCAAATTAAATTAATTATTAATGGCTCATAATCGGACATACAGAAAGACACAAAACATGTATACAGTCTCAAGCCTAACTAATGTAGTTTTAACTTGACGCCTATTTGACCTAAAATCGCTTAACACACGTTTATCGCGTGCATCAGTTTCCGCTTGATACATTTAAACGGCCATCTAGATGTCTGTGATTTGTGAGCAGGCAGTGCGTGAAACTTGTGTTAATTTTAATATAAACAGAATCTGTGTCGTATTATATTTGCCTTATTCGTCTTTTTATAAAATAGCACGGCGTTATTCGATGCATTCGAAATCGTTGATTCTTATTCGAATTATAATCAATTATTCGTAACACGATTTGATGTATGTTACATGTCATCAAATCGTGGTTCGATAAATCATAAGATGACGATATACAGTGGAACCCCGATAAAATCCGGCCCCTGTTTAATCCGGCGCCCTCTGTAATCTGACATGCCTATCACTATATGTATATTTGTATGTACATAAAATTTATTTCGGCAAATATTTACTAATATAATGCGTGATTGAAGAGAACGTGTTGTAGTTGATGTAGAATCTTATCCCTTTAGTTTGTAATGTGTTGGATGTTACAAGGTACCTATGTTTAACTAAAAATTCAGGCCTATATACAGGGTGATTTTGAAATCGTGTAATTCCTTTTAACCACGCATTCTACTGGTGATATAGAATAACCCTGACCATATTTTTATTTAATTAGATTTATTTTTTTTGAAAAATTATTATTTCGTTTTTTTCGTGAAATGGTGTCAGATAGTCATATGTTAACCAACCGAGGCAATTTTAATTTTTTACTAATTAAAATAAAAAAACATATTAATAATTAATGTCGTAAATAATAACGGGCGGTCCTCTTTATTACCCCTTATTATTTACGACATCAGTTATTGTTATGTTATTATTTTTAATTAGTAAAATATTAAGATTGTGTCAGGTGGTTAAAATATGACTATTTGAAATAATTTCATGAAAAAAATCTGTACTCTAATTTTGCCGAAACCATTATTCTAATTAAGAAAAAATATGGTCAGGGTTATTCTATATCACCAGTAGAATGCGTGGTTAAAAGGAATTACACGATTTCAAAATCACCCTGTATATGTCGAATCAGTTTATATATAAGGAGACTATAATGTACACCCTAGCGAGTTATTTTTCAATGAGCTTATGGATTTCTGCAAAGAAACAGATCTTATTTGTGTGGACACTACAATGTTGGGGTCTGATAATTTTACATTTATTAGTGATGCGCATGGCTCAAAAAGGTGGCTAGACCACTGTGTGGTCACGCAGTCAGCTTTATTATCAATTAAAATGGTCTATGTGCAATATGATGTCGCCTGGTCAGATCACTACCCTCTTATTGTAGAATTTGATTTGCACAGCTTAAGGAGAAAAGTAATAAATACTAGTACCAGCTGTAATTGTGTAATATGGGGAGATAGGGATCTGTACCAGGCTGAAATGTATAAAATTTAATGTCATGAATTGCTAGGCAGTATCAATTTGCCACAGGATCTTCTTACTTGTGGTCATTATATTTATAATAATTTAAACCATACTAATATAGGCAGTTTGTATAATTATATAGTTCCTGTGTAGAGAAATTCAGCTGTACTGAGTTACAAACAAAACAAAGTATAAAGGGGGAAAAAGAGTGTAATTGGCTGGAATAAATAAGTTGATGATGCCCACAGGAAGGCCAAAGCTAAGTGCAAAATATGGAATGATTGCAGTCGATCAAATCATGGCATTGTCTTTCAATAAATGTGTGACAGTAGGAAAATCTTAAAATCTAGATTAAAATGGTGCTAGAATCACGCTGAACAAGTAAAGGATGTTATTGCCTCACATCATCAGAATAATGATTTTTGTAGTTTTTGGAAGTGTACCAATAAGTGTAACATAAAGCCTGGGCTTCCTGTGAGTATCGAGGGAGTAGATGATCTCAAACAAATTGTGGATTTGTTTAGGGAATATTTCTGGGTACAATCATCGTTGGTTCCGTCGCGGACGCAGGGGTTCGGCACAGGGTTGAGGGACAGTAACTCTCATGTTATATAACATTCACGGTGGAAGATGTCACAAAAGCTATTAATAAAATGAGAAGGGTAAAGTCACCTGGTCATGATTACTTAAGTGTCGAACACCTTCGCTTTGCTGGTCCTCATCTACCAAGGGTATTAGCGTTGCTATACTCGATATGTATGCGTCATTTTTATTTACCGGAGGCGATTGATGAGAACGATAGTTGTACCAATAACCAAAAATAAGACAGGTGACGTGGCTGATAAAAAAACTATCGTCCTATATCTTTAGCCACGATTATCGCTAAGGTTTTTGACAGTCTGCTTAGTACGGAGCTGGTCAAATATCTGCACCTGCATGATAACCAGTTTGGCTTCCGACCGGGTTTGTCAAGCAGACTGTCACATACTATACAGTTCGCAATACACCCGTGTATGCCTGCTTCCTAGACCTCACGAAGGCATTTGACTTAGTTTGCTGCGACATCCTTTGGAATAGTTAACTGCATTAGAACTACCTTATGAAGTGACAGCAATATTCAAATATTGGTACGCCAACCAAATTAATTATGTCACATGGGCAGGCGTACTGTCGGACCCTTATGTATTAGAGTGTGGCGTGAGACAGGGGGGTTTGTCTTTGCCTAAATTATTTAATGTGTACGTGAATGCATTGATAGAGATGCTCAGCAGCATGCATGTCGGGTGTTACGTAGATAACGTCTGCTTTAATAACCTGAGTTACGTGGATGACTTGGTGCTGCTGAGTGCCTCTGTCGGTGGCATGCGACAGATAGTAGCCATATGTGAATCTCATGCTACTGAACATGGCTTAAAATACAACGCCAAGAAAAGTGAGTACATGGTCTTTGAGGCCGGTGGGAAAAAACCAGTTAATATTCCACATATTAGACTAAACGGGCAGCCCCTTACAAGAGTACAGCAGTTTAAATACCTTGGCCATCTGGTAACCGCCGACCTCAAAGACAATGCAGATATTGAGCGTGAGCGTAGGGCGTTGTGTGTGAGAGCGAATATGCTTGCCCGCAGGTTTGCTAGATGTTCACGTCAAGTGAGAATTACTCTATTCAGAGTTTACTGCATGTCACTTTACACAAGCAGCCTGTGGGCCAGATATACTTATAAAATCATAATAATGTTCCGACAAATTCCATAGTCCGACACCGCCCTGCAAAACGTTTGTCGGATTACTGGAGTCCATTGTATTTATACACTTGTCGTAGACAATCGTGCTGATCCCTCTCATGTGTTCTCGACTCCGTGCAGAACTTTTCACGATCTTTCATTTTTCCTTCTTTGCGGCGTCCTTTTACGACAAAACTTTTTAAATAAATTATTAATGCATTCGAATAATTACAAATATACTCGAATTACCTAAATTTTAGGGTGTTCAAATAATAATCACAGATCGTTAATTTAAGCCTGTCACCTTTCAAGAACGAACAATTTGAAAATTTTAATTCATACGTATTTGTTAATTATACATAATATGTATAATTAACAAATACCTATGAATTAAACAATATTATTACCAAGTACTTTATAATCATATTATGATTATAAAGTACTTGGTAATGATATTGAAGGAAATATGTACTTAACTATAAAATAAAATCTGGCATCACAAAGCGATATTATAGTTGTCTACAATTACTTATGTTCTATGAATATTTACTAAGATGATATATTATTTCTTTATATACTCATTCGCGTTATGTAAAACAACGTGACGTTTTGCAATATGCCTGATTTTAGAATTTGACTGCGACGTAACCTTGAAAATAAAATGAATCATTGGATCATTGTTTGGTATTATGTAATGTGTTAATTATTTTATTGTACTAGAAGTATAGTACGCTACATACTGAGTATAAGTTCACATCTGTACATCATTTAAATCGTAATTAATATTATAAATGCGAATGTGCGTTTCCTTTTTTGTTACGCTTTCACGCCTTACCTCCTTTATTAACCGACTTCAAACAGGAGGAGGTTCGCAATTCGTCGGTATTTTTTTTTTATGTATGTTCACCGGTTATCATTATAAAATTCTCGTACACGCTGTCAGAGGGACAGAAGAAGACATTTCCCGAGCGAGCGAAGCTGCGGGAATAAGCTTCAAGTAATATCAAAATAAACGTACTACTAACACATAAAAAATGCATTAGTTGTATGAACTACTAATTTATATTTTGTGTGTTAGCATGTGCTCTTAAAATAGATAAGCTTTTCTTTGTCATTATCCGTTTTGATACAAGGAAAATATTGATTGTTTGTCTTGAATAACACATCTAATAAAAACATTAATTGTAACTATATCAGAACCTTGTTATGAGACTACCGTGAGTCACTGTTTACTAGTATTTCCCCTCATACGTCACCAGTATATATGACGATGTGAATCTATGTAAGGCCAATGAATCGAGAGGAAGAATGTAAACCGACTAACAGCAATTTTTCTAAATTTTTACTTATATCAAAATCATAGTTGCCGTTGTCGTCACCTTTAACTTTTACCTTTAATTTTTGTTCACAAGAATTACTAAAATAACGATTGACACAATTTATTTTTACATTAATTCACAGTCAATAGATGAAAATCTAAGTTATTAATACGATAATAAATTTTTTCATTTACGAGAATGACCAATTTCACGAAATGTGGTAAAACGTGAAATAAACATTGACATCTCGTGGACTGATCGGATGGCGGCGGTACTTGGGATTACATTACACAGCCACTTTTGTTACTTCTCTCACGTCATTGCGTGTGCGAGAAAAGGATAGACATAATAATTATCGTCCGCTATCGTAACGTATATACCACAATACAGGGATGTATATATTTTACATAATTTATCTCTTTTTGTTGGCTATAAATATTACTATAAACTAATAAAATAAAGTTTTCATACTATAATCGCAATATTTGAATACGAAATCTCTGGAATTATCAATTCTTTATGTATTAGGAAGTCCGTCCGTCTTTATTGTGGAAGGATATGGGTCACATAACAATATGCTGTGAGTCACGGCAGCAGAGCAGTACTTAATCATGGTTTCGTACACCCCCGTATATCGGAAAGCACGTAAAGGCGCAGAACCAACTCTGCGCCTGATCTCTTTTGTCGTGTATATGCTATATATGGTAAAGAAAAGTGAGTGCAATTGCGTTTGCGCACACACTTGTGCACTATAAAATCGCCTGCGCAGATGGCTACGTCCTGTTGAAGATTGGATGCAGTGACCGAAATTTAATAACGTTATTGTTAAGTGCTTTCTGAGGCACGGGGTATCTAAACCGCCAACTTCCTAACTCCGGGCTGGCATTGAGATTTCTTAATTACTTTGTAGGCCTAATCCAGGATTCGAACTCGAGAACTCACAGACAGCTGTCGCATTCAATATTACTGCGACACGGATGCAAATTATTTTTACACAGTACCTGATGTATTATTAATAGTATATATTTTATTCGAGCAGGTTGGTGGTAGACCATTTGGGCGATGTGAATTCTGCGTGTGTGGTCTCCGGCTCGGAGGTATCTGGCGCCACGCCGCCCTACGTGTGGTGGCTCGTCAGCGCCGTGATCATCTTCCTGGCGCTCACGATCTTCATCATCATCCTCGTCTACCTGAACCCTGGAATATTTGAGAACCTAAAGTTTGGTGGTAAGATTACTTCTCATATTGGCTGCCGTGTTGATGGAATAGATTAGCATCAATGAACGCAGCGCTAATTGTAAATGTATGACGCACGGATGGTGTAGTAGTTTAAGTGGTCGGGAGGCCACTGCCGCTGCGCCGAGTGTTGTGGGTTCAAGTCTCACACGGTACATAAATTTGTGTGATGTGAATTGATGGTTGCTCCGAACCTGGGTGTACTAATTTATTTATTTATTTATTCATTGGTACACCAACAGCATTACATGTTATAGCTAATACATACTTCTTACAATAATGAGTCAGTTCTGACATGCATGCCTATTACAGGTATACACAGCAAACACGTAAAGACAACAATCTGTTCCTAGTTGTATACTAACATATAAACAACAAATACAGCAAAGTTTAAAACAAAACATAACAACATATCATGACGAACTATGCGCCATCGCTATATTGCCGCACCTACAAAACGGCTTTCCTGAATTTTTTCAAGGACAGGAAAGCCGTTTTTGAAGTGCGGGAATTGTTGAAATTTTGTCCGTACTTTGATTTTTTGTAAATTCCCCCGCGGCATAGGAATTATTCCTAGTGCAGGATTTATCTCTTTGAAATGAAGAAATAGCATTAACTCGTTCTCCTTACAATACGTTATACATTCTAATAATAATACCATCCATTCATATACAAAAATATCATCTAACTATGAATGCATGACCCTATAGTTAAAATACTTTAAATGATTCAGTTAGTAGCAACATAAGTTATACACATTCAAGATTTCAATTGCCTCTATATTTCTAAATTAAAACACATGCAAATGTTTTATAATAGTACCTAATAGTTAAACGGTAGTTGATTTATTCACTGTTCAGAAATACTTTTAAACTCATAAAATTCTTTAAAATGTTTGTTAAATTGTTTTATGATTTATAAATATTCTGTTGCTATATTGAATGTATCTTACCAGGCTTAAAAGTGTATGATCGATATAGTAAGACGTTCCGAGCCTATTTGTACTTTCTGTCAATTGTTTAATCTTGTCGTCACTCACATTTCGCAAGCTACGGTTTTGTGTCTCATATAATGGGAGGTTATTGCTGTATATCAGACATTTTTATTAGACTATAAGACTGTAAAGACCTGAAGTTTGTAAGACTCTTTGCTGTTACTGAAAACTTGCAACACTGCCCACCCGGATTTAACTCCGGGATTCATATCACCAGGCAGTTTGCATGAAATATGATTGTCGAATATTTTGTATTTACCGTCTCTTGTAGAATAAAGGAAATGGCCAGCACACGGAACAACGGACGCTCGTCACGGACTTTACCGTTGACTATTAATAGCTTTTACTACATACTAGCTTTTGTAGAAATATTTTGCCTACCAACATGTGCATTGAAAAATAGGCAAATAATGTTTATGCCCAGTATTGTTAATAACCATAGACATCTAAAAGGAGTTTATGCTCTAAACCTTATGACGATGAAAACACTTCATTTCCATTTATTTTCCTTTTTTTTTGAACATGTTTCTCGAACTAGGCTTAATTCCTATGGGGACTTTACAAACATAAACAATGGACACAAAGAACACCAAGATTCGGAACAACTATGTATTTGTGGATCACATACATTTTGGTTTCGCGTGTGGCTCGAATTCCATAACACTCGGTGCAGTGGCAATGATGAGACGACTCCTTAAACTGCTACGCGATCCGTGCAGTCAAAATTATTAGTACTAATCCTGCGCAGAAGACCAGTCTAATTCATAATATTGCTAATGAGGCATAACTTAAGAGTTTTTTTATAGTAGGTAACTGCCAGAGTGGTGTGAATATCACGACGGAGGCCCGGCCTTCGGCCCCGGAGGCGCCGCCGCCGTACGCCCCGCCGCAATACAACGACATCCCGTATTCCTCAGTGCGCACAACAGAGTCCCCTTGCCCACCACACCAGGAGCCCGAAAATGGAGGACGTGTATACTTTGAAGGTATGAAACTTATCAATACTAAAAATTATTTGCAGCTAGGCGCGATTCCGTTGGTCTGCCACGCAGAAGGCACGAGGTCAATTTGTAGGATCATAAGGCGTGCTGACTCATTGAAGTCACATAATAATATGCTTTGACGGTGAAATAAAACTTCGGTAAGAATCCTGCTTGTCTGAGAATACTCCATAATGTTCATTTATTTATTTAGGACCACCAGCGATTACAACAACAATACAATGAAAATGGTATAATGTGAGGCTTGTGTCAGTTGCGTAATCTTTTAAGGCGGCCACAACATGCACAATTAAGTGAGCTTAGCTTAGTAAATATCGAAAAACAGTTGAAAAGAAATATATAACAAATCAAAAATTATTAATATAA
The DNA here is from genome assembly GCA_963675205.1 of Catocala nupta. Taxonomy (NCBI): domain Eukaryota; kingdom Metazoa; phylum Arthropoda; class Insecta; order Lepidoptera; family Erebidae; genus Catocala; species Catocala nupta. The sequence continues at coordinate 19,354,473 of OY776081.1, forward strand.
AATCAAATCGATTATTTGTTTAAAACATAAACAAATAATTCATAATTTATAAATGTTAAAAAAATTAAATGTTTTACAAGATATGTGGAGTTTGCCAACCGGTACGTGAACAACTCGCGCCAGCGTGGTAGACTATGCCTTAACACGTCTCATATTGAGAGAACGTGCGTGCCCGGCAGTGGGACAGTATTATAAATAGAACTGATATTATGTTTATAATATGACTGATTACTGACGTAATAGGATGCAACCCTATATATAAGAACCTGATGAAATTCAAGTGTAATTATTAATAACTCTGTCTATACCGTCGGCAGTATCGCACTTCGCATAATTATTCATTAATTTTAAGAGAGAAGGTCTCGGGTTTTCTGACTTTTTCATACTGGAGTATCTGAATAAAGAACTACCTCCACTGTCAAGTACAAAGTAGTCTATGTGCTGAAAAGCAACCAAAACGTCAGGTAAAGTGTAAACTTAAATCTAAATAGTTTTAATAATTTAAATAACTTAAATAGTAGTAAAGTTTAACAGTAGTAGTTTCAAAATTATGTAATAATAGTGTTTTAAAATAAACAACGCGATAAAATTCATATAAAGTACTTTAATTTTAATGTATAATAATAATAATCTTTATTATAGCCATCAATAACACTTTTATCTATATAAATTAATTAAAATATTTAGTTCAGTTCATTCACGTTAACGTAAGACAATATTACATAAAAAGTACCTATTTGTGAAGCCATACTTCATGCTTTGTCAGCGAAACAGCCGGCAGAAATTTGTCACTAGATAAAGATCTATTGACAAATTTCTGCCGGCTGTTTCGCTCGGGTGGTATGCCATTTTAACAGAGCCTATGTTACTCAAGGATAGTGTAGATAGTTTTATACAATTCAAAGTCAGAGCGGGAGCCTGTTGCATTTGCGATCATGGGTTCGATACCCACTCATTGCACTCCCGACGTCTCATAATATCAACCCTGTATATAAACTGTCCCATTGCTGGGCACGGGCCTCTTCTCAGTGTGTTACGGGTTAGGTCATAGTCCACCACGCTGGCCCAGTGTGGGTTTACAGACATCACATATCTCGGCGTGCTGAATCACTAAATTCTTAGAATATAAAGTAAATTGCCGATAATCGAAACTATTGAAAACGGTAGGCATAGTAGGACGTTTATTAATTAACCACAAATTGACCTTGTTATCCTGTAAAAACTATAAAATATAAAATAACTCATCAGTGGTTTACCTTGTTTATAGTTGCGTAAGTTTAAGCACGGCTTCCTGCCCTGAGTCGTGCATTTTCCTTAATCAGCTAAAGACTGACAACATTGATTGACAGATGACAGAAAGTACCGGGTAGCTGAGCTGTTAGCTGGTACTTTCGTCACCCGTTTGGCACCGCAACTTGTGCGATTTTAAGCACACGTTACACGGGACAAATATTTGTGTTATCCGCAAATAATTGTTTCGTGTCTAGGTGTTCTTAATATCTGTTTGAATGTTTGTAGAATCCCTCGTGACACTGGAATTATTCCTAGTGGAGCAGTATTTTAATCTTAACTAATATTACAAATGCGATTGTGAGTTTGTTTGTTACGCTTTTACGCCTAAACGACTTAACCCATCATCATGAAATTTCGCTTACATGTTATCAGGGGTACAAAAAGAACGGGATATATTTAATACAGAAAAAATATTGTTATCGAGGCTTAGAAACCTATTGCCGCCACGCTCAAAATCTAGTTAAAATGAACCATAAAGTTATTTGATTGTATGCTTGTTACAGAGGAAGGACCATTCATCAAGCGTTCTTCGACAGCGCAGCCCGGCCGCGCGCGACAGTCGGCTGGCACTGAAGCTGCCAACGTGTTCAACTTACCGTTCTACGAGAGACAAGACCTGCCCAGGTAACTGATATACACCCTTCTTGTTGTTAGCCTTCCTAACTAAAACAGGATGTGGCGATAAATGAAACGACGTCTTATCTGGAATATGACTCATAACTGTTAAAATAAACAACTAAACTCTCCATACTACATCTTAAAGTAAAAAAATAATAATTTAACATTGTATTTTTTATCCTCTTCAGATCTGAGCTTCATAAAATTGGTATATTTATTGCTTAGTGTTGTTTTTGGGGTAATTAGAGTTCAAATAAAAACTTATAATTATTCATTTATTTACTAAGAAAACATGGGTACACATTTGTGTACCTGAGGACGGTATCACATATTTTTATTAATTTTATAGGTTATTTCTGGGTATGGAATATTACATAACAATTATTTTTAGTGACACAAAGGTAGATTTGACACTTAGTACATATGGTACGGCATATACAGGAGCAGTGGGGATGTCTACATTTAGAGGTAAATTTGTCCTCCATGAAGCGTGGTAGATTCCCAACGCCGTCCGCCTTTAGTTTTTGGGAGTGGCGCCAGTGTTCTGTATTTTTTGCTCGAGGTTCGTCTTCGTTAGTGGCTGGAAACACAAGCTGCTCATCATCACCCCTGCTTAAACTGGGCCTGCTAGAATAATCTTGGTCTACAGTTCCATCCGCGTACTTCACCATTGCAGTAGCTATGTTTAGCCTGTACTGTAGTAGTCCAAGCCTGTCTTTGGACTCGATACCTTCCTGGTTGTAGCAACGAATGTACATAATCCAGCAGTTCACTATAGTAAGGTCCACGAAGTGACTGGATGCTCTCACTGTCCATTTACTTCTGGGCATTGCGCTCCGATAGTAGGCAATGAGCCTGTCACAAAGGTTTTTCACAATAGTAGGTTGTGGTACCTCTATTTTCCTCTTCTGGATTTTGCACCAGCGCTTACAGGTAGTCATTGGACTACTACCAGTGCAAGTGGAAAGCATTGTAAGGGCTTTGAAGTCTTTCCATTTTTTTTTGTCGAATTTGCCACGTTTTAGCTGCTTATCTGTCTTCAGCTGCTTCGTAACGTCTCCTATTCTGTTACTCATAACAGTGCCAGTCAAGTAGTGCCATACGTCATTCTTTTATCATTTAAGTAATTGGCAAGCTTTTTTTATCATTTTAGTAATTGGGAAAAAACGATGCACTTTTGTATTCAATCAAAACTTTCATGCACTTGTCGCTTTTGCAACGTCTCAATAGTGTCTATTTATGGAACTATTAAGTTTAACATATACATAAATAGTACTTTTATTTGTCAAAAGATGTCGCTGATAGCAATAAAGGTATTTTTACTGAGGTGCAGATATGTGTACTCGGGGTCTGAAGAGGATACATTGTACAAATACATTTTATTAAAATAATAAATTACCTACTGTTACAGTACTGACTTTAAAGTATAAAGGCAAAATACATAAAATTATAGATAGGTACATAACTTTAATAAACTTACATTATAATCATTAATTAATTTCTATTAGGTTTAGTATGATTTTTATGGATCGTTTCTGTTTTATTATTCATAATTATCTTAACATTAGGTTCAACATCTTGGATTACAACATACGGAGCATTGTACAGTCTATCCATTTTGTCTCCACTTTCATTTTTAATTAAAATTAAATCATTTTCCTTATATGTTTTTGGGTTTTTATTTTTATCATAAACTATTTTCTTTTCTAACTTAATATTTATTAACCTTTTGCGTGCATCACTGTGTGCTAATTGCAAGCTATATCTTAATTCTAAGGCATAATTATCTGTATTGTACAGAGGTTTTAAATCATTTTCAAACTGTTGGGTAAAGAACATTGCTTACCGAAAACAAGTTCAAACGGCGTATATCCTGTTGATGTATGTACTGCTGTATTAAAAGAAAACACCAAAATGGCAGCCAATGGCTCTAAGTGAAGATATGCTATTTACATTGAATGCGTAAAAAGTTTCGTAGATGTTTATGAGTGTTCTCTAGTGCTCCAATACTCTGGTGATGGTAAGAAGTGGAATGTTTTTTTTCTATTTCTAACAATTTACATATCTCTGACATTGTAGACGATATAAACTCAGAACCTCGGTCCGTTTTAATGACCTTTGGCACACCATACCTTAAAATAAAATTACTAACCAAAGATTTTGCCACTGTCTTCTTCCTTTGATCACAAATCATATAATACTATACTAGTACAGATACTCAATCCTATACAAAAATCTTGGACACGCCTAACTCTGGCTATTCTACTTGCTATTTTGGTACCTATCATTTTACACTAGATGGCAGTAAAAACTAGCGCCACTGCTGCCATTTCCCCATCACAAGTACACAAGTACCGGATCCTATTTGATACCAGCTCATAAGAGATGGCGTTGTGACAGTAAATTAGGTACTTGACTGTTTATCATGGATAGAACATAATTTAAACGAGCCGATGCAAGTTATGTACCTCTATAGTGCTGTGTGCCGGAATGCGTACGATCACACTTTGGTGATTCTCATTTACTCGGTCGGATTTTCGTGAATATATCGTGTTGCTGTCAAGTAAACTATCGCATTTATCATCCGAATATTTATTACAATGTCAACCAAACCAGATATAAACACATAATAGTAACTAGGTAAAAAAAGATGAGTGTGATGAGTGAAGTGATGACTGATGAGTGAGTGATGTGAGTAAAATAGTAAGTAAATGATAATATTCGAAACGAAATGTGATGTCATAATAACGTCACGTGACGTCGACAACAGGAAGTAGTAAACCGCGACCAATTTTTAAAAATATTTCTCTTATTTTATATTTTTCGAAGTAAATGAGTTCATACTTGGCCATGTAGCGCGGGGCACCATCCGATCAGCACCAGGTCCGGGAGGCGGCGTGCGTGTTCCCACGCACGCCTCTGTGTCGAGTCCGTCTCCTCTCTAGGGGAGGGACAGTAGGGATTATGTGAGAAGTGCCTATAGGGTAGATCTATCGTGTAGTGGCCTGCCGTTTAATACGGCGCGCGGCGGGCCGAAACCTCGGCGGGGTCGCGACCGCATGCGAAAGTGATTCGCGCGACCCCGTTGATAGTGGTTTTGTCGAGGAACATCGTGGTAGGTTTAGTCGGTATTCCGGGGCGTACATTATCTTTTCAACATCTTTCTTTTACCTCGGCGAGTCCGCATAATCCCTCCGCCCGCCCCCGCGGAGGGGTATGCGTCAATGTATACCCCCACGTAAAAAAAAAAGGTAAAATAAGGTATTTTCACTTACTTTATTGTTATTTGTTTATCCGAAATAACGTACATTAGGTAATATATATTATGAATATGGGTAGTAGCTTTAGTTAAAATTGATTATTTTTTATTGATATCACTAACGCTCGTCAGTAGCTACTGAACAAAAAAGAAAAGAATATCAGTAAACAGACAGAGGGACAAAATATACTGAATTTTTTGTCTTGTCTATTTATAAACTACAAACATCAATTCTCAATATCGGCACAAAGTGTGGGGCTCGCTAGACCGCAAAAGACTCGCCTTATAACGTGGGATTGATACCATAGCTTACGAAATATGAGCGTAATACAACCCAGGCCGTTCTTTCGAGGAAATACAGGCGTCATTTCGCGTATGCACAAAATCACTGAATACTTTTAGTATTAATTCGTAGAATGTCACTCATTCAGTGCTTCAACTGATTCATTCTAGTTATGACAATAATTCCTGTTACGTAATTACCATTGCGGTCGCATTGCCGGGCATAATGCAACAGTCCGTAAGACGAGTAGTTTACTATAAATAAATAATATTACTGTTGTACAATCGAACAGTTTACTGAGATTACTCTATCGAACGTTAAATAATATATTTCGTCTGATTGGTCAGTATAGCGAGTGGTACGTACTTATAGCAATATTATTTTGGTTTATCGCTTCCTAACTAAACTATTACCTATTAAGTTTATAATCCATAATTGAATATTACAATCCTAACCTTGTAATATTATAAATGCGAAAGTAAGTTTGTTTGTTTACATTTTAACTACCTACCCGATTGTTCATCATAAAATTTCGCATACACGTTGTCAAGGGAATAGGAAAGGACATAGGTTATATTTCATCCAGTAAAAGATACTGTTACTAAATAACCTAACCTACATTTACGCGAGCGAAGCCGCGGGCAGAATCTAGTACATTATAAAAACAGTCAGCCTTATTTGTTCGACACAATACGAACCATCGGCAGCACTGACCATTTAAGCAAGAGTGAGCTTTATAATCCAGAGATAAAAATACTTAAATCTATTTTGTAAAACTGAATAATTTACATTGTTTTTTAAGCAAAAACAATTGATTTTTTATTGTTTATCTATAAGCTAACATATTCAACATATTTTACATTTTATCGTTACGACTGGCAAATATACAATTATGTATTGTGTCCCACGATCATTGCAAAAGGTGTTGAGTTTAGCATTTGCCAGACTTATAAACTAATATTGCTTAGTATATTCCGGTGACATTGCATCATACCTATATAATAATAAAAATAACATCAGCGCTGTATTAAACTGTCCCACTGCTGGGCACAGGCCTCTTCTCAGTGTGAGAAGGGTTAGGCCATAGTCCACCATGCTGGCCTAATGCGGATTGGCAGGCTTAACATATCTTTAATAATAAAAATAATAATATTCTACCACATACACACAACACCATCTAGCCCAAACTAAGCAGAGCTTGTATTATGGCTACTAGACAATGGATAAACATACATATATACTTTTTTTTTGTAAATACCTTCATATTATACATAGAAACACCCAGACCAAGACAAACAGCCATGTTCATGCACACAAATGTTTGACTTGTGCGGGAATCGAACCCGCGACCTCAGGCGTGGCAATCGGTTACACTTACCACTACGCCATCGAGGCCGACAGAGAAAAGCAGAGAGCATTATCTAGAACTCTCTGACATGCATATTTTCTCACAATGTTTTTCTTTACCGTTAAAGCGAATGATAATTAACTATTTAATACGCACATAACTTCGAAATATCAGAGATGCTTTGGGTTTGAATTTGAGATCTTTGCGTGGCAGGCCAACGAGCTTCGACTAGGCTGTCGCTACTGCATACCTATATGTATAATGAATTATATTTTGGTGATATGTTTACAGTTCCGATACTCCGACGGTGACGGAGCTAAACGACAACTTGGCTATCCACGACGAGGAGACCATGGAGAGCATGTGGTCGCCTAGCGGACCGACCAACGGTGACGTCAATTCCAAGTAAGCTTTTTATTTTAAATAAACTACACTATAATATTGCCTTACGTTTACTTTAAAAACACTATTATAAAATAATTTTGTAAGTATCAACATCGCCCTTAAACATTAACTCCCCGTGAAGATGGCTGCTGAAGAGCAACCAAAACGTCGGGTTTTAAGACTGCGCCGAGCGTAAGACGCGGTTGGACTGAATGACAGAGCTCGATATTCAAATCGGCGCGCGGCCGCCGTAGTAAAATTGTATGGAGGTTTTGAAGTGCTTTGTTGATAAATATGTATCTTCATTGTCAACCAATAACTTAAATATTTGGGATGAACAAATTGTAATATAACTATTTATGTTTGTTTCGTTTAAGCTGTAAAATAGGATAGATTTCTACTGTTATAATCTAAAAATCACGTAACTCGAGCTTACGTTTTTGCACGGAGTTATTGTAAATACATTAATTGTTATGGTTAATGTATATTTTATATTTGTATTAAACAAAAAGTTTTGATTTTATCAACTTAACTGTGACCGCCTGTTTTGTTACATTTCGCTCAACGCAGTCTTAATCATTTAAAGAAAGGGTCGTAAAGTTTTAATAATTTAAATAACAGTGAAGTTAGTAGTCTGTAGTAGTATAGTCCGTTTTAAATACGGAGTCCCATTTGACAGATGATCGTTGAACAGCAATAGTGAAGAGACCGGTTCAATCAACACATCACAAAATCGATTACCGATTAACGTTACAAACAAACTGTAATCGTGGCTTTAGAATCCAAACAGAAATTATGGAAACAGAAAAACGAAAAAGAAGTCAATCCAAGTTTGACATATCGAAAGAATAGTTGTTACATCAAAGTTACATATAACGTGTTTCAAAAATCTGGGCTTATCCTTGATTAAATCCTAGTATTTTATTTTTATTTATTTATTCAAGGTACACCAACGACATTTTTACAAAATAATTAATATGCATGCCATACTTACTGCATACTTAGTATAAAGGTGAAATAAATGTGGTATAACAGATTTTGATTGGCAAGACGACTACTCTTTAAAAACTATGGGATATCTAGTTATTGTATGTTTATATTCGAATCCATTTTTTTATAAAGCAAATATATTACGGGTTTGCAGAACGGGGTTTAAGGTAGGTACGTTGCAACCTAATAATAATTAATACCAAATACAAATTTACCAAAGTATTTCTCGGACAATTGCTTTTATCTCGAATTAGTTCGATTTTATCTGATTCATACTGACGCGTCACTATGACTAAAAATTAAAAAAAACAGTAGTGCGTAACCAAGGTATTGTAATATTTTATTTTATTTTGATGTTTAAGTTATTTAAGACTAATATCAATAGAAATTATTACTTGATTTTGTTTGTGAAACAATTATATCAGGTTTTGTATAGATTCTAATTATTTTGAAATATTCTTTAAAAGTTTCGTTATAAGTAATCATTGACGACTCGATGGCGTAGTAGTTAGTGTAACCAACTGCCACGCCTGAGGTCGCGGGTTCGATTCCCGCACAAGTCAAACATTTGTGTGCATGAACATGGATGTTTGTCTTGGTTTGGGTGTTTTTATGTATAATATGTATGTATTTACAACAAAAAAAGTATATATGTATGTTTATCCATTGTTTAGTAACCATAGTACAAGCTCTGCTTAGTTTGGGCTAGATGGTGTTGTGTGTATGATAGAATGTTATTATTGTTTATTTTAGCAATTTATATGAAATGTGCGACTTACGTGCTATAAAGTGTCGAAAAGGATTTGGTATTTGAAACAGATTAGTTTAGTTTTAAAATGATGTATAATAATGATTTCAAATAACAACGCGATACAATCCTTATAAAGTAGTTTAATTTCATTGTATGTATTACATTTGCGTAAACGTAACAGAATATTACGTAAACTACTAGTGTTAAGCTTTACTACTATTTTAAGTTGTTTAGATTTACATTTTTCTGATGTCTGTTGTTTTTCAGCAGCCAAGGGCAGTAGTAGTGTTGTCTTAGTATATCCTCATGGCCTTATGACAAGGTGGGCAATTAATAAACTGTGATCTTCACTGCACAGATGACGTAGTGGTTTTAGTGGTCGCCTCGCAACTGACACTGCGCCGCGGCAGTGGGTTCGAATTCCACACGGGATCAAAACTTTGCGTGATCCACAAATGTTTTTCCAAGTCTGGGTGTTCTTTGTGTCCGTTGTTTGAATGTTTGTAAAGTCTCCCGCGACACAGGATTTATTTCAAGTGTCGGAGATAATCTTCTAAAAAAATGTATATGTTTCGATGAATAAAACGTTTGTTATATCAGTGCAAGTGAGGTGGTCGCGTCCAGTGCGGGGAGTGCGGGGAGTGCGGGGGCTGCGGGGGCGGCGGGCGCGGGCGCGGGCGCGGCGGGCGACAGCCTGCCGGCCATGCTGGCGGCCGCGCGGGACACCTCGCTCGTCGAACACACGCCTCCCAAACAACTGTGCATCCGACCGGTCAGTATTTACACATTCCTTTTTCTACTATTGGAAATACTCTCGATCCGTCCCCTCGTCACAAGAGAAGGCGAGAGGGTTATGTTGGGCAATCCGGATACTTCGGGCCTAACGACTAAAATCCCACCGGTATGCCAACTCGCTGCCTATATGATGGGTGGAGAATTTGCACATTTTCTGCGTTTTTACTCTAACATGCATTCAGTCGTAATGAAACAGGTGAATCAGGTATGCTTCAGCTTCCCAGTCGCTAATAATTTAATCTAAACGATTTAATCTAAACTTATAATAAAGCGGAAGACTTTGTTTCTTTCTGCTTGAATCCGCTAATCTCTGGAACTATCAGCCAGACTTGAACATTTATTTTTATATTTGACAGCCGCATTCCTAACAACGGTTATAGCTTATATATCATCACGCTATTGGTAGCGTGATGATATATAAGCTATAACCGCGGGAGCTGAACTATAATCATAAATGTGCGTAAAGTCACGGAGACCACCTAGTATAATAAAAAAACAACGCATTTCATTTATATATATTTTATATGTATGTATAAATCACACGTACCATTTGGATGTAGGCCAAAAAAATTTAATAGATTTTATTTAATCCTCTATCTTTACAGCCTTCCACTAATAGAAATCGGTGCAGCAATCCAGGCGGCGACGGCAACCAGGGTAACTTCTCAGGAAGCCAAAATGGAGCTCCTTACTTCGTCACACAGATCACCAACGTTGTTCAGTTCAGTCGAACCAATTAATCTAGCAGTGCCAAAACGAATACTCATAACTTATATACACACCGAGGCCTACGTCATACCATTCCCGTTAACCATGTGATCTTCTGTTCATACAGAATGTTTGCTAAACTGGATTATCCTAAATCGACCAGTGGTAGGTGGTAGTTGTGCAAATCTTGTGCGGCCATTCTGTCAGCGTTAAATCACGTGGTATACAAGAATAAAGGACTTAAAACTCAGTCGACTAGTAAAAGGTAAAATTAAGCAGGTTTTATATTATGCCAGCGCCACTATTTGAAAAGAAACAAAGAACAAATGGAAAATGCATATCGTTTTATATGATAAGATGTCTTAAAAGGCACCTGCGAATTTCTCTATTTTACTCGTTGATAAAGAAGTATATATAAGTTAATAAAATGTTACTATAAATGAATAAATACTAGAAGAAAATTGCGTCTCCAAAGAACTTTGCGTTCTTCTTAAAATGTAATTTAAGTCAATATATTTTAAGATTTAAATAAGTTTACAATAAATTGTGGAAGTTATAAAAATATATTGAATTTGGTAGCATTGAAAATTTGTAACATTAATATGTAACTAGTTTTTTAGTCATTTTGGCAATTCAATATTGACTGATATTTTTGGAACTTCCTCAAAGAAGGGTTTATAACCTGTTATACTGTGATGTAGAGTAATGTGCATTTAGACATGTGCACATAAAGTCCTGCTTGAGATCTGGCCGATCAATTTCATGATCTCACTTGTATGTGTGTGATAGAGTTGGTAGCTTAAACGATTTAGCTATCTAAAGAGGGGAAAAGCACATAGTTTAATTGCTCAAGTAAAATAAACTTAGTTAATTATATTGGATTGTTTGTTGTTTCTGCACATAGAGTAATTATAAACTGTAGTCAACGCCAAATTATCATTTACAAACACAGTAAACCGTTTATATGTATTGATTGATTTTTGATCTTTGATAATACTATAGCACACACGAAACTTTAAATAGACTACCGCTTATCTACAGTTCTGAGCAGAAAACTCAAACCAGTGTCGACGGCGTCTGCAGTATTAGATTACTCTGAGTGCCGGCCAGTCGTTTAAGAGATCACACTTAAAGTAAATAGGAAACATACGATTAAGTTTTATGCATTACCATTAAATATTTATGTTTACTTATTTTTTGAGCTCAAATTACATAGTTCTTATTATTTATTTTGCATAATAGTCATATCTTATGTTTTCTATACTTTTGTTAATTAATTGTTTGCTATAGATAAAAACTATTGATAGTAAAATATTTACATAAGAGCACGGAGACAGAGGTCTCACATATAAAATGAAAAATAAAAAAATATAAAAATAAAATGACAATATAAAATCAAAGCATTTAACTGTCATGCAATCTCATGCGTGACAGACATAATATCATCCTAATTCATTAAATACAATAAAGTATTTTGTACATAATATCATAAAACTGTTTCTGTATAAAAATGTTGATATCATTAAAACACGGAACCATGGCATTTAAAAAAAAATAATATAATTTATTTTTGACAAAATGTATACGTCACGTGATTGTTTTACTCTGAAGACCTGTCCGTGATTTTTATATGATATGAAAATGTGATTATATATATTTATATAATATATATACATATATATATATATATATATATATTTTTTAGTAACTATTTTAAACAGTAATGAATTTGTGCCAATTATAAAACTAAAATTAATCTCAATACATTTCGAAGAAAATAGTGTAATGTCCAGTTTCTAGAGTTTAGAACACTTATCGTGCCAATTGTAATCGATCATAGGGGTAAAATATAACACACACTACATAGACAGATGGGCGACTGAACACAACGCACCATGACAGCGCGCGAGATCCAAGTCGGCCGAATGCACTTTTTGATATTCGCCTGACTTGAACAGCAAATGCAGCGTATGTCTAATATCATTTGATACATACAAACATTTAACTCATTTGTGTTACTGACAATAGCCCATGACAATCACTCAACTGCAAATTGATGGTAATTCTTATAAATTTATACTTGCTTTGAAATGATACGGTCTGACACCACAATGCGTAAAATAAATATTTTTTATTTGTAGAGCAAAAAATTGGCTTTTTAATTCAAGCACAATATTTTCTTCGAATTAATTTGCCATAGGTGATTTGTATTAGTTAGTATAAATAAAAATTGGCGCTATATCATTACGATTTGTGCTACTTCTACTATTGTAGTTATGATATTTTGCATGATTTTATTTTAACGATGCGTTAATTCGCTCGCCACGGAGCATGGTCCTCACTTTATTTTAAATATATTTATATTAATATTAAATTTGAAATTCTTCAATTATTGTATTTTGATTCGGTATTACCTAATTGTGATTTGGTTTTGAAATCTCTTCGTAAGTAATTGCTTTTACTCGAGGTGCGAGCTGAGACAAAACAAACCGAGCTCATCAAAGCGTTTTTTTTTAGATTTGATTAGAAGAAGAATTTCATAATATTTTATAGCTTTTGTTATCTATATGCCTACATTGTTTCTCCCCAAGGGACTTGGCTCGCGCCCCGCTTTAAATACAGTTATTATTAAATTGAATTAAAAATGTTTTATTTCGATATCACATACATAAGTACTTATGTGTATCTTGGTACAGTATAAGTAAATATCAATCATTTTTACAATGTGCCATCGTATCGGCGCGTAAAAGGCTAAGTGACATAGGCTGACTTTTTAATCTCCACATAAACCTTAACTAACAAATGTATTCTGGTTTTTAACAGTTTTATGTAGATTTGGCAAAGGTTAAAATATCAAAGGCATTGTCAAAGCCATTTTAGTCAAATTACTAATTAATACATATTCAGAAATTATGGTTTTCATTTACAGTATAAATCGATGATTTGAATAATCGCACAGCAGTCGTTTTGGACCTATACATGTTATACGTATGTGTAATATAAAGCCTGAAAAACAAATAAGGAATAATACAGGATTGGCGCCGTAGAAAACCCTTTTATTCATTGATGATAAAGATTTTTGCTGTAACAATTTTCATGTCACAACAATATCCTCAAGTTCTTTGATATATAATTACGAACAAATCAATTGATAATTAAGTATCAAATACCTTAAAAGTATTGTTGGCATTTATAGTAAACGTCTGTGTTTAATACTAAGTATTTCACTATGTAAATTTTCTATAAATAATTTCCTAACTTTATTTAGAATTGGCTTATCATCTTATAAAAAGCAATTATCGAAATTGTTAATTTTTGTTACTACATATTGTATATTTTAGACTCTTGGTGATTCATTTTTACTCGTCATGATCTTTAAATATGACTACGCCCTTCTGTTACACGTTGTATATTTCAATAACAGAAATTCGCTTTTATATACGGGTGTCCTGTAATTAATGGATAACCTTGAAATGTCTTATAGTAGAACAGATGGCGGTTCAGGAAAAAATATGAAAAAAAAATTAAAAAGATATTATAAAAGCAAATAAAATAGTATTACAAAAGTGCAATAGCTAGTCATACTTTTGATTGTCTATCTATTAGCATAATTAGTGTTTAATAACAAAAAAACAAAAAACCGATGGAATTCATTCATTTATGGTTATAAGTAAATAAGTTAGAAATTTAAATATAATAATTAAAAAATAACATATCTCAGGTAGTAGTAGTTAGGATAGTTTATTTTAAATATTTTTCTGAACGTCCGTCAGTTCTACTATAAGACATTTCAAGTTTATCCATTAATTAAAGGAAATCTGTATATTAAATGAATTATCTCAATAATGGCGCTAATCACACTTGACCTTTTACCCGTCTTTATTATAAACAAATAATGTAATCTGTATTAAGTTTAATTATAAATTGCTTTTTACTTTCCTATTGTCAGTCACTATACTCAATTTGGTTAGGTATTTAACTAAAGGTAATCTTGATGTGTCTTTTTAGCTAAAAACTCAGTTTGATAATAAAATGCTGCTAAAGATCAATGTAAATACAACAATAACGATTACTAAATCAATTGAACCGTTAGTTTAAACTTTAAGCATTAGTTTATTTGTTTAATATGTGTTAGTGTAAAAAGTCACATCAAGATTGTTTACCTTTAGTTAAGTACCTAACCAAATGGAGTATAGGTATAAATACGTAGCAATAATAAATGAAGTGCCTTATTGTAATAGTGCTGTGAGACACCTATTAAACATGCACTAATATTTGTTGCTTGTTATTTGAAACTAATACTAATGTACTACATTTTTGTGATGTGGTTGTTATTACAATTTAGAGAGTTATTTTCCAGTGAAAAATGTGGAATGCAAATATATAATTCATTTTTATTACTTTGTTTTAATTGCCCCGTTTTTCTTAGGCAGTTGTCCCAACGCCGGCGAGCAAGCGACTGTCGGGAATTTTCTTGCTCAAGACACGTACAATAGATATACGTTCGGTGTAAACAAAAGAGATGCATAATTATATTAATAGTTGATCGCAGTATGGTATACTTGGGGGTTCTGCATCACTTGCTCTCGCCCGCGCTCGAGTTGCGCGATGCATGCCCCAATGATACCCTACTAATGCAGGTTGCCAATACACTGTACTTTATTGTGCATATTATAATTATTAGACATCATTCCATCCTTTAATAAAATAATATAGACTTTGTTTATACTTTCTTACTACTCTTGTTAATTATTATACTTATGAGAATGTGATGAATTCTCAATTTTCAAAATCCAACCAATTTAGAAATATTTTAAAGATCAGAGATTGGCAAATAGGTATAATAAGAAAATATCTATTTCATATTGAGTCATGAGAATCATGATAAATACAACTGTACAAATCTTCAGTATATTTATATCGATTATATAGTGTGTTTGGGTGAGTTGAATGCAATTATACAAGACAATAGTATCGAAGTAGTGTTTATGTTGGGGGATTTCAATGCACATCCTAATGCCCCGTTTTGTTGTGAACTTCTTGATTTTTGTAAAGAAAATGACTGGATATGTGCTGATTTAATCAAATTAGGTATGTCATCTGAAACCTACACTTTTCAAAGTGAAGTACATGGGTGTAAGCTATGGCTGGACCACTGCGTGGTAACCCAGTCAGCCTGGCAGTCTGTGGTGGATATTAAGGTTCACAATGATGTATACTGGTCGGATCACTTCCCTTTACAGGTGACTTGTAATTTAGAAGTAATTAAAGCCAAAGTAGAAGTTAACAGTTATTTACGTAATAATGTGATATGGGGGGTAAGAGAATCGGAAGAAATTCAGAAATATCATGAAATATGTAATAATAACCTCAAAAAAATTATGTTTCCTGATGATCTTCATGAATGTGCTGATAGGATGTGTCAAAATATACAACACAGATCTGTAATTGATAACTTATATAACCATATTGTTAGTATATTAAGTCAGGCCTCAGCAAACAGTCGCAGTCCCTTACCTAGGAAGCCGACTAATGTTAAGTGTGTACATGGTTGGAACAAGCATGTTAGAGACGCCCACAGGCAGGCTAGAGTAGACCATCAATTGTATGTCTTAGGTGGTAAACCGGTTAGTGGATTTGTGTATGACAAAATGTGTGAAAGTCGAAGAGTTTTCAAGTCACGCTTAAAGTACTGTCAGAACAACCAGGAACAGATAAAAATGGATATACTTGCCTCACAACATTCTGCTAAGAAATTTAATAAGTTCTGGAAGGGCACCAAGCGTTTAAATGGTAAGGTTAGTTTGCCTGTGTGCGTTGATGGCATCAGTGATACGAAAATGATTGCGAATATGTTTAAGGATCATTTTCAGGTGAAATCTTCCTTTCTGCCGGTGTCTGATACTGAACATGGCCCAGTAGAAAAGCCTATTGGCTTCTCAAGTAAAGATGTGGCTGATGTTGTTAAAAATATGAAAAGGGGGAAGTCACCAGGGCATGAGGGACTCAGTGTTGAGCATCTGCAGCACGGAGGAGTGCATCTATACAGGGTGTTAGCCATGTTTTACACTTTTTGTATACGGCACTCATATCTGCCACCTAATCTTATGAGAACAGTGGTTGTGCCAATAGTGAAAAATGCTACAGCTGATTTATCAGATAGAAGTAACTATAGGCCAATATCTTTAGCTACTATAATTGCAAAAGTGTTTGATGGGTTATTGGATAGAAAACTTGATCGTTTGGTAACATTACAGGATACACAGTTCGGTTTCAGGGAGGGGTTGTCAACTGAAAGTGCAATACTATCTCTGAAACACACGGTTGACTACTATGTGAAAAGACAGACTCCAGTATATGCATGCTTCTTGGATTTGTCCAGGGCTTTTGATTTGGTGTCATATCATAAGCTCTGGACAAAGCTAAGAGGTGCGGGTGTCCCAAACGATCTTGTGAATATCCTTGCCTACTGGTACAGTGAACAGCTTAATATAGTAAGGTGGGGAAATGTGTACTCAGATGAATATTCTTTAGAGTGTGGCGTCAGGCAGGGTGGGCTGACTTCGCCACGACTCTTTAATATCTATGTTAACCATCTGATTGAGGAGCTCAGCAGTATGCATGTTGGATGCCATATTGATGACATATGTGTTAATAACTTGAGCTATGCTGATGATATGGTGCTGCTGAGCCCCTCAGTTGGTGGTCTTAGACAGTTGTTAAAGGTGTGTGAGGTTTATGCTGCGGAACATGGCTTGGAGTACAATGTAAGTAAAAGTGAGTTCATGTTATTTAAATGTAAAAATAAAAGCAATATCTTTATACCACCTATATTACTTAATAGTGTACCTCTAAGTCGTGTTGCACAGTTTAAATATCTTGGACACATTGTAACTGAGAATTTGAGCGATAAATTAGACATTGAGAGAGAGCGCAGGGCATTGTCGGTGCGTGGTAATATGTTGGCACACAGGTTCGCTCGGTGTACTGCTCCTGTTAAAATAACAATGTTCAAGGCATTCTGCCAGACATTTTACACGAGCGGCCTGTGGGCAAACTTTACACAGAAAAGCTACAATGCCTTGCGCGTCCAGTATAATAATGTGTTCAGGGCTCTGTTTCGGCACCCTCGATATTGCAGTGCATCTGGCATGTTTACTGACGCCAGCGTAGATGACTTCTACGCAATTATGCGTAAAAAAGTTGCGTCAGTGGTGCGACGAGTACGAGGGAGCCCGAATAGCGTCCTCAGGATGATTGGCGAGAGAACCGATACTGTTCTGCTCAGTAGGTTCACTGAACTCCATGTGTTGCGAGACCGATGAGCCTACTGAGCAGGGAGAGACGGTGTGTTTATTTACTTTTTAATTACTAACATTAGTTATAAGCAAAATTCTTGTCACTAACAACCTTGTCTTGCCTATGGACTTTTTTGTCTGAAATAAATGATTTTTATTTTTATTTTATTATTTATTTATAGGCTTAATAAATTAGGACAACTTTTATCTTCTAAGTTAATCACGTTATTATTCTTATTATTTAAAATTCCTTTCAACCATAACACTTTCATGACCTTTAGTATACAGGGTGTAACTCACCGATAACCTGGTACCGGGCGAGTAGCCAAGGTAAACCAGCTATGAAAAAAAAACCGTGTCACTTAGTCAAGCGATAATAGACATTTCTCGAAAAAGTTTAAAATTTTGACACCTGTTGTTGCATTTTTAAGTATTGAGATCACAATTTTTTTTACGGTGTAATTGCTAGCCCCGTTTTTTTTAAAGTATACAACTTTTAAAGGTGACCGGCCATTCTGACATCAGGATGGCTGGTCACCTGTCCAGTGAGAACAAACTGCGCAAATTAATCCAGTTTTTTTTAACCAATAGTTGCTACTAGAATGCTACCTATATATACATGATTTTGGGACTCATAACTTTTAAGGATAAAAATTTATTATCAATTTACTATTTGGATGCCTTAAACGCCTGTAGAAACAAAAGAGCAAATTTGAAATTAAATACATAACGGGTATTTTTTGAGCAGCCGCTACCTAATAAAATTTATTTTTAAAGTTATTTAATATACATTAGGTATGTACTTCCATTTTTTTTACTTTTGGGTAAGCTTTGACGTATACCCCTCCGCCGGGGCGGGCGGAGGGGTTTTATGTCGGACTCACCGGGGTAAAAGAGAAAGATGGATTAATAGTAATGTACCTCTCGGGATACTGACTAAACCTACCACGGTGTTCCTCGACAAAACCGCTATCGACGGGGCCGCGTGAATCACTTTCGCATGCGGTCGCGACCCCGCCGAGGTTTTGGCCCGCCGTATGAAACGGCAGGCCACTACACAACAAGACGTACCCAAAATATGCACTTCTCACTTAAGAGAGTCCTACACTGTCTCCCCCCCACAGAGAACTTTTGTATTACTATAATAGAGACCTATCTTAAATGTCAAACCGAGGAATAGGTAATAAGCGCCATCTATACGTTGAAGTCATGGAGTTTAAAACGATACGCTATAGTTACTTATGTATATACAGGGTGATTTTGAAATCGTGTAATTCCTTTTAACCACGCATTCTACTGGTGATATAGAATAACCCTGACCATATTTTTTCTTAATTGGAATAATGGTTTCGGCAAAATTAGAGTACAGAGTTTTTTCATGAAATGATTTCAAATAGTCATATTTTAACCACCTGACACAATCTTAATATTTTACTAATTTAAAAATAATAACATAACAATAACTGATGTCGTAAATAATAGGGGGCAATAAAAAGGACCGCCCGTTATTATTTACGACATTAATTATTAATATGTTTTTTTATTTTAATTAGTAAAAAATTAAAATTGCCTCGGTTGGTTAACATATGACTATCTGACACCATTTCACGAAAAAAACGGAATAATAATTTTTCAAAAAAAATAAATCTAATTAAATAAAAATATGGTCAGGGTTATTCTATATCACCAGTAGAATGCGTGGTTAAAAGGAATTACACGATTTCAAAATCACCCTGTATATATATATATATATATATATATATATGTCGGAGGGAGCTATGAGTCAAGTTGATTGTTGTTCGCATACGTAAAACATAATATTGCTTTTTTTTACATTGTAATTACTTTTAAAATTCTTAATTTAATTTCAATTGATTTGTTACATTTTTTAGAACGTTAGATCCTAATAATTTATTAAAAGTCATGATTTGATTGTAGTACTACGTAACGACCAATCAGAGCAGAGCACGTGCCCCGAGCGGGGTCGAGGCGCCATCTTGGCTTGGTGAAGTCAGTTCAGTCAGTCGGTAGTTCAGTTTTTATGGAGGACTTTGAAGTGTGAGCCAGCGATCGAGTTGGATCGTTGTTAAGCGACTAAAATATAAAGTAAGATCGGTGCCCCGAACCCGCTGCTCGGTTTTTACTGTTAATTCTCGTTTAGTTAATCAGAACTATTGTGTTATCTTACAATAAACTGCTGTGAACTTGTGATCATTGTGTTTTGTGCTCGCATTTTACCCTAATGACGCCCGCAAAGCCCGCAATCACTAGTGATGACGTCGGCGGGAACAGTGCTTCTCCGACATCAGAAGTGGGATCGGTGCAGGCACAAAACGTGAGCGAACAAACAGCGGCAAATGAAGGATGGCGTGCGTTATTCGAAGCACAGCAAACCAGCATGAGGTTACTAGTGGAGGCGCTAACCAACCCACCGAATATCGAGGCTAAGGGCATTACGCTGCCTAAATTTCAACCGGAAGATGCTGACACTGATGCCCGGGCCTGGCTAGCAACAGCGGATATCTGCTTATCGGACCGTGATATACAGGGAAGTCAATTAATTCTCATACTTAGTAAGGCCATGAAGGGTTCGGCTGCAACATGGTTTTCTCAGATCGCTTTTCCCAATATGAAATGGGTAGAATTTAAAGAAATTTTTCTTTCTCGCTTTGATACATTAGAAACATGTGCAGCGACGATATTAAAGATGATTACTGGCAAACCGCAAGAAGGTGAATCTCTTGCTGCTTATGCAAGCCGTTTATTCACTTTACTGATGTCACGATGGGGTAGTCTGGACAAGGAAGAAATAGCGGTATCTTTAATACTCGCACACATGGGGCAAATCGAGCCACGGTTGCAACGCAATATTTTTTCTGAAGATATAACTACCCGTAGTAAAATGCAACGTGAACTAATGGCGTTCTCTTATCGTAAGCGCAGTTACCAAGAGATTACAAAGGCTGCTGCAAGTATTACGCAAGACAATAAACGTCCTAGGTTAAGTTCCGTCTCAACGAAATGTTACGCTTGCGGCAAGCTAGGTCATAAATCCTTTGAGTGTTACAGCCGATCGCACGACAAGCAGCAACCAACTCTGACCTCTGAGCGCTCCAACACGGCCGTTACTACGCGGCCCCTTCTGACTTGCTACAAGTGTGGTTCTGAGGGTCACGTAGCATCGCGGTGCTCAAAACCATGGCCAGTTGCGAGCGGCAGTGCACAACCCGCCGCCGCTGCACCCAGCGTTGTGAAGCGAGTGGACGTATGCGGCCTGAGATCTGTCACCGGAACCATTACGCAATTTGGTGAGCAGTTCCAATTTTGTTTTGATTCAGGCGCTGATTGTTCCTTAATTAAAGAGAGCGTATCTCGTAGGCTTGTTGGCACATTGCAGCATGCAATTGTTACTTTGACTGGGGTAGGAAAATCTAGTGTATTGTGCGACTTACAAATTTTATCTAGGGTCTCTCTTAGTGGTCATGACGTAGAAATCTTATTTCACATTATATCTGATGATTACTTAAAAAACGACATTCTGATTGGACGCGATTTGTTGGCCCTGGGGTTATCAGTACACATATCGAGTGATCAACTTGCTATAGTCGAGAAGCCCTCTACAGTTAATATTTGCGATGTTGATAACGCGACGACTGACTTTCAGGACGTGGATACCGATATACCCGATGACCTTAAACCACAATTGGTAGAACTTCTTAGCTGTTTTAAGAACTCATTCGTTGAAGGCACACCTACTAGTAGAGTAAAGACAGGTGAATTAGAAATTAATCTAGTAGATCCTAGCAAAATCGTACAACGGCGACCATATCACTTGAGCCCCGAAGAGCGAGAAATAGTACGGAATAAATGTAGTGAACTTTTGTCCGCTGGGGTTATTAGACCAAGCAAATCGCCCTTCTCCAGCCCTATACTGTTAATAAAGAAGCGTGATGGCACGGACCGAATGTGCATAGATTACCGAGAATTAAACTCCAATACAGTTCCTGACCGGTACCCCTTACCTCTAATCGGCGATCAAGTTCAGAGGTTATCAGGCGCACGATTTTACACGTGTCTTGATATGGCTAGTGGATTTTATCAAGTTCCTATAAATGTAGAGTCGAACTCGATAGAGAAAACCGCTTTTGTTACTCCGGACGCTCATTATGAGTTTACTGTCATGCCGTTTGGCCTACGAAATGCCCCCTCTGTATATCAGAGAGCTATTAATACAGCTCTAGGTGACTTAGCGCACTCTTACGCGATTGTCTACATGGATGATCTCATCATACCTGCGAATACTGTAGAGCAAGGGCTGGAACGGTTACGCGTTGTACTTAAAACTCTTAGCGATGCTGGGTTTTCGTTTAATATGAAAAAATGTGCCTTTCTAAAGAAGCAAGTCCAGTTTTTGGGGTATGAAATATCAGAGGGTGAGATCAGGCCTAACCCCCGTAAAATAATCGCATTGACTAATTCCCAACCACCACAGACCGTCACTCAGCTCAGACAATTTTTGGGGTTAGCGTCTTATTTTAGGCAGTTTATCAATAACTTTTCGCTTAAAATGGCACCACTCTACCGTCTGTTAGCTAACAATAATTCTAAAATAATTTGGACTGCTGAACATGAAGCAATTAGACAAGACATAATATCGCTATTGACTTCATCTCCGGTTTTGATGCTTTTCGACCCAGAATTACCCATAGAATTACATACGGACGCCAGTAGCGAAGGTTACGGCGCAATTCTTTTCCAAAGAGCTGGTTCAAAACTATATCCAGTTGAGTACTACAGTAAACGTACTACACACGCGGAGTCTCGATACCACTCTTATGAGTTGGAGACACTAGCAGTTGTTAACTCAGTTAAGCATTTCCGCCATTATTTGTATGGAAGAACTTTTACAGTCGTTACTGACTGCAATTCGTTAAAAGCTTCGAGAACTAAAGTTAACCTGACGCCTAGAGTGCACCGGTGGTGGGCCTTTCTCCAGGCTTTCGATTTTGATATCCATTACAGGGAGGGTAAGAAAATGGCCCACGTTGATTTTTTCTCGAGAAACCATTTGTCCGAAGGTAACAACACCGCCGTTAGCGGCACCCGCAGTTTAGGTAGAGAAAATTACGTGGCAGAAAAACGCGTCAATATAGCTGAGTTATCTTTGAATTGGTTACAAGCGGAACAACGACGAGACCCCGAATTAAACGAAATTATTACTAAACTTGAAACCGATGACCTCGACTTAGAGAGTTGTAGAACCTATGAATTGCGATCTAATGTGCTCTACAGAAAAATTCAAAGAAACAATCGCAACATTTGGCTGCCGATTGTACCTAGAGCTTTTCGTTGGTCGGTTATAAATCATATTCATGAATCAATTCTCCATTTGGGATGGGGTAAAACTTTAGAAAAAGCATATCAACATTATTGGTTGCCTAATATGTCAAAATACGTCAGAAAATTCGTCGAAAATTGCATAACGTGTAGAATAGCTAAGTCGCGAAGTGGTAAACAACAGATAGAGTTACACCCTATACCGAAAACAAACATTCCTTGGCATACAATCCACATCGACGCTACAGGCAAACTCAGTGGCAAAAATGATCAAAAGGAATACGTTTTTGTGCTGGTAGACGCTTTTACCAAGTATGTGTTACTAAGGCATTCCACAAGAATTAACACTGACTGTGCTATCAACGCCCTCAAAGCATCCATATCTCTTTTCGGTACCCCAGTGCGTGTTATTGCAGATCAGGGTAGATGTTTCGCGAACAAAGATTTTAAAGACTTTTGTTCCAATCACAATATCGAGCTACATTTAATAGCGACTGGCTCTTGTCGTGCTAATGGCCAAGTAGAGCGCATAATGAGTACACTCAAAAACATGTTAACTGTCGTGGAAACAAGTCCTATGAGGTCCTGGCAAGATGCGTTAGATGACGTCCAACTCTCCATAAATAGTACAATTCATAGAGTTACTAAAGCAAGCCCCCTAGAATTGTTAATAGGTAGAGTAGCTAGACCGTTAAATTTATTAATCGTTGACGATCACGAGGTTGAGGTAAATGTAGAAGAAATTAGAGAACAGGCTGATAGGTTAATGAAAAATAATGCATGCCTTGATAAAGCACGGTTTGATAAGAATAAGGCAAAAGTCACTTCGTTTTCTGTAGGAGATTACGTTTTGATTGAAAATCACGAAAGGAATCAAACAAAATTGGACCCTAAATACAAAGGACCATTTGAAGTCATTGAAATATTGGACGATGACAGGTATCATCTCAAAAGTTTGACATGTAATCGTACATACAAGTATGCGAGAGAACGCCTACGTCCACTCCCCCAATCCTATGTCCCAACTGAGCTGGATCCGTGCCTGTCAGATGAGAGTGATGGTAAGATCTTTACACTATGTTTAAAATTTTTAGTTACCTGACTGTGTGTGGCGAATGCAAAGTTTTTTTTTTATAAGATATCCCATAGTGGATAGTGGCACAGGGCGTGGTCGCTGTTAAGATCTAACGTTTGTGTAAGGCGAGGTGGCCGTTAAAAGGCGAGGTGGCCATCAAAAGGCGAGGTGGCCATTAAAAGGCGAGGTGGCCATTAAAAGGCGAGGTGGCCATTAAAACGCGAGGTGGCGATTGAAAGGCGAGGAGGCCATTTAGATATTGATAAAAGCAAAACGAGTAACGTTTCCTTGGTCAGGAGTGGCCGAACTTTAAGAATTTCTTCCTTTTCTGCAGATGATGCGCGGCCCTCAACATCACACGAGGACGTGTAATACGTCAGGATGGCCGTGTCGGAGGGAGCTATGAGTCAAGTTGATTGTTGTTCGCATACGTAAAACATAATATTGCTTTTTTTTACATTGTAATTACTTTTAAAATTCTTAATTTAATTTCAATTGATTTGTTACATTTTTTAGAACGTTAGATCCTAATAATTTATTAAAAGTCATGATTTGATTGTAGTACTACGTAACGACCAATCAGAGCAGAGCACGTGCCCCGAGCGGGGTCGAGGCGCCATCTTGGCTTGGTGAAGTCAGTTCAGTCAGTCGGTAGTTCAGTTTTTATGGAGGACTTTGAAGTGTGAGCCAGCGATCGAGTTGGATCGTTGTTAAGCGACTAAAATATAAAGTAAGATCGGTGCCCCGAACCCGCTGCTCGGTTTTTACTGTTAATTCTCGTTTAGTTAATCAGAACTATTGTGTTATCTTACAATAAACTGCTGTGAACTTGTGATCATTGTGTTTTGTGCTCGCATTTTACCCTAATGACGCCCGCAAAGCCCGCAATCACTAGTGATGACGTCGGCGGGAACAGTGCTTCTCCGACATATATATAATAAATTAACGCGTAACCTCCGACAGGTCAAATTACTTTTTATAAACGATTTATAACTGTGTTCGCTACAGCGCAGCGATAACTTCATGGCACGCCGGCGCGGCGCCGGCGTCGTTTTGCAATAATACGCTAGTAATAACAATAGCCGGCTAATATTATTATATTAAGATTACATTATGGTAAAATTTTAACAGAGTAAAATGACTTAAAACTTTCCATCACACTTCATCCAGGCTTTGGACTGGCAACTTATTATACCAATCATACTTATTATTAATGTACATTCATCTGTACAAAGAATGTTTCTATTCCAGTCTTCGAGAAACCATTCACTAAATGTGACACGAGGCTGGTAATCTAGCGGGTTAAGTTCCTGACATCGTCTGTAATGGTAAGGGTGTAGGTTTTCGTCCCTTAACACTTTCCAAACGTAAACATGACTGCAATGAAATCGTCGAGCTGTGCATCTTGTACTGGCTGTCGGATTTTCTTCGAAATAATTAATTATGTCGCTTTCCAACCGAGTGTCGTATCTGTCTGTTCCTCTGTCAACGGCAGTCGAAGGCCTAAACGTGCCATGATTTTGTAGCCGTTGTGTCGCTGCCAACATAGTCCTGTTTGACACTAAAATACCAAACTCTTCTCGGTAACGTCGCACAGCTAGGTTTACGTTATCGTCACATCGCGCTAACATTCTCACCATCTCACTGTATTGAATATTAGTGTACCGAAATCTCATGGCGCGGCAATTTGGCTAGTCGCGCGCGCTACACGTAAACACGGAAACAATCACTTGCTCGCTTGCGCCGGCGCCTCGCAGATTGGCACGTGTTGATCATTGATGTCTCATTGTCTCCCGAGCGCATGCCACGCTCCTGCACCACCCTCACCCCTGCACCCCGTTCGTTTAAGCGAACAAGTTGCGTCGTGTTTTTAGAGAAATCTAAAGGAGTAATAGAGCGCTGTACTTTTAGAATTGACGTTATGCAACAATAATATTCTAGAAAAAAATAACCTATGTTAAAAAGTAGCGTAATCGACTGTACTGTCGATTGTCGATTCCGCGAAAACTAGTTTCTAGTTTTGCGTTTAATCATTAACACCTTGTATATATATATATATCTATAGGTATTGTGTACGTACTGTATTCTGATAGCCATTCATAAAGGTAGTTATTTTAGTATTACAAATTCGATAAAAGATGGTTGTCTTTATTGTATACTACAAGAGTGGATTAAAAGAAATGCTAAAACTAGACAACCCTCAAATGTAAAAATGTACTTCGAATTTGTAATACTGCATATATATTTTTAGAAAAACGAGTAATGAAAACTACAATCATGTTATTTTTCACTCCTTTTATTAAATTTTGTAAATTGCTGTTTCGCCTTTAATTAGAATATGTCCTCATCATCTTCACAATCTTTTCGGTAAAAGTTTAGAAACGTGCCTATTCGATAGGGGGTAACGGTAGTGGGGGGAGGGTGGGGATGGGGAAGAGTAACTAATCCCCGCCCTCCCCTACCGCCGGAGCCCTATAATTTCCGAGAAAAATTAACTTTTATTTTTAAAATTTTATTATGTCATATATTGATAAATAACTCAAAGAATAAGAGGGCAAATCACTGTCCTTATCTAACAGTTTACAGAAAATATAATTTACTACATAAAGTCTATATTATACAATGTCTTGAGAATGCATCTTCTCCGGCACTGCAGGATGTGCAGCCTCTTCGCCCTAGCGTAACAAAGCACTGGCCCATGCGCTCACCTAAGCAGCCTCGGCTTGCTGGTCGTCTGCGGCGACCAGCCTCGGCCGCTTAGGCTCGCTTGTGCCTATGCTTTGTTACTGCGGGCGGAGGCTGCACCCCCTCCGTGTCTCCGGGCTCTAAAAAACTCTCGGGGTCTAGTCGGGGTAAACTAATTCGGTTCTGTCACAGATTTTAATATTTACCTTTATTGTATTTCCTTTTTCCGAATTTCGATTCGTCGATCTGTACTACTTTGCCAGGACCTCCTATCTTGCCTGAAGTATTTTGTTTTTCTATTGTGGAACGCAATGAATGTCAACAAAACAACTTAACAAAACGGGGGCAATGCGTTTCGTTTCCCATAAAAAAAAGTAGAGGCTCATTTTTATAGACTGGAATAAATATCTATAATAATAACTTAAATTTATAAATATTTTGACACTGAATTGCATTCCTCCCTACTTCCCTAAGTAGAAAGGAACGTAATTCTGTGTCAATGACTTATTCATAACCTCAAAAAACGCAATATGAATTTCTTATTTTTTTTTAAAAATGAGTGGTCTCCGGCAAGAGAAAATTACTGATTGTGGCTCAGAAAACTCTATAGTATCACGTACTACCCTTAGATTCTGCCCAACGAATAGGCACGTTTCTAAACCCAACCCAAAAAATTAATTAAATTTTCTTTATGTTCTTCACAATTAATAAAATTAAAATCAAGCATCATTAAAATTATTGTGAATTATTTAATATGATTTAAACATTATTTACACCCAGGAACACAACACTTTTTATCAGACATGATAATAAGTACATAAACAAAATAGTCAAAATTAAACAATGTTCTTTTTGCATGTCATTCACAATCACTTAAACGAGTAAACCGGAGGAACCGTAGCTCAACTCAACGGATTAGATTCGAAAAACACTTGACAAAATAATGCCCACACGCATCAAAGATACGGCAGCCATTATTTTTTCAAAACACGCCGTCCACAGATTACAAAAATATCCTCTGATATATGCAAATTTTTATTAAAACGCCATCTATGAATTGAAGTAGAATAGTTTCTACACGTTATAATACTACTAAGTTCAGAAGTCTTAGATTGTATTTGTATGACTTATTTTACTCTATTCTAATTGGCCTCCTTATATCTAATGTTCTTCCATCGTTAATGTTCTAAGATTGTAGACCCTGCTCCCCCCTAAGGGGAGACGGACACGACATAGAGGCGCGCGTAGAAACACGCACGCCGTCTCTCGGACCTGGTGCTGATTGGATGGGGGGGGCAGGCCCACGAAGCCCACCACTCCTAGGTCAAACCTCACGGTGGCTGGAGGTCATCTCGCGTCCTCCGGCGCCCGGCTCTGCGGTTGGGGAGAGGGTTTAAGCGCTCCCTCTCCCGCTCCGTCGCCTCCTTGATGGAAATCACTTCCTCACAGAAGGAGGCGACGGCGTTCCACGACCTCTCACTCCGGACCATAGACTGAACTACGGCCGGAAGCGAGAGGGCAACCAATCCGACTGCCGCGATCAACTCACGGTGCTGCGATGTCCAGGCGCGGCAAACCGCCAAAGTGTACAGCGCCGTGTCCTCAACAACGTCGTGGCAGTCGCCGCAGTGGTGACAACCACAAACTCTTGCCGGCGTACCTATACGACACAGGAACTGGCCAAAACAACCGTGGTCAGTCATAACCTGTGTCAGCCGGTGAGAGCGCCATGCCGCCTCTCCAGCCACTCCTCAAACACGGGACTTACCGCCACGATCGTGGCGTGCCCGAAGGAATATTACTTCCATACTTCAAAATGTCCAAGTTAGTCAAAACTCGGTTGGGTAGCTGATATTTTAGTTTTTTGCTTTCGATACAAAAATTTCAATTCCATCTTTATGCGGTTTAAGTTATAGCCCTTTGCCGATACAGAGAGCTTCCATTTTGTCATTATGTCTCTTCGATTCCTCATATAGTATTTTGGCCATCTTGAACTTATATATGGTCTTTGCAATACCAGCTGCACCGCCTGCTAACGCTCTTGCGGCTGATAATGCCGCGAAAATAGGAATCAAAGGCAATACTCCACGAGTTTTTAGTATAGGAATAACGCGAGGCAGTTTAATAGATGAATCATCAGCTAATTCTCTGGTAGCGGTCATTGCTAATTCTATTGCCGTTTAGTTGCATTTTGGTTTTAATTTTTTCATACATATTTTCGCAACGCTAATTATATTTCTAAATTTATTTTTAAGACCTTTTCCAAATGCTATTTTTTTCGAATTCTTTTAAGGGTTACATGTTTTAAGACCAGAACCTGTTTATAAATATGTAACTTTATTCAAAGTAAAAAAGGTACCGAAATTCTGTCTGTACCTTCCATTATTTACTGGGGACTCTTTGTCAATAATTAAAAAGTTATAAGCAGTTTTCAAACTGTTTTACAAATATCTTTAAACTGATTCCATGATAAATCAGAGCTGACATGTTCCTCATAAATGTGCTTTAGGTTCACATCATCTTGTTTAAAAATTATAAGAAAATTAACATTATCACGTAACAATTCTATTATTTTGGAATTTTTGAATAGGTTTGTGATAAGTAAAAGCAATCAACCCATAGAGAAATAATTGCGGGTATTTATTTGATTTTCATACGCAACGTCATTAAAAATAAATACAGTTTGTTAAAGCTTCACTCGGAAATAAAACGTCTTTATCGTCATTGAACTCAAAGAATTTTATTTGAGGCACTCTCCTTAATACTTCGCTTAGAAAACGATATTTTGGCTGAAAACTTGTTTTTGAGTAAAGATAAAGAAAATGAAATTTCAAACCATTTTCATGAAGCAGCAAACTAACCATCACGTTTATTTTACCACAGTTTGAAGAACCACATGATACACAACGAATCATGTTAGGCAGTAAATCACTATGTCTGATTTGCTGAACAGATTCATTAAAATTTATATTATTAACTTTTAGAGATATGGGTTGCTTGATCAACTTCATCCTGCTGATTGCTATATTGAGTGGCTAACCTTGATATTTATATTTAAGTTTACACAGACCAAAAATATGTAAATTAATTTTAAGAGAGCTCTTGACAAATTGTGTACAGGAACAAATCCAAACGTTTGTTTTTGTTATTAATAATAATAATAATAATATTCTACCACAGCACCGTCTAGCCCAAACTAAGCAGAGCTTGTACTATGGATACTAGACAATGGATAAACATACATATATACTTTTTTTTTTGTAAATACATATATATATATAGAATATAATATATTATATTACATCATTCTTATGTTACACAATCCGTCACTGGAATTTTCATATTACATGTTCAAATTATTTCTAATTTAAGTAATTAATCGTAAGTAATACAACGTTCACTTGACTATTGTTATCCGTTGACATTGGATTCAAATAAAGGACATCATTCATTTCGTACCCAAAAACAAAAGCGCCGGCCAGAAAAAAAAATTAAAATACTTATAGAAAATAGCATTCTTAACATTTTTTATACTACAGCAAAGCTGTATGTTTAACCCTCCGATTACTACATTAGTTTGAAGATACTAAAATCATTATTGTTTTATACGAAATTAAAATTCTGTAAACAAAAAGTATATTGTATTTTTATACGAAATAACGTCCTAAACATGTTTACGT
The DNA here is from genome assembly GCA_963675205.1 of Catocala nupta. Classification (NCBI taxonomy): domain Eukaryota; kingdom Metazoa; phylum Arthropoda; class Insecta; order Lepidoptera; family Erebidae; genus Catocala; species Catocala nupta. The sequence goes on from OY776081.1 coordinate 19,384,977, forward strand.
ATTGCAGGAAAGCTTGATGTTTAACCCGCCGACTGCTACCTGGGTAGAAAAATGCAAAAATCAATATGAGTTGGAATTACAAAACCGTAAAAAGCATGCATGCAAAAAGAAAGCTCTGTAAGTTTTCTATTTTAAGTTTAAGTTTAGTTATTCATCGTTGAAGTAGATATAGATATAATAAGGTGACAAATAAAACAAAAATAAACATAAAATGTCTTTATTATTAGATAGGTTGCTTTACATTTCAATAGACCTTATCATAATGCTTTCTAAGCCAGCTGCAGGTAGTCTTATACGAGCCTCGTGTCTAGCAAAACTCAAGTACCAAACCAAACACATTGTATGAGAACAACAACCAACGGTTCGTTTTCCTATATTGCAAGTGCAATAATAATGCGCTATGGCTGCCCTACCACTTGAACCTCTATGCCAACCAATATACACATAATATACCCTAGCCCTTACATGTCGAGACTGGATTCGCCCTTTTATCAATACAATATTTTCACCTAGTTCTCTAATATGTTCAGTTAGTTCGCTTATTTCTATAATAAATTCTCCATTTGGGTTTAAATGTTCGCCATAGTAGCTTTTTGCTTGTTTTAACTGGTATACACCTAAGCTAAATAATATTAAGTCTTCTTCAGTGAGCCTTGGGCAATCTTGGAGCTCAGGTACATCAGCCGGCAATAGACGAAATTGTACTCGCCTTCTATTATAATTATGTCTTATGACTATATCCGCAAGTGAGTTTGGCAGTGACAATATTTCATTAATGATAGATAAAAAGGTTTGTGCGTGAATGTTGTCTTCTATTACCCCGTGATAGGCATTTAATAGGGCAGCCGCTATTTTAAAATAATCGAACATATAATACAAATAACGTTTTACAATGATATTCCGCAGAAGCCGAAAATCCCTTTTAAAACGGCCGTTTACAACCTCGACGACCCATCGGCAAATAGTTACTAGACGAGATTTATTAGCCTGGTCTGTCGTCAATGGTGCTTCATTTGGATGTTTTGATTCTGGCATGTGTACTGAGTAACCATGCTATTGCATTGGTACAACAGCGTCTCTAAAACCACTGTCTAAAATAAAAACATCACCACTTCTGTAAAACCAATGAAAAACGCCGTCACCGTTGTTTGCTTCACTATCTATTATATTGTATTGATGTAGAAGCATCATGAGGACCTGACACTTCAATTATATATCCATCACAGCATACCAATAGGAATGGCTTTATAAGATTTCTATACTTATGATTACTGTAAGATATTCTTTGGAAAAAGTAATTAGAACTCTTTTGAATATAAATTATGTGCCGTCACAAATTGTTATTGCTTTCCTTTCTTCAACGGCGCTGTTTGGATTACCGAAGAGATGTTCTGGCACAGTTAGATTTCTTCGAGCTACGTCTTCTCTGCTTAGATGGTCAAAGCCCAAGTGCCTCGGGACAAAATCTTGCATTAGTGCAGTACTACTGTACGGCCAATGTGTGCCATAAGTCTTGCTGTAAATGTTCATTTATATCGACACAACATCCGCAAAACAATGTCATCTGGGATACGATGTCTTGTATCAAAACACAACTGCGCCTAGTCTCCGGTATTCGCACATACACATACACAAATTAATCTGAGCTGGTTCTTCACCTGCTACTGGTTCCATCTGAGAAACATCAGCATCATCATCTTCTTGGCGTGTTTCTCGTATATTTCTATGGTATGTTCTTTCTGCTCTTTGCCAACAAGGTCGACAAATAAAATCTGTTGGCTGGAGCTGTAAAATAAAACAGATTTGTTTCTTACTCGTGTCGTTCCACTTGCTCGTACCGAGCATTATATTATACTATGCTTTATTTTAGATTTTGACATGGTCAGATGTTGACTTCCCTAGAACATTATAAACGTATTTTCTATGACGAATTGTAATTATTGTTATAATAAAAACACTGCGGGAACTGAAAACCTTATCAATTAAGACAGTGTACGTATTATTACATCCAATGAGCTAGTAAAATGTAAGACAAAACTAGATATCAAAACATAATAACTGATGGTAGATATTCAATTCAACGCGCTATTATTAAATAAGACGAGATAGAAGTAGGACCCATAACCTCAAAGATTACATACCTGTAGCTCCAATATTTCTTGAAAAATAATCTGCGCTATATCATGGCTATATCAATGTGTATTTCTTCTCGAGAAGCCCAAGTGTATCGCCTTCTGTTTACAACAGACTCACGACACCGAATACACAGAAAGTCAGCCATTTGAAATATTGTTAAATAAACACAATACAATCACGCATACGTTTGTAATAAGCTGTCCGATGTAACAGGAGTTGCATGGATAACTATTTAACTAAATATTTAAAACAGTGCAAAGCGATTATTGTTCGTCGCGCAAGGAGAGGGGAATACGGGACGCGAGCGGGCAGGGGGCCGGGCGATGGGTGCTTGTGCGCACACACATAACAATAGCAGGTAGCTAGGTTGTTTATGATTATTAACTAAAGTAAATAAATGTGTGTCTATTAGACAAACGTTGTACGGAAAAATAATGATTTTTGTATTTTTAATCACATGTAGCAGTTGTAGTGTTAAACTTAGAGGTTCGCTGTAATAGAAAAAATGCTTAGAGACATATTTTCTACAAAACCGCAGTATTTTTTTTTCTGGCCGGCACTTTTATTTTTGGGTACAAAATGTTCGAAGCTTGAATGATGTCCTTTCTCTCGGGTTGTCTATTGTTTACCCGAAGATTATATACTATAACTATCATATTCCCGAATTTCATTTACCCGAATTTCATTTTCCCGAATTTTTTGTTTGCCCTAAAAGACATATGACATACTTTTAATTGCCCAAAACTTAGATAGGTACCATAAGATACGAGTGCCATACGTATTGTTTTTCATATTTTTAATTGCCATAATAATTATTAGACATAATATTTAAACGCCATGTAACCTTTCACTGCTCTCCACTTTCGACGTTAGAAGGCGCGCGGGAACACCGTGCGCGCCCTCTATGGGTTCTTACTCACGGGTGGCAGGGTCCCCTGAGGCCTTGCCACCCAGAACCCTTAGGTGGGGGGCAGGAGAGCGACATGAGCGCGTCTCCTGCGCCCCCTCCTCCGGCGGCGGACGTCCGGGGCGTAAGGATCTTCCTCACGCCCCCGCTCCGCCGCCTCCTTCTGCGAGATGACAGCCTCGCAGAAGGACCTCATTGCGCCCCAGCACCTGTCATCGCCGACCATCATGGATACGACGGTCGGCAACGAGAGGTCGGGGCCAATCACGGCGACCAGGGCACAGCGCTCCTCGGCCCACGCCGGACACTCCTCCAGCGTGTGCTGCGCCGTGTCCCGGTCGCACTCCTCGCAGTGGTGACACCTGGTTGTCGGCTCCCTACCGGCTATCTTGCACAGGTACTCTCCGAAACAACCGTGTCCGGAGAGCACCTGTGTAAGCCAGTAGGTGAGCGGTCCGCGCCGTCTGTCCGTCCATTGCCTTAGCACCGGACGGACAGCCTCGACTGTCCTCACCCCATAGCGGGGCTGGGCCAGTCGCTCCTCCCACTTGGCCTCGAGGACCAGTCGAGCCTGGGACCTTCGCGTCTCCACCGCCCCGTGAGTGGGTTCCTTACCATGGAGCCGGGGGTCCACGCGCCAGTGATACACCGACGCTTGGACCTCCGCCTCCAAATCCCAGGGCAGCGATGCCGCCAGGACGCACGCCGCCTCAAAGGAGATGGTGCGGTACGCCCGCGACACCTTGATCGCCATCGCCCTCTGAGGTTTCCTCAGGAGGGCAATGTTTCGGCGATCGAGGGCGTCGGCCCAAATGGGCGACCCGTAGAGGGCCATCGACCGCACCACCCCCAAATAGAGGCGGCGGCAGACGACACTCGGCCCCCCGATATTCGGCAGCAGAGAGCTAAGCGCTCCCGCCGCCGACATCAGCCGGGGGGCCAGACGGCTAAAATGGGCGCGAAAGTTCCAGCGGCCGTCAAGGTGGAGCCCCAAGTATTTCATACTCGGCTCCACCTCGATGCGAACCCCTCCAACTATGATGTGGGCATCCGGTGGCGGCGCCCGCCGAGGCCCATGAAATAACAGTGCCTCGGATTTTTCCAGCGCCACCTCCAGTCCCAACATCCTAATTCTACCGACTACCAGGGCCACCCCTGCCGTGGCAAGACGGGCAGCTGCCCCGTAATCCTCTCCCCGGGCCGTGACCAGCGTGTCGTCGGTGTAACAAGTTACGCCGACGCCCGGGGGTAGGGCGCCCCGCAGCACCCAGTCGTAGCCGATGTTCCACAGGATCGGTCCAAGAACGGAACCCTGCGGAACACCGCACGACACTTCCCTCCGGAACGTCTCTCCGTTCCGCCCCACACAGAACACACTCCTCTGGTGCAGGTAGTACCCGACTATTCGGCGCAGATAGGGAGGCACCCCATGAAATCGGAGCGCCTCCCTAATAGTCGCCCACGGCAGAGTGTTGAACGCGTTGGCGATGTCCAAGGACACCGCCAACACCACCCCGCGCGAGGCGACCGCCTCATCCGAGAGGGCCTTGACGCGACTGATCGCGTCAATCGTCGATCGGCCCTCTCGGAATCCGAACTGCCGTTCGGACAAGTCGGGGCCCACCCGCACCAGGTGCCTGGAGAGGCGGGCAACCACTACACGCTCAAAGAGCTTGCCCACCTCATCCAACAGCACTATGGGGCGGTATGCGGAGGGAGAGTCCGCGGGGCGGCCCTCCTTTCTCAGGAGGACCAGCTTACCCGTCTTCCACATGGCAGGGAACCGTCCCGACTCCAAACAGGCGCTAAACAGCCTGAGGAGCCGGTCCCCTAGGGCGTCGTAGGCCAAAACGCAGGCGCGGCCAGGAATTCCGTCCGGCCCCGGGGCGGTGTTTTTGCCCCGGAGCCGAACCATTGCCGCGCCGAGCTCCACCATTGTTACCTCCGGCGCCCCGGCATCGGCACCGCCCTCCTCAATATCGGGCGGCGCCATTTCGGGAGGCGTGTGCTCCGCTCTCGAAGGAAAGAGAGCGGAGACCACCTCCTCTAATTGCCGGGGCTGGAGACTCTCGGTGACCGGTGGGGCCCAGGGGCGCAACTTGCCCCTGACCGTCTTGTACGGGCGGCCCCACGGATCTGCCTCGAGAGTCCCCAGGAACTCTTCCCATCTTTGGGCTTTGGCCTCGCTGATGGCGGACTGCAGGGCGTACTTCCGCTGTTTATACGCGCTCCGCAGCCGTGCCTCCACGGTCAAGTCACGGTACCGCCTGCGTCGGCGGTACCTAGTGTACTGGCGACGCGCCGCAATGCAAGCGGCGCGTTTCTGACCAATGTCGTCAGACCACCAGTACACGGACCCCGCCATTCCCTTTTTTTTTTTTTTTTTTTTTAAACCTAACCTATCCGAGTCGGGTTGCCCTAAAGTCCCGATTGCATCCAGTTTCTCCTGATATAACAACCGTTACACACCCAATGTCGATGGCAAATGATGTTATGTGATAATTAGGGCTTACAATGATTACGACAAATGATGTTATGGTAAGTGACTTTATGGGAAACAAAGCACGTGACTAATATAGCAAATAAGAGTAGGGCAAATGAATATTACGTCATACAATATTATGGCTGTTGACTATTATGGCAAATGATATTAGGGCAAATAAAATTCGGGCAAAGCAGTTTGTAGGGACACATTGTGTATTTTGATATACCCTACCGGCCAAAAGTTTGAGACCACAAGTTAAAATATTGTTTCACAATCAAATTTGTTAAAAATACATAAACAATTAATTTGAACACCTGCATATACAATGGATATTTAACTATTTTTCGAAGTCATTATTTCTATTTATTTTTATGTAATCATCGTACAAAGGTCTTTTGTCTAGAAACACCAATGGGCGCCGCGTGCGGACCGCGCGCTAAAGTCATTGTAATATTATTGTTACCTGACTATTATTCATTAGTTGGGCTTTGTTTTGTGTTAACAGAATTTTAGGAAATTTTAATTTCCTAAAACACTGTGAACACCTGAGTTTCCATGGAGTAAATATTTCTTAATCTTGGTTAGTCCGAGCTCGTCGTTCTTACAGTGAAGACATCTCATTATGGGAAAAGTACGCCAAATTAGCGGTGAAACTCGTGCTGTCATCATTGCTTTACACAACAAAAGCAAATCTGAACGTGCGATTGCTACTCAGCTCAAGTTGTCGAAGACTTGTGTTCATAACACAATAACCCGATACAAGGAGACTGGCAATAATCAAGATCGTTCGCGGTCGGGAAGGCCGAGAGCTACCACTTCTAGCGAGGATAAGTTCATCGTGGTAACAAGCAAGCGGAATAGACGCCTGACAGCACCAGAAATCCGCGCTGAAGTGAACAAATCCCGGTCTACACCTGTGTCATTGACCACAGTGAAAAGAAGACTAAGAGACGCTAAGTTATTTGGTCGCGTAGCAGTGCAAAAACCTCTCTTAAGGCCACAAAACAAAAAGAAGAGAATGCAGTGGGCCCTTACCCATCGAGACTGGAGTGAAGAAGACTTCAAAAGAGTTCTTTGGACAGATGAGTCCAAATTTGAAGTGTTTGGGAGCAAAAGACGTGTTTTTGTTCGGCGGAGTGCCGAGGAAAAGATGATGCCAGACTGTGTCCTGCCCACAGTGAAGCATGGCGGTGGTTCCGTTATGGTTTGGGGTTGTTTCTCGAGCCGTGGAACTGGAGATTTGGTACGAGTCGAAGGAATTATGAAAAAGGAGCAGTACAAAGCAATATTGGAGTGTAATGCTGTACCATCGGGACTTTAAAAATTTAATAGAAGGCCGTAAGTTAACAATATTCACTGACCATAAACCACTTATATACGTATTCACGAAAGTAAACAACGAGAAAGAAAGTCCCAGACGAATTCGTCAATTTTCATACATAAGTGAGTTTAGCACAGATATTAGGTACATAAGCGGTAATCAAAACATAGTAGCAGATGCTTTGTCTCGGATAGAGACAATAAGTTGTCCCACGGTACTAGATTATGCAGCATTAGCAGAAAAACAAAGCAGTGACGAGTATCTACAACGAGCGTTGCAAGTGTCAAATAACAACTTGCAGTTCAGGCAATTTTTCATACCGGACTGTGGGAAACAAATTTATTGTGAGGTCTCATCAAATAAAATCAGACCTTATTTAACTGAAAATTTTAGAATAACAGCCTTTCACTCAGTACACGATCTCAGTCATCCTGGCATTAAATGTACCAAAAAGATGGTAAAGCAAAAGTTTTTTTGGCCAAATATGGATCGTGATATTACCAAATGGGCTAGAGCATGTCCTAAGTGTCAAAAGGTAAAGATAAACCGACATACTATATCGGGGGTAGGTAATTTTGAGCGTGTTGACCGTTTTCAACACATACATATTGACATAGTCGGACCTCTAGCGATCTCACCCGATGGTTATAAATATTGCATAACGATTATCGACCGTACTACGGGTTGGCCTGAAGCTGTGCCGGTCCAAAATATCACAGCGGAAACCGTAGCTAGAGTAGGTAGTATTCGAATGTTGGATCTCTCGTTTTGGGTGCCCTTCTAAGCTTACAAGCGACCAGGGTAGGCAATTCGAGAGCGATCTATTTAACAACCTTATGAAGTATTTGGGTATACATAAATTACGAACGACCCCTTATCATCCACAAAGCAACGGCATGATTGAACGTTGGCATAGAGCACTAAAAGCGGCTCTTATGGCACGTTTACAATGCAACAAATCTTGGGTTGACGAACTTCCGATCGCGTTGTTGGGCTTGCGCGCAGCCGTCAGAAGCGATAGCGGCGTGAGCGCAGCGGAATTAACGTACGGTAATCGAATAGGTTTACACCTATTCGATTACCGGGTGACTTTTATAAGGAAACAAAAATACGTATGTCGGATTCGGAATATTTACAGTTGCTTAGGGATGCCATAAGTAAATTAAAACCACGGCCAGCGAGTCATAGTAATTCACGGTCGTTATTTGTTTCTACTGACCTAAATACGTGTAAAAGCGTGTTTGTTAGGAATGATATTATGCGAAAGTCACTGCAGCCACCCTATGACGGTCCATATAACGTCGTAAAGCGACAAGGAAAGACTTTTATTATTAAGATAGGTGATAAGCAAACATGTATTTCTATAGACCGACTCAAACCGGCATATATAATAGATAGTGATAATAGTGATGATAATTTTAGTTCTAACTCAGATGTAACAAAGAACATTAATTTCAATTCAGATCGTAATGAGGCCACTTCTAGCAAAGTTTTATATCATAAAACGACGCGAAGCGGCCGCGTTATCAAAACACTGGTACGTTTTGCATGATGTGCAGTATTAGTATAATGACGCAAATAGACTTTTGTATAAACACTATTGCGACACGATGTTGCGAGATAAGCAGTAACATGCAATTAGGTAAGAATTTCGTAACTATTATAATTTTAATATTAAAACTCAGCATTAGGTAAATTAGCAAGTAAGCATATGTATTAAGCAATGTTTGTTTCAATTGAACCATTTATAAATTTTAGGTATTACTGGTATCAAATTGTATATTCATTCTTACAAGTTCTCTCATTAAGTACGCATCGGTATAAAGACAATGGGCTCCTCACAAACCAAGGAAGAGCACAATACCAGTAATAGTTTAATTGCGCAGAGTGTAACCAATAATAGCTTCAATCAGAAATTGGACAATGTTGTCTGGGTAGTATTAGCACTGACTGCTATGTTCTCCATTGCCATGGGATGCATGGCGTGGCATCGCTGTAAGAAAGCAGCGAGGGCATGGGTGTGCAAGCAGCACGTAAGTGGTAACCCAAATGTGGTCGCTGTGCAAGCGGTACCGCAGCAACAGGCGGCAGCCACCGGTGCATATATGTAGTGAAGTTTGTTCCGTGGGGAATGGTGTAGGGACACATTGTGTATTTTGATATAAGTGTACGATTGTGCAGCGTAAGCATGTGTGTGTAGAGGCGGCTGCGCCCGCCGAGTAAGACAGTCGAGAATAAAGACAGTTTACGTGAACACGTATATTCCTTTCATTTGATAATCCAAAATATAATAGGTAACCCTATATACATTCTATATATTACCTAAACAGTTCACACCCTTTCTCTCGTTTCATAAAATTTGCTCAAGAAAGTTTTGAATAAAATTCTTATTATAATATATGTATGTATTGTATATAGGCTGATTGGTAAAAGACTGGACATATTGAATTTGACCTACTTATCCAATTAAAACTTAATGTGCGGACACTAGCGCATATACCAAAGGTAAACAAAACCTTCGCCACTGCACTTTCCCGAATTTGCACCCCCGCCCGTCCTTTTCTTATCAAAGTTTATTAGGCTCGACAGCTGTGTGTGACGCGCGTAGTGTCCACATTTTATGGATATTTCATACAAAAGTTATAAAGGTTTTCTTTGCAGGTTACACAGATTTTATTTTATATATTTTTTATACGTTACGTCTGGCCATAAATTATCACGTCCTTAAGTATGTACAATGATTCACATGAATGATGTATATATATATTTTTAGCGACTAAAACCGAAAATTATTAAAAAAAAAGAATAACGGGATTATAAATCACTTTATTATTTCACAGTTATCGAAACTTAACTATTTTAACAAACCTTTTAGCAATACTCACATGTACAAACAATCAGCCGTTAATTAACCGCACAGTAACCGCATTATCACAATAATTACGCACTATAACGCACACTAAGCAAAAACCTATCGGTACGAGAGCCGACGAGCAAATGACCGTTCCATAGACTCGGCTCTACTTAAATAGGTTACGTAAAGTGACGTCACCCGTCTCGAACGATATTCTCATTTGGTCTTACACGGCCTCTCCTGACCGTGCACCGTCCCGGGGCATTGCTTCGTCTTCGTCGCGAGGATCATCGCCTAGTACGTTTGCAGCGGGAGTTGATGAGGCTCTAGTTTCCATATCGTCATCTAGCAGACTTGCAGAGCGGGTTGAATACATGAATAATTTGAATGCCAAAAATATTAACGCCTATCTTCCATCCATCTCACATTCAAGGCCTCCTTAACATGTCTGTCATTCTGAACTATTTTCCTGACTAAACCAAACATTTTTATACCTAACACACATCATCTTACATCATTTCAACCATACAAATCTAGCTACCTATGGCGGTTGACTTCGCGACTGCCAACCGTCACATTAACACGTCATACAGTGTGTTTGTCACATGCACGGCAAAGCCCCTGTCTTTACGGTGCATCCGACTAGTCAGAGCTCACCCAGATCACGATAAAGCCACTGTCTTTAAACGTATCCGAGGAGGCCCGAACCTTGTCCATAAAACCAGACCACGTTAGAGCCCTTGTCTCTGAACGTGTCTTAAGGGCCAGCGCCCAACTGCACTTCGTAAAACCAGATCACGAAAGAGCCCCTGTCTCTGAACGTGTCTGAAGGGCCAGCGCCCAACTGGACCGCGTAAAACCAGATCACGAAAGAGCCCCTGTCTCTGAACGTGTCTGAAGGGCCAGCGCCCAACTGGACCGCGTAAAACCAGATCACGAAAGAGCCCCTGTCTCTGAACGTGTCTGAAGGGCCAGCGCCCAACTGGACCGCGTCCGACAGTTGTCAGATCGCATCCGAGCTCTGCCAATTCGTTTCAGTTCGAACCAGCAACAATTTTGACCCTGTACAGAAAACAAATCATTATAAAGTTTCAACTCACTCTCAAAAAAATGCCGCACAACTGTCGGGACACCACTCTCCCTTCCATGGCACCATATATTGAGCCGCCGCTTGCGTGGTTTTACCACGGGTCCCACTTAGTAACTTCAACTCATATCGGTCGCTCGCAAGCACCTTTGTAACTCGATACGGGCCTCTCATACAGGAATCCAGCTTAAAGACTTAATAACAAACACTAGGTCATTAATTTTGAAGACTTGGGGTTCTTTGCGTTTGTTGTTTACATAGGAGTCCTGATTTCATTTCCTAAGATAGATGGAAAAGCCAGGAGACATTAATGTTTCAAGAACAGCACGAAGTAATTCGAGACCCATAGCGATTGACATGCTTAGAAGTAAAACGTCTATTTAGTTAGTATTTGTAATTATACGTTGGTATACAACCGGCGCATTAGCAAGACCACAAGGCATCTTAATATATTCGTATTGACCCTTGTTAGTAACAAAAGCTGTCATGTTTATTGAGTCTGGCACTAATGGCACCTGATGAAAGCCTGATGCCATATCTAAACTGGTGAAGTACTTACTAGCACCCAGTCTATAAATGTGGTCTTCGATGACTGGCAGTGGAAAACGCTCTTTCACTGTAATCGCGTTCAATGCTCTATAGTCAATGTACATGCGATCGGAGCCGTCCTTCTTCACTAGAATGACTGGGCTCGCAAAAGCCGATATAGACTCCCGTATGATACCCTTACTTAATAGATCCTGAATTATTTTGCGTACACGTAATTTTTCATCATATGACAGTCTGTAATGTACTGGCTTGCTATCCTTGTTAAGGGTAATTTCCAAAGAACCAGAAGTCACAGTAGTCGGTACCGGAAATTAAAAACTGAAAAGTCAACCATGATTGAGAAAAGTTGCCGTCTTTCTTGGCCCTGTAGAGGTGAATTTATAACGTCAAGTTTCTCCCGGATATAACAACATGAATTCAACTTTATGATCTCTTATCAAAACTTGTTCACCACATCGGCGAACAAAGGTGACTCACACACTTCACAGTTTAGTAGGTACATCCGTACCAATAATAATAATGGATGTGTTCAAACATTCTGCGGGTACAACATATAGGTCGATCTCGAGTGAAATCTGAGGAAATTCTATTACTAAGGTCACATAACATGTACATTCTATTATCTGACTACCTATGTCTGGTAATACACGATAAGCAGTATTTCTATGAACCCCGAAATATTTTAACAATGCTGCAGGAATGAAAGAAACAGATGATCCGCTATCTATAAGCACGTCAACAGGTATTCCTTGAACAACTGCAGTCATAATACCACAATTTATAGAAACACTGTCTAACTTCCTACAGAAATTAACATTGCGCGTATTCTCTTTACATGTTTCTGAACGTTTGTCGGGCAAAACAACTATCTATTTTATGACAGGTTTTCTTACAAAACGTACAATTTAAGCCGATTTATTATTTGAGGATTCATGAGAATCTAACGTAGGAGTTGTGTTATCATAGCGCCGCCTTTTCGAACACGCTGCTTGTTTATGACCGATTTTACCGCAAAGGAAACATTTAAACTCAGCTTTATATTGGTTTTGTTTTGATGTATCAGTACTGTTGCTTTTAATTGATCGGAAGGAACTGCGGGTAGATTGAATAATGGTTTTAGGCTTTGTATAAGTTGACAAAAAATTTACTATACTTTGAGGTAACAGCTCGGCGTTGGTGGCTGCAGCTCTGATTTGAGGGTCAGTGATACCTCTAATTATAATTGCTACAATTAGCTCATCGGATAATCCTCGAACAAGGCCTAACCTCAACAGAGATCGTCGCGCGTATTCTGCATATGTAGCGAAACTTTTAGAGTCTGTAGACATCACGTAGTATAATATATTCGCAATATCGACGTTTTGTGGACACAATGTTACAAACTCGCGTTTAAAATTCGACCAAGATCGATCGTTCGTAACCCACTCGTTTAGCCACAGACGGGCATCGCCTTTAAGACAGTTGCCTATACGAGACAACGTTTCATTGTCACTCCAGTTATGCAAATCACGCGCTCGATCAACCTCTTCGCACCAAGTGTCGAATTTATGAATATTGGGATCAAACGGAGAAATATAATAATGGATGGATCTTACTTTAGTGAGGGAGCTAGCCAGCGCCTCAAAAATCCTCGATGTAGCGTCCTCGCTGTACGCAGTACTCTCATTACCCGATGCACTACGTGGTTGGTCTGGCAGCACGTGAATCCCATGCGAGGATCCCTCGCCCGGGTCCGGGTCGGCATGCACCACGGTAGAAGGCGTGCTGGCATCAATCGCCAGTGCACTGCGCGATGTTGATGGCTCCGGATTTTCAGGCGATACATTAACACGATTTTCTAACGCACTTATCCTATTGAGGATAGCCGTCAGTATTTCTTTGTTTGAGTCTACTTTACGCTTCCGTTTGCGAGATTCATTTTTCCGCGGCGGTGGAGTATCTTCCGATCTTTTACGCGATCTCAACTTATTAGGCATCACGTATAAGTTTAAATAAATTCAAATTCACCGAATAATTTCAAACGATCAGAACCAAATTCAAGTTAACGGAACAACTTAAACGAAATAAAATTTAAATTAACGGCTGTTTGCTTGTTGCTCTTATTCTTTTTTTTTTAAAAAAAAAAACAAATCTGAATAGATAGTGGCCTGAATAGCCGATCCCACTTCTGATTTTAGCGACTAAAACCGAAAATTATTAAAAAAAAAGAATAACGGGATTATAAATCACTTTATTATTTCACAGTTATCGAAACTTAACTATTTTAACAAACCTTTTAGCAATACTCACATGTACAAACAATCAGCCGTTAATTAACCGCACAGTAACCGCATTATCACAATAATTACGCACTATAACGCACACTAAGCAAGAACCTATCGGTACGAGAGCCGACGAGCAAATGACCGTTCCATAGACTCGGCTCTACTTAAATAGGTTACGTAAAGTGACGTCACCCGTCTCGAACGATATTCTCATCTGGTCATACAATATATATATATATATACCCATTACACAGGTTTAATTTTTCATAATGCAATTTAAATTTTTCCAGCAAGAAAAATGAAGAGTCCCCGAAGTACTTTCAGCTGTTAATGTATTTATTTATCATGTTTACTCACAGGAAAACTATACTAGTGCTATCTCTCGGCATTATGTGGAAGACTCGGCAGTTCCGTCTAAAAATGTATTACAGCGTTATCTATTGAATACTTACGGAACTACGTAGATTCGTTGATAAGAGTAGAGTAGAGAGAACGCTAGCACATTCTCGAATCTTCGTATTGTTACATACCGGGTATGACGTTTCTAAAAAACTCCGGAAACGTTTTAACCGCGTATAAAAGGGGAAGGCCAGCGCTCGCCGAGTCAGTTTACAATCGTAAGCGGTCAAGTATTCATCGAAGCGAAAATACTACGGAGTTTGTAGCAGTTACAGGCGAAAAGTGTAGTATAGTGTTTGTTCTGTTTTAAATTTAATTGTGTGCTAGAATAAAACGTTTTAGTCGGTAATATTGTCTACACTCTTATCCCTCGAACCCAGCACATAACAAATTAGTGTCAGAAGTGAGATAAGAATATGCCAGTAGTACCGAAGGAGAAAGTAGGAACCAGCGTCAGCAAGACGTGAACCAGAGGCGCTTTGGAGACGCCCCCTCGCCGACGTCAGGTGGACCACGTGACACCGCGGCTGCAGCGGAACCATCTAGTGCAACTCACTCGCCGATGAATCCTGACCTCGCGACCCTGATGGCGTTTATGCACGAGCAGGCACGCCGCCAGGAGGAGCAGGCACGCCACCAGGAGGAGCACGCACGCCGCCTCGAGGAACAGCTGCAACGCAATAAGGAGGAGGGTATGCGCCGCCAGGAGGAGCAGGCACGCCGCCAGCAAGAGCAGGCACGCCGCCTTGAGGAACTGCTGCAACGCGATAAGGAAGAGGGTATGCGCCGCCAGGAGGAGCAACTGATGATGTTAAAAGACCTCAGGGCAATGGTTGCCAAGAAGATGAAGAAGGTGAAAGAGCAAGTCCAACGCTACGAAAGTCGCATCGCCGAGGTGCAGAAAACGATACGTTGGCTGGGATAGGGGATGGGATCGTGACACCTGAGGTTGTGGCGCCCTCACCACGAGGCTTTAAAGTCTCACCATTCGACAGCTCATCGTCATGGTCCAAGATCCAGTTCGAGGCCGTTATGAAATCGAACGGGTGGGCGCAAGAACAGGCTCAAGAGAAGCTGTTGGAGACATTGGAAGCGAGATATGGCGACGCACAACTGGAACACATGTTTCGCCTCCAGCTGACGCAACGTGTTGGTGAAACCTTGCAGTAGGGGACCCTAGAGGTAGAGAAGCTGGTTCGAAAGGCGTACTAGTACTCACCTGCGCTCATCGACGGAAACCTCGTTCAAGCTTTCACCAACGGGATCTGAGACCTGAAGGTTAGGGCCGCAGTGAGACTCGGACATTTCAAAAACCTGAAGGACGCCCTAGCTCACGCTCTGGAGGTGGAAGAAGTGCGACGGGACAATCGCGCTCCCCGTATCGGGGAAGTGTCGACTTCACCCCGGTGCTATAGCTGTGGCGAAAGAGGCCACATCAGGTTGAGCTGCCCGAAGCGAAGGAGTCCACGCAGCAGAAACCAGTCGCCGGTAGGAGGACCACCTAATGTGCCTGTCGGGCAACAATAGCAGGGACACGAGTAGACTAGGACTACGGGGCGAGTGCTGGCTGATGATAGGAGAGCCCCAAGGATCGCGATCTCACAATTGTGAAACGGAAACAGCCTGACTATCGAAGGCGAAATTAACAGAACGCCGTGCAAGTTGACATTGGACACTGGAGCTTTTCGAACAGTCGTCAGTTTCCGACTAGCAAGACGGTTTCTTGCGGACTACTACGGTAACCATGAATGAGTACATCTTAGAACAGCTACCGGTCAGCACATAATCGTCCGAGATGAGAAGGAGGAGAACATGAAACTAGGTAATAAAATTTACCGCCACAACTTCATCGTGGCTGACATAGTGGACGACTGCATCCTGGGTTTAGACTTCTTGCGGAAGCATCACTGTGAAATCGACGTTAGTCAAGGAGTATTGAAGTGTGGCTCAGAAGAAGTATTCATGGAGGGCGCATCATCGGGCAAAGTGTACTGCCTAAAGAAAGTAGTACTTCATCCGAGGTCGGAAATAATCATTTCGGTTTGCCTACCAAGGAATTCTGATCAGGCAAATCGATGTGTAATTATAGAAGGGTTAGACAACGATGCTCCATGGAGGATTGCACGCACTCTGGCGAGGGATACCAACGTTACATTGGTACGCGCACTGAATTCAAGCGACGACTGGTACTCAAGAAGGGCACGATATTGGGCACCTATAAAGAAGCAGTTTGGATGCGTAGATGCCATCAACAACCTACCAACGTCAAAGTTCAAGGGGCAAGGTACGATGTTTCTTCGCTCTTGAAGGACTGCCAGAATAACCTGTCGAGAGTAGAAAAGAACAAGGCTGAGACGATGTTAAGCCGGTTTGTCGACATTTTCTTGATTAAGTGATGCTGAAATAGGCAAGACTGCCCTAGTTTAACACATAATAAACACAGACAATGAGGTACCGATTCGCCAGCGACCAAAACGAATACCAGTGGCACGGGAACATGAAGTTGACGTACTAATCGAGGGTATGGTGAAAGAAGGTGTGATTGAGCCTTCGTCCAGTCCATGGTGTTCACCAGTGGTTTTGATGAAGAAGAAAGATGGCAGTATGCGTTTTTGTGTGGACTATCGTCGGCTAAACGTCATCACAAAGAAAGACAGTTACCCGTTGCCAAGGATTGACGACACTGGATACGCTAACGGGGATAAAGTGGTTTTCTACTCTAGACCTGAAAAGTGGCTACTGGCAGGTCGAGATACACCCTCAAGATAAGGAGAAGACAGCATTTTCCACAGTCAAAGGATTATGGCAATCCAATGTAATACTTTTGGATTGTGTAATGCCACTTTTGAGAGATTGATGGAACGGGTTCTTACTGGATTGATTGGAGACGCCTGCCTGGTCTACTTGGACGATATTATCATAGTAGGACGCACCTTTGAGAATCACCTTCGCAACCTCGAACGCGTGCTTTCGAAGATTCGAGGAGCCAACCTAAAGTTAAGTCCAAAGGAATGAGCGTTGTTCAGGCGGCAAGTGAACTTCTTAGGCCATGTGGTCTCCGAAGAAGGCATCCGAACGGACCCGGATAAGTTCATTGCCGTCAAGGACTGGCCAGTTGCGGAGAAGAGTTTGTGCTCTTAGTATCGACGGTTTGTAAGGAACTTTGTTGACATCGCCCGGCCTCTGCATAAGCTCACCGAGGATAAGATAAAGTTCTGCATGAATGAGAGCTATGACGTCACATTTCAAAAGCGAAGGAACATCTGTGTAACTCACCGATTCTAGGCTATTCCGACAATGAACATAAATCTGTAGTAGGTACAGATGCCAGTAACACCGGCATTCACTGGCAACACGCCACGTGTTATCTCAACGTAAAGGAGAGCATGAGGTTATAATAGCGTACTTCAGCAAGGCCCTATCCAAACCCGAAAGGAACAACTGTGTCACGCGAAGGGAACTTTTAGCTGTCGTAAAGACATTGCAGCACTTCAGCAATATTTGTTGGGGTGGAAATTTCACCTGCGAACTGATCACGCAGCATTGAAATGGCTAGTACAGTTTAAAGACCCAGAAGGACAGGTAGCAAGACGGATTGAACAACTACAGGAATTCGACTTCGTAATACAGTATCGCAGTGGCAAGTCACATGGTAATGCAGATGCCCTGTCGCGTAGACCGTGTCCCGACCAGTGTAAGCACTGCGCCAGGCAAGAGGCCAAGCAGGAAGGACTAGTGAGGATGTTGAGGACGGATCTTAGCGAAGACTGGAAGGAAACTCTGCAGACAACGCAACAAGAGGACAAAGACATAAGACCCATCCTCGAATGGAAGAAAACAGGTGCTTCAAGACCTCACTGGAGTGAAGTTGCGGCAATGAGCTCTATCACCAAGACTTATTGGGCACAGCGGGAAAGCTTGGTTATCCAGGATAGAGTTCTGTGCCGTAAATGGGATAATGCTCGAGGTGACAAGTGTCACCTGCAAATGGTCGTGCCAAAGCTCAAGGTACCAGAAGTTTTACAACTCTATCATAATGGGAGTGGTCACATGGGAGTTAAGAGAACTCTGATTAAGATCCCGGAACGATTTTCTTGGATCCATTGTCGAGTAGACGTTGAGGCATGGTGCCGCAAATGCACGACTTGTGCTGCCGTGAAGGGACCACACACTCGCAGCAGGGGTGCATTTAAAGTGTACAATGTTGGAGCCCCGTGGAAACGTATAGCATTAGATGTTGCCTGTTCGTTCCCTGAAAGCCAAAGTGGAAACAAGTACTTCTTGGTGGTCATGGATTACTTCATAAAGTGGCCGGAAGTGTTTGCAATTCCTAATCAAGAGGCATCTACGGTGGCCGACAAGCTAGTCCACGAAGTCTTTTGTCGTTTCGGGATGCCCTTAGAGATCCACAGTGACCAAGGTCGGAACTTCGAGTCTGAATTATTTAAGGAGACATGTCGTGTGATGGGTACCCACAAAACGAGGATGACTGCTTATCATCCGCAATCAGACGGCATGGTTGAACGATTTAACCAGTCTCTGGCAAGATATCTGGCGAAAGTCGTAGAAAGCAAACAAAGGGATTGGGATAAACACATTCAACCGTTTCTCCTGTCATACCGTAGTGCCGTTCACGAAAGCACATCAGTAACACCTGCTTTTGCTAACTTCGGAAGAGAACTACGATTACCTGTAGACTTGATCACCGGCATCCCACCTGAATCTCCACGCAGCATAACAGATTATGCGAATGATTTGCGCAGCAGGATGAATGATGTATACGAGCACATCAGACAGACCGGTCAGCAGATGTCTGAGAGGATGAAGACCCGTTACGACCGGAAAGCGAACAATAAAGGCCTCGAGGAAGGATCGTTGGTGTGGTTACATAATCCGATACGCAACAAAGGGAAAACTCCTAAGTTGGAAGCAAAATGGAATGGACCCTATCGCATAGTCACTAAGATGAATGACGTCACATACCGGATCCAGAAAGGACCACAAGGTACACCAAAGATCGTTCATGTGGATCGATTGGCACTCTACTACGGATCCAACAATGTTCGGGACGAACATGTCTAAGAGGGTGAGACAGAGAGGGAGTGTTACACCCAGTGCTATCTCTCGGCATTGTGTGGAAGACTCGGCAGTTCCGTCTAATAATTTATTACAGCGCCATCTATTGAATACTTACGGAACTACGTAGATTCGTCGGTACGAGTAGAGTAGAGAGAACGCTGGCATATTCTCGAATCTTCGTATTGTTACATACCGGGTATGACGTTTCTAGAAAACTCCGGAAACGCTTTAACCGCGTATAAAAAGGAAAGTCCAGCGCTCGCCGAGTCAGTTTACAATCGTAATCGAAGCGAACGGAAGCGAAAATAGTACGGAGTTTGAAGCAGTTACAGTGAAAAAGTGTAGTATAGTGTTTGATGTGTTTTGAATTTAATTGTGTGGAAGAATAAAACGTCTTTTAGTTGGTAATATTGTTCACATTCTAATCCCTCGAACCCAGCACGTAACAGTATTTTGAAAACTTGATAAATCAGCAACTACTAAATGGAGACCTTATGAAACAGCAAGCTCAAAGTTCGAAAAAAATGAACAAGAGGAATCTTGATATATCTTCGTCTTATGTTATCCGAAATGGACCAGGAAATGCTCGTCATTTGATAAATATAACAATTACTGATCTTAGTGGTGATAAGTGTCCCAGTAATGAATCACAGTGGAAATAATAGCGCTCGTGTAAGTGTTCAATACCTAGTGAGAGACGATTGTGATAATATTATGGATGAAACTGAATACTTGATCAGTAAAATAGGTAAAAATTAGTTTGTCTAATAGCTTGAATGTATTTCTAAGATAGTGCTAAGACATTCTATTGTTTTATTATTTACTAGCTGACTCGCGCAACTTCGTCTGCTTCACACAAGAGAATTTTCCCGTTCTTGCAACATTTTTCATTGCTGCTCCGCTCCTATTAGCGTGTAGCGTGATGTTATATAGCCTATAGCCTTCCTCGATAAATGGGCTATCTAATACTAAAAGAATTTTTCTATTCAAACCAGTAGTTCCTGAGATTAGCGCGTTTAAGCAAACAAACATACAAACTCTTCAGCTTTATAATATTAGTATAGATAATTGAATAAAATATTATACAATTTCATCTCTACTTTTATTTACTTTAGGTAAGACACAATATATATCGGGTGAACAAGAAACAATATAATAGGGTGTATATTTAATTTTTAATGAAAGAAACAACATATTTCATATTTTATAATTTTTTGTACACAACTGCACACTTAGATACAATAAAACATTTTTTATGCATACAATTGATTATAATACTTAATAAATCTTATCTTATCTTATCTTATCTTGATCCGGGGGCCAGTCATTGTAGACCGGCGACACTTCGACCCAGTGGGATCTTTTGTGTCGGCCCCGAGGTTTATCCTTGAGCTATCTCCCTATGAATGTACTGCATCAGTCGCAGCGTACACCTCAGAGGGAGAAGCCTGAAGTCTTCAGGGTTCGGATATGCCAATCCCATCAGACCCATCCTTAGTCCGGCCAACGCGTCACATTCACACAGTAGGTGTGATATGGACTCGTCCTGTTCACCACAGGCTCTGCAGATCGAATTGTTTGACAATCTCAATCTGCACAGGAAGTCATTGGTGCCAAAATGACCAGTAAACGCTCCTGTGAGTAGGCGTATTTGGCCCTTGTTGTACCCGCAGAACTTCCGGGTAAAGCCCGTGGCTCTGTTTGCAATGAATTTCTTGGAGTGTTCCAGACCCCTAAGGGCCATCCACTCCAGCCTGTGTTTATCATTGCCATGTGCATTGAAAGCTGCCTTGACGGTACTCTCAGAGAGACCTACGAATGGCTCGGGGCCCACAAATTGTTGCTCCGAGCCCTTTTTGGCTAATACATCAGCCTCCTCATTACCCTGCACCCCTGCATGCCCCGGAACCCACACCAGCCTGACTGTGTTTTTCCTGCCAAGTTTGTTAAGGGCTTTAACACAGTTCAGGACTAGTGCTGAGTCCACCCTACAGGAGTTCAGAGCCTTAAGAGCAGCTTGACTGTCACTGAGTATATAAACAATCTTGTCAGTGACATTGTTGTTAATATTCTCCTGCGCACAGGCAATTATAGCATAGGTTTCCGCCTGGAAGACCGTTGCATATTTGCCCATGCTTTGGTTCACCTTGCAGTCGTTGGCATAAATACCAGCTCCTGATCCTGTTTCCATTTTGGAACCATCGGTGTACCAGATGAGACAACCCTTGTCAGGGGATCGTAGACCTCGTCTCCATTCGTCCCTTGTGGGGACCTTTATTTTAAAATTCTTTTTGAATATGTGCATTGGTTGCATTTTGTCACATCCCATGCTCATAATCTCTTTAAGATCCTTCGAGATCTCCAGTTTTGTGTGTCGAGTTACTGGCATGTTGACGCTCCACAGCCCATGTATAGATAGTCTATGTAGCGCCTTCATCGCCTCTAACTCCACAACAATGTGTAGCGGCGTTAGGTCCAGCAGGATCTCTAACGCAGCCGTTGGCGTAGTAGGGAACGCCCCTGTTATAGCCATGCAGGCTAATCGCTGCACCTTCGACAGCGCTTTCCTGCATGTTGCTAGTTTGGTTCTTGGCCACCAGACAACGCTTCCATATGTGATTATGGGTCTTATCATCATCGTGTATAGCCACTTGATGACCTTGGGCTTCAGGCCCCAGGTCTTCCCATAAGTAGAACGAATCATACCGAAGACCCGCTGGGCCTTCATTATGACTTTGTCTACATGAGGTTTCCACGTTAGCTTGTTATCTAAGGTCATGCCTAGATACTTCACCTCCGTGGACCATTGTAGCTGTGTACCATACATGGATAGAGTTCCCAAGCCAGTCGGATCTCTCATCCTAGTAAACGGCACGACAGTAGTTTTCCCTGGGTTGATCGATAAATGGTTACTACTGCACCATTTTTTCTACCATACTCAGGGCCCTCTGCATGAGACTGGATACTGTGCTCGGAAATTTTCCATTGACAAGTATCACCAAGTCATCCGCATATCCGACCGTTAAGTACGGACCTTTGTTGAGTTGTTCTAAGAGTGAATTAACCACCAAGCACCATAAGAGCGGTGAGAGTACTCCACCCTGAGGGCAGCCTTTGGTGGTCATTGCAGTCATTTCATCCCCTAACAACTCAGACCTAATAATTCTTCCTCTGAGCATACAATCGATCCACTTGCAAATGGTTGGCTCTATGCCGTGATTTGCTGATGCCACACTAATGGCATCAAAGGTGGTCCGATCGAAAGCTCCCTCAATATCCAGGAATGCAGCAATGCATACTTCCCGGTTATCTAATGCATGTTCTGCCTTATTTACCACAAAATGCAGTGCCGTCTCAGTGGATTTTCCCGACTGGTAGGCACATTGTAGCCCGTGGAGGGGAAATTTTCTCAATGCTCCCTCCCTGATATGTCTATCTACTAACTTCTCCAGGGCTTTCAAGAAGAACGACTCAAGGCTAATAGGTCGGTATGCCTTGGCTTCTTCGTAGTCTTCTTTGCCCGGCTTCGGTATGTAGATGACTTTAACTCGCCTCCATATCTTTGGAATGTATCCAAAAGCTATGCAGGCTCTGTATAGTCTGCACAAATGCGGAACCAAGAGCGCAGCTCCCTGTTGTAGGATAATGGGATAAACCATGTCTGGACCAGGTGACTTGAACGGTTGAAAACCATTTAGAGCCCAGCCGACCTTCCCTTCATCCACTACCTTCCTTGCAGTGTCCCAATCTGCTTTGGTTGTACGGTAGCCTAGTTCAACCAGGCTAATCGGGTCCTCCTGCTCCTTTTCTATTATCTTACAGTCCGGAAAGTGTGTGTTTAGCATCATTGCTAGTGTCTCCTTACCGGACCCTGTTCGCTGCCCATTGCCATCTCTGATGGTTGTCAGTGGGTGTGCTCTGACAGTCGAGATAGCTTTGGAGAGTCTCATTCCTTCAGGAATAGTACTGATGTTTTCACAGTGGGCTCTCCAAGCCTTCCGTTTGGCTTTCCGCACAGCTTTGTTGTAGTTGGTCAAACAGCGAGCGTAACCGCTATAGTCCCTGCTGGTCCTAGCACTGTTAAACGCTCTTCTGGCTTCAAGCCTCAGCTTGACCAACTCTGGCGTCCACCACGGTACCCTCTTGGGCCTAACTTCCCTTTCAGGGCAGTTACTTGTCCAGGCCGTATTTACAGTCTGGACCAATTTGTCTGCTGTAAACTCTATGTCTAATATAGAATTAAGCTTACCCTTAGAATCCTCCAAATCTATACTGAGGTCACTCCTGAAGGAGTTCCAGTCCGTATTTCTGGGATTCCTTCTACGTGCTATAGGAGCTGGAACCAGCGTCCTATACTTAAAGCATATGTAATTATGATCTGACAAGGTAATCTCATCAGACACATGCCACTCGACAATCTTAGTGCTAGCCCTGTTGGTGGCTAACGTGATGTCAATTACCTCTGCTCGCCTACAGTTGACAAACGTTGGCCTGTTTCCCTTGTTTAGAATTTGTAAAGAGGTACTTACCACATACTCCAGTAGCTTTTCCCCTCTTACATTCACATCCGTGCTCCCCCAGACTGTGTGGTGTGCGTTGGCATCGCACCCCAGGATCATGTCCAGGTTCTCCCGGCTGCCATATTCAACAAGGTCCTTTATCTGTCCAGATACAGTTTCCTTGTCCGTATAGTCGAAGTATGCAGAGGTCAGGATTACAATATCCCGCCCTCCGCTCCCTCGCACATCTATCTTAACTGTCGTAAGATCCCTAGAACAAAAATTGTATAAGGGCATTGCATTTATGCCATTTCTGACATGCACACATGTCCTTATATCATTAGTGGAACAGTTATGATAAATTACACCTCCTGTCCCACCCAAACCTCTGATCTTTCCCTCTTTAACATAAGGTTCCTGGATCAGGGCAATATCATATTCCTTCATCCGCAGGTGGCGGGCCAGAACGGCCATCGCCCCGATGCAGTGATGAAGGTTTATTTGTACGCACCTTAGTCCCGCCATTCGGTCTGCCTATGGTGGCGTCTACGGTGGCAGGCACTGCTGGCCGCCCCCCTCACTCCCTTCCTCCATCAGCGCCCCCGCAGCCTCCGGCGACGACAGATCTAGACAATCTATATGTCCGATTATGTCGTCGGTCTTCGGAGACACGCATGGCGACGACGTGTAGAGAGCCGTACCTGGTTCAATCACCACTGGGTTCACGGGCTCCTCCCCGTCCCCCACCTGTGGTGCCGTCACCGCATGGGCCTCCTCCTCCACGCTGGCACCCACTGTCACCTTCTGCACGTTCAGATCCTCAAGGATCTTGAACGTGCTTTTGTCCATGCCAGCATGGAGACAGAAGCCGCCTGCTTTTATGGCCGCAGCCGACACGCTGTCCACCAGGACAATGCGCCTGGTGTGCGTCTCCTCGACCTGCGTGCTCAGCACCTTCCACTCGCAGGTCCTCAGAGAGGGGTTGAGGCGCTGCAGCATGGTCAGCACCCTGGAGGCATCTAGGCACCAGGTATTCCTGGTCTTCCAGGCCATCTTTATTGGCCTTGGAAGCTCCTTGGCGCTGACCACTCTGAGCTTCACGTCCCCAACGGTTTTACCGCTGAGGCCGCGAAGCCACTCTGCGGCTCTCTCACCCTCACACGTCACGTGCAGAGCTCCACCAAGCAGTGCACCGACACTAATGGCCGGCAGAGGATCCGGTGTGGCCTCCAGCTGGTCCCAAATGGCAACCCTTATGGGTTCCACCAGCTCTGCATTAAGCAGAGCGTCAGGGAAGTTGTCGGCAACAACGGCCATTTTAACCCCCGTCAGCGCCTCCCTGTAGGAGTCACCTTGGGTCTTGGCACGTTTATTGCCATCTGCCTGAGCAACAGCATCGTCGCTCACTTCCCTGACCCTTTTTGACGAGACTGCATCGGGTGCCAGCGCCAACTGCCGCTGCAGCTCACGCCGCTTGCGGTTGGCACACCCACTGCGCCTCTTCCTGCCCCGGGTATGGTCTGTGGAGTGTGCAGCCAAGTTTGGCTCCCCCTTAGGGTGTGCCTCGCCCGTCTGCTCCTTCCTGGCCTCCCCGAACCTGGAGGGCTGACACCCACTCCCAGAGGGTGTCCCGCTGGGATCCCCCTTCGGGTATTCCCTGCACGTCAGACCCCCTCTGTGGCTGCCACGCCCTCTAAATTGGTAGCCCTTTCCAGGGTTACCCCCTCTCCATTTCTTAACGCTGCCCGTGTGAGCACCACTCCCCTGGCTCATGCTCGGACGGCCACTGGGGCCATCACGAGCTTGCAGCTTGGGTATGTAGGTGCTCCCACGTGCAGCTCCTACACTATTGCTGACCTCTCCCCCTAAGGGTCCAGAGGTCCTTTGTTGCTCGCCCTTATCGGTCAAGCCCTTGGTTTTTTTTGTGACAGAGTCCATTTGGTCTATCTTACTTTTCACCTGCTGGCTCCCCACCCACCATGGAGCCCTCAACGTTGGGGATGCCTTGTTCAGGCACCAGGGCTACCAGCTAGGTATAGCACCCCTAAGTGAGCTGTCCCCGAGACGTACAGCACTAGTCGCTCCACCCCAAACCACTGAGGTGGGAGACGAGCACTGCCGGCTGGAGACCTCTTCACCCAAGGGCACTCGCCTGGCGGCCGCATGAGCGGACGCCGCAGCCGATTGATCGCAGCTGGCTAGACTACGACCTCCCGTGTGAGAGGAAATCCGGACCAAAGGGGTGTGTTGCAGATCAGCAGCACTACCATCGCCACATCACCACTCAACCCCCAGGACTCCTTCATCCCTCCGTACGGGTCCCCGCGCACGGCACAAACACGCGGGAGGTCATTACTATCCATCGTCTGTCGTTCGACGATGGACCCGCCGGAACATGACCTCTCCATCCCAGGCAGTGGTCGACTGGTGGTTTTAGTTGCGTCTATTTCATAGGGAACTAGACCAATAACAGGGGGCAACCACGTGAAGGATTCCCCACCAGACTTGTCTTAGGGATCAACACGACTGTTGCGCTCTCCCCTAAGACCATTGGCACCTTACTCGTCTTGAAGAGTCGAGCAAAGTGGGTTTGCATCTATACTAAACAAGCAGCCAATCCAGTGAAGCTAGAAAGCAGAGAAAGCAAGCTAGGCAGTGCAACTATTAAAGCATAAATACAAACCCCCCCCATACTTAATAAATAATTATAACTAAAGTATTGTACTATAGTGCCCCCATGGTAAGGTTTCAAAACTATTTTTATCATTTGTCTTTTATTATCATCTATTTCTTATTTTTGTGTAAAATACAGTGATTTTTTGATCGTATAATATACATATTGTTACGTGCTGGGTTCGACGGATAAGAATATAAAACAATATTACCGACTAAAACGTTTTATTCTAGCACACAATTAACTTTAATACACAACAAACACTATACTGCACTTTTTCACTGTAACTGCTTCAAACTCCGTAGTATTCTTCGCTTCCGTTCGCTTCGGTGAACACTTGATCGCTTACGATTGTAAACTAACTCGGCGGTGCGCGTGCGCTCTATTTATACGCGGGTAAAGTGCTTCTGGAGTTTTCCAGAAAACGTCACACACGGCACGCAACCGCGCGACGGTTCGAGAATGTGCCAGCGCTTTCTCCACTGAACTCGTAGCGACAAATACGTAGTTCCGTAAGATGTCAATAGATGGTGCTGTAATAAATTATTATTAGAAACCGCCGACTCTTCCCCACAGTGCCGACAGAGGGCATTAGCCGTAACAATATCATCTCTTAAGTTTTCATAATCATAATATAAAGCTCTTTTATATTTTTCAATATCCAATTTGTTTGTTATAGACTTTGTAACGCCTTTCACCTTTTTTACAGTTTTTCTCTGACTGTAGGGTAGACCGGGGACAAATGTAGCATTTTTGGGTAAATATATAATTCCAAGTTTATTAATAATATTGTGGCAAACGTGTCGATACCAGTTGATACTTAGTTTATTCGCCTATAAGTTAGTGTTATCTTTAAGCGTGTAAGTATCATACAAACATACATATTTGGTTTTTAAGTGGACCAGGTGAAATGGTACTAATGTCCCCGACAATGGGTCAGTTGTACCAGTGATATGAAGTAATAAAACTCAGTGTTTAAATTAGAAAAATATATATTTATAAATGGTAATATCTGAATAAAGTCGCCTTCAATCGAACCACAAACAAATAAAAGTAATCTTCTTAAAATTTATTAACATATAAAATAAAAAACATGGGACTAAACTTCTCTAGGCTTAAACAATAAAATCGGTGACAAATATAATAAAACAAGGTTCTTGAGGTCTTGCAAACTATATACTTGTAATCGTAATACTTATAATTAGTGAAAAATAACTAAAATCACAAAACAACTTTTTATATGGCGAAGTACTTGGAACAATCGTCCCCGTGGTAAAATTATCCCCTGTTAGAATCGTCCCCTACTAATAGTTAACATTATTTACTTAGCTAATCAGTCTTCATAATTGGAATAAAATCAGTTACAAAAAATGTTATTATAGTTATCAGTCTTCTCTTTCTTTATTCTGATTCACAGTTGTGGCAAATGTAACAATTTTCTTGTGGTGTACATTGTTCATGGGTCCATTCATGGCAGTAAATACATTGTATCCATTGTTCGTTTGGTCTACTAGAACCAAAGGATTCCATACACACTAGACACAAACACTCCTGTTCTTCACTACTAGAGCTGCTTTCTTCAGTCTTTTTTTTAGTTTTAGGTTTCTTAGCTTTTGGTTTTCCTTTGGGTTTAGCTTTAGGTTTATATTTAGACTTAGACTTAGGCTTAAATGTATCTAAACGATTCATATTATTTCTTACTCTTTTAGCGTTTCTTTTTCGCTCAATTTCTTCCTGTTCTCTTCTTATTGTTTCCTTTTCCGGTGTATCGGTCCATATAGCAGATTTCCTCTTCTTTCGACCTTTGTTTGTAATTTTTCGTGGAGGAGCTTTTGGCAATGGTCTTATTCCTTCAGGAGAAAACGCTGTACTAGTTGATGGAATTGCTAATTCTGTTACTGCGTGTATTGTAGAATGATTCGTGGATTGTTGTTGAACTTTTAATAGTGAGCTTGGTTTTGGTACTGTCCCTGGCAAAAGCGGTTCAGATGGTGTGGTTGAGATAACTTCATTTGGTCTTTCGGCATCTGCTAAAGGATCTAGCGGCATTTGTTCGGTTGAAATCTCTTCAATAATCGATTGATCGCGGACATACGCGTATTTGCTTATGCGTGACAAAACTTGAATACACATATGTTGGAGAGTTGGGGGTGTTGCTAGAAAAAAACCGTAAGCTTCATCTATGGTTGATCACATCGGACAATAAACAATTAAGATAGTGAGGCACACATATTAATGAGTTTCAAATCAGATTAAAACGTCGCGCTTAATGCTCGGGTCAATTCTACCACGGGGACAGTTGTACCGCTATAACCGTCCCCCGCAAAATTGGTAAAATTGTCCCCACAGGATCATTTCGTCGATAAAGTAAAAATTATTGTTAATTTTAATTTGAAACTACACATATAAGATAACAATGTAAAGCCAACAACACTAGGAAACTATTAAAGCAATATTCAGTGAAAAATTTTGCTTTGATTTTCTGTTATGAGTAATTATAATTGATCGAATAAACTTACTTTGACTGTTCGGAAATTTCACTTCGCTGCCACAAGCGTCCGCGTATAGCCACGCGTACGGCCGTCTGGCGGTTTCTCGACACGCGTTCTAGGGGTCGACCGAGGGGAGGGGCAAGTGTGTGCGGGGCGTAGTTACTCAAATATTCGCGATGGTACTACCGTACCCTGCTACAAATGTACCCGGTCTACCCTATACAATATAATTTAGCACGTAAACCAACAAATTCTGAAATAACTTCTCCCATTTCATCTTTGAAATAACCCGGTATTTGCATACCTATTAACGTTTGGCATGCTATATACATATATTATTCTCCGCAAAATTGCTCATCATCACATGCATAATATTATTTTTCAGTCAGTCATCAGATTTTATATGATAAAGAAGAGTATCGGTATCCGCATAACACAATTTTATATTATCATTATACTTAAATCTTTTTCATGACAGAATAATGAAAGTTATATAAATATGTTTTAGAAATTTCGAGTATAGAATATCCTATATGTATAAATGGGGCAATCTAAAATTATTTTTGTATTATTTAACTGAATTGCGACAACATTCTTATCCAAAATTGCTAATTTTTTAAAATTTGGTGCGTTTGTATATTTTTCTGCACAGTGTAATTTGTTAGTTGTGTTTGTCTTATCTTTCCACAACTGCACTAGTCGAACATCAACTTTATTTCGTTTGTTTTCAATAGTTTTACCAAAAATTGAATTATTTTGCTGTTTAAAAAAGTCTCTTTCGAAGTCTGACATAACTTTTTGTCTTATAGAAGTATTTAAAGAAATGTATGGCTCTAAACATTTTTCTTTGTAAAATGTAAGTATTTTATGTGTTTTAAGTAATATTAAACCATTTTTCAAATACTGGAATTTATATAGGAAATAATGGATCACAAACCGATGTTTATTATACAGATTTGCTATAAATTTTTTACATTGACTTAGCAAAGGCGAAAACTTTTCAGCTGCAAAAGGTAAATCTGAATGAGCATTATGAATACTACTAATAATACAAGTCCACGTCAAGAATATGCCCTTGTTCACTCATGTAACATGACATTAAAGTGGATTATTTCATTTTGGCTCATAAATTTAAAATTACACAGGCAGTTTTTGCATCATAGCAAATCCATATAAATTAACACAATCTAGGTAAATTAGATAATTACTTGGCTCTTTGTTGTTATAAGACGATAAATATTTATTATTAGCTTTAGCATATCTCTGTGAACACTGAGCAAGACCGCCGCGAATTCCATTTTCTGACATTTGGTACATATCCACGTCCGAAATTAAATCGAGTTCAACTTTAGTGTATAACAGCATAGCATCCCAACTTAATGACGGGGATGAAACATAAAACCATGGATCCAAACTAATATAAACTCATATCTCAAAATTTTTCTATTATGTTACATTGCAAAAGAACATCATATTTCAAATAAAGATCCGTATAATCTCCTAACTTTTTTATTTTGAAACTTTTCCACAATGTTATGTCATGCTGATAAATCATCTGTTGAAATATATTAGCCGGTAAGCTTATTAAAAAAATTGTGATCGCTTAGGCAGTTGAGTTTCATCATATTTTTCCATGTATCTATTTAGTCATAACAGTAAGTACACACCTTTTCTACGAACTAATTTAAATAAATTTTCATTTGGAAAATGCAATTGTATATGATGAAAATCGTTTGGATGTAAAGTTTTTGCCAATGTATCTAAACTAGTTCTCAGAAAATTAAACGAATCTATAAATATTAACTGTGCTGCACCTACTTGTTTTATTAATTGGTGAACGATATATATTTTCTTTAGATTTAGGAATTAAATTGATTCTACCAAGGATAGCAGATAATTCTTTAATAAATAAATGACAATCGTAACCAGATAGAATAAGAAAAAATATTGGTAAATACTGACATATTTCAAATTTAAATTACTACCATTATGTGTTGGGCCTCTATATTTACTTGTAAAATGGTCATGGTCTTTAACAATTTTATCATTCTTAACAGATTGAGTATTACATATGTGGCATATTATATCTTTATCATGAGCTGTTAATTCCTCAGGTATATAAGAGGTATCATAGGGTTGACATCTTGTAAAATATTATAAAGCCTTGTGACATCATATTTTATTGTTTCAACAAATATTTGGTAACAATTTAGGCTTTTATAACTAACAAAATCATTCAGTTTGGGGTTAGACTTGCAGCAAATATATGTAGTAAGCAAATGCAGACGCTTTATGTGTTTGTACATTTTCAGTAAAAAGCGATTTGTTTTTGTCTGAGTATTCACAAAGCAAACTTTCAAAATCAGCGTATATCACAATAGATATTCTTTAGGTTCTTTCGAAATGCCCCAAATGTAATTTGCTATGTTCTTTAGGTAAAACAGTTTATTTTCTATCACAATTATGATTCATCAATTTATCTACATATATGGTCATAGTATATAAAACATTCATCACATAAAAATGGATTGTTCCGTGTTCATTCTATGACGTTTCATCCTACGCTGTTTTTTTTTCCTAACTCAACCTATTTATGTTCCTTACTCAACCGACAGTAAATTATTTCAGTTTTTTTTTCTTGATTCATCCAATAAGTATTCCTAGCTCAACCGATTACGAAATCATCTAAAAGCTTTAAGTTTTGGTCTGAACAAAAAATACTGCTTTCGTAATCTATACATACAAATAAATAAAATTGAAGTGTCTGTTTGTAATGTCAAAATAACAGCTGCATATAAAAGTACATACGGTGCTTATATAAAAACACATATTTTTTTTATACTACTAAGGTGGCAAACATGCATGATGATGGTAAGTGGTCACCGTAGCCTATTGACGCCTGCAACACCAGAGGCATCACTTGCACGTTGCCAATCCTTTAGGAAAGGAAAGGAAGTGGGCAGGAGAAGGAGCGGAGAGGTTTTTGTGAAATTGATAACCCTTATTTAACAACATTTGCTGACCACGTTGCGATTGCACATAACGTAAGTCACTGTCATGGTCGTGATGCATTTTGAATAACACGAGATGCACTTATCGCGTCAGTTAGAGGTAAACTATAAATATATGTAGGTATAACTGTCATGTTTAGATATTTGACCATATTAAAACATCGTTAAAACAATTAAAACCGGTTCGAGGGTGTAGACAAGGTAGGATGTTAGAAGTAAAAATCTTATATTGCTATCTCTTTCACTCGTGTGCATAATACCTAGTTATTACAAAAATCAACAATGCACACCACTGAGCCTTCTCTCGTAAGGTCCATAAGTGGAAGAGAGAACGAAACACTCGCTGTACCTCTTCCACGTTTTATGACTGTTACAAGTGAGTGAGTGTAAGTACATGTGAAGCAAATATTTTATTTATACAAATATGAAAATAACTATTCGATAAACAATATTCTAATAAATCTTAAAGATTGTTTTGCTGTCCATACTATTTTCGGTAATATTTGCCATAGGTAGAGTAAGAAACACATTTTGGTTGATTAAGGAAACTTTATTAAAATATTGTAATCGAACGAGTTAGGAATTCTAGTTTAGGATGAGTAAAGAAATAGGATGAGACGTCATAGGATGAATACGGAACAACCCATAAAAATATTTTGGACTTGTGTTTTGTTAATCGGCGATGCACAAGGCGACTAAAGTTTTTATTAAACAAAAATTTCCTTTACCGTTTGTATATATGTTTGTATAGACAATAATTTTGCAAATAAACAGTATTTTTTTTATAAAATATTTAATTCTATATACAAACTAAGTTAATAAAAAAATAAACTGTGGAAAGATAATGCCATACAATTATGAAAATTTAAATCAAATACATATTTTTAACATATTAACTTTTATTGTATGTTTTCATGAATTTTTTAATTAATTTTCTAGTTCTAAATAAATATCATCGTTATATTTATTATATATTGTACAAATTTGTCCACGTTGAACTCATAAGGCTTTTCAGGCTGATTAGTAGAATCATATATTTAAATTTTAATTGTCCTTGACGATGTAGATGTATTTTTAGCCCTCGTTTTGGTATATGCATAGAATAATAACGTTATTATTCTATGGGTATATGAATATAAGTAATGCAAAAAGAAGATTTTTTGATTTGCAGTTAAATACTACCCTTATATAAAATGGTTTTTTCAATGAGAGCAGATGCTCTATACCTAATTACGATTGTGAAAAGGAGTAACATATAGGCATAATTATAAATTGCCTTACCAAAATTCACATTGTTTGACGAGCACACGGCTACACATCAAGTTAGACACTTTTATACGCATAACCACGCTACATACAAAATAAAGAATTGTCGGAAAAGGACAGTGCATAGTAGTGTCGATGTAATGGTCAGGATAGAGCGTAACAAAAATATAACGCACTCTCTCGCACGATTCGCAGCATTCAACTTCTAATAGTGTAAAGTCCAAACAGTCTACTGTCTAGGTTGATGCGTCGCTGTGTGTACACTGGTAGGTAATGTAACATGCCTGCTTGTTACCTAGCGAAACTAATTTATTTTCTTAAACAATTATAAAGGGACTACGTAATATTATCCTAAAAATAATCCCTTTCTTTTCAAGTATTATTGTTACCTGTCATTGTTCCGCCGCCGCCCGTACTGCGAGAATATCAAAGTATTATGTAAACACGGCCTATTGTCCTGCGCGACAAGTTCGAACGTGATTGATGAATCAGTATTTGTGTTTAAGTACAAGTCCTTACATGTTTTTTTACAGGAAAGCAAATCACTAACATTTCTATCCCAGTTTTGTTTATGTTGCGACGAGAGAAAGGTTAGTTCTGTGCTGTGTCGTGCAACAAAGTGCATAATCTATTTAACAGAACTACGTACAAATTGAGTAAGGGGAATAGGTGATTCATTTCAATGTTACGTATTCGGTAAGTCTTGGTTTTGGTTTTAAAATGACGTAACTCCGACAATCTTGTGTAGTTAATAAGCTTCTAACTATACTCAATTTGGTTAGGTACTTAACTAAAGGCAATTTGAACTCTAATTGTGTGGCTATAAATTACTTATAATATGATATTTATTTATGTTAAGTACCTACCAAATTGTAACAGAGTTCAAATTTGATTAATCCAAAATACTCAGATAGATTTCTGTTTTAATAAGGGTGCAACATTATACCTATTCTTTACTACCCATTCGACCGTCCCATTTATGTTTGCTGGTCCGTCAGAATGTAACTATATAATATAGGTATTATTATAAAGCATAAGCTCTCTTTGCAACATCTGCTTGACCGTCGCTCGTCGATAATATGTTTATATATGAAGGTGCGTCACCGTCATATATGTTTCGAGTTAAGTCATTATGTATGACGTCACTGTCAGCGGCGAACCTTATTGGGACGAATGGCACCTACTTGATTAAAAGGTTACTGAAAAGCTTTTTGATAGATTTCGAGTGTTGTTACTGCACCTACCAGATTTATATGCAGACTTTTGAACAGACACATATTTGTTAAAAGAAAGGAACGTATAATTATGAGAAGGGTTTTGAATGCTCACACTGTATATAGAGTTTTGTATATATAGGTTACAATAAGTATAATGGTTATGTACAGTTTAGGCTCACGTGAATGGTTAGGATTCGAGCCCGCGACCTTTTTGACCTCCTGCCCTAGGGATAAACGTAGGGTGCGTATTATTAATGAATAATTACTAAGGCACTGGTGATAAAGATCACTTTCTTAGGTCTTTATATAAGTTTAATTCGGATTAATCTAGCGTTATCCTAATTAAGTTAAATTACTAACACTGCATGTCTCTATAAAGTTATATATACCTAATTATAAATGTTGTGTACTGTTGTAATCAGACTTCAGATTCAAATATTGTTTACCTACTGTAAGATCTATTCTATGAACTATGTGATCTGTTTTCTGTAATTGTACCAAATAAATAAGTATAGGTATAAACTGTCATATTGCTGGACATGGTCCTCTTTAGTGTAAGAAGGATGAGGCCATAGTCCACTACGTACCTAAGCCCGGTGTGGGTTGGCAGTCTTCATATTATATTTTTGAGAACACTATAGAGAACTCCCAGATATGCCGGTTTTCTTACGGTAATTTTAGTCACGTTAAAGCAAGCGATAATTAACTATTTAACTTAACACTACATGGCATGAATGCCATGTAACAGACACGTACGCACATAAGTTTGAAAAGTCAGAGGTCCTCAAGACTTTTGGTCTGACTAGGTTGTCGCCGCTTTTACCATTTAATTGAATTTATTTAATTAAAAAGCCTGGTTCTATATATTTCGTATCGGATTATTTACTCACTATTGTATAATTCCTGCCCAGGACTATATTTTGTATGATGCTGCAGCTGTGCTTACTTGTGGACGCGCAGCCGCTGTCTTGTAAGGAAGATGAGCATTGTTCAGAGGGATACTACTGCGCTACACGAATACATATGTGTCAGAAGTGTCTGCATTGTCACGATTTGAACCGGTTCGTACCGGACACTCATGAAGCGGACTCCTGTATTCAGACAATTGAATCATGCGGTGCTTGCTTCGAAGGGTAAGAATATAAAAACAAAAATAGACGAACTGCAATTACTCTATGATCTTTCGAGTTATTCGAAAGTGCTAGTAATCGACTGATTTCGAATAATTGTTATTCGCGGTTTGCGTCAATTAGTTTATGATTATTTATTGCGTTAAGTAGTTACATTTTTGATAATTTGTTGTTTCAGTTTTGTTAATATATACGAAAACCATGCCAAAGGGAAGTGTGTACCACCGGACTTGTTACAGTTTGAAAGTAAATCATTCTGTGTTTACGTTTGGGTGGCTGCGGTCGTTATAGGTTCCTGTGTGGTGCTCATTTTTGTGTACGTTATAAAAAACACATTTGTTTTGCGGGTTGTACCTAATTGTAAGTATAATTTATCAGAATACCTATCTCATTAGCTAACTTTAGTAAGTTATAGGTAGGTAATACAGAGTTAAGATAATAGTAGATACTTTCGTGTTCAAATTAGCGAATAAACATAAAAACTTAAACGGATATCAATTAACGAATAAAAAAA
Organism: Catocala nupta; assembly: GCA_963675205.1. Classification (NCBI taxonomy): domain Eukaryota; kingdom Metazoa; phylum Arthropoda; class Insecta; order Lepidoptera; family Erebidae; genus Catocala; species Catocala nupta. The sequence continues at coordinate 19,420,861 of OY776081.1, forward strand.
GGTTGTCAACCTATCTACAAGAACGGGTTAGATTATAATATCAGAGGATAATATGACGTCAACAACAAGAAAAGGCAAAAAATATTTTTCGCATCAATTAGTCCAACGAAATGAACGCGAAAAAAACCACGACTCTCGTGGTAACAGAAGAGAAATATCTGCATTGCTAAAATGGGTACTTACAAGAGTTTAAGCCAAACTGACCACAAATGGTAGGTGGTATACGGTCGATAGTCTTCATACAATTTTGTCATTCTATTTCAGTGGATGATATTTAATAGCTGGTTTTATTATTAAATACCCAACACTGAAACATAAACTATAAATGTATTTTTTACAGACAACCCTGTATCGCAGCTCAATAGCCAGATCCCTGGGCCCGGTGTGGGAGCATCTAGGAAACTCAAGCAAATATTGCAATTGTTTAAGGTAATGGATTGTCAATGTTATTATTATCTTAATCAAATTTAAATATTCTTTTTATATAGTAAAAGGAAATCCAAATTCATGTTCTCCCGTGACATTTTTATAAGTATATAAAGTAATAAAATGCTTGTTTTTCACATTAAGCTAATTTCAAACAATAAACTTTTGTTTGATATAGTTTTCGTAGATTTTCCTAAGGTTAACGTTTACGAAGACAAACACATTCCAATAAAAATATATTGTAAAACATTTCTCACGTGTATATGCTATAGTATATATACTCACACCCCTAACAATATGCTGTGCATGAGATCTCGGGTTCGAATCCCGGGTCGGGCCTACATAAAGTTATTGGGTTTTTCTGTTAAGAAATCTCAATAGCAGCCCGGAGTTAGGGAGTTGGCGGTGTTAGACACCCCTGTGCCTCGGAAAGCACGTAAAGCCGTTGGTCCTGCGCCTGATCTTTCTCCGATCGTGTCGGATTACCGTCCCATCGGCTCATGAGAATTAGGGAACAGAGTGTGCACTTGTGTTTGCGCACACGCTTGTGCACTATATTATCTCCTGCGCAGATGGCCAGTCTCCGTTAAGATTGGCCGCCGTGACCGAAATTCGGTCTGGAGGACATTATCATTATAGTGCGTGTATATGTATATAGTGCTATAGGCTTGCGCTTGTTTTGCAATTAATTATATTATATAAACATTCATTTGTTTCAGAACGTGAATGGTCCGCAGTAAATAAAAAGCTGTCTTACAGTACCTATGTGCGTATGTGATAGTTTCTTCGGATCTTTATACTTATATTTGATGTGGTGTGATTGTAACAAAATAAGAAGTACCGACCAATCAGTATGTTTAATGTTTGATATTTAAGATGATTTATTTTATTATAACTAAAATAAAATCACGCTTTTTATTCCTGTGTCGATTTCATCCAATGCTAGTGCAATAAATCAAAGCGACGACGCAATAAATAATGCTACATGAATTATTATAAAAATATTTTCTGAAAAGTAAAGTAAAAGTTTATGTAACGCCAGCGTTTCACACTCAATAGGGTAGTTGCCTATATTTGATTTTGTATATTATTTTACACACAAAAGCAAATAGCAATCAAAAGACTTCTTGTGAAAATAGTATCAAAAATAATTGTAAAAAAGGGAATAATTAATATTTTAAATTTGGATATAACAACAAGTTGGGACGTAGTAAGGATGTCTCGCTATTTCCGTCGCACAGCCGCTATTTAATAGCGATTACGTTACAGTTTGTATCGTGCATCCTTCTTCTATCATTTGACAATTACCCCTATTATCGTATTTGAAACGCTTGTATCTTATATATTATCATATATGATATTAGAGTTTTTGGAATGTACTCGATATTCCAAAAATTCTTTGTATTTTAGAGGTCGAGTAATGAAACTATTTGACTTATATAATAAAAAATGTGAATCACCTACCTTATTGTTAAGTGTAATAGGGCATGATCCCACTGCTGCGTAATGGAAATAGGTTCGCATTTTACATTAGACACTACTGTATGTATTTAAAAACAAAACCAGAATTCTCATGAGATAGGTTATCATTATTTATTAAAAAGCGAAATACCTATCTTATAATTAATAGAGTCGAATCAAATTCACTTAAATAGTTACCAAATTCATTAAGTGCTAACATAAAATAATTGTGTAAGCATTGTTAGTTGGCGAATCCTTGAATTCCCTGGGTGGCTCCCGGGCAAACACCGATCGATCTGTAGAACAAGTAGGTAATGTATACAGTTATAGATATACATGTATTATAGAATGTAAATTAAGACCACAAGAGGTACCATACGCAAGACATGCGCGTGTTACATAGCTGACCAAATCATAATATACAGCCTTGGCCAAAAGTATGGAGTAGCCCATGTATTTTTCACGTGCGTAACATTTGCAGTAGGAAACAATACATTTTGATTAAATATGGATTAGGTGGCATCTAAAAAGATATTAAAAACAATAGTGTACCCAGTTAGGGCCAATAAAACATCCGATGCAAAGCATCTTATCCGTTTAGTAATTTCCAATCTTTATTTCAGTTTACTATTTTGCGTCGTTGTGTATACATACCGTCATCTTGCGCACTTCTTGTATTATTTTGTGTTCAGTTATATTAATTTCGATACATAATAACTAAAACATCCGAACTGTCTTTTGAAAAACGTGTGAAAATACAACTTTTCCATAAACAAGGGTAATCCCAAGTTGAGATATCCAGAACTGTTAAGTGGTCGCGCCGAACGGTGCAATTTACCATTGAGTGATTCGCCGCTACTGGTACACACAGCGATATGCCCAGAACTGGACGTAAACATATTACCAGTGACCGTGAAGATCGAAAAATTGTGAGAGAGTCTTTGAAAAACAGGAAAAAAATGTCTTCTGAGCTCGCTGCTGAGTTCTCAGTGGCGAGTAACAACACAATTTCTGCCAAAAAGACTCGTCGAATACTTCAGGAAGCTGGCCTCATAGGGTGTAAAACCAGGAGGAAGCCATTGATCTCAGACAATAATAAAAAGGCTTGCTATGCACGGGCCTTAAAGTACCAACATTACACCGAAAAGACTGGTCAAATATTGTGTGGTCAGACGAATCAAACTTTGAGGTAAGTTAGATAATATGAATGTCCAAATGGATAAATAAGTATTGTTGAAATTTAAAAAGCTATAATGTTGTCTTTTCATGATTAGTAAATCTCTATTTCTTTTGTTTTTGTTTGGTCTTTAGAAACCCCTGGTGCTACCTTCGTGCGTCGCCGTGGGTAAGAAGAATTTATGCCGAGTGTGTGGTCCCGACTGTAAAACACGGTGGAGGTACCGGAATGACATGGGGCTGCATGTCTGATACAGGAATCGGCGAAATGTTTGTGTGTGAGGGCCGAAGGGACTGTACAAAATACACGAATGAGTTTGGAATCAGCTTTATTGCCTTCGTTTTCTAAATTTTTTCGTGTTTATATATGGATGGAGTTAAATTACAGAATATAACGCACCATCGTCATTAATCAGCCCGCAAAATGTCATGGTTTTGTGAAAATTTCATTGATCTCCTGGAATGGCCTGCACAGTCGCTGGACCTTAATCCTATAGAACATTTATGGGGAATCCTAAAGCGTAAGGTCCGGCGCTACACTATAACAACAAAAGAAGAACTAAAAATACACCTTCGTCAAGAATGGAATACCATTACTGAAGAACAGTGTAAAAATCTTGTAGGCTCTATGCCAAGATGAATAGCTACTGTGATAGCGGCTAAGGGTGGCCGACGAAATATTGATTTTATATCAGAGTAAAAATCATTTAAAATGTACACAAGTTGTTTCATTTAATTCTATACAAAACTTTTACAAAATGCAATTTTTGTAGGGGTGCTATACTTTTGGCCAAGGCTGTAGATTAGTGTTGCAGAACTATCGATTAATGCACAATGGTAAGTTGATCTTCGAAATCATTCATGTCCGATCGGGCTTTCGATAATAGGTACATATAGGCAGAGCTCGACTGGTGTCTGTTTCGACTGCTCGGATACAGTGTCGTGGAAGGAAAACGATTGCGTCAACATTACGAAGGAATTTGTAAAACACTCACAACTAAACGGAGCTTAGTAATACATTTTCTTCGAAATCATATCAGTGGTTAGCAAAAACAATGGGATCTCTACTAATCTCCCTTAAAGAGAACTGCGTGGCCGCGCGGTTCTCCAGTTTCGACTGTGCGGCCATGGTTAAACCTTCACAACTTTCTGAATATTGAGTCTACGAATTTGCAACTTTCATTGTTAGTGTTTTACAAATTCCTTCGTAATGTTGACGCAATCGTTTTCCTTCTACGACACTGTATCCGAGCAGTCGAAACGGACAACCTGACTGCACTTTCGGAATCGGTTTCGAAATAGTTTAATAAAAAAAAATGAGATTCGTCCTTGTTTCGGTTTCCACTGCCATCCGGCCGATACCGAAACTACATTCGGATGTTTGCTTCGCGCTGCGATCGGACACATTCGATGCACAGAGTGCCCAGTGCTAGTTTTTTTTACGGTAACGTGATCGACACGTTTATGACGTTTGGCGATCCGATTGATCCGCTCGAAGCAAACAGAGAGCCAAACGCGGTAAAAGTTTCAATCGCGTGAATATAACAAGTTAATAATAACAACTATTCAAGCCTATATATCAGAACTAAGGTTAGGTACAAAGAAACTCATAAACAAGAGTGCTATACAAAATGACCAAAGTGTAGAAGAAAATATTGCGTTCTTAAAATAAAAGACTTAAAAGTGTTTGTTTCGTGTACCCAAGGTAAAAAGTAATTTTGTTTTGTAGATTTTATTATTTGTGCTTTTTCAAATAAAAATGTTAATATGCTGAGTTGAGGTATCAGACACTGAATGATTATTCATGATTTTTTGACTCCTTGTCACAAGTAATATATTTTGCAATTTTAAATACTTATAGTAATTATTAAATTAAAACAGCAGTTCCAAAATTAGTTTTACTTTCATTTAGGAATTCCTATGTTCCCTCGAGTAAATATTAGATTTTGAAATGTGACATCACGAAATACAGGACCTACCTCTTGTCACACAATGTCGTGATGTAATTTATAGATGGCCCCTTACTCAAATTTGGTATATTTTATACAAGTAATACATACATATATTAGTGTTGCAACAATACTAGTACCTATAGATAATCGAGAATGAAATAGCTAACACTTCGCTTAGTGGTAGGGCGCGATGTAGAGCGCAGGCGCGTGCAGCGCGGCGCTGTCCCGCTCCCAGTGCGGCGCCAGCGGCGCGCGCGCACTGAGCACCAGGCGCTCGCGCGCCGCGCACGTGTACACCGGCACTTCCACGCTGCTCTCCGCGGTCACTGCGCTGTCGCTTTGCTACGGCAATCAACAACACCATTTAGTGTTCCAGCCTATTTTATCGTATGAGTATCGAAACGTCGGTTTAGCAGTTGTGTGCTGCACGGGCTGCACCGCAAATCTATCTATATAATCTTGACGACGCGCGTCGCGTTGTCAGTCCATACGTGTACACCTGAACAAAGGCCTCCTAAACTGTACACTACCGAGCACGACCCATGGCCACTCTCTTTTAGGGCTTCGCTCTTAACCGTCACTTTGCGCAAATCGTTGATCGAAATAGTGTGAGGACGTGTCCTACGTTCTGCGGTTAATATGGCCGACTAACTACTATTTTAACTTGTTAATTCTCTTATTTGTCAAGTCAAATACGATCCTAATAAATATGGAAACAAATCTTTAAGAATACCGCATACAGACAGCGGAGGCGAAACGGTAGCGGAGGCGGCTTTTAGTATTGTTCGAATTAGTATGAAACATTACACACCCGATCGCTCCGGATCGTATGTGTACCTAATGTTTCATACCAATTCCAAAAAATCCGCTCCCGGTATCTCCGCTGTCTGTGTGAGGTAAGGCCCGGTATTCACCAAAGCAGAGAGGAGAGGAGACGACAGGAGATGTGTTCTGAATAAACCTATCAGATTGCATTATTTCCACGTCTCCCCTCCGCTTTACTTCGGTGGGAATGGATGAAGCGGAAAGGAGAGGAGATTTCTCATTTTTTATAGAATTTTGCGCTGTCTTCTCGCCGCGCCTCGCACACCCGAAAGTGTCATTCGATTGACAGGTTTCGAGCAGCTTTCTCACAGCTCACATCTCTGCTACACTCAGATCACATCTCCTCTCCGTTTTGGTGGAAATAACCTGCCAGCTTCACAGCTCTTCTGCTCTCGTCTCCTCTCCTCTCTGCTTTGGTGGATACCGGGGCTAAGCTTTATTGCTAGTTAAACAAAGGTGTGTACCTGCGGCACGTAGCGCAGACGCAGCGGCGGCGCGGCGACGTGCGGCGGCGCGGCGGCGGCGGCCGGCGACAGCGCGCCGCCGCGCCACTCCGCGCCGCTCAGCCGCAGGCCCACCACCACCAGACCGTCACCGCTCTCGTCTGGCGGAACAACATCTTTGTGATATCCACTAATCTTACATACTTATACATTTTATACTAGCTGCGTCCCGCGGTTTCACCGGTAATCGTGGGGATTTCGGAATAAAAAGTAGCCTATGTCATAATCAAGGTCTCCAGCTGTCTACATACCAAGCCATTGCATCGCATTTAGTTCAGTAGTTTTTGCGTAAATGAAGAGTAATCAACATCCATCCATCATCACAGACTTTCACATTTATAATATTTGTAAGATAGACGACTTTGCCTGCTGCTTCGCTCGCGTAAATATAGGTTAGGTTAAATTGGTAACAGTGCATTTTCTGGATGAAAGGTACCCTGTGTCCGTTTCTGTACCTTTGACAACGTGTATGCAAAATTTCATGATGATTGGTCGAGAAGTAAAGACGTGAAAGCGTAGTAAACAAACTCACATACACACTTACAATATTAGTTAGTACCTAAGTTAGGACGAAAATATTGTTTGGTAAATTCAGGTGCATTGCAATATTATACGTGTTAAAAATTACGAGGAATTTATAAGTTAACAATTTTCGCCCGCCAGATATAAGTAACACAACATTTCATACTTGAACTAGGATTATGTAATAAATTTCTAAAAATATTCCTGTCACCATTAATAGGAGAGGAAAATATGGGCTGGGTTCTACCCGTATGATTATCTCCGTAAGAAAGAATAAGACGCGTGTTTTAACCATGAGTTTCATCAAAATACATTTGTGTCTGAATCAATAAATGATTATAATAAGTTGTGTACACGTACCCGCGGCGCAGTCCCACTTGACGGAGAGCACGAGCGCGTGCACAGGGCAGGCCAGCCGCGCGGCGGTGCGCGCGCGCAGCGCCCACACCACGCGCGACGGGTGCACGAACGAGCGGAGGTCCACTTCTGTGCACCGCAGACAACACACAGATGCATTAATAGGTATTTTATTATTTATGTTAAACTGTAAACGTGTTATTAAATTACTTTAGATAGTACTATAAACGAAGTAAATGTAGCTCTTTCTGAAATGTGTGATAGAATTTTTTAGGTATGTGCCTTGTAAAACTAAATTACACGTACACAAGCGCGTGCACCTCGGCCTCTCGCCGACGAGCCTGGGAAGCGCGGCGCGCGCGCGGTCGCCCAGCTCGCGCATGTACGCGTGCGCCTCGGCCGGCCCGTTCCACAGCACGTGCCACTGTTGTATGTGTGTGTAGATGAGATACCTGTGGGCATGTAGTCCGGCGGCAGGCTGGCGCCGTCGAGCCTGGAGAGCGCGGCGCGCGCGCGCTCGCCCAGCTCGCGCACGTACGCGTGCGCCTCGGCCGGCCCGCTCCACAGCACGTGCCACTGTTGTATGTGTGTGTAGATGAGATACCTGTGGGCATGTAGTCCGGCGGCAGGCTGGCGCCGTCGAGCCTGGAGAGCGCGGCGCGCGCGCGCTCGCCCAGCTCGCGCACGTACGCGTGCGCCTCGGCCGGCCCGCTCCACAGCACGTGCCACTGTTGTATGTGTGTGTAGATGAGATACCTGTAGGCATGTAGTCCGGCGGCAGGCTGGCGCCGTCGAGCCTGGAGAGCGCGGCGCGCGCGCGCTCGCCCAGCTCGCGCACGTACGCGTGCGCCTCGGCCGGCCCGCTCCACAGCACGTGCCACTGTTGTATGTGTGTGTAGATGAGATACCTGTGGGCATGTAGTCCGGCGGCAGGCTGGCGCCGTCGAGCCTGGAGAGCGCGGCGCGCGCGCGCTCGCCCAGCTCGCGCACGTACGCGTGCGCCTCGGCCGGCCCGCTCCACAGCACGTGCCACTGTTGTATGTGTGTGTAGATGAGATACCTGTGGGCATGTAGTCCGGCGGCAGGCTGGCGCCGTCGAGCCTGGAGAGCGCGGCGCGCGCGCGCTCGCCCAGCTCGCGCACGTACGCGTGCGCCTCGGCCGGCCCGCTCCACAGCACGTGCCACTGTTGTATGTGTGTGTAGATGAGATACCTGTGGGCATGTAGTCCGGCGGCAGGCTGGCGCCGTCGAGCCTGGAGAGCGCGGCGCGCGCGCGCTCTATTACACGCTCTGACCAAATTTAGGTTTTAAAAAAAAGATTTTATTTGTCCTTCAAATAGAATTATATTAATTAAAGAAATAGAAAATAACAAATAAGTGAACAGCTCGGAGATCGGACAGAGACTGGTGCTGGAAAGTTCCTAGGGCATAGGAATATGGTTGTTATGGTTCAAAAGTGCTGAGTAAGGCGAAAGTCGAGTCTGGTAAGCGTTAGGCATAGAGAGGACCGGGCATAACACCTCCCCGGCCAAGAATAAACTTACCCTTACAGGTAAGTTTACTGAAAAATAGGGACATGGCAGGATAGGTAGAGCATTTTAGGGAAAGCAAAGGTTACATAATAATAATCTAGCCGAGCTACTACATTAAAGAACTTAACTTAGATAACTCTTATTCTAGGACGAGTAGTTTGTACTTCTATCTCGTCAGGTTCTACTGGATTTATATCCAGTTTATTACATTTTTTACAAACTAGATTACGATATTGAAATGCTAATAATGAAATTACTAGGATTAATATAATCGTTGAAAGAGATAAACTAGTGTGAGATATTACATTAGTTGTAAAATTATTATTTAAATCATCAAGGGTTTTATCCGTAACATCGGTGAGGCTTTTGAGATGTCTTAAGCCTTGTAAATCGATGTTTGTAATAGTAGACGTAGAAACATTAACTTTCAGTTCATTAAATTTACTTAATGTACAACACTTATCTTGTATTAGGTTAAAATCTAAATTAATTTCATTACTTCTCATATTATATGTTAATTCTGACATAGATAATAGTCTAACATTTTTGCAGAATGCAGTACATTGTGGTTTCAGGTTTAACAGACCTGTACCGCTTATAGTTATTTCAGTCATATTAGACAAACATTGAATAGACAACTTCGTCATTCGAGATTGTACAAAAATCCATTTATTAGAGCCAAGATTTTGCCAAATGTTAACATTACCATAAATAAATTTAGTTTCACATTGAGACGGCAAGTCTTTTACAAATTTAGTTAATAATTCTATTTCACATATAGGTTCCGAACTAACTGATAATATATTAGAGATGTCACAAATCATCACATGTTTATCTAAAGATTTACAATGTGTTGTGTCTGTAAGAGTGCAATAAGCCGACTTTTCTTTATTAAGAGCAATAAAATTGGTTGTCGGTACAATCATTGCATAAGAATTAGGCGAATTGGTATCATGAGGTACAGGTATGGGTATTACTTGATAAAGATCAAAATCAGACTGGTAAACAAGAGGTATTCTTACAACAAATATTATCTTATTACTACTGTAGTAAGGGACTATTTCAGATATTCTTAAAAGTAAGATTATATTATTTATATCTAATCTTAACGGCAATTCTCTAAATTTAGGTAAGTGCCTAAAGTTTATTTCTAATTCATGAAATAATTGTTTCGGCGTTACGACAGCAGGATGTAGAGTATTACTATTAGCAGAAATTACAGAGTTAATAATATCTTCAACCTTAAATGATAAGGTAAGTAAACTTGCGTGTAATGCGTTAATTACTTCATTAATTTTATTTCTAAGCATTAATTCGTTAGTAGTTATAGTTACATTCTTTAGACTTAAGGTTAATTGGTCAATGACATCATACAAATAAGCTTCATTTTTTGAAATAGTATAGAGAGTATCATTGAAGTTAATGATTGCAGATTTAGAAAGAATTATATTGTATTTCATTAAAAGCGTTAATTGCTTTTCGTTTGAATATAATTTTTGAATGGCGTCATTGTACATTTCAGAGTCTTCCTCATCCATTACTCCAAATACTTTTTTCATAATTGAACCTATCCCAGAAATCCAGGCTGATCGTTTTGACTTAGGCGACATTAGATGTGATATAGCATTGTAATCACGAGCAATATCATCGTAGAGTGAAGAGAGAGGTTGTAACATATTATAACATTGAAAATCTTTGATAGCCTCGTTTTGGTGACACATAAACCTAGATGTTCCTAAAATAGTATTTATATTATCCAAATGTGGTTTAATAAAACTTAAATCTACTGGAATAACAAAGTAAGCGTGATCACTAACTATCTTCATAGTACTTATAGGATTAAAATATATCCCAGGGCTTTTATCCAGTTGTTGAACAAGCTCTTGGGTGGAGAATGACGCGGGAATGAATAGTAGAGTAGTCCTGAAAAATTTTGAATATTATAATAATGTTACCGATTACGCCGAACGAGGTGTTGCTAATTTTATTTGATCATAATGGTGTACGACATGGCGCCTATTAATGAGCAATGTTACTGTATTATTATCGTGAACTTTAATTACTTTATAAGGCCCTTTCCATTGTGGTGATAAGGCTTTTCTAAGTCTCAGGTGATTACGAAGGTATACAAGATCACCGATTTGATATCGTTTAGGTCTCGTTTGAACATCGTAGTATTTCTTTGATTTATCCTTAGAGTTATTGATGTTTTCGATTGCTTTTTGCCGTGTATGTTTAAATCTGTGAATAAGCATTTTCAAGTATTCGGGATAGGTAGGATCAGATGAAGAATCATAGACGGAATCTGGAATGAAGGGTTTTTGACCAAAGAGTAGTTCGTATGGCGTATAATTAGTAGTGCAATGAACGGTAGTATTATAGGTTAAAATGCCAGTATAGACATAGCGATGCCAATCGTCCTGATCGTCGCTCACAAACGACTTGAGATACTCCTTTAGAGTCGAGTGACTGCGCTCAAGAGCGCCTTGCGTTTGAGGGTGATATGGGCTAGACCACAACTGCTTAATTTTTAGAAAGCTGCAGGTTCTTTTAAAAAGATCGGAAGTGAAATTTGTACCTTGATCGGTAAGTATAGTTTTTGGTATGCCAAATAAGGATATAAAGTGAATTAAACAGTCACTAGTTTCTTCTGCAGTTGTTGATCGTATAGGGTAAGCTACAGAAAATTTAGTTAAGTCATCCTGGAGCGTTAATATGTACTTTAGCTTTGCAAGACTTGCTTCAGGTAATGGTCCCACTATATCCAGGGCGACACGTTGAAATGGGGTTGTAGAAGTTGTAGTGATTTTCATGGGTTCGCGATTAACTTTTCGAAGTGCTTTATTTTCCTGACAAAGTTTACATGACCTGACATAATTTTCTACATCGTTACGCATGCCTTTCCAATGATATCTTGCCTGAATTCTTTTTAACATTCTAACTGTTCCTAAATGACCTGCAATGGGTATGTCATGATTTTCTCTTAGAATCTTTTTTATTTCACTTAATGATGGAAAGATAATAGCGTTACGATAAATGGTTACGAATATCTCTATATTATGGAATAAATATAATATGATATTATATAGTTTAGTGTATGAATGAGATTCAAAGGGATTCTTGAAATCTGTAATGCTTATATTAATTAGTGAATTTACAATTAGTTCATTACGTAGATTTTTCAGACTAGTGTATAGATCTTCGTAAGTAGCATTATCAAAATGGTTAACTTTAGTAAAGAGTAGATACACGACTTTATTTTTGTATTCGAGTTTTAGAAATGAATACAACACTCTTTCCTTATTAAGAATTTCCTCTCTGTTTGTTAAATCATTTAAAATATCTTCAACGTGTAGGTTACTTTCATCAAGGTCAATAGATGTGGGGATAACAAGTACTTTATCAGAAATAGTAAGTACACTAGAATTAGATTCTAAGATTTTGGCATTTGACACAAAATTTCTACAGTTCATTGCTCTTAGGAATTGAGAATAATTATCGTCGTTGATGTCAAGAATTTCTAGAGGATCGTTGGTAGGAGTTTGAGAGTTTGGAATGATTCTAGGCGAATCGGATGTTGGAGACAGTGGAGGGTCCATGTGAGATATTGAAGGTAAGTTATGATTGTCATCTATTTCAGGATTTCCACTTGGGATGGAGTTAGGACCCGGAGCAGTTTGAAACTCAGTTAAAGGATTTTGTGTTAAATCAGGTAAGTTTGGCGGGCTGAAGTCAAGGTTGAGGTTGTCATTAAATGGACTGATGTTGTCATCGAGGTTAAGGGTTTCTTCGTTAATAGGATTAACAGGATAGCGGGATAATGCGTCAGCTGCTGCATTGAGTTTACCTTTCTGGTAGGCGATTTCATACTTGAACTCCTCTAATTTTAACCGCCATCTCTGCAACTTGCTACTGGGGTCTTTGTGGTTGAAGAGCCATTTTAAAGGCCTGTGATCAGTGATAATTTGAAATTTCCGCCCATAGAGATACGGGCGGAAGGTTTTGCATCCAAAAATTATAGCTAAGAGTTCTTTTTCTGTGGTGCTATAATTTGATTCACTTTTGTTAAGGGTGCGAGAGGCAAAGGCTATTGGTCTATCTTTGCCAATCGAACCTTGACTCAGAACGGCACCAATTGCATGGTTAGAAGCATCGCATGTTAAAATGAAAGGTGAAGAGAAATCCGGGTATATAAGCACGGGAGCAGAGGTGAGTTTGTATTTTAATTCATCAAAAGATAGCTGTTGTTGGTTCTCCCACAAGAAAGGGGTATCCTTTTTTAGGAGATGCGTTAGTGGCTTAGCAATTTTGGAAAAGTTTGGTATGAAACGGCGGTAATAAGAGACGAGGCCAAGGAAGGACTTTATATCCTTTGGACTATTAGGTTTTGGAAACTGGGTTACAGCCTTGACTTTATCAGGGTTTGGTTTTACGCCATTTTCAGTTATTAGATGGCCAAGATAAGCGACTTCACGTCGGAGAAACTCGCATTTATCTGGCTGGAGTTTGAGGTTAAAATCTCGAAGTCTTTGAAAGGTTAATGAGAGGTTTTCTACATGTGTACTAAGGTCATATGAATAGATTACAATGTCGTCAAGGTATACAAAACAGCGCACACCTTGAAGGCCTGATAAAGCTGTATTCATCAACCGCTGAAAAGTAGCGGGGGCGTTTTTCAAGCCAAATGGCATTCTTGTAAACTCGAAATGGCCCCGAGGTACACTGAAGGCAGTTTTAGGTGCATCTTCTTGGTCAATTAGGATCTGATGGAATCCAGACGCAAGGTCAAGAGTGGAAAAGTATTTGCTCCGACCTAGCTGATCTAGAATTTCGGAAATTTGCGGGATTGGGTAGCTGTCACCAATGGTTACGTCATTTAATTTCCGGTAATCAATTACTATTCGCCACTTGCGTTCACCAGAAGCGTCTAACTTTTTGGGTACTATCCAGATTGGGGATGACCATGGGGATGTGGAATGTCTAATAATATTTTGGCCAAGCATTTGATCAATTTGTTTATTCACTTCTTGCTTGTGTACCTCTGGGAATCGATAAGATTTGACATTTATGGGATTTTGAGCGGTTGTTATTATTTTATGTTTTAATGCATCTGTATGCGAAAGTTTGTCACCAGGTATATGAAAAATGTCTGAGAATTCGGAACAAACATCGTAAAGAGCATTAGCTTCTTCAGTGTTAAGGTGAGAAATTCTAAGAAGATTAAGGACTTCTTGGGTCCTAGCATAGGCATTAACCTCGTTACTTACGGTGGAAGTGACACAATACGACTTAATCGAGGGACTTATTGGAATGAGATTTATATTTAAATTAGAAGATAAGGTCACAGGTGATTCAGAAAGATTAACAACTGAAATATTTATTCTTTTGTTTTCTTTTACAAAAACTAAGCAATTTGCAATTAATAAATCTTTATGGATATATTGATCCATTACAACACCCTCTGTTATTTCGGGATTAGCAACAGAACATTCGATTATAGTTTCTGATCTTGGCTGAATAGTATATACAGGATGACTAAAAATGAGATCAAACTTAGTATCTTTAATTTTTAAAATATGTTCATTGTAATCGATTGTGCAGTCAAGATCATTTAGTAAATCACTTCCAATAATTCCATCGTATGATAGGCTAATTTCGTTAACGACGTGAAATTCGTATGTTATTTTTGGATCTGGTAAAATAATTAATCGAACATTACCTACAGTTCGTATTGTGTCATCACCGGCATCTATACCCTTTAGTAGTATTTGTTTTTCTCCTAGTGAGGGCATTCTGTCGATAGAAGATTGTTTAATAAGACAAACCATTGAACCAGAGTCGATAAGAAATTTTAACGGGGAATTAGCAATATCATTTTCTATTACAATATGTGGTAGGGATCGTTTAGTGGCGTTAGACATTACCTCATAAATGTTATTATCATTTTGAATTCGGTGGTTGACATTTGAAGTAGAAGGTTTCGTTTCAGATACAGTGTCAGAGAATGAAATAGTATGTTTATTGTTATCGATTGATATCATAGAGGTAGTTTGGGAAACAGCGGGTTTAGAATTGGAAATAGTATATTTTGATTTAGTAGCGTGAGCGTAGGATTTAGCAAGTGATGTAGCAGGCTTTGCGGTTGAAACAGTGGATTCAGCGAATGACTCAGTGCATTGAGTACGAGAAACAGTGGATTTAGAACTTAAACAAGGAGCAGCGCGTTTGGTACCGGAAACAGTGGTTATGAATTTAGGAGACGCAGTGGTATTGGTACCAGAAACAGTGGATTTAATAACGGACACAGTGGAGTTAGAACGCATTGTGTCGGCTTTTGTCATTACATTTCCCGTGCGACACTCGTCGGGAAATTTTAATAGTTTAAATTATTATCAGATTGTTCGCTAGGCTGATTGTCATCGCGATTTATACACGAGTACGTCTCGTGCATATATTTTACATCACGGGGACGGTCAGTATTATTACTGTTACGAGAGCCAGGTTGATATTCGTTAAAATTTCGGTTACGGTTATTATTAAACTGTCGCTTTCTACAGTTTTCGATGCTGTGCCCAATATTTTTACAATATCTACAAATGATGGCATCTTTATTTACTAGGCTGCCACCTTGAAATTTGGAGGTTTGAGGGCCACCTTGATTCTGAGTTGAGTATCTAGTGTTATTACGGCTGTATTTTACATTGTCACGATTTTGAAATGTCATCAAATGTTTTCGAGAGCTCAAAAATATTTTTTCTTCTTCGCAAGCGTAACTGATGGCGTCCGATAAAGATTCGGGTTCTCGACAGCGTACTATTGTTGACACTGATGGGTGAAGTCCGGTTACAAAAGTATGAAGAGCTAGGTCTTCCATTGCAGCGGCACGGCCAGCCAGTTCTCCTTTCTTTTCTATCTTTCTCTTTGAAGTTGGCACCGTTAAATTAATTTCAGACAGTAATTTAGATAAACAAGTTTCGACTCGTAAGGCGAACTGGTTAACCGTCTCTTTTTGTTCTTGTCTACATTCTTGTAATTCCGTGAGCAAGTAGGTGTAGTGTTTTCGGTCTCCATATAGATTTTTTAAAAAACTTTCGAGTTGTTCAAAGTCATCAAACTCTTTCAAAGAGCACGCGGTTTGCGCTCTGCCTTCTAACTGGCTGAGTATAAATTTGAATAAAATTGGTTTTTGAACGGCGGTGGCTAACTCTATGGCGTTTCTACAGTTGTTTAAAAATGGGTTAAGTAATTCTCGAGTGCCGTCAAATTTCGAGATAAATTTAATCAAGAAGTTTATATTTACTTCAAAAGTTTCGCCAGACGCAGAGGCATTCTCTTCCTTTGGGTTTGATTGTTTACTCATATTTAAATAATATAAAAATTATTAAATACTGCCAATGGTAAAAGGTTGCTAATTATTTAACGTATGTCTCAAGGTTATAACTTACGTTATAAGATGAGCTTAAACTGTGCACTGTACTACACCGTTATCTATTCTCTAAAGCTCGGCCACCTAATACGTGGGCGACGGGCGATAACACTGCTCACGGTAACTTGTAAGTTTATAACAAGGGTTTTAATATGAAATAGAAATTAG
This sequence comes from Catocala nupta, assembly GCA_963675205.1. Classification (NCBI taxonomy): domain Eukaryota; kingdom Metazoa; phylum Arthropoda; class Insecta; order Lepidoptera; family Erebidae; genus Catocala; species Catocala nupta. The sequence goes on from OY776081.1 coordinate 19,437,209, forward strand.
TAATCGTTATTAGGATGATAAGACGATGAAATGTATACAAGAATTCACAAAAATTAGCAATATAAACAAAACTGGCTTGTGTTAAACTTAGTTTTTATCGTATATCATATGTGTTTCAGGCTTGAAACACGGTGAAAACTAAAGTTATTTGTCAATCACGGCCTAACACAGTCCAAAGATGTAGAAATAAAATAACTCACAGGATCGGCAGGAACATTATTAAATAATTTCGGGTCACAGGAGGTCCTTTCAGTTATTGTAGCGGAGACTCGGCACGACGGCGGCGGTACGGCGACTGGTAAGCAAAGTTGTCCTTGGCTACCGTGACCGTGAAAGGATTTTGGTGATTGTGATTACGTTTCGTCAACTGGATACAAGGGTAAGTACTCAAGGTCTTCTTCTTACAGGTTTTCGCGTCTTCTCTCTATTTTCGCTTATTTATTCAAAGTTGTTGGTAAGTACTTAATATTTATTTTCGGCTGTTGGATTTGGCACAGAGGTGAACCATAGGATTTATAGCACTGCTGATAACTTCACACGAGCGATAGAATCGTTATATTTATATTAGACCACTTTTCTGGCTTACAGTCACTTTTCACTTCACAAGGTCAAGCACGATTTTGGTAATTATTCGTAATAGAATTTTAATTTTAACACGGAAGGGAGACGTTTCCGAGGGACTTTTACTAATCCCACCGCTGCCACCAAATATTACACGCTCTGACCAAATTTAGGTTTTAAAAAAAAGATTTTATTTGTCCTTCAAATAGAATTATATTAATTAAAGAAATAGAAAATAACAAATAAGTGAACAGCTCGGAGATCGGACAGAGACTGGTGCTGGAAAGTTCCTAGGGCATAGGAATATGGTTGTTATGGTTCAAAAGTGCTGAGTAAGGCGAAAGTCGAGTCTGGTAAGCGTTAGGCATAGAGAGGACCGGGCATAACAGCTCGCCCAGCTCGCGCACGTACGCGTGCGCCTCGGCCGGCCCGCTCCACAGCACGTGCCACTGTTGTATGTGTGTGTAGATGAGATACCTGTGGGCATGTAGTCCGGCGGCAGGCTGGCGCCGTCGAGCCTGGAGAGCGCGGCGCGCGCGCGCTCGCCCAGCTCGCGCACGTACGCGTGCGCCTCGGCCGGCCCGCTCCACAGCACGTGCCACTGTTGTATGTGTGTGTAGATGAGATACCTGTGGGCATGTAGTCCGGCGGCAGGCTGGCGCCGTCGAGCCTGGAGAGCGCGGCGCGCGCGCGCTCGCCCAGCTCGCGCACGTACGCGTGCGCCTCGGCCGGCCCGCTCCACAGCACGTGCCACTGTTGTATGTGTGTGTAGATGAGATACCTGTGGGCATGTAGTCCGGCGGCAGGCTGGCGCCGTCGAGCCTGGAGAGCGCGGCGCGCGCGCGCTCGCCCAGCTCGCGCACGTACGCGTGCGCCTCGGCCGGCCCGCTCCACAGCACGTGCCACTGTTGTATGTGTGTGTAGATGAGATACCTGTGGGCATGTAGTCCGGCGGCAGGCTGGCGCCGTCGAGCCTGGAGAGCGCGGCGCGCGCGCGCTCGCCCAGCTCGCGCACGTACGCGTGCGCCTCGGCCGGCCCGCTCCACAGCACGTGCCACTGTTGTATGTGTGTGTAGATGAGATACCTGTGGGCATGTAGTCCGGCGGCAGGCTGGCGCCGTCGAGCCTGGAGAGCGCGGCGCGCGCGCGCTCGCCCAGCTCGCGCACGTACGCGTGCGCCTCGGCCGGCCCGCTCCACAGCACGTGCCACTCGTCGCAGGCGCGGTGCGCCGCGGGCTGGTGCGCACGCGCGCGCTGCGCCAGCGAGACGTGCACGGCGCGCGCAGCCCGCGCCACGTCGCGCGCCTCACCGTCACACACGCTCCACCACCAACCCCCCGCGCCTGACGTCTGCTGACATATACATGTCAATACACTTATACCTATCCAAAAAGGCTCACTCCGCGGCAATACGAATATAATATCTACATCGCGAAGTTCGTGTTATGGTAGTTACACAAACGCCTATGATACCTAAAGGCAAATAAAGCGAAATTCGTATTGTGACTTTCATGATATACGATCAGAACGCGTTATGACAATAAAGAAAAACCATGACGAACCAAAGCTGAAGGTGCACACAGTCAAATGCGAGAATGCAGTTGTTACAAAATGATAGCATTATTATTAAAAGAAACTTTACCTTCTCATTTTGATATTCTCCTTTTATGAACGGGCTGCCAGACATCAATTTCTTCCAAAGTGACAGCAGTGACTTCAGTGGTGTGACGCTGTCATTCTTGTTGTGAATGCTCACCGTCGAATTTAATTCTAAAAATAGTTTTGATTGACAATCCATATTTATTTATTATATTAGATTTATATATCTGATTTATTTACCTTTCAATCTGCTTATGATGTCGTTCGCAGTATTCTTCTCCCAAGCCACACGACAGTTGGCTGGCAACGAAAGAAGCGCTGGCGTATCGATGTTGGGTAAACCGTCGAACGCTACAACGTATTCCTATAAATGACAAATATGTATGTATATGTCGTAAATTATCTCGAACTTTCCAAAAATAAAGACACTGAGGCTTTTGTTAAACATTCCAGTGAGTACGGTAGCTAATCTAAAACATACCTTATTAGGAAAAGTTTGCTAAGATTTTCTCTGACCATACGACAAGCTAACTCGCTTATGTGTAAGAAGACTAAGAGACACGGGTGTTCGGAGTGTTGAGTACCTGCAGGTCGGTGGACGTGGGCAGCGGGTGTGCGAGCGGGGCGGGCCTCCATTGCGGCGCCAGCGCCGGCGCGCCCAGGTAGCGGCGCTGCAGCGCGCCCAGGATGCGCTCGTCGGCGCCCGCGCACACGCGCGCCGCGTACAGCGCCGCGCACGCGCGCCCGCACGCGCCGCCGCGCAGCGCGCGCGCGCACGCCTGCGCCTCGCCCCACTCCCACGCGTACCATTGCGACCAGCCTGGTCGAGTAAAGATTAATGGGCGTTAGCAAAAAGTCGAGAACAGCTAGAAATTTTACTAAACCGAATGGAAGAGGTTTTTCTACAAATTGGTTTAAAAATAAATAGTTCTAAAACCAATAATAATCATATCTAAATTTCCTTCGATCAATATTGAAACCATAAAACGAAATAACTTTCAGTTAGACAATGTTAATAAGATACTTAGGAACATTAATAACTAGTGACTCCAGATGCACTTCAGATATAGTGGTAAGAATAGGAATGGCGAAAGTTAGCATTTAACTCCTAAAAACAGCTACTTACGACCAAAAATATTTCAACTAAGACCAAGAAACGATTTGTTAAAACCTATATCTGGAGTATAACACTATATGGCTCAGAGACATGGACATTAACACAAAGGGACAGAGAGAGATTAGAAGCGTGAAGCATGGAAAGAATAAGTTGGACTGAAAGAAAAACAAATGAGGAAGTTCTAAATATGGTAAAGGAAAAAAGACATATTCTAACAAGTGATAAACGGCAATGAATTGCCGTAAATCTTAGAGTTCGAAAAAATGGTTCAAGTACTATGCAAAGGTCACGTGGTATCACGTGACCTTGAGGTCAGAGATCAAAGGTCATAGTAATTTCGGAGTTATATCGACTATGCTGAGTCGAATGGCGTTGACCGCGAGTCTCTAGCTCTTACGGTTCTTGAGTTGAAAGTTGTATAACAGACAGAAGGACGGACAAAGCTGTCGTACAGATATTTTTCGAACTCTAAAAACAATAGAGAACAGAAGAGGGAAAACGTTGGGCCACTTGATACAACATGACACTTTTACAAGAAACATTTTGGAAGGAAAAATAGAACGCAGAAGGGGAAGAGAGAGAAGAGATAGATCAAGTGAAAGAAAAGGTAAAAGTTACCTCGTATCAAGAAATCAAGGCGCTGGCTGAATATAGGACATTATGGAAGAGACTACCGACAAGGGCTTGGCTCTTAAATTGATGAAGAAACCGAGCAACACACTAAACAATTTTTAAGTATAATTTTCTAGTATGCGATGTAACAGCCTTAGTAACGTTCTTGCATTAATAGCAACACGATATAACTGCTTCGTTTATAATTTGCCTAATGACGTAGGTACCTTGAGGAATATACGCGCGTCTCTCTTGCACGAGCGCGTGGAACAACGCCAGCGCGGCGTGCATCCGAACCGTGTTAGCGTCCGCAGTGTACTTGCCCCACGCTGACAGAGTGCTCATTACATTGTTCTTCACGCCCTCCGGAGCCTAACAAAACAATAATTTTAAGTTATGTTTACGGAAGAGCTACAATAGAACGGGAATACGGGGAATTTCTCATACAGGCAATTGAAGCTAAACCACCTCGTGTTGTATTCCTACTACTTAATATTTACTCAATACTTAATTCAAAAAATCTAAGTCGTGTAATAATAATTTGAATAATAACCTTTTAATTTATCTAAGTATAAACTGAGATAATTAAAAGGTTATTATTCAGGTTAAAATTTGTAAAGTTGTAAAAAGAAAATTAAAAAGATACTTTGGAAAGAACTCCTTTTTTGAAGGCTTGACAGTACGCGATTAATGCCACTGGTGTTAGCGGTGTGAATAAAGAGAAAGTAGCTCGTCTACGAAAGTACCTCTATCTCTCAGAAACTGTCCTATAATGAGTATGACTTCCAGGCACTGCGTTGTCAGCAGTTAAACGAGTGCCTCATTTAGAGGAAATAATGCAGCGACTGTTTTTTTTTTTTGCAGAAACGATAACATGATAGTACGAAACATTCATAGGCTTTGGTAATCGCTTCAATGCGAACTTTTTTTTGTTTATTGTACTTAAATCGTTCAGCTGTGCTTTATTAGGGTCAACTCAGATTGAGTAGTATCGAACATGTTTTTTGGCGTCACTCCTAGCGTAAAACAGTCGCACGTAGACTGAACTACGTACCTCGAACAATTTCGCGGATATCCGTGTGGCTGCTTGTAGCTCGCTCATTACGACAGTGCGATTTTACTCGAGCCCTGCCACACGGTGTCTGATCGCCACGCTTCAGCACGCGCGAGTGTTAGAACATACTCGTGTATGTTGAACCGTATTCGAACACGCTCGCGCACTCGAGAGCAGCATGTTTGTATACACGCCGCTATCCACTAGACTAGATTATACTTCTTGCATACATATGATTTTGAGCCCTATTTTTTTCATATACTTATATACATTTTATTAGTGACTGAGTATTTTTCCGCTCAGTTTGGGTTGACCTTTAGGAGATGATTTATGTCGGTAGTGCAATATTTATAATCGAACTCATGACTTCTCAACCGCAAGCCCTTAGGTATGGATTTTGTTACCGTAAAAGATATCCTAAACCAAATTGTCACTACCTACTACTAAAATAATCCTGGTTATGTCAATTGAAACAAATATAAAGTAAAAGCAATGTATATTTAGTTATTTCTATAAAAGTGCATAAGTACTTACCTCGAGAATGACATTTACACACGAATTCGAAATCAGAGGGGGTATGTCACGATCTTCGCATAGTATCCATAGTCTAAACTCTTCATGGTATTGTTCAGCCTGAAAATAACACCTTGAATTAACGTGACAATGTTTTATTAAATAAAGTCGAACTGATATGTATTGACACCTGCAAGGAATAACACTGTTTATCAGTTTTTAGGGTTTTGAGTTGCAATCAAATGCTTCTTGAAAATATTCTTATAGACGTCGCATAGGTAACTAGGTTGTTTAAAAGTACGCTAACCGGCGACTCAAGGTACGAAGCGATGAAAGCCTGCAGGTGGTGCGTGAGCGGCGAAGCGCCGACCACTATGGCCAGCCAGCCCCCGCCGCGGGACGACTCTAGTGCTGCTTCCCACGCGCTGCGGCCCTCATCGATGGCCACCTACAATACAAAAAATAATAAGACGAAGCTGATTAAAATGACCACGCTAAGATAATAACATTAGCGGTATAGCTATGTAAGTAAGAGCTCGTCCAGTAGCGGCGGCAGCGAGCGCGTCGTGTGCGTGTGCGGCTAGCAGCAGCACGGGGCGAGCTGTGCGTCCGCGACGCGACGTATAGTGACAACGTGTGTATAGTTACGTAAGTAAGAGCTCGTCCAGTAGCGGCGGCAGCGAGCGCGTCGTGTGCGTGTGCGGCTAGCAGCAGCACGGGGCGAGCTGTGCGTCCGCGACGCGACGTATAGTGACAACGTGTGTATAGTTACGTAAGTAAGAGCTCGTCCAGTAGCGGCGGCGGCGGCAGCGAGCGCGTCGTGTGCGTGTGCGGCTAGCAGCAGCACGGGGCGAGCTGTGCGTCCGCGACGCGACGTATAGTGACAACGTGTGTATAGTTACGTAAGTAAGAGCTCGTCCAGTAGCGGCGGCAGCGAGCGCGTCGTGTGCGTGTGCGGCTAGCAGCAGCACGGGGCGAGCTGTGCGTCCGCGACGCGACGTATAGTGACAACGTGTGTATAGTTACGTAAGTAAGAGCTCGTCCAGTAGCGGCGGCAGCGAGCGCGTCGTGTGCGTGTGCGGCTAGCAGCAGCACGGGGCGAGCTGTGCGTCCGCGACGCGACGTATAGTGACAACGTGTGTATAGTTACGTAAGTAAGAGCTCGTCCAGTAGCGGCGGCAGCGAGCGCGTCGTGTGCGTGTGCGGCTAGCAGCAGCACGGGGCGAGCTGTGCGTCCGCGACGCGACGTATAGTGACAACGTGTGTATAGTTACGTAAGTAAGAGCTCGTCCAGTAGCGGCGGCAGCGAGCGCGTCGTGTGCGTGTGCGGCTAGCAGCAGCACGGGGCGAGCTGTGCGTCCGCGACGCGACGTATAGTGACAACGTGTGTATAGTTACGTAAGTAAGAGCTCGTCCAGTAGCGGCGGCAGCGAGCGCGTCGTGTGCGTGTGCGGCTAGCAGCAGCACGGGGCGAGCTGTGCGTCCGCGACGCGACGTATAGTGACAACGTGTGTATAGTTACGTAAGTAAGAGCTCGTCCAGTAGCGGCGGCAGCGAGCGCGTCGTGTGCGTGTGCGGCTAGCAGCAGCACGGGGCGAGCTGTGCGTCCGCGACGCGACGTATAGTGACAACGTGTGTATAGTTACGTAAGTAAGAGCTCGTCCAGTAGCGGCGGCAGCGAGCGCGTCGTGTGCGTGTGCGGCTAGCAGCAGCACGGGGCGAGCTGTGCGTCCGCGACGCGACGTATAGTGACAACGTGTGTATAGTTACGTAAGTAAGAGCTCGTCCAGTAGCGGCGGCAGCGAGCGCGTCGTGTGCGTGTGCGGCTAGCAGCAGCACGGGGCGAGCTGTGCGTCCGCGACGCGACGTATAGTGACAACGTGTGTATAGTTACGTAAGTAAGAGCTCGTCCAGTAGCGGCGGCGGCGGCAGCGAGCGCGTCGTGTGCGTGTGCGGCTAGCAGCAGCACGGGGCGAGCTGTGCGTCCGCGACGCGACGTATAGTGACAACGTGTGTATAGTTACGTAAGTAAGAGCTCGTCCAGTAGCGGCGGCAGCGAGCGCGTCGTGTGCGTGTGCGGCTAGCAGCAGCACGGGGCGAGCTGTGCGTCCGCGACGCGACGTATAGTGACAACGTGTGTATAGTTACGTAAGTAAGAGCTCGTCCAGTAGCGGCGGCAGCGAGCGCGTCGTGTGCGTGTGCGGCTAGCAGCAGCACGGGGCGAGCTGTGCGTCCGCGACGCGACGTATAGTGACAACGTGTGTATAGTTACGTAAGTAAGAGCTCGTCCAGTAGCGGCGGCAGCGAGCGCGTCGTGTGCGTGTGCGGCTAGCAGCAGCACGGGGCGAGCTGTGCGTCCGCGACGCGACGTATAGTGACAACGTGTGTATAGTTACGTAAGTAAGAGCTCGTCCAGTAGCGGCGGCAGCGAGCGCGTCGTGTGCGTGTGCGGCTAGCAGCAGCACGGGGCGAGCTGTGCGTCCGCGACGCGACGTATAGTAATTTTTTTAATCATAATCATAATCATAATCATAATCATTTATTCAACTTAAATTGGTACAAAAAGGATACAGAGCTTAGGTTACATCGTAAAGGTATAATATAAGGGGTGCCTGTACTAGGGTAAACCTGTGCCACAGGCATTAAGGGCACATACTGTATAATATAGATATAAATTCTAAAACAATACTTATGAAAACATTATTATTTGTATATAAAAACTTACGAATTACATTATAAACTAAGTGATTACTATGACTACTTAAAGAGTTATTTTATTGCGCAACACTTATTGAACAACAGTCATCAAATTTTCAGTTTGATCGTAGTTCAAGGTTTGTAAATATTGTTGAACTAATTGCTTAGTGTTAGCATAATTTTTGTCATAAATCGCAGTTATTTTGTTTATATTATTATAAAGAAATGGACCTAAAAATGCGAAAAACCTATTGGTAAAAATATACTTAGATTGAGGCTGAGTAGTACAAACGATATCTTTCCGTCGCTTAGTGTTAGTTAGTTCCGGGTTATATTCAAGAGTAGTATGTTGTTTTAGTATGGTGTGCATAATAAAAAGCTGCCTGACTGTTAGTACTTTAGAATTTTGATACAAAAGGCATGTGGGATAGCGAAAAGGTCGATGTGTAGCTACTTTTAGGAGTGCTCTTTGTGCTCTTTCAATTGGAAGAATAACCGACTTGGCGATGCCTCCCCATGAGGTAACACAGTATTGAATAATGGATTGGCACAGTGTCTTGTAGATTTGTATAATAAGATTATTGTCTGCTATATAACGCAGTTTTTTAAAAACGAATATTAATTTACGTAGTCTGCTTGACAAAGTGGCTACATGTTGTTTAAATGAAAGAGTGTGCTCTATTATAACCCCCAGATATTTAATGCTAGTTGTACTATGGATTGCAGAACATATGCAATCGTCATTCATGGTGTTGTTACAATGGTGTGCATATAGTCGAATCTTACTTAAATGATCTTGTTGATTGCGCATGTTAAACTTAATGAATTTAGTTTTATCAGTATTTAGTGTAAGCAAGTTATTTCTAAGCCATTTATTAACCACATCGAACCCACGCTGGGCATTTTTAAAGACTGCCTCATTTGTGTCAGCGGAGAAGAGAAGGGCGGTGTCATCTGCGTATGAAACGATTTTGCCGCTAGGAAAGCTTAAGTTACAAAGATCGTTAATGTACACCAAAAATAGAGTACTTCCAAGGACACTGCCTTGTGGAATACCGAATTGTGGCACTTGTAAGTCGGCACTGATGATATTATCTATTTTTACGCACTGATACCTATTTTGTAGATAGTCTGTTAGCAGCTTAAGCTGAGTGCCTCGTATTCCTAAAGCATCTAATTTTTTTAATAGGATAGGTACAGATACAGTGTCAAAAGCTTTTGCGAGGTCGAGGAAGATTCCAATTACTTGTTTTCTTTTTCCAAGTTCCTCTGAGATAAAAGCTGTCAAGTTGTGTACTGCATCTGCTGTTGACAACTTAGGTCTGAAGCCGAATTGCATTGGGGAAAATAGGGAATTTTGTTCAAGAAATGATACTAATTTATTATTAATTAATTTCTCTAGTACTTTTGAGAAAGTAGGTAATAGCGAGATTGGTCGATAATTTGTTACGAGGTCTTTCGTACCAGACTTATGAATGGGAATCACTATTGCTTTTTTAAGGCATAGAGGGAAGACTCCGATGGAGAGACAAATTCGGTAAATGTGGGTTAATGGAGGCACCAGGATATGCTTAAAGGTCTTTAATATTTTACAGCTTATATTGTCCCACCCAGGTGCACAATTATTTTTTAACGAGTGAATAACCCGCTCTATTTCTTGTTCATCCGGATCCAACATAACAAAAGATTTTCCGCTTTTAAGATATGTTGAAACCGGAGGAGAACTGTTATTTGTGCTGCACTGACTTTCTATTTTTTTTGCCAAAGTTGTGCCAATATTTACAAAAAACCTATTGACGTTGTTGACAGAGGAAAGCAGAGAGGAATGTGTTTGCAATAAACTTCTATCAGATTTATGTTGCTTTGAAGTAAACGTGACTTTCTTCACAATTTTCCAAAGTTGCTTTGTGTCTTTTTTAGCTCCTTGTAATTGTGACCTGTCGTACTCTATTTTTACATTCTTCAAAAGATTATTGCAAAAATTCCGATACCTTTTATATGATAAATTTAGAGTAGAATTTTCGGGGCATTGCTTAGCTTTCTTGTGTAGTTTATCGCGGTTTCTAATACATCGGACTAAGCCGGGAGTTATCCATGGCTTAATTTTACTATATTTTCTACTTAATTTTATTATTTTTGTATTGTGCATGATAGCCTCTTGTACTTTATTAATGACAAATGGCATAGAGATGTTAACGTCGGCAGTTTGATAAACTGGGGTAAAGTCAATATTGCACAAATCACGTTCTAGGTGAATCATATTTATAATTGACCTTTGTTGCGGGCGAATAATATTCTTAGTTTGCTTTAATTCAAGTATTAGTAAAACAGCAGAGTGGTCAGTTATTGACGAGTTAGTAACAAGTGTTAAACACGGAAGCCTAGTTTTGAGCATGACGTGGTCTAAGCATGACCCACTTTGATGTGTGGGAAAAGTGTGGCTAGGCAAAATACCATGGTACGCACAGAGATTTAGGTAATCTTGGGTAGATGCGTCATGATTCCTACAATTTATATTTATGTTTATATCTCCTGTTATAATAATATTTTTAAAAGTTGATAAGCTTTGTAAAATTTGGTTTAAATTGTTTGTAAACGTCTCTAAGTTTCTGAAAGAAGGAGGTCTATATACAGCAATGATCGCGGTATCAGTGCCTATTTTTATAACAAGACAGTTGCAGTCTTCGACCGTTAGCTCTTCGACGGAGACGAGTAAAGAACTTTTCACATATATTACTAAGCCATCATTTTGGTTGAGAGATGTTGTACTATTGTAATTATTGTATCCCTGCAAAGTTGGTATATTGTTCCGTCTGTTTGAGAGCCAACATTCTGTTAGAATAATCACGTCACACTCAAAATTAAGCCTGTGTAAAAAGACATTCAAACTATCTATGTTCTTACATATGCTACGAATGTTTTGGGTTAATATTGTTAGCGGCTTACTATATTGAGAAAGATAAAGTTTGCAGCTCTCAGTATCACACATTTCCGAAAGATATATATAATTATTATCTAAGTCATTAATTACTTGATCAGCCATAAATACTTTTAAAATTAAGGTAAATTCAAACAAAAATATAAATAAAAAAAGGGTCTTAAAGAAACTGAGTAAGGTAGCGCTCTTAGGCGCCTTCATGATAATCTATAGAATTAATGTACCTTGTTTCAGCCATTTTCTTCGCTGGACATTCGAGATCACCTGTCTTATGGTTGCATGGTTTCTTAAAACGGAAGCATGTTGCACATTTTGGTGTTTCGGCTTTCTTTGTACATTCATTGGTCTGGTGACCTAATGCACCGCAATGTCCGCAGGTGGAGATGGTTTCGCGGCAAGTCTTAGCGGCATGTCCATATTGTTGGCATCTGAAACACCTGGTCACGAGTGTAAAGTCACGTACGGGGCAGGATGTCCAGTTGATGAAGACTCGATCCTGGTTGATAAGGGCCTTTCTGATGCTGGCAGGCACTTCAATAATGAAGTTGCAAGTTTGTGCGTCTTTCTTACCCGACTTATGGCTCAGTTTTAGCGAGGTCAGGAATTGATCACGGGTTACGTTGGGTAGTTTTTCGGCAACATTCTGCTCGTAAATGCAATCATATACTTCTTGGTCACTAAGGGCTGCTGGTACTCCGATTACTACAATTCTTGGTCTTCTTTTATGTGGATCCTCAACCTTTAAGCCAGAGCTAGTTAACTGGGTTGACTGCCTTAGCTTCTCAATGTCGTCCTTGCTGTCAGTGCTAATGATTACTCCTCCGTTTTTGGTCTTCCTTAATCCTCTAACGTGCAACTTCAATTGTTCAGGGCAAATTATTTTCTGAACCAGCGACTTTGTCTCGTCACTAGTTTTCAATTTATCGTTTGGATAAATTGCAATGGCGCTCACAGTTTTAGGTCGTAGCATGACATTTTTTGTGGTCTTGACCATGTCCGCAAAAGACACTTTTTCAATGGCTGAATTTTGTGCAACGCATTTTTCTTCAATGGTCATCTTAATGGACTTTTCGAAGGCATTCAGACACTTAGCAAGATCCTGCTTTTCCGTCATGGCTTCAAGAGAGCTATTCATCAGTAAAGCCTTTTGCTTCAAGGATTGGTAAAAAACCGCCATTTGAGAGACACCATTTCCAACTTTACGGGCTAAAGAATTTATTTTCAACTTCTGTTCAGAGTTGAGTTTTCCTTCTGATGCAATGTTACACACCTCACTTAGCGATCGCTCAATGGAGGTAATCCAGTATTTGATGTCATTGGTGCTTAAGGTTTCCAAGGGCGCTTCGGGTTCATGCTGAGGTGGTTGTGGCGTGCTGGGTGGGCTGCGAGTTGTCATGGTACTCCGATTGAAAGGACTACTTTCAAAATTAGCCATAGTAACACTTAGTTATTATCTTGCATATTACTTAAGTTTCACCGTTTTACTTAGAAATTGCATGAGTTGACTAAACGCGTTAACTAGGTCAATGAATTAAATAAAAATATTTGAACATTTGTAAGTATTGCTAGGTCGGCACGTCTGCTCAATTCGAACACTTTATTCAATTTATTATATTTATAGTGACAACAATTATATATATAGTGACAACGTGTGTATAGTTACGTAAGTAAGAGCTCGTCCAGTAGCGGCGGCAGCGAGCGCGTCGTGTGCGTGTGCGGCTAGCAGCAGCACGGGGCGAGCTGTGCGTCCGCGACGCGACGTATAGTGACAACGTGTGTATAGTTACGTAAGTAAGAGCTCGTCCAGTAGCGGCGGCAGCGAGCGCGTCGTGTGCGTGTGCGGCTAGCAGCAGCACGGGGCGAGCTGTGCGTCCGCGACGCGACGTATAGTGACAACGTGTGTATAGTTACGTAAGTAAGAGCTCGTCCAGTAGCGGCGGCAGCGAGCGCGTCGTGTGCGTGTGCGGCTAGCAGCAGCACGGGGCGAGCTGTGCGTCCGCGACGCGACGTATAGTGACAACGTGTGTATAGTTACGTAAGTAAGAGCTCGTCCAGTAGCGGCGGCAGCGAGCGCGTCGTGTGCGTGTGCGGCTAGCAGCAGCACGGGGCGAGCTGTGCGTCCGCGACGCGTCGACATAGCGTGCGCGGCACTTGCTCCCGGGCCACCACGCATTACCCCCGCACCTAATAAAGAATAATCAACACTTTTTACCAATTGAATGAGTTTTTAATAGGTAACTAAAACCAGGCTCGGAACCAGTGTGCGTTATCCCAGCAGGAAAGTATCTCCTAGAGTGATATGAGTGGAACATTTAATAAGTGCGTGCGTCGCTATTTTGTAGTCATTCGAATTTGGTCGGATAACCAGCAGTTGTTAATAATATATTTTGGTTTTTGTTTATACCTACTTATATACGAAACATTTCAACCTGAATTTCGTCCGAACCGTCGTTTTGACTTTTAGTAATATTATTCACCAATGCATGTTTGAAACTCACTTTTGAAACATTTATGGATATTATAAGCAATAAGAAGGACCGAATAGTTTTCAGTGAGCTTATATCTTTTGTTGTTTAGGTGCTGCGATACATTTTCGGACAAAAACGGACGGTTACTTAAAAATTATTAATATTTCTTGAATCCGATTCAGCCAGAAATACGCACAACTTAAGAGCTATCGAGCAGCAGGAAATGGAATATCTCAAAAACCTAAAGACGCACTAATTATATTTTCGGTTTACATTTTAGCACAAATATATTATACAATATTTCTCTCTCCGATTATTCGTTTAGAATTTTCCTGCTGGAACATAGAATGAAGATATTATCGATTTTTCAAAACGCACACGCTCAATATTTTTATGCGGCGCACATTTACAGCAGATTGCGCACTAATTATATGTTCTACTTATATCACTTTAGTAGACACTTTTCTGCTGGGATAACGCACACTCGAAACCGGTTAAGGAATAAATAAGGAATAGCTGTTAATATTGCTCTCAAAACCGTTACAATTCCATTCATTGTAATGTTTTCCTTTAGATTAAATATAGTTTTTATGTGAATTTAATACAATAAGTAGCCTGTAACGTGTTTTGTAAAGACTTTTATTTATTGAATAAAACATTTTTTTTTTATCTTTTTTTTTATTTACCTTCTATCAAATCGAAATTATTTTGAATACCGGTTAATACACAAACAGCAATTTTAAGTACCCGCTAACCATTATTGCGAGCTTAATTAACCGGTTAAACTCAGACGCTTGACGCATAAGTGACGCAAGCTATTACAAAATAGCTTGCGTCGCTTTTGCGGTGAGCCCCGCGTGCCGCTGTCACCGGTTAACCGGGTAATTGTGTTGAACGGAAACGAAAATGGCAAATGAACAGTTTTTCAATTTAACCAGTTTAATATCGGTAATGAAAAACTAAATCGCAATCCTTCAATGACCACAACCGGTTTGAAAAATTAACCGGTTTCCGAGCCCTGACTAAAACTGAATTATATAATCTCTAAAACCCATCTGACCTTTTGCAATAATATATTAAAAATATCACAAGCATGCGTGGCGTATGGTATATTCGCCTATTATTAAAATCACACAAAGAAAAAGTATTAAATAGAAGAGCCCATTTCTAATCTACGTAAACGATATATAAATAACGATAACGATCTATAGAACGCAGGAACGGGTTACAAAAATATTGTGAGCTATTGCCAAATAATCAAACGTGAACTGAACATTTTATATATCAGGATAGATAATTTTTTCACATAGACAGCAGAGGCGGAGCGGTACCAGTGGCGTGTTTTTGTTGTAAATTATTTATTATTAGATAGGTACTGAACCATATTGTCATTACTACAAAAGATGTCTTAGCTCTGGCATTTGAGATAAATATATGGTAAAAGCAATGTATAGTTTAATGATGGGCTTTAAAAATACACAATGTCAAATGTAGTCAAATGTTTCGTCGACATGACAAACCTAATATTTGATCGATGAAGGCGACGATAGCTCGGTAGACGCTGTCCGGCCGAGTCACCGCCACAGCCACCACCGTCTCAAATGCACTCAGCTTCAGCTTACTTATGATGTTTATATCGCCTGATTGTTGGAAGTCTTTCCAAAAACCTTCATTGTCTAATGACATTCTGTTATACAGATCCTCATTCGCCAACTGTAATAATAAGAGTTTTTTGTGTTATGAGCGCATTAGAAACGTTCTATAAATTGTTTACGAACATATAAAAACATTGAGCGATTTCACAAGGGCTACTGGACATTATGTTATTGTTAATAAGTTTAAGATATTTTATTATGTTACTGTACTTATTTTATCTTGTACTGTTATCACAAATAAGATTTTAATTATGTTTAAATACCATCGCATTAGGTTAAGAACCTGCAATCAAATGGTAGGTTAATAGTTGGAAATAAATAAATAACATTTTTGATGTACTAACTTTAAGTTTCAGAATCTTCATAGCGCAATCTTCTGGTAACCAGGCATATTTATTTTTAATTTCTTTCACATTACCGGCATCTTCCAGCAAATCATAGTTGCCAATAAAATGTTGCCAAAGCTGCAAATATTTAATTAAATGCATTATAAAAATACCATCCTATTAACATATTAAGGATTATTGTATCGATAGATTTGGTTGTGTACTTTTACCCAGTGAACATAAATAAAACATGGAAGCAGTACTTTCATATTAACCACAGTTTATTATTGACACCACACAGCTACTTACTCAACTCTACTACTCAAGAAGTCGGGTAAAAATAGACGTTACTTTAATGGGACAAGATAGCTATCAGATGTTCTGTTTTACAGTGTATTTACTTGCTGTCAATTTCAAGAATTCAAACCCATTGATATAATTTTACGTTACTATAGCGACACGGCTAAGTTGTATTAAGCCCCGCCTACTTTGTGTAGATTCCGCGGCGCCATTTTTTAGCGCTAAGAATACTTTCATGTTTTATTTGAGTTTACAGCTATAACCTCGTTTATACCTTAATTATGTTGTAAATTAATAATAAGGTAAAAGTCAAACCATAAAGCAGCATTCTATTACACTGATAAACCGTACAACTGTTTTACCAAGCCAGGTTTTCATGCCTCGGTCTTCCAGAAGGAAAATTCTATCTAGGCATCTTAAGAGATGTTGAGCATCTCGTCTTGTCGCATAATCTATTTATAAATAGGCAAAGACAAAAGTTCAGTACTATTTTCTGCTCGGAAGTTAATATGTCCTTAATATGGAGTAATATAGACAAGTAAATTCTTATATTTCATATGTTTTTGTTAAGTTTTCGTCTACTGCGCAAACACTAATTAATAGAACTATATGATCAGCAAGATACATAAAATTTAGGAGCCGATGTTATTAAATATGAACGCGGTTTTAAAATTACCTACTAGATTTTTGATGCTTGTCTTTGTTTTAAGTGTATCACGGTGTATTAGTAATCTAGATATTCAATAAGAAAAATTGTCCATACCACCATTCAACCATCCGTTTATTGGTTGGTTAAAATTACAACACTCGATCCGATGGTTATATTTTACACAACGATTCTTATATTTTTGTAGTTTATAGTAGGTACCTATAATAGTTAGTAATGGTTGAAATGTTACCTGATTTGGTATAAGATCATCGTACACTTGCTTTAACAGATACAGAACAACCACATATTTATCTTTCTTGTGCAAACTCAGCAGGACTCGTTCTACGATCTTCCTAGTCAAGTATTTGACGACTTCTTCATCGTTTATTTTATTTTGGTCCTGAAATATTGAATAATTATGTAAGTTATTTGCATTTCAACTAGTCGTTGATTGTTAAATTACAAGATGAAGTAAGAAAAACATTTTGGTGTTTTGATGAGCGTTGTACATGAGAGTGAGAGTGATAGAGAAAGTGATATGTACATATAATTGTTGTTCTCGTTAGTCCAGTGACATCATTTTACGGTTATATTCCCATTGACCGTTAGATTCTAGGTTCGATGTCCGGTTATGGCAATATGTTATCGAGGTAATAGTAAGGCTTTGTAGGAGGTGGGATTCAATAACATCGTTGTCTCTTCGGCGATATACAGTAATGAGTCTCTTATGGTTTTAGTAGTCTATCTATTACATGATTGACCATATATTTTATAAATTTCGGTCACCCCAGTAGTATTATATTTTAGTGTCGACAAAATTTAATAACACCTGAAGGAAAATCTAGCTCAAGATAACACAAACAGCAGTCGCATTTACGTTCTCTCAACGAGGCAGCCATTATTATAATAATTTTAAATATTACAAAGTAAAACTGTGTGAGGTATTATTAACTTACAGGTTGTTTTCGTATAGCGTCAACGAATACGTCTTGGACAAAGTCAACGGGTAGTGCGAGGCGTGGGGTGCGCGCGGCCAGCTCGTTGGCGCCCAGCGCCAGCGCGGCGGCGCGGCGCGCGGCCGGCGCCAGCGCGCGGCACGCGGCGCGCGCCACGCGCTCGAGCTCGCTCGCGTCCGCCAGCGCCTGCGCTATGGTGTCGTTCGTGGCGCGAGCGGCGCTCAGCGAAGCTAGGAAACCCGCGTCTTGTAAGATGTCGCCTTTGTTTGAAAGTTCACGCAGCAAGTTCTCCTGTCAATTATATTTAGTACGACGCGATGTCAGCTTGTATTAAATTAAATGTGGTTGAAACCACACATAGGTAATACACATTTATTTATAAATAGGTATATCATATAGGTAGGTATACATATTTATTTATTCTAACTAATATGTTCCTAAAACTTTATAATGTAATACGCAATTTTTGTAAAATAGACCTGTAAGGTTTTGTATGATAAATGAAAGATAAACTGATAGAATAAAAATAATGATATTGCATGAAAAGAATTAAACAGATTTACAACAGATTTGATAGTGATCGATACGCGGCGAAAGACTAAATTCTGTGATAGATCGCCGTGAAAGCTGTTTGCAATTACTACTGTTACATTGTTGATGTACTAATTTATATTTAACACGTGTTTCGCTGCGCGTCGATATTAACAAAAACTGTACCTAACTATTAATATGTACAGGTTTGCTCGTACATGCTCCCCCACAAGAAGAAGCAAATAAAAATTAACAAAATTCAATGTAAGAAAAACAATAATATTGTAAAGTATATTCTAATGCTTAAAATCACTCACAACTCAGAAATATTAGTATACGAGCCTAAAATAGGGGAGGTGGCTTTATCCGAGAGTCTTACACTTGCCACCTTGACCATCTCACTTACACACTGCACTACACTGTCACTTCCGGTGACTCCTTGAGCCACGAGGGTGCCGGATTGGGTGCGGGCACGGGCGCGGGCGCAGGAGCTGGCGCTGCCCGGGCGCGCGCGGCCGGCGAACGCGCAGTGGCGGCAGCGCGCACGCCGCCAAATGTACACGCCTAGTACTACAGCTGCTATGTTTAGCACGCTGTACATCAACGTGTAATGATGAATATCATGCTTGGATAGGCTCTCTGCTAATGCTCCGTTTTCCTTCAAGATCTTTATCTTATCATAAAGGGCTTCCAACTCGGCTTGATCGTTTTCTGTACTGGATTCATTCCAGCTATCACGTGGAATAGACACATTCACGATGAAATTTATGGATGGGATTACTGGTGCATATACATATATTAGCTGTGATATCAAGATCGCTCGATCTCTGTTCATGTGCGATTATTTCAAAATTGTCCAAATTTATTAATAATAATAATAATAATAATCATTTTATTTCAGATAATAATCCATAATTTGTTAGTAGTACTTATAACTATGTTAGTAAACTTATTAATCAAATTATTATTTTATATTAAAAATTACGGGGCGAGATGCATGAATGAAATTCCAGTGTTTAACCACCGGACAATCCACTCTATGCAAGATAGTGCTTAGGAGGCCGCTGGTACTGTCCCGCACGCGACGCATCAGGGAAGCCACCCTTTTCCTAACTATCGTTCTAAAACAATCTGTATTGGCCTCTGCAAACATACCTGATGCGCTGCAAAATCGAGGCAGCCCCAGCAGCATCCTAAAACCATTATTGTATAGGACCCGCAGGGCACTGATAGATTTTTGCGTATACCTAACCCACAGGCTACAGGTGTAAAATGTCTGACAATAGGCCTTAAATAGATCTATTTTTACATCCCTTGTACACCTTGCAAACCTGCGAGCCAGCATATTGCACCTCACTGCCAATGCCCTACGTTCCCTCTCAATATCCAGGTCATCTGAAAGGTCCTCGGTGACCCAGTGTCCCAGGTACTTAAATTTGGTGACTCTCTGTAATGAAACTTCTCCCAGTTTGATCGGTGGAATTTCTTTAGGTGACTTATTCCCAGCCTTAAAGATAAGTAGTTCACTTTTATTACAATTATACCTGAGACCATGTGCCCCCGCATAACCCTCACAAATTTCAATGAGCCTGTTAAGGGCCTTGACAGATGGGCTCAGCAGCACCATATCGTCCGCACATACACCGTCTATTGAGCAACCAACTCCGGTGCTACTGAGCTCCTCTATCAGCCCATTTATGTATAGGTTGAAAAGCCGAGGTGAAGTCAGGCCTCCCTGCCTCACTCCACATTCCAACCCATACTCTGCTGAGTAAGATCCCGCCCACTTAACTTTATTAGTTTGATTGGCGTACCAATACTTAAGCAGATTTACAATTTCTGGCGGTGTGCTAGTTTCCCCTCTAAGCTTATTCCATAGAGTACTATATGATACCAGGTCAAATGCCTTCCACAAGTCCAAGAAACAGGCATAAATAGGCGTCTTTCTAGTTATATAGTACTGGACCGTATGCTTGAGCCTCAATATTGCAGTTTCCGTCGATTGTCCGGTTCTAAAACCAAATTGGGCCTCATGAAGGTCTATGTGTTTACTGAGCTGATAATCAAGCAAACCGTCCAGCACTTTTGCAACTACCGTAGCCAACGAGATCGGTCTGTAGTTGTTCTTGTCGGAGGCATCCCCTGTCTTATTTTTCACAATAGGAACAACGGTGGTTTTCATAAGCTCCCGGGGTAAATATGCATGTCCTATACACAAATTGTGTTTTTTAAATTAGAACAATGTGTTTTTTGTATCTAAGTCCAAATCCTTCCACTGTTTTAACTTATAAAGATGAAATGAATGAATGAAAAATAACATTATTTTGTTTCAAAAGTTCGAACCGTTCGTCGATCTTAGTAATTGTAGTATCTAATAGACGTGGAAACACATTTTAAAGTAAATTGTTACTACTACAGTAACATTTTACTTTAAAATGTGTTTCCAGTTCTGTTATCGCTTCATCCTCCACCTCATAATTATAAAACCTCCTACGAACTGTTATAACTATTATATATAGCTATTTTACTCGTAGCAAATGCTGACAACTGTATTTAATTTTCATATAAAAGAGTTCTATAAACTCTTACTAACTATGTGACAGATAGCTTAGCGTCAGTCGGGATTCAGCCTCATACCGCGTCAGTTCTAGTGTCAAGATTTCGTGTCGGTGTAACCTTGTGCCAAAATTGGTAATAAACTGGTAGCTGGTAATAAATAGATTTTTAAAAGTCGCTCCGGGAATCGCGCTTAACAGAATGCAAGGGCGAGCAGGTGCGGCAAATTCTGCTGTTGCCTCGACTTCTTCCACTAATGTTTTTGCGCTATTAAGGAACTCAAAAGACGACTCATTATGGTATTCAGACAAACTTATTTTTGCATGATCAATCATTTTCACCGCTTCTGACAATACGACGTCTGACTTTTGAAGAACATTGCTATTGTAACTATATTTATCTTGCTTAAAATTTCAAACCAAATAAGCAGAACAGATGAATTTAAACGACTTATTTTTTTCCAGTAATGAATTTATATTTCTTGACTCCGCATCTTTGCTCCTATCGGACAATATGGTAAACAAGGCATCACTTTCCCCAGATTAAAACGTAGAGCTTTTACTGCTTTTACTCTGCTCTCCCATCGAGTGTTTGAGAGTGGTTTTAGACTTAAAGTTACTTTGGCAAGTACATGCCAACGTGCTGTTGACGCAGAAAAGAAAACATAAAATTCTTGCACAATTGAAAAGAAATTGACAATTTCTAGCCACCAAATTTAGGCTGTGTGCCGCACAAGGTACATAAAATGCGTGGGTTTTAGTCAAAAATATATCCTTTTCATGTTTGCACCATTATCGTAACCTTGACCGCGCATATCTTGTACATCAATTTCGTTTGAGATTAGAGTTAAGCCCTGACCAGTAGTGACTGTAATAGGAAAAAACCCAGAAAGAGTTCTTTTAACCTTGTTATTGTTTACATTTAAAAAAACGTACCGTACGACAACCGATATTTGTTCTTCGTGTATAATATTTGCAGTGCAATCTAAAATAATTGAAAATATTTGGATTGTTTCAATTCTAAAACAATAGTTTTTTTATTCTTTCTCCTAATAATTGTATTATTTCATTCTGAATATTATGGCCAAGATAATGAGGTAGGCATGTCTCAGATTTTTGATGCGTTCTTCAAGTACATTATCGAAATTAGAGGTATGATCAACCAGCTTTAAAAAAATACCATTATCAGAATCGTATATTTTGTCAGAACTTCCGCGTAAAGCCAGACATTGTCTAGCTAAAAAATGAATTATGTTGATTATTCGTTCTGTACTTCTGTACTAACCTAACGTTTTTTCCCGTTTAATTACAACCTGGTTCAATAAATCTACAGACTTTTATTTTAAAATAACAGTTTTAATGTAATTTGTTGCTTAAAACATGATAAGTGAACAGCGCTCTATTCATGGCGTTCTAAAGCTATAGACAAATGCTTTGCTGTAACTCAACATTTATAAGAAGAGCTCCGGATCCCATACAAAATATATGTAAACCTTCATAACACGGGCGCAGGTTCATTAAAAGTGCAGAGACTGGCGCCCCCTATCACCGCTGCGCCCGTGTGCAACGCACACTCTGCACCATAGGTAAAGCCGCCTCTGGCGCCTTGGGAAGTTGCTAACATAATGAAAAATAATATGATAGATATAAACACAGAGGCGATGTTCAATCGTTTTGCTTTGAATGACTTGGTATTTTGTTTGGCGTGATAAGTGTTTGATACAATGTTTGTTGTCTGTTGCGTTTGGATTTTCTAGGTAACGGGTAGTAAAGATAACTTTGTTATGGAACGTTTTAAGGTGCCATTTTTGGTTTTCAGCATTATGACACAAACTAGCTCGTCCGAACCAGGATATAGTATAATGATCCTTCCCATCAACCATTTTCCTGGAGGAAGATTGTCATCGTGAATCATGACTATGTCGTTGATCTTCTTTATTTATAGAAATAAATCTTAAAATCTATCCTAGGATAGGCAAAATCTTATTGATTGAATTGCATTATTGTTATAAATTAATGATAATGCTTCATTCTTGTTTGATAATGGTATGCACTTGTTTGGGTATAATTTTGATAGTTATGTCCTCTTATGTCCCAAGTGAAGGCTCGAAGGACAAAAATGTACCGTTTCGTATGATAAATGAAAGATAGAACAGAAATAATGATATTGCATGAAAATAATTAAACAGATTTACAACGGATTTGATAGTGATCGATACGCGGCGAAAGACTAAATTGTGCAATAGATCGCCTGGAAAGCTGTTTGCAACTACTACTGTTACATTGTTGATGTACTAATTTATATGTCACTAGCTGTCCCGGTAAACGTTGTTTTGCCATAAAAATGTCTGAACCAAAAGATTAAAAAAAAAAAAAAAAAAATTGATGTTGGCTGATTCTCAGACCTACTCAATATGCTCACAAAATTTTATGAGAATCGGTCAAGCCGTTTCGGAGGAGTACGGGAACGAACATTGTGACACGAGAATTTTATATATAAGATATGTGTTTCGCTGCGCGTCGATGTCAGCAAAAAAACTGTAACTATTAATATGTACGGGTTTGCTCGTACAAAACCTTTTATCATCAAATATACTTCAATTAAGAAATTACAAAATACTCACCTATTGGAACAATGACTGCACTGATGGCGTAGTGGTTAAACCAGTCGTCTTGCCACTGTCACTTCGCCGAGTATTGTTGATTCAAATCCCACAAAGGACAAACATTTGTATGAATCAAATCTGGATGTTCTTTGTGACCGTTGTTTAAATAACATGGTATTACAAAAATCACAGAACCTATGCGGGCGTAGGCTGATCAATCAATTTATGTCTCTAGTAATCGGTTGCCAATATCTGTACAATAATTCTCTACGTCACGCTAATCGCTACTAATGTTCGTACCATTATTCCCTACGTCACGCTAACGTTGGTTGCCAATGTGTGTACCACCATTTTCTACGTCACATTAACGTTGGCTGTCAATATTTATACCATCAATTCCTATGTCACGCTAATATTTATTTTGTCTATATAATAGAAAATAAAAACAGACCTGTAGTTCGTGTTGCTGCTTTTGCAGAGTAGCTTTTTTAAGTTTGATCTCTTTGGACTTCGCATCCACCTCCGGATTCTGTTGTTGCAGGGCATAGTGCACCAGTTGATCTGAAAAATTTGTGAAAGACGTGAAAGAAGTGAAGTCTATTGTTAACAGTCGTCGGCTTCTTAAAGAGCTTGAGTGTACGAGGTAATAAGGTGGCAGAATCCTTGAATGAAGGCTACCGCACTTGAATTGACCGTTAGAGGTGCTAGTGGCTGGTAAGATCTGAAGTCAAACTTTAAAGTCACTTCAACAGTAATTATAGAAGGCGACAATTATTACCGCAACATACGGCTTTTGACAGGAGCTATGACAGTGTTGACAGGACCTTACTCGCTAGTGGTGCCACCTGGTGAGCACAAAAACGATAGCCCTCATTGTGGCGTTTCGCGCAGTACCTTGCAGTGCATGTAGCGTGTGTGTGAAGTTGAGAGGGGAGAGAGTGGCAGTGACGTGCGGCGGCAGGCGCGGCGCGGCGCGGCACTGCAGCAGCAGCCGCGCGGCGCCGGCGCCGCTACTCCAACACGGGTGAACTCCGTCTACGTCACTGATCACTAGGGTACGGGATAATCTGGAATAGCAAACATTAACTGTGACGATAATAACCTAACACTCAATGATGAAGAAGATTGGGAGTATGAGGGTAGATAGATGGAGAAAGTGGCACATTGCATGGGGAAGCTTGAAGGTTTAAGAGTGGAAGAGTTAAAGAAGTAGAATGAGTCAACGAGATGGATAGTCGAGGAGTGGGCGATTGGGCAAGCGGCAGCTTCCAATCTCCCACTTTTCCAGTCGCCTGATTGAGATATTGAGAGAGTGAGAAATTGGGTCAACGAGTGATTAGTAGTTTGGGAGAATGAGAGAATAGGAAAATGGACAATTGGGAGTGGATGAGCCAGAGAGATTGGAAGAAAGACATTGGGAAAGTATCAAAATGAGAAAGTGAAATACTTGACTTACTTAGTAGATAATCTTAGACTACTAGACTGTTACAGTATACCAGTAATCTGTTACCTGGCAGCATATTGCACTGCTGTCATTAATTTCTCACTTCGTTGTGGTACGAAGTCACAGTTGGAGTCGGCGAGAGTATTCTTGAGCCAAGCCAGGCCTTCACCGTCAGGGTCCACAATTAAAGGCGTGAATCCACATTTCTGACTCTCCAAATACTAGAAGACATAGAAGGAATTTAGTAGAATAATATTCTTTCGAAATAGTCCTGGATATAACTTTAAACAGTTTATATTATATATTTGCCTATAAATTGCCGTTTGTATGAAGAAAATCGGTGACTTTATATTTTTCTACAGGTACTTCTAGCAAATCGAATTCGATTGTATTGTATTTGATAATTTAATACAATTACCAAAAATATCAACCGTCATGTAATTAGTGCGAATTGAAGCAGCATAACTCTATATTAATATAACCATTACATTTAGTATTGATATCCATGAAATTAGATGTAAAATAGAAACTGCAATTTCATAGGTAAAGGCTCAATGTAATGTGAATGCAAAAGAAGAAATAGATTTTCCATCATATAATACCTGATCAACTAAAACTGCATTTTTGATAGCAGAAGTATCAGAAGGAAGACCATCAGCTTCCCATTTCAACTGCTTCTCAGTAGAAGACAAGAAATTGATTATTGAGAATGATGTATCATCGAAGTTTATAAGTGAGCTCCATTTTGTAACATATTCCCTGCAAAGCAAAACAAAATGTAATTTTTCTAAAGTTCCGTTTAAATTACGAAGAGTCTTACGTCTTCATACGTGATAAGCAGTGATCGGAGTAGGTAGATTGAAATGGGGTCATTGATCCGAAACGTATATATTAATATGGACATTCCTCCGGAATTGGTGGATTATTAAAAAAAAACCGGAACTTATGTAGGAATTTTATTCTGCCAGAGTGGAAGGAGTCATTTGATGATTTGCCATCCTCAAAAAAAGGTAGGAGTTGTAATAAAATGAGCAATATTATTCTTTATTATTCTTCATATTTTTTTTAACGGCACACAGTCACGATTTGACAAAACCCAACGACCAATCAGAACAAAGGATCATGGGTGGTACAATAACCGGTTATCAGAACAATGCGTACGCCCGCCGACGACATGCCAGGTAGCTCACTCGTTTACTTCGGTTCGTAGAGTGCGCATCTTTGTTTGTTACTGTGTTGTGAAAACGTTACTTGACCCTGGCTTGTGTACATACTGACTTCTGGAATCTGCTCTAAACCAGGATTTGGCTCGAATATACGGACTCAGATTTTTCACTATTGAATTGGATCTACATATTTAAACCAAGCTTTGGTAAGTAATATTTTACTAGTTACAAGGAGTATAAAGCATGTTTGGATGTACTATAAGAATATTTTTAGTATTGTGTTTGTTCGCTTAACCTGCTGAACATACCATGAGTCTTAATATTGTTAAATCTTTAATAGAGTATGAACCAGTGAGCTTAGTGCGAAACAAAATTATGATATTCTAGTAATGTAGTCGCAATTCAGCTAACTCCACTATTAACCGACATTTTACTGGAATCCGTATATAATTTGAATGCCCTGTGTCCTCTTGCAATGTATTGGTAAAATAAATTACTATAGGCCTTATCTACTTCTCTACAAAATATTCTACGTAACAAGCCCTTTCATTTGATATATATATATATTGATGGAATTGTAAAAAAAAAAAAATTGTCCGCCATCTTGTAGCGGCAGCCATTTTGGATTGACAGGAAGAGGGTGAAATTTCAATGACTAAATTTGATCCACGAAAAATAAAACAAACGGAGTAAGCTAAATAAACTAAATAAAATGTAATTTTTTCATGTCTTTGTTTTAGGTGATATATACGAGGTTCCATCTCTAAAACAAAGTTCAGATATGGCAAACGTCAAGGCTGAAACTGTAGAAAAATGGATATCCGGTCATCCCGAACTACTTTACGATCACGCTAGTGGTACAATATACTGTTCAAAATGTGAAAGCCATTTGAAAACCATAAATAAAGGAAACGTTAAAAGACATATCGAAGGAGCAGTACACCAGGGAAAGTTTAAGCGGCCCGAAGAGGAATTTTATTTCGATCTTATAAAATTTCTCATTTTGTGCAATATTCCGTGGTCTCAGATGAAAAATACTACTTTTCAAGATTTCTTTAAAAGATATATGTGTAGTACCTGTTGTTGTACGTGTACTAATCGTACTCTGCCAGATGAATCACAGTTACGGAAAGTTTACTTGGACAAGTTTTTTAAGAATAAAATCAATTCGATTCGGCAAAATTATAAAAATGAGAAACTATGGATATCATTAGATGAAACGACAGACTTTTTAGGTCGCTATATAGTCCATTTTTTAATAAAACCATTACATCCTAGCAATTTGACTAGACCTTATTTGGTAGCATGTAAAATGCTAACTGTAGTTAATGGACAAACAATCACGCAATTTGTGTTAGAATGTTTGGAAAACTTTTGGGAAGATTCTTTTATATCGAAGGTAGGTAACATTCTTGTCCTCTGCACTGATAGCGTTGCATATATGCTGTCTGCAGGACGAAATTTAAAACAATACTTACCTGAAATGAAGCACGTAACATGTTTGGCGCACTCTCTTCATCGCGTATCTGAGCAAATTAGGTTAGAATCTCACGATGTTAACATTTTAATAGCAAATGTTAAAAAGGTATTTTTGAAAGCCCCAAGTAGAGTCAAAATTTTAAAAGAAAAATATCCAGATTTGCCGCTACCTCCCCAACCAGTTGTTACAAGATGGGGCACTTGGTTAGAGGCAGCATTTTATTACGCTCAAAACTTTGAAAAAATAAAAGAAGTATTATCTTGTTTAAGCAGCTCTGATGCGGTATCTATTCGAGAGGCAAAAAATATTATAGAAAAAGAAAATTTAAAAGAAGATTTAAATTACATTAAAGACAATTATTTTATAATTCATTTGTCTTTAAAAGAATTGCAAAAGCATAATTTATCGTTGACAGATTCACTTTTAGCATTTGACAACGTCAGAGATGCTATAAATCAGTGCAATTCAGAAAATATAAAAAATAAAATAGAACGTGTTATGGAACGAAACCCAGATTTAGACACACTTAGAGAATATAGTGAGGCCATTGAAAAAAATGAAGCACATAATTTAATACCTTTTTTAAAATTTGCTCCTTTGACATCGTCAGATGTAGAACGGTCTTTTTCCATTTATAAATGGACTTTAGATGTTAAAAGAAATAGGTTGAAAATAGAAAATATAGAGAAACTCATAGTTATATATTTTAATTGTAAAGATCAGGATTACCAGGATGCTGACATTGTAATCGATGAAGATTAAAAATGTGAATAAATGTAAAATGTACATATTTAACAATAAACAATCTTGATTTTTATCTTTTTTCTTTATTCTACCCCTTTTTTTTGGTCCTAAAATCTGACTAAAATCAACCTGTTCCTTCGTATGCCCTTTACGTTTCAGAGTCGTGGTGCATCCTTAGAACAGTCTCACGACCCCAGCAGGCATTGGCCCTCTATGGGGCCCCGTCATTTATTCTACCCTTAATGCAAATTACCATGACCCCTATGAAAATATTTAAATTTAAGTGCAACAATTTATGTCTATCTATAAAAGTTCTAGCCATAAAAGGCTAAAAATAAAAATTAAAGCTTCGATCGGAATTCGATTGTTTTTATTATTCAACAGATAAATAATGAATTAATTTAGTTTTGATACCTTCCTTTAAATTTTGAATTGAGTAGGAATAATATCACTACCAACATTAACAATATTTAATTGAATCCGGAAATACCGGAATTACTTTCCGGGAAAATGGCTTATCCATGTTATTCTTTCTGTGTGCATTTATGATACAAGTACCAAAAATCAATCTACCTACTCCGATCACTGGTGATAACTGCGTGCCACAGATTCGAAAAAGTCTATTAAATGGGATATACTACTTTATTTTTAATTTTTCTTTCCTCGGTGGCGTAATGGTTGGTGTAACCGACTGCCACGCCTGAGGCTGCGAGTTCGATTCCCGCACAAGACAAACATTTGTGTACATGTACATGGATGTTTGTCTTGATCTGGGCGTTTCTATGTATATAATGTATGTATGTAGTTACAAAAAAAAAGTAAGTATAGGTATATATATTATTATGTTCATCCATTGTCTAGTACCCATAGTACAAGCTCTGCTTAGTTTGGGCTAGATGATGTTGTGTGTATATGGTAGAATATTATTATTATATTATTTACGTAATAATAGTCATCCGTGCCTCTATCACGAACATATTTTTGCGTCATTGAATAGTTGCCGGAATAGGTAATAGAAAATTTTGTATAGGTATTTCTGCAGCGCTCAGTGAGCGTATTATGAACTAAAATTTGGAATCACGAACATGTAGCTTGAAGTTTCATATAGTAAGCAAGTAACTGACGTATAGTAAAGGCACGGATAATATAATACTATACTAGTAAAGTAAAGGAATCAAATGTAAGAAATCGGCATCACGAACCTTTTTATGACAGATGCTAACGTCAATTTAAGATAGCTGGCTATCGAGAAACACGTAAATGTTGTCACCGACATTTTTAGAGTGAGAGTCCTAGCGAGAGGTGGTCATTGTGTAATTAATTTTAATATTTATTTTTAATAAAAAATATATTGTTACGTGCTGGGTTCGACGGATAAGAATATAAAACAATATTACCGACTAAAACGTTTTATTCTATCATACAATTAAATTTAAAACACTATAAACACTATACTACACTTTTCCACTGTAACTGCTTCAAACTCCGTAGTATTTTCGCTTCCGTTCGCTTCGATTAACACTTGATCGCTTACGATAGTAAACTGACTCGGCACACATCATGGTCTTCTCACCTCCCTGAGAGGAGGTGGGGGAGCCTTTGGGAGAGGGTCTCCTTAAGGCGGCCAGTCCACGCGGCCCATTACTATGGGCCGGTCGTTGTTGTTATCCGCCCTCGAGGCCGGCCAGCCGGGTGAGTCTCCGTTGGGAGAGGCCCAGCTAGTCGCCTGCGAGAGGGCGGAGGTTCGCCTTCTATGTGGATAAGGGGTGCCGGCGGTGCCCCGCTCGAGGGAACTGGAATCAGCTCCCGAGCGGAGCGTTTCCGTCTCCTCCTTATCCACGTTGTAGTTTCGGGATGGGGGAGGGGAGCGGTGTTGGTCAGGTGGGTGTGAGCTGAGCAGTCCGCCCGCTCGAACATCCGCCCGGCCAACCCGCCCACGAATCCCTCGATCGGCTGCCACTTGAGGTCCCTGTAGTTGGTGGCGTTCCGGAGGTACCTGGGCGCGTCGACCGCCCAGCGAAGGCAGATAACTGACTCGGCGGTGCGCGTGCGCTCTATTTATACGCGGGTAAAGCGCTTCTGGAGTTTTCCAGAAAACGTCGCACACGGCACGCAACAGCGCGATGATTCGAGAATGTGCCAGCGCTCTCTCCACTGAAGTCGTACCGACAAATACGTAGTTCCGTAAGATGTCAATAGATGGTGCTGTAATAAATTATTATTAGAAACCGCCGACTCTTCCCCACAGTGCCGACAGAGGGCATTAGCCGTAACAATATATATCAGGTGATTCTGCACACCTACGAATGCCGTGGTTAGTGTGTATCTATTATCATTGCTGCAAAGGCAAAGCGTTGAAGCAATATAAATATATATACATAATTATGTACATAAAGCTTCACGGGCAGACGAGGATGTTTGTTTAACAAATCTTTAACAGGCTAAGGAGCGGGTCAATACAGTGATCAATTTTTAAGAGCACTTTAACTTTGTAAAGAAAGTGAAAAGTAGGTATTTAAAATAGTATTTTTTCTGGCGCGACAAAAGTTACGTTTAATTTCACGTAAAAATAATATCTTTTACCAAATTTGGTGAAATAAAAAGATCATTTTACAATAAATGGTTTGTTACATATATAAATAATTAAAATAGATCTTTGTATCACATTTTATCAAAAGAAGATTAATATATTTTAGGTTGATTATTATTTTAAGTTATCTATAATTTGTAATCTTTAATCTACAATTTGTGACAATATATTCATATTTTATAATTTTTTTAGCAATGTAAATAGCTAAAAAAGTGCAAAGTTCACAATTTCTAAACGTGTCGTTCATTTACTTTCGTTCAAATCATGATGTGTACTTGGCATTGTTTAACTGTAGTAACGTAATAGCATCGAGTATACGAGAGTAGATTTTAAGGCTTCGTGATACCGTCAACTATAGTAATAGAATCGAGAACGTAATCGTGTAGTTGTCTCTATACGAATATGTCCCACAATTATTAAATGTTCGTGATAAGGGTAGTACCGTCATCTGCGGATACTGATATGGTTTAGAATTAACATATCTATTTAATGGTTCTACGGTGACCTTGTTGAACAAGTAGTTGTGGATAATAATTGTAAGAGATTAACGATTCTTGTGCCACAATGACGTACGGTGTTCTAAAATAATAATAGCAGTAAGTAGATACCTGGCTTGTGGCTCGGTCACATCGGGCAGGTACACAATGTATGCAGCAGCAAGCAGCGAACGCTGTGTCAATTGTGATATTTCTATCGATATATTCTCCAACTAAAATTTAAAAGCTCTAGTCACAATTTGTTTTTATGCCTACCTCTTTTGGGCTTATCATTGTATGTACCTAATATTTTATGGTGGACCCCAAATAGGCAGGTCTTCTTACAACGTAATGTATTCCGTCTACACTTTGGCATTGTTATAACGCCTACCTATTAAACGATTAGCTTATTGCAATCTTTCGGGAACACTTCACTATTGCAATCTCTGTGTTGTTAAATAGTTGTACAAAAAAAAAACGCAATAACACTTTGCTCAACACGGCATGTGATCGTTCGTGATACATTTACTCGAAGAATTTTTTATGTAATTTATACATGCAAGCAGCGATAACCTAGTGGGAGACCATTGGATTGCGAAGCAAAGGACTTGTGTTCGATCCCAAAGCACTACTCTCTTTTGAAGTTATGTGCGTGTTAAGTGTTCCACCCTTCATTATAAAAATAAACTTCGTGAGGAAACCTACATGTCTGACAGTTCTCCATAATGTTCTCGAAGATAAGTGCAGTCTGTCAATTCACACTGGGTCAGTGTGGTGGACACTTTACTTTGAATTTATATACAGGGCTGATATTAATGTTATTAAATGCATATCTACATTATATTTCTGATTAATTTATTTAATCTACTCTAACAAAAGTATTTATATTTACAAACGTATTAACATAGCTACAAAAACACAAATAATTAAAATACTAAATATTTACAAAAATGGTTTAGCCATCGTAGAACTCTTCAGCATCGCATCTGATTAATTTATAAATAATGATATTTAAATACAACCATAATTATTGGGGTGTTATTCAGATTTCAATCATACCAAAAGATAATGTGTATACATACATCAGTCTCCCACGCAGTGTACTCGTGCGCGAGTTGATCAAGCAAGTTGGTAGCGGCAGTGATGGTATCGTTGGCGTTGGTCAGCTTCAGTTCCAGAGCGGCCGCGTCGCGCGTGTGCTGCCCCAGCTGTGCCTGTAGCGCCGCCACTCGCTCCTCCACAGTCGCTAGCCCCGTCGATAGTGCTGCCATCTGCTGCTCAGCTTCCGTTAAATTTCTGTTAATCAGAGACAGCTTTTATATTTTTTAGAGGAAATGTTATTTGAAATTAATCCTAATTTTACGTTGGTTAGATATGAGCAAGACTGTATATCTTTGGACAATAAGGCAGTGACTCAGTTATTTATGCTATTACGGTTTCAGCAGGATCATGCATTTATGCCAGTTTAAAATACACACTTCTGACTAAATAACATCATTATATATGTAGTGTAATAAATATAAGCGGAAATATTATTTGATCATTTAGACAGGTACTGCATTGCACGAAGAATCGATAATCTATAATGTCACAAATTACACCATGACAAACAACAATTACACAACGACCTTGAAATCAGTACAGTTTAAGAAAAATTAAACGATCAATGATATCCTACAGAGTCAAAATAGACAATCATCCAAATATACTAGCTACGCACTTAATGGATAGTAATTGAACATTCAAAAAGCTAAAACGAAGTGTCTCATAGTTTTATATGGATCATTATACATAAAGGTCGCAAGTCGCTGGACTGACTCGCTATTCAAGACAATTAATAAAATCATAACTTTATGCTAATTTTGGCCCTGTCTTATCTATCATTTACACTGCTGACCTCCCAGAAACACACGAGTTAACTACGACTATATTTGCTAACCACAGAGTGACACAATCCGATATCTCGGTATGCATCTAGACAAAAGACTGACCTGTAAAAACACATCAAATCAAAACAAGACCAGCTGAGCATGCGGTTCAGAAACATTTACTGTCAGGCAGTAAATGTTGGCACGTAACTCCAAACTGTCTATCGACAACAAAATGATTCTAAGACCGCCGGCACAGCTATGGGGAAGTGCTAGCAAGTGACTTTAAGTTCATAGTGTCGACGTAATACCGATTGGGGTCACTAGATGACGTTGTGCGTGTGACGTCAATAATTAAAAGTCGGTGTTAAGATTCTCTGGGGTTGAACCATCTCGACATGTATTATTTGTTTTATGTTGATCAATTTTGAGTAGAGATTATTAGTTCTGTCGTTTACTTGAATAAATAGTTCAGATATATCCTACCAGGTTTTTTTATTGAGTATTCTGTAAGAATTATATCCCGCCCAGTTTCGCACGATCTCGGCCATATACAGCTAGCGACGCCAATATAAACATACTGCAAAATGGTATCCTATGAACAATTTCAAATGCACCCTGATTTATCACCAACACAGAGATCCACTCTAAGTTCTGACCATAAGAACTGTTAAGGAGGAGTTAAAAGTAGCAGGGAATAAGTATCAAACGCGGCTGGAAAATCACCCAAATGACCTAGCTACCGCGTTAACAACTATCAGCTACACTAAACGATTGAAACGCCATGACATACAAAAACTTGATAACAGATGGTGTAGCATGAGCGATTTCCTACTGAGGAGCTCCTTCAACATAATAAAAACGACACGGAATAAATCTGATTATATTTGGGAATTAATGCAGATAAGCACAACAACAAAAATAAAAATACTTTATCTATGCTAAATGTTTAGACTGGACAGATAGCAAGAGTACACTAAATAATGAATGTATAGTGTCGTCGAAGCAACGATAGCTCAGTGGGGAGACTAATAGACTGCAATGCAGAGGGTCTCGGGTTCGAACCCACGTCGCGCACCTCTGACTTTCTGAAGTTATATGTCTTTTCGAAATTATGTGCGTATTGATTGACATTTATCGCCTGCTCCGTGCCTCGGAGAGTACGTTAAGCCATCGGTCCCGGCTGCCATGAACATCTATGGCAGTCGTTATTGGGAAGTCAGTGCCCTGTAATGTTGGCGCGCACCCACGCCGCCGCCTCGAACGTCAGCGAGTAGTTACGTACTTGTGCAGCTCGGCCTGGTGCGCCTGCAGCGGCTGCACGCGCTGCAGCGCGGCGGCGTAGTGCAGGTTGGCGCGCACCCACGCCGCCGCCTCGAACGTCAGCGAGTAGTTACGTACTTGTGCAGCTCGGCCTGGTGCGCCTGCAGCGGCTGCACGCGCTGCAGCGCGGCGGCGTAGTGCAGGTTGGCGCGCACCCACGCCGCCGCCTCGAACGTCAGCGAGTAGTTACGTACTTGTGCAGCTCGGCCTGGTGCGCCTGCAGCGGCTGCACGCGCTGCAGCGCGGCGGCGTAGTGCAGGTTGGCGCGCACCCACGCCGCCGCCTCGAACGTCAGCGAGTAGTTACGTACTTGTGCAGCTCGGCCTGGTGCGCCTGCAGCGGCTGCACGCGCTGCAGCGCGGCGGCGTAGTGCAGGTTGGCGCGCACCCACGCCGCCGCCTCGAACGTCAGCGAGTAGTTACGTACTTGTGCAGCTCGGCCTGGTGCGCCTGCAGCGGCTGCACGCGCTGCAGCGCGGTGGCGTAGTGCAGGTTGGCGCGCACCCACGCCGCCGCCTCGAACGTCAGCGAGTAGTTACGTACTTGTGCAGCTCGGCCTGGTGCGCCTGCAGCGGCTGCACGCGCTGCAGCGCGGCGGCGTAGTGCAGGTTGGCGCGCACCCACGCCGCCGCCTCGAACGTCAGCGAGTAGTTACGTACTTGTGCAGCTCGGCCTGGTGCGCCTGCAGCGGCTGCACGCGCTGCAGCGCGGCGGCGTAGTGCAGGTTGGCGCGCACCCACGCCGCCGCCTCGAACGTCAGCGAGTAGTTACGTACTTGTGCAGCTCGGCCTGGTGCGCCTGCAGCGGCTGCACGCGCTGCAGCGCGGCGGCGTAGTGCAGGTTGGCGCGCACCCACGCCGCCGCCTCGAACGTCAGCGAGTAGTTACGTACTTGTGCAGCTCGGCCTGGTGCGCCTGCAGCGGCTGCACGCGCTGCAGCGCGGCGGCGTAGTGCAGGTTGGCGCGCACCCACGCCGCCGCCTCGAACGTCAGCGAGTAGTTACGTACTTGTGCAGCTCGGCCTGGTGCGCCTGCAGCGGCTGCACGCGCTGCAGCGCGGCGGCGTAGTGCAGGTTGGCGCGCACCCACGCCGCCGCCTCGAACGTCAGCGAGTAGTTACGTACTTGTGCAGCTCGGCCTGGTGCGCCTGCAGCGGCTGCACGCGCTGCAGCGCGGCGGCGTAGTGCAGGTTGGCGCGCACCCACGCCGCCGCCTCGAACGTCAGCGAGTAGTTACGTACTTGTGCAGCTCGGCCTGGTGCGCCTGCAGCGGCTGCACGCGCTGCAGCGCGGCGGCGTAGTGCAGGTTGGCGCGCACCCACGCCGCCGCCTCGAACGTCAGCGAGTAGTTACGTACTTGTGCAGCTCGGCCTGGTGCGCCTGCAGCGGCTGCACGCGCTGCAGCGCGGCGGCGTAGTGCAGGTTGGCGCGCACCCACGCCGCCGCCTCGAACGTCAGCGAGTAGTTACGTACTTGTGCAGCTCGGCCTGGTGCGCCTGCAGCGGCTGCACGCGCTGCAGCGCGGCGGCGTAGTGCAGGTTGGCGCGCACCCACGCCGCCGCCTCGAACGTCAGCGAGTAGTTACGTACTTGTGCAGCTCGGCCTGGTGCGCCTGCAGCGGCTGCACGCGCTGCAGCGCGGCGGCGTAGTGCAGGTTGGCGCGCACCCACGCCGCCGCCTCGAACGTCAGCGAGTAGTTACGTACTTGTGCAGCTCGGCCTGGTGCGCCTGCAGCGGCTGCACGCGCTGCAGCGCGGCGGCGTAGTGCAGGTTGGCGCGCACCCACGCCGCCGCCTCGAACGTCAGCGAGTAGTTACGTACTTGTGCAGCTCGGCCTGGTGCGCCTGCAGCGGCTGCACGCGCTGCAGCGCGGCGGCGTAGTGCAGGTTGGCGCGCACCCACGCCGCCGCCTCGAACGTCAGCGAGTAGTTACGTACTTGTGCAGCTCGGCCTGGTGCGCCTGCAGCGGCTGCACGCGCTGCAGCGCGGCGGCGTAGTGCAGGTTGGCGCGCACCCACGCCGCCGCCTCGAACGTCAGCGAGTAGTTACGTACTTGTGCAGCTCGGCCTGGTGCGCCTGCAGCGGCTGCACGCGCTGCAGCGCGGCGGCGTAGTGCAGGTTGGCGCGCACCCACGCCGCCGCCTCGAACGTCAGCGAGTAGTTACGTACTTGTGCAGCTCGGCCTGGTGCGCCTGCAGCGGCTGCACGCGCTGCAGCGCGGCGGCGTAGTGCAGGTTGGCGCGCACCCACGCTGCCAGCGGCGCGCACGCCGCGCTCGCGCGCTTAGCCGCCGCCGCCTCGAACGATGCGCCACGGCTCTCCAGCAACCGCTTCACACTGGCTATCGCCGCTGGACTTATCTGACTTGCGTCTAAGCACCTGATCAGTATTGATATAGAAGTTAATAATAATATGTGTAAAGTCAAACAATATCATACACTGCTAGAAAACCTTTAGTCCGCTTAGTCCCAGAATGTCCACTTTGCAAAATGTCAGTTAATTTCAGTATTTGTAATTTATTACTATGAAACCCTCTGTATGCGAATCTTATTCGAACTTGACCGTTTTTTACTGATAACAAGGAATTGGAAACAAGAGATATTTTTCGAAAGGGACATCTTGCGACAGGGACATTCTGCGACAGGGACATTTTACGAAAGGGACATTCTGAGAAAAGTATATTTTGCGCCTCACAGATATTTTGCGATGAGGATAGTCTGCGACTGAGCCCTTTAGTGTTTTACCTAGTTAGAGATTATAATAGTCGTCGCATAATAATAAACGCGTTTTGATGTTTATCGTCCACAATGCATAAATAACGTTGCATGAACGTACTTCACAACGACGTACACGATAATGCAAGGTCGAATACTTTAGATAAACACATTAAGTTAATTAAAATCTCGCCAATTATTAATTACCTAATCTTGCAATTAAAAGTATAAAAGAACATTGTTACAATGTTGTATCATTCTACATAGGACCATAGAGCTGTGACGCCTTGTAACCATCCTGAATCAGCAATAATAGATCAGTATCGAAAGATCGATTCGATCGATCAAGTGCCGACTCAGACTATAAAAAGGCATATTTGCTGGTGTAATAACAATGGAATGGCTTCAACATGGGTTTACGAAAAGACGAGTTTTTGCAACAAGTAATATTAAATAAACCTATAAAACTAAAATATAATTATTATTGGTGAATTGTCACGTAAGCATGGACTTAAAATCATAAAGACAATGCCGCGCCGTTGCATTCAATACTGAGACTTTGCTCCACCATAGTCTACGAGGAAAATGTCTTTGCTGATGTAAGATTGTGCCAATTTCACAGAGAATACCTGTATTAAAGTAGTGAAAATAACAAACCTAATATCTTCTTTAACGCCACGCTTCGATAAGAAATTCTTCATAGAATGCCACGAGGTGTCAGCAATACCCATGAGTCGTAGTACACCTTCCAAAACGTCACGAACCACTTCTGGTGGCGCTCGCAGCGATCTCACCTACAGCATTTATTTATTTAAAATAAATATTATCGCCCATACATGATCAGAGAATAATGCTAAGTCTTGATTAAGGTTCGTTCAAACTGGTGTCCGACCGAAACAAGATTTGCAGTTGAATCCGAAACTTCTGACTCGGTCTCCACTTTGGCCGAAACCAAAACATATTTACACTTGTTATAATTTCTATTATAAATATATTAAAATGTAGTGTATATTTTATATGTTATGAAGTTAATACATATTAAATGAAATAAAAAACCGACAATTAAAGTGTGTAATAGTTATTTATGTATGTAATAATAATTTTTACGCAAACAATAAACAATACTTCACTATTGTACCTAAGTAAACTCTTAAAAATCAACATTCATATAAAAACTAGACTCGTTAATTAAATATTTTAATGTGTTCACAGTATTAAGTAAACACTTGGTGATGAAATAATTACCTAATCGTAAGTCTCAATAAAAATTACAATATTTTGTACGGCTATCCAGCACTTAAATTATAGAAAAGTTTAAAAATTAAATGATCGTATTAAATATTATTATTTTTTAGTATTCATAATTAAGTAGTTTTGTATTGTACGCTATGATAACAAGTTTGTATACATTTTGGGTTAAGTTTAGTTGCAGCGAAAAATGCTCGAGCAATGAGTTTCGGTGCAGCCGAACTTCCAGTTGAGTTTTGACCGAAACCGAAACTGAATTTTCGGTCGACTACTAGGTTTGACATACGTACAATAATAAACTGTATTGTATTTTTTTAGTGTTGTTTATTATATAGGTGTTATGACACCATTATATTCTTTATATGTCAAGAGGCATTTCTGACAGGAGACAGAAATTCACAATTTGTACAAGTACTTACTTCGCTCAGAGATTCTGGTCGTATATCACCGACGGCCGCTCTTGCGGCAGCGATGATAGGTTCCACTGCCGCTAATTCTGCCTCTATTTCTTTTTTCCTACAAGAAATAGTTTCCAAAAATTTCTTAAATCTAGTATGGTCATTACATATAGTCAATAAGTTAATGCTTGCTTGCTTATTAAATATTGTAGATTGAAAACCTGACAGTATTTCGTTACACGTAAGCGTCAAACCGATAAGCCTAAGCCTGATTCATGTTTCTTATAGATTTACAAGTGCAGCTAAGTAGACTCGATTCTGATGACTGTAATTTGACATTGAGTTGCGCTTGTCAGCGCACAGTTGCGCTTGTTTAGGGTTTAGGTAATCCTAACGAATATTATAAATGCCAATGTGAGTTAATTTGCTACGCTTTCACCTCTACAAGACTGAAGTGATCATCATAAAATTTCGCAAACACGTTGTCAGGGGAACAGAAAAGGGCATGGGACACTTTTTTGAAAGGTGCCTTCGGTTTATTCAGAAAAAAGTACTGTTAATAATCTAACCTATATTTATGCAAGCGAAGCCGTGGACAAAATTTAGTCTATCTAGTGTGAGTCATCGATAGATACGGTTCTACGGGCACGGGTTGCTAAATACTGTAATATTTAGCAATACTAACTGGAGTTGCAAGTTTTCATTCTCGATCTCGATGTTTCTCTTGAGCGTGTGCATCTCGTCCTTCTGTTCGGTGTTGGCGCGCACGGTGGCGCTGATCTGCTGCAGCGCGGCCGCGGCCTGCGCCTGCTTGTCGCGCAGCGCCGCGTCCTGCCGCGCCGCCTCGCCCTGCAGCCGCGCCACGTCACCGCGCGCGCGCCGCAGGGCTTCCACACCCGCCTGTGAAATAGCTAACACTTGGCACTTGGCTCACAGGCTTAACCTAGTTAAACTTCTTGAGTTATCTTTTATGGTTAATCCCTGTCTTTGACGTTTAATCTAATAGATTCTTGAGATTTAGTCTAATTACTTTATACATTCAGTAGTACTGTGTTACACCTAAAAAAACCTACTTTACATCTAAAAATATACATCCCTAAAGTTTATTCTTAGTTTATGTTTACGATAGAAGTACAGCTTATTTCAATACACAGTTTAAAGACGATTTCATTTAGTTTGAACTTTCATTCGCTGTAAAAGTATCATGACTAAAGTTTTATCAATGTACTTATAACGTTTATTTGATAAAATCTATCATCATTATCAAATACTGTTATCGAGCTTAACGCATAGTATTTTACAAAATCTACTTACGGAAAGCATAACTTGTCTCTGCAAAAGCGCAGTTTTCTTCCTACTGTTAATATTGTAGTAAGTTTTCACAAAGTTGACGTATCTGCAGGGTGCGCGCTTCCATTCCACGTCGACGCTTTTGTGTATGTTCACAAAGCCGTTCACGGGCAAGGCTTCTAATTGCTCCTTTGACGCCTCCATAGCATTTTCTTTGAGCAATCTATAAAGCCCAAATACCAACCGATTGTATTTTGTCTCTATATAAATATTTATTTTTATTAGATGAATTATGTGTAATAAAACAAAATACTGATTTTATGATACATATTACAATAATAATACACACAAATAAAATAACGGTAAACGCATAACAATTTACGTGTCGTAAATCAATATCAGAATCAGACGTCGAAATCGTGCCTTATGGACTTATTTTAATTTTAAATTAGTTTTATTCAATAATAAATATATTTAGTACAATAAAATTGTATATTTGTGACCAACGAAGTGTTTCATGCTGTGTCTTAAGTCGGATCCACGAATCTACATAAATCACTGGTCGTAGGAGTTCATCACTGTGACAACGGACGAAATTTGGACATTCATCGTGTAAACCTGGGGAGTATTCTACTTTTTATAGCCCTTACAAACCCTCCACTACACTTGTTTACTCTGCTCATTATACTGTGAGCTTCGTCTACCACACACCGGCACAGTTTTGTCTCTTTTTGCTTGACAATAGGTGAAAGCAAAATTGACGACCAAACACTCGCCTTACGCATGCATAAATTCATATTTCTACTTCACATTCAGCTTAGTAGCTACTTTTGAGCTTTTGTGTGCATTCTTATGTAATTTTTCATTATAATTTCGCCTTTCCTCTTAAATTTATTTTTACGTTTGGCCCACCGTTTTGAAAAATGAAAAAACAATCTTAATTAATGGCAACATTGACAGAACTCCATATAGAATATATGTTTGTCTTGGACCAGTGGGACTGATAAGAAGATGAAGTTAGATCCTTCAGTAATTGTAGTGATGTTTTTCTAGGTCACTGAGCCGCAGTACTGAGCTTGAAGCAAACCTGAATGAAGCTCATATTAAAATTATTACTGTAGAACAAACTATTCAGATGCTCAACAGTACTGTGACTCAGAACTCCTGGGGAAAAACTAGTATATTACTTACTAGTATATTATTTAGTATATTACATAGTAATAAAAATAAACTTAGTTATGTTTTTATAAAAAGTACTAGGAAATTGAGAAAATACCTTAAGTTAAATAAATTAATTAAAAAGTTAAATATTAATCGTAATAAGTTAAACAAGGTTAGGAAGGTGACACGGCATAACAGTGAATTGGTGAAGGAGAATAAGGCTTAGGTTACAGTATGAAGCACATACAGCTGAATTTAATCGTCAAACTAATAACTTAGAGGAAAAGCTTACAAGAATCAGTATAAAGAAACATCAGAATATATTTTGAAGTATGAGGAAATTGCCAGAGTTGGTAGGGAGAACATAGAACATGTTCTCTCACAAACTAAAAACAATCTTTGAGGTAAGTGCTTACAGGCTACAACTAATAACAACCTGTCAGCTGTTTGTGATTTGGATTCAGTAAACAGTGGTACCACCTCCTTTTCTGATCATGAAGATATGTCTGTGTCTTCTTTGGTGAATAATATTAACATAAATATATTCAGGTTTTCTGACCAAATAGGGGTAGGTTTTAGTAGGTTAATTAATTCTTATACAGAGTGGCTTTGCATAAATGTTTGTTCGCCTAGGGCTAGGTTAAGTTCTTTAATTGATAAGTTAAAACTATAAAATTAAATGCAGTGTCAACAGTCATATTTCTTTATGGTGACAGCTTATCTGTCACTAAAAATGAGGCAATCCATTTGACAGAGGTAATCGAATCATTACATTTTAGAATAGGGTATAACTTTATTCTTTGTGCATTACCATATTCCTATGTACTAACAAACGAACAAAATAGGAACATTGAAAAACTTAATTTACTTTTTTACAACAGTACCTACATGTCACTACAATTATAGTTTATTGTTTGACACTACTAAGTTTATAAGTAAATTTTTATTAACTAATGATACAATGTATTGGTCTTTTTATTATAAAGAGCAACTTGATAAATTATTAGCATTTAATATACAGGGTGTCCGGTAATTAATGGATAACCTGGAAATGTCTTATAGTGGAACTGATGGCCGTTCAGGAAAAAATATGAAAAAGTATCTATCCTAACTACTACCTGAGATACGTGTTTTTTTTTAATTACCATGTATAACTTTCTTGTATACTACGACCATAAATGAATGAAATCCATCGGTTTTTTGTTGTTTTATTATTAAACACTAATTATGCTAATAGATAGACAGTCAAAAGTATGCTATGCTAATATAGTTTTCACTTTTTAACATAGTTTTTTTTTCTTACTTTGTTTTCATTTTTTCTGAACGGCCTTCAGTTCTACTATAAGACATTTCAAGGTTATCCATTAATTACCG
The DNA here is from genome assembly GCA_963675205.1 of Catocala nupta. Taxonomy (NCBI): domain Eukaryota; kingdom Metazoa; phylum Arthropoda; class Insecta; order Lepidoptera; family Erebidae; genus Catocala; species Catocala nupta. The sequence continues at coordinate 19,479,619 of OY776081.1, forward strand.
GACACCCTGTATGTAGCGACTCAGGTACCAGTAGTAGTAGTGTAGGGCAGTGTATGTTTTAGGAAATAGTAGTATTACCAATACAAATTTTTATATTGACACTTCTAGTAGTTTAAACTGTTAGGTGAGACAAAGGATAGGCAGACACAGTATTAGACTAATTCATCAGAATATTCAGGTTCTATCTGGCAAGGAGTTAGAATTAGATTTATTTTTTAAGCAACATAACATTCAAATAGGTTGCATAACGGAACATTCGTTAAAACCTAAGCAATTAATATTTAATAACGAATATTATTCAATTGTATGTAGGTAAGTGCGTTTGTAAGAAAGAATTCTATACATGGTGGCTCTCTAAAATGTATGTAACAATCTAAAATGTAAAGAACGTAAAGATAATTATAGTAAATCTTTCTATCGAGCGCACTGTTGAATTATCCTGTGTGGAATTAGAGCAACATGTCATAGTTTGTGTGTACCACCGCAGAGTGACTTTAGTGTATTTGAAACCGTAATAGAGGATATTTTAAAAGGCTTGAGTTTTAGTAATAGGCATATAGTAGTGTGTGGTGATTTTAATGTTAATTTACTTGAGCAGTCAGCTCTCTCTATGAGATTTATTAGTTTATTTGGATCATTTAATTTAAAGCGTTTATTTTTTTAACACACTAGGATCACTTCACATTCTGCTACCTGCTTAGATAATGTATTTTGCGACTGCCAATTTCTGAATAGGGCCATATTGAGTGAACTGACATCTGATCACTGTGGGCAAAAGGTAGTATTTTCTGTGAGTACAATTCACAAAGAGAATAAGGTCACGTGTAGACCGATGACATCTAATCGCTTAAAGGAATCTAATGATAAGTGCCAAAGTTGTCAATATGGACCTTTCTCTAAATAATCCAGACGAACTATATGAGTTTTTACTTAACATAATTACTAACACAATTACTTTAGAATGTAATAACATAATTACTTTATAATGTAATAATATTTTAAATGTAAGATCTTTAGTCAGAATAATAAGATTAAATTTTGTGATTGGGAAACATCTGGGATATATAGAAGTGGGGCAAATCTATAAGAATTATATGGTATGTAACAATACAATTTCGATCCAAATTTGATTCAATATGTTAAAAGTTATTCAAAATTATTTAAAAAAGACTTGTGCCACTGCCAAGTCCCTTTACCTAAAAACTAAAATTCAAAATACTTATGATAAAATTAAAACTACATGGAACATTATTAACAATGAAACAGGTCGCTGCAAGGTGCGCGATAATTAATTTGAACTGAATGTAAATAATAGCGTAATTTCAAATAATTTGGAAGTAGCCGATACATTCAATAACTACTTCGCAAAAATACCTTTAAATACTACTAGTACCCTTAGGTCTTGCCCAGCTCGAGCAGAATACATGGTTAGGAGCAGCGTGGAAAAGTGCAAGACACAATTTTAGTTTTAAATGTGTACATCCGTATGATATAACAAAAGTATTTAAGACACTCAAATCAAAAAAATCAGCCGAATTCTGTGGTATTTCTGTAAAATTAGTTGCAAGTATTATTGTTAATATAGCGCCACACCTAGCCGCAATATTCAACGGATGCATTGATGTGGGCATTTTTCCAAATATAATGAAATGTAGTAAAATAATACCTTTATTTAAAAATGGATGCAAAAGTGACCCTAGTAGTTTTAGGCCAATTTCAATATTACCTGCTATTAGTAAAATATTTGAGAAGCTTATATTACAGCGATTAGAGAGCCACTTTACTGTAAACAATTTATTTCATGCTGATCAATATGGTTTTAGGAAGGGCCGTTCTACGATAGATGCGGGTGTTACACTTTTAAGATATGTATTCAGTGCCTGGGAAAATTCGCAAGATGTCATTGGCTTATTCTGCGTTGACCATCATACGCTGTTGCGAAAACTCGGACATTATGGCATCAGAGATACTGCACTTGACTTAGTTGGTTCCTACCTAAGCAATAGACTACAATAGGTTGATATCAACGGAAGTAGATCTTCTGGATTACCAGTCACAATGGGCGTGCCACAGGGCTTAATTTTAGGACCCTTTCTGTTTTTAGTGTACGTAAATGATTTGCCGTTCTTCGTGCAGGATTTATGTGACATTGTTTTATTTGCAGATGACATCTCTTATTTTTAAAGTAGACAGAAGAGCAACACATTTAAATACTGTTCATGATTCGCTCGCGCACATCCTGGACTGGTTTACGTCGAATAATTTACTGCTAAACTCTAAAAAGACAAAATGTATCAAGTTTACATTGCCAAATATAAAGAGTCCTAACATAAATATAAATTTAAATAATGAAATTATTACTTTCATACAATCGACAGTTTTGTGATCTAAAGTCAAACCTATAAAGGTTTGACTTTAGATCACAAAGTTCATTGGGGCGCTCATATATCGTGTCTTGCAGGGAAACGTAGCTTAGCCGCATACGCAATTCGGAAAGTAAGATAGCTTACTGATGTAGATACTGCGAGACTAGTTTACTTCAGTTACTTTCACAGTGTCATGTCCTACGGTATATTATTGTGGGGCAAGGCAGCTGATATCGAGACAATTTTATTCTTCAAAAGCGTGCAGTACGTAGCATTTATAATTTCGGACCACCAGTTTCCCTGAAAGATCGATTTAAAGAAATAGGCATACTTACTGTTGCGTCGCAATATATATTTGCTAACATTATGTTTATTAAACATAATATTCACTTATAATAAATAATAAATATAATAAATAAAATAAAATTTATTGTGTCAAATAATTCGTTTTACAGAAAGTTATGTTCGAAATCTTCTTTTAAGCAAATAATGCCTGTAGTAGAAAACTCCGCTCCTCCATATTTTACAAAGCGTGATAATTAACACAATAATTTGAACTCTAGGATACATTATGATAAATACAAACATATACTTTAAAATGTGTGTGGTGTGTATGTGTGTGTGTGTGTGTATGTGTATGCGTGAGTGTGAGTGCATGTGTGTGAGTATGTGTGTGTATGTGTGTGTGCGTTTGTGTGTGTGTGTGTGTGTGTGTGTGTGTGTGTGTGTGTGTGTGTGTGTGTGTGTGTGTATATATACATAGATCATTCGGCATGCTGTAACAATGAATGCTTCTGTGTCCTCATATGTAAGTGGTTTTATCCACTTAACTAATGTTTTTTGCAGTCATAATATTCTTTTGTGTGTATGTATATAATTTTATTTATTCTATTATATATTTGAGCTGAACGTTTATTATATTGCATACATCCAAATTTAGTTTTTGTTGAAGGTATATTCGCTATATTATACTTCCTTCTTTTTGAGTTTAAACCCACATTAAAAGGCAAGGACTTATGCTTTTTCAAGACCGTTTGAACTATGTACAACTTCCGGACAGAGAGTACATCACTAATCTGATAAAGAATAATATTAATAAAATAAAATAAAATAAGAATAGTGATATCCATAACATAAACACTAGAAATAAGCATAAGTTAGTATGCCCATATCATCGTTAACATAACGTTCACAATACATTTGCGAGACTCGGTATACGTTTTTTTGATAAACTACCTATCAATATAATTAATTTACCATTGCTTAAATTTAAAAGCGCCGTTAAGATACAACTTATTCGGAAGGGTTATTATTCAGTCAACGACTACTTAAATGACAAAAACTCATGGAGCTAGTTGCTTGTTGCATACAGGATTCAAAGACCTGTATTACTTAGATGTCAATTTAGTAATGTAGAGGTACCTCCTGATTATTTGTGATATTAACAAGTAACTTGTTTCTTAATTTGATTGTTATTGAAGAATATAAATCCAAAACCGCATTTAGTCACGGACTGCCTTTGCATAGTCACAAAGTGTAAATGTATGCGCCATCATACCATCCTACTGTCTATTTTAGATTTATATTAAAGCATATACCTTAGCCCAAATTATTTAATCTCCATAATATTATTAGTTATTATTGTTATTATCTTTAGTTTTTTATAGTCAGTAGTATATGGCATAATGGCTGCAACATCTTGTTAATCTGAGTTGTAAAATATTGAAATTATATTTAATTGGCGGTTTAAACGAGTGGCCGTGAGTTTCTTGCAGGTTTCTTTTCATAGACTCAACTCTTTGCCTGAACCTAGCAACTAACCTAAATGTTACTTTGTGACCTAAATGAATAAATGATTTCTGACTTTGACTTAAATGTGGTTACACTTATGTTATGTGGTCATATATAAAGTTTATCTATAAGAAACATTTGATATAGTATCACATGCATAACATCCTAAATTCATTATTATGAATATCTTTTCTAAAAAGCAAACATCAATTATTACTAAGTCAACAACCAAAAGCATGTAAAATGTCCAGATGAATCAGAAAGGACCGTAGATAATAATGATGGTAATTAACTGAAATACTGTATTATGGTACTATGTTAGGATTTGTTTATCCCAATATAACATATAATGGAGCTATTAAAATATATTATCAAATAATATACTTTTTATACCATAAAACTTGACATGATTGTATCTACTGTGCCTATTATATCCGGAAGCACACCACGCACAGACAGCGGAGGCGGAGCGGTACTGGAGGTAGAATGTTTGTATTGTTCAATTTAGAATGAAACGTTACACACCAAACTGCACGAATGGCGTAGTGGTTTAAGTGGTCGCCTCGACACTGCCACTGCGTCGAGTGTTGTGAGTTCGAATCGAGACTAAAGCTTGTGTGATCCACAAATGGGTCTTCTGAGTCGATGTTCTTTGTGTCCGTTGTTTGAATGTTTGTAAAGTACCCTGTGATACAGGATTATTCCTAATGCGAGAGTTGTCATTTTAAATAGAGTATAGAGATTGTGTGTGTTATGTTTTATAGTAATTCGAACAATACAAAAGTTCCGCCTCCGGTAGCGCCACTGCCTCCGCTGTCTGTATGTGAAAGGCTTTAAGTAAATATAACCACGCCATATATTTTACACACAATTTATACATAGATAATAATAAAAGTACAGTGCAAAACACATTACCTTCAATGTATACAGTGCAACGGTGTGAAAATGAACTCTAAGTGCATGGTGCGTCGCATAAGTACGCGGTAGCCGGTACCTCTGGACGAGCAGGCGCGGCACTTCACGCAACGTCTCGTCACACCATCGCTCTATCCACACCACGTTCCCATCGTTGTATAGTAACGGATACTTGTCCATAAGTTCCGATAGATTTTCTTGGTTTTTATCTAGGCATATTATAATGCCGAGGTTTTCTTTTACGTCTGCAAGAATAATATACATACATTGACTTAGGCCAGAGGTGTAAATACTTATCATATTAACGCCATCAGCTATGTGCTGATGGTGTGAATAATATAATAATAATAAATATTTATTCAATAAATAAAAGTCTTTACAAAATTATATACACATTACAGGCTCCTTTTTGTATTAAATTCACATTAAAACTATATTAATCTAAAGGAAAACATTTATAATTTAAATATTGGACAAAAGAGACTTGTTTATGAAGTCTGTTTTTACATTGTATTACCTGAATTAGTAAAGACCTGTGACCTGTGACCTCTGTTTCAGGCTGTTTCTATTATTACATTTTTATTCTATTGATAATAAAGTAAGAGTCTACAAAAAACATTTATACATGTACTGCAAACATGTATAGTTAAGTATACAACTAAAATTGTTTTAAACAATAATAATTATAATGAAAAATTGCTTAAACAATAAGAAATTATTTAAAAACTACTAGCAATTTCTCTATATCTGAATACGTAAGCGTTTTTAGGTACTTTGTTAAAACTATATGACATTGATTATGATTAATGCTATATATATCTAACAACTTATTTAGTTTATTGTACAAGGCCCTAAGAATAAGAAAATCTCTTCATGTAAGCATGCTTAGTTTGGAAACTTTCACAAACTAAGTCTTTCCGTCTTTTGTTTGTAGGTAAAAAAGGTAGTTAAAGTGTATGTTATTTAAGGACAGTGTGCAGGATAAATAATTGTCAGACCGTTAAAATGTTAGTTGATTGGTATAGTTCATAGGTAGGGAATATGAAAGGGCCGAATGTGGCTAACTTTAAGATGGCTCTGCGCATTTTTGCTCTTTGCAATATGATAAGTACGACCGTGAGTTTGTAGGGCGAGCCTATTGCTGTCCTTCGGGTTTATGGTTATAAGCGATTTTTTTCCTATGGTTCAACGAGGCGGTTAATGTAAGAATATAAGATGTTTTTCAAAAGACACCAAATAAAATTTGATTTACTTGAATATTTACCGAAGTATTACTATTTCGTCATGATATAATATAATATAATAATATTTATTTCACCAAAAAATGCAAATGCAAATCTTCGATACCTACTAATGTTGTAAACTTATGTCGCGAGTATCTGGTAGCGCACAGTCCGTACACACGACATTGAATCGCAAGACACGAGTTTTCTATTCTGCCACTGTAGGCTTAGCTATCATACAGAATTTATAGAAGAAAAAGAATGTAAGAAAAAAAAAAAATGAAAAGAAAAGGAATTTGAAGTTTGGAATTTGCAGTTTGAAATTTGTAGTTTAAGTTTAAAGTTAAACATTTGGAATTTGGAGATGTTAAATTTAGAATTGGAATTTAAAAATATAGCTTTCACATGGATATTTATCTAATGTATTCATTTATGTGTATTTATTTATATGTATGTATTTATGTGTGTATGTATATATGTATGCATGTATGTACATATGTGTGGGTATATGAATTTATATGTATTACGTATTATATTGTTTTGTTTCACGTCCTATACAAATAAATAGTAAATATGGGTACTGAAGGGAAACCTGTAATTAGCTGTACTCATAGATAAGAAAAATGTATATATCGCAGTTGGTTTTCTTAATAAAATAAAATAAAATACGGCTCACACGAATTTAATTTACAAAATGTCTGACACAAGTGACGATGAAACTATTTTACGGCCTTCCATACTGCTACTATTCAATAATTGCCCCGCCATCTTAAAAATCGCGGCAACGTTTGTATCGACGATCTCGGCCGGCAGGTAGCGCACGATTGGTGTCGGCGTCTAATGAACAAAATGTTGGCGACGCGTGCCTGTGTACGAACCTCTATAATTTTGTATTGCAGTAGTCGTTTAGAGACCAAAATCGTCGGGTATCGAAGATTTGCATAGGCTTGTGTACTAAGGGCCTTATACAACAACTTTGTCCGTCCGTCTGTCTGTTATACAACTTTTAACTCAAGAACCGTAAGAGCTAGAGACTCGCGGTCAACGCCATTCGACTCGGCATTGTCGATATACACCCGAAATGACTATGACCTTTGACCTCTGACCTCAAGGTCATGTGGTATCACGTGACCTTTGCATAGCGCTTGAACATTTTTTCGAACTCTAAGATTTACGGCAACTTATTTAGGTTTCTCACTTGTTTACACAAGGCATTTATTTCTGAGTTCTCGATGAAGAACGGCCAAGCGATCTTATCTATCTTAGGTGCTCGTTATGTAGTTAATATTTTCCACCGTAATGTTATCTAACAGTATTCTATCTTCATATAAACGGTCGGAACGCCAATTAAACCTACGCGCCTCGAGCTCGGTATACACTCGGTACACAATCTGTCGCGAAAGCGCCGCAATGACGAACGTAGCTACGGTGTGATGGTTTTCTCGACAGTAAGCGATTTGTGAATATTGGATTAAAATAAATACAAGTACCTACTTACATAATAATTATCGCAAAGTACAATTGCAAACAAAAGTATTTTTAATTACAGTTTATATCCGAATGGGGATTTTTTATACTATTAAATTTAACAATGAAGCTTTTCGGACGTCTCAGTCGAGGTGCAAATATTTTTTTGTCTCAATTATATAAGGTTGTTTTTTAATAAATTTAGGAATATATAGGAATAGGAAGTGTTCAATAAAAATCATGTTGTTTTTTTGATTCTACTAATCAAAAAACACAACATGACTTTTATTGAACACGTTGTATTTGTATCACAACAAAAAATCATTTTTAAATAAAATATTTTAACCCCCGACGCAAAAACGACGGGGTGTTATAAGTTTGACGTGTCTGTGTGTGTGTGTGTGTGTGTGTGTGTGTGTGTGTGTGTGTGTGTGTGTGTGTCTGTGTCTGTGTCTGTGTCTGTGTCTGTGTCTGTGTCTGTGTCTGTGTCTGTGTCTGTGTCTGTGTCTGTGTCTGTGTCTGTGTCTGTGTCTGTGTCTGTGTCTGTGTCTGTGTCTGTGTCTGTGTCTGTGTCTGTGTCTGTGTCTGTGTCTGTGTCTGTGTCTGTGTCTGTGTCTGTGTCTGTGTCTGTGTCTGTGTCTGTGTCTGTGTCTGTGTCTGTGTCTGTGTCTGTGTCTGTGTCTGTGTCTGTGTCTGTGTCTGTGTCTGTGTCTGTGTCTGTGTCTGTGTCTGTGTCTGTGTCTGTGTCTGTGTCTGTGTCTGTGTCTGTGTCTGTGTCTGTGTCTGTGTCTGTGTCTGTGTCTGTGTCTGTGTCTGTGTCTGTGTCTGTGTCTGTGTCTGTGTCTGTGTCTGTGTCTGTGTCTGTGTCTGTGTCTGTGTCTGTGTCTGTGTCTGTGTCTGTGTCTGTGTCTGTGTCTGTGTCTGTGTCTGTGTCTGTGTCTGTGTCTGTGTCTGTGTCTGTGTCTGTGTCTGTGTCTGTGTCTGTGTCTGTGTCTGTGTCTGTGTCTGTGTCTGTGTCTGTGTCTGTGTCTGTGTCTGTGTCTGTGTCTGTGTCTGTGTCTGTGTCTGTGTCTGTGTCTGTGTCTGTGTCTGTGTCTGTGTCTGTGTCTGTGTCTGTGTCTGTGTCTGTGTCTGTGTCTGTGTCTGTGTCTGTGTCTGTGTCTGTGTCTGTGTCTGTGTCTGTGTCTGTGTCTGTGTCTGTGTCTGTGTCTGTGTCTGTGTGTGTGTCTGTGTCTGTGTGTGTGTGTGTGTGTGTGTGTGTGTGTGTGTGTGTGTGTGTGTGTGTGTGTGTGTGTGTGTGTGTGTGTGTGTGTGTGTGTGTGTGTGTGTGTGTGTGTGTGTGTGTGTGTGTGTGTGTGTGTGTGTGTGTGTGTGTGTGTGTGTGTGTGTGTGTGTGTGTGTGTGTGTGTGTGTGTGTGTGTGTGTGTGTGTGTGTGTGTGTGTGTGTGTGTGTGTGTGTGTGTGTGTGTGTGTGTGTGTGTGTGTGTGTGTGTGTGTGTGTGTGTGTGTGTGTGTGTGTGTGTGTGTCTGTGTCTGTGTGTGTGTCTGTGTCTGTGTCTGTGTCTGTGTCTGTGTCTGTGTCTGTGTGTGTGTGTGTGTGTGTGTGTGTGTGTGTGTGTGTGTGTGTGTGTGTGTGTGTGTGTGTGTGTGTGTGTGTGTGTGTGTGTGTGTGTGTGTGTGTGTGTGTGTGTGTGTGTGTGTGTGTGTGTGTGTGTGTGTGTGTGTGTGTGTGTGTGTGTGTGTGTGTGTGTGTGTGTGTGTGTGTGTGTGTGTGTGTGTGTGTGTGTGTGTGTGTGTGTGTGTGTGTGTGTGTGTGTGTGTGTGTGTGTGTGTGTGTGTGTGTGTGTGTGTGTGTGTGTGTGTGTGTGTGTGTGTGTGTGTGTGTGTGTGTGTGTGTGTGTGTGTGTGTGTGTGTGTGTGTGTGTGTGTGCGTGCGTGCGTGCGTGCGTGCGTGCGTGCGTGCGTGCGTGCGTGCGTGCGTGCGTGCGTGCGTGCGTGCGTGCGTGCGTGCGTGCGTGCGTGCGTGCGTGCGTGCGTGCGTGCGTGCGTGCGTGCGTGCGTGCGTGCGTGCGTGCGTGCGTGCGTGCGTGCGTGCGTGCGTGCGTGCGTGCGTGCGTGCGTGCGTGCGTGCGTGCGTGCGTGCGTGCGTGCGTGCGTGCGTGCGTGCGTGCGTGCGTGCGTGCGTGCGTGCGTGCGTGCGTGCGTGCGTGCGTGCGTGCGTGCGTGCGTGCGTGCGTGCGTGCGTGCGTGCGTGCGTGCGTGCGTGCGTGCGTGCGTGCGTGCGTGCGTGCGTGCGTGCGTGCGTGCGTGCGTGCGTGCGTGCGTGCGTGCGTGCGTGCGTGCGTGCGTGCGTGCGTGCGTGCGTGCGTGCGTGCGTGCGTGCGTGCGTGCGTGCGTGCGTGCGTGCGTGCGTGCGTGCGTGCGTGCGTGCGTGCGTGCGTGCGTGCGTGCGTGCGTGCGTGCGTGCGTGCGTGCGTGCGTGCGTGCGTGCGTGCGTGCGTGCGTGCGTGCGTGCGTGCGTGCGTGCGTGCGTGCGTGCGTGCGTGCGTGCGTGCGTGCGTGCGTGCGTGCGTGCGTGCGTGCGTGCGTGCGTGCGTGCGTGCGTGCGTGCGTGCGTGCGTGCGTGCGTGCGTGCGTGCGTGCGTGCGTGCGTGCGTGCGTGCGTGCGTGCGTGCGTGCGTGCGTGCGTGCGTGCGTGCGTGCGTGCGTGCGTGCGTGCGTGCGTGCGTGCGTGCGTGCGTGCGTGCGTGCGTGCGTGCGTGCGTGCGTGCGTGCGTGCGCGTGCGCGTGCGCGTGCGCGTGCGCGTGCGCGTGCGCGTGCGTGTGCGTGTGTGTGTGTGTGTGTCTGTGGCATCGTAGCTCCCGAACGGATGAACCGATTTTAATTTTGTTTTTTTGTTGAAAGGTGAATTAGTCGGGAGTGTTCTTAGCTACGTTTGATAAAAATCGTTTCAAGATGGCCGCCGCCACAAAATGGCGGATTACATATTTTTTCACAACTTCCTCAATATGGGTATCAAATGAAAGGGCTTGACTAGTAGAATACTATACACTATGATAAATTTCAAATCCAAGATGGCCGCCGCCACAAAATTACGTATTTTCACAAATTAAAATTTTTCAATATGGGTATCAAATGAATAATGTGTCGGGGGTTTTTTAAATTTTATATATTTACAATCACGAAACTAGAAAGTAACTCAAGTAGGTAGATGAAATTAAAATATTGTAGGTTGCCCATCTACAATATTTTAATTCCCTCTCGCGTGTTCGTGTAGGTACTGCTCGGCTGTAGGTAATTATTTCAAGGACATAGCTGAGTTAGTTAACATTACATTGTATTTTCTAAGGAAATCTCGCGCTGTTTCCGGCTTTATTCTAATATGGCGACAAATATGATCCAAATTATTTTAACTTTCTGTTTGCAATAAATGATTTCAAACCGTATTTATGAAATAAGTACTACGTGAAAGCTAGAGGGGGAGGAGGTCTCGGGTTATACTATGGGCGTTGACCGAGGGGAAGGAGGGGATAGAAAATTGTAAGCATCGGGTTATGTTGTATAGTTACGTTCCCTAAGGTACAGTAGACTGCATAACTATAGTCTGGTATTAAAGAAAGATGAAGTATGTATAAGACGATGTAAATAATTACTAGCAAGGAAGTTGGTGCCGCGCGTGGCGGGCAGCAGCAGCGGCGGCAGCGCGTGCACGCCGCGCGCGCGCCGCGCCGCCTCCAGCGCCGCCAGCGCGCGCGCGCACGCGCCGCCCGCGCACACCAGCGCCATCGTGCGCTTGCCTTCACCCGCGCAACACAGAGCCTACACCAACAATACACATTATTCACTTATTATTTGTATACAATTACCAACAGATAAATATTATAAATGTTCTCGAAGATATTATGGTAAGTCTGCCAATCCGTACTAGGCCAGCGTGGTGGACTATGACCCAATCCTTCTCACCGGAAGAGCTCGTACCCACGACAACAGCAACAGTAGTAACAGTGAGACAGTTTAATACAGGGCTGATATTATATATATCGGAGGAAGCTAGGAATCGGGTTGATTGTTGTTTGCACGTATAATTCACAATATAAATTGTCTACATTTTAATTACTTTTAAAACTCTTAATTTAATTTTATTTGTTAAATTATTCTATAGCTCAAAAACCTTATTAATCTAATAAAAGTCATGATTTGATTGTAGTACTACGTAACGACCAATCAGAGCAGAGCACGTGCCTCGAGCGGGGTCGAGGCGCCATCTTGGCTTGGTGAAGTCAGTTCAGTCAGTCGGTAGTTCAGTTTTTATGGAGGACTTTGAAGTGTGAGCTAGCGATCGAGTTGGATCGTTGTTAAGAGACTAAAATATAAAGTAAGATCGGTGTCCCGAACCCGCTGCTCGGTTTTTACTGTTAATTCTCGTTTAGTTAATCAGAACTATTGTGTTATCTTACAATAAACTGCTGTGAACTTGTGATCATTGTGTTTTGTGCTCGCATTTTACCCTAATGACGCCCGCAAAGCCCGCAATCAGTAGTGATGACGTCGGCGGGAACAGTGCTTCTCCGACATCAGAAGTGGGATCTGAACTCCATTCTCACTGGTCTTGGCGATAGCTCAAAAAGCGAGCGCCGCGTGGACAGCTGCGAGATGGTTGCTGTACGAATAGTTACAATAATCAGGTGGGTCGCTTTCATTTTATTGTTTCCGGAGCCGTAAGTTCTCTTGTGTAATTACTAATTAATTGTAGCTGACATATTTTAATGCACTCGTTATGATAATTCTGTTCAAGTAACTGGTAGGTACAGATAATTCCATTATTTGTTGTACCGACGAACTCTGATTGAGGTTATTTTTAATGAGAATAATCTTGCAATTTTGTTTAATATTCTACCCGACTATGCTATACAGTATGAGGTTATAGTAGGCCGTGATAATTATTTTAAAATAAGGATTTACAATAACTTGGTTACTATTTGTGAAGTACCTTCAGTAATTCGTTTTTATAATGTTGATTTCGAGGTCTACTCGGACAACATGCTAAAGTTAATGTTGTTTTAGCTTAGCTATTGAAATTTAATGGTAAATGGTTAACGAAAAATGCGTGTGAATATTCGGCTAATCTATCCAGATGTTATCGTTCAACGTCGTCCATACCGATAAGTTTAGATGACAGGCAGGTTGTACGTACTAAAGTTAACGAATAATAATTGTTACCAGCTACAAGTATTTGTCTTAGTTGTTAGACTTTTGCGAGTTTATTAGTCAATAAGCGCAACGGTGGTGATCGTATAAGCATTGACTATCGCGTACTTAATAGAAATACTGTGCCAGGTGGTTTGCGCTTGCCTTTCAGAACTAGTAAGGCCCTTAAGGCGAACGTTTCTTTTAGGTACTCAGTTGTGTGTAGTCGCTGACAAAAGTTTTGCCAGCAAACATTTTAGAATTTTGTGAGTCCAACTGAATTAACTTTCATTTGATTGCTACTGGTTAAAATGGTAGCACAGGTTAGTTTAAAGATAATAATACTATCTTCTGTAAAAACTGTGTAATAAATCGTAGCAGGTTGCTTGTAGAGCTAAAGCGGGCGAAGTTTGGAGCTAGCATAAGCTGGACGTGTACCGCGTGACAAGTGATAATCACCTCGAACTTAACAAGATGTGTAGCGTGATCTCTGAACTTTTTACTAATTAATGATACTAAAGTAGAAGTAGATGTTTAGAAAATGAGAGAACAAGCGGAAAGGAACTAGTTTTGACTGTAATATAGCTACACTAATAACATTCCCGAATGGTGATCTAGTTGAGAACCAAAATAAAAAAATAAAATAAATAATAAAAAAACTATTCAAACTCGGTTGAATCCTGAGTATGAAATGCCATTTAACATTATGAAATTGCTTGATGGAGACCGTTATCTTTTGAAGTCCCTTACTGGCAACTGAACTTAAAAGTACGCTCGCTTTTGTATAAGAAATATGCCTTGAAGTGAAGTTCCTTCCAAATTAAACTGGTGTGATTGGGAATCCGATGTTGAGAACATTGGCGAAGGTACCATTGGGAGTACGTAGACACATACCATGACTATTTGGTGGCACTGTACGCACTTGTCTGTGGTCGTAACTGAAACTCAGATGTGAGTTGTTCAGGGGGCGATGGACAGCTGGTGGTGCAGCGATGACCTGGGTCTCGGAGGAGACTTTTGTTGGTGGTCGTATCGCGGGAGGCGATAGCGGTATGGGTGACTGCTGGTGACTAGCTGTTGAAAAGGCCATGTCATGTCATTGTATGTGATCGAGATAGGTTAACTTTTGATCGTTGGTTCATTTGATTTTGCGAACGATCTTCACTGAGAGGATAAGACATTTAACTTTTGAAAATAAATAAAGAAATTCCCGTAACACAATTTGATCAGGTAGACCGAGGTTAATAGTTTACTCCAAGATGATTTCTTGTTTACAGATACACAAGGGGACGTTCCAGATCAAGGCGCGATTTAACAGGATCAAGGCCCTATTACTTCGGCTTTCTATTGGTAGACACGAGGAAGTTGCAGATCAATGTGCAATTTGATGGCATCAAGGCTCAAAGATGTCGGGCTCCAGAAGAAGCCACCACTGACTAACTAATACTGCAACGAAAAATGCCGCATCGCGACGCACTGCCCGAAAAAGAAAGTCTACGCAAGTTTAGAGCATGTAGACCGTCGAGTAGATATTTGTACAATGCAGCCAGTTATGGATCACGTTTTATAAAGCCCGGTGAGAAGTTTTCATTTTGTTTCGATACAGGCGCAGCCCAGGCAAAGTGTACCTAACTGATTCGTAGGCAAATGGCAAGAAACTAGATTTACTTTGATAGCTATAGACGTTTGTTTAAAATTATTAACTATCAGAGTGTGTGTGTGTGTGTGGTGAATAAAGTCTTCTTATAAGATATCCTAGCAACGTGGTGGTTGTTAAGGTTTAGTTAAGCTTTGTGAAAGGCGAGGTGGCCATTAAAAAGTGAAATCAGTAGGCGAGGAGGCCACTGGTGGCGAGGAGGTCATAAAAAGAAAGTGAAATCAGTAGGCGAGGAGGCCACTGAAGGCGAGGAGGCCACTGAAGGTGAGGTGGCCATTGAAAAGTGAGCCAGTAGAGGCAAGGTGGCCATTTTGATATTAATAATAATAATAATATTCTATTATAAGCAGAGCTTGTACTATGGGTATTGTTAATAATCCAAAATGTGTAAGGCAATAAACGGCGAGGTGGCTGTTTCAATACTACTGACTTGATGTAGTATGTGGTATAGAGTCTATTAAGAATCAGATTCGATAGCGAAAGGCTTATTATTTAATGATATAATCCTATTTAATGAAAATACCTAAAATGAAGTTGTTGAACAGAAGATGAGATGTACACGATCTCCTTCAGTAGATCAGGAGTAGGTCAGGAGTGGCCGAACTATACACGAGTATCTCTTTCTTTTCTGCAGATAACGATGATGTGCGGCCTTCAACACCACACGAGGGCGTGTGATACGTCAGGACGGCCGTATCGGAGGAAGCTAGGAATCGGGTTGATTGTTGTTTGCACGTATAATTCACAATATAAATTGTCTACATTTTAATTACTTTTAAAACTCTTAATTTAATTTTATTTGTTAAATTATTCTATAGCTCAAAAACCTTATTAATCTAATAAAAGTCATGATTTGATTGTAGTACTACGTAACGACCAATCAGAGCAGAGCACGTGCCTCGAGCGGGGTCGAGGCGCCATCTTGGCTTGGTGAAGTCAGTTCAGTCAGTCGGTAGTTCAGTTTTTATGGAGGACTTTGAAGTGTGAGCTAGCGATCGAGTTGGATCGTTGTTAAGCGACTAAAATATAAAGTAAGATCGGTGTCCCGAACCCGCTGCTCGGTTTTTACTGTTAATTCTCGTTTAGTTAATCAGAACTATTGTGTTATCTTACAATAAACTGCTGTGAACTTGTGATCATTGTGTTTTGTGCTCGCATTTTACCCTAATGACGCCCGCAAAGCCCGCAATCACTAGTGATGACGTCGGCGGGAACAGTGCTTCTCCGACATATATATATTTTTTTTTTATTGATTTGCTCGTCAAAATGATCACACTCCGCCTGATGGTAAGCAGTCGTGAGGTATAAGAGCAGTGGCCTCCACATCGTCCTCATAGCAGCCGAGACGATGTTGAGGTCTCTACTTTGACGGCCTGAGAAGGTGCTTTTTCACGCCCCGCTTAAAGGACCCAGGATTGAAGTAAGAAGGCAGCACGTGCCTTGGCAGAGAATTCCATGCCTTGATCGTTCGGCAGAGGTATGAGGACCCAAACTTGTTGGTACGCGCTCTAGTCGACTCCACCGTGTAAGGATAGCATCTGAGCCCAGCACGCGTTGTTCTGGATAGGAAAGGGGAGGGCGGGATAAGGTGGAATAACTCTTCATAGCACTCACCGTGGTATATTCTATAGAAACATGCCAAAGAGGCAATATCCCTACGGAGTTGCAGAGGTTCCAGTGAACTGGTGACCTCTGGATCTCCGATGATCCGGACAGCCCGCCGCTGTAACCTGTCAAGAGCGTCTAGCAAGTACTGCGCGGAGCCATCCCAAAGATGAGAACAGTACTCCACGCAAGGGCACACTTGTGCCTTATACAATAGGCACAGCTGCCCAGGCGCGAAGAACCGCCTCACCCTGTTCAGAACTCCGAGTTTTCGCGAAGCTTGCTTAATGACGCTCTCGATGTAGGTTTTGGGATTTAGGGAGCGGCAAAGATCCATACCTAAGATGGAGAGGCTGTCACGTATTACCAGTGGAGTGTTCTTCAGAGAAGGGAGGGGGACGAACAGAGACTTTTTTGTTGAGAACGCGCATGCCTGGGTCTTCTTGGCGTTGAACTGGACCAAGTTCTTGGCACCCCATTCAGAGATGCGGTGCAAGGTCTGGTCAAATTCAACGACAAGATACTGCCTTTTCCCCTCAACCTCAGCCTGTTTGGCCTCAGGACGTCCGAGATATCGCCCATTCACGGTACTGTCGTCTGCATAACAATGTATGTTGCCGAGATTCAACATATCATTGATATGCAGAAGAAAGAGCGTAGGGGATAAGACGGACCCGTGAGGCACTCCTGCATTGACCTGCATAAATTTGGAAGCGCGACCGTCGCAAAGGACCCGAATACGACGCTTCTTCAGGAAACTTGCAATCCAGGTGCACAGTTGAGGGGGCAAGCCATAGGCCGGAAGCTTGGAAAGAAGAGACCGGTGCCAGACTCTATCGAAAGCTTTGGCTATGTCTAGGCTGACAGCCAAAGACTCGCCGTGCTTGTCCATAGCCTTACCCCAGAGGTGCGTGACGAACGCTAGAAGATCACCCGTTGATCGTTTAGCCCGAAAGCCGTACTGGCGATCATTGATCAACGAGTGATCCTCCAGGTAGCGGACAATTTGGATGTTTATAATCCACTCGAACACCTTGGAGAGCACCGAGATGATAGCTATGGGTCGATAGTTGCCTGGCTCGGAACGGTCCCTTCCAAGCCTCAAGCACAGTGGCTGCGGCGTAAGACGTCCGGTATAGGCGCGTAAGTGTGGGAGACAACTCCGCTGCACATTTTTTGAGGACCACAGCTGGGATGCCGTCAGGTCCACTGGCTTTCCGAACATCGAGAGACTGCAGTATCGCACGAACGTCACGTTGCCTGATACGTATATCAGGCATGGTGTAGCCGCAGTTGGCAATGTTAGACGGCTGCGAACCGCAGTCAACGATTCGGGAGTTGGCCGCAAAGAGATTTGCAAGCAGATCTGCTTTCTCTTGCGGCCGATGACCCAGTGATCCATTCGGATATCTCAGAGGTCAGGGAGGGCAGCGAGGTCTAGCAGAAGTTGGACTGCACGGGTTTGGCCAGACGCCAATAGCTACGACTGCCCGTAGGATGGGCCATGAGCTCCTGGCCGAACCGTGCGACGCGCTGGGCATCCGCTCTTAAGTATGCCCTCTTGCAGGCCTTTGTGGCTTGGTTGAACGCTGCCTTCAGGTAATCCACGTTAGAGTCGTGGAGAGTGCGAGCCCTGGTCCAAGCGCGGTACGCTGTCTGTTTGCGTTCAACAGCATCAGCGCATTCACGACCGAACCAGGGCCTTTTTCTGCCACCGCTCGTGACATCACTGTATGGCATATAATATTCCATACCCAGGATGATTTCACCAGCGACAGCAGTAGCGCTCTCTGATGGATCCCTGTTCTCAAAGCAGCGTTGAGCCCAAGGGATAGATGCGAAGTACTCCCGCATTCCATCCCAGTCTGCTGACGAGTAGTGCCACAGTCGTCGTCTTGCCTCCTCGGGTCGTAGGGGCGTAACACCAACAGCTGTGGCACAAACCAGACAGTGGTCTGAGGTGCCCAGAGGAGCACTAATCGACACACTGTACCGGTTCGGGTTATTCGTCAGCAGCAGATTGAGCAGAGAGGGCGCCTGACCTACAATGTCCGGTATCCGGGTGGGCTGGAGTACCAGTTGAGACAGGTCATGCGTGAGAGCGAACGCATGGGCAATTCGTCCCGCGTGGTCTGTTTTGGGAGAACCCAACCAGGTCTCATGGTGGGCATTGAAATCTCCCAAGAACACCAACTCAGCGTTCGGAAACTGCTCCTGCGCGTCGTCTGCCGCCTGACTCAGGTAATCAAAGAGTCGAGTTGTCTCAGCGTCTCCTGAATGGGATCGGTAGAGGCACATGTAGATTTGGCTGAAAAGGCCATGATCTACGTGTACCCAAAGGACAGAGAAGGAAGGGTCCTCTAGGCAGTGTAGACGGCGCCAACAAATATCTGCCCTAACAAACAAGCATACCCCGGCTTTCGCGAGGAAACACTCCTCTAGTACGTAGCCGGGATATTGCAGGTCGTGGACTACAGGACGGCGTATTTGTGTCTCCGTTAGAAAAAGCATTGCCGGCCTAGCCGTCTCCAGGTGGTGATGGACAGCATTAAGGTTAGCGTGGAGTCCTCTGATGTTAATAAACTCCACGACACCGGAAGAAGAAGCAGCGGTGGGGTTACGGCGATTGGCTGCTGTTGAACGACAATGCTTTGTTCGTACTGCCATAGAGTGAAAGGAAGGAAAAGCGTGAAAAAAAAGAGGCGGCTATTCTCGCAGCAAAGTGGGGCAAGGCGCAGAGCAAGTTTCATCATATTACTGTGTGGTATGGCGATAGCCGATCCGACGGACGGAAGGACCCCCGTACCCTCCCGAAAGTGGTCGCCAGGACCCACCCTCCGGTCACCATCCGGCACGACGAGCCACCTCGAGATTATGCGCGGCATGATGAGGCAGCCAACCAAGTTGGTTAGACTCGGTTGGGCCTCTGGACTATACCGCGGGCGGCCAGCAGAGCACTGTTTCTACGGCTCTCCCTGGCCACCGGGTCGACTCGCGCCACCCACACAATGACTCTACGGATACTCTGCAGGTCAAAATGTATTGTAACATTTTTTATTTATTATTTATTGTAACAGACAAAACCAGCTATAGCCTAGTCGGAAACCGTTGGATTGTTACTCAAAGGTCTCGTGATCGTTCCCAAGGCACGCACCTCGACTTTTTTAAAGTTATATGCGTACTTATTTAATAGTTCATTGTCATTCGCTTTAACGGTGAAGAAAAGCATCGTGAGGAAACCTGCATATCGGAGATTTTTACATATGTCTAATGTTCTCGAAAATGTATGAAGTCTGCCAAACCGCACTAGACTAGCATGGTGGAGTAAAGGGCTGATATTAATAAAGATACCTAATTGTAATAAACAAATATATATTATAATTGTTTCAACATAATACCAAATATCTACATATTGGAATTACTACCTTCGATTTGTGATATTTATATTTCATAGACATCCGAAAGTCCTTACGTTTTTGAATATATTATTGAAATTTGTTTCATGTTTAATGACAAACAGTGCGGCGGGTAAGGCGGCGGCAACGATGTGTGCTGCCGCTAGGCGTCCGGCGCCCGCGCATCCCACACACACTAGTAGCCCGCCGTTTGTCTGATAAACAATATTAACAATTTACTGTATTACACTAAATATATTATTTGAAATTACATAATTGTTTGTGACTAGGTGTATCTAATCACGTTAAATTGATCATTTTATTTTTAATTCACAGCTTTGTATTAGTTTTAAAATAAATCTATAGTTATATTGTAAGAAATTATAGTATTTTACTTACTGTTCGCGCCATGGCTGGACACAGTATAGCTAATTCCGAACATACCTCAGCGCCAGTGTCACCAAATACATTTTGTTCATTTTCTGATACTGAAATATTAGAGCTCAATATTAAAATATATTTTAATACTTTTAAAAATAATTGTGCATATCAATATACTATTGCTATTTTGTAAAATTGCTCTAGAATATTGAGATCAGCAACTCTAAAACATCCTCAGGTAATGTGTACACACTGATCTAAACTAAAAATAAATGCTATCTAGAATCGACAGCACTATCCATATACCCTCCAAATTCAAAGGCTACGAGGTCACCACTTAATAACTGCGGCATACTGCAGAGATACTTGGACATTTTTATTACATAACGACATTTACAAAGTCGTTTCAAAAATCGGTTATATAGTATCATACATGATAAGTATAAGCCAATCATAAAAAATCTGAATAATAACTTATTGTATAATACGTTATTATTTTTTTTATTATATAAGTTACAATATAATACATTGTCCTCCAGAGCGAATTTCGGTCACGGTGGCCAATCTTAACGGAGACTAATCTACACGGGCGGCGGCCAATTTTAACGGAGACTAATCTACACGCGGCCAATTTTAACGGAGAGAATCTGTGCAGGAGATATTATAATGCACGAGTGTGTGCGTAAATACAAGTGCACTCTCTGGTCCCTCACTCTTATGATCCGATGGGACGGTAATTCGACTCGACCGTAGAGACATCGGGCGTAGTACCAACGGCTTTACGTGCTTTCCGAGGCACAGGCGTGTCTAACACCGCCAGCTTCCTATCTTTATTATAATCTTATGTGTGGGGGCCAGTCAGTACAGACCGGCGACACTTCGACCCATTGGGATCTTTTGTGTCGGCCCCAAGATTTATCCTATAGCTATCTCCCTATGAATGTACTGCATCAGTCGTAGCGTACACTTCAGAGGGAGAAGCTTGAAGTCCTCAGGGTTTGGATATGCCAATCCCATCAGACCCATCCTCAATTCAGCCAACTCGTCACATTCACATAGTAGGTGCGATATGGACTCGTCCTGTTCACCACAGGCTCTGCAGATCGAATTGTGTGCCAATCTCAATCTGCACAGGAAGTCGTTGGTGCCAAAATGGCCAGTGAACGCTCCTGTGAGCAGGCGTATTTGGCTCTTGTTATACCCGCAGAACTTCCGGGTAAAGCCTGTGGCTCTGTTTGCAATGAATTTCTTGGAGTGTTCCAGACCCCTAAGGGCCATCCACTCTAGCCTGTGTTTATCATTGCCATATGCATTCAAAGCTGCCTTGACGGTGCTCTCAGAGAGTCCCACGAATGGCTCGGGGCCCACAAACAGCTGCTCCGAGCCTTTTCTGGCTAATTCATCAGCCTCCTCATTGCCCTGTACCCCTGCATGCCCCGGAACCCACACCAGTCTGACTGTGTTCTTTCTGCAAAGTTTGTTTAGGGCCTTAACACAGTTTAGGACCAGTCTGGAGTCTACCCTACACGAGTCCAGAGCCTTGAGAGCAGCTTGACTGTCACTGAGAATATACACAGTCCTGTCAGTGACATTACTGTTGATATTCTCCTGAGCACA
Source organism: Catocala nupta (assembly GCA_963675205.1). Lineage (NCBI taxonomy): Eukaryota > Metazoa > Arthropoda > Insecta > Lepidoptera > Erebidae > Catocala > Catocala nupta. The sequence goes on from OY776081.1 coordinate 19,501,224, forward strand.
GGCAGTTATAGCATAGGTTGCCGCTTGGAAGACCGTTGAATATTTGACCATGCTTTGGCTCACCTTGCAGTCGTTGGTATAGATACCAGCGCCTGATCCTGTTTCCATTTTGGAACCATCAGTGTACCAGATGAGACAGCCCTTTTCAGGGGATTGTAGACCTTGTCTCCATTCGTCCCTCGTGGGGACCTTTATTTTAAAATTCTTTTTGAATATGTGCAATGGTTGCATTTTGTCGCATACCATGCTCATAATCCTTTTGAGATCCTTTGAAATCTCCAATTTTGTGTGTCGAGTTACGAGCCAGCTTCCTAACTCCAGGCTGCTATTGAAATTTCTTAACAGAAAAACACATAACTTTTTTTGTTGGCCCGACCCGGGATCCAATCCGAGACTTTATGCACAGCAGTCGCGTTCATTACCACTGCGCGACGAAGGTTGTGTTTATGTCATTGGGAGTAAGTGAGCTTGCTTCTCACATTATTTTTAATTATCATTGTACATTGAAAGTAGCGTAGTCTGCCAAGTCTTAGAATACTAGACATAATAAAAAAATTATTGCGCCTGGCCACCGGTGTGCCGCTGCGACTCCATAGGATAAATACACTATAATCATTTTAGACTTTAGCGATTTGTACACATACTTAATATAATACTAACTACCGGTAATGACCAAGTATGGGTAATTGCGAAAACCCGCACTTTACGAGGCGAAGCTGAACTTACACTAGGTAACCCGTGACCACGATTGATGCAAGTCGGTCGAAACGACGGGCAATCTATAGGTATCTATTACTTTTACCTTTAAATACTTAATCACGAGTTATCTAGAATTATATTAAGTATAAGTATCATGTATACTTATACTTAAATCATTTGTAGGTACCTATATATTATGTAATACATACAAAATAAACCGCCAAAGAATAGGTTTATCACTTACAGCATTGGTTAATAAGTTTCTGCGTCCTTTGATACCAGACGTTATAGTCCGTATGTTCCAAGTACACGCCGTCTCCCCTCAGTTTGTACGCAAAGTGCATTGTCTCGTTGTTCGCCTGCAGATGTTTCCTACAAATCGAATTGAACACCGCTTTCTCCTCCTCCGATACTAGCCGCTCTCTGAATATAAAGTTAGCTTCTGCACTGATTGCCTGCAAAGTTAAGTTTATTTAAGCGTATATATATATAACGCGTATATAGTATAACCTGAGTCGATGAGCATATATTAATATACCTAACTCGAGAAGCAAGAATAACATGCAAGATAGATAAAAATGTTTTAATTATAACTTATACTAAAGAGGTCCATTCAGACACGGTCGCTATCAAGAAATGAGTCGCTTTAGCTACGGACAGTTAAATATTTACATATTTTTCGTAGAATAGGTATGTGTAAAAGTTAACTGTCCGTAGGTAAAACGACTCATTTCTTGATATATGAACCGGGCCTTAGTTGAAGGTCTTTAGTAGGGTCGCTAACATGTAGTGTTGAGTTGTACAACTAAACAGATGCTTAATATTTTTCAAATATAATAGAATTAGACTAGCAGAAGAGTACGCAATTTCGATAAGAATGTTACCAAGTTAACATTAGAATCATCGATAACAGAACCGATAAGCACATTTTCGGGTAGGAATGACCTGGCGATATAATCGAATATGCGTCGATGAATGAACGACAAAAATGCAACTCGCTTAACGCATACATATTAAGGTTTACAGTCAAATAAAACCGCATAATCCGGCACCAAATAAAGAACGCGCAAGGTAAACGGGTAGTTCTGCCGATTGGTATTCGGAACGAATAAATAAAATGTAGGTGTTTCATAGTTCTATATTCGGAACCAAAAATGTTACAGCAATTCTATTTAAATAATAATTATGAATATACCATTAAAAGTTGTTCCATGTTTGTGGGCGAGTACCATTTGACGTTCTCGCAAAGCTTTTTCAAGTGTGATGCGTTCCATTTGTAATGTGAACGGTTAAAGAAAGTTTCTGTAACCTGTGAACAAAGTGAGTTTGTTTGTTACGCTTTCACGCCTTAACTATTTGACCAATCATTATTAAATTTTGAATTCACTTTGTCAGGGGTAGGTACATAAAGGAACATAAGATACCTTCCATCCAGGAAAAAGTACTATCCCCAAGGGAAACAAATTTATTGAGAAAATCTAGATTAGAGTATAATCTAGTTAAACGTAAAGTTAGATGCCACTCATGGTTTTGTATCATTATCATCCTCAGCTATTTTAACCAGTAGGCTAGTTTTACAATGAAACGTAAATGCCGAAATTGATGGCCGACTGTTCGTATATGTATTACGGTGCCTCTGGATTGTCCAGAACCATTTCATGAAGCAGTCCGAACAACGGAGTAATGTCATTAAATAAAAGCCGTATGATCTTCATTGTAAGTTTGTTTCATTCGGCCCGAAGTTTCGGGTAGACATTTGCATGGCAGACCTGATGATTAAGCTAAGTATTGGCTATTTCAAGGAGCGTCTGCTTTTTGACCTTCGTAAAGGTATACAAATATTTTTAGATTAAACTAAATGTGTGAATATTTAATACAATATCTGCTGTTATAGACGTTACATAGTGACCAGTTAAATACATACATACGTCATTTACCTAGTATGATTTTTGTTGGCGATATTTTTGTTAAGGAAAATGTGTCATTTCAATCCATATTTTTAACTAGTTGCTTAGCAGCTGCCTTGTAGGTATATCTACGGGTTTATATTGCTCCTTAAAGACATAAAAAGGATTTTCCACATTAGAATTATTTTTAATGTCGTAGAAAATGAGCGCACAAATTAATTAGTTTGATAAGTTAAATATGACCTAATTACACACAAAACACATACAGCCTGTAACTGTGACGATGTTTATCGCATACTTACTTCTTTGTACATTGTTAGGATTTTATCAGCCAGATTAGATATTTCGTTCGAAGCTATTCCTTTGCCGACGCTATTTTTCAAATAATTAGTTAATATCTCCGATAGTTCTTCATCGTCTGGTTCGCTGGGTAAAATGTTATTGATTATTAGTATATTATTATAGATTATAAGATTTAGAGTAAAGAGGAAATTATTAAACTCTTAATGCTTGTCAATTTTGAATATTGTTATTGGTATTGTATAACGAAGGAAAAAGTTGAGAGTTGGCCATCAGTGAGTTCATAGTGACTGCCAGGACAAGACAGAACAGAAGCCGAAGTTTTGTGTATCAGTTACCCGATCTGTGTGAGCAGTAGCGCGGCCGCGAGGCGCGCGTCGACGGCGGCGGCGTGCGCGGCCGTGGCGACGAGCCGCAGCGGCGCCGCGCGCCACCACTGCACGCCGCCGCCCTCCTCGTCACTGCCGCGGGACCAGAACCCGTTGTGTTGGATCAACTGCAAATTCAACATTACATTTAGTAAAAAATATGTATCATTGACAGCCTTTCATAATATACGAAACACACGCACAAATAGCGCGCACCTGCAGTAGGAAGGCGTGCACGTGCGTGGAGCCCCAAACGTCAGTGGGCGCGCGGTTCAGGGCGCGCACTAGCAGTGCGCAGCTGGCCCGCCCGCCGCCGCCGCCACCGCCACTCCACACTAGGTTGTTCTGTTCACATATTATTATAATACATATTTACCATCTATTCCATTCTATTCTATTCTATTATAATTAACAAGATTAATGAAGAGATAAGCTTTTTGGATGTTTGTTATACAATCACGTTAACCACTGAACAGAGTTTATTGAACCATACTACACTGATAGTGAAAAGAGAGGAGATCTTCTATATATTATTGTTTTTATCCACCGAGATTGAAAATCTCATAGTCACGCTTTCATTTCCGATTATCATTCTATTGGGTAATTAACTTAATTAAATAGTAAATGGATTCAACTTTATAGACACATTGCATTACTAAATAGTATTAAAAGAAGTTTACCAGCATATTTTAATAAAATCTGATTGCAAGCAAATGTGCTTTAACAATTACTTGTTCTAATTTCCAATTGAATAACTTAATAACTTATGTATACGTGCTATTGATCGTATTACATTGCGCTAATAAAAATTTATAGTCTGCTATTAATTTTCTATTACTAATATTTCCAAAACACCATTTGGCGTCGATATTATCACCTGTTATCGCTCTTTATCCCACTTTCCCGCTTGCTTACCTACCGTCTCATTCTTTAATAAAATGCTCTATGAAATGTACTATAAGCCAAAAAAATTGCAAAAAATACCAGGAATCGGGGGAAAATATTATTGCCTGAATTTAAAAATATTATTGTCGAATTGCGTTTACGCGTAAAGATAATAGTTTTTATATTATGTATTGCCATTATATTTAATATGGCGGTAGTTCTCGGTCATATAATTTTGTATGCGTTCATAAATCATATCGAATACTGTACGAAAGTATTATATAATAATGTAAATAATATATATGTCAACAATAAATATGTTTTAGAGTATCATTTATTCATTTCAACTATGATATACATCTTTTCAACAAACAATCAACATAAAAAATATATTGATATATAATACTGATTTTACAGGATGCACTCAGGAACGAAACATTTTGTTTATGTTTGACATTAACTGTCAAGGTCATATTGAGTGATAATAAATATTTCAATGCTGAATTGTCTTTCTTATTACACTTTCCTGAATTCATACGATTTCCTTTCATTTTTACAAGAATTATCAATTCTGGTGAATATTATTCCAGCTAGATTTCTTTTACTTCTGTCAAATTCTGTCAAATAAATGTCATCTACCAACTTGTCATAGATTACGCACGACAAACGTCAAACATTTTATATTATATTTTGCGCAACGAAAATACTAGAAATTAATAAAGAATCGCTTAACTATATTTAGTTAAGCAATTCTTTATTAAATTCCAAATTTTACACATATTTTTCTCAGGTTTCCTGAGGATGTACAAGTTATAGCCAGAGTCCTATCCAAAAGTGAAACATCTCCTTTAAATAAAAATATTTTTGCAAACTATGAAGAATACCAAGGAGGAACTACCAGGCCTAAGAGAACGTATCGAACAATTGAAGAGTTTGTGTCGTAAAAATGAGCAACAGTCACGCATGAACAACATTGAAATAAAGGGAGTACCGTTATCCTATTCAATATACCCTATTCAATATAGTAGTTAAAATCGGTGACATAATTGGTTGTCAAATACCTGTCGAACAAATAAACTATATAGCAAGGGTACCAATGCGCAGTGACAAAAACCACAAGAACATTATATGCTTCGGTTCACTATAGTTATGTCAAAAGTCATTTCGACGCCGCCGCAAAAAAGCACAAAGCTCTGAACGCTACGGAACTTGGGCTACGAGGCGAAAGCAAGATCTATATAAACGACCACTTAACTTTAGACAGCAAAATTCTATTGAACAAAACCAAAATTCTTGTATGGGTGAAAGGTTGCAGAATATTTCTGCGAAAACCATACTTCTCCAAAGCATCAAATAAAAACAGACCAGGATCCGAAAAAGTTTTTATCATAAACTTTTCGACTCACCATATGGCATGTCATTAAGTATTATAGGCATTGTCCTACAAAGATTGAGAAACACAGGTACTCGTTTTTTATACTCATTTCATACTCACCGGCCTTTTGTTCGCTTATCTCTGTACAAAGAATGCTTAGCATTTTATTGCCACAGTAATTTTAAACGCTATGTTTGTGAAAATAACGGCGCATTTAGCTTACTTATTAAAAATATTTACCTGATAATAATTTAATTTTCTGTTTTAAAAGTTTACTTTACGCATTTAGTTATTATAAGTCTAGTTTACACGACAGTAAAGTTTTAATTTGCTTATATGCTGTATTGAACATTTATTTTAAAACTGTTTTTCTTTTATTCTTTTATCGTTGCTTATTCTATGTATCGTATATTTTTCTATTCAAATGATTTACTCTCAGAATGTTAGGGATTGCGAATCAAGACAGGAGTATTCTATAGAAACGTTTGTATGAGTTGTTAAAAATAATAGACTATAGTAATATCAAGTGCGAAATTCTAAAAACTTTAGTACCGCGTGTTGTGAGCAAGTGAAGTCATGGCTCTACCTTCAGTACCGCCAGTGAAAGTGGAGTTGGGCGACACGGTGTTAGCCCAAATTACCGTTTCGTCGAAAATCGCTAACTTTTGGCATGAATCACCGCGACTTTGGTTCGCCCAGTATGAAGCGGTGGTGGCCAGTCAACGGGTGTCAGATGAGTGGAAATACAATCTGGTGGTGGCCAAACACAGCCGAGACAAGGTCGAGCAGTTGAGCGATATCGGGTTGAACCCTCCAGACTCTGTGCTTAAGTGACTGATATTGAACAGCCATGTGGACAACTCCGTTTATAACATTACAGCAAAGGGTATTTATTTTGAGTTTTTGTTCCGAGATCAGCTTGCCTTCAAATGCAATAATACAAACTTCATTTATGCACTGCTTAATAGACCCCATCCAACCCTGTATCTCCGGGGTTGACGCTGTTTCCATTTTCTCACTGGGCTCAGGTCTAGGTTTTTGATGAGCCGTAGGTGGGGAAGTACGGCGCGTTATACCGCTCCTATTAAATGGACTGCTATCCTTAGTCACTTATGCACGTTATTGTTAATATTCATTGTCTTTGTACATACTAATTATTAATCACTGTAAGATTGATCTGCATACTACGTAAGACATATTAAAACTAAGTCAATGTTTTTATAAAATGTAAATTTACAATTTATTATTATAGCACGTCTGTTTGCTGATGATATATAATATAAGCTTAAGAGCTAAAACGATGCCAAAATTTGATAACAGGGCATTACCTGAAATCGGCACCGAAGATTAAGATTCCCAAATTTTGATACAGCTACAGGAAATGGATTTGATTAAAGGATATGTTTTTGGAATCCATGCATAAATATCTATCAATTATAACATGACGACCATGCAATGGTGGTAGTGCTATTTTACTGAACGGCACGGCGGTGTCAATAAACGCTTTATAGCAAACCGTGTTATATAGCAATAAATTCCATGTTATATAGCAACCGGTAAATGACGTTATTGGAGGAAATCAAAGTTTTATTGTTAACAACTATTACTTACACTAATTACTAATTTCATTACTAAAATATTTAAAATTAACTTACCCTCTTCAACTCAGAAATGATATCAGCTGGCTCCAATATTGGTGTGCAGTCAATAGTAATTAGCGTTGAGTTGCATTCTCTAGCTAAATACTCAGCAAAAATACTGTAATAAAATAAACAAAGTATATAATCAAAGTTCCAACACACAAATAACTAATAAAATTACGATATAATTTAAATTAAGTAAACATGGGCGTGTGCACAACTTTAAAATCTTGGTAAGAATCCTTCTTTGAATTTTAGCCAATAGAATATATATATAATATAATAATATAATATTCTATCACATACACACAATACCATCTAGTCCAAACTAAGCAGAGCTTGTACACACGGCTACAAATCAAGTTAGACACCTTATACCTATACGCATAACTACGCTACATACAAAATAGAGAATTGTCGGAAAGGGACAGTGGCACCACTATGCAGTGGTGTCAATGTAATGGTAAGGATAGAGCGTAACAAAAATATAACTCTGTCGCACGATTCGCAGCGTTCAACTTCTAATAGTTCAAAGTCCGAACAGTCTAGGTTGATGTGTCGCTGTGTGTACTATGGGTACTAGACATTGAATAAAAATACATACAGGGTGATTTTGAAATCGTGTAATTCCTTTTAACCACGCATTCTACTGGTGATATAGAATAACCCTGACCATATTTTTTCTTAATTAGAATAATGGTTTCGGAAAAATTAGAGTACAGATTTTTTTCATGAAATGATTTCATATAGTCATATTTTAACCACCTGACACAATCTTAATATTTTTTTAATTTAAAAATAATAACATAACAATAACTGATGTTGTAAATAATAAGGGGCAATAAAAAGGACCGTCCGTTATTATTTACGACATTAATTATTAATATGATTTTTTATTTTAATTAGTAAAAAATTAAAATTGCCTCGGTTGGTTAACATATGACTATCTGACACCATTTCACGAAAAAAACGGAATAATAATTTTTCAAAAAAAAATAAATCTAATTAAATAAAAATATGGTCAGGGTTATTCTATATCACCAGGAGAATGCGTGGTTAAAAGGAATTACACGATTTCAAAATCACCCTGTATATATTTTTAGTTTTGTAAATACATATTTATTATACCTATATGGTGTTCAATAGGCCACAAATAGCATATCTAATACCTACTTTTGCGAACTCGTAGGGCAATTATCTCTAAGAAAATGTCGAATTATTATTAAATAAGTTGTAACTCAAATATTATCTTACTATGTTATATTCCCAGTGATTCCCATGAGACATATGGGATATCTGATTTTTAAAAAGACAACTCCCGCTCTACTTCCTTATAAATCCTGTGTCGCCTGTGTAGCTTGTCCCGTGTTGTCTTTAAACATTTTAACAATAGATACGAAGAACAACCAGACTCGGAACAACCATTCGTGAATCACACATTTTTGTCCTGTGTCCCCCACATCGAACCCACAACACTCGAAGTAGTGAGTGGAGAGGCGACCACTTAAACACATCCGTGACTTGAGCATGTTGAGAAGTCGCCCACAAACTTTGTTAAGCATGTTGCTTGTTCGTATATGCCTAATTTACACCGATTTGAATGTCTTTGAAATTGACAACGAAACGGTCTAAATGTTTAATCGATTATATTTTGATATATTTTATTACGATTAGATTGCGATTATAGATTATCAACTATTCCAGGTAGAAAGTATTCTAATAAAGGATACAAATAACACCCAGATTCGGAACAACCATTTGTGGATCACACAAATTATTGTTGCGCGGCGGCGACCACTTAAACAACTACGCCATCCGAGCAGGCAATCTCAAAATGAGAATGTATGAAGTATTGTGAGGTGAACGCGTGAATGCTATATTTTAAATCTATGCCTTATTATTGCGATTAAATTGTGTAATACGCGCAAATCGTTTTACCTATTTAATGTAAATTAAAACGAGATGGGTGTAAATACCTAGGATTCAACCTCTTCGTCTTAAATGTAAAAGTAATAAAAAGAAATTACCCCTATATCTCGGGAGTCTTTTGACCCACAGAGCCAATATAAACTTGACCGAGGTATGACCCTAAGGTGTCTGCACACTAAGTTACAAGTCAATCGGTCCAGTAGTTCCGGAGTTATGCCTGTCACTAACAGACAGACTCACAGACCCATATAGTGTTTTCATTAACCTCTTCGAAGAAGACTCAGAGGTATATAAATAAATAATAGATGTCCTTACTTTTTGGCGCTAGCGTCGGGTCCCACGATAAGTAGATGTCCCTTGTGCGAGGAGAGACACGCGCGCACGCCCGCCTCGTGCGCGAGCAGGCGCCGAGACATCAGCAGGCTGTCCGACACCCACTCCACTAATGGCGCATTCATTGTTACCGGCGGACCCAGCACCGATGACATCTGTGTATATATTATGCATAGAACAAGATCTCAGTGTTTTAATGGTATAGTCACAAATAAATTCCATCTAATATTATAAATCCAAATGTGAGTTTATATGTTTGTTTGTTAAACTTTTGCGCCTTAACAACTCGACCGATGATCATGTAATTTGGTATACACGTTGTCCCGGCTATAGAAAAGGACTGTTTAGAAAGAAAGTACTGTACCCCAGGGATCCGGAATCCGGAAGCAAATTCTAGTATTAAAATCCTAGAATTTGCTTCCGGATGCCGGATCCATGTAATATTTTATAAATATACTAGTTGTCCCTCACGGTTTCAGCCACATTTATGGTTACTGTGCCGCCCCATGGCTCGTAGCCTGATGTTATAATAGTCCATGTTACTTATGGATAGAGAAGTATTCACATGGCGAAACATTTTTAGAAGCGCTCCTTATGTAGGTACTTGATTGTATTTATTACAAAAAAAAAATACAAATCTTACCTCCTTATAATATTGGTATAAATGTTCTTATGTATACATAGAAAAGAATTTACTTTAAAATCTTATATAACGTATATAAGTTATTGAAATGAAATAGGTATAATAATAAAAACTTATAATTATACATATTTACTTACTTATAAAATTATAAGTAAGTAAATACCTTACAGAGTTTCGAAATATATAATTAAGAATTGTTATATTATGTTAATTGTGAAGCTCTTGGTGCCCCACATTTATCATATTGATGATATTGGGGATTTGCTTTAAAGAAACTAGCGTTTATATATTTTATTTCATGTGCTCAGGCCGGTGGACGCAAACGAAAGAAAAAAAAATTACACATGAAATAATTGAAAACACTTTGTAATGGAATTAAATCAATACTTTACACAATTTTACGATCCTGTAACTAAAAACGCTTGTATTCAGGATAATGTCTTTCTAGTTAGCCCAATAAGTTAAGATCTCACCGAGAGACCTTAGTCATGAGCCTCGCAACCTGTCATAGCGCCATCATGCGTACATGTGACGATATTCTAAGGGCCGGTTCCTATATTCAGAAACGAGTTGTTTTACATTATGGACAGTAAGTAAATTTTACACGTTTTTACGGAAAATATGTCAAAATGTAACTGTCCGTAGCTAAATCTACTCGTTTCTGAATATAAGAACCAGACCTAAAACAACTTGAAAAGGGCAAGTTAGGAAAAACGTATATAAAATAAATACCTCTTCATGGAAACTATCAATAGCACTGTCTTTCAATACGTCGATGACGCTCCGTTCGATAGCGAGGTACACCATTTCCTCCGGCGTGGAACGAGTCGAGCTGAGTATCGTATCCTGAGCTAAGTACTCGAACTGTGTCAATATTTGTTTTACCTGTAAAATACGACATTGAGGTACCAACATTAAAGCATGGACAGAAACAGAAAGGTGTGGTCATATTTTAGTACCGTAATTTATATCTGAAAAATGACTGTGCCCAAACCCCGGCACAAAATAAAGTAGGTATTATAAATTTATAATTTTATGACAATTTCAATCACATTATATTTTTATTATTTGAACATCAAAACGAACGCATTACAACACTATCAAATTTGCGCGTGGTCATTTTCGAGTTCACGAAGATTACCCGAGTCAGCTATTAGTGTTGTTTAAGTATCGACTAGAATGTATAATATTGACAAGTCATATAGACATATTGACAATAAAAAAGAATGCTATATTTTTGTAAAAATAATGTAAGTATACGTGTTTATTTGTCGCGGTTTTTCATTGTACAAGGGCATTATGTGACACTTAAATATGACCACACATTTCTGTTACACGCTGTATACAGATTATTTAGTATCTATGAAATAGATATAGCTTAATTTAAATTGTCTTATAGAAAATACTTTAATAATTGATAGTAGGATGCTTTGTTCCAGACCCTATTAATATTTTGGTAGATAGAACTGTCAATCACCGATCGGAAATATTTTGATGATGTTGCTGGAATATCAACATGTACACACAGCGACACATCAACCTAGACTGTTTGGTCTTTGAACTATTAGAAGTTGAACGCAGTGAATTGTGCGAGAGAGTGCGTTATATTTTTGTTACGCTCTATCCTTACCATTACATCGATACCACTATGCACTGTCCCTTGCCGACAATTCTCTATGTTGTATATAGCGTAGTTATGCGTATATAGGCTGTCTAACTTGATGTATAGCCGTGTGTATAAGTAAATGTTCGTATAGAGAAATAACGACTTTAAGCTAAGGAACTAATCTGAACATATATCCATCTATAGTATAATGCCTATATCCACGCACGGAAAGGTAGATGTCTATTATAGCCAAATTTTGCCAATCAGGTTTTAGGTTCTACGTAAAAGGAATCGAGCCTAAAGCACAATCACCTACTTTGTGCTGCTACTAAGAATCTTTTTTTAAGCTGCTTGTATTAATTCCTCTCTCGCTGGAACTTATACAAAAGACACAAAGAACACACAGACTCAAAACAACTATTTGAGGATCACATAAACTTTTGTCCCGTGTGGGGATCGAACCCAAAACACTCGGCGCAGAGGAACTGGAAGGCGACCACTTAAACTACTACGCCATCCGTGATAGAAAAATCCAACAACACTTTTGCCCGACCGGGGCATCGGAACCCAGTACTCATGCAAAGCTGTCTCATTTACCACAGCACCACCGAAGATAAAAGAAAAATAAAAATTATGTCAACATTCAACTGTCCGTATTTAAAACGACTTGTTTCTTGATATAGGAAGGCATAAACTGTTCAAAATATGTACTAACCATACTAATGTTGTATATTTTCAGTGCGAGATCAGATTGGTGTTCGTTGAGCCACTGCACGCATTTCTTCACAGCTTGTTCCAACAACGGCAGCGCCATTTTTGCGTTCTCGTTGTCGAAGTCTGCTCTTTGCATCCAGTTTGTCAGTACGTCCAAATCGCAACTCACATCATCACTGTAAAGATACAAATATTTAAAGAAATCTAGAGCTATATGCTTTTTTGCTTTTGTTCAAGTACCTATTACGTAAGCACCAATGTGGGGTGGAGGGGTCTTTGCTATGCTTATTTTGGATGATATGGATGATTATTATTATGCTTACTTTTGCTGACAAGGAGACGGGTGTTACAAAAGACTAAATTCTTGTTTACGTAATACATGAACGACCCTTTATCAAGTGGATTTGGGTTACATATCGCGGTGTGAAATGAATGTATCTGTTTTACTAAATTTTACAGGAGACCAAAAAGTCGGTGTAATCTCGCTGCCATAAATTTTGCCAGCTTTGCCACCTTGCAAAACACGTTAGGAGCGATTCTGACGCGGTTAGAAGCACTCGAGAATAAGGAACGTGTTGTTGTTTCGCACGATAATGAGCTAGGTCTTAAGAGTTCCCACAGTTACACCCGTATTTACGACTTATTCGTCATACATAGAGGGGTAACGAAACGCAGCATTAATTTGTAACCCCATCTAACAATCTTGATTCAGTGAATGTTTCGGGTACCTCTACAGCTATAAATATACACGAGACGAGCAGCACAGTCAACGACAACCCTACTTTAGTGTTTACGGCGGTGCAGCCGGAACCGTTGTCTGAATCGACACGAGTACTCGCCGAAGCTATCAGGTCGTTACAGTACACTGGTAGGCAACTTTAATTCGTGTCTAAGTCTGATCCAAACTTTCATGACATAGATGTGTGGTGCGAAGAGGTTGATAGGGCTAGGACCTCCAATAACTGGGGTGCTTCTGAATGTCAATCCTGCGTGTCGGGCTGTCTCAAAGGGGACGCGCGTTCTTGGCTCAATGGGTGGGTAACTAATGACCGTACCTGGACTAACTTTTGTCGTGAGTTTAGGCTTTTGTGCCCACGGAAACTTGACCACGCAAACATTTTTTACGATGCGATGCAGTCGACTTCAGATAAGTACAATACTTATGCTGACTATGTTAGACGTACGCTGTTGCGTTTAAAAATAGTGAAGGGTTTAAGCGACAAACTTAAGTTTCTAGTCGTAATTCGTAGCATCACGTACCCGCAGGTTAGGGCGGCGGCAGCGAACGCCAATCTAAATTGTGAGGACCTAGTAGCATTCTTATCCATTTATGTCAAGGCGTTAGTCACGATAAGAATAAACGCAAAGAACCGACTAAACATCCAGCTAATACCAGCAACAACCATAAGTCTAAATGTTTCACTCGTGGTCGGGTATAATATAAGGCTACGCAGTGTCCGAAAAAATCCACGATCTCAAAAGATACCCTAGCTAAAGGCGACCAAGCTTCAAAGTCCGATAACAGCAGTCCAAGTGGTAGTAAACCGGTTTGTACATTTTGTAAAAAGGCGGGACATACCGAGGCTTCTTATTTTGCAAAAAAAAGGTCTGAGTCACGAAATTCGCGTAAGGTTAACTCGTGTGGTGAGATATCGAAGGCCCATAATCCACCACACACATATCTGATTGCCGCGGTTGTTCAAGGTGTTCCTCTTGACGTACTCACTGACAGTTGGGCGTTGAACGTTTCTGTGGTGTCATCGAATGAATTGAAGTATTTTTCGTGTGAGAGGAAATCCTTGCGCTGTTTCTTGAAGGGAATAAGTGACACAATAGTCGAGGTACTCTTTTGTGACAATGACGGTCGAGCTCGATGGTATCTCGTTTGAAGCAGATTTCGTGATAGTGCCGGGATCTTTTATGACTGCTCCTATTATATTACGTATGAACGAAAGATAGGCAATACTTAACCTGGTCTATAGAAAGGTCTGTTCACGCTGTCTCACCTGAATCGACGGTCAAAATTGACACACCCTTCAGGGATCAGAACGTGAATCTCTTTTGATGATTATCAATCAGTTTGCAGACTTTTTCATATCAGGCACTGCATCGTGTACCGTCACCACAGGCAAAATGCATATTGATGTGACAAGTGATGCTCTCGTCGCTTACCGACCATACAAGTTATCACATTCTGAAAAGCTTAAGTCCGTGACATCGTAAATGATTTGAAAGATAAAGGCATCATCCGCGAGTCCAATGCCGAATATGCCAGTCCAATCATCTTGGTCAAAAAGAAAGACAGAAGTGACAGAATGTGTGTGGATTATTGTGCACTGAACCGACTGATTCGGAGGGATCGATACCCGCTGCCTCTTATCGAGGATCACATAGATAGGCTAGGAAACTTTCAATACTTTTCTAGTCTTGACATGGCTACTGGTTTTTACCAAATACCGATTGATGAGGAGTCCATCCCTAAAACTGCCTTTGTGACACCGGAAGGTCACTTCAAATACTTAAGTATGCCATATGGACTTACTAACTCTCCAACCGTGTATCAGCGCATCATAAACAAGACACTACGACACCAGCCTCAATGGCCTGAAATGTCTTGGTGTATGTGGATGACGTACTGATCATGAGTATGATGAATTTGTTGAGGGACGTTCTGACCACGCTGACTAACGCTGGTTTTTTGATAAACCTCTGAAAATGCTCATTTCTGACCATAGAGGTGGAATAATTGGAGCGAGTTATAAGTCAGGGACAGGTTAGGCAGAGTCCTTATAAGATTCAAGCTTTAGTTGATGCTCCACCACCTAATAATGTCAGACGATTCAGTCAATTTTTGGGTTTGGCAGGATACTTCCGCCAATACACACGTGACTATGCAGCTAAGACCACTTGCATATCTCGTCTTACTAAGAAAGATATCGCATTCCATTGGGGCACAGAATAGGAAAAATTAAGGCAGGAAATAATTCCTACCCTTACTAACTCCCCTGTCCTGTCCATCTTTGACCCCTCATTAGCAACTGACGTAAACACTGACGCCAATAGCATCGGTTATGGCGCCGTGCTTATGCAGACAAAAGCTGAGTGTACGAAGCATGTGGTTGCTTATTTTAGCAAAATTAACCAGGGCGCTAAAAGCAGGCACCACTCTTACGAGTTGAAAACCCTGGCAATTGTGAGAGCTTTACAGTACTTTCGTCATATCTGGTTGGTTTAAAATTCAAAGTTGTAACTGACTGCAACGTTCTCAAAGCCACTGAAAAGAAGAAGGACCTGCTTCCAGGCGTCGCTCGTTGGTGGATTTACCTCGAAGATTTTGATTTTGACATTGAATACCGAAAAGGTACCTTGATGTCCCATGCAGATTATCTTAGCCGCAATCCGGTTGCCAAAGTGCATCAAATCTCTAGACCCCGCAATTGGGCACAGATTGCCCAGGCTGCAGATACTGGGACTCAAACGCTTTTAGAAAGTCTGCAAGATGGTAAACTAGACCCCTATCGATACGTTCTTCAGAATGAAGTATTGTATTATTGCTATACTCCCGTAGGCGAGGAACCAAGACTTCTGTGTTTTATTCGTAAGGGGCACCGACTAAGTCAGCTCAGAATATTCCATAATGAGCATGATAGTCCTTATCCTAAAACATTTTTGGTTCCCGGGACTTCGCCATTTCGTGGCTAAATATATCAAGTACTGTTTAGTTGTGTGTTTCCATGAAACGTGTCCCAAGAGCACCTTGTAACCTTTAGAGTGGTTTCTGTAGGAGATCAGTAGATCTAAAAGGATCAGGCCACGCCGTAGGGGCGTGGTGTCCCTAGGTGAATTTAATGAAAAAAAATAATAGAAGAAGGTATGACAATTAGACTTTGTAGCGTGATGTAGATTAAAAGTCATCAATTGGCTACATAAAATAGTTTAATGAAGTAGTTTTACAAAGGAACACTATAGTAAGACCCGGATATAATTTGATACCACGGTTTCACAGGGTTTTTTCTTAATTATTAACTGGAGCGGGGCGCGGCGAACTAAACAAATCAAAACAGACTCGGCACTCGGGGTTGACATCGCGGCTTGTTCGCTGTGATTGGTTCGCGGGGCACGGCGCAAAGCGTCGTGCGCGTATGGCAGGAAATTTAAAAGTTTACAGGCGAGGTTTGCGCGCTACACTCTCCTCCTCCAAGTCACGACATCGACCCGAGAGTGACTTGGCAAAACTAAGAGCGCGCCTTGCCTCGGTTCTTAGGCGGCCTACCTCGCAGTCGGCGAGGTTGGACAGGCTCAACGGTCTCAATATCATTATAAGTCCTAGAAACTTTCCCTGGTTATCGACCAACTCATAGGTTGTAGGGCTGACGACCCGTTTAATGGCGTACGGTCCATCTCTCTGAGGCATAAACTTCCGGGTTAAACCTTTAGGAGCATTACTAAGAGAATGGGTAGTTAACAATACTTGATCGCCAACTTGGAAAGTTGGAGATGGACGTCGGGAGGAGTCAGCATATTCCTTCCGAAGATCTTGCTGCCTTTCGACTCGATCTCGGATATCCTTAAGGGAATCAATAAATTTAGATAAATAGGGCGTAACCTGAGGTACATACGTCTCCTTATCCAATATTGCACGTAGATCGTGCTGTGCATCGAATGGGGTGCGAAGTTCACGGCCATACATCATGTATGAAGGGGTTAATCCTGTGGTTGAACAAGTAGCAGTGTTGAGAGCGAAACGTACCTGGGGTAAGAAGTGGGGCCAATTTCGATGTTCATTCTTGACTAAAATGGAAAGCTGGATCTTGAGATCTCGATTCTTTCGCTCGGCCGGGTTGGCCTCAGGATGATAGAGCGGTATCAAGTTCTGCTTGATACCAAAAAGAAAGAGGGCCTGCTGCATCACAGCGGATATAAACTGGACACCATTGTCCGAAATGACTCGCCTAGGGAAACCATATCGAAGGAAGTACTCTTCGATCATTATTTTAGCACATACCTCTGCGGTAGCCTCTTTAATGGCATATATCTCGACCCAGCGAGTGGCAGTATCCTCGACAAGGAACACCCATTTCTCACCTGTTTCAGCCTCAGGAAGAGGGCCAAATAAATCGGCGGCCAGTACCTCACCTCTCTGCTGTAATACTGGAGTCTGCAAAAGACCGCTGAGCTTTTGGTTTGAGAACTTGTACCTTTGACAATCAATACAATTCTTGAGATAGTCGGTTACGTACTTACGCATGCCTGTAAAATAATATCGCTGTCTAATGCGGTCGATTGTTCGATCGACACCTTGGTGACCGGCAGTAGGAGCGTTATGAAGCTCTTCCATAACGTCTTTGAGCAGGGATGTAGGAATCACCAACTGGGGCTCTTCGGAGTCTGAATCAGGAGCATGACGATAGAGGACCCCCTGATCCATGAGGTAACCGCGCTCTAACCAGCGGTTAGACGTAGTGGAGTCAGAAGTGTTTTCTATATCTTTAATGATCTTACTGACCTCAGGATCTTCCAACTGTGCAGAACGGAGTTCGGCAGCACTCTTCCGTGGCATATCCACAATAACTGAGCAGACTCCACATGTGTCTTGAGTAGCCGCATCGCAGATGGGCCGGCTAAGAGTATCGGCAATAACATTCGCCTTACCGGGGGTGTACTCGTATCGTATATCAAAAGCTTGTAACTTGAGGGCCCAGCGCATCAACCTGCCGCTGGGAGACTTTAACGTCAACAGCCACCTTAATGGCTGATGGTCACTACGTAAGATCACAGGGTGACCTTCAATGTATGGGCGATACTTTTTAACGGCCCACACAACGGCGAGAGCTTCCCGCTCTGTAGTTGAGTACTTTCGTTCAGCGGAGGTCAACAACCGGCTGGAGTACTCGATGGGATGCAGATCGTTACCTTCACCTTGCAGGAGAACAGCTCCTAATGCGTAATTGCTCGCATCTGTGTGAATAATAAAAGGTTTACCATAATCCGGCTGTACTAAGACAGGCGCTGTAATGAGTTTATTCTTCAGCTCATGAAAAGCACACTGCTGCTCTTCTCCCCAAGCCCATGGTTCATTCTTCTTAGTTAGCTTGGTGAGCGGCTGAGCTATTTCGGAAAACCCTGGCACAAACTTTCGAAACCAAGAACAGGTTTGAAGGAAGCTTTTCAAGTACTTGAGATTAGTTGGCTCCTTCATCTGCTGAATAGCTTGCACTTTGGTCTCATCTGGCTTGATACCTCTTGGGGTAATAAGATGGCCCAAATACTTAACTTGGTAGCAGGCGAAGCTGCATTTGTCTCTATTAGCACGTAAACCAAAGACACGTAGTCGGTTGAATATGGCTTCCAGGTCTTCTAGGTGCTTCTGGAAAGTTCCCTCAGAGAGAATCAGCAGATCATCTAGATACACTAATAAGGTAACGTCTTTTAAAGCACTCCCAGACCGAAAACGATCCATTAAACGCTGGAAGGTGGCAGGAGAGTTCTTAAGACCAAATGGCATTCGGGTAAAGCGGTACGTACCTAAGGGCGACACGAATGCAGTCTTGTCCCTATCCGCCGGGGACACGCTAACTTGCCAATAGCTTGAGCGAAGGTCTATGGTACTCATGTACCCCTCCCTCTTGGTGGCGTGAAGAAGATCTTCGATGACCGGTAAAGGGTAAGTATCACTTTTAGTGATAGAATTGAGGCGTCGGTAGTCGACGCAGAATCTATACGTACCATCCTTTTTTGGGACGAGGAGGGCGGGCGCCGCCCACGCGGACTCGCACTCCTCAATCACACCATCATTCAACATCTGGTTGATCTCTGCCTCCATAGCGGCCCTCTTCACGGGCGTGAGGCGGTAAGGTGGCACCGCGATAGGTGCATGATCTCCCGTGTCTATACGGTGTTCAGCGAAAGGAGTCGCCTCTCCTCCTAGACGGAAGATATCTTCATGATGCTGAAGTAAATTGTTAAGCTGCTGGCGTTGGTCACAGGTAAGTGACGAGGCTTCATCAGCCCTCAAAGACATTAAGGACACAGGAACCGGATTACCTTGTGATATAGATTCTCCCTCATACTCAAGCGGATACGTTTGCGTACACCCAGAAAGATGCCAAGAAGAAGCAGAAAAATCAATAACCATACCTGCCGCATTGAGGAAGTCGATTCCCAGGAGAGTGTCACTGTTCTCCGCGTCAGGGAACACCACGAAGTCTACTCGGACACTTCTGTCCACAGAAATGATGACGTCAACGCTTGCCTCAAGGACATTGCGTGAATGGACGACACCATCGGCCAGCTTCACATTAACCTGCTTAGAATTAAAGGTAATCCCCTTTTCTTTTAATATTTTGTACAGTGTGTGTCCCGCAATGGAGCATTTAGCAGCTGTGTCAATTAAAGCCATGCCCCTTAAACCAAGAATTTGAATACTGAGCACAGGTCTACGTTGTGTTGACTGTACGGTCGTCGGAACGTTAGCCGCAGAAAGAGAGACCGCAGGTGCAACACCACCCAAACAGACAGTAGTAGTCACCGTAATGTCAGCGCGAAGTGAAGGAACTACTGAAGATGCGTTACCCAGATTAACGTTGGAGCCACACATCGAATGAGTCGGGACGACAACAGGTGAGTCTACCCTAACAGGTAAGTCACTAACATAGTTATTGATAACTGGGGTATTTACCCTATCAGGTGAGTAATTATCAGCGCATACAACAATAGGTGCGTTTACCCTAGCAGGTAGGTCACTAACATAGTTATTGATAACTGGGGTATTTACCCTATCAGACGAGTCAATATGTGATAATGAGAGCGACTCGTTAGTTAGTGGAACCTCGGAACGCACTTTTCCACAATAACACGGATAACTAGTACATAAATTACAAGTAACAACATTAAATTCACCACAAGAATTAAGCTGAAAACAAATTATCGGACGCGGCTGAAGGACGTGGCTGACAGCCGCGACTGACAAGTGTGCACAGTCTTTTGAGACGTGGCTTGCGTACGCATTCTAGCGCCTATTCCACAAAGAACTGTAGACGAAGAAACATGTCGAGTAGTGAAAGTGAGGACGATTTTCTCGAATTAGCGGCGGCTGCTTTATGTTGTCCACCCAGAAAGAAAATAAAAAGAAGCGTTTGGGTTCATGACATAAATAAAGAAAGAACAGCGTCTGGTGAATTCCACACTTTGTATTCCCTTTTATTAAGAGATGAACGTCAGTATAAACTTTATTTGAGAATGAATGAGGATCAATTTAATTTTTTGCTAAATCTAATCGAAAATTATATTGAAAAAGAACTAACACAGTTTCGTACTCCTATATCAGCTAAAAAGCGTTTAGTCGTTACTTTGAGGTAAGTAAAAATAATACCGTAAAATTATTAGGGTATTCTTTATTTAACAAGCTTAAAATGATACTGAATTATAATTTTAAATATTTATTTCTTTCTTTTTAAAATTAAAAATTCTTTAAGAACCGTATCTGCTGGGCCTTTATGATATCTGTGAGCGCCCTGGCTGCGCGCGGATGTCTTTTTACTTGATTGTTGTGAATTCAATTCAGGGATCGAAATTTCCACGACAGCATCTTGCGTGTTAGACGTTAAAAGAGACTGAGATATTTGTGAAGTGGAAGGTTGAATGTTCGAAAGAGAAGCTGCATGGTATGCCATTTGTGGTGAAGGTGAAGACTGAGGTATGAATTGAGGACAGGCAACTTGCTGAGTGGCAGGAAGTGAAAGTGTAGTGTGTGAGGTGAAGTATGAGATCTGGGGTGAAGGTGAAGACAGAGGTACGAATTGAGGTGAGGAAACTTGCTGAGTGACAGGAGAAGGTGAGTATGCGATCTGGGATGAGGGTGACGACTGAGGTACGTACTGTGGGGAAGAAACTTGCTGAGTGACAGGAGGAGAAGGTGAGTATGCGATCTGGGGTGAGGATGACGACTGAGGTATTTATTTTCAGGTTTTTTGCAACTGGAGAATCATTTCGATCACTAGGATTTAGATACAGAATGGGATTCAGCACAGTAAGAAGTATTGTTCAGGATGTCAGTATAGCTATGTGGAAAAATCTAAAATATATATTTATGCCAAAACCTACTAAAGAAAAGTGGAAGGCAATTGCTAAAGCATACAATGATAAATGGCAGTTCCCTAATTGTATAGGTAGTTTAGATGGCAAGCACGTTATGTTGTTTTGCCCAAAAAATGCAGGGTCATCATTCTACAATTATAAACAAAGACATTCCGTTGTTCTCGTTGTTCGTTTGTTAGCACTGGTTGACGCCAATTACAAATTCATTTACGTTGATGTTGGTGCATTTGGACGTAACAGTGACGGAGGTGTATTCGCTCGGTCAACACTAGGAATTTCTTTGGCCACGAACACCGCAGATGTGCCAGAAGATATTCCTCTGAAAGATTATGGAGGACCCATGCCACACGTTAATGTAGGAGACCAAGCATTTCCGTTAAAACGATATTTAATGAGACCATATAGTAAAGAAACTGCTTCCCTCGATACAAAGGAAAAAACGTTCAATAATAGATTATCTCGTGCCAGAAGGACCGTGGAAAACGCATTTGGCATTTTGGCAGCGAGATGGCGGATTTTTCATACTAATATTGAAGTTCAACCCGAATTTGTCGATAAAATTATTTTAGCTTGCTGTTGTTTGCACAACATGCTACGTAGCGACGAAGAAGATAGTTTTTTTATGCAAGAAGAACAACCTAATGGTATACCAGAAAACTTTATATCATTGGAAGGTACTCGTCAAAATTCGACCCAAGAAGCATTTGCTGTGCGTGACAAATTTAGTGACTACTTTATTTCTGAAAATGGGCTTCTGCCTTGGCTAAATGTACAACAGAATTAAAATTTATTAAATAAGGAATAAAATTGAGTCATTTATTTGAAAATATCTTTACTTCTAACAAAAAAAAATATTCTCCAAAAAAATTGTAAACTAAACTAAAGAAAATAGGTACCTACCTAGTGTAAGAACTAAAAAGTTTATTTAAGTAGAACATGTTTTCAATTTATTAAGTACCTTAAAAAGTTTATTTAAGCAGAATATGTTTTTCAATCTATTAGGTTCCTTAAAAAGTTTATTTAAGCAGAACATGTTTTCAATTTATAAGGTACCTAATACATTCAAAAACATGTTCTGCTTAAATAAACTTTTTAGTTCTTACACTCTGTAAAGCCAGCTTAATTTCTGTTATATCTATTCTGTCATATTTGTAATAAAAATTAACTAGTAGGTATTTACGCGCATTTTGGAAATTGAGTAAATAAATACTAACCCGTAATATTTAGTTCAGCAGCTATTTGCTCCCAGACTTCCTGTTTTTTGAAGCATGTTTATAATCTTTTAATTTATGGTTATACAGTAATTCTCTGTTGCGAACACACTCGATAATTCATTCATCCATTTTTACGTACGTAGATACGAACGTGCAAACTCTCGCGTAGTCGGCGTCTTTCTGGCGCTCGGACATGTCCCGCACCCCGTGCATACCGTCCGCGGACGTTTTCGGCTGACAAAAATATCCAGCGTGCCAGATTTCTGTCGGACGTCCGAACGCTCAAGGTTAGCCCAAGGTTACGTCCACGACTTACCTCCGATAGTTTGCACAGCTCAGTGTACATTCATTATCTAGATGCCTATAAGTCGCGGCTTTCAGCCGCATCCGTCAGCCGCGTCCGATAATTTGTTTTCAGCTTTAGTATTACAACAATCGTAAGGTCGCGAGTGTAAAGAATGTTCATAACAACTGTCAGTACACATACTGTGATTAGGTACCTTCTTACGTGAATGTTTACTATTGCCGATACAATTATAGGTAATATCATGACTTGAAAAATTCGAGAATGTATTATCATGTTCGTAATCACTTACCAGATTCGATGAAGAACTTACGATTGAAACAGATGAAAACGACAAGCTATTATTACATTTAGGACATTGCGACCTCACTATCCCTTTCGCTCCGCAACCATAACAGTATAGAGACTTATTATCTAAACCACCGAACTTATTTAACTTATTACAATCTTCACGTACGTGTCCGTATTGTTTACAATAAACACATCTAGGTTTTGAAATATTTTGTCCCGAACGCGGAGTAACGTTACTATCATGAATAATCACGGATCGGCGTGATGACATGTTTTCTGTAGGTATACTCGACGACGGAGGGGCGCTCGCTGCGCACGGAGTTGACGACGCTGCTGAATAGCGCTGCTGTGGCTGCGGCGCGCTGCCCCGACGACTGCCGGTGCCCGCGCTGTACGCGGAGTTCACTGACCGGGCGGCGAACAGCGGGCCGGACCGCGGCTGAGTACGCATGTCACTCTCTTCTGTTTCTATTTCTATGGAACGGGCAAGGCGGAGCATGCCGGTGAAGTCCTTGAAGTCCTCCCTCCGTAGATTCCTTCGGATGCGAGCATCAAGTAGGCCGTACACCATATCGACCTGAGCCCTCTCTGACACATCTCCGGCGGGGATTTTCGATAATAATGCTCGACACCTAGCTACAAACACATCTGTGTTTTCGTTGTTTTGTTTTAGTGCAAATAATTCTTTGTAAATCCGGTGCGGGGGTCGCTTATCACCGTAGGTAGATTGAAGTAAGTCGATGGCTATGTCCCACGTTCCTATTTCTTTCTTGACACCGTGGTACCACACAGATGCTTGTTTAGTAAGAAGCATCGAGAGGCCCCTGAGGGCGTTCTCTTCCGAGACGTTGGCGCAGTCCTTATAACTTTGTATTGCGTCTATGAATGCTTCAATAGACTCGTCGGCGTCACCGCTAAACCTAGCAGTGCAGTGCGTGAAGGTGCCGCTGCCGGCGGTCGATGCTACGGTGGTGTTGGCAATTGGGGATGACGACTGGCGGTGCACAACCCTATCCAGCAGGCGCTCAAACGCTTCAGCTTGGGATTGTTGCAAAGCGGCCATCATGGCGGCCACCTGTCCCGACGAAAAGCTGGCGGAGCCCCGGTCAACCTCGACGTCCTCGGCGATCTCATCGTCCAAAGGCGTAGCCTGATCTCTGCGCGTACGAGGCATGATAACACACGCAATAAAAACGTCCGGTGTAGTAACACAACACTAAGTTCGAGTTCGAGCGAGCACTAAGTACGTATTTCACTCGCCGCACGTTGGGCTGCCACTTGTAGCGTGATGTAGATTAAAAGTCATCAATTGGCTACATAAAATAGTTTAATGAAGTAGTTTTACAAAGGAACACTATAGTAAGACCCGGATATAATTTGATACCACGGTTTCACAGGGTTTTTTCTTAATTATTAACTGGAGCGGGGCGCGGCGAACTAAACAAATCAAAACAGACTCGGCACTCGGGGTTGACATCGCGGCTTGTTCGCTGTGATTGGTTCGCGGGGCACGGCGCAAAGCGTCGTGCGCGTATGGCAGGAAATTTAAAAGTTTACAGGCGAGGTTTGCGCGCTACAACTTTTAATATCTTTAAAATACAAATATAGGAAATACTAGTCGTTACTTCGTGTCCTTGTAGAAATCAGGACACTTAGCTGAGATGTGAAGCCGGGCCGGAAGAAGTGCGGTCCAGGACGCGATCGGCTTATATATCGCTACCGCCAGGCAGGAGGGGAAGGGGAGCGCCAGCCACCACTCCAACTCGCGCGCAGCCGCGCGGTCCGCGTGACAACCTCATCAGACTATTATGAGAAACCTACACTACCCTTACCTGAGACAAATGGTTACAAATTCGTACTATTGATGATTGACCCGTTCACAAAATATTGCTTATTGTACCCCATTTATAGGTAAGATTTAAGCGAACTGAAACGCACTTTCACCAACGCGGTGTCGCTTTTCGGCGCCCCTAAATTGCTTGTGACCGATCGGGGTCGAATGTTTGAGTCTAGTGAATTTACAGGCTTACTATCCGAGCCGATAGGTACGTCCGTACAGTCCTGAACATGATACGGATTAAGGTAAACAACAAAAATGCTGTTTGGTCTGAGCAGTTGTGGAAGCTCCAACTCGTCTTGAACATCACCAAGCAAAAAACAACACAAGCATCTGCTTTAAAGCTCCTTGTATGTAGCGGTACTGACGCCGCGACGCCTATCATCAGGGCGTTGGTCAGAGATGTTTCCGTTGACATGACTCATAATCATGAAAGCTGGGCAGAGCTATGTAGAGCTCGAGCTAGTGAACTGCTGTCAATGAATCAAGCTAGTCAAGATGCCTATGTTAACCAGCGACGACATCTTCCTCGTACGTTTCAGGTTGGCGATCTTGTATTTGTTATAAAATACATGCAGTCGACAGGGAAACTGGACCCAGTCATGAGAGGACCCGGCGGCTGCTGAGTATATGGTCCCCTGGAGTGGACAGTGGTATCCCGAATCCTGTGCGGAGTTTCTTGAAAGTGAGTGTCATTTTGGTTCATAGCAAACGTAGTGGCTTGAGCTGACATGCTATGTTTTACCCTTTATTTGCCTTAATCTTTATTACTTCTGTTCTTATATTTATTTACATATAGGCATCTTTGATAAACAGCTAGTTATCTCTTCTTATCTCCAAAGCGTGGTATAGCTGTTCGAGTTCGCCGCTAAGCACATAGCCTTTAGCATTTACCGTGGGACATCAGAGGCGTGGTCATCATGACGTAAGGTTCATGACCGGTGTAGTTCCTCATGTGATGAGGCGTGGTCGTCATGTCGAAAGGGTCATGAATGGCGTACTTTCTCATGTGGAAAGACGCCGTCCTCACGATTTTGGTCATGTTAGGCGTAGTCCTCTTGCGAATGGTTGGGACACCTTCCGTTCGCTGGTGTGTTCACAGATTCAAACTTAACCAGAGCCTGTCGTCTCTTTCAAGAAGTCACCACTATGAAGATATTCTGAAAACCTTCAAAGGTGGTATTGGGGATTGTAGAAATGAGAGCTCTCATATAGCCTTCGGCGGTCACCCAGAGTCCGCGTAAAGTTGTCAAGGCCATCAAAGGCCAACAAATAACAAAAAAAAAGAAATCAGAGCGCGCA
This sequence comes from Catocala nupta, assembly GCA_963675205.1. Taxonomy (NCBI): domain Eukaryota; kingdom Metazoa; phylum Arthropoda; class Insecta; order Lepidoptera; family Erebidae; genus Catocala; species Catocala nupta. Next base: position 19,527,667 of record OY776081.1, read on the forward strand.
TTTGCATTTTGTATCTCGAACGGATAGGTCGTTGTCGACGCGACTTGTGAGTTGGTGAAAGTGTTGATTATCAGTTCAGTGTGTGAAAACTGTGAGTACTTTTAATTGGTTGTGATTTATTTTGCTGATGAGGTTGTGATTGTTTACATTGGTTAAACTGAGAAATAAATTGTCTTTCGGTATTTTCAATTTTTTTTTAAAGAGTTCCTCTCCTGTGTCCTAAATATATAATAATTATATATAATAATATAAAGACACAAATATATTATTTTATTGATTTGGTTGACGTACGTTAGTTTGGCTTTAATGTTTTTAAACTTGTGTTATTATTGTACTAAGAAACGGTATTTATGAAGATTTTCCCTTTAAATTAGGCATCAAAAGAGAATATTGTAAATAGTGATTATTACGCCATTTATTTTTTATAATTTTTATAAAATTGGTAAGATATTGAATGTTGCAGTGCGAAGCTGAAAATACGTTGTATTTCTTTCTAATGTAGGTATTGGAGATTTTATACAGAATAGTAGCGGCGCGGTGCGAATGTGTGGTAATATCGTAATACGTAGTAAATAGTAATTTTTTATAAAACTCAACACAGCATCATATAGATTTCGCTGAAAAATGAATATCCTCGTTACATATTTATCAATGTTATGAACCTACGGGCTGATGTTAGTCTGGTATTAATTACTGCTGCGTAGGTACATTAAGTTTTATGATATGGTATTATATAGTGACCTGAGCAGTATAATGCCCATGCGCGACACGGTGGCGGGCGAGGCGTGCCGCAGGCAGTGCGTCTCGAACACGAAGTTGACGTTGGCGCCGAACTGCACGCGCCAGCCCGACGGCAGCGTCAGCAGGCGGTTGTCGTCCAGCACCGAGTTCAGTGCCTCCACCCACTCCGGCTCCACGTCGCCGTCCATCACCACCCACGACCACACGTCTGCAACACGCAACGCGATATAATTTTAACGGAGACTAGGCCATCTTGCGCAAGCGACATTTTCTTCTACGTAAAGAAAAAAATAATTGTATCTCCATAAGTACATACATAATTTTAAAATAAATAATAATAAATACAATTAAACAGAAGGCGGTATATAGAGATCAACTTAGGCAACTGCGTCACAGCTATTGTTGCTGTAGAGACTACAATTCTGGTATTCTCGCAGGCCTATGAATAATAACAATACAGAAGAAAATTAAACATACATAAAATGGGATACTCGATTCATGTAGCAATCTTGGAGCCGGACCTCGTACTATTATTCAAATTAGTATGCAACATTACACACGCGATCCAGAACGATCCTGTATATATGTAATGTAATGTTTTAATACAATTTTGAATAATACAATAAAATCGCCACCGTTACCGCTCCGCCTCCGCTTTCTGTATGTTGATGGCTTAAAATGCGAATTAAAAAATAAAAGTTAAATGTATTAACCAGGTGGTTGATTAGATATTTCGAGCGCTGTAGAGGATATCACGCCATCGGTCCACTGCCGCGTGTCATGGTCGATGCTGCCGAGTAGCCACTCACGACTCATCGCTTTTGGACATATTATGTACTCCACTACGTTCTTGCCTTGAAGGGCTAAAGCCTAAAGAAATAGACAATTATATTAATTACTACAGCAAGGTCATAAATAGCATTTATGTTAAGTGAGCCAGCGTAGATGGTCGGGTGCTGTAATGTGTTAAGATTTTCATACCTGAGGTAAGTTGGATGGATAAAGAGAATGAAGGAGAGGACGATAGATACTAAAAGTAAGAGCATGAAGAAAGAGGAGGAGATACATATATGCAAGATAATTGAAACATTATATACAAAAAACATCGGTATGGAGGTTTACTTATCATGGGTACACACCACAAAAATATGAATTTTTGACTACTGTAGGTATTTAAAATAATTCCTGTGCCTTGTTCCTGTATACAGGAACTATTTTTCCTGTGTGCGTTGTTTGAATGTTTATTCAGTGGCATGACGATCATTTAAACCACTACGCTTACGCTTTCTGTAGAGATAACATATAAGCATACGGTACGTCTGGTACACATAGATAGATGCTTGCGATACAGGATATCAATCGTGCGTCGCCGACCGTGCAAAATCTATGTAGGTGTATCATGAACCTCGAGTTATGTTTACATATAGTGTAAATGTACATACTGATTTTAATAATCTCCTTATTGTAGTCTTGCCGGATCCCGGCGGCCCAACAATAACCACTCCCATTCGTTGTTGAAGTTGCTCATATAGTTCCACAGATTTTTGAATCTGCAAAGAGATCATCAACTTTGTTTCTAAAAATGACAACTCCCGCACTAGGAATAATTCCTGTGTCTCGGGCAAGTTTACAAACATTTAAACAAGGGACACAAAGAACACTCTAACTCAGCACAGCCATTTTGTGGACCACACAATTTTTTGTCTCGTGTGGGACTCGAACCCTCAGTACTCGGCGTTGTGGCAGTGGCGAGGCGACCACAACGCCATCTGTGTAGTATTTTTAATCATTGCTGACACCTACACCTAGCGGCAAACTTCTAGTTCACTGTAAAGTTGTTATAGTAGATCCGCCTCTGCCGAACCCCGCGTTTTTATTGTTACGCTGCTTCAAGCAACTTCACGGAGAACTAAAGTTTTGAGGCAGGCTCCACAAAAAGAGAAGATAGGCCAAGCTAGCTTGTATGTGTGGGCAGTATTCCAAAGAAACATCCTCACTAGTATCACGAGAGACATTGAATGTTCAGAATTGAACCGGAATCATCGGACTCTTTATTTGGTTAAATATACATTAGTGCGAATTCTTAATAAAATATATTAACAAACAAACCACAGTAGTGACCGTTTGATTGTTATTTTCTCAGTGAAACAATTGGACCAGTAAAATTAAATTTAGTGATAGATAAAATTTCTAGGACTGGTCACCCTTTTTAATTATGGCTGACGTTCTAAGCGAATATTTCAATGCTAGCTATTATGAAGTCTTGACCGGATTCGTAAGTAGCAAATAGTTAAATTGTTATATAAATATTAACTACTCAGTAGGTGCTGCTACTATAACTTGCTAATGGTGCCAATTCTGTTGTAATTTTCTCTTAGCTAAAATAAGACAAAAATTCTCTAATTTTAGCTAAGAGATTTCGCGTAGGGCATTCTACTGTTCCATCGAACTAAATTTACAATTCGTTTAGACAGCGCCTAATTCGAGTTTGACAATCCTAAATTGAATTGAGGTGGTGTTACCCGTATTTAAACTACATAAATATAAAGAATGAATGTGAGCGAGTTAATGAAAAAAACCCTTTTACAATAATATTTTTATTTTTGTTAAATGCGTGTAATTGTTTGTGAACACTTCATAAATAATAAACGGTAAGTAAAATTGTATTTTAGTCGTTCTAAGTTAAGTAAATACTGCACAACAGAGAATGTATCTGGCAGACTATCATTTTTTTTAAAATTATAATAATAATAATAATAATTTTATTTCAGACTAATATCCATTGTGTTAGTATTACATAAAAACTTACAAGCTAGTGTTAGTAATTATTAATAAGACACATTTAACATAATATAATAAAAAAACATAAATAAAATTACACAACAGGCTTATGAAGCCGCAACCAATAACAAACAATGGGGCTATCCCACCTGTCCGCTATCGTGCTGAGGATATTATTGGATTAATTGCATTAATTTTGTATTACTTCTTAAGAGTACTTTATCCTTAAATAAGTCTTTAAAAATGTCAATTTATTTTAATAAGTATGTAGTTAAAAGTTTTAAAATAAATACTTTTAACCAATTCTTTTATGAACGCATGAAAACGCTGTTCCGTCTTGACGTTTGTTTCTGTGACGTCGCTGAAGCAGTAAACACGTAGATTTTGTATGGAATATAGATTAATTTTGATATATTGTTATGATGTTCAATGTATACAGCAATCATCGTTGGTGTATTGTGCCGGAGTGTCAAAACACTAGTATTAAAATGCCAGAAAAGCTGTGGATCCAGTTACCAAAGGATATAAAATTAAGAAATACATAGATACAACCAGAGTATTATTGTTCTGTGGATACAACTGGCGAGGAGAGATCCTAAGTCATTATCAACTAAAAGTCTAACTATATATGTGTGAAAATCATCATGATGTAAGTTTAGATAAACCTAACATCAGTATAGTACGCGCATTTTATCTTGGCCGGATTGAAGTTCGTCATAAGCGGCTACGCAGTGCAGTTTTTTGGAACTAATTGGTGACAGGGTGCGGGGTGCGGGGACGGTAACACTAGCTAGTGACTGACCAATGCATACTCGATGCGTAACAATAATACCATAAATACTGGAAAATCGATTTAATCCATTACGATTTAATATATTAAATAATGTTATTTAATATAAATATCAGATTTAGATTATGATTTATTTTGTTATAGTCTATTTTTAAGTTGAACAGTTAAATAAATACTATGATATTCATTGTTTTAATATAGTACAAAATGAAATACTTTAAATATTAACATAAATTATTATGTTTTAAGATATATTAAATGTTACAACATATTAACAATTTACTTTGCTCGCCTTGCTTCATCTATTATTATTACGTAACATCGATATCTTTGTATTCATTGAAATTTTAATCACACATGGTTTTACGTTATTTTGTATTATATAAAAAAGTTATTTAAAAACGAAAAACCTTTTAAATAACTTTTTATTTCCAGCTTCGGATGAGTGCCATAGACAATCTTAAGAAATTAGAAGTTGCGAAAAATAAGTGGTACATCCCTATAATTGCACGGCCATAATGCTTAAGGATTCGCTATTTCAGTCACTCGTCAGCACTTTGTGGTTGTTCGTGTAACTATCTCGCTCTTCCGTACGGTCGTGTACTCAAGTTGATATTGTTTTCGTTTGCTGTTATTTAGTTTCGTTGTTAAGTTTTGTTGTTAAATTTTGTTGTTGACTTTTGTTATTGACTTTTTTTGGTATTAATAATGCCAAGGCGCAATACCGTTCTTCGCCGACAGGCGAGGAAAATTATTTTTAACTTCGCCTGCTTTATGAAGAAGGAGAGGGAAGAAGGCGTGATCGATCTTAAGGCTGTCCACTTAAGAGTGGCCAAGGCCAAGGCTTTCATACATTGGTCATACATGATAATATGCAATTTTTTGGTATAATCTCTTCTGGCTTACCCTCCTCCGTAGGTATAAATAACTAAGCAATGCTTGAAGATTTAAATTGATAAAATGGATTTTGATAGGCCTTGACTACAACTGCCGAAGAGCTAATGAATAATTCGAGAAATTGTAAGTATAAATAATTTTATACGATATAGTATTAGCAAATAGTTCCTTTGTCTCTGCCTACCTCCGCAAGATAATAAGCTTAAATATAATCATTTAACTATTTTCTTAGTGACTGTACATGCGCGAACGTACCTTGTAGCTAACTTCAATCCGGCCAAGATAAAACGCGCGACCTATAATAAAGTATTAGTTATATTTATTATTATTTTCTCTATAGGTTATGTTGCTCAAATCATTTTTGTTTCAGTTGGAGAATGACATGGAGAACTATATGCAATACAAATTAATGGTTTCAGTCAAAGAATACGCCTAAAACGTCGTACCGTCGAGGTTTGATTGTCAACAGGATAGAAAACACAAAGCCACACCAAACAAACCTCAACCTGCCTTCAAGAAATGACAAAAGTTATCGCTTCTAGAAAAAATATATTCTGTTGACCCTTCAACGTCTTCGTTCAATCAAGGTAAAGGTATATTCTACTAATTATTCCTACTTTCATTTACTACCTATGTAATGATTCTAATTTAGCTAATATTGGGGAAGTACCTATCTCAATATTCTTTATCATTTTATTTTTAGATATACTGATTGAAGAAAACGAGCCTTCATGTCTTGCCTACTCCTGAAGGGAGATTTTATGATAAAGCAGTACAGGCTGTGCCACATCAGTAACATAAAGCTATTCAAGTACATGTTACACACTACAGAAGTAAAATGGTTCAGATTGGTGTAAATATGAGAGATGTTAAATTATCAACAATTAAGTTTACTGTGTTTACAGCAACATCGGAAGATGCACTCGATTATTAACTTAAATTATTAAGGGTTCTGGACTTAGTTATTACTACAGCCTGTAAATTTACAAGATGCACTTATCAAATAAAGACTTTTCAAGTACCTTTCCTTTTTCATTACTATCAATTTCCTATTGCTGAAGGATGAATGATATAAACTAATAAAGAAAGCAGCAGTTGGAAATAAAGTGAAATAGAATTTCTATTATATTCTCTTCTACCCATACCTATCACTCCAAAAGAATGTTTCATAGAAACTCAATCACTGTAATCTATGATAATTATGAAAATGTACCAAATTATAATATTTTAGTAAAGATATTGCATAAAGAAAACAAGAAGTACAACAACATTGGTGTAGATTAACATTTAATATATTTATTAATCAGTGGCACAAATCACAAAGGGCAGGGTAAATGTTAGTTTCAGTAGGTACTTTTTGTTTGATTCATACTTGGCTTACATTCAATATATTATTGTGGTGCCGATTTGTTACTTGTACCTGAGAAGCTTAACTTGTTGGAAACATCAGTTTGAGCCTAATATCAAAATTTATTTTAGCCAGCAATGAAATAGAAGGGCCCATAAAATGAATTACATAGTATATTCTTTAAACCTATTATACTAAGAAATGTAAATAAAATGTAAAGTGGCATGCCACTATACATTTACATTAAATACAAGTATTTACAGTGTATATAATTTTAAGCACATTGAGTTGTAATCATACAAATGATAAGACTTAAATCATGTATTATTAAAATGTGTGATAATGCAAGAAATAAAGAAAGCTATGGGATAATCCTTATAAAATATTATATTTTATGTATTTAATTAAATTTAATAGGTAGGTATAATGATTGACACAGAATGTTTAAGAACCAGATTTTTTTTATTTAACAGAATTTTAAATAGGAATAAGAAATTGTCGGAGGCACTCGTCAATTTCTTCTGCGTTCAGGTGTTGCGGCAATCCAATCCCAAATCCAGGAACAAAAAACCCAAATTAGTTCCGTCCGTGTGTCTCCACCTGATCATGTTCTCCGTACTGCGGCATATCTGAGTCTGACATATAGTTTGAAGGCTTTCAGATCACCTCTGGTGATCCTTAATCAGGCGTTTCAGGTGATACAAATATGTTTGGTAGGGATATTCCTTCCTTTCAAAGGTGCGCCGCGCCTCACATGCCTCACTTTTGGTGGCTCCAAGGTTAATGGCATAATTGACAGAACTTTTACGGCTCTTCATATATTTATAAATTCCACTATTTAAGCCTCAGCTACTAAATCTCTAGGAAAACTAAATTTCGTATCATGTTTTCAGATGTCATCTAATATTAGTTTGACATTTATAATTTTAGATCATTTTTGACGTATAAGCCGTACAGCAGAATGCAAAAGGGCTAAATTGAGTAACTAAACCAATTTTAATCCTGTCTCACTAAAATAAGTTTAGATCTGTCACTTTTAGCGATTTCAGAATACGAAATGTTGTTTGACAGGACTTAACTAAATTTTAGAGATTTTTAGCTAAGATAAGAGAATTTTGTGACAACAGAATTGGCACCAATATCTAATGGCTGTAGACTTATTTAATGTTACCTGTAGTTTATTGTGTACAAGTTTAAGATTGTCAACAGTAGTTTCCAGGGCAGAAGTAATTGGATCTGAGCTGGATTCTTCTACTGGGACGTCGTTGAACACCAGTGACAATATATTTTCAAATCTGTAAACAGATTATATTATTAGTGGATTCAAACTAAACCTTTGAATTGTTCAATTTATGATTCAACCGACTATTGTAAGCAATGGATGTATTTCATGAAATGGATAATGCCTGCTGTCCATATGATAATATGGTCTGGCCACATCAATGAATAATCAGCGTTTAACAATATAAACAGCTAAACGCAACATGAACAGCACGGCTACTTCATGATATGATCAAACATTAGTGATTATACAATGTGAGTTTTCATAAAGTGCACATATGAAAATGAGTGAAACTAGACATCATTTTATCGCTAGGAAAAATAATAAAAAAAGTATTTTCGATTTATACCTATTTATATTTTTTCTTTAGTAATTATGGACCTTGTACCAAGAAAACCTTGTATCTTTTGAACCAGCTGGTTAATCGTGTTGAAACAAAAACAGTAATAATATGCAATGTGTAGATAATAACGACGGTATACTATTCCCCACCAAAACAAAAATACCGGTGGCATAAAAATAAGGAACATTTTAGACCAAAACTGAGTTCCGTACAATGTTTTTTTAAACATTGTTAAAAACCTCAAGAAAACGTCCCTATTGCCCCTAGTTTTTATTAATTGACGTTAATCTGTATCTAATAAGCTTTAAAACAACATAAAAACTACACCTGTATCCCAAACAAAACAGTTTTCATGAAGGGCTAAACAAAGACCTTGCCGCCACCACGTGCATTTTTTTTCGAAAATTGCATTATCTATCTCAGGTAAAAAATTAGGTCTTGTCTAATCCTTTGCCATAAATTATCAAACATACACTTGGGCTGCAAGTGCCATTTATTTTTCTGTAAAGGTATGAAAGGTATAAGTAATAAATAAAAAATATCAAGTAGAAATCAGCACGTTTATTTAGTTTCATCAACCTACAATAAAACTTTTAAAGTAGCAAGTTTTCCAAATTACTACCACGTTGTTGTAAACACATAGTACTTCGTAGCAAAATCTGTTGCGTTGCTCGTCTTATCATTGTTGGATCTTCCTTTATGGCACTGGCGCAGTTTAAAATCTTCTCCTGCAGTTCTGCCTCACTATTGATGGGAGAGTTATAAATTCTCTGCTTCATTGTCCCCCACAGAAAATAATCAAGAGGTGTCAGATCGGGTGAACGCGCAGGCCACCCGACAGGCCCTTGCCTACCAATTCATCGATTGGGATAGCTTTCATTTAAATAATTGCGAACTATTCTTGCATAATGTGCAGGGCATCCGTCCATTTGCAAAAACATTCTACGTCGTGTTCGTAGGGGTACATCTTCCAAAAGTAATGGGAGATCATCCCTTAAAGTTGAAGAAATCTGTCTGCAGTTAATGTTCTTGGGAGTATTAATGGACCAATCAACATATCATCAATAAGAGCTGCCCAAACATTGATCGAAAACTTCACTTGAAAAGTGGAAGCTCTTTTTAGCTTCGGGTTATCTCCTTTAGGATTTCATAAATGTAAATTTCTGCAGTGTGTAATACCGTCTCTTGTAAATTGGGCTTCATCCATCCAAAGAATAGTTTTTGCAAACACCGGGTTATCTCTTGTTTGTCTCTGAATCCATGCGGACATAACACACCTTGGGATTGCGTCAGTTCCTTCATGCAAATGTTGCACTCGCTGATAGTGATAGGGATGTAGACCTTCTTTCTTTAAAATGCGCCACACAGAAGTTTGCGATATGCCATGTGCCATTGCTAATCATCTTGTACTGATATTTGGATCAGCAAACCAATGGAGATCATTTTGAATAAGCTTCATATTGCATCAATTTATGAAATGTACATCTAAATCAGTGTTATAATCTAATTATATGGTCTGCAGAGCAGACCATACAAGAAATCTTAAACTTACATGACTATGAAGTGACCTGGTTGATATCCGTGGCCGCTTCTAAATAATTGTTCACGACGCAGGAATCGAACCTTGATATGCGCGATAGGTTAGGTAGGTACTTTGTTATGAGCGGAAAAGCAGACTAGGGCAGAAGGCACTAATTAATGGCTGGTTTTTGGATGGATATTTGCAGCCTAGATTGTTCGTAGGAAACCCCACACTTTACAAGTTGAGTTAAAAGTTGAGTTGATGTACTCAGAATATCAGAAGAAAAAGGAAACGATGAAGAATTAGAATTAGATTTTGAAGTAGCCAATTCCAATAAGTCAGAATCCGAATATTTTTTTTACTGATATGGTATTTTATTGATATTTTTTTATATAAATAAAAATATTTCATATATAATTATGTAATTTTTTAATAAATAAATGTGTGTGAAAATAAATTGATATTGTTGTTAATATTTAATCTGCATTGAATTCAATATTAATTGATCTATAGAACGCGCAACGCATTTCTGTCACTCTCTCCACTCGCGTTCAAAATTTACATCTTTTATAAGGTAACCTAATGCATTTAGATTCAGAATAAAATAAGCTTTCATTTGATATAATATACGATTAAATAGCTGATGAGAGAATATCAATAACATTTACTCACCGGCTAATACCAGGCAACTCCACAATTGCGTAGAGGGGGAAGAAGGCAACCTTTACTTTATTTATGTTCTCTTAACTAGTGTACGATTTTTAAAATAACTAATAAGAGAAGAAGATTTAATAAATTTCATTAAAAAATTAATTATTTAATATCATCCGTACGCAATTAACTAGGCAACCTATTCGCAATATGTCTATGTGAATATTATCCATCATTTATTTCTTATCACTAATAAATAACAGATGAGGGTATAAATTTCTTATACCGGATCTCGGACTATTAAAAATATATAGTTTATAAGTTTGAACCATGTGTTCATTTTTAATACAATGAAAATATTATTTACATTAAAAATTGAATATTTATTTTCTTTTATATTAAATGAATTCAACATGGTTTAAAATTAAATGTTAGTCTTATCTAACATTATTGTAAATGTATTTTCCTAATATCTTGAGTCGTTTTCAATAGGAAATACCATAGGGAATACTGTAAGGATTAGTTGTAACGAGCAATATCCGCTACCGTAATCGCTTCCGCTTTTATAAACTGAGGCCCAATAAAAAAATCACCCCACGTCATATGGCGGAATGTTTTTGTGAACCAACCGTAGACGCCACTCCTTTCAACATGGCTACTGTACTGCTTTCCTGAGCCGGCGGCGCGGGCGCACCAAGATGTCCGCCCCATATACGGTCGGCGACGGCGAGTGTGGGCGTCAAACTCATAAGTGTCAAGCATGAACCATAATTATTATTAATAATGTTTACCTATAAATACCGTGTTTCATATTTGTAATACACATTCTCTATTTGCTTTCGCTTGCTCACAGCTACGCTTGTATATTCTTGTATATTTATAAAAAAGAAAATTAGTTCCTTCTGCCGTAGTTTGCTTTTCCGCTCATAACAAAGTACCTACCTACCTAACCTATCGCGCATATCAAGGTTCGATTTCTGCGTCGTGAACAATTATTTAGAAGCGGCCACGGATATCAACCAGGTCGTTTCATAGTCATGTAAGTTTAAGATTTCTTGTATGGTCGGCTCTGCAGACCATATAATTAGATTATAACACTGATTTAGATGTACATTTAATAAATTGATGCAATATGAAGCTTATTCAAAATGTTCTCCATTGGCTTTAATACAGTCCCTTAAACGTTGAGGCCAGTTATCAGTAGAAACACGCAATCTCGCCATGGGAAAATTCATCACTGTCAATCTTATGGATAATTTTAAAGACTCCAAATGATCATAGCATTTAGAGCATGCCATATCTACTCAATAAAACTGACCATAAATCATAATCCAGCGGATTAAGATCGGGACTAGATCATGGCCAGTCTTCAGCTTTGATGAAGTCCGAAACATTCGTTTCCAACTACGCTTGGGTGGATCGAGCTTAATGACCCGGTGCTGCGTCTTGCTGAACGGATGATTCTTGGTTATGGAACATGGTGTTGTTAAGAGGCTTAACCATCTTCTCAAGAATCGTATTTTGATACACTTGTGCCGATGTTTTAACACCTTTGCCTTTTTCACAAAAATATGGCTCAGTCACTCCTTGATAGGTAACATCCCACCAAACCATCACAGAAGTCGCATAATGTCCACGTTGTACACTGCTGAATAATCGGGAAGCTTCTATAGAGCTTTGATAATAAACTCGGTCATTCTGCTTGTTAAGACATTGCTCAATAGTAAACGAATTCTGGTCCGTAATTTTTTTTTTTTTTGACCTCCATTTGCATACCGCTTAAGAAATTGCCATGATTTAACCACCCTATTCATTTTTAAATTATCAGTTTATTAATAACTAGTGCGTCTCTTACAAGCTGCAAGTCCTAAGTTATCTTTTAAAAATACGCGACATGGTGCTAGGTGCTATATTCATTTCCCAATATAAAATCTTTTGCTTTTAGACAGAATTTCTTTGAATTCTTTCCTTCATTGCTTTGATCGCTTTTTTCGTACGAATACTACGTGGACGGCCAGCCATTTTTTCTGTCACACACAGGTTTCATTGTAACTATCAATAGCCCGGTACACAAACATTCGAACTAATACCAAGCGGATGGAGAGTTAAATAAATTGCATTTGGCTCGATACCTGTTTTGTGAAATGCTATTACAGCAATTTGGTTCTCTTTATCATCCCACTCGATTTTAATATCATAAAAATATTTAACACCGATTGGCGTGAAAATGAGAAAACGCAATGAATATTCGTATAAGACAAATTCAAATGTAAGTGTACTTATGGTAAACATGAAGTAGTCTTTATGTAAGTGAGTGTGATTTTAGTTATAATGGTGATTTATTACACAATAGGTTTTGCCTGAGGTTTCCCTCGCGTAAATTTGATCGCGGTCAAACGCAAGCATACTACAAATTTAAAAAATGATATATGGACTAGTTTAACAGTACTTTTTCCTGGATTAAAGGTAAAAGTACCTTATGTCCATTTCTGTTCTCCTGACAATATGTATACGACATTCCATACCTAACAATCATCATCACATTCGCATTTATAATAGGTATTAGTTAGGATTTTAGGATGGAGGCGTGAATTAGCTTTAGATAACGACTAGTCAGAAATAGGGAAAGCGTTTGCTTAGTAGTGGGACATACAACAAACATTATAATACAACTAAAAAGTACGAGTAACCTGCGAGCATCATGTGTAGTGAGCTTGGACAAGTTGTTGAGCGAGAGCACCGTGCGCACGGCGGCGCGGCGCGCGCTGACGTCACGCGGCGCGCGCGCCTGCAGCGCGGCGGCGCAGCTGCCCACCGCCGCCTTCAGCGCGCGCAGGCCCCAGTCGTAGTGGCGCTGCGAGCTCAGCAGCGAACTGCGCACACACCGCACACCGCACACCACATGCTTACACCACACTCGACAGATTTAGGCCTGATTTTAGAATCGTCAGATAACTTTTATATGGGCAATATGTTTAACGTAGGTATTGACAGCTTTTGTATAAAAAAATAATTTTGTATAATAAATAAAAGCTCCGACTCCGCTGTCTGTGTGCGGTAGGCTTAAGGCTCAGGTTTTTTAGGTCACTAACCTTGCAAGAGTAAATACATTATTGAGGTCCGTGGCTAGTAACTGCGAGTCAGGCACACAATTAGCAGCAAGTAATCGAGCTGCCACTTCGGTATGCGGTGGTTGCAGCATGGCTATGGGTCGCAGTAGGCGCTGCAACGCGTCGGGCAGCGCGCGCCGCCCACCGTAGCCGCGACCCGCCGGGTTAAGCGTGGCTGCCACCCCGCACCATTCCGATACTGCAATCTAAGAATCACGTCACATATCAATAAATACCTACGTACGGTCTAATATAAGTCATATGTATACATTTATACAGCCTCGCAGTGAAGCAGTAATAATAAATCTAACTTCTGAGCATAAGGTTCAATTTGCACCGCCACGGAACGGAATAGAAGTGTCTATTTCGCCTCATGACGCTAGAAGGCGCGCGAACTTGCGAGAATGCTCAGGAATTCCCACGCATTCCAGCGAATTCGCGCGACTGCGCCTTTTTCGATACTTCCCGCGGAATCCACAGACGGCGCCGACAGTAGTTAGGGTAAATCTTGAGAATGCGCGAGGATTCCCCGGCAGAATAAATAATAGAACAGCTTGAAACCGATTCTTGGTACACCATTGACTTTTAATAGTTATATGCATATCGACTATGAAACCCATCCACTTTTCATTTCGAAACCGAATTAAAATAGTGAAAAATAGATAGAGTAATTAAAGTATGTATTTATAATATGATTAATATATATATATTTAATAATATAATAAATATCGCCAGCTGTAACCGTAAAGAAAATATTTCGGAGAAATCTATCGAAATTGTGTGAAGTCTGCCACCTCGCATTTGGTGGACCATTAGCCTTAATCCTTCTGATTATGATACTTGTACCCAGCAATGGGATAGTTTAGTTTATATAAGGCTAGTGAAACATATTATTAATAATATATTTTAGTAACAATAAAAAACGGGCTTAAATAGACAGTAAGATAAAAAGGTAAGGTACACAGGTACATTATGCATTCCTTACGAAAGATACGCGAAAGTCACAAAATACTGGAAAAAAAGGATATTACATTTTATTTATTTTTAATGCTAAGAATATGTTATATTATGATATACAAATTACTATTCTTCAAAAAATAATAATAAAAAGAATCTCTCCGGCGGGGAATCGAACCCCGGTCTCCCGCGTGACAGGCGGGGATACTGACCACTATACTACCGAAGACTTATTTCACAGGTTGAAATTATGATTCTATTCATAATCCATGCTCAAAACAAAATTCGCATTATTACGTCATGTAGTGCGAACAAAAACGCTGATAAATAAAACAGATGTAGGTATATATGCTAGCAAGTCGTAATTTGAATATTATTAAAATTATATCGAGCGCATAAATTTATTTTGCTTTTTCGTATCACACTTAAACACAGTCTGTTAAAAAAATATGAGCGCTGTTTTTTTAATACCTATTGTTCTTGTTCATAAAAATAGTAGATGAATTAATTATCTAAAAATACTATAACGAATATTTAATGATGCAGTTTCGCTAGATGGCGCTGCGGACATTTTATCTTAAGAATACCACGAGGGGGAAATAATAGACGAATAATAAAAATAAATACTTTATCGCAAGTAAGATCAACGGGTCTTACTAGCTAGCTAGGTAAAGACCTAGCACTACACGAATAGAAATAATTATTTTACAAAGTAATACGTACATCTAAATCAGTGTTCGTAATAAAATAAAAGAACACGTGAGGAGTTGGTGTCCGAGTTAGACATATTAAAATGCCTGTATTTCAAATCTCTATGATGTCAGGTTTAAGAACAACTTTATTTCTCATAAAGAATTGTATACATAATTCACTTACTAAGAAAAAATAATTTATACCTAAGATTTAGAACGTACATGGAAACGTAAATAAAATAAAAACAAAACGAAAAAATAATAACAACGGTAAACAAATAACCTAAACAGTATGACACTCGATCCTAGCCAAGCAGAACATGGATGCATGAATCGATTTTTATAGATATGGTATTGATGGATGTACACTTACTAAAAGTAAATATAACGGCACCTAACCATATCAAAGAGTTTATCAGCGTATCTTGAGAGAAGTGTTGCTCTAATTAATATAATTATTACTTGGAGCAACACTGCTATGCTTTTACCTGTTTCTTATTACACTGTAGATACTATATTATAATTTCCCATTATACTAAGTATACTAGATTTTTCCCGCGGTTTCGCTCGCGTAAATGTAGATTAGGTTAGGTTAGATTAGTGAAAGTACTTTTTCTGGATGAAAAGTGTGTATGTCCTTTCTTGTTCCCCTGACACAGGTGTTTGCGATATATCCTGATAATCGGACCTGCAGTTAAAGCGTGAAAGCGTAACAAACAAACAAACTCACATCCGCATTAATAATATTAGTTAGAATTGTACTTTAATTATCATTATACTGTACCTGTTTCCCATTGAGTATTGCAGTCGGTTCAGTGGCGACGGTTCGGTCGAGGCGGACGGTGGCCGCGAGCAGCGAGGCGAGCTGATGCGCGGCGGCGGCCAGCGTGCCCGCGGCGAGCCGGTTGAACTCGTCGAAACAACCCCACGCGCCGCACAGGGCCACGCCGCTCAGTAAACGGCCCATACATTCTGCATCCACTGCCTATAATTTAATATATCATACATTTAAACTACATTACACAGAACGAAAATTGGTCTATCATCCTTAAGCCGTTGTTACGAGACTATGGATTGTTTGTGTCCGATGCTTCAATGTTTGTAATGTCGTCCAAGATAAAGGAGTAATACCTAGTGTGGCATTGGGCGCTGCGTTATACGTACACACGGCTACACATCAAGTTAGACATCCTATATACGCATAACTACGCTACATACAAAATAGAGAATTGTCGGAAAGGGACAGTGTATAGTGATGTCGTTTAATGGTAAGGATAGAGCGTAACAAAAATATAACGCACTCTCTTGCACGATTCGCAGCGTTCAACTTCTCATAGTTCAAAGTCCAAACAGTCTAGGTTGATGTGTCGCTTTGTGTACAATCGAAATATACGTAGGCATTATTTTTAGTATTTAATTTTTTAGATATAAAACTTATTTTATATCTACAAATCTAATAGACTGTTCAAATTTTAGCTTATAATGCATACGAATAATTTACTTGGATAAAATATGTTTGTACCAAAGTAAATTTGAGTTTACAAGCAGAAATTTAATGAGCAAAAAATAATTTATACTTATAGATTAAATAGAGAAAATAGGTTATCAGCGAGCGAATGTAGCTATTATATACATAATACTGCGCCTCCTTTAACGGGATAGGAGACAATTCTTGGAATACAACGGGATAACAGTCTATTGTGTGGAGTGAATGGACGGTACAAGGGCGAGACATTGAACCTTCATTATCTACAGAGATAGATTCGCTTTCTAATACCTTCGAACAATAAACATCTATTCTTGTTATTATTATAATTTATATATAAACTCAATACACTCGGCGAGACGGTAAGATGGCAGTTCAACCACAGAAGTGACAGAATAACAGTTAAAGAGAACAGATAAACAATAAAGTTATTATTTCTTGTTAAATGCTTTATTTTTCTTGCTACATCCATGTCAAAGACAAAGTTAGATTAATTAATAATTGAGTTTATTTATTTATTTATTTATTTATTTATTTGGATATCCAACAAAGATTACACCTTACATGCTAAAAATAAAACATAAATAGATACAAATCCTTGTGCATCTTCAATTATAGGAGACCACAGCTTGCATTAAGATATCAAACAATCAATTTTTAATATGGAAATAAAGTATACAATTTAAAGTAAAAATAACAAGTAACAAGTACAATAACAAGAATTAAAATTAAAAAAAAAAAAAAATTTCGAAATACATTCTTATAATCTACTATTAAATGTTTGTATTAAGAGTAGATTTACGTGATGGTGCATTAGCAACCAGCCAAACTCTTTTAAAAGTCATCTGACGCACACAGAAATGCATCTTACCACTTATTATAGAAAAATGCGATGTTTTAACTACCTCAAATTAATTTCATTTTCTATTCTCCTTCACAAAGGTGCTTTATGAATAGGTATACAATACTTTTAGAGCTGACATAATCATTTGTTCATGCAATTGATCGATATACATAATACAGTAGATACTTATAGTAAAAATAAAACTGTCATAGTGACTGGCGACTTAAATTTGGACATTATGTCCGGTAATTTAAGCACTCATTCTGCAGCATATTTGAATTTAATGACAAGTCACGGGCTTACACAAGGAATCCACTGTCCCACTAGACAGAATACGTGCCATAACCATTTTATGATAAGAACTACTTCTAGAGTACAAACTTTTGTCTTTGATGAGCTGACAGATCACTCACCTATTTTATTGCACATTGACTACACGTCCGTTCCCAAGCAGAGTGCATATTTTAGCACGATTGTTATTGATCTTAATACTATAGGTGAGTGTTTAAAGAAAGAATCGTGGAGTGACTTCTACTCTAAAACGGATGTTAATGAAGCCGCTCAAATATTAACAACAAAACTAGAAAACGTCATAAATTGCCAAACGTAATAGACCTTTAAAACCATGGATTACTATCGGGGTAATTAAATCTATACGAAAACGGGACAGAATGCATAAGAGAGTAAAAATAAATTGTAATAATCCAGAAATAAAAATAAATTTATAACTTATAGAAATACTTCTAAAAAAATTATAAAGAACCTAAAGCAGAATTACTACACAGACAAACTAAACAAAAATAAAGGTAATATAAAGGAAACCTGGAATATTATTAAAGAATTGTGTAATATGAATAAATCTAATGCATCATCAACAGAATTGCTTAACTTAAAAATTACTGTCACTGATTCTCTTGATGAAGTTAATAGGTTTTTTACATCTATTGGCCCTAGTCTTCCTAACCAGACCTTACAAAAACTAAACACTGATGAGACAACCCTAGCACAAAAAGCTAAAACAATGAATGCGCCGCTAAATTCGATGGCTCTTTATTTGACAAATCCAGTTGAAGTTAGCGACGTGATTGGTAACCTTAAAAAGAATAGTGCACCAGGAATAGATAAAATAACAGCATCTATTTTAAAAAAGTTTCGTTATTGTCTTGCGGAACCCATATCTTACCTAATTAATCTTAGTTTTGAACATGGTGTCTTTCCCAAAATATTTAAATGCGCCATTGTTTGTCCTGTATATAAATCGGGAGATAAAGCTCTACCAACAAATTATCGGCCTATTTCTCTTTTAAGTACTCTTTCTAAAGTTATTAAAAAATCATGAACAAACAGCTGACTAATTATCTAGAAAGCAATAACATCCTTGGTGATAACCAACACGGGTTTCGTGCCAATCGTTCCACTGATGATGCTGTGTTGCAGCTTACCTCTAATATTATAGCACATCTTGACAGAAACGACAAATGTATAGGAGTATTTCTGGACCTACAAAAGGCATTCGATACCGTGTCTATTCCAATCCTACTTACTCGTCTGGAGAACATTGGAATCAGGGGAATGCATTTTGGTGGTTTAAGGACTAACTTACAGAAAGAAGGCAATGTGTTAGGGTTGAAAATCACGTTAGTAACTAAAATTTTATATCATATGGGGTATCGCAAAGGAGTACCCTCGGTCCAACGCTCTTTTTAGCGTACATTAATGATTTATGTAAATATCAAATAAAGGGTGCAGAGATACAAATGTTTGCTGACGACACTGTCATACTTTTTCACAATAATTCATGGGACAATGTACGACAATTAGCTGAAGAAGGTATGTTAATTGTGACCGCATGGATTGAAGACAGCTTATTAACTTTTTTTTTTAACAATAAATTTAATTTTAATGTGCATGATTGTCAAAATAATACTAGGAATGCAACTAATAGTAACGAAAACTATAAAATTAATTCGTCAGATTCTCTTAAACAGATCGGCTCCTATAGTATTTACAAAAAATGTAGTGAAAAAGAATCGTTTATCTAATCAAGAAAACAGCCCTCAAAATAAAAACCCTTATATTAAGACCTGACAGTAATATCTCGAAGTTTACAGTGCTACGCATGTAAAAGATATGTTACATTTTCATCGTCAGATGTCACAAAATGTATGTCATGTAAAAATGGTTTTGTATCAGGTGCAGTAAAGGTCATAATAATAATATTGATTTTATATGTCGCCAATGTTTTGGAGAAGAATATATATTGTAATAATTTAATCTCATTTTCTCATCAAGATGCAAATATATCCCTGTTCGGTGATTTATTTCGTATTATTGTTTAGATTCATACGTTGAATTTATTTTGGTAAATTATACACCTACCTACTTAATTAATATTGTAATTATGGGATATCCGACTTGATCTTTTATTAGATTTATCGAAACCTCAAAAGAAGATAAACAACAAATAGATCTCATGTCTAGTCAATGTGCAATAGTCTTAAGAATTCTATTCTGTTATAGGTACAGTATATTATTCCGTTACTGTCCCATTTTATATTGTGTTTTAAATATTGTATTTTAGACTTAAATGTTAACGATTTAAATTATATTTTCATAATTGAGTGTGTAATAAGTTTATTAATATAATAAAAAAAATGTTCCTGTGTTGTATTCTAATTGAGAATAATACCAAAAAGTATTTACCAGATTTGGTCCAAAGAGAAACGGAATTAAAATTAAAATGATAATTTTATTATGTAGGTATATTTGCTATTGTTGATTTTATTTTCATCTATTTTGTATTGAAGTACAAAACATTTTGAAATAATTATACTATTTGATTTAAACTTTAAACACTAACAAAACCAAATTCCTCTGTTTTAGCAAGACTATGGTGTCTTCACCAAATAATTTTCTGTTTCATATACACTCTTGTCCGTGCAACCGATCTAGAGTTTTGCCATCACATTGTTGCTGTCCTACATTATCAAGAGCTAAAGATATCAAATACTTGGGGGTAAATATAGATGAAAAATTAAATTGGAAGAAACATATAACTACAGTTAGCAATAGACTTAGGAAACTTATATATATTTTTAGAGACTTGTGATTGATTCCAGATACTACATTCTTGATACAAACATACAAAGCGCTAGCTGAATGTGTAATCACCTATTGTATATGTTCATGGGGCTCAGCGACCAAAATATACCTGCTTGAGCTCGAAAGAGCACAGCAAGTTGTGCTCAAAGTACTTCTTTTCCTTCCGTTTCGTCACTCTACACATTTAGTTTATGAAAGAGCTGATGTTTTAAATGTGCGATAATTATTTATCTACCAAAGTATACGTAAGTACCGTAAGACTATTGTACCCCTTCTAAAACCTTCAGGTAAAAGAATAGATAACTGTCCAGTTCCAAGAGTAAAAAGTAAATTTGCCCAGCAACACTGGTAACGTTGCACCTAGACTGTATAATAAACTTAATTCAACCTATAAAACAAGAAACCTATCTAACTATGAAATTAAAAATATTATTATAATATGGCTTAAACATTTAGGATACGATGATTGTAGAAAATTTACTACATATTGTGAAATGAAATGAAAGTTGCAACTCCGACTCAAACATCATACAAACACACATACACACACACACACACACACACACACGAAAGCGCGCACAATCATAAAAGCATAAATACACATTTTTCACATATTCATGCATAAACACACACATGCGCGCACCATACATTATTAAAACACGTATTATTATTATTGTACCTAACTAAAAGAAAAAGAAAAACAAATTGTATCTACTAAATAGCTTGTAACTATTTTGATTTAAATTGTCTTTGGGAAGGAACTGACTCCCAACATACAGCTCACGCTAGTTTGGGAATTAGGGCTGCATAATGTTTGTATTCACCTTGCTGTTACAAATAAAGAACTATTATTATTATTATACTCTTTATTCAAATACTTTTAATATACTTTTCATTTTTAAATATACATATACCTATAAAAATACATTTAAAAATATAAAATATATGGTACCCCACCGGCATCGGGAACAGGGTCCAAGCTGCCGGTGGTTAGGATTCCAGAGACAGGAACCTCCTCACAATGCGTGTTGTATCTAATAGCACTGCCTTCTGCATCAAACCCTTGATCCAAGCACCCAACACGAGCCTCTTTAGATGGTGATCGAGGCTCTTGACTATTAGACCATTGACAGATATGACTATCGGCACAATGATTGCCGAATCTACATCCCACATGTCGACAACCTCGCGAGCCAAATCGAGATATATAATTTGTTTATCTTTTTCAGCTTTCGCGAGATTGCCGTCATGCGGAATGGTGACATCGATAATCATTGTGCGGCGCTCTGATCGATCTATCACCACAATGTCAGGTTTGTTGGCCACAACAGTTCTGTCTGTGATGATAGTTCAATCCCAGTACAACGTGACATGACCATTTTCGAGAACTGATTCAGCTACATATCTGTAGTACGGCACTTCAACATCTACAAGTTTGTATTTCAGAGCAAGTTTATATATTATTTATTAAAGTTTATTATTATTTTTTATTTTTTATTATTACAGTTAAAAATGAGCAAACTAAGATAACATAGTAGATTAGATATGGCACAGTATTTAATGCACACTAAGACATTTTAACTACTTTAATAAGTGTAATTAAATCGTATAGTTACCTCATCGCAATTAAAAATCAAAACTAGTCGACCGACGAGGCCACCCAACGCCTTCACAGATTCAGTTTTACCAGTCCCCGCGGGCCCAAATGGATTACCTACAAATCCGAGATGTAGCGACTGGAATGAAATTATCATGTAATTAGCATTATACTATGTATTCCTGACAAAGTTTTTACTAGAGATGCTTTATATAGTGATTCGGCCAAATACCTGGCCGAATATTCGGTTACTTTCTAAGCCTTAAGTCCGAATTTTTGGCGTCAAAATCGCAAGTAACAGATCACGTTATGTCACTGCGTTGTGTTGCAGTAGGATCAACAGTCGCGGTTATATAGTTCATTTGAGAACAGATCATGTTGCGAAATGCATTATTACTTAATAACGAATATCAAAAATTAATTGCCGAATATACCGAATAATAATCAAATATTCATGACATCATAATTTTAAGGGTAATCTAATGCTGCTGAATCAAAGATGCAGTCTCTTTGGTTTAGTATAAGCTTACGCTTCTTGCCAGCTATAAAGCCCATCACACAAACAGTATACAGTATCGGTGGCGAATTTTATGTATTGTTCGAATTAGTATAAAAATTTACATACGTTACATATTGGAACAAATCAAAAATCCGCCACCGGTACCGCTCCACCGGTACAGTCGGAGGCTCTGTGTGGTGGGCTTAAGGCTCAATTCCGATCTCTATTTTCAGTAAATAATAGATCAGGTTTTGCCTTAGTAAATTATCACACGACAAGCGTCAACAATCTGACTATACGGATGGCGTAGTAGTTTAAGTGGTCGCTTAGCCACCGCTACTGCGCTGAGTGTTGTGGGTTTGAGTCCCACACGGGACAAAAATATGTGCACGATGCCCAAGTGGTTGTTCCGAGTCTGGATATTCTTTGTGTCCGTTGAATGTTTGTAAAATCCTCCGCGGTAAAGCAATTACTTAGGAACAAGTCTTTATTTTTGAAATGCGATGCCAAGAAAAGACTTTTTATCTATGACAGTTTTAAGTGAACTGATAAAATGTGAGCATGACACAACACTGCTTAACTCCCAAGGGATGCACAAGCGTAACGTTATTCTAGTTTAATTCACGAAGTATTTGTTTAAGCATATCATTACAAAGTGCGAGTATATAAATAAATAATTACCTGCGTCAGAATGAAAAAGCAATCGTCAGCGAGTTCGGTGCGCACAAATTGTCCGGTGTTGACCCCGAGGTACTCGTATGAATACGATATCTGAGCTAGACCCATTTTAGCCACCACCTGTTTATTGCTTAGCAAATAAAACCTGTCAATATATAAATGTTTTTATGAATATGAATACACTTGTTTTCTTCAGTTAAAATGAACATAATTATATTGTACCAACTTTAGATGCCCTAAAATAACACTTTTGGAATACAAAAAACAATTTAAGATACGTTCAGTTATACTAGACGGGCGAAAAGTCAAAGACAACGAGGTTCACAATAAGCCGAACTATGGATAAAGAGAAATATCCTTTGCACCTCTAATTCGCTGAGATATCAGGCTTAATAAAAAAGCATTGTCTCGAGTAAGCCTTTGTTCTAGCATATGAGCTGAGTATGCGTATATGATAATGTTTAAATAGTTTAAATGCAGTCGTATAATTGAGTTAATTAATAAAGGTGAATCTACTTTTCGGTTACATATATCAAGGATTTTTCTATCAGGACTTTCTCGGAAGGAGAGCAGTTACGAGCGAGGAAAGGCGACTAACAGATCTGTTTTCTAATTCTTGGAAAAGTCACAAAGTGAATGATGTTCTCGTAACAAATTTACAGCCTATATATATTACGATAAATTTGTTACTTTTGACGTTTACCTAAGCTGTTTCTTCCAGAGCCAATCGCTGGTTGATACCACATTATTGTCTATCAGAGTCCTAATAACCGACAGATAGTGAGCGCACTGTAATATGAGCGCTTGTCGCTTCCGTCGTTCACTTTCATCCTCTATTTCTGCTGAGGCATAATAACTATTTTCCTTCTCAACGTTATCTTTTAACTTGTGCAGTTCTTTGGTTGTGATGGCTCGCTCGGCTTGTTCGGTGAAGCGTATGTTTTGCGCTAAGCAGAGAATTTGCGTCGGCAGCGAAAACGGATCTTGCTCATGTAGCGAGTTCGTAATTATGCATTTTAACGTCATGTTCTTTAGAGACGCACGCATCTCGGTTTCGAGATTTTTCAGCCATACCTATAAATATAATAAGTATAATTAGTATTCAAAATCGTCGTTATAATATAATGATTATCACCTGTCATCGTGCACGATAATAATATAAAAACTTTGGTAATACCGCAATCCCAGCGTTACAAAATTGCAAAACAATTATTATCCTCGCCACGCGTTTCTACTCTATACAGCTGACTTCGCTGTACCTTCCTATAAATTATGTATTTAATACCGAGAGGTAGGGCACACAGCACATCATACTTTCCGCCTGAGATATGACTTAAACTGACGCCAAGGAGAGGAGTGTAAGTACCGCCTATTGAGGATCACAGATAAACAACTTCTGTGGCGAGCACTTAGGGTTTTGGGCTCCTTATTGAAATGGTTTGCTTCCAGTGTGCAGCACAGCAACTTCTTTACTGATAAAATGCTAACGCGGGAGTGATATGGTGATGCAAGTGCCCACAGACTACCGTAACCGTACCGCTTACCATTACATAGGCTACGTGTTTTATTTGCTACCATGATTGTTCATAAAATACAAATATGTAGCTTTTTATGAAATTTTGACTAAGATAGCTTACCTCCACCGGACAATCGATGTCCACCGGGTGGTCCAATTGAAAGGTCTCGTTGTAATGGCTACATAGTGCCGTAATAGACATATCTCCGGGCCCGAGGCGCACTCCAGTGATCCCCGGGAATAGCTTCTTGAGATGTGTTTGTATGACTGCTTCCCTACCGTCAGCGCCACCACGCGCTTGACCAAGTAACTCCAGCAAATCATCGTC
Source organism: Catocala nupta (assembly GCA_963675205.1). Lineage (NCBI taxonomy): Eukaryota > Metazoa > Arthropoda > Insecta > Lepidoptera > Erebidae > Catocala > Catocala nupta. Next base: position 19,552,831 of record OY776081.1, read on the forward strand.
ACTTAGGAAGTAGAGACGCGGAAATATAGATCGCTTTTCCTGAAAATACATCAGTTTTGAGTGGATTGGAAAGTTGGCGCATTGCTTAAATGATCATGGTTGGTTGTAGTTTTTTGCAAAAACTAGCGTGGTCCACAAATTGTTGTACCAGGTGTATCTAGGTATTGATTATTTCAGTTGTTTAAACCAATATAAGTAGTTTGTTAGTTGAGCTGGAAGGAATCGTGGTACAGATGTAAGGAACAAAAAAATCTTATTAAAAATTAAGGTTTGCCTCGTTAATCAAGTTGTATAAGCTTCAATGTAATTGCTGACTTTGGGGTTCTAGCTTCAATTCGCAGACACGGCAATATTTTATTGCTTTTTAATTGGAAATTTTAGTGGCAACACGACATAGATAAAGATTTTGGTCGGCAACAAGCGAGATCGATATTGCATGAGACCTAAAGAGAATTGACTTATATATTCATATTTTTCGCAGCCACACTTAGCATGTTAGGAATATACACGCGTGAAGCTATGAGTCAAAAGGGCAATCTTACTTTCATTCGCATCGTCCTCGGGTGTTCAAACCGGTCTATGAATAACGCTACTCCTATTTTCAATGTCATTGTTTTTTATTCGACTATGGCGCAGCCCACAAAAGATTATTAATTGAATAGTCTAAAAGCATACTCGACATTTTTGTGGGTCTACCGGTATTTTTTATTCACCAGTATTGATCTTCAGTCCATATTTTGTTAATTTATCTTTCATTTTATTACATTATATTTAGGTTTCTTATTTGTTGCACATATTGTATGTAAAACATAGATCCTGTTAGGGATAGCGTAGCTTTATATAGTAAAGAAACCTTAAAGTCGGTTTCCAAAACACATGGCAAAGCTAAACAAATCACGATTGACCAGGAAAGGTTGTTAAGAAAAACCAAAAGAGCCTATCTTACTCAGATTATAGTTAAGTTGGTGGGAAGGTACTGCTTAACTATTAAGATAACAAAAAGAGTCTAGCGGTCCAAAGTTGAACATATCTTATATCCTTTTGATTCTGCAACCGGAAGAGGATTATTAAAATAATGGTGCCAAACCTGTTTTTACTTTTTTACGCAGTCAAGTCTTGGTTTTTCTAAGTTTGTTTTTATTTGAGATGTTCTTTCCATATATATATTTATAGTACTATGGTATTAATAGTGTCTTGACTCACATTTAAATTGATGCTATTAAATATATGTATGTAGCTGACATTAATAACATAGAGTCATAGAGTGAGTTTGTTTGTCTGTATCAATAAAAAGTACTCGGAAACTATTGGATCGATTCCAATTTTGTGTTTGAGAGCTATGTTATCATAGATTCATATTAGAATTTTTATTAACCAAAATATGTAAAGATATATAGATCATACGTTTGTAGAATACCTATTTAAATAGATGTATTCTTGCTAATAATAAGTCATCATTATTGTAGCCTTATTATTCCCTAATACATTAGGGTCGTAGAACGATCCTTTCTAAATTCGACCGGGCCAATTTCCACGGAGCGGTTGCTTATGAGATATTGTGATATCTAGTCTAATCTTTAACATATCATCTACTAGCAATTTGCACAACTGTATTTGAATGTATTGACAGCACTATCATAAGTAATACCTACCAAAGTAATTGCGCTGCGTGAGCTGCGTCCTTATTGTGTCAATGGTATCGCGATGTGCACATTATGTTTAAACTTTTATACATTATTTTATACACAATAACAAATAGCATTAAATGTCAAAATATTGGAAGGTACTGACCATCCTCAACAAAGATCTCTCTTTCAGTCTATCTTCACATCCACCGGGGTCATGGATTCACAAAAAAGTAATACGTGATATACTTACATCAATATACAAATTTAGCGCGGATTGACAAGCGAGGAGTTGTTCCGATATGGAGTCCAACATCGGTTGAAGTCTCGACGACTGTAGCAGCGCGGATAAACGAGCATCTGACTCGAGAATACGAGTCACCTGCCTAAAGCCCTGGTCCACCTTCCGAAACTTGACACCCAGTTCTCCGTCATCATTCGATAGTATTGGTTCTAAGTACAACCATCTGCAATGGAGATAATCTTTGACTTTATTTTTATACTAGCGGACTCGAGACGTTGTCCCGAAAGAGTCACTCGTAGCGTCGCCGGGTCCAATTGTAAATCTAAACCGTACAGGGCCCACTTAAACACATAAATAATTTCATTAAAACGGTCTAGCTGTTTAGGAGAGTTCAGTGACATAAAAATGAGTAAAGGGCATGCATTTCTATGAGCACCTCTTACATGGCTCTTTTCCAACAAGCTTCATAATTATCGGTTTAGCCTTTCCGGATATTAACACGTACCAATAAAAGACAAAAAGAGTTGTTTATTTTTACAAATAATGTGAATAGAAAATTACAATCGGTATAATAGAACAGACAAACATACCGATTTTGTTTACATAAACCAATCCATTAATTGTACCAACCCGTGATTTTATACGCCCGAACATGTTAATCTTATATCGTACCTGTCTTGCCGTTTTAGGTTATAACAGATTTTGATAAGGCTAGATAGAGTACCTTGTCATACGAATGAACTTATATTCGTAAATTAAGTAATTAACTTGTATGTACCTACATAATTGTCTATCATAACTTGCGTCCAAGACAGGCATTATGCCGGCGAGACGTGTTTGTAATAACTACATAACTATAGTGCATACAGCGTACATTTTCTATGTTTTCTTTTTATACAGGCAACGTGACAAACAGTCAAACGGCTGGCCCGATGGCAAGTAGTAACCGATGTCTATGAACCCTTTAAATACCACTTTAACCTGTCAAGTCTTTTAGAAAGCCAAATAATAAAAAAATCTATTGTGTCTGGTAATTATAGGTATCACTCACACGCCGGTGATCAAAATTGATCAGATTGACATAGAAAAATTCTGCTACTTCTCACCGCAGCAACAATACCTAAAGCTGTAGTAGTTCTAGCCGTACTACTCTAGATTGAGCGCATTTACAGGCTTAACTAAGGATCTCGCTCTAAACTTTTCTCTTTCTCAACGAGATAAATAAAATGGAAATCTATTTGAAACTGACTCTCTCGATGGTCCCGTCGCATAGGTATGTTTGTGGTTACGGTTGCGGCCAGTCATGTGGTCCCGAGTTGGTTATGCGGTTAGGATAAAGATAGCGTTTTTTTGTTAAAATGTTTAAACAGTCTGGTAGTTCAGGTAGCGCATACAGAAGCAAGCCAATGCTTCTGTAGGCGGAGTATGTTTGCTAATGAATACAGATACCAACATTTTAGAGTCATTTAGTGAAGCTATGTTATTCTAGGATAACATAAATAATGACAACAAAAAGTACTGATAATTATTTATGACTTCCCTTTGATTTCTCTAACTACTACTTATACATAGAGTAGGTACATTACTAGGGAAACATTACTGCACTGTATTAGGATTTGATTATGATCATAGGTACTACATACTACTACTACACCTAACCGTGAGATCGTATTTATTTAAAACTTGAAGCCTTAATAATGATTACACCTTCTATTACATAATATATCTAACATTTATAGATCGAAAAGATAGAGTTTAGGTCTGACTCCTTAGTTCAGGTCAATAGTTCAGACGAACATTCACATTAACACTACAAACATAGCTGTACTACACCTATGTACATTTAGCTAAGTATGATTCTAGGTCCCACGAAATAGAGGGCGCGCCTATTGCCCTACCGAGCGCAGTTCTAACTCCATGCTGCTACTGAGAATTTCGCGACCGAATATCTCGAGTAACATTTTTCCCGACTCGGGAATCGAATCTGAGACCTCATGTACAGTTATATTTACTATCGGTACCTACGCCTTCGAGACAGTCGTTTAGTAGTAATTTAAATATCAATACACAATAATAATTGAAGGTCCCTTTAGGCTCGAAGAGCGTCTGACTTCTAAGTCACAATATATAACCTATACCCAGCTATCTGATTACAATGATACATTCGTTCGTAATTAATACCTACTGTTTTTATAAAGCTGAGTTTGTTATAGGCTATATTTATAACACCACGCTACGAGCATTGGGAGTAAAGCAGTAAACAAATACCTTACTTAGACGGAGTGTAGACGCGAGGCTTGCTTATTCTGTTAGGCTTTAGTCGTTATTCTATAATTTTTTGTACCGGTTCAGTACCTATTTGCAAATAATGCCTCCTGCATAAGTTGTAGTATAGCCTACTGCAAGTTTAAAATATAATTGTACTAGACCGATCTCGAACCGGTTTTCAAGCTGTTATACGTTAGGTAGGTACACATATTTAAATAGATCAATTATCATGAGCCAATGTAATTATCAAATAACAACAAATATCTTTTGACCTATACGACATCATTGTTTAGTGATAAGTAATATTAACTATGTAGCAACAGTTCAGTATGAAATGTTCAATGAAATAGTGTAGATATAGGTACTTAAATTATTTATTAGTATTATAATAATTTCATCACGCGAAAGTGAGCATGAAGGAAGTGGAATATAGATATAGTAAGCTTGCCACAAAGCAAAATGACTTTTTAACAAACTTATGCATACGGCTCTACATAAATATAGAGTAATTGGATATATGGAGATAATTCGAATAATATGATATGATATATGGAGACAGTTTTATTAAAAATTACACAAAATGGTTAAAACAAAAGTACATATTTTATTATGATTTTGATAAGGTTTTAATAATTTCAGGATCACAAATTTATTACTGCCTAATCATATTAAATTATTTTCTTAGTATTGTGGGTAAATTAAAATAATATAGATAGAAACCAAGCTCAATTTATTGAAAGGTTTTATTAACAATTAAGTATTGGTGCCTCGTATATTACAATATCATTATGGAAATATAAAATAGCGTCTCAAATGCAACTACTGACTAAAAGTAAGTGGAATAAAAAATCTCATATTTAAATGCATGCTTTGTCAGCCATCAACACTCATTACGAATGAATGCAGAGTATAAACTTAAATGTATACAGAATGGTTATTAAAAACAAGTGAAGGCAAAAAATATTTTAGATTACACATACTTACTAGGTACTTCATTATGAAATCAAATCAAGAACTTTATCGATGGAATGTTTTCATTTGGCGAATATATTTAAGTTTACACCCTGCTTATAAATATATTTATAAAATACTTAAGCTGTTGATACAAACACAGTATCTACGCACCTAATATTATCTATGTTGGCAGTTCAATCAACTCACAGTAAATAAAAACTATACAATTATTATTTATTACAGACACACAGATAATATTAAATATATATAATATTTTACGGCAAAAGTATAAAACGTAATATAATCCACATAAATTACCTATAATTAACAATAGAAGAAAGCCCTAAACTTTAATTTTGCATAAAATGTATGTTTACATTTTTTATTTATATGATATCAACATCATATTACCATATTAGAAATTATAATGTAATTCTTTGGAATAGTTATCTACATAATGACACAAAGTGTTTACTTATAATAACACTAATTGAAGAACTAATTTGTTTGGCCGAATATGTTCGAAATTACATACATTGATGAGTATACGTAGAAGTAAGTGCAATCTCATAGCAATTGATTATAACACTCTGGTTTACAATCGTTATTACAGTTAACATTTATAATATTATAAACGTAGTAATAAAATACATTTTTGATACTAAAGCTCGTCGAACTATTACAAGTATGTATATGTATGCTGAGTTGTTGTTTGTACTAAATCGTTAAGTAAGTACGACAAAAACTGAGATTTAAAATATTTTCAGTATCAAAGGCAACGTTTACAAACCACACTTCATTGCAATATAATACAGACACAATGTAGTTACACTACACATTATTATAATCATTATAACGAACATGACTAACACTGCACATTACACAGCATTATGGCACAAATGGAACAGCAACAACTTTCGGAACTTATCGGTTATAATAATTGTTAAGAATCCGACGCGAGTTATTTAATTAGTTCTGTCTACGTTGTACAAGATCTGTAATTGTCAGAACGTTTTGTAATTTCTGAAAGGTAATAGTTCATTTGGGTGTTAAGTTCACCTATTTCTTTCTCTAATGTGTTTAATTGTTCGTTGTGTGCGTTATACAAATCCTCCATGTTTTCCAGCAACTTGAGTTGCATTTGAGTATCGCTAGTAAGTTTAGTGGCACGTTTTCGTAGTAATTGCGCTCGTTCTCTGGAGTTTGAAGTCTGACTGGCGCGCTCCGCGAGAGACATATTTGTTTGTTTGAAATCTTGCCTTAGCTGCCTTGCTTTTTGTTCAGCACCTTCAGCGCGATTAACAACATCATTAGCCTCTTCTTTCACCTGTTCAGCATCACTTTCTATTTTCAAAATATTTTTTTGTAGATCTGACAAACGTAGGCGAAGCTTTTCTACGTCTTCTTTTGTTTCATTTGCTTTTTTCTGTGCTTGTTCTGTCTTTGTTGCTATAGGTGCTAAGTCACTTTTTGCTGCTTCGATGTCATTGTTAGCTTTATTGATAGCATTTTCTGCAGCATCTTGTGCTGCTTGCGCTTCATCTAAAGCTGCTAAAACTTTGTTTGCCATTTCCAAGGTTAAATTTGCAGACTTATTAACAATAGTAGCGTCGAGTTTTAAGGCTTTGGCTTTGTCTAAAGCAGGTTTAGTTTCTGCAATTATCTTTTCAATATTTGTCAACTGTGATACGGATGCATTTATACGTTGTGATAATTCTGTAATTTCCTTAGGTTGAATGCTGATGGACAAATTAAGTATATCGTTAGCTAACGTTCTCACATCTGCGGGCGTATTAGAAGTATTAGACAGAAATTCTTTCAATTCGGCATTTAGGTCTTGACTTTCGTTTGTCACTCGTTCTGCGCCCGTTTTAAAATCATAGGCTTTCTTAAATAGATCCTTTGCTCGCGATCGAACATCAATAGTATCTTGCTTTACTTGTGATATTAATTTGAACAAATCTTCAGCTGTAAGTTCGTGTTCCTTGATACGATATTCAGTTTTGTTTGCAAAATCTAGAGCTTGTTCTGCTTTAGTAACAGCACCCTGGTCACAAGATATACCACCGCATTTGCCACATCCTGCACCACCACAAATATCACATGAATCGCTATCTTGGCCGCACATCTTTTCATTTAATTTCGGGATTTTTGACTCTAATTGTGATAGTTGATCACGAATATCACTTAATTTCTTATCATTGTCATTTTGAGTGTTATTAAAGTTAGAATATTGCATTTCAATAAGACGGTCGGTATTTTTGATTTGCCTATCAGTATTTGCGATTACAGTTTGTACATCTTCTGCTTCATCTGAAGCTTTTAAAGTCCTTTCTTTTGCTTCGCGTGTTAAGTTAAGGGCTCCCTCCAAATTGGCTTCTTGTAGCTTGGTTGCGTTGTTTCCTAGATCGAGAGTCTTGCCTTTTAAGTTTTCAATGCTTGCTCGCAATCCGTCTAAAGTTACATTACCAAGATTGATCTTAGATGTTAAAGCATTGAGATTGTCTTTACTCGTTGATACTTTTTTGTCTGCTTCAGTTAATAAGTTCTGGAAGCTAGTTACATTAGACAGCAAGTCTTTAACCGTCGTTTGTCCTTGTTTTGCACTCTGGAGCATGTTTTCTATCTCAGAAATTTTCTTAGTCATTTCATCAAAGTCTCTTGTATAAGCTCCAGTAGCACCCACAACTTTGATCTTACTAGCATTGCCAATCGCATATTCGGTTTGTATACGTAAATCGTTTATTAGCAGATCCCAATTATCGAAACATTCACCGCAAGCATAACACTGTGGTGCTTCACCCAGGTATCCTCTCGCACACATGTCACATTTGTAGCCACCTATTCCTGGTTTACAGATGCATGAACCATTGTCTCGCATACATTGCCGTGATACAGAACCGTATAAATCACAGTCACATTCATAACATTCAACATTAGGATCACCCCAGTGATTTTCTTGACATTGATCACATTGTCTACCTCCGTGTCCTGGTTTACAATCACATTTTCCAATAAATGGATTACATTGTGATGACAAAGAACCTATTGGGTCGCATTCACATGGATCACAACCCGTTCCCAGAGCTATTCTCCAATGGTTTTCAGTACATTGATCGCAATTTATGCCCATAACGTTCTTAAAGCAAGGGCATTGGCCAGTGCTTCGATCACAATTTCCTAAAGTAAAGTTAGTGCCTAATTCGGAGCAATTGCACGCATAACATGATTTTTCAACAGCGTTACCATAATATCCTTCTGCACAGACTTCGCAATGATCGCCAGCGCTATTGTGAAGACACTTTAAACATTTTCCAGTATAAGGATCACAATTACCAGGTTTAGTTACGTCTATATTTTCATTGCAGTCGCATTTTTCGCAGGTACCTTTTATGGGATCCCCGTAGTAATTGTCAGCGCATACGTCACACAAAGGTCCAGCATAGCCTTCTTTACAATCGCATACAACATCCCTTGACTCTGGGTCGAGTTCACAGCGATCTGCATGACTGCTCTTGTTAGGATCACCAATTATTCCAGGACATGGGCAGGGTCTGCAAGGTATATCAACTCCAAGTCGAGGGTCTCCATAATATCCTTCTACACATCTTTCACAGCGGTGTCCTTCAGTAAAGTCTTTACATTCTTTACATGCTCCTGTTTTATCGTCACATTCGATTGCATGCCCGTTACAATCACACTGCTGGCAATTAGGGAAGTTGAAGTATCCTGGTTGACATAAATCACAAGCTCTGCCATAAGTATTAGCCCTGCATTTACATTGTCCGCTAGTTGCATCACAGAAGTTGTCTAAAGATCCTATACTGTTGCAGTCACAACGTTTGCAACCGAACTTGCTAAATCCGTATGTGCCAGGGGCACAACGGTCACACCTAGCGCCTACGATATTTTCTACACATTGACAATATCCGGTATATGGATCGCACTGATGACTTTTTGACCCTGTAGGATCACATTGACACGATTGAGAACCGTTTCTAACGTAGAATCCTATGCTAGCATGATACTTTTTACAAATTTCAGGCACATTATCTCTATTTAAATCGTAATAATAGGGATCTCCGCAATTGTATCGGTCAAATTCTTCCCTCATATATGTATTATTAGCCAAAAATGGTAAATCATCGAAGGATGGAATTAGTACAATAGAATCAATCAAAATAGATGCCCTGGAGTTTGGAGTGCGGCTATCCTGACGACCTAAATAAATACGTATTTCAGTTTCTTTATCTTTTTCTAAGCACACTGGTGGTGTAACTAATACGCTTCGTTGATTAGCTGGCAAATTAGTATATAAAGTATCATCATTCGGGCTTACATTCGCGCAAGGTGAATCGGAGTCAATAGGCATTGGCCTTTTTATTAAAATAGTAGCTTCTTCCCAGGTTAAAGAAGACTGTGGCTCGTATCTAACCAAGACATTGTAATTCATGCTTTTCTTTATATTATTTATAACAAAAACAAGAGTACTACTTTCAGGCAGCTTCATGAAACCAGGCCCAGTCCACGTTTCTTTTCTATCATCAGGATAATTTTCTCTAATGACAACATGACAAAGTTGACTTTGAATAGCGTTATCATCTATTTGGGAATCGCATTGACTCGATTCACCCTCAATAATAAGGGAATCAAGAGCACCAACGAAAAAGTTTTGTATAGATTGATCACATCGACGACCTGAAACATTTGGTCGACATTTACATTGTCCTGTTATCACATCACAGTCCCTGTCTAACGAACCACCTACGTCGCAATCACAAGGTTGGCAACCATCGTCACTATCAGATAAACCATAAAACTCTGGCAAGCACTGATCACAATTTCTTCCGGTGACATGACGTTTACAGAAACAATTTCCAGTAGCAGCGTCGCATCCACGTTCATTGATTGTACCCAAGTTATTACAAGTACACGACTCACATCCTTCAGGTTTAAGAGGGTCGAAATTCCAAAATCCGTCGCTGCACCTGTCACATCTTGCTCCGTCGACATTCGCTTTGCAAAGACAGCGCCCAGCAGTTTTGTTGTTAGCGGCATCCGTCTCATCATCACATAATATTTCTTTGTCTGTAGTACCATCTGGATCACAATCGCAAGGCTTGCAAATCTCCGGACTTTGGATGTCCAGACTGGGATCTCTATAGAACTTTGGCTTACAGCGTTCACAATTCACACCCATCGTATTATGTTGGCAGTTGTCACATACACCTCCGCTAATTTTGCCTGTTTTGTTATAAACAGCAGGATCAAAGTGGCATGTAGTTGCATGATTGTTACATATGCACCTCTTACACGCATTAGAAGTCTTCCCAACAGCTGGCTGCCACGGCAGATCATTATAAAAGTCTTCACAGTATTCGCAGTTCAATCCTCTAGTGTTGTGAGTACACTCACATCGGCCGTGTACCATATTATTTTTCGATTCCACGCCTGGCATAGGTAAACAACGAGATGCATGTCCGTAACAGGAACAAGAGCCTCTTACTGTCATTTCATATATAGAATAATAATATTTCTCTTGAATTTCCGCTCTATTATCTAATTTATCATCACCGAGAGTGTGAAGTTTCGTGAAGTTTATTCGAAGATTCGTCATACGTAAAAGATTTTGTACTTCCTCAGAATATGGGTTTGTCACATTAATATTGGGTGGTAAAACACGGAAAATCACTTCACCTTCAGTAGATGGAGCCACACCAGAGTAACGAGATTCACAAACTACTTCGGTTAATGATCTTTGCGTATGTTTTGGAACGCCTGGGAAATAATCATCACAGTTGTGAGCAAAGTAACGATACACACGCCATGTTTTTCCAAAATCAAAAGATCTCTCTACTAACATAGCTGCGGGCCGAAAAGTTTTGAACTGTATTATCAAATGCGTAAGATGAAACTCCGCCTCCATATTAAGTTGTAACGTTACATTTTCTTTTCCGTTTTCAGACTGCCACCAAGATTTAGTTCGTGTGCCCGGATAGTACTTGTAGATAATGTTCTGTATTCGATGATTGAGGAACGGGTTGTGGATGGTAACGTTGGTCGAGTCGCACCAAAAGCATTTCTTCGGTTCCAAATGCGATACGATGCAGTAACGCTCACGGCCGTGTGCTCCGCACGTGGAGGATGCGAAGAGCCGTGATTCACGACCAATAAGTAGATTACCTGTGGCCGGGTAACAAGAACTAAGTTCACACGAGCGGTCGTAAAGCCGAGGGTCGGAGCGGAGGCGGTCACGCTCCCTACTGTACACGGCGGCGCCGCTAGCGATAAGCGCCGAGAAGATAAACAAAGCGCGCAGAGCCATTGCGCGGTACGGGCTCTCCGCGCGCCGCTAACTGCACTGTCGGCCGCCGCGGACCGACACACTCTCGCGCCGCACCACGCCCCCTCCCCCGCTCACCCCGCTGCCCTACATACACAGAGAGGCATTTGTCTGTAACTTGCACACCAAAAAGCTTTTCGATTGAGATTAATTTATTATTCGATCTTCTCTTTTAATAATAATATTTAGTATAATTACTAAATACATTATGGGACCGACTCAATCACTTCAAAAATGTGATTTTAGTGTACATATTTTTCGACACGACAATGATAAGTAGACGCAGGGTCTGACCACCATCTTTTAAAATATTGTTATTGCATATACGAGACAGCTCATTACAGAGTGTACCTATAGCTTTATCTTGTTCTCATACATGCAATAATAACGCTTTAGAGGTAATAGTACGTACCCTGGTTATATAAAAGACCATGAGGAGAAAGGTCTAAGAACCCACTCTGCCTGATGCACGATAGTAGACAATTTTGATGGCTCGAAATTAATGATGCCATCACCCCAATTCAGTCATAAATAAACTTCTCGAAGTTTTCACGTAATAAGTATATTATGTTGATTGCAGTTGCAAGTCTAATAGTCACTTTGCCACTATCAGCGCTCAAATATGCAGATTCAAACAGCATGTCAACTGTGTTCTATGTCGCCGTTGCCGCGTTGCTTCATTATTTATTAACGTCACAGTTACTTTATTATGTAGAGCGCGAGAGAGGACTTATCAGAATAATAAGGCCAATCAGGCGTAACAACTCAGATACACGCAGTGTCTACCGAAGATGTTATATATTATATTAAGATGTGTGTTTATATGTATATTTTTATTTGTATAATTTAATTTTAAATTGTAAGTAAATTTAAAATTATCTAAGTAATAAAGTGTTTAAAAATAAACGACGCGATACAAGCCGTATAAAGTAAGTAGTTTGATTTCAATGTATAACTTTCGCGTAAACGTAAGATAATATTATTTCTAAATTGCCAAAAATAATGTCTCGCTGTAATTATTATCAGGTATTTGTTTGTGCGCGGAATGCGGCCCTGGGCGAGGCGACGACCGCTCCCGCCCGCGCCCGCTCGTGCCGTTCTCCGAAACGGGCACTAAGCAACAAAAATAACACCGCATTTCGGGATGCGCTTTTTGTTTTGGTCATTATTATGGCAACAAGCTTCCATGTAATCTTGCTTAACAACTAAACTTTAGTTGTTAAGCAAGATTACATGGAAGCTTAAAGCCTTCCTCGATAAATGAGTTATCCAACAATAAAATAATTTTTCAATTCGGACTTGTAGTTCCTGAGATTAGCGCGTTCAACCAAACAAAAAAAAACTCTTCAGCTTTATAATATTAGTATAGATAATAATCAATTATAACTGAAAATTTATATAATTTGATTGTTAAGAGAAAACACAAGGGCCATTTTTCCATACAAACGTTTCCTGCCTGGATAATGCCAGTGGAGCAATAATTTTTTCCAAAAAATTTATGGCCTCTGTTGGCGTGTCCTTATGTTTTCCTTTTTTTCATAAATTAATTATTAAAATAGACATGATCCTTCAAAAACCTCAAAAATTGGTCAGATTTTCCGCTGTGTTCAAACATCCAGAAAACAAATTTGACTAGATTATATAAAAAAAGGAAAACATAGGAACACGGCCAAAGCCTTTCTTTAATTTTAATGAAAAAGCAATTAAATCGTACAAGTTTTGGAGAAAGAATCAGAGGACTACGAAACTTTGATTTAGTGTACTTTTAATAGGTATTTTCGGTCCAAGCTGCAGTTGTCTCTATCGCGCTCTGCGGGAACTGCGTGACAGCAATAGATTTTACAAATACCTATTTTGCAATTCTCTCAACCTTAGTGTTTCCTCTTAAATAATAGACGTTACTTATTTTAGTCTCGTCTCGTCTCGTCTCAATACAAATATCCTTAAAGAATTAGATAGAGCTGTCTCTATCACACATAATTATTACACGTCTTAAATTCTTAAGTTATAGTTATTCGGCACCCGTGTGTACTATTCTCATGTTAAAGAGAATTTTTAACTAGATTAAGGAATTACTATTTGATAAATATCCATGTAGTAATTAATATATAAATATGAAGTGATCCCTTCGGCTAGCGAGCGCTGTGTCAGATACGAGCACTCGTCACCGCCAGCCTTCCGCCCTACACATCCGCCGCTGATAATACATTCGCGATCTAAATGACCGACCGACACCGAAACGTCCATCATTACATTGTAACAGAGATACATATTTAAGAAAAAGATATTTTCAGACTAATTCGTCCGCGTTGTTATGTTTTTATTTATTCGGATTATACCTGCGCCCATTATTCGTGTCATAAAGATAGGTGGAACGGAATAATAATTAATCTACCATTAAGTCGAGAGTCAAATCTGTTTGGCGAATAAAAAAGACTTAGCCCCGGTTCCCATATTCGGTAACGAATAGGTTTAGCTACAGACAGATAATTTTTAACACATTTTGTATTGAAATGTTGTCAAAGTTTATAGCTATCCGTAGGTAAAACGACTTGTTTCTGAATATAGAAACCAGGCCATAGTGTTTTCAGCAAAATCTTCAGTCGAAACTCAAAACTAAACGGATTTGAGTTTCGACTGAAGGGTTGAATATTTATTCCTTTGCATCTTTCTTTATGATAGGCATCGACTTGATAGTGTTACTCGCATTTTCATTAAATTTTTTCGCTTACCGTTTACTTTCGCTTATATAAGGAATATAATTGCAGACATCTTTAGTTTTCTTATTGCTGTATTTAGAAGGTAATTTAACTAGCTAACAAAGACATGGTACGAACTAGCTTGTTTGATGAAAACATTTATAGATTTACTGTTTCTTAGGATAACTTACTTAATTAGCATGTAATTTGTTATTCGACAGCCGTGAAAATATAGTATAGATTTACATAAAGTTTCAAGATGCCAGATAATAAGACTATTTTTAATAACAGAGTCATTTCATTTGTATCAACCACGTTTCGGTGCCGTTACTTTTACCCTTAAAATACAGTAAAAAGTTGGGATGAAAGTGTTATTTGGCAACGGTATCAGCTTAGTCATAGGCTGGTATGCGAACTGGCTCTACCATAGAACGAAACAAACGATTTAGCACTTGAGGTGCCAAATGGCAGGAAGCGCTTTACGCGCCTCGATACTAAGAATTGTGAATTTAAAGCAAGCATTTAAAGGAGGCGAAAAAATTGGATCTCGTTCCATCCCAAAATCTGTCTCGATCCAGCACTGCTTGTATGCCACCATCATGGTATTAAACAAAGAAATAAGCGATCTACGTTTAACTTAAACGACAGAAGATACAATTCATTGACATTTTATTTAATATGCTGTAGTAATACACGAAGGGAACGCAGTACCACGCCTGATTACGCAATAATTAAATTTATCTCATTAATGTTACTCGTTGAGTGACTATACTCTAAACAATAGATCTCGGACCGTACATACGCTTACAAACACCTACGCTCTCGTAAACCCTTAAATTGTGTATTGAGGTGAACACAAGATTTGTGTTCAATGAATAGGTTACATAACAAAGGGTGTGTGATACTTATAACTTAGTGTCGGGTTATTAATAAGATAACCTGACCGGTTGGGCAAGTGACGTAAATATAATTGCTTGTTGGGCAAGCAACTGGATCAAGTCATCACGGGCTGAATAAATAGGTTTATCGTTACAACACTTAGCAGACATGACTTAAATACCACTAATAATAATTTCCAATAATCTAAACGATTTCAAAGTGGGGCTATAATTATCTGCATTCAACATTGACTGGATTATTATTAGAATCTCAGCTACTCAAGTATGTTCACATACTATGTATACTCAAACCTGACATCCGCAATACCAACCTAACTCCTTATGTACTTATGATAAGATCTTGCATAGACTTTCTGCTTGTACGTTTGTAAACGCTAACCTCAACAATTATCGCATTAATTGGGTATGGTATTAAGTGAGGTATTGAGATAACCTTACGTTACTTTTTTTCTTAGCCTTTTGTTTTACCCCACTGCTGGGCAAAAGCCTCTCCCATGGACTTCCAAACCACTTTTTATCCGATGACATTCCCTGCCAGTCCCTTTCGAAGACTTCCAAGTCATCTCGCCATCTCCGTTTAGGTCTGCCCCGTCGCCGTCGACTGTCTTTTAGCACAATTTGTGCCCATCTCTCTGGTTGCATGTGGCAGATCTGTCCGGCCCAGTCCTACTTCAGCCTGGCGGATTTAATACCTACGTCAGTTATGCGTGTTGTAGAGCGCAGTCACTACTCTGCGCTCTACAACACGCATGAAACACGTCCACGACCATATCGACGACATATCCATGACCACGTCCGAAACACTTTTTGGGCGTGGTCCATCCTTTTGACTCCGAGAATGCTACGCTCCATAACCCTATGGCAGATTTTAAATTTGGACTTCTGATTTTCGATTAAAGACCATGTTTGGGCACTGTAGGTAAGGAGAGGCAATATACACATGTCGACAAGTTATCGCTTTAACGAGATTGGGAGGTTGCCCTTCATAAGGGATTTCATTGACCAGAAGCTCTTGCAGTCGTTATCAGTTCGTCAATCAATCTCTTTATCTTGGCTGCTACGTTATATTTAGTTTTGATTAATTTAAGTCGAAAGAATTGGTTTTGTCCTTGGTCTAGCTCGCGTTTTTCTGGATGAATGTTACCATATAATTCCAAACCATATAATTATGTTCTTCTTAATACCCCTGACATCGAGTATGCAAAATTTCATGATGATTGGTCGAGTAATTAAAGCATGCAAGCGTAACAAACAAACAAAGTATGATGTTTCAGTGACAAAGTGCGTTAAGCTTATAATTTGTTTGTTTGATGAGTACTTTAATATGTATTAGCATCTTTAGTTACCTACTGCATTATGAGATTGAATGTTTGCGTATAAGCTGATTTGTGAAGTCACGGCTTTTATAACCGGGTAGGCTCAATTGTTATAGGTTTATCAGCCAATACTCAATAGATACGGAATCTTTAACCATTTCATTAATCTGTTAAGTCTTAGAATACAACTCATAATTAAAAATCTATTGTGGCTGGCCGCCGGTGTACCGCTGCGACTCAATAGGTTAATAAAGGCAATATGATATTTAGCAAACTATCCAATACAGATACCTAATACCTAGGTACTTACTCGGTACTCAACAGTGGTTAGAAACTGTTGAATGTAAAACTGTTGTACGTATTTTCCGATCCTATGCCTATGCCCGACCCGTAATATTAATTATATTTTGTGATCATTACATTGTAAGCTCCCCTTTCATTCAGCATTCTTTTTTTTATACAACTAAAGTGGCAAACATGCATACCCTGATGATAAGTGGTCACCGTAGCCTATGGAGGCCTGCAATACCAGAGGCATCACTTGCGCATTGCCGACTTTGTAAGAACCTTTTAACACCATTTTTGAAGAACCCCATACTGTACTTGTGGGAAAACCTCGGCAGGAAGTACATTCCAACCTGAGCGTCCGTGGGTGAAAATTCCTTTGGAACCGCTTGGTGCGGCACCAATTAGATTGTAAGGTGTGACAATGAAATCACTGCCTTTGGCGAGCGGCGCGATGATAAATAGTAGCTGAAGGCATCATCTCAAATAACTCCTCCGAACACAATCCATTATACAGCGGTAGAACACACAAAGGTAGACAAAGTCCCTTCTGAGACTTAGTGGCTTGTTCCTTTAGATTCTTCACAATCACGTGTTAGGCCATCTTCCGCCTTCTGCTTACCCAAACGTCACACTCTATCCATTTGCGACTAAACCAATACATGTCATCACCTTTGTACTATTATTATAAAGCTGAAGAGTTTGTTTGTTTGGTTGAACGAGCTAATCTCAGAAACTACTGGTTCGAATTGAAAAATTATTTAAGTGTTGGATAGCCTATTTATCGAGGATGGCTATAGGCTATATAACATAACGCTACGACCTATGGGCGGTGCAGTAACTATAAACGCGGGTGCAACCGCGAGGACATCTAGTCTATTATGTTTATTATTACTAATACATCACAACATTGTATGGGATCTAAGTGTGTTTGTAGGTATAAGCAAGCAAACAAAAAGGTTACGAAAGCTCTACTTGACATTTTTCTAGAACTCAAGCGGTTTTACGCATTAAATTGGGGGTAGCAAATGTCAGGCAGTAAATTATGTTGCAGTACGAGTAAATATAACACTTCACACAAATCCATCGTTTTTATATTCAGCTTGGCAATATTTCTCCCTCTTTTTTTAAATGCAATAATAGTATTCAGAAGATATATAATCTGTAATAGTATGTTTCTTGGTTTTAAGTAATCTGGATCGCAGGTGGCTTTTAATAGGTATACAGAAACCACGAATATTAAAAAAAACATTAAATATCGCTTAAACATAACGGAAACTCTAACTTTAACTCAATGCGTGGTCAAATCTCGATCTATTGAGGTTAATAAAAAACAGCATAAAAAGATGATTACAGGGTTGACAATTACTGATGCAGGCATCTAGCTTTACCAACAAGGACGTTGGTCATAAATGACACATTTAAAAACTTCAATAAAAAAGTCAATGCGTATTTATTTACATATAAAATGACATTGGGAAGAGAAAGATGGAGATTGCTACACCGACAAGTGCAAAGCACTTAAGTTTTGGATGGATAAAATTACCAAGCTTATAAAATATTTTAATGGAACGGTACTCATGATGACGTCATTGCCGGGTAAGTTAAAATAATAGGCAGCGGCCTCTTAACTATACAGATAACTTGTTACAATTTCAACAGTTTCAACGATAACCCTTTATCAGTGGCAAGACTAGAAACGCTTTATTTTAAGTAAAAAAATAATATAATATATAATATATATAATATTCTACTACATACACACAACACCATCTACCCCAAACTAAGCAGAGCTTGTACAATGGGTACTAGACAATGGATAAACATGCATATATACTTTTGTTTTTATAAATACATATATATTATACATAGAAACACCCAGACCAGGACAAACATCCATATTCATGCACACAAATGTTTGACTCGTGCGGGAATCGAACCCGCGACGGGTTCGATTCCCGCACGAGTCAGGCGTGGCAGTCGGTTACACTAACCACTACGCCATCGAGGCCGACAGTTTTTATTAGTTTATTAACTATAGAGTCAGTCGACATTTATAAAAGTGATATTATTTTTATATGACATATTATGTGATCGTCACAATAGGTACATAAATATTATATTGTTACTTTGGTCGCGGTTACTCCTTCATAACGAGCGTATGTAGAATGTAGATATATGTTAGTCTGGTTCTCACGTCTTACTAAGTGATCGGTGTGACTTCATCATGAGAGTCTCCAAGCCTTTAAATCAGGTCCTTGTGGAAGCCGTGTGTAGCAAACCTGTTAATCCATTTGCTTTAAATCTCTATAGTGAGTAAACATGCTATTCATTGCGTAACCTCAACTTTTCTTTCTCACCACAGGATTACAATACGAAGCTACTTATTCCGAAAAATCAAATTTTTGATTTAGTACCTACCCGTTTAAGGCCGACTAATGTGATTCATCTGTAGGGTTGTTCTGTATTTATTCTATGACGTCTCATTCTATTTCTTTACTCATCCTAAACTAGAATGCCTATCTGATCCGATTACATTATTTTAAGAAAGTTTCTTTATTCAACCGAAATACGTTCCTTACTCTACCCGTGGCAAATATTACCGAAAAATGTATGGATAGCAAAACAATCTTTGGCTTCGTAAAAGTAGGTTAGGTTTACTTAAAAAAAATATAGCCTATGTTATAGTAAAGCTTTCTAACGTTAAAATTTCTAATTTTCTAAATTCGGTTAGTAAAATTTTTCCTTTTTATAATATTAATAAATAAAATAAAATAAAAATCATTTATTTCAGACAAAAAAGTCCATAGGCAAGACAAGGTTGTTAGTGACAAGAATTTTGCTTATAACTAATGTTAGTAATTAAAAAGTAAATAAACACACCGTCTCTCCCTGCTCAGTAGGCTCATCGGTCTCGCAACACATGGAGTTCAGTGAACCTACTGAGCAGAACAGTATCGGTTCTCTCGCCAATCATCCTGAGGACGCTATTCGGGCTCCCTCGTACTCGTCGCACCACTGACGCAACTTTTTTACGCATAATTGCGTAGAAGTCATCTACGCTGGCGTCAGTAAACATGCCAGATGCACTGCAATATCGAGGGTGCCGAAACAGAGCCCTGAACACAATTAATATAGATATAGATTACTATTATAAAACAGTATTTTTTGTTCAGACCGTTTAGCTAAACCTTAGAGATTTTGGGTAATTTCGTCATCGGTTGAGCTAGGAATCTATCTATAATATCTAATATATCTTTATTCATCCTATGTAAGGATGAATAAAGAATTGAAAATGAAATAATTTCTGTCGGTTGAGTAAGGAACGTAAATAGGTTGAGTTAAGAAAAATAAAACAGTGTAGGATGACACGTCATCGGATGACACCGGAACAACCCCATCTGTAAGTTTGGCGTACTAAGGTATTGAAGCCAGACGCAAGAACAAGGGTGCAAATATAATGTCGCAACTCGCAAGGCGCCTGCAACTTAGCCAATATTCAGGAATACGACGACCATCTATTATACATTGACATAGCTGAGGATTATAAACAAGCTTAAAGATGCGTTAGGCGGTAGTACTTATATATTTTTGCATAACTCTACAGAGATGCAGATGTATTGCAATGAATCCTATCTAATATTATAAATGCAAATGTGAGTTTGTTTGTTACGCTTTAACGCCTTAACTACTCGACCGATAATCATGAAAACGTTGTCAGGGTGATGGAAAAGGACATAGGGTACCTTACATTGAGAAAATAGTATTGTTACTAAACTAAACTAACCTACATTAACGCAAGCAAAATCTAGTAAAAATAAATAGTTAATCGACATCTACTTCAAACAAAATGTTTAACAAAAGCAGTAGCGTTAGAAACAATTTGATTAAATTAAACGCGCGGCGAGCTCACTCTTATCAGTACAAACGAATTTAGCTTTTGTCTGTTATTGCGTACGAGTAACTTGTACGTTCGTATCATTGACACGATAACTTTGAGATAACAACCCATGCTACTAGTAATATAACTTTATATGGTTTAAGTAAAAAGTGTTAGGTAATATAAATATACGGCATTAACATTTTTATCGCCAGTTATACAAAATGCCTGAAGTATTGGTTTGAAAAATTACAAATAGATTGCGATACTTTAGACCTGTGGTTTCTGTATGAATATGCATAATACAGACCATTACTAGCTTCGTGATGTATCGGCAAAGCTAATCAAGCTGGATTCGCAGCATTCAACTAATGCACATTTCCCGAAATGTACTTACTTCGCTCGATAGCTGCCAAACATACCTACTCGATATTCTCTAGGCGAATACCTACGCTCAGCGCGTTGCATCACGTTCTATTGCGTTAAACATTTATACCTAAAGCTCGACAGTTACCCATGTCATGCTGAACGTATACGCTTATGCATGTGTTCCGTGGCTCACGGAGTATGGCAACGTAAAAATAATGAGTACCCATGCTGCTCCTAACTAAACCTTTGATCGACCCGAGAATGGAATGTAGAACCAACAATAACCAGCACACCTACAATTTCACAAATAATTTTGTAACAGAAATCGCAATACCTAACACTTTGTCCGACGAGGCAATGAATGTTGGCGCCTCATGATCGTATCCAAACGAACAAACAATCAACGAAGCAGTCATGTAAAGTAAAGTAAAGCTTTTAGGTGATCATAGCGATCACAAAACGAATGGTGGGTGGTATTATGACAATATAAAAAAGGCTATATAATAAAAAGAAGGCAATATATACCAATACTAGTTATTCCTGCGGTTTCACTCGCTAAGTCCCGTTGCCGTGGGAATATCAGGATAAAAAGTAGCCTATATGTGAATCCAAGTCTCCAGCTATCTACATACCAAGTTTCATCGCAATCGGTCTAGTAGTTTTTGTGAAAGAGTAACAAACATCCATACATCCATACAAACTTTCGCGTTTATAATATTAGTAAGGATGTCAATACAACAAAATAAAAATTGGGCACAAAAGTTAAAAAATGTGGCCGTGCCGCTGTGAATGAACGCTCTTTCCTAGTGATAAGGGTTCATTCTCAAAAGGCGGTTACGATGTCAAAGTTCACAGATAAGCACTCGACTACTGATCCGATAAAGGCGTGCTTAGCGTTCCTTAACTTTTATATTCATTTAGAATTAACCTATAAATAAACTATTTTCGAATTGTAATTTATTTAGTTCTTTTTTTTTATATTACAAATAATGCAAACTATTATAATTATGTAGCGCTGATGGTCAGCTATTACCGTAGGATACGACCGTTATAGTGGTATCACCCGCATGTGGCCCAGAAAACCTTAATTGCTTTTCCAAATTTTGATTTGAAACTGAGACCATCCATCCTATCATCCCTTCAAACATAAGCGATTTAAGCATGTGTTTTTGTAACTATATATTCCAAGATCTACATATTATATTAATCACTGATGTCAGTCTCATAGGATCTTTGGAATTCTCTAATCCAAATCCGTTCAATTGCGTTACAAAGGTCTGAACAATCTCTCACATTTATAATATTAGGATTCTGTATTGCAGTTCGCATTTCTTGAAACTGCAATTCAGAATCTTAATTATATTTAACCAAGAACACTGATACGATTATACCTAAAGATAAATTATATGAAACTAAAATCAAAAGCTATTGCGATTGAAACACAACGAATACAAAACCGCATACAGGAAGGCAGATCCAAAATTATCCAATAACTTCTGAACAGCTTGTGGAAGGGAGTGCTCGTAAAATAGCCGTTTGACGTATTACCTCACCGCGTATGTCGTTGACCGAAGCCAAAGAAAGACACATGTACGTAGTAGGTACGTATACATCGTGTCACATTCCACCCGAGATATAATAACACTTTCATTAGATTATGTTACACAGTAGCTGACTAATAAACGCGTCATATTTTGTGAAATACGTAACAAAGTATTACTCACTACTACTAGTTAACTTATGTAATAGGTACTAGTAACTATTTACTGTAAAATAGGACGCACTTTTTAGGTCCTACATTATACCTTTTTCAGGATAAAAATTATCTCTATCCCTATTGCTCTCAAAATCGGTTCAAAACTATACGTGTTTTTAATATTTGTAGACATCAAACAGACACTTTACTAAAGCCCGATAGAGCAGTGAGTTTCAGACCACACTTTTTGTCTCTAATGAACATTGATCCCACAACACTCAGCACGTTAGGCGGTTGAGCTGATCACTTAAAAAAGTCCTTGTCGTCTGTCTATTTCGAAAATGTTTGAATACAAGTTCAAACATTTTCGAAATAGTCGAATGTAATTTTATTAGTCACCTTACTAAAGTAACATCAGATCATTTTATAATAAGGGTCTAAATATGTAGGAGCCGCTTTGTATAAATAAAATCAATTTCTATAATAACCATTGTATTTTGTACAGAAAATCATAGAAAGAGTTAATATTTATGAGTAAGTATCAAAATTGCCTTGAGCTTTAATCACACATAGTTGTCGGTACCTTTGAAGGAAAGACATGAGCAGCTTTCAAGGTTTCGATTTCGTATTGACTGCGACATGAATATAAACTATAAAATTTTATAGCTCCATAAATGATTTATCGTGGTGTTTCTAAATATTATTAATACATTACCCACGTAGCATAGACTCGCGACTCTATATCCTTGAATAAGTAGGCATGATATATGATTTAGGATATAGGTCTTTGTTTGATTTGGGAATCTAACCTAAGGAGACAATCGCACGCATGCATAAGCGTAAAATATCGTCGAACTAGCAAGGCAGTCGTTCCAATATTGTTGCGTTATTAATGTACCTTGTTGATGGGCTGTTTTGATTCAGTGACAGTTAGCGCAAGCCAAAAGACTAATGCTGTGATTTCCTAGTCGGTCTAAATATAAGCATTAATGTATGGTAAGATAAATATAGCGTTTAAAAAAATCCTTTCCGCATCTACCGTAAATACACCAAAAAATAGAAGCTATCCGATGTATTATACAGAAACAGGTGTGAACAACATGTCTATGATTTCCCCGCCTAGAGTCTCGACTCCATTTGGCGTTTAAAATGATAATTAAATTAATCATTTTGCTTAACAATTTACCATGTAGCAGTAAGTAGGTACGTGAATACGCATTTCATTAAACTAGTGTTTATTTTCAAACATGTTCTGTCACGTTCGTGCCATGACCCATTATTAGTTTACTATAATGTTACTAATGACTTCCCAATTCTAATTAACATTATAAATGCGAAAGTGTATCCTTGTTTTGTTACAGGTTGTACGTTGTTTTATAGACAATAAATTTATAGAATTTCGTTTCACATCAATTTTTCTCCTATTATCATTTCATAGAATAATCAATACACAGAATACTTTCTTGAAATAAATTCAATCCAATGATTTTTTTATATTTCTTTTGCTTTCGTTATTTTATCCTAGAAATACAAATCAAATATTCTTTATCCTCATATTGTTTAATATAAAAGTTTTGTTAGTGTAAATTTTGTTTCTGCCATGTCCATTGTATGGTCGCAATTCTAACATTTTATTTGATTTTTTTTTGTGGGTGCGTGCTGTGGCACATGTCTCTCTGCGGGGCGACGGAGAGGTTATGCCCTTCAGGCTCACCGGGGGAAAGATACCCCGGTTATACCGACTAAACCTACCAAGGTGTTTCTCGACATAACCATTAACGGCGGGGCCGCGCGAACCGCTTTCACATGCAATCGCAACCCCGCCGAGATTTCAGCCCGCCGTGTGAAACGGCAGGCCACTACATGAAAACACTTCTACTGTCCCCTTGTAGGGGGACGACTCAGAGGCGCGCGTGGGAACATGCACGCCGCCTCTCGGACCTAGTGCTGATTGGGTAGTGAGTAGGCCCAAGAAGCCCACCATCCCCAGGTCAAACTTCAGGGTGGCTGGAGGTCATCTCGCGCCTTTCGGCGCCCGGTTCTGCGGTTGGGAAAAGAGTTTAAGCGCTCCCTTTCCCACTCCGCCTCACTTTCTTGATGAAAATTACTTCCTCACAGGAGGCGACGGCATTCCACAATCTCTCACTCCGGACCATGGACTGAACCACGGCCGGGAGCAAGAGAGCAACCAATCCGACTGCTGCGAGCAACTCACGGCGCTGCGATGCCCAGGCGGGGCAATCCGCCAAAGTGTGCAGCGCCGTGTCCACACTCCACAACAACATCGCGGCAGTCGCCGCAGTGATGACATCCGGGCGTCACCTGCCGGCCTATGCGGAACAGGAACTGGCCAAAACAACCGTGGCCAGTCATTACCTGTGTTAGCCAGAAGGTGAGGGCACCATGTCGCCTCTCCAGCCACTCTTCAAAAATGGGACTTACCGCCACGATCGTGGCGTGCCCGGCACTGGGGTGCACATGTCGTTCTTTCCATTCGTTTACGGACCTGGCGGAGCTCGGACCGTGCCGCCTCTAGAGCGGGAAGAGCAGGTCCTTCGCCCCCAGCTACCACTTCCTGGCGCCAACGGTAGTCACTTCCAGGTCCCATGACATTGATCCGGCGAGGAGGCTTGCAGCCTCGAACGAAATCGCGCTGTATCCTCTTATCAACCTGACGGCAATGGCGCGCTGTAGCGCACGAAGCACCGAAATGTTACGGACCGTCAGGTGGTCCGCCCAAACTGAGGCCCCGTCAAGGGCCATGGACCGCACGACCCCCTAGTAGAGCCTCCGGCAGGGAGTGTTTGCCCCCCCCAAGGTTGGGCAACAGGCGCGCGAGCGCACCTGCAGCGCCCCGAAGACGGGGTGCCAAGCGAAGGAAGTGAACTGCAAAGTCCCATCGGCTGTCGAACAAGAGACCTAAATACTTTAGAGTTGACTCGACGCCGATGCGGATCCCTCCTACCATGAAAAGGGTCCCAGGAGGTGTCTGGTTCCGAGGGCCGTGAAAACAAATGGCCTCGGACATAGACAGGGCCACTTCGAGGCCCAACCGCCGGATACGACCAAAGACTTATGCGACTCCAGCGGTCGCCAGTATGGCCGCTGCCCGGTGCGACTTACCCCTCGCCGTGACAAGTTTGTCGTCGGCGTAACAGTTCTAACCTAACCTACTATTTTCTTTTCTGGTAGCAAGTCGTTTCTGACGGGGTCACAGTTCTAACCTAACGTACTTAATACCATGGAAAAATACACCGAACAAACAACATTCGTTGAAACATAATTATTATATTTTGTTAAATAAAAAATGAATTTCAAAATTTATTGATTTATGTTTCTGTGAAATATGTTTCATTGAATTCAATAGTCGTTGAAACAATAATATTTGAAACATAAATATAACGACTAAATATTATATGAAACATTTTCTGCGAATCGATATTCTATGAAATTTCTGTCTGCGAATGAAGGGAACACCTTTGTCACGGTTTGACACCTTAACTACACAACCTGTCGTTTTGAAATTTCGCATACACGTTGTCAAAGGTGCGGTAAAGGTCACAGGCTGTCATACATCCAGGAAAAAGTAGCAATCCCGAACCAGCTAACCCGCGGGCGAAAGCTAGTAAGCAAATATATACAAAAGACCGCGACATTTTTCATGCTCGTTTAGAATTACTAATTGATTTTAACGTTGTGGCCGAGTTCGGTAGATTCGAATATGTAGCTGAACACACCGTGTGTAATCCGACAAATAGTTGTAGCTTGTGTTCTTTGTGTCCGTAGTTTCAATGAATGTAAAGTCCCCCATGACACTGGCAAAACCTATGAAAGTTATCTTAAAATAGTGGTAGACTTTATTTGTCTTGGGTATGACCATACCAATATATACATATATATATGGATACAATGAGTGAGGGTTAGAAGAGACCTCGCACTAGTCGCATATGTACATTTTGGGTTTATATCAGGAGTCATATCTATCAAGTAAAACAGGTGCCGCGGTCGCGAGTTCTTTGCACTTTCAACCTCATTGCCTCGGACATATGTATACCTATACATATTCATCTGAGTCCTGAATGAATCCATAAGTACAGTCACACACAAGTTATTGCAGAAATCTTTAAATGTAAATAAAGTCGTCACTACTGTGTCCGCTACAAATGAACCTGTAGTAGGTTGTGTGTGTGATAAATAAATAAAAACTAAATAATCTTTTGAACGTGCCACTCAGATAAGTAAATCCTAAAAACAGTAATATAAGCTCCGTAAAATTTAATTCTTGCAAGATGTCTTCATTTGTCACTTTTCCAACACCTAAAATGGTTCAACACTTTAACGTTATATTGAGTAACTTATTTAATACAATCCAGCCTAGCTACATTACCAGTTGTCCTTAATATAAAAGTAAACATAAACGAGTATGAAGCTATATATGGCATACAGATATACAGCCATCAAAGACTTTCTATTTCAGTAGGCAATTAAATCGCGCGGTATCTCAGTAGCACGTCGCCTAATTTTGTATCCGCCTTAATAGTGTGAGGACAGCGACCTCGCGTTATCGAAACAGCTTTACATCCTCACTCGTTAATCTGAGCTTACCTACTACATGTATCATCTGACGACGTTTTATCTACTTGTGTTGCAACATGTCATAAACACACTAACATTAAAAAGACTAAGGCGAAGATATGAACAAATTCGTTTTCGTGTTTTGGGTTACCTACGGTTTTTCTAACTTAGAAACACCGGTAATCATAGATTGACATAGTATTGTTCAAATAGCTGTAAGATTTCTGAACTTGAAAAAAAAATCAAGTACCATTAACACGATGACAGTTTATTGATGCTAATATCGTGGTCAATAAATTAAGCAGTGTCGGCTCACCGATGATGAATCAGTTCATTAGACAATGTTGCTTGATAGGCGATACATTTTCTGTTATTTTAATTATGCTCTTAGGTCGCGTAAGCGCGCATAATTGCATCGCAAGACATAATTTCTCCAATTGAACCTGACACGGTGTACGTATTGAATCCAAGTGTTAAATAGAGAGGATGATGACTATGAATAAAATGACCGTGTTTATGATATACTAGTATATACCCACTCTTAGCACGGTAAATCGATAAACCTACTGAAATAAATAAAAAACGATAGCATGACAAATAATTGAAACATTTAAATTAATTATTATTGTAAATATGACTACGCCTCCTTATTACATGCTACATAATGATTCCCGTATCAATAAATAGTAATGTAATTTTATGATCTTCTACGAAAGAAGAATGGTCATTTATTTACTTAAATTGTAGACGCACAAGGCTGTACCAATCTTCCAAATATGGTAACTTGTTTTCATAAAATAATATCTGTAATCACCGGCGGACTGTTATCAACGCTATAGTTCAGTAAGAAACTATTTTTGTTATTGTTATTACTACTAAATACAATCTTATCAGTGATATTTTGGAGAATGGCCAGTTCTACATTGAATTTTAAAAATAACCATAGTTATAAAATTGTGTTCGTTTGTTCACAAAAATGATCGCTGCCGCTAAAGATAGCTATACAGCAAATTAAAATATAATATCACAAAAATATGATTTGTAATTTTTGAATTACGGTGCAAATATTATAGGTAGGTACCTGTTTTGAAAACACCATAAAGAAATAAATAAGAGAAAATAAATCTATAATAAATACATCAACTTTTTGCAATAGAATACTTAATTATATAATAAATTTAAATATATACCTAATATACTTTTTGCAAATCATTTAGTAGATATTGTACCTTAAACATAATTTAGTCAGTAAACCAGTAGGTACATATATTTTTCTTAAGGTAGATACATTTATGTTTCAACTGCGTTGAATACGAGAACAATCAAATAGTTATTATAAAAGTAACTGTGTTCATTCACATAATTTGCGATGCGGCAAAAAAAAACGTATGTACCTACGTAGCTTTTTAAAATCAAAACCTGATACGTTTCATCTATGTATTACCTATATAATCAGTATCATATAACCTACACGAGTATCTTATTACAAGAGTTAAACACGGGGATATCCCCGATTGACAACAGCGCCCGTGGCGGTAATACGCTCTCGATAAATAAGTTAATCTATAGGTACTTATAAGAATGACGTTATTAATTGATTAGGTATGCAGTAAAACGTATAGTGGATCATTTTAAATATCTAAGTAATTGCTACGTGCGCTGCCATCGATACCTACAAATACCAATATTATTTAAGAAGATTACTGATGATTATGATAATGAAGCGTGGGCCTTCCGTAACATATTATATAAAATAAAGAAAATGAAAATAGTAATTACACTAATCACTTAAAATCTCCTAGACTAAGTTCGTAATTCAAATAGCAGACAAAATGGAGTCGTCGCAATATCCTAATTTAAAGCGTAGTAACTACCATTCAGAATTCCAGATGCTTTTAGAACATAACAACATTAATACAGGATTAAAAAGACGAACAGGAACTAAACTAACTATTCGGTCAAAATAGCTGGCACATCTGTCGCGCATATGTTGTTCGGCGGCGCAAATCCTGTGCCGGGAACAAAACGATCATTAAGTTGTTAGCATTTGTAGACAATTGCTTCTCTTATTTGTGTTGAATTCCAAGACTTTGGGACAGATGAGAATCTGTTTAAGCTTTTTTTAAAGGGCATGACAAGGTCTATGCTTATTTTTATATCAATTAGTTTAATTAGGTTTCACTTTGTGTTACTACCTGACTAGTCGATCGTAGGCAATGAATACATAATTTTAGTTTTATTAGTAGGTATTTATTGGAGTTGATCGTGGGATTGAATTTTCCTTTGGACTTTCGGGAATTTTTCCAGTATTATTAAGAAAGATTGGTTAGTTTTTGTAGTACACACCTAGCTCGATTTTCGTCTTTCACGTATAAACATTATTTATAGTTTGTTAGTTAACAATGTCTTTTATATATACCTATATCATATACAGTCTACAGATATTAAATATTAGGTATATATTTTTACTTGTTTGTGTGCGCGTTTGCGCATGACAATCTACCAGACCGCCTAAATCAAATTGTTCTTACGAAGACGGTATCTGGCTTACAAGTATACTCTTAGAACCTCATCATGGGCAAGCAACGTGACTAGTTAAGCTCTTAACAAACTTTCAGCACTTTGTTCTCGAGCTTATTAGGAAAAGAAAAAGAAACCCTTGCTTATATCAACTTATAATGACACCTGTGCCGAAAATATACACTCATCATATTATCCCCTAGAAATGTTTAACCTCAGTGTATGGGTTAGCTACATCAGTTTAGATATTGGTCTGGAGCTTTCAAGTGTAAAAGGAGCTTAAGCTAGCCAGGATAATAATCTAATGAAAAATAATATTTTAATCGAAATAGATACTTACAAAATTTTGTGAGTCGCATCACATATATGTATACGGATGGATCGAAGTATGTTAATGGGTTAGGGGCAGCTTTCTATGATCATTTGAGTGGCACTGTTGGTATGTTTGCAATTAATTCTGATGTCTCAATAATGTCTGTAAAGTTGGTTGTCTCAATCTCAGGAGGCAATATCACATGCATTAGGTAAGGGTTACCAACGCTTTGTTATTTTTACTGACAGCAAAAGTGCGCTATCTCATTAAGCTCGATGCGCCTCTGGACACAGTGGTGTATTGATAGCTTACGCGATTTTAAATCAGATTATTATATGTAATAATAACAATGTGCAACTGAGATTACAATGGATTACGTCCCACATAGGCTTAAGAGGCAACGAGAAGGCAGATCGACTTGCAAAATTAGCTGTGACTGAGGGCATTGATCGTGTTATTGCCCCTTTCCATTCTGAAGTATTACATAAATATAAAATCATAGTATAAAAAGAATGGAAAAAACACTTTGCAGATATATCTAAAACTAAAGGAGTCTGGTATAGAACCATGCAGGAGAACCTCCTCGGGTGCCGTGGTTCAGTAGTCTTGAAACATCGCGTTCTTTTATTGTTAAAATGCATAGACTCCGCTCAGGACATTATCCGTCGGCTATGTTTACAAACCTCATGCGTAAAAGTGAATCCCCTAATTGTCAGCTTTGTCATACAGTGGAGGATGTAAACCATTTGCTGACGGATTGTGTCAAGAACGAGAGACAACGACAAAGTATATTTCATAAATTTAAGTGTAATATATTAGATGTGGGAAGCATCCTCTGGATGGCCGAACACTTAGATATGAAGCACATTGTGTAGATAAGCGCCATAGTTTAGCTTTTTACTTAAATTAAATACATTATATTATAGGTATTATTATGTAATTTTTGTATTTTCAAGCATAAAAGGGATATCCCGTTTAGTTTTTATGAATTTCAAATAGGCGCGTTAAAACGGGGTAAATAAAAACAAAATACTAAAATTAAGTAAATGCTACTTCAAATTTAGGGATCATCACTGAGAGAATTAACGTCTCATAGTCTTTCCATTGGTTGCAATTGAGCGGGTGTAGGTTAGTATCGTGGTTAGTGTGGTAAGCACATACCTGCGCTGCGCGTGATGCGTGGCACGGAGCAGGGCGCGCGCGGCCCGCAGGCGCGCGTCCCACGCGCCGCACGCGTCCGACCCGCCCGCACCACCGCCCGCGCCCGCTCCCGCGCCCGCGCCGCCCGACAGGGATGATACCACCCACTGTTGCTCTTCGATCTACACAATATTGTACAGTATTACTTAACTGATTTGTCAAACTATGAAAGTGTATCCAAAACTTCGTTGTTTGGGCCACTTAATGGTGTGGTTAAGAACAATCAAAGTATTATGTACCGATATTCGGACCAATCACGTAATGTCTTGCCAAACACATAAAATGTAAACGCTCGTGAATAATGACAGTCAAAAAAATGTAAAATATGAGTACTAATATAAACAAAAAAACGGGTGCAAAATACTCAAAACACACAACAACTATACATTCATATTATATGAAGCGACTATATTTCTGTACAAGTCTACCATGACTAGACTATGTATCGAGATACGTAGGAGACGTCCCCCTTTACAATACAAAGAATCTCTTAAAGAGTACCAGTCATACTTCTAGCATATGTCTGCCATTCCTCCCGATATCGAGCTCCCTATGTTGTTGAATGAATCGCTATGAAATGTAATATACAAAATAGTGTTTTACGTGACAAAAACGAAGTATGTAGCGTTCCCTCCCTCTCTTTCTTCGCAGCCACCGAACCGCGGCCGCATAAATATGAACTGCGGCTGTTACGCGAACGTCCATTAATAAATATCTGGCCATACAGATCGATGCCTGCTTTAGATGGGACAAGCATATCGAAAGCCTGACATCACGCACCAGGAAACTTATTTACATTATGAAAAAGCTCAAACCGTTGGCCAGTACAGAAATTCCCAAACTAGTATACTATGCCTTAGTGGAATGTATACTAATCTATTGTATCCATATCTACATAAGATAAGATGTTTATTTGCCAAAAATATATACAGAGGTTTCCTTATACAATAGACTTTATTATGTAGGTACTTATGTATTAAAATTACCAAAACATATTTTGTAGATTAATGAAAAATTGCTCATAAACTCCACACTAGGCCTGTTTCGTAGAGCCATTCAGTGGTTCCAGTACTAAGTTAAAAAAATTACAGTTTAAGCAAGTTAGTATTAGATAAGAAGGCATAGAAAATTGAGGAAGCAATATAGGTAGTGCGCAAAGCGTGTATCTGCGTTCATTTGTGTGTGTGTGCGTGTGCGCGTGTGTGTAGATAATTTCTAGGTTATCACTTTTAGGAAATTCTCAGTTTCAGAATATGATAAAGTAAGAAGCCATTTATGAATTTCTGGGGAGGAGAAATTATCTGAGGAGGTGCATGTTCTATATATATGCTGAAAGCGGATAGGGCGCTAAGAGCCGTGCTTAAAGTTCTTTTAGGGAAACCACGCAGATACTCAACGACAGCATTGTACCAAGAATGCTCCATTTTGTCTGTCAGATTGCTCTCTGTGCGTCAAACTATCCTGCGCAAACATGCTCTAATACCGTATAAGCCGATACCAAAAAGAAGAAAAGACTGTATCTCATAGAACAGTACCTGCTTCTGGAAGTTTCTTTGTCCTCAGTTTCCGATTATACATACAACCACGTCAACAAAATTATATACCGATGTTTATCCGCTGACTACAAAAAAATGAAAATTTCTTCTACAACGCTGGTTGCTAACTTTAGATTATCAAGCGACAGAATACCTTCTAACTTAAAGCTAACAACGTAAATTACACACACATGCGTACACAAACACAATAATATATAATATATATATATATAATCAAATTAAAATGTTTTTATTTATCTAAATTATTATATTATTAATTCATAAATATATATATAAATATAAATATATATATCAAGATTATAATAATCACTATCATTGTACTTTTATTACAAACATAACGGAAAGGAAGATAGAAGCAAGAAGAAGGTACACCGATCAACTGAAAGAAGTTGTGAACGTTAAAACTTATAAGGAACTGAAAGAGACAGCATTGGAAAGAGAAAGATGGAGATTGCTACATCGACAAGCGCAAAACACTTAAGTTTTGGCTGGATGGATGGATTTCATTGTAATCAAATTAAAGTGATCTTAAATCCATGGGAGGCGCTGGCACCTGTGATACAATCCTCACATTAGTACAGGTGTCAACGACACATAATACATGTCATGATCTTTTAAAATTGTGTAATTATCATTGTGCAAATGTCTGTGAAGAAATAAAAGAAAGTTAAATAAATTATTGTTATTAAAAAAAAAATTACGCGAATAACACGTAAATGCAATGTAATATACATAAATAATATCAGCCTTGTCCATCAACTGTCCCAATGCTGGGCACGAGCCTCTTCTCAGTGTGAGAAGAGTTAGGCCACCACGCTGCGCAGAAGGCCCAGTGGGGTTTGGCGGACTTCACATATATTCGAGAACTTTATCGAGAACTCTTAAACATGTTTTCCTTCACCGTTAAAGTGAACGATAATGAACTATTTAAAACACACATAACTTCGAAAAGTCAGGGGTTGCCTTGCGATCGAACTCAATACCTCTACATGACAATCCACCGGTTTCCAACAGGGCTATTGTTGCTTGTGTAATATTGTAATATACAAGTTTATAGTATCACTACTATTTCACAATGACTCAAATGCGAGGCTAACTGCGGCACACACAATGAAAGAAATATATATATCAGTTGAATCTCACCTTACTCAGTATATCCTTAAAGTCTTTCACAATAGGGGTTGGTCTCTTGGCCTTGTCGTTATAGTACGTAATAGTCAGCCGAGCACCCGCGAACCAAATCTCTAATTCGTTGAGAGCATTTCTGATGGCAAATTCACTCGAAGCAGATGTGCAGATTTTCTGTATATAAAAATAACTGTAAGGATCTTACATGCCTTTTGCATCTTTTCATTCTTTAGCGAATCTTTTTAGATTCTCTAAAGTAGCAGAATATTCAAAAGGCAACGTATTTCTTCAAATAAACCAAGCAATAACTAGGTTATTCCAAACTCTGTACCGCAAATAAATTCATAGTACGAGCCGAAAATTTAGCATTAATGTGAAGCACGAAGAAATCGCAATAGCATGCAAACTGGAGTTAACTGTCCCGAAAAAGTCAACTGCGATCCAGCAGACTTTAAAATTGGTGGCCCTTTAGGTAATACACATTGGCATATAAGGTGGACGGCCTGGTGGACCGTGTGTCTGGTGCCACCCCATGTATGTAAGCTTTCAAATCAAAGAGTGGTATGCAGACTAACACGGATTGGGGGCCGGCCTCCTATTAAAAATAAACCTAGATACGCTAATACTAGTACAATTCTAAACTCTAATACTATACAATATAGATATAAAATAACATTTTGGACAATATTTACCTGCAAAGCTTTAATATGTTTCTTAATATTTGTGGCGGCGCCCAGAACGTCTTTGACTTGTAATGTGTCCGGCTTTTTATATTCAATCTCAAGAAGGCTGTACACCTCTCTCCAGTGACGTTCTGTAAACTCATTGCCGCGAAGGTACTTTAGCAAAGGCGTCAGATCCTATAACAATAAACAAAAAAATTAACAAGAATGAAAATTGACTTCAAATTAAAATATTCTAAACACCACCTACACTAGACACCGACTCCAAAAATAATTGTACGGTCAAAGACAAAAGTGGAGTAGCATCGTAAAGTAAACATTCGCATACTGATCCGATCGAATATCTTTGTGTGTGTCATGTTTTAACGCAAACAATGAAACATTATTCAATGTTATTATAGTAGGTAAAATTCGTCATGCGCATGTGTGCAATTCGAGACAAAAACGAGTTCTTGTATATATAACTATAATAACTACTATCCCTTATATTCAACAACAGTGTCTCTGTTAAACCGCATTTACAATGAATGCTTTTTGCCTAATGTATCGCAGGTGTCGATAGCGGCGCGGCCAACGAGTCTTCTCACTTAATCACTAAAATAATTATAATGAGGGTGGTTCAAATCCTGGGGTCCTCTACTTCCACATTTGTTCTTTTTATTACTGAAATTTTAAAATAATAAAGATAAACGTTAGTTTGTCTACTTATTACGCTAGAGCGATAAAAAACACTTTTTTAGGAATGAAACTAAAATTATTATATAAATTATTTAATTATTATAATTATTATTATTTATCAGAATTAGTTTAATTACTAACAATCATAATGAATGTGTGAATATGTGGAATATAATATGTCAGTAACTAAATGTAGGCTATGGAGTGTGTGTGTGTGTTGTGTGTGTGTGTGTGTGTGTTGTGTGTGTGTTGTGTGTGTGTGTGTGTGTGTTGTGTGTGTGTGTGTGTGTGTGTGTGTTAGTGGTATTAGTGGTGGGTGTTTGTGTGTGAGATATGCCAGATTTTACTTGGGGACGATTAGGAGGTTTTCCGTTATTATTATGTTTTAAAAGATACGAGGTTAAGGACTTGCTTACACTTCACTTTTGTCAGAGGATAGATTTTCGCAAAAGCATTCATTTTATTGTATAAATAATTGCTAAGAAAAGAATAGCTCCGATGCGAAAGACTAATTTTGAAGAATTTTGATGAACATACCTTAGTTTTATTGCGTTTATGGGAGTATAAGTTTTGTGTGGATCACAAATATTTGCCGAACTGTAAGCACCTCGCACTTTATATAAAGTTCAGAAGTCGGAAGAAAGAAAGAAAGGCAATGTGCTACCTTACGGACCGGTCTTTGTGCGCGTTCTAATTTAATCATATGGATTTTAGAGGCCCCACTCCATGTAGTGATACAATATGATAGTAACGACTGACATAAGGAAAGGTACGCTGTCCTGAGAATTTTCGTATCAGCAAGGTATCAGAGGTTTTTAAATATATAAATAAGCTTTCTCACTTTAGTCATCAGATCGATGTGTATGCTAAAGGACAAGTGTTTGTCAATAATTACACCAAGATACTTGACTGAGTCAGCGCTTTCAATTTTAGGGCATGTGCAAGTAATATATGAGTCATTGTTGCATGAATGGGCTGTAATGTTTAGAGATGAGTCGAGTTTGAGGTGTGTATGTGACAGGGAGAATGTGATGTATTTGATTTTGTCTGTATTTATTGTGAGTAATTTGCCGTTGAGCCAACTTTTCACCTGTGTGAAACCAATTTGCGCAAAGTGAAATACCTCCTCCCAAGTATCACCATAGATAAGAAGTGCTGTATCATCCGCAAATGTGATTCCTACATGTTACCATTTGAAAGCTTAAGCTGAAAGAGAACATTACAATAGACAGACATGTGCAATAAAATATAATTTAAGTAGCCAAATACCTACTCAAAGTTCACTGTATGTTGTAGGTTCGATCCCCCACGCTATAAAAAAAATGTGTGGCACACAAATATTTGAATCCTAGTCTCTATCTGCTTCGCAATAGAAAAGTCCCAAATAAAATTAAAAACCTACTAATATTAATAAAAATTGAAAAGAGGGTTGGTCCCAAAATACTCCCTTGAGGAATACCAATATTAACGCCACATTCATCACTTATCCACTCCTCAACTTTGACACATTGAACTCGGTTATTCAGGTAGCTACGGAATAGTTCCAGTTAAGTACCACGAATTCCAAGTCGTTCGAGTTTTTTCAACAAGAGTGGCGCAGAGACGATGTCAAAAGCCTTCGCCAAGTCTAGAAATATCGTAAATACTTTTTTCTTATCGTCGTATTAAAGTAAAGTAACAAGTCATCGATATTTCTAATTTAAGAAAAATACAAATAGATTATAATTTCCTGGGGATCGAACCAACAAGTATTACATTTTAGATCGAATTATTACCAACGTAACTATAACATCTCTTACTCATTTATTTGAAATTAATACTCACAATCATAATTAGTACAGGCGACGAGTATAAGTGTGGCGGGTTTATGTGTATGTGTGCAGTGATTTTATTGAAAAAGGTCGTAAGTACAACTTGTTGTGATTCTATTGCTTTGTAAAATTGCTACTCCTCTTTTGCACCTGACCGTACATTATATTATTCTAATATATTGATTGTCTTTTAAGCGGCCTACACATAATATGTTTAAATTGTTTGTTTAGACGAACTCTAAATAAATATTTTAATAATTGTTTGTTAGTCATAGTATGTGTTGAGTTAGATGTGAAGTTAATGTGGGCACCTACATTCTTGCGTAGTAAATGCAAAAAAACCTTTCAAAAACATTTTCGTCATATCAAAAGTTGTATCATAGAAATAATTTTGTTACTCAATCGATCATTATGAAAATGCACGTTGTCGTGGACGTGGGTATAAAAAGGATAGTGACCTTTTCAACCGGCTTCAAAAAGATGAACCGATATTGATGATTATTTTTTTATTTGGAAGCTGGTGCTTTCATTTGGTCCCATTTGATTTTATTTATTTATTTTGATCAACATCTGACCATTAGTTTTCGAATTATCCTTAATAATGCGTATTTGGTTGACTTCGGCAACATTAATAATGCTCTCATTTTTGGCCGATATAAAATGAATAAAATAAACAACTGTGTAGGATGGATTGGAAGCCCTTCGTAGTATTTCGAGGTAGTCCCATTCTAATTTGGTGATGTTCTGATAAAAATCTTCGGTTTTATACAACGGAATTGTTTGCTTCAGTCACATACATAATTATGCATTGTTTACACATTTCCAAATTGGTTTTTGATAGCTTTTAGTAGTATAGGGTTATGTGCAACTGTTCAACTTAACAAGGTATACACAAAAAAGCTAATAACAAAATTATTTCTATAATACAACTTTTAATATGACGTGCCATTAAACACCGGAACTCCGAAATAAAACATATCATCCCAACCGTATTTGGAATTATCATGAGATGTACTATGGCCACAAAATATTTAAACGGTTTACAGTTCGCCAAGCCAACTTCGCTAAACCGATTTTACCTGTCCAAAACATTTTTTATGTAAGCCCGCATTTTGTGTAAGCCTAATTTTGTGCTGTTCACAAGTCTCTTTTGAAATGGTAGATTTCCTATTTTGGTACGTTTCTCCCTTTTCTCGTTTGTCTTATTTAAACGGTGTTGTCTCACATGAGTAACGAGTTTAGTAGACCTACGCATATTCAGACAAATAAAATCAGTTATCGAACTTCAGATTCACTAAAACCGAGAAATATACAAAAAGATTTACAAAATAGAAAACCGACTTCATATTAGAATATTCTAAAACAAAAAATGCACTAAGAAGTTAAAAATAATTGCGTATTCTTGTGAATAATTGAATAATTGTTATTTTTGAAGTTAGTGTCAGCAGCCCGGGCTGCCTCTATGGGTGTAATTGTGCATGCCAATGTTATGTTATGATTATAGTAAGACATCTCATGTTTAAATAGTAGTTACAAACCTACCTTGGCTGAAACCGACTCCATTAATAACAATTATATATTTTTTGATATCTTTTTTTATATCTAGTAAGGTACCCTTCCCGAGTGAAGACCGTGTTCAGAAGATGTTCTTACTATAGGTACACTTTCAAAATTTCAAATTCATAAGTTTAATCATTCTGCCCTATCAGATTAATTGAACGATATTACATAGCATATTTTTTTTATAATGAATATTTTATTAAAATACATTACCAGCGAAGCAAATAAACGAATACGAATGCTGTCATCAATATTTAATGTCTAGACATATGTAAGTGTATGATGTCATAGCACAGCAAAATGTGCTTGCGAACACATTGAAGATATAAATATCTACATAACACTCAATAGTAGGCCACTACACTCATGCAATCGCTGAATAGTAAAAATGAAAGATGCGGCAAACAACTTTTGTGTTCTTGGCATAATTATGCGCAGATGACCACAATAGACTTTCTCTCCCAACTCTCTTACTGGCCGTGGCCGCGCGGTTCCTACCGTCCATAAACAATAAAAAAGTACTATTAGAAACTAAATGAAATAAATTTTAAATAAAAGCCCAAGCAGTGCAATTTCTGTTTAATTATTGGTTGGTTAAAACGCCATATAAAATAAGACGGTAGGTTAAATCTACTAATCTTACAAACGCCTAATTTTTTTTGCTGCAATACCTATATATACCTAGCCTTACCCTTCTCACACTTGGGCACGCCATGATCGTGGTGGTAAATCCCGTGTTAGAGGAGTGGCTGGAGAGGCGGCACGGCGCCGTCACCTTACGGCTGACACAGATAATGACTGGCCATGGTTGTTTTGGCCAGTTCTTGTGTCGCATACTCCGGCAGGAGATGCTCGGATGTCATCACTGCGGCGACTGCCCCGATGTTGTTGTGGACACGGCGCTGCATACTTTGGCGGATTTCCCCGCCTAGGCAACGCAGCGCCGTGAGTTGCTCGCGGCTGTCGGATTGGTTGCCCTCTTGCTCCCGGCCGTGATTCAAGCGAGATGGTCCGGAGCGAGAGGTCGTGGAACGCCGTCGCCTCCTTCTGGGTGGAAGTAATTTCTACCAAGAAGGCGGCGGAGCGGGAGTGGGAGAGCTTAAACCCTCTCCCCAACCGCAGAACCAGGC
Source organism: Catocala nupta (assembly GCA_963675205.1). Classification (NCBI taxonomy): domain Eukaryota; kingdom Metazoa; phylum Arthropoda; class Insecta; order Lepidoptera; family Erebidae; genus Catocala; species Catocala nupta. The sequence continues at coordinate 19,592,563 of OY776081.1, forward strand.
GCTGGAGGGCGCGACATGGCCTCCAGCCACCCTGATGTTTACCTGAGGGTGGTGAGTTTCGTGGGCCTGCTCACCACCCGATCCGCATACGCACGTTCGAGAGGCGGTGTGTGTGCTCCCACACGCGCCTCTGTGTCGTTTTGTCTTCGTCCCCCCTTCCTTCCCCACAAGGGGACAGTAGGGAAAAATATATATAATGTATATAAATAGGGTAGGTATATTCGTGTAGTGCCCTACCGTTTCATACGGCGCGGGCGTATTGATTCGCGCGTCCCCGGCGACTCTGGTTATATCGAGGAACACCGTGGTAGATTTAGTCGGTATTACCGGGATATCTTTGCCCCGGTGAGTGAGGTATACGTCAATGAAAATGAAAACCAAATAATAAAAATGTGGGACAGTTTAATACAGGGCTGATATTATGTATTATTATTATTATATTAATAAAAATCATATTTTGAACTAGATATGTTCATTTTTAAAGTACCTAATGGACGTCAAAAATCAGGTTCAGTGTTCAGACTATTTTGACATTAATAACTACACTGTGTTGATACTATGAATTAAAAAAAGCGTAATAGATATGGAAATAGTTTGCGTAAAAGATATATATCATTCGAACAATTGCGCTTTAAATATTTTACAAGGGATCTTGTTGAACAAATGTTGTATTGGGATCCGTAGATAAATGTCTTAATTGGGCGTTTTTGAGTCACTTTGCGTGCCCCAGTAATATTCCTGTTTATTTTCTATATAAGTATACCTAACACCACCGTATAAAACAATGATTTTCGTTGCACCTGTTTTAAGTACCTATAAACTGTTAATACCATTTCTATTTTGTTGTTTTCATTATTCCGTGTATGAAAACAATAATACTTCGTAACAATCCGTTTTGAGTCATAAATATCGTGACCTCAATAGAATAGGTATACGTTCACAGGTGAGCACGCAGTAAACGAACGAAAATAAAACGATCTTCATTCTATGCAGCAAAACGATCTTCATTATAATTTTGTAGTAGTGACCAGTTACTCTGATTAAAATATGTTTTTGCAAAATAAATGCAGCGTTTCTTATTATAATATACGACAAATAAATTGAATTTTATATCATGAAAACAGGAGAGAACTATTTCAATCAGGGCAAGAGTTTCAGAGGTTACCCTCTACAAACAAACAAACAAGTTTTATCACTTTATAATATTACAGTTGATTTCTACGAAAGTAAAGTATCTACATTATATTACTCTCTGTACCAATCTCCCCGGTTAAAAGGTGTTGCAAAGTTTTGAAATGAGGAAAGTATAAACAAATAAGTACACCTTTTCATATTACATTGGTTGTTGCCAGCCCTCTTTGAATAGTCGATATAAAGTTTTAAAAATATCTTAGTTATATAGCCTATGTTAGTTCTGGATAAAATAGCTTTCTAATCGTGAAATAATGTCCAAAATCGATTTGATATTTTCAGAGCTTATTGATTACAAACAAACAAATTTTTCCATGTAGTGTGTGACGCGCCTTCTCTACTAAGTAGATATATATTAATTAACTTCATTATATTTGAGGCATTATAGCTCTGACTTTACACAAAGTAACATCTTTTATTTTACAATCCAACGCCCAACATTGCATCCTGTTTATAGAGCTTATTTTTTTATTATATTCATCATTCCCCATTACTAGCATTTGGCTTCGCTCGGGAACAATATTTTTTTCTGGATGAGAGATACCTACTCTATATCCTTTTCTTTAGTTTCTTAAAGCAATATAATTTTAAAAAATTTTTTTTTGTGATTTGCTGTTTAATCAGTAAATGTAAAAGTGAGTAACCTTTTGCTTTAATATATATAGATAAATAAAACTAGGACACATATAAACGGTGTATTTATTGTATACTTATTGTGAAATTAACGCCGCTTCAGTTATGAATGCGGGTAATCCCCTAGTATAAATCTGTGCCTCCTGTGAAAAGTGATACAAGTCAAAAATCAACACTTTACAGGAGAACAAAAACAAGATTTAATAAAATCTAGTTCTCTTTTTAAGTGGGCTAGGTTAAACTTGATTACTTTTTCGCACCGCATTCGAATAGTTATAATACAAATGTGCACAAAGTAATTATATTAGAATTATTTGGAAAACATAACACCATATCTACTTTGCATGATTAAACCCGCAGCGCGCGCACTTACATAGTATAATATTATGTAGCATGCGAATAAAATTCGATGCGATGAATAGCTAAAACCTTATACACTTAAATACTTATCTAGGTTAATAAACTTATATTGTGTCTATCATACCGAGTATTTATCGAGCTCCTGTTGTATGTACAACGTGACCGCTGTGAATGGTTCTAATCGCTCTTTCCATTTCATTGTAAACTCTTCTATCAAATGTATCTTCTTCTGGAACACTATCCAGTCTTGCTCTGCGATGGAATCGAACTCTAGAAACAATTAAAACATGTAAGTTGATAAAGAATATTAAATATATTATTTAATATATATTATTTAATTTAAAATTTATTTAACGAATAAGGCGTTACTAGGCGAAAAACCATTGTAATATAATATTTTGGAAGAGAAGGACCTGCCACGCACCCATAGATTGTCCAACGCCAGTATTCCCCTTCGCTTCGAGCACAATATATGCTTCGCACGCATAATTTGTGTTTGAAGCGGAATACTGCAAGTTGGAGTACACTCGGATGCCACGACGTGACTGTCTCTATCCAGTGGAGTTCAATATTGTCAACCTTTTTCTATTGCAATAGTTGTAAAAGAAAATCCTAGGGTACGTAGCAGGTGCCTCTCTTCCCAATTAGTTTGTCTTTTTATCGATTAATATAAAAAAACGTTAGAATTTTTTTGACAATATGTCTAAAAATATCCTGGCCATAATTAGGCGTGTATGCAGCAAGGTACCAACCTTAATACAATTTTCAACGCCAAACGTTTTACCGGTAGGCCAAGAATAATTTTTATTTTTTTATTTTGTGACTATTGAAAATTTACTACAGTTTATTGTTTTACTACAAGGCGAAAGAAAACAGTACGTACGTACACATACCTTCACTATACTCCTTCAAAGCGGTCCATAGAGTTACATATTCGGCCATTAGTTTTTCAGCTTGTTCCCATGTCTCCGACAATTCTATTTCCATGTTGAATTTTTCACACTCTTTCCTGTAAGAATAAATAAATCTATACTAATACTATAAAGCTAGTGATACGTTTGAGTGCATTTCTCTCATAAACAACCGATACAGTTAAAACATTTCTTTCAGCTGGATGTAGCTCATTATTCATTAAAGAAAGAGTATTTAGAGATCATATAACATTACGCTACGAATGGAAGCAATGATGAACATTTTTTAATGCGGCTAAAATATCGGGACATATCTTGTTAATAAAATTATAATATTAATAAAAGCACGCAAAATTTATACCAGCACATCAATCACCCATCGTAGCAATAGTCTCCTACACCTGTCGCTAGCGTCTCAGCAAGTGTCCTATCCCACTCTAGATTATAACTCTCCAAGGGCCTTTGTAAGTTACCTATGTCTCCGTGGAAGACTCTCAAAAGGCCGAGTATTTTCCTAACGTACTATGAAAATAAAAACCACTTTTCAAGCCAATATATAAAATACAGATACACATAACAAAAAAAAAATGTATATATAGCTGAAAGTTTAGGTAGAGATGAAGATAACATTTCTACGTTTTGCCATTTATGTTTACTATTTTTACGGGGACTAGTCACAACCAGTCAGCGCCTAGCACCGCCATCAAAGAATTGAAGAACTTTCTGAGCTTAGCTAGATAGCTAGCAAAATGTAGGTGTCATTCTTATTACTTCTAGAGTATATACCTAGTCTTGCCATAAATATTGTTACAAGGAAAAATCAGTTTTTTTACCTATTGCATAAAACATTTATTCCTGTAATGTGTGTTAGTTTATTCATTTATAAAATTAAAAATATATGACGCTGATTCATATTGATATTCATTGTCTTCAATACAGTCCATTAAAAGTCTAGGCCCATGGAGAGTGCGTGTTTCTATTGATAATTAAACAGAAACACGCACTCTCTTCATGGGAAAATTCTTTAATGCCAATCTTATGAATTGTTTTAGGGACTTCAAATTATCATGGCGTTTAGAGCATGTCATACTCTCTATAATTATGATTTATGGTCAGCATAACTCATAATTCAGTGGATAAAGATCGGGACTAGATGACGGCTAGTCTAAGATCAAGATGAAGTTCGAAAAGTTCGTTTACAACCATGCTCGGCTGGATCGAGCTTTATGACCCGGTGCTGAAAGGACTATTCTTGGTTATGTAACATAGTTTTGTTAAGAGGCTTAACCATCTTCTGAAGCATCGTATGTTGATACACTTGTGCCGATGTTTTGACGCCTTTTTCACAAAAATATGGCTCAGTCACTCCTTGATAGCTAACACCCCACTGAACAATCACTGAATATTTTCCCGTCAGTAAATTGTTTTTTCTGCGACATCCCTTTGCGTATCGCTTAAGAAGTTGTTTTACTAGCCTATTCATTTTTAAATGATCAATTGAGTAATGACCAGTTCGTCTTTTATAGGCTGCAAGTCCTAATTCATCTCTTAAAATACGCGACATGGTTCTGGTTGCTATATTCATTTCCCGAGATTAAATCTTTTGCTTAGGGACAGGATTTCTTCGAATTATTTCCTTCACTGCTTTGATCGCCTGTTTCGATATTTTTCTGTCACAAACAGAGGAGGTTTCATTATCTATATATTAATACGTGGACGGAGAAGTATGAAATTTAGCACAGTTTAAATTTATATGGAGAAGGAGTGACGAATTATAAAATATGCATATGCATTAATTGAAAAATCACAACACGCACACAACCATGGATTTGACACACGCAGTCGAATCGTGTTCGTAGTATTTCGGCATGGTTCGGTTGATGTCGTACAATTCTTCGTAACTATGGTTATATACCTTAAGTACCTATTGCAATGCCGCGTTATACCTATATAATAACGATCAAACTTAAAATTTAAATCAACTATAGTCGAATTTCGACCACTTGGCGACCGCTAGTACCTATCAATAGACCCGAATACAAACATTCGACTAATACCAAGCGGATAGTGTTTCAAAAATTTAATTTGGTATACTTAGTTTGTGTCATGCTATCACAGTAGTTCGGTTCTCTTTATTACCCTACTCCATTTTATTATGACAAAAATATTTAACACCGATAGGCGCGAAAATGAGAAAACACAATGAATATTCTTATAAGAATGACGGATACCAAATTCAAATGTAATATATATTTTTTATTACTTATATTTTTTAATACAATATTTTTTATTGTAACAGTATTTATGGTTAGACTAAGTATAATATGTTATAATACGTATGTGATATTTCCTTTGAAACAACCAGACAGTCCCAAAGATAATACGATGAAAAATAACATGAAATATTTATTTTAAATAATATTTAAATACATATGGCTACGGCTAACATCTCAACAACATCTGGTTGTTATACACGAAGGTTAAAGCAAAGACATATTAGGTATATAAGTACATATTCTGTACACCTGCCTACGCTGGTACAACTTGAACGCTAACGTAACGGGTACCGTGGTCCCATATCTTGGATTATCCAGAATTATGGAGGAGTGCCCGGTTGACGTCAATAGTATCTTAATTCATTATGTAGACCCTCAATTCACCAGTGCGTCAATCTTCGGGTATTGTTTATTTAATACATCCTAACTAATATTATAAATGCCAATGTGAGTTTGTTTATTTGTTACGCTTTCACGCTTTTACTACTCAACCGATCATCTTGTAATATAGCATACAAGTTGGCAGGGGAACAGAAAATAACGTGGGGTCTTTTGAAAAATACTGTTACTAATCTTACCGAACCTACATTTACGGAAACGAAGCTGCGGGCAATCTATTATTTTATATGATAAACTTATAATAAAAGTAGGGTTAAATTCTGAGTACCTCAGAATAATGCGTATGCCCAAAATTATAAAAGCCTATTCAAAATCAGCAGCGTTCACTTCGACCTTAAGAAAAAGAAATATTCGCAAACATATGAATGAAGGCTTACATCAAATCATCTCTTTCGCTGATAAACTTGTTCCACTGCGCGTGCGCTTCAAACACAGAGCGACACCTATCGAGCATCTCGGTGAACTGTACGTCATGTGTGTCCTCCAGGCGGGACTTAGCCTGGCTCCAGCGCGACGTCCACGCCTCCACCGTCGAGTTCAAGTTCTCCCAATCACCGCTCAAGCTCGACTTTACTATTTCGGCCTAGTAATATATTGTTTATATAATTTATTTGAAAAGGAAAGAAGTTAATAAATTTTTTAACACAGACATGAGGTATAAACGTATACAATTTATTAGAACCATAAGGATTTTCCATTCGTATAAATAATATTCGTTCATGCAATGTCTAAAATGTTGGTAAAGTACTATGTCTATAAGACTGTGCTGCAATCTGGTGTGAAGTGAAGGAATTGTTGATTCAGAATATCAGCTACTAGATGGCGTTAGTAATGCTTAGAGTATGGAAGAGGTGTTAAATATATGTACTCATATCATTTATTTCGAGGAATTATCATTACATTATTCAAAATGTCTATGTTACCCATATGTACATATTGTGGTGTCGTGATGTTGTTATGTTTATTATTAAAATGTTGACTATCGAATAAGTACATAATATACACCATGGAATCTAATTCACTGTTTTACCGAAAAGTATGTACTCATTCCATGATATAGAAGCATTCCATTGCAATTATACTAAAAAAAAATATTGTTTTCATATCCGGTCTTTTCATCAAAATCAATATTTCACTGGCGCTACGACGCGAGGTGTCTTCGTATACAACGTTATTCTTAGTATAGTACAAACCTCTCAGGGGGTGATTATACTTGTTATTATGAACAACTTTTGATCTGGAACATTCCCGAAATCGCAAAAAAATGTCAGCTGTTCCATACAAAATTGAACATTGACCTCGACATAATGAATGGAAAAGCTGTTTTTTTTTTCGGACGAGCACTCTTATTGTGGCCGCTTTATTATTGTTGAGCATTACTGTGTTGCAGTCATATTTAAAATAAAACATGTGTTTTTGATAAGAATGATAGTGTTTATTATTGATTAATTTTTATTAAGTGTTTTTTATAATTAACGATGCAGAAATATTCTATATCATTGACTGACCATATACGTTTCGGGAAAACAGTTAATTAAATTACACGGTGTAGATGTGAAGCACCTTGCTACAGCATCGCCCATCTAATATAGGCACACCTGAATGCCTCAATTACCTTTAGAGCCTGAATATTTTACTCGCCGAAACGACACAACACAAGGTTATTTTCTGTAACTATCTGCAGGACAAAGGTTACCTAGCCAGTCTTCTCTAGAGCGCTTGCTAGATCCGACCTAAATCTGTTCATGACAATAGAAAAAAAGAAGTTAACGCGATTATGGTTGTATTTCTATTTACATATTTTACTTACCTGGTGCTCAAACATTTTCTGTTGGCTCAGCATCAATTCATGTATCTTCTGCCATTCTTTTATAGTTCCATCGACGGAGGTATCTCCACCCCAAGTACGTAACATATGACCTTTACGTTTCAGTGCCTCAACAGTTTTCTCCATCTATAAATAAATCTTGATGTTTGAAATTCTAGGAACTATTAATTTCATGAACGCTTTTCTTATTTGTTATTAATAAGATACTTATTATAAGAGTTTAAGTAAAATTTTATTGAGTTTAGCCATAGAAGCTACATACATGCGGCCCTACACACGTTGGCCGATTGCCCCGCCTAGGCTTCGCAGCGTCGTGAGTTGGTCACGGCAGTCGGAATGGATGCCATCCCGCTCCCGGCCGCGGTTCAACCTATGGTCCGAATTGAGAGGTCCTAGAAAAACGTCGCCTCCTTCTGTGAGAAATTCATTTCCATCAAGTTGGCAGCGGAGCGGAAGGGGGAGCGCTTAAACCCTCTCCCCAACCGCAGAAACCTGGCGCTCATGTCGACGAGCTCCTTGGCGTTCCTGGGCAGCGCGGTGGTGTCGCGCTCCAGCATGACGGCGGCGGCACGAACTAGATGTTACCTCGGGCATCTGTTGCTGCAGCGCTTGTTGCGTGGCGCTCATGTCGGCGAGCTCCTTGGCGTTCCTGGGCAGCGCGGTGGTGTCGCGCTCCAGCATGACGGCGGCGGCACGAACTAGATGTTACCTCGGGCATCTGTTGCTGCAGCGCTTGTTGCGTGGCGCTCATGTCGGCGAGCTCCTTGGCGTTCCTGGGCAGCGCGGTGGTGTCGCGCTCCAGCATGACGGCGGCGGCACGAACTAGATGTTACCTCGGGCATCTGTTGCTGCAGCGCTTGTTGCGTGGCGCTCATGTCGGCGAGCTCCTTGGCGTTCCTGGGCAACGCGGTGGTGTCGCGCTCCAGCATGACGGCGGCGGCACGAACTAGATGTTACCTCGGGCATCTGTTGCTGCAGCGCTTGTTGCGTGGCGCTCATGTCTGCGAGCTCCTTGGCGTTCCTGGGCAGCGTGGTGGTGTCGCGCTCCAGCATGACGGCGGCGGCTGCCACGAACGCGTCCAGACGGGCAGCGTCGGCGCGGCAGCTCGCCAATAGCGATGACATCAGCGCCCCCCATAGCGAACGTGCTTGTGCCTCGAACTCGCGCCGTAGCGTAGCAGTACCCACTGATATCCACTCGATCTTTTCGTCTTCGCTGGTAATATATGTACGGCCATTTTTTTAACAAGAATATCTAAGACAGCTATCTTAATTATTATTAAAGATCTCTATCGTCTCGTGATGTTCAAACGTATTAAAAATAGAAATGGGCTGTTGGCATCGTTTCATATTTGGTATTCCTCTTGTTAGGCAGGTTTGCCGAATATTGGTATTCGGCCGAATGTTGAATGACAAAGTTTTTACTGTATATAGAATAAGTGATTAATGCAATGTTTCACATAGAGTTCTGTTGCTATTATGAGATAAGTTATACATTATGAACTTTATGCTTTTGTGATACTGTTGTATCTTTGATTCCAATAACAGTAGAAATGAAAATGTTTTAATGTATTGCTGGTTTTAAGTTGCTGTGTTCTACTACCTAAGCTTATAATAAAATCACACGTTTGACGTAAAAAGGAGCATATTTTATTCAATATATTATAGAAACAGTTGCAATATTAAATTACAGCTTTTCAGTATGTGATTTTCATCACATTCCTAGTTGCGACTAAGTATAGCCATAGAAGATCTATTGAAAACAGTAATGAAAATAAAATTTCAAGTTCATTAAACCATAAGAGAATATGCATGTAATTCAAATGTAAGTCAAGTAATTTTATTAAAATACTAGCTTTCGCCGGCGACTTCGTCCGCGTGAAATAATTACTTCGGGCAGCATTTTTAATTTTACGGTTCTTATTTTTCAATTAATACACATATGGTTTGCAAATAGCTTATTTTAATACATTTCTATAAATTACATTTTTTGTATTGTATTTGCCACAACATAAAGATTTTGCGGGTTTAATACTCGCCACATAAAGTTGCCCATGGAAAACAGCTTTATTTATTATTATCGTAAATGCTACTTTAGAGGAATCTGCACTCTTTAAAACTGAAATAGCAAATTGGTCGGAATTATCTGAATACAGGGAATTAAAACATTTTCTCCTTTTTCCAATCAAGTCATGATTATCTTTATATATTATATAATTCTTTTGTACGTGTGTTGACAATGAACTTCTCCTAAACGGCTGGACCGATGATGGTTAAGATTTGTTTTTTTTTATTTTATTCGCCTGTACAGGACAGCGTGTGCAAGGACAGCTAGTAGCTTATATAAAATTGCATTCTAGATGAGTAATTTCTTGCCGTGTACCATTATATAGCCTTCGTGCGTCAAGATTTCTCATTGACAGGACTGGAACACCAAATTTCAGCCTTAACTTATGGGAAGGCACTCCTGATAATACTAAAGAGTTGAGATACTCTATAGGGTACGATGTCATTTGTTCAATATCCATAACATTGTCTATTGACAGGTACGACAACATCTTCCTCAATATCTGACATAATTTATTCGTTTATCTGGCCTACTATCTCGTTTGTCGTGCGCCAAAATTCATCTGTCACACAACCATTATCAATTGTCCATACTTATTTGTAGATCTGGATAGACATTATTATTATGCTGCGAATTGAAATTATCGACAATGTCACAGCTTTCACGTTTTAGTGTAATCATGCTGTTATTGTCTGTTAGCATACAATCTTTTCCGAATTTTAGAAGAGCAGGCGCATATTGCCTTGCGTGAGAATCGTTGTGTAGTTATATTCGCATATTTGTAGTCAGACAAAACTTTTTTACGTACGGGTACACCTAAATAATAACCGGCAGGGTCTGTCTAAAGTCACCAGCGGCTTGTCCCGCGCTCGCGCTACGTGTACATATTAAGACTGCATTTTTACTAATTATACACTGTTTCCGATAAATATACGTATTGTATAAATAGACTGATTAGTTTGGGCTTCCATACGAACTTTTGTTTCCTATTTCATCCCCATGTAGGTCAAAATTTCAAAATCGCTAATGTTTACTTATTTACTTCTTATCAAGTGCCTAAATACAAAGTCTAATGGTTTTATCTTCAATAATGACGAATTTACATACAAACTTTCATCACTTACTTTAACCCCATCATGTCCTCTTTTACAACAAAAGACAACCTATTTCTTTTCCAAAGGTCTAGTCTATCTCTATACCTAATTTCATCGAAATCAGTTCAGTGATTTAGGCACGATAATGACGAATTCCCATACAAACTTTCATCCCTTATTTCGACCCCTTCATGCCCTTTTTATAACAGAAGGTAACCTATGTCCTTTCCCAAGATCTAGCCTATCTCTGTACCAAATTGCATTAAAATCGGTTGTGGTTTAAGCGCGATTATGACGAATTCCCATACAAACTTTCTATTGAAATGTTAATTTAAGTTTTGCACTTTCTAATGTAATTTCCTAGTTTGTTAGACTGTGTCTCTGGCTACTCTATACTTTATGATATATTCTCTCTCTATTCCGTGACACTACGAGTAAAGTACATAAAATTGTAATTCCGTTAATATAAACGTTTATTCTCATATAAAAACCGTCTTCCACTTATTTAAAAACATCAACACTTTCATCCCTTATGTTCATGACTCTTTTTACAACAAAAGGTAACCTATGTCTTTTCCTAAGGTCTAGTCTATCTCTGTACCAAATTTCATTAAAATCGATTCAGTGGTTTAGGCGCGATAATGACGAATTCCCATACAAACTTTTATCCCTTAGTTATGTCAACCCTTCATGCCCTTTTTTACAACAAAAGGTAACTATGTCCTTTCCCAAGGTCGACTAGACCTTGGGAAAGGACATAGTTACTTTTTATATTTCTGTACCATTAAAATCAGTTGCGATAGATTTTTTTCTGATTTTTCTCATGATGGCTTGACGTTGAGTTCTGGGACACCCTGTATATAAAATTATTCACAAACTTACCCATTCTCACATAACATTCACAACGAAAGACAAAGTGTATAAGTACACCACACGCCGCGCAAAACATTTGGTATTACCAAGTATAAGAACAAATTACGGCAAAAGTTCACACTATGGTATACACTATGTACTCGTAAGAGCACAATTATATAACAAACTACCAGTGTACGTAAAGCAGGCAAGTTCATTTAATGTGTTCAAGAAAAAACTTCTAACTCATATATCTAAAGACAAAACACTTCTATCGTGATTATCTTAAAGCCTTTAACTTGGACCATCGACTTCGCTTGGACACTAATTACGACTTACTTGCATTATTTTCGTCAGTATTACTAACCAAGTTTTTATTATTTTGAAAGCTACCCGCACCGGGTTAATGTTATTTACGATTGTATAAAAATTGTTGTTCTCATATAAGTGATATATATATTATCTAAATGAGAAATAGAACTTTCAGTTTAAGGAAACTTAGTACAGAAACAAAAATAAATTATTATATAATACTTGAGTGGTCTCTCAACATTTAATTCTCAATTCAGGAACCGGGGTAAGACAAATAGTTACACTACCCAAACTCTAGCATATAAAAAGCTATTGAAATCTACTCAAAATAAAAGATACTAACGATACGAATCTGGCCATTGGGGTAAATGTCAATTAACAGGAAAAGGAAGCACGATACAAACTGTGACGTAACAGCTATTTAAATGCAGCTGTCTGCGGGAGATAGTGAGATATTCCCATAACTACCAGCTTATTTCGATTTTAGATTAATAATAATTACTAGTCCTTTATTTTGCAACCATTTTGGATACTATTTGCAGAACAAGATTTCTTTTGCTCTGTGTGTAAAATCATGAACAAAATTAATACGGTAACTACCTTAGTGTAACGTCGAAGTCCACGCTTAAATTGTCAAGAAACCGCGCGTATCGCGTTTTCTGGGTGTTTTTACCGTTTCGTATTATAGTAGTAGGTTTATCGTAATTTTTTGTGTAATTATTTAATTATTCCATTCCTGTGAGTGACACAAAACAATTTTGTAAAAACAGACTCGGGTAATATTATAAAAATAGATGCTAATTTGATGACTACGTATTTTGCATTAAATCCGGATTTAGGTGCGAACTTAGTTTAGGTGATGTATAAACACTACATGATTAAATTAAAATGATCATTACAACAATATAATATTTAAACACCTTTGCTACCATAATTGCCCAAACCGCGGTGATCTAAACTTCATAGTAGCCCATAGTCCCTATCTGTGTTGGGGGCATGCGCTGAGAAGCTTTTAGTTTTTATAAAATATCGAAGATCTGGCAGTCACGAACTGTTATTCTATAGGTACATTTTAACAGCTGTATCTTGTATGGCTATACCTCAGCTACCTACTGGGTCAAAGGTGGCGCATAGTGAACCGTCCTGTAGTATGCAGGATAGAGGGAAACCAAAATAAGCAGTCCCGGACCGAGGCGGTAGGGTTAACAGGGAGTGCTGGGGTATTCAGTGGCATGGGTACACTCTAGAAAAGGCACAGATGTCCCGATGACGACCCTACCACATAGCGAGCAAACACCGCCATCAAATAAGTGTTGCCCTGGCAGAGGGAAGCAGCCTGCCAGTAAATAGCTGGGCGGAGTTCGCGGGGAGCAGAACGACTGGCTAGAAATTCAACTGTGGGCGACGATGGGTAACATCATAACCGGCTTTAGTACTGCGATCACCAACTCGTCGTGGCTGACGTGGTGATTATGGCTAATCCCCTTCCCTTCAAACCATGACAGACAAAAGAAAAAATCGATCCCGAGTTCCCAGCGCTCCGTCAATCCCCGGTTTGAACAGTGGCCGCGTGACACGGTACAGGGGTGCGACAAGTAATCCCTGGGAATCGACTAACTGCTACAAATTGAAACTTTTGACATACAATATACAGTTACCGTCGTCGGATTTTAGGCTGGTAGAACTGGAGACCGAACTTAGCAATATCAAGTGGGACGTTGTAGGTCTTTGTGAAATTCGGCGCAACGGAGAGGAATTATTAACTTTACACTCTGTTCTACTACCGCGAAGGCCCCAGACCTGGTATCGGAGGAGTCAGCTTCATGATGAACAAAGCCATAAAACAGTATGTGGTTGAAGTAAACAGCATTTCTGATCGCCTTGCTCATATGGTACTAAGACTCAGCAAAATGTATAAAATAAAAATTATTTAAGCATATGCCCCAACATCAGGCCACCAGGACGAAATTGTAGAAGAGTTCTAACAAGACATACGAGCTCTGAAAAATAAAATTAAGACCAAATATACCGTAATAATGGGTGATTTCAACGCGCGAGTTGGTAAGAAGGAGAACAGCGGAGAAAATAGAATAGGGAACTATGAGTTTGGAGCAAGAAATGCTCGAGGACAAATGTTTCTCAATTTTCTACAAGCTAACTCACTATATGTTATGAACACCTTCTTCAAAAAACAAGAGCTGCGTAAGTGGACATGGAGGCACCTTGGCGGCTTACACATGATATGACTATATCATCACAGACTATAAACCTATGTTTGAAGACGTCATTGTACTAAATAGATTCTCTACAGGCAGCGACCATCGCTTGGTAAGAGCAGACATATATGTAAAACTTCGAACATCGCGAAGGAATCTTGTTGTAAGGAAACATCTTCCAATCGATACCAAACTCAAGATACTGCAAGCTAACGAAGATCTGTATAAGAATGATGTCGAGGCAAAGCTCAACTGCGAACGATTGACCACCATGACCATAGATGAGATCAACCGAATTACCAAATAACCGATCAACGAATTAACCGAATAACCGATCAACTAACAACAGCATTAACTCACAGCATCGACGAAATCACCCCAAGTGTCCTACCAAATAGGCCAACTAAATTAACATCAGGTACTACAAAGATGATGGACCAAAGAAGGTCGCTATGTAGTGAGGGAAACGTGGATAGTCAGGAATACAGAGACCTACAGAAGCGCATCCGTAAACAGACTCGGAACGACTTGACTGACTATAACACCAACCTCATACAGGAAGCGTTACAGAAGAACAGCAGCCGAAGGGTTCTTAAATTGAAGCTGAACGAGGGCAGGAAACAAATATTTAAGCTTCTCAACAGAAATGGGGAAGAAGTCACAAATAAGGAGCAGCTACTTGCAATAGCAAAAGAGTACTATGAAACTCTATATAAGAGCAGAGCAGCACCGAGCCTGATAATAGCAACTCTAGGGCAAACCCGATTACCAAACCGGAATGTAGGCTCTGAAGAAATTTCCGATGTCATTCCAGATGAAGAAATGCTGGCTACACAACAACTTAAAAATAGTAGAGCCCCATGGGAAGACGGCGTGTTACCAGAGATGATTAAAATCAACGGAAGGATCGTCAGCAATGTACTCGCAGTATTATTTACAAAATGCATCGTGGGAACTAAAATACCTGCATCATGGCACAACGCAATAATCACCCTGATCCACAAAAAAAGGGGACATCAAGAAACTGGAAAACTATAGACCCATTAGCCTGTTGTCACATATTTATAAGATCTTCTCGAGAGTTCTAGTTAACAGACTCGACAGGAAAATAGATATTTTCTAGCCAAGAGAACAGGCAGGTTTTCGCTCAGGCTTCAGTACCAATGACCACCTACAAACCCTTAAAACAGTCATAGAAAAATGTAACGAGTACAGGAAACCACTTATCCTCGCCTTCATCGACTACAAGAAAGCATTTAACTCGATAGGGTAGTGGTTCATAGAACGAGCCCTAGCCAGATGCCGCATCGATGAAAGGTACATACAAATCCTCAATTACCTCCATCAAAACGCTACTGCCTGTGTCTCCTTGCACGAGAACACCGAGAAATTCCATCTACAGAGGGGTGTCAGGCAAGGAGACGCAATATCACCAAAATTATTTACCCTGGTACTAGAATGTATATTACAACAGATGCAGTGGACTGGGAAAGGGCTGATGATCGATGGAGAGAGACTGACAAATCTGAAGTTTGCTGACGATCTGGTCCTAGTTTCAGAAAGCGTCGAGGACATGATGACGATGCTAGAGGATTTATAGTGGAATCCGAGAAGCCCGGTCTGAAAATGAACATTGGGAAAACCAAAATAATGACTAACATTCCTGAAGTCACAAACTGCCAGCTTCCAGTAGGGAGAGTGACTGAGTATATATATTTAGGACTACACTCGGCTTTGAAAATCAATTAGCGGAAGTGGAACGACGAATAGCGCAGGCGTGGGCTGCATTCGACGCCAACAAACAACTACTGTGTGGAAAAGTACCCGTATGTCTTAGAGTCAAAGTTTTCGAACAGTGTGTCATGCCAGTCCTAGCCTATGGTACGCAAACCATAACTCTTACACAGAAGTCCGCCGAGAAGTTCAGAGTCGCGCATAGGGGCATGGAGAGAGCTATGCTCGGGATCACCCTACGAAACCGGAAACAGAATGATTGGATTCGAAGTAAGACCAAACTTAGAGACATTGTGGCCGTAATAGCACAAAGAAAATGGACATGGGCCGGGCACATTGCGAGAAAGGACAAGAGCCGCTGGACAAGACGAGTCCTGGAATGGAGACCCAGAGCGGACATCCAAGGGCGCGTAAACCACCACAGCGCTGGGTTGACGACACCCGACGACATGGAGGCCGAGACTGGATGAGTCGGGCACAAGATTGACAGGAGTGAAAGAAGAGGAAAGAGGCCTACATCCAAGACTGGATAACCAATGGCCGCTATGACGATGATGATGATGATCTTGTATGGTATTTTTGGACATAGTAACAAGACAGAACGTATAAAATAGTTTTCTAACTCTTTTCATATGTGTGATGTGAGTGATGACATGATGAGATAAAAAACTTTGATAACTTGAAAAAATAACACACGCCGCTGTGTACAAGAAGATATTAATAAATGTTGTAGCGTCAACGTCAACGTCCCTTTTAGTGTAACCCGATGACAGCGCACTAAACGGCGGCATCTGAATCGCTTGAATTTAAAAGTAGTTTAGGAATATTTCATTTTTGTCACATTTTAATATCATTCGTCAACGTTTAATTAGTTCTGACTACACGGATGGCGTAGTGGTTTAAGCAGTCGCCTCGCTTCCGCCACCGCGCCGAGTGTTGTGGGTTTGAGTCCCACACGGGACAAATATTTATGTAATCGACAAATGGTTGTCCCGAGTCTGTTCTTTGTGTCCGTTGTTTGAATGTTTGTAAAGTCCCTCGCGACACAAGAATTATTCCAAGAGCGGTAAATGTCTTATTAAAAACAAGAATCACTATTATGTGCCAACGCAGATGTTTGATAACAAGTATACAAATAATATCATGCATATACCCTATTTACCATCAATCCATATACTTCACGTAAAAAAATGCAGACATGATCTATTAAAATGTGTCCAATATTTAAATTGTTGTGAATTTAATAGATACAATATAAGTAGCCTGTAATGTGTTTTGTAAAGACTTTTATTTATTGAATAAAATATGAATTATTATTAAATAAAAAACAGTTGTATTCAAATGAAAATGTGTCCAATATTTAAATTATTGTGAATTTAATAGATACAATAAATAGCCTGTAATGTGTTTTATAAAGACTTTTATTTATTGAATAAAAAATGAATTATTTTAAATTAAATAAACAGTTGTATTCAAATGTATTATTGTTTTTTTTATTGTAAGTCTTATAACCTGGTGAATGTGGATACTTAATCAAAAATACGCTAATGTATTTGCAACTTATAGCAAATAAAAACCATTTAACAATCTAGATATTCCTAAAATCAAATTGTCTTCATTATTAAACATGAACCAAGTTTAACAATTCATTGATAAATGGTTGAATCAGATCGACCATGTTGCGATGTCATGCTCAGAAGTACACTACATTTATTGAGTAGTTACAAGCACAAGCCTTGTCGTTTAATTGTTTTCACCAATAGTTGGGCGTATCCTAACTAATATTATAAAAGCGAAAGTGAGTTTGTTTGTTACGCTTCGCGCCTTAACTACTCGACCGATTATCATGAAATTTCGCGTACATGTTGTCAGGGGCTATAAAATAGTATATAGGGGTTCCCTATGTACTATTTTCATCCAGAAAAAGGTACTGCTACTAATCTAACCTAACCTACACTGCCGGTCAAAAGTTTGAGACCACCTACATCAAAGTTGCAAATGGATGTAAAACTCAAAATAAAAAGCTAAACATGAAAGGATTTATTGTGATATTTATTAAGTATGGCAAATGCAATTAAATATAAATAAAAAATATTAAATATTTCGACAATTTAACTTAAAATATATGTTGACAAGCTAAACAGCTTTTTCATCAAAAAACCCTCCCTTGCATTGAATCACTTTGTTGACAAGTCTTGGCATGCGGGCAATCAATTTGTCGATTGTTTCTTGTGAAATATTGTTCCAGCTTTCTTGCAATGCTCTCCACAAATCTTCTTGAGAGCTGGGACAACAACTGCGCACGTTTCTGTCCAGCTCTTCCCACAAAAGTTCTATAGGGTTAAGGTCGGGGCTCTGAGCGGGCCACACCATGTTTTTTAACACCCCTTCTGCTTCTTTTGTATCTAAATAACCCCGGCATAATTTGGAGCTGTGTTTAGGGTCGTTGTCTTGTTGGAAAATAAAGCCATCTCCAACTAGCCGAAGTCCCGATGGTACAGCATTACACTCCAATATTGCTTTGTACTGCTCCTTTTTCATAATTCCTTCGACTCGTACCAAATCTCCAGTTCCACGGCTCGAGAAACAACCCCAAACCATAACGGAACCGCCGCCATGCTTCACTGTGGGCAGGACACAGTCTGGCATCATCTTTTCCTCGGCACTCCGCCGAACAAAAACACGTCTTTTGCTCCCAAACACTTCAAATTTGGACTCATCTGTCCAAAGAACTCTTTTGAAGTCTTCTTCACTCCAGTCTCGATGGGTAAGGGCCCACTGCATTCTCTTCTTTTTGTTTTGTGGCCTTAAGAGAGGTTTTCGCACTGCTACGCGACCAAATAACTTAGCGTCTCTTAGTCTTCTTTTCACTGTGGTCAATGACACAGGTGTAGACCGGGATTTGTTCACTTCAGCGCGGATTTCTGGTGCTGTCAGGCGTCTATTCCGCTTGCTTGTTACCACGATGAACTTATCCTCGCTAGAAGTGGTAGCTCTCGGCCTTCCCGACCGCGAACGATCTTGATTATTGCCAGTCTCCTTGTATCGGGTTATTGTGTTATGAACACAAGTCTTCGACAACTTGAGCTGAGTAGCAATCGCACGTTCAGATTTGCTTTCGTTGTGTAAAGCAATGATGACAGCACGAGTTTCACCGCTAATTTGGCGTACTTTTCCCATAATGAGATGTCTTCACTGTAAGAACGACGAGCTCGGACTAACCAAGATTAAGAAATATTTACTCCATGGAAACTCAGGTGTTCACAGTGTTTTAGGAAGTTAAAATTTCCTAAAATTCTGTTAACACAAAACAAAGCCCAAATAATGAATAATAGTCAGGTAACAATAATATTACAATGACTTTAGCGCGCGGTCCGCACGCGGCGCCCATTGATGTTTCTAGACAAAAGACCTTTGTACGATGATTACATAAAAATAAATAGAAATAATGACTTCGAAAAATAGTTAAATATCCATTGTATATGGAGGTGTTCAAATTAATTGTTTATCATATGTATTTTTAACAAATTTTATTGTGAAACAATATTTTAACTTGTGGTCTCAAACTTTTGGCGGGTAGGGTACATGTACGCAAGCGAAGCCGTAGGCATAAACTAGTAATATAATATTATAAATGCGAATGTGAATTTGTTTGTTTGTTTCTTTGTTACGGTTTCACGTTATAACTACACAACCGATCATCATGAAGTTTCGCATACACGTTGTCAGATATACTGAATAGATCATAGGTTACATTTCATCCAGAAAAAGTACTTTTCCGAGGGATTGAAATTGGTAAAATATAGACTAACGCGAGCGAAGCCGCGGGCAAAATCTAGTGGAATATATTTGTACTCACAAAGTCATTTTAGCAACAGCTTGTCCATATGCCTTACAGGCTTTGAAGTTAGCCTCCCAGTCCTGCGGCTCCGTTAAGTGCTGCGAACACAGAGCGTCCAAGTCGGGCACGCACGCGAGCGCGGCGCGACGCGTCCACGACTCGCAGCTCGCTGCCAGCGACGACAGTGCAGCTTCCAGCTGTTTTACCGCCTTGTTACCGAGCCAACTATGTCTGCAATAACCAAATTAATATTGCAATACATTTTTTTACTAAATGATTAAGCCCTTATTCCTATATTTAGCTACGGACAGTTAAATTCTGTCATAATTCGCACGTCCAGTGCAATACAGGCGTAAAAGAATATGCTAACTAACAGAGAGCAAAAAAAACTGTTTGGTCCGATATATTTATTATAGGAAGTATACTTTTATAATCTTTTGTTTAATTTTGTGAAACTTAAATAAAGGTAAGTAAGATCGAGTGTATTTTTATCCAATTTTAAATATTTAATTTAGCTTATAGTGTTGTTTGATTGAAAAGTATTAAACTCATTATAACGCGCAAACGATATTTTTGTTTAAGGCCTTTGTTTTTTTCAAATCTTTATAATCGGTAATAATTGAGCTTGTGTATATTTAGGTATATTTACTTGCACTATTTGAATCTGCAATAAAAAATCGAATCCTCGAAATCGAATCGATTCGTGTATCAAGAAAAATCGTTTTACCTATTAGCATTGGAATTAAACACTTTATACGGATTTTGTCGCGTTGTTTATGTATTAGCAGTTAAATTATGACAAAATTTTGCATAGTACGTTTGTCGGTATTTAACAAAAAAAAAAAAAAAAATTTAAAACCATGCCATTATAAATGCATAGAATATCTAATTAAAACAAACTATTACATTTAAAACATTTAGGAGTGTAAGTATAATAACCGAATATATGTACATATATATAAATAAGGCACCGGTAAAAGTGGCACAAAACACAGCAATGTTGTATTTTCACGAGTATAAACAAGTAAGTACATTGAACAACAGCATAAATAATAGTATATAAGACGTACATACCATTATAAATTTAAATAAATTTAATTCCGTACCAATTTGACAATGAATCGACCTTGAAAATAGTCATCGTGATAAATACATGCTTACACCATTTATTATTTAAATGTATGTTTGTAACGATTCAAATAAGTAATACAATTAATATTAATTATTTACAAATTTGGCTTTTTCATCAAATCAAAGGTATTTATAACAAGTTAAATCGTACATTGGGTACCAGAGTTCAACAAAAATACTTACTTTTTATTGTTTATAAAATATTATTGTTTCACCAATATTATTTGTAAGTGTACTTAATTGTAATTATTTTGGTAAATAATAATGTTATTATTATTATTTATTATTATTATTAACTTTTTTTATTTTGCTCGTCAAAATGACCACATTTTCCCAGATGGTAAGCAGTCATGTGGTCTAAGAGCAGTGACCTCCACACCCTCCTCATAGCAGCTGAGGCGATGTTGAAGTTTTTAAATTGACGGCCTGAGAAGGCGCTTTTTCACGCTCCGCTTAAAGGACCCAGGACTGAAGGAAGAAGGAAACACGTGCCTTGGCTGAGAATTCCATGCCTTGATCGTTCGGCAGAGATATGAGGACTCAAACTTGTTGGTGCGCGCTCTAATCGACTCTACCGTGTAAGGATGGCATCTGAGCCCAGCACGCGTTGTTCTGGTTAGGTAAGGGGAGGGCGGGATAAGGTGCAATAACTCTTCAGAGCACTCCCCGTGGTAAATTCTGTAGAGGCCAATGAGGCAATGTCCCTTCGGACGGTTTCCTTGTTGTTGCCACTGTGCTGAGTGTTACGATTTCGAATGCCACACAGGACAATTATGTGTGATCTACAAGCGCTTGTTTTGATTCTCAGTGTACTTTATGTTCGTTATTTGTTTTTAAATTCTTCTGAGATTTAGGGCTTAACATGTAAAATGGGAGTAGTCTTTAAAAAAAGTGTTACTCAGAGCAATGTAGTGGACTGCGGGGTTAAGGCTTCTTCTTCCCAAGTTGTGTGCATGGATGGGGTAGTGATTTAAGTGGTTGCTAATACTAATACTGCTACTACACCTAGTGTTGTGGTTTGATCCCGGGGACAATAATTTATGTAATCCACAAATGATTATTCCGAGTCTGGCTTTTATTTTTGTCCATCGTATGAATGTTTGTAAGGTCCCTTGTGACACAGGTATTATTCCTATATTGATAGTGCAAGGGTTGTAGTGTGCAAAAAAAAATCTTCTTCACATAGAGCTGCTGTCACTTGAAGGCAAAAAATCTTTTATAGTCAGTGAGATAATAGTATAATATTAAGTTACTTGTCAACGATAGTAGCAAAGATAGTAGTGGTGTCAGCGATGTTAGAGTGCACGGGCACGAAGTGCGCCGGCATGGCGACGAGGCGGCGCAGCTGGTGGTAGTGCTGCACGCGCAGCTCCTCGATGGCGGGCTGCACGCGCACGCTGTGCCCGCTGCCGACAACGTATACGTACATACAGTTATTATAACATCACAACATTTCGTACTGGTACATACACTTATGCATAGACGCCGAACTCCGTGGGCGCTCCAAGACAGAACATTCATTACAATATAGCATAATGACAAGGTCAAAAGAAGTGATTCTAAGTAGTCCATTTTTAGATTAGCAAACAATATTGGACTCCTATATTTTGTTTTAACAAAATAATAAAATTTGACTAAGATATAATATATATTAAGATAGGCACTTGTGACGTCACTGTTTTGTAAAATTTGTACCGACAAGAGACGTAACACGATATTTGAACGTGTTGTATCTTCGTTGTTATTAGTTTGTGTAACAAAACAAAAACATGTGTCCAATATTTTTTGGTAATCTAAAAGACGGGACATAATACTTTTTTTAGTAACCTTATACAGTCAGCGACGAAGACAATGAGCACGATGAAACTTACACACAATGTGTACACGTTAAGTCACAGAAGGCGCTAATCAGCTTTGACAACATAAGACGGTGATCACGATTAAGGTTACAAATGAATGAAAATGATAAAAAAATGAAAAAGTGTTTATTTAGTATTTAAAAACATGTTACAATCATTTAATACTTCTGCCAAAGTGCTGTGCAGTTTGTTGGCAGATGCAGCTCCCAGATTATTAAATTATTTATATTAAAATTATTGATGCTACACTTTATCATAAATAAATGAAAATAAATATTTCGTTTTAACTATTAAATTAAACAAAAAAGAATAATAACAGTAACACAAAAAAGGCAGTATAAAATAAATGACATCCATAATTTATTTACTTATAATTACTTTTATGATCACATACATATTACATATTACAAAATTTCATTAAAAGTAGTAGAGCCTCGCGAATTTAAGCATGAATGGGCCGGCTCGACCGGGGAAGGACTACTCTCTCACAGAATATTGACGTAAAATAGCAGTATTCCTACTGTTGTGTTTCGTTCGGTGAATGAGAGTGCCGGCAGCCCAATCATCCCCTTCCCGCTCCTTCTCCTTCCCACTTCCTTTTTCTTCTCTCCTTTTCCTAAGTGTGGTTCGGGGTTGGTGCGAGGCTCGAGGCTAACGAAATGTGATGCCTGGTAGGTCTAAAGGGCGTGGAGGGCCGGTGCGGGGTACAAGGTGTAACGGTGAGAATGGTTTCCGTCGGCCACCTGCCTGTTAGTAGGGGATCCGAATCTGGGTACATCCTGCTCGGGAGGCTGTCCCGCCAACCGGCGAAAATCCCGTCACGTAGTTGTCGTGCCGGATTGGGAGACCGGAGTGGACCCGGCGGCTATGTGCGAGAGGACACCGGGGGCCCTTCCGTGCTCGGCTTCTTGCATAACTCGTGGGCCTACCTCGCACTAAGACTTTGCTCTTTTTTTGGGCACCGCCTCGACCTTAAACCATCCATCAATCCATATCCCCTCTCTGATAAATTATAAAAACCGTGATAGGTAAGAAAAAGAGGAAATTTTCTACGGCGGACACCCCTTCCACATTTCACATGGATTTCTGCAATGTCAGGGGTTTACACAGTAACCTCGATGCCGTCCACCACCATCTCGAGACGGTGCGGCCTGCCCTGCTCTTTTTAACGGAGACGCAGATATGCGCCCTGGACGACATTGAGTAC
Source organism: Catocala nupta (assembly GCA_963675205.1). Classification (NCBI taxonomy): domain Eukaryota; kingdom Metazoa; phylum Arthropoda; class Insecta; order Lepidoptera; family Erebidae; genus Catocala; species Catocala nupta. The sequence continues at coordinate 19,616,475 of OY776081.1, forward strand.
TTAAAATACCCGGGCTACGAGTTGGAGCATTCTTTCCGTCGTAAAGCCGGTGTGCGTGTGCATCAGGGGCGATATCTGTTGCCGCCGCCTTCGGGGCCTCGAGCATCGGGACCTATAAATTTTATGGCTACGCGTAGACTATGAGGGTCTTACCCGAGTTTACGCATGCCTGTACAGGTCCCATGCCAGTGATTCGGAGTCAACTCAACTACTTGAGAACGTCCAAGAGGGGACTGATCAAATATTGGAGAGGTACCCATCCGCAGAGTTGGTGGTCCTTGGCGATTTTAATGCTCATAACAAAGAGTGATTGGAATCCCGGACTACCGACTCCGTGGGTCGGGCTCTCTTCAATATGGCCTCGGCCTATGGCTTCTCACAACTGGTGTTACATCCCACCCGTATCCCAGACAACGAGAGCCATGAACCTTCTTTGCTGAATCTTCTGCTGACTACACATCCACTAAGATACAGGGTGGAGGTAGATGCTCCTCTGGGATCATTGGATCACTGCCTTATCCGCAGTGCAGCCCCTGTTACGCGACCAGATCGCTCTTCGGTAACTGGTTACCGTAGAGTCTGGCGTTACAAGTCAGCAGATTGAGATGGCCTTCGAGAATTTCTTGCGTCCTACCCATGGAAGCGGCTTTGCTTCTCATCCGGGGATCCTGGCACTTGTGCTGACTGTATCACAGATGTACTCCACCAAGTGATGGAATTATTCATCCCTTTTGCCAAAATACCTGTGGGCGGCCGCAGTCGCCCCTGGTTCAGTAACGCCAGCAGGGATACTGCACACCAGAAGCAGTCAGCATACTAAGCCTGGAACAGGGCTAGGAAGTGTCGGGATCCTGATGTCATGGAGAGAAAGCGAGACTTTAATTCCGCTTCTAGATCCAGCAATTAGTCTATTGCCAAGGCTAAGGCGGAACACGTTGCCAGAATTGGCGAACGCCTTGGAAGACATCCTTCAGGGAGTCGTGCTTTTTGAGCGCTCGCCAAGGCTGCGCAAGCAAATGTTCTCCCCAACGTCCTGCATATCAATGACTTGTTGTCAATCGAGAACATACATTACTATGCGGATGACAGCACGGGTGAAGCGCGTTATACCAGCTACCAGAATTTTCATGGGAGCATGATACAGGAAAGACGAACACAACTTGTTTCTGAAGTCGAGGACTCTCTTAGGTGGGCCTCTGAATAGGGTGAACAAAACTTAGTTCGATTCAACCCCTCGAAGACACACTCGCGCACACTTGGTGCGCGTTTACTGCCAAAAAGGACCCTCTTATCATGGCGCCACAGTTCCTAGGAGTAACTCTCCGTATCTCTAAAAGAATTGGGATGCTCGGCGTGGCAATCTCGATTAAAGTCCAGTAAGGCCACTTGGAGGACAAAGCTAAATTAGCGAACAAAAAGGTGGGTGTACTGAACAGGGCGAGGCGGTACTTCACACCAGATCAACGTCTTGTACTTTACAAAGCACAGGTCCGGCCTCACGTGGAGTACTGCTCACATCTCTGGGCAGGGGCTCCTGAATACCAGCTCGACCCACTTGACTCCCTACAAAGACAGCTACAAAGACGGGCAGTTCGAATCGTCGATGATCCCAATCTCACGAATAGATTGGAGTCATTGGAGCAACGAAAAGACTTTGGGTCTCTCTGCGGGTTCTACCAAATCTTTCACTAAGTGAGTGTGTGTGTGTGTGTGGAGTGCTCTGAAGAACTGTTTGATTTGGTACCAGCGGCGCCTTTCTTTCACCGTATCACTCGACAACGAAGCAGGGTTTATCCATATCACCTGGAAGCGTTCAAATCCAAGACGGTACGCTTTCAGCGATCATTTCTTCCACGTACGTGCAAGCTCTGGAATGAACTGCCTGCTTCGGTGTTTCCCGAGCGCTATGATATGTCCTTCTTCAAACGAGGTTTAAAGAGAGTTCTTCTTTCACGGTAGGCAGCGGCTTTGCTGTGTCCTGACATTGCTGAAGTCCATGAGTAGCGGTTACCACTTTCCATCAGGTGGGCCACTTGCTCGTAGGCCACCAAAGGCAACAAAAAAAAATCTCCAATCAATTGTTTTACTTATATTGAAACGATTGTTTTGAAACCGAAGTACTTTTAATATTTGCAGGCAAACTATTGAATATACCTGGAACTAAATATTTATTATATCTTTGTCCATAATAATTATTACAAGTGGGCACCTCAAACGTCTTACAATGCACCTCGAGGCTTTAGATGTACAGTTCTGATTTTGTATTCTTGGTGGCAGTAATGATCCAATGCTACTATAGCGCTACCTTCTCATGCACTGGCAGGATATTACACTCGACAAACAATTCCTCATAGTTGGTCATATTACATCGTAATTTTGTTTTACTGTCTACTATTTTATTTAAATTTTATTTATAAGGCTTTAATCTTGTCCAAGTATGTTTTAAATGTGCGTCCATAGCATGCCAGCCCATAGGAAAGCAGCGAATTTACCAGCGCATGGTATACGACAAACAAAGTAGCCCTGTCCAGTACGACAATGAGGTGATGGAATTTTACAAGTACAGATCGTAAATTATCACAAATTTTTATAATGTGCGTTTTCCAAGAATAATCGGTTTCTATTACTAGGCTTAAGTACTTGTACTCCAGACGGATCGCCTGATGGTAAGCGATTACCGCCGCCCTTGGACACCCGCAACAAAGGAGTTACAAGTGCGTTGCCAGCCCTTTAAAAAGTAATGTAGGAGGGAAAGGACAAAGGAAAGGTTAGGAAAACGATCGGGGTAACTGGGCCTCCGGGTCTCTCACTCACCGATACGAAACGCAACAGTACGGGTACTGTTACTTCACGCCGGTATTCTGTGAGAGGGTAGTTCTACCCCGGTCGATCCGGCCCATTCATGCTAAAACCAGCGAGGATCTACTACCTTAAACACAGTGTCTTCAGTTATATGATAAGGTGAGCGTATATGCATACATTATGTTTTGTTTATTTTAATAACTATGCCATTATCATGTGCCCACTTTATAATATTTGTGAAATCGGCTTGAATTTGATTTTCTATTATATTTAGATCGTTATCAGCGTACACCAGACATGTATCATCTGCATACATATATATATATGACAGTTATGCACCACATTGCACATGCTGTTAACATGCATTATAAATCCTACCGGCCCATACGCCGATCCGGTGGGCACGCCACAAGTTATATATTTAGCTTCCCCAACTACTCCATCGACCACAGTTCTCAACGTCCTGCCTGTGAGGTACGCGTGCAGCGCCATGTACTAAGTGGCCCCGCTTCCCCACATTTCCGCATAGCTTGAAGCAGCTGGTGGTGCTCCAAGGTCTTAAATGCTTTTTTGAAATCAATATAGAGCCCCACCACCTGCTTCCGCTGATCTAGGTACTCATTAATATCATTAGAGAATTGTGTCAGAGCTGTAACCGTACTTCTACCACGTCTAAAACCGTGTTGAGTATTTGTTGGGATGTTATTTTCTCCAAAAACTTAATTGAGACCTTAGAAGTTTTATTTCCTTTATCCTTTATATTGTCTACACCTGCAGATATTTCAAGACTTACTAAATTGATTTATAAAACGAAATTTACTGAAAACGCTAATACTACAAAACTCAGTGAACTTTTATAAAATGTTAATTGTAATTGTTCTTGGACTTTTATTGAATTGATGTGTTTAAGTTATTTAGTTGTAACTTCTTCCATATGTAGCGGTTTTGAAAAGATGATCACTATAATATTATGTTGACAGTGCTGATCAACGCCTTCTGATGATATCTAGAGTTTATAAAAGAGGTTAAAATCTAGTGTATAATATTATTAAGGTATTAGGATTGCTTTTGTACAAAATATAAAAACATTAGTAGTAGTTTAAATATAGTTAACCACAATCCATAACGACAGAACATTAATTAGAATATTTCCATTCATAAATACCTTGTATGACTTTGCGCAATGTTCAGAGGTTTTTGTCGCTAACCATGTCTATAGTTACCAACAGTTAATAAAAGAGATTTAAAAAAGAATTAGTTCAAAATTATAGGTAATTGTATCTATAGTAAAGCCAATGAGTAGACAGAATACACGTAAACAAAAATTTTTACGTTCGAAATATCTAACAATAGATTCAATAAAAGTTTGTACTCTTTAACAGATATTTACTATAATGACTAAAATAACAATAATTTAATAGACACAAACTATTTTTTATTGTAAATCATAGTAAATAGATGACTTTTCAAGCTAAAAGACAGTGCACACAGTTTTCCTAAAAAAAATATTTTTATGAATAAATGTTTCAAAATAGGTTAAAAGTTTTAACCTATTTTGAAACATTTATTCATAAAAATATTTTTTTCATTGTGGGGGCTGACATAGCGAAACGGCGGGTTGCTCGCGAACGCGTTCACATAGTTAGGCAGCCCCTTACGAACACCCCTACTAACATAACAAAACTTCATGTACCTATACTACATTTGTAAAACCTACAATCATATTTTTCTGCAAATAAAGATATTATTATTATAATTAATTACAACGTGTACTTTTATGAACAATTGTAATATACATATTATGTGATTTGGACAAAATCTATCTATCATTTCGCTCCCCGACACATCACCCCGTTACGATACCAATACCAATATATCAAGAGGGACTGAACAACATGATAAATGTTGTACTTATAATCTTAAATCTCCTGGATTGATCGGATACTTAGGATGACATGAAATCAGCCGCTTCTGTTACTGGTTTCACGTCATTACGTGTGAGATAAAAGGACAGACATAATTATCGCTCGTTGTCGTAAAGAACCATAATACAGGGATGTATATTTACATATATTTTTCTTTTCGGATATGCAGATTTAGTTATTTTGTTGTTGCAGTTGTTAGTGATATATTATCATGCATTACACATTGACTATGATTAAAGACGTGATGCACTATTCACCTTGGACGTTTAATATATAAAGACGTTCAATTATATATTGAACGTTCAAGGTTTGATTTTTATGAATAGTGCATCACGTCTTAATCATTATTTTTTGTGTAATAATAAATATGAATAATATTTATAAATAAAAATATGACACATTAAAGGTATAAACAGATTTCAGTGTTCAAAAATACGTTACATAGTTAAGTAACAATGTAAAACATATGATTTTGTATTACTATATACCTGTTACGCGCTCAATATTTTTTTAAGCACGTTTGTTTTTCTTCAGATCCCTCAAGCTAACTTTAAACCAATTTTGTCAAAATGAATCAAGCAGTTCAATCAGTTACGCATTCAAATCAGCAATCAAAATCAAATACGCATTAAAAATATTAGCTTAGACTAGCTAAAGCTAGTCAAAGTCTAATATTATAAGCATGGAATCTGGGTAGGTTTTGGGCACGACTTTTAAGGAATATAACGGGTAGTCGCATGACTATTAGGCACATACTACTCATACAGACTGCTAACGAAATTGATAGGTAAGGTTCAAAGTTGACAGGAGTCAAAACTAGTGGTTATTAATATAGCACGTAGCGTCATAACGTAGCACGCTATATTTACTTAACGCATAGCGCGTGCTACATCGTTTCAATCTCGGCGCTAGAAATAGCGTCGCGCTATATATGCCTAGTCTGTTATGCATAGCGTGATAAAACGAATAGCTCGTTGCGGGATGAGACGCCAGCGCGAGCGGCGAGCGACGACGTCTAGCGTCGTAGCGCGCTAGATAGTAGATACGCTAGTCAGTCGCTGCGTACTACCGCCGCGCTCGCTGTATGACGTATTATCGTTGTTTATGTTACTGTGCTATTCCGGCCGGCTCATGCGATTTATGTATTAATGAACTTTTAAATCGCCTATAATTGCTTTATTAGTAGTCACAGTCAATAAATTCTAGACAGTCCTAAGCCTCAAAAGTGTGAAAGCGAGTTCATTGAATTTATTTTGCCTATTACTTATTAGATTATATATTTTTACAAAACACGCTTCACAGTTAAACTAACGCATTTCAAGATTATATTCTCCACCGCTCCACGCTACCATATTCTGTGACGCTACGAGCGTGCCCACGCAGCGCGCTATAACATAGCGTATAAAATAGCGCGCTAAAAATATAGTTTCTAGCCCGTAGTGTGCTATCTTAATATAGCGAATATGAACACTACTATAAATCGAAATTAAACACTTTATACGGATTTTGTGGCGTTGTTTATTTTACTTTACTACTAGTTAAAACTCGTAATCTTTATATACAGGGTGTCCGGTTATTAATGGATAACCTTGAAGTGTCTTATAGTAGAAATGAAGGCCGTTCAGAAAATTAAAAAAATTATAATAAAAAAATTAATAAAAGAATATATTAAAAAGTGCAAGCTATATAAGCATAGCATACTTTTGACTATCTATATATTAGCATAATTAGTGTTTAATAATAAAACAACAAAAAACCGATGGCTTTCATTCATTTATGGTCGTAGTATACAAGAAAGTTATACATTGTAATTAAATAAAAAACACATATCTCAGGTAGTAGTTAGGATAGACTTTTTTCATATTTTTTTCTGAACGGCCATCAGTTCCGCTATAAGACATTGCCAGGTTATCCATTAATTACCGGACACCCTGTATATAAATCTTCTTTGCGTGTGTTTGTAATTAAACTCCTCCTAAACGGCTGGACCGACTTTGATGATTTTTTTTGTGTGTGTTCAAGTGGATTCGAGAATGGTTTAGATTTGACTTTTTTGGTTTCTTTATTTACTTTTTCGTGTACAAGGGCACCTTCTGTCGGGTCCGCTAGTATACTATACAAATTTACTAAGGCATTGTTTTTGAGGCCCTCTTGTCACTGGAATAGGAATCGATATTCAAATACGGTATCAATTGATTTGAAGACACGTTTGGCCTTAATGAATATTATGTATTAATATAATGTTGGCCCACTGAAATAATGGCACACCAAAGGCGCCATTGCCTCCAGTGACCGGTGCCGTAGAGCGGTCACATATTATAATCCCAACCTCTTAAACTGTCTTAAAGTGCACAGTTATTATACAAAGTAGGTACCTGCACATGGACTGATGTTTCTGTTTACGCAGAATTTATTGCATATCATAGAAATCGTTGACATAATAATATTATGTGAATGTTGTTTACTTTTCGAATATAGATAAAGAGGTTAGTGCTATTTCCTCTTACGATATGTTGAACTTATAATACTATGACCTCATTAAGAGCATATTTTATTTAATAATAACACTGGGAAACAAAAAATATATATTTTCTGCGGCATTAATTTTGTTACTGGTTTTAATAAACACCTTCATCAGTCATATCCGATTTTTTTTTACTTTGTATGGATTGACTCTGGTTCTTGAGATATTCAACATTAAAAACGGTTCCATCAGGACATTAGAACAATGAAAGAAAGATACCAAGGCCGATGGGACAGCCATATTATGATGGCAGACTATTGCTTAAGCAAGCTTATAAGGGATTGTCCTGAACATAAACACAATAGAAAATCTTACAGATAAAGTCTTTTATTATTTTTTTTATGTTTTTTTTGTTAATAGCATCTGTATTAAGTTTACTTGTCGTTATTATATAGCCGCTTCTAAAACATATATTTAATATGTAACTGTATTTTTATTTCGACATTCTTTCAGTCATAAAGTTATAGTCTTATCTCATAAACTAGAGTCAATTTAACAAATCTGATATTTTTCTCGTATTCAGCATACTGAACTTACACAAAATTGACTTCAACTTACCATGCCGCAAAATGACTGTTCCCCAGTGTAATATTTAAAATCTAACATAACTGTAGTGCAACTGATATTAAATATATGAAAGTTTAGAAATTGGTATATTTGTTAATCAACAATCATAGACTATCTAATGTCTTGAATTTATCATATAGAAAATTAAGCCACCCGCAAAAAAAAACAGTTTTTTGGTATATGTATACATTGTCTCACCCCTATAGCCCGGAATTGCCCCGGGTAGGTAAAGATGATGGTAATAGAGAGCGACCAAACTGTTGGTTAACGGGATTAGTTTTAGATCCTGTGCTGCTGCTTAGAATTTCTTCAATGAAAAGTCACTAGATTAATCCGACCTCAACCTCTGTGCAAGTTTTGGGTTCCAAGTTAAGGCACTACTGTTGCGCCAATTAAGCAAACTGCTTCAGTAACTAGGCTGAACTAGTGGTAAATTATGCTATAATACTTTTCGAGATGTTCGACTTCCACCACAGCTAGCCTAAAATAACAGCTGAAACAAATAGGACTACCCTACGTTGATAACAGTATTCAAAAATTAAGTATCTACAATACATACCGCAATACCAAATCAACTTTGACGTGTGGGAAATGTTTGTGTAACGACAACAAAGTCTTGATGTATTGATATTCGAGGGCCTTGTACAGTTGCCAGTCCCAGTGCGTTCTCCATAGCTCTGTATTCTTATAACCATTCGATTCTACCTGCAAATAATACAGTAAACTCTAATAAACTAGATTTAAGAAATACATATATAGGGTGTCCGGTAATTAATGGATAACCTTGAAATGTCTTATAGTAGAACTAAAGGCCGTTCAGAAACAATTAAAAAAATAACATAAAAATAAAAAATAAAAAATTAAATGTGCAAGCTATATTAGCATAGCATACTTTTGACTGTCTATCTATTAGCATAATTAGTGTTTAAAAATAAAACAACAAAAAACCGATGGATTTCATTCATTTATGGTCGTAGTATACAAGAAAGTTATACATGGTAATTTAAAAAAAAAACATATCTCAGGTAGTAGTTAGGTAACAGTATTTAACTAGTGGATAGTACAAATATTTGAAGAATTTTATATTTTCGAATGATTGTATCTTTTTCAGTCAGTGAACAGTACTTGTTTTTCTTTTATGAGTATTTCCCTAGTACCTACATTAGGGAATACTCGGCCTCTTGGAAGGATTACACGGGGACATAAGTCCAACGTACAGAAGCCCTTCGAGAGATTTAATCTAGCATAAGACGGGAAACTAGCCACGGCAGGTGTAGGAGATTATTGCTACATATAAAAACTAAAAAATCTGGGTGTTCGATGGGCTGGTATAATGAAAACTATCAATAAACATTATTATTATTATATTCATAAAGATAAAGATATTATATCCAAAAACTCATGGCTGAACCATCGCTTGTATTATTGTATGTTTTATAGATATAAAACATATACTTATAATAAAATTGTAGAGAGGTCAATTCTGTACATTGAATATATTTACAAAATTACTATTGGGGGTGGTTGGTAATCGATACTGAAGCCACAAATGCAATCAATAAATTTTTTGTCTGTCTGTCTGTATGTGCACGCATAGATCAAAAACTATTGAAGGGATTTTAATCAAACTTGGTACAATTATAGTTATTAATCCTGGACAGGTTATAGGATACTTTATATGCCAAAAAAATTGGGAATCGAGGTATTCGTTCAAAATGTACTAAAATATATAAAAAGTCGTATTATACATAGCTGTATCTTCACAACATTCTCACAATCAAAATGTATACTTTAATATCTAATTAATAAAAAAAGAATCATAGAAATCGCTTTATAAACACACAAGACTTTCATAAAATAAAATTTCAAGTAATTAAGGTGTGGTAGGTAATTTGCGACTTGCGAAAGTATCAACGTACAATACGACTTGCGAAAGTATCATAATAAATAATGAAATAACTACATATGTATGTATATTCAAATTAGTTAAACTAAATACTTTATGGTGCTGCAGGCGGGGACAAACAATACTCTGTTACCTACGGGCAAAGAAAGATCTACCAAACCTACGTTTGTCACCGCATGCGGCACCATAAAGTATTTAGTTTAACTAATTTGAATATACATACATATGTAGTTTTTTCATTATTTGATAAAGTAAGCTTACAAAACGATGCATTAGTCAGTCGAATTTTATATAGATATTGTGATACTTGTTTTTCTCTTTTCACTTCATTACTTTTAAGCAGTCGGGTTTTTTGTTTTTATAATATTTTTTTTTTTTATTAGACATTGGTAGTTAAATATTCGTTTTCTTTAATTGTAGTTTTATAAGATATAATTATTTTAATAACTAGCTGGTTATTTTATGTGAAGCAGACGGAGTTGAGCAGGTCAGCTAGTAAAACATAAAGGGGGTGATGCTAACCGTGTCTATAATATCTCTGATATCTTTGACGGATTTCTTCCACTCAGATTGTTTCGACAGCAGTTCGGTGTCCATCAGCTTTTGTACGATGTTCCTAATAGCTACATGCTGGCCGGTTAAATAAGTGTTCTGAAAAGAGAAAAATAATGTAAGCTGTGCTATATTCTATAATGATGATACTCAAAGTGATTGAGATATTGTAGGGACACTGCTGACGTATTAATGTTGAGTAGTCATGTGAGTATGCGATAGCGATACGGCTCACTTAGATCGTACTTCAACATGTATTTAATTTATATGTTACTGGTACCAGTCCATATATTACCATGCAGTTACTTGATTTGACGATTCGCATAATGAACACATAACATTACACCTACAATATCGATCCTCACTGGTCAACAGCTCTAAGTTCAGAACAGACACATACAATGTCTAATATAGATTAATCTACAGGGAGTATTGGGTCAGCCGTCGTTTCTTTTGCATAGCTATACCTATAATAGATCCGCAAATGAGATTCAGGAAAAAGAGAATTTGACTAGTTTCATACTGTTACATGAATTTTCAGTCTATAGTGAACCTATCAAATTAAAAAGCACTGTGAATACTAGCTCATTTTGATTGTACGGATGCAGCACAGATTCAAGAGATCACCTCGTAACTGCTATTGCATCGCGTGTTTAGGATTTGAGCTCCGAACGAGCTTAATAATTGTGTGTCTCACAAATATTTGTTCTAAGTCTGAGTTTCTTGTGATCGGTGCTTAAATTTGTCGTTTACCAAGTCACCGAGCCACAGAGGTGAAATTTAGTGCTGAAATTATTTAAAAAATGACTTTTGCAATTGATATTTTTCAATTTTAAATCAACAGCTGTTTGCAGTTTTTGGATACCCACACAAACTGTAAAAAAGCATTTTGGGTAATTGGTTAAAACTTTTTTATTAGCGATGGGATACAAGTCAAGAATATTCGGTCAGCGGATTAAAAGGGTTTAAGATCTTTTGTAGTTTAAAATGATTTGTTTCATTCGTATAACATGCGGGAATATCAGTACAACGTGCAACGTAAGTACCTGAGTCTCCAACTTCAACACAATCTTCTTCAGCTTATCAGTATAGTTGACGAGTTGTTCCACGTCGTCCCAATAAACAGCTTTCTGATCCTGCACCAAGTTGGACAGATCCAGTGCAGCCTGCAGCATCATAGGACGAGTAGAAGGGATCATGCGTTCTCCCAGTGTATTGTGGAATGATGCGACCTGAAGACATAAGAATTATACAACTTACCACTGCAAAAACGAGAACTTATGCTGATCCTTAATTGAATTGTTGATATAGACATTTCTAGCTAATTATAGACGTCGCTAGTAACAAAGCAAGTGCTTTCAACGTAGAAGGAGATTGACTTAACTAACAGTTGAGTCGCGCGGCACATCGGCGGCCAGACACAATCGGTTTTTAATTATGTCTGATATTCTAAGACTTGACAGGTTAAACAAAGTAAATACGTGTACTCTACTATTCATTTACATCCATAATACACTGTCAGGTTTAATTCTGCCGTCATAAGGAATAAAGACATACTTACCTAAAATTTTTGCGAAAATAAAATTTTTACTTATTTGGAATCAGAAAAATAAGTCGCATTAGACAGAATATTTATAAAAACAATTTTTTTGGCAGATATTTCTGTTTTCCCTATAACTGCAAAATATCTCTGGCTAATTAAATGATAGAAATTACCCTAAGCACTAACCTTACCTATGCCTGAAGTTTTAAATAACAAAAAAAATTAATAAAGCCTAATAATTAAAAAGGAAACCCAGTAGAAGTAAACAGTCCATTATCACTGAACTGTGCAGTAACCAGTTCTAATTGGTGTTAAAATTACAGTTTTATCTAATCTCGTGTTAGTCATACCCTAATCTAGCATCGACGCAAAGGTTTAAGTTCAATTATCTATAGATACATCGCTTCATGCATACTCGTATATCTTACAGAGGCTATGGCATGTGAATGAATGAAGACATTTCTATTTTTATAAACTACAAGAAATAGGTTTATGTTATTTCGTGTCTAATAAAACAATTACAATTGCTGTACATGCAGACTTGGGTTCACCTGTAGTGTTATTAGGATTTTCATGTCAAGAAATGCCTATTATGGAGTTTGGAATAGTGTCCGGTAAATGGCAATAAGCTCGCCCAATTACGTCAGACACAAAGCTATAGCTGACTAAAATTTGGTGTTATACACGTTCGTCTACAGAGTCCTAATGATATTCGCAGACGCCATAGGATAGCTACTATATATTGTTAAGTTCAGTCATTGATGTGAATATATTCGGATAATGTTTAATTGCAATTGTGCACAACTAGTACCTACTTAGTTGTTACCGACAATGGCCACCATATTTATAAAGTTTAATTTAATGTCATCGGGTTATTCTTACTATGTCTTTGTCACTTTCATCGCATCATGGAGAGCGACGCAAGAATTCCGAACTACCAACTAAAATAACTTCAATTGACGGTAAGTAGTATATACTACTTATATATTAGTATAAGGTAGTATGACAGACTGATGATGATGTTAAGTGTCGCAAGAAAAGGTTGAATGCGTCCGGTTGAAGACCGGTCTATGTGGAAAACCTGGGGAGGCACATGTCTAGTGGCAAGTTTCGGCTGTGTACGTTGTGTTAACGGGTATTTACGCGATCATGCATAATGTTTACCTTTTTTATGCTTGACGTTTCGACCAGGTTATACCAGCCGTGGTAACAAGCTGACTGGTGCTGCGATGTCATGTCTCCGTTTGTGAGGCAGAAGAATCTTGATTCACCCTCACTTTTGGCATATTTTTGTTTGTCCATGTACCGTCAAAACTACACTCACGGTATCCCTATTACGTATGCTAGCCGTCGTGACCGTATTCTGTGAATTACCTGCCTGCAAAACAGCGAAGTTGCGTATTATTAATCACGGGATTCCACGTCGCGGATAATTTGAAGCCATCTTCCCTATTGAAATTTCTATGATTTTTGATTTCAATAGCTTCTCGCACTACTCTTGGATAAAAGTGGCGATCGGTGGAGAGGACTTCCGGATGATGAAATTCTATCCAATGATTAATACCCGATTCCAGTATATGTTCTGCAATTGCCGATTTGCTAGTCTGCCGGTTCCTCACAGCGGCGATGTGTTTTTTCCTCTCAGCAATAGTACACTTGGTTTAGCCTATGTAGGAACGCCCACAGCTGCAATTTATTTTGTAGACACCTGGCGTTTGTAAAGGCCGGAAAAAACGTCCTTTGGTGTGCCCACCATGCTGGTTACTTTGGCCCCCGGTGTATAAATAGTGTTGATTGAATATTTCTTTAACACCGTTCCGATCTTATCCGTAATTCCTTTTACATAGAGCATATAAGCGAGTTGTCTGTTCACCTCAGGATGCTTGCCTCTTTTAGTTGGCTGCCTCTGTTGTCCATTCACTACATATCCGTTATTCTTTAGTACATAATTGAGTTCAGACTTTAAATGCTCGGGGTCAGAAAAATCATGAGCTCCGTTTATTAATGATGTTATAACGGATTGTAAGTGACGAGGGTGGTGGTTTGACGTTGCGTGCAGGTATCTATCCGTGTGTGTAGGTTTACGGTACACACAGTGTGACAAGGACCCATTCGTTCTCGCGGTGATTTTGACATCCAGAAATGACAACGATCTGTTAGTCTCCATTTCATAAGTAAACCTCATTTTTGGATGAATGAAATTAAGGTGTTGTACATATTGTTCCACGTTATGCTTAGTTCCCTTAACAATGCTGAAGATATCATCAACATATCTTTTCCACAGTCGTATGGTCTTTGGGGCAAGGCTCAATGCCTTCTCTTTAAAATATTCCACCCAGAGATTAGCAAGTACAGGGGCTACTGGACTTCCCATCGCGACGTCATCTATCTGGAGGTAGTGTTGACCTTGGAAAAGGAAATAATTACCATCTAAGCAGTGTCGCAGTAACTCAATATAATTAAACGGCATTTCACTGTCACTCAGTCTGTCTTTCACAACGGCCAAACATTCGTTTATTGGAACATTGGTAAACAGTGATTTAACATCAAAGCTTACCATCATGTCGTCCGGTTCCAACGATAGGTCTTACAAAAGACCGTGTTTTCCCCACAAGTGGCTGCAATACTGATGCGACATGCTTCGCAAGGTCGTAAGTAGGTGATGCTATTTGACTTACGATTGGCCGCAACGACACGTCACGCTTATGTACTTTAGGCACGCCATATAATTTTGGTGGTTGGTGTGCCTTTGGCTTATATAGTTTATCGTACTCGTCTTCTGAAAACAGGTCCTTGTTTTCCTGGATCAAAGTTCTCTAGCCGTTGGATTTTATGATACCGGTTTGTATACCTTTAAATCACACAATAACTCCTATATTTTCCGTTAATAATCTACAGTATTCATCACTACAGTAGCGTTTTCCTTATCGGCCTTAAGCAATAAAATATCCCGGTCTAATGGAATCTTTTTCAATGCTTGACGCTCTTCCATTGTGACGTTTTTAGTTGGTAGTTTCGATTTTCGTAATATCACCGCGACGTCCTGCCACAATACATTGGCGTCATTAGGCGGTATATATATCATGCAACGCGAAAGTTTAAAAGTTATTATGTGATAACGAGTGTTGATGATGTCTTCCAGACTGTATGTTACTGCAGCCAATCTTAAAGCAGACTGACCATCTAGGTAGGCGATATTATAGTGCCCAAGTGGGCGCCAATCACAAGTGCAATCTCTGTTCCCTAAGGGCGGTTGTAGTACCTATTGTAAAAAACAAAACAGGTGATATCGGTGATATAAGTAACTATAGACCTATTACGTTAGCTACTATAACTGCTAAGGTGTTGGACGGTGTGTTGAATGCTTATCTCGCGCAGTCTACTAACCTTGAAGATGCCCAATTTGGGTTTAGGCCGGGTGTAAGAACAACGGAGAGTGCGATATTAGTCCTGAAACACACCGTTAGATACTATACAGACCGTAAAACGCCGGTGTATGCCGCCTTTCTGGACCTCTCAAAGGCATTTGACCGGGTAGATTATGAGAGACTATGGGATATGCTGCGGAATAAACAAGTACCTGACGGAATTACAAATATTTTTAAGTATTGGTACAATCACCAAACCAACTCTGTGAAGTGGTCGGGCTCCCTTTCTGACCCCTATAAACTGAAGGTTGGTGTGAAGCAGGGCGGATTGAGCTCTCCAACACTATTTAATATTTATGTAAATGGGCCGATTCGTGAGCTCAACAGCACAGGAGTAGGCTGCTCTATAGATGGTAAAAAAGTCAATAACATTAGTTACGCCGATGACATGGTGCTGTTGAGCCCATCGATCAGCGCCTTACGAAAACTCGTACGCGTGTGTGAGGCGTTTGCAGAAATACATGGCCTGACGTACAATGTCAAAAAGAGTGAACTGCTGGCTCATACGTACCGCCCGTGACACTAGCGGGAAAGGCGTTGAAAAGGGTTGCTCACTTTGTGTACCTACGTCATGTAGTTAATGAGGACCTGACTGATAATTCAGACATGGAAAAGGAACGTAGGGGGCTGACGATTCGTTGCAATATGCTGGCACGCAGAATTTCCCGATGCTCTAAAGATGTAAAGAAGACACTTTTTAGGGCATATTGTCAGTCTTTTTATACATGCAGTCTGTGGACCAACTACACGCAGCGGGTCGTCGGTGCCCTGCGGGTCCAATATAACAATGCTTTCAGGTTGCTGATGGGATTGCCTCGCTTCTGCAGTGCGTCAGCGATATTCGCTGAAGCACAAGTAGATGGCTTTCACGCCATTATACGTAAGAGAGCAGCATCGCTGATGCGAAGGGTGAGGAAAGTCCCAACAGCTACCTGAAAGTTATTGCGGACTACATCCATAGTCCTATATGGAGACAGTGGATAAGGATCCATATTATCTCTATCTTGTTTTATTTTTATTTTTTGTTGTTTTTTGTGCATTTTATCTTTTTATTATTGTGTGTAAGTTACTAACATAGTTTTAAGTTATCCTGTTGTATTACTAACACTCTATGGACCGAATAGTCTGAAAATAAATGTAAAAGAAAACAAACAAAAAAGTCCGATGAGACGGCAATCCGACACGACCGGAGAGATCAGACGCAGGACCAGCGGTTTAGCGTGGTTTTCGAGGCACGGGACAACGAGTAGTACATAGTCAGGTTACTTTTACCCCAGCTAAAATAAAATATGACACAAAAATAAATAATGTTATAGGTACCTATGAAATGCTTAAAGGCACATAGTTCCATCCCAAGCTACGAGAGAAAACTTTCTTTCTCTTCTTTCTAAACCTAGCCAGATAATACACACGTACCTGATGTAGAGGCCGAGCGTGTGCCAGGGCATGAGTGAGGTCATGCAGGGCGGCGGCGGCAGGCGGCGGCGGCAGGCCCAGCGCGGTAAGCATTCGCGCCTCCAACTCCGCACGCACGAGCCCAGGGTTAAAGTTCACTACCATCAAGCGACTGCTACCACTAAACTCCACTACTGGCTTATCCACTGATATTTGGAGAGAACCGTTTTTGGCTTGGGCCTGTTCAAAAAAGTACAACAGATCAAAATAAAAAATATAGTTTGCTCGTGAACATGCCTGCTGAAAAACAACTAAAAGTTCGGAGAAAATGTAAACATAAATCTAAATAGTTTAACAATTTAAAAAGCTTAAATAGTAGTCAAGTGTAACAGTAGTAGTGTTATACTTTAAAAATTTTGTAGGTACTGTAGGTACATTATGTACGCAGCGATCTTGAGTATGCATCGCAGGTTTGGAACCCTTGCTATTTTAAATTCATAGATCGTATTAAGATCATTTTGAGGCGAGGGGCGCTTTATTAATTATCTATGTTACCATCAACAGATACCATATCACTCCGACAACTATCTTGATCTATGTAAAAAATTCCATACTCTGCCTTTAAAAAATCGACGCGAGATCGCTGACTGTGTTCTATTATTGAAGACGATAACTAATGAAATGGACTGTTCCCATTTATTATTGTACCATCTGCCTCTACTAACTATAGACAAAATTTGTATGTCGTGAGAGCGAGCCGCAATTTTTATATAACGTAAGGATTACGATTAGTACGATTTTACTGTGTTTACCACTAAAGCGTAAAGCAAGGAAAAGGTCAGTTAATCATATCAGTAAATAAGTAGAATAGACTGTAATAATATTGTTACTATTGCTTTTGTCATTGTTTTGTTATTTTTTTCCGTCTTTGTGTACAGAGCAATTAATAGGCATTTTTATTATAGTTCTTTCTCTCTACCGAGACTGTTCACACTTTTCTTATAGTATGTCACCTAAAAGTGAAAACTTATAATTGGCTATCTGGATACAAGAATGATCACTGTTATGTTAAATTAGCTGTAAGTTTTCTATGAATAATATAAAATAAAAAAATATAAATGTATAATCATCAAAACGATAAAATCCGTATTAAATAGATTTAATTTCAACGAATAGCATTCGCGTAAACGTAGGACAATATGATGTACAAAAAAAGTTATTCTAATGTTTTAGGCATACCTACTTGTAATAATTGTAATCTTATCATGGCACCCACACAGGACAGGCTTACCTAATGTAAATGGCACACAGGTTTATAATATTAAAGTGTGGTTATATTTATAAAAATGTAAGATGCAACGAACACAAACATTCAAAAGTAAGGATAGGAGGAAAATGACGGTTTAATGCGACTTTTGTAAACGAGGTCTTGGATTTGAGGTTTGGATCGAGCGAAGTGGCTTTAGTATTTTTTTCAGTAACAGCACATCGAACTATGTCCGACATAATGCAATAGACTCGCGCCTATTACATGTGCCATAAAGTATAAAATATAGTATAATTCACCGCTGCCTACCCTTTCGGAAACAGAGGCATAAGAATAATTACACAAGTAACAAGATCATTAGTATATTTTACACGTAAAAAGTTTATCAAAATACGATAAAATGTTACACCACAATATGGTGTTTGCATAACATTTATGTGTGTGTATCGAGTATAATATGCGAAACTTTTAAAATAAGTAAAGTCCCATTTTTTAGTAATGAAAGCTCTTACCTGTATATCTCGACACCACTCTTCATGCAGCTGGGTGTACATGTTTTTGAGATCTTTTAAAACTTTGCCAGCGAGGCTCAACAATTCTCCACTACCCTCAAATTCTTTGAGGTGCTTTTCTACACATGTTTGAATTTCTTTTACCTGTTATTTAAAAAGGGCAGTGATACTATCATGCAAATCTATTAAACAGGAATAAAAATATTTTTGTTTTATTTTATGGATTTCATGCTGCTGATGGGCATTGACTTTATGAAGATTTTTAATTATGGCTGCCTCGACTGTGCACCGTTAATGTATGCAACTTTTTGAACGAAATCACGGGAGTTGCATTTCGGGCCGTGCCGACAAAAAGTAACTGTGTTTTATCAACAAAAAGACCTTTTAAGGCTCAATTTGAAATTAATAGCAGTCACAGAATAGTTGAATATTCACCGTGCTTGGCTTTCAATGGGCCTGGTATTTTCTGTAGTAAAATCTTAGTTAAACAACTATAAAAAATGCAATTAATATTACTTATAATAACACTACTTACCTTAGCTTCCATTTGCTTAGCCCACTGTACTTGAAGTACTACGGACGACATTTCTGCCGGCTGATACATCTTGACATCTACCTCATCAGAATCCATTTGCCTTTGGATACTCTTCAGCATAGAGATGAGTGACGTGACGAATATTTCGAGCTCGTTGTTGAGTGCGTGTTTCACAAGAGGGCGCTCTATCAGTGCGCTGTATCTCATGAATTCGTACAGCATCTAAGAAATAAAATATATGACATTTTATCTTAAGAAAGGAGAGTAAAATTGGCAGAGACATGAACTTCCCTGCCAATTTTTAACGAGCACTCTTTTTATTTATTGTATAAAAATGTGGGATTTTAAATAAATCTATTTAGTGGCAGCGGCACACCAGCGACCAGATACAATAGGCTTTTCAGCAGCCATGGTCACGGGGAGACCCCGTGACCATGGCTGCTGAAAAGCAACCGAAACGTCGGAGAAAGCGTAAACCTAAATATAAATAGATTTAATAGTTTTAATAAATTTTATTAGCTTATAAATTCAATAGTAGAAGTAGTGTAATAGTTTCAAAATTTTGTAATACAGTGATAAATAAACAACGCGATAAAATCCGTATAAAGTAGTTTAATTTCAATGTCAACTTACCCTTTTTACAAGATAAATAGATAGTTTTTGTCACAATATACAATAAATTAAGGTAATAAATTGTCTATTGTATTAATAATAATTAAGGTAAAGAAGGTCGGGCGAAATGTACCCAGCGACCAATAATGACCAGACATATGTACATCGTTGGAAAGATCTTCGTGAGTATCATTTGTTATTATGGGAGTCAGACTCAAATCACTGTGTGAAAAAAGTTATAGCTAAAATAAATAAAAATAAAATCCATATTACAAAAACGATTCGTTTTGTTGCTTTTTGATTTTTCGTACTAATCTGTTACAATGGTGGCGGTTTCAACCTGCGCATACGCGAACATAACCGATTTTTTTGTTATAGCTGCTGTCTCATACTCCTTGCGCCCGCGCCTCGTGCCCGCAGTCGTAAACTTACGTTCGTTTTGTGAGGACTTTATTCTTGTGTTTTTATTATCTTCTATGGCTTGTTATGTTATGTTTGATCTATGCTAGTTTTTCGGGCTGTGTGATCTTCATGATGGCATAACTTCAAAACAACTGTGTTATATGACGAAGAGGACTATATAATAGAAGATATCAGCGGCACCTTTTACCTGACAATCTTGCCCGTGACCAACCAGATTTTGCAGCTTATGTGCATCAAAATGCTGAATTTGTTTTAACCATACCATGACAATTGCTTTGTATATAACGTAACTATTCTAACGTATCTACTATAATAACTAACTAACTAACTAAATAATCCAATGTTAGATCCAAAATGGGGAACATGCATTATATTTTCATTTTAAAAATGACGTCAATTTTATTTATTGTCAATACTCGGTTGTTATTATTATTTTACGTGATTGTTTATGTCTTTTTAGGTTGTATTCAATAATACACGTTACGTATGCCATCGATGCTGGCAAAGACCTATAAATACACTTGGATTACCGGTTCAAGTAAACGTTGCAGATGAAGAACAAGTAAACGTTACAGAACAAAATAACGTTGAACTCAAAATAAATATGGCAGTTATTCAAGTTTCAGCTTCCATGAGTGCACCGAGCACAACCAGACACTGCGTTTTTAATAACTGTATGAACAATCCAAATCATCGCGTTCCAGATACAGTAAAGATGTATTTACTAATTGAATACAAACTATATACAGGTTGTCCGGTAATTAATGGATAACCTGGAAGTGTGTTATAGTGGAACTGATGGCCATTCAGAAAATATATAAAAAAATCTATCCTAACTACTACCTGAGATATGTGTTTTTTTTAATTACCATGTCTAATACGACCATAAATGAATGAAATCCATCGGTTTTTTGTTGTTTTATTATTAAACACTAATTATGCTAATAGATAGACAGTCAAAAGTATGCTATGCTATTATAGCTTGCACTTTTTAATATATATATATATATATGTTTTTTTTTTCATTTTTCTGAACGGCCTTCTGTTCTACTATAAGACTTTTAAGGTTATCTATTAATTACCGGACACCCTGTATATATATCACCAAATGTTCGTGTCTGTCTAGAGCATCTACAGGCTTATGCTTGAACAGATTTTTGTAATGTGACACATGATTTTGACAGTGACCAATTCACGGACGTTTGTGAGCCTCGAAAAAACTGATTTTTGGACTTTGAAACGGAAGGTGCCATAACAGAGGAAGACATGCATTTTTGGACAGGCTTGACCAACAATCAGTTTCAATTAATAATTCAAGAAACCCCAAGTTTGATGGTAAAACCACGGCTGGCTCTAGGCATTTACTGAACAAAACTGCGTACTAGAGAGTCTAACGATAGACTAGCTAGTCTATTTCATATGTCCCGAAGAAGTATTAGAAGAAAGCTAAAAATTGTGAGAGATTGGTTGGATTGTGAGAGTTGGTCGTCATTTGGGTTTGGACCATATAACAAGAGAAAACCTTTTGGAAAGAAATCTATCAATACCTAGAAGTATATTTGGCGATGAAGGCAAAAACAAAGGCGATTATTATTTGTGACGGAACGTATATCTACATTCAAAAAAGTTCCAATTTTTTGTTTCAATTTAAACGTTGAAACAAATTCCTAAAGCTTACATAAGTTTCAAAACTTATTAAAACCGTTTATGTTAGTAACCGCTGATGGATATATAATAGATATATTAGGCTCTTTCGCTGCTACTAAGTCAGATGCAACTATTATGTCAGAATTAGTGAACAATGAACACAGAGTGCTTCAGTGGTTTCTTCAGAAAAATGATGTATTCATTCTTGACAGAGGTTTTCGTGACGCTGTTGCTGATGTAGAAGCGTGTACCTATGACATGCACTTACCGCCCTCGAAGCAAAGAAATGAAACACAACTTACTACGGAACAATCCAATAAATCAAGATAGGTTACCATAATATGTCGATGGGTAATTGAAATAATTAACGGTAGTTTTAAAAGTGATTTTAAGTTACTACGTTAGGATTACTTCAATTCTACACTACCTAACGCAATAATAGATTTCAAAATAGCGGGTGCTCTAATAAATTATTTCCACGAACCCATTCAGGATAAAATTGATGCAGAATTAAAATTAAACAACATACATAGAAAGATAAATGTACCGACCCTGTTATATAATTATGTTAATGACTATAACCTCAACAGACAAAGGGTTGCATACATAAAAATAGATGCAAATGACATTGATTTACGAGATTTCCCACATTTTACAGAAAATGATGTTATAATGTTTGCATTTGGGTTACCATCAAGTGAAGATTGCAAAATCCTATTGCGGTGAGCATATTCAAAACGGCCTTTATACTCTATAGTATAAAGGCTGTAGTCTATACTAGTATTTTGCGTGATTGCGTGGGTCGCAAACGGCCTGCGAGGGGAGGGTAAACAAGTTGACCTTCCGAAGGTCAGTCATTTTTCCCGGGCCTTCTGTACGATTCTCTATACGACGCTATATTTACTTATTTCCTACGACTCCCTCTTGTATGACTGCACTTGTTTAACTGGGCTACAAACGGTAGGCAGGTGTGCACACATTACTTGAATAATATGGTATATTGGTTTTGCAAGGCATGAACATTTCAGTACTCCAGCAGCGTTTTTAAATGATGTGATCACCTCTGTTTAAATGAAAACGATACCTACTGTTATTTCGTAATAAATGATTTGTATTAAGTTTTTGTATTTTATTTTAGCTATATCTTTTTCCACACAGCGATTTGAGTCTGTCCCACAATAACAAATGATACTCACAAAAATATCTTTTCAACGACATATGTCTGGTCGTTATTGGTCGCTGGGCACGCGTCCATACATTTTTGCCCCTCCTCCTTTATGGGAAACCGTTGACTGCCACGCAGAGGTCTACCAACCCGCACTAGGCCAGCGTGGTGGACTATGGCTTAACCCTTTTCACACTGAGAAGAGGCCCGTGCCCAGCAGTGGGAAAGTTTAATACAGGTCTGATATTTTATGATATATAGGCTTTTATGCCATGTCAATGTCTATTGTAATTTACTATTATTAAATATCACTACGAAGCCTGATTTGTTTCATGTCATTAATATTAAGTAGTTATTGTTATTTGATTAAAACGCATAATAAACAACAATTATAAACTAATCAATCGGTCAAAATGTAGTTTCGTATAAAGTCAAAGCTGATCATATAACTAACCGTTATCATACGTAGTATTAGACAACATTATAACATTTATTCTTAATAAACTTCATTATTATAAATATTAAGAAAACATAAGAATTTACATTAGCAACCATTTTTACTACTATTTTACATTAACTCATTGTTTATCTGAGAATATATAATGCACTACAAACAAAAGGCAGTTTCCAAATCATTTTTTTGATAACACTAAGGCGTGTCAATTGATACTAAGAAAAATAGGAAATTCGTTTGTAACACCAAAAGACAGAAAGAATAAATTTAATTTTAAATTTTCATATTTCAACACCTTGTTGATATGAATAGTTAAATATTGCTTTTATAATGAAATAGTGAATGAACCTTGTCAGGTTTAAGTCAAGTACATCGAAAAGTTGCAAGGCTGGTAATAATTGACTTAACAGCAAATGCTCTTATGCAAATTATGTATAAATGTATTTGGGCTTTATTACCTGACTACGAGAAAGTAAAAAGGAGATATATTAGTGTTATTACTTTGATTTTAATCTAATGTTTTATAAATTAAATATAACTGTATTTGCCTAGTGGGAGACCGTTAGACTACCACGCAGAAATCTCGAGTTCGATTCCAAGGCACGCACCTCTACATTCTCGAAGTTACGTACGTATTACATAGTTAAATACTATAGTTAATTATCACTTGCTTCAAGAGTGAAGAAAAACATCGTGAGGAAACCTGTATGTCTATGATTTCTCAATAATGTCCTCGAAGATATGTGAAGTCTGCTAACCCGCACTGGGCCATTGTGGTGGTCTATGACCCTTTTCACGCTGTGAAGAGACTGACGCCCAGCAGTGGGACAATTTACAAACAGGGCTAATATTATACACTGACAGACTAATAAACTGCATCAAAGTTCAGGATTACTTTCGAATTAATATTTTTGATAAGAATGCAAACTTCTTGGATTAAACTAAATGAAAATGACGAGATTGTCCATTAATCATAAAAAAACAAACCAAATTTAAAAATAGAACTGCAGTAAAAGATGAAATTATAGCCGAGCAAATAAAATTTATGCATGGTCTCAAATTCGTGTGTTATTAAAGTAAAGTTTGAAATTAATTCCATTTGATTATTTTTCATTTCATTTCATTTCATTTTATTTGCGATTTAAATTATTGTTACCGGTAGTATTGATTATTCGTCTTTTAAATTCAACAAAAGTTTCGTAATCATAAATATGAATACTTCGTCCGAACAAGCCGCTCAAATTCTGATATTGGTGCGGAAAGGCTTGGATCAGCGAACAAATGCTAGAAATTTAAATTTAAATCAGTTCACGGTTTCTAGAGTATACCGAAGGTTCGTAGAGGCAGGTTTTTACAAAAGGAGACCCGGTACCGGCAGAAGAGGAGAGCTGAATGAAGTGCGTGGAGTAAACGTGAGTGCACGAACAATAAGAAGGAGGCTTAAGGAAGTGGCAATCACCCCTTTTAGCAAGACCAGCAACTGATCGAAAGCTGTCTGCAGCTCACAGACAAGCTCGTTTAAGATTTGCGCGTGAACATCTTAATTGGACTGAATAGCAATGAGCCTCCATATTGTTCACCGATGAGCGTAGGACATGTTTAAATGGTGCAGACGGTCTCAGAAGAGTCTATTGTCGACGTGGGGAGAGATATGCTCAAAGTTACATAGAGAAGCGTGTTCCTTTTGGAGGCGGTTCGTGTATGGTGTGGGGTGGCATTTCGATGATCGGGCGAACGGAACTTGTGTTCATCGACATGGTTCGTCAAAACGGTAAAAGACGTGGTTCGACGGCACAACGCTATATAACAGAGGTTTCAGAAGCTCACGTGGTACCTTACATGAGATTAATTGGCGAAAATTTTGCTCTAATGCAAGATAGTGCGCGACCCCACGCCGCTGCACAAGTTCGACAATATTGCGAAGAGGTTGCGATACGTGCCATGAATTGGCCAGCACGCAGCCCGAATCTTAATCCCATTGAGCATGTTTGGGACAGTTTAAAAAAAGCTGTATATGCGAGAAATCCTGTGCCCACAACGGTGGCAGCACTAAAAACAGCGATTTCACAAGAATGGAACAATATTACGCAAAACCGTTTAATAACCCTAATCTAAGTCTATGCGGAACCGATTAGAATCCGTAATAAGGGCACGTGGAGGCAATACACCTTATTAAAAGAAAGAAAATCTGTTCTTCAACTTTTTTATTTATTACAGGGTGATTTTGAAATCGTGTAATTCCTTTTATCCACGCATTCTACTGGTGATATAGAATAACCCTGACCATATTTTTTCTTAATTAGAATAATGGTTTCGGCAAAATTAGAGTACAGATTTTTTTCATGAAATGATTTCAAATAGTCATATTTTAACCACCTGACACAATCTTCATATTTTACTAATTTAAAAATAATAACATAACAATAACTGATGTCGTAAATAATAAGGGGCAATAAAAAGGACCGCCCCTTATTATTTACGACCTTAATTATTAATATGTTTTTTTATTTTAATTAGTAAAAAATTAAAATTGCCTCTGTTGGTTAACATATGACTATCTGACACCATTTCACGAAAAAAACGATAAAATAATTTTTCAAAAAAAAAAATTCTAATTAAATAAAAATATGGTCAGGGTTATTCTATATCACCAGTAGAATGCGTGGTTAAAAGGAATTACACGATTTCAAAATCACCCTGTATAAAAACCAATTTTTCAATAAACCAACCAAAACTAGTTTTAGTTACATTTATCGCTTTTGTTCAAAAAAATTGAATGGTCCTTTCCAGTACACAAACATACACTTAAGGATATGATATTACGCTGTTATGAAGTTAACGAACCAAACTATACGTTACAATTTTTTGTATAAAACGTTTGAGTATTTACTTGGTTAAAATGTTTATTTCAAAGGCGTCTTGGACATTGATGGAGTTTATGAGTTCGTCAGTGTATAATACTAGCTGCGCCCCGCGGTTGCACCCGCGTAAGTCCCGATGCTGCGCGTGGGAATATCGAGATAAACAGTAGCTATGTGTTAATCCAGATTTCCAGCTATCTACATACCAAGTTTCATCACAATCGGTCCAGTAGTTTTTGTGTGAAAGAGTAACAAACATCCATGCATTCATACATATAAACTTTCGCGTTTATAATATTATTAAGGATTTGTAGGTTTTTTACTAAGTACATGTTGGGTCGGAAAGTTTCAATGCGTAATGTGCATAGTAAAACTGTTCTTACTTTATTCTTACAAACGTTAACTTTAGTATAACAAAGTTGGGTAGCTTCAGATTATGCAGTCCGGTAGGTACTAGCGACACGACATGATTATTGTATATCCAGAATGGGATAGGCAGAAGAGTACACACAATTGGAACCAATAGCCTTCAAGAGTACATCACCAAGCGCTGGGCACCAAGTTCTTACTGAGAAATACTTGTCAGTAAATCTCAATAACACTATGCGAGACTTGCGAACCGAAATTGGCATCTCAAGATCGGCCAAAGACTAACGATGGGCAAGTGAAATGAAAAAATTATGTTAATCAAATTGTGAAAAGTTTGTAAAAATTGTCACTTTATAATTCAAAACATGATCAAATATTTGAAAATTAATTTAATAGGTTGCCGTAATATTTTTGTAGGAGAAGGCACCAGCATCCTGCATTACGATATGGCATGTACATGCTTCGTTCTACAACAAAGTTTTTTAGATCATCCAACTAAATAAGCAGTATCTTATTAGTTCTAATACGTATATCAAATAATTAATATCAAAGTTTAATGCATTCGATTATTCGTCAAAGTATCGAATATTTTGATTTATTTGAAGTTTCGAAGCAAGCATATTAATAATATACTTGCTCAATTGCTTCATTCACTGTCAACACTCGTTGATTTATGAACTACATATTTGTTGAAACTAACATATTAAAATACTCCTACAAATAATTTAACGAGTTAATAAAGTAGCTATGTAGGTACCTGTTTAGTAGATATGTTGTGTAAACGTGGTTTCAGTTTTTCGGAAACCTTCGTTTCTGCTGCTCGCAAACTTGTAGAGAATTTGGATGTGGCACTCTCCCACGCAGGGTTAGGACCGTTGTATATCCAAATATTTATATCTGTAAATTAATTTATATTTATAACAGGGCATGGTCAGAGATGTGGTCAGGGATAAATTATATTAGACTGGGCCGTACCCGGGGCTTAGTGTGTACGTGGCCCGAACGGAGCACGGATTTGAATCGTTATATACATTTTGTATGAAGCAGTTTATATCACACAGTGAATGATCCGTGTCCCGTCCGGGCCCGGACGACGCTCGCCTACGCCACGGTTGTTGCACGGTCCCGGCCCGTCCCCTCCACGTCCTGTTGTAATACGAACACTCTTCCGTGCTGCTTACGTACAATGAGCGACGAATGTTTAGGGAGGGATCACGCACATTCTTTTTATTTCACCGAAGCTCAGTTTGGACACAAATTTGTGACACGTAAACATTTTGATGAAACATGATTCTTTTGTTGCAACATTGTTGCTAATAATGGACGATGAAAAATTGATTAAACATGTCCGAAAATTAGAAACGAAATTCGGCTCATTAAGTAAAATATCAAAGTTTTTAAATTTATCTTCATTGTCTGGTAAGTATCTTGGTACATAGAGTATTAAATTCTCCGTCAAATTTACGCCTTCTCCAAAGAGGATGCATGCTCCATTTTCGTTTAACCTTGTTCTTCTTACTCCTTGCTTCTCCACTTTTCATCAATAGTAACGAAAGTAAAGAAAAGTAAAGAAAACTGCATTATTATTAAATTGGGAATTATTCACATCACTACATTACATTGAAGCGACCGTGGCAGCTTATAACCCGTTTAACACTCGGTGTAATATAATCGTACAGCACGGAACGGCTCCGCTCCGGCCCCAGCCCGACCTGGACACGGCCCGATCTAATATAATTCATTCCATCACCTTCTACCGCGCGCTACATATTTTATTTAGTACTGCCTGCGAGGCGTAGCGCTTGTGAAGACTACTGCTGTGCTTGACGTTTTAGGTTTGACTCAAGGATCGTGTAAACTGTATTATATTATATTATTTATCGAAAATATTTTCTTTATAACCCTTGCGTGGGACCTTAAAACATAGGTGGAGAAATGTGGGTGTAATTAATCATTATAATAATTAATACCATTGCTAACCCCAGAAGTGACCCTATGTATGTAAATACAGAATATTAATGAGTGAACGCAACAGGACTTAAGGTACAGTAGTATCCCCTCTTAAGTCCGTACAAAAATTCTACTCAAACTGGAATAGCTCGACCGGGAAGCCTTCCTTGTAGATTTTTGGTACCGTACAATCTAATGCTGTGTCCCTAGAGTGAATAGGGTGTCCAAAATTCTGTATGTGGCGTTATGCTTTGTGGAGGGTCAGTGTGAGTTTTGTCTCCTGTGCTAGCGGCATAGCAAGTCCTTTGTTGAACGGTTGTTAACGCGTGAGTCATATCTTTTCATATGTTACTGTAATTATTAAGCATTAAGCGGGCCTTGAGCGACCTTACAAATATTTTGTATATAAACACATTTTTAAGATATTTCAACATTTGGAATATTTAAATCCTTGTCGGTACTGAATATTTTAGTAAACTGTAAGTATTTACACTTTATTTTACGCTGAAGTTTTAGAAAATTGTTCGGGCTATTAACAAATAAAATAACGTTTCTATCGTCCAGAAGCCCACTATTAAGTGGTCCCGACAACGAAATAACATCACTATAAAAGAAAGAAATTTAATGAAACTTCATGGTAAGTACGTAGTGGTAAGTTATAGTCTCAATATTTCGTTTGCCACGAAGTAGATCCTTAAATATTATTGTTACATCCAGTGCTATCTCTTGACATTGTGTGGAAGACTCGGCAGTTCCGTCTAATAATTTATTACAGCGCCATCTATTGAATACTTACGGAACTACGTAGATTCGGTAGTACGAGTAGATTAGAGAGCACGCTGGCACATTCTCGAATCTTTGTATTGTTACATACCGGGTATGACGTTTCTAGAAAACTCCGGAAGCGCTTTAACCGCCTATAAAAGGGGAAGGCCAGCGCTCGTCGAGTCAGTTTACAATCGTAGGGAAGCGGTCAATCGAAGCGAACGGAAGCGAAAATACTACGGAGTTTGAAGCAGTACAGTGGAAAAGTGTAGTATAGTATTTGCTGTGTTTTAAATTTAATTGTGTGCTAGAATAAAACGTTTTAGTCGGTAATATTGTTTGACATTCTTATCCCTCGAACTCAGCACGTAACATTATTATCATCTGTAAGGATCCTGGCGTCAGATTGTATGTGAGATAATATAATAAAAGTGAATTTACTTTCAAACGGTCCAAATAGTAAGTTAGTCTGCAGCTCCGATCTTTCATTAGTTGAAAGCAACTTATTCAGTTGACTATGAATTGATCTGATGTCGTAAATCTGTAAATAAATATCACACGATGAATCTTTTTTCCATTCTGTTTGCAGGCAAACACAAAGCAATTTATAACTTTTTATCCTCGGTTTGTCAAGTGACTTTCTTATTTTTTGGTTTTTATGCTAGCTATTAACGAATTCAATAAACACAGTAGATGGAAACTGTTAGTTTCTTTTTAATACATATACATATTTTAACTTAATTTTTAAACATAAGTATGATCGTTTTTCGACCACTGGGCACTAGTAATAAATAAATAAACAAGTAAACAGCCTACCTCTTTCAGCCTGCCATGAAAGTTAACGCAGAATGTTGGTACATAGGGCTTCCCATTCCATGCGTGGAGCGCATAATTAGGCCAGTAAGTATCTGTCAACGACTCGCAGGCACTGTTCCAAGTCAGAATCACTTTCAAACTTTCGGACAACAGGTTCAGAAGCTCGCTATCTTTGCTTTCTTCGTGCACTTTCCACAAGTTGATGTCAGAAAATGTGTTTTGTATTGTGGTGCAAATTGTGTAGCCTACAAAAAGGTATCAAATTTATATTATTTCTGAGAAATATTTCTATAACAATATAATAATAAGTATATTTCTATAATATTTCAATCGATTTCTGATCATTCCATTTGTTTTAATTAACGTAATGAGGATTCAATTTGTCCCTGCATACGGCGTACATGTAGGTACGATAGTGTATATACATACCAATAATATCAAACACATGGACCATCCTATCTTGCTTATACGGCATAGTAGTAAACCGCCACACATCATCGAGTATTCCACCGATATTCTCAGCTGATTCTCTTATTTCAGCCATTGGACTAGACTGTATCAATCTGTAATAAAAACTTGCAAAAGCTTAACTTTACTGTCTTAACATAGAATTACGATCGTAAAGATCAGCATTCACAAATGGAAAATAGTCAAAGCGGAGCTGCCATTAGATACCACAGCCATATAAACTGTTCAGTCATCGATTTGAGCAATATCTCATTGCCTAACTCCAATGGGCTCTTGGCTACGAGGTTTTCAAAGATGGTGCTCCTGTCATTGTCGTATAAGAGAGGTAGAGCATATCTAACGTGGAATGGATAAAAGATTGCGATAACATAAATACCTTTAAAAATTTGCTAAAAAAATATGTATTAACACTATAACAGCAACAATGCGCTAGAGACTTATACTAATGACTTTTATAACATTGTAATAATTTATTACTAGTTATTACTCAATCTCATTGTAAATGAACAAAAATTGTTTTATGAGAAATAAATTTCTTTAAACCTAATCCTGAAGCAGTCCGACCGGGAAGTACCACTACCCTACAAAAGCTCGCAGCCGATAAACTTGTATTGTCGTCCTGTAGTCTATAGGGATTCCTGAATGTAAAGTAGATATTTGCGCTGTGCTAGACTAGTGGTCTTTCAGGGCTGCTGTTAACACTACGGCATCATGTAACAACAATTTTTATAGTGCCTGCGTTTGCTATACTTACCTACCTACTAGTTAAGAAAAGAACAAAATCTATATTGAGACTTGGACATTTCTCAAATAGATTTGTTGTAGGTATGTCGTTGAGAACTTGACGGTATTTATTACGCTGACAAATTACCGCCTCACGATATAATATGCTCGCAAACTTAAAACAAGAACTAACTTACGTTTGCATTTATACTCGACTGTATTTTAAATATCATAAGGCTTAGTTTCTTATATAAATTATTGTATTTAAGTCGATGCAAACACAGTACGGGGCACTTTGATATTTAGTGAATTGATAACACATTTTCTAAATATTCGACATATTTTTGTTAATGGGAATCAATATAGCATCACAATATCTTGACACAATAAAAATAAACGTAAGTGGACGCCGGCATCCGAATGTCGACTAAGAAATATAGGTAGGTACTTGAATATGTTATTCGATAATTTGTATGTAATTTGTATCATATTCCATGTCAAGTGATGATGGGGTGCCCGCCTTTGGCTGCGATATGTACAGTAGTGACTGACCACAGACAGGCTGTTACAATTTGAGTGTAATCCCAGGTTCAAAGAGGCTTAGGTAGGTACTGTGCACAATTTCAGAGATTTCAGAAACAGTAACTCGCGATCCATAATTTTGCACACAGCTGAAACACATGTTAGTATAGACTAGTCATTTAAAAAACGTAACTGATTACCTTATCTCTTCTATAACATCTTCAAAAAGCTCGCAAAAGGTAGAAGCCGCTTCTCTCTCCTTTTTGTTAGAATCTCTCTTCTCTCCGACTGTTCGCCAATAATCCAATTCGTCTTCTATTGACATGATTACTGGCAAATAATGTTGAGGATTACTTGTTGTCCTACCATTTTTGTTCTAATAGATGGTAATATGGTGTCAAGAAAGCTTTTCATTTCGTTTTTTTTTATACACAACGTTCGTTGTGTATAAAAAATACAATAAATTCAAATTAGTACAATATCTACAAAAAAAAAGGATTAAATACTGACTGTTTATATTCGTGTTTCCTTTGCCATGTGCTAAAATTCTCAAGTTGGATTCAAGGTCTGTGAGATTTTTTTGTAGTTTACTCGAATATAAATCATTTCTCTGCAATTATAAATTCGAATAGGATTAGTGGTGCATTCGAATAATATTCGCATCGAATACAGTTGTGCATACTGCGACACCTACTTAGCATCGCCAAAGACGCAGCGACGCACGTGTTATTAAAACATTTATTTATTAAGGATCTCCGGCACAGAATATACCTACACAAAATTGTACGGATTTATAGGAGACCACAGCTTAAAATTTTCCACTGATAATCAGATATTAAATATATACCTTTTTTTACCTCCCTTTTTTATGTTGTAGCTTGTAGGTAACAAGGGTGTCTTACGTTTGACAAGAATCTCATCTGATGTTAAGTGAAGATGCAGTCGACGATGGAGCATGCTTGCCTAGAAAATACCTATTCACTCGCGACTTGAAGACACCCAGATTGTAGGTACTCATCGGGCACACAATCTTAGCTAGTGCGTTCCACTCCTTTACCGTACGCATTATAAAAGTGGAAGCAAAGTGCTTCGTATGCATATATGTGGTATATCCACCATGTACCTATGTCGCTGGTCTATTTGTCTGGTCGTCCGATGGTAGAATAGGTAAGGAGCAATCAAATTATGCAGTTACTATGCACACTCTTCAAAATGTATACGAGAGAAAACCGAAAACCTACTATTAAGTTTGGCTGTGAAATCTTATCACATTCTGGGAAGTCTAGTGTGAGTTATAAACCATAAAAATTATCTTTATATATATATTATTTTATTAAAAGCACTACTTTAAATTAAATGTTTTTAAATACTTTTGTCTTATTTACTTACCACTGCTAACAGGGGAGTGTAGATTTGCCTCCAAATCTGATACAATGATTCAGCTGCATTGCTAGAGAGAGTTAATATGTTTATGTTGTTTACAGAGTCATCTTTCAATAAGTCCTCTGCAGAAATTTTGTAAAAGACAATTGACTTGTTTTTATTTTCCTGTATCTGAAATGTTTGTGATTATGTTTAGTAGTAGTAAAAGTATTTTACAAACCTACATCTACTAGCAGCAAGTGAACTGTGTTCCCTTTTTATTCTATGTTTATCTAAACTTTAATTTGGTGCTACTCATATTAAAGCAATTTGTATACAAAAAATATTTGCAGATTTTTTTTGTCAATAAGCTGCTCAATTCTCACTGTATGTGCTGATATTAGATTAAGAGTAAATAATATTATAAATGCAAATGTGAGTTTGTTTGTTACACTTTCACGCAATAACTACTCACCAATTATTATGAAATTATGCATACACATTGTCAGGGGAACAGAAAAGGACATAGGGGAACAGAAAAGGACATAGAGTACCTTTCATCCAGACATAAGTACTGTTACTAACATACCCAAACCTACATTTACACGAGCAAAGCTGCAAGCAAAATTTTGTTATAAATAAAAGAAAACTTAATATAGTTATAATACTTACTTTATTGTAAATAAATACATCTTCATCATTTACAAAACTATGCAGAATGATTGCTTGTGGATTGTTAATAAAATCAGATAAAGCTTCTTCCGATTTCTCATCTATGCTTAACTTTGGCTTATTATAGTAGTGCTCTGAAATATTATACTAATGCAATATCTAGGAATGGTTTAAGTTTGTGGTAATTATAGCCTTATATCAGCTATTATCTGTGATATTATGGACACTCAATTAGGTTGGTCAGCCTGTAGGTACTACAAGACATGCAATTGTATGTTCCATAAACAATTTAGGTAATATCAAATATTTATCAAGGTATGATTGTGACAAAATTGAAAATATTTTATATTAATAAAATCTATTAAGCTTATCTCAATACGTACATTACTGAACACCCTACTCTGAACTATTTCAGGTAGTAAATTTTTTGCACACAAATCTGAACTATAGTCAGATAACTGTACAGAAACATGGTTAAAAAGTATGAAAGCTTTGCTAGCTTGTATACGATTCTTATTATATAGGTACCTATTATTGCAGTGTTGGCGTTCAGTCGCGCGAAACAAAAGTTTTCATAAGTATTTTATTGTAACGAACTCTTATGAGCGAATGAGTTGTAATCACCGTTTATAAAATTATTAGCAGTATCGTAGATTAACATAATAATTACTAGACTAATAAATAATAAAGGGAATCAGAGCGACTATTTACCGGTATCGGTAATTTAGTTAGCACTGGTACTGATACTTACCAATGGTGTTGAAAATAAAATCACGCGTAAGTGACATGGTTCAAACCATTCTATGAAACTTGTAAGAAACTTACAAAATCGACCGCCAGCAGTACGTTGATAAATCGATATTTTCTACAAACTTTTGTTGACACTTTTAAATCACAACAATGTTGTTACCGCATCGGTTGCTATGACAACTACGTTTATAAATGTGGTAATGCATTTTCGTTGTAGTTTATTTAAATATTACTTTAAATTAATTTTGCAGTTGTACCAACTTGGGATTATTTTGTAAGCAACGATGTGTTAATTGTTTTTATATATATGTACATTAAACTACACAAATATATTAGCTAAGCTACGTTTGTAACATTATCTTAAAATCACAATCGATACATTGAGATCTGCGCGGCATCAAAACTGTCACAAATGTCACTAGTGTCACTATCACAGGCATCACGTATCTATAAAATACGATCTATTTTTGTTTCTTCTCTGTAAATTCTCTACATAAAATTGCCATCGTCTTTATTAAAACGAGTTATTATAAGTTCCATAATGTTTCGACCACTGAGATCTCTGAGCGCTGTAAGTTTGAATACTATTAATTTACACTTAAAATAACATTTTTGTTTCCTGTTTTCCCTTTTTCAAAATATTTATCCATTACATAATAGATCTAACTATATTCTTAGACGGTACTAACCATCGTTTAGTTGTAGGGTTAGCAATATAGATAAAATTGCGCAATATGGTGTAATTTGTTTACTAACCTTTTTTATATATGTTGAGCGCATTATTGTTAAAGCAGCTAGATTTCTTTCTTTTTTAAAACGTGTACACTACTGATATGTTTCTCGATGGACTTTATAAAACATTGAAATACAGCAAATTCAGACTCGAGGGAACAAAATTTTGTATTACCTACGTGTTTAGTGACCACAAAGCTCTTTGAAGATGGAAAACAATTGTCAGATTATGTGAATATTAAACCTGTTTATGGATGTTATTGGTTCTATAAAATTACCTTGCCCATTTTTCCTGAAAGGTGTCCTTTTGATTAGGTCTTGCTAGATTGTCTATTTGTCTTTTAGCATAGTGTTCTGGAAATATGAATGTGCTAAGAGATTCTTCTTTGTTATTTTTACAGCCTTATCTGACTAATGCTAATGCATACAGTCTGTTAATGAAGTATTAATGTTGACTGGTGAAATGGCACTATTTAGTCAAACCGTTATTGTTGGCTACAAACACATGTCATTTCTAATACTGCACAGTTTCCTTAGAGCAGAATTATTAGCTTAATTCCTAACCAAATTTAGATAAAATCTTAACCAATCTACCAAATTTTACCCATGATCATAAGCATACTTGCCAATTCTGATGTAGGTTTATCAAGTATGCTTAACAGAGCCCTATGTCAAACCTCAATGGGTCTGATATAGGGATGTCGATTATCAATAATGATAATGAATCCAAGCATTCCTCGATGATCTACATTCCAGGCATAAACCAACAAAATAACAAGAAATGGTGCACATCTTCTATGTGAAGATGACAGACTTTAGAATTTGCTGAATCATCTTACCTCATTAGATAGGTAGACTTTATTGATGGATATTGTCTGAAACAAAGTCTTTACTGCATCCAGGGGTCCAATATATTATGACTTTGCTGTATCTTATTGAATTTAATTAAATAGGTATTACTTTTCAGACATTCAACTTAGCTAAGAAGCTCCCAAATGTTGCATGTATGAGTGATACTCATGAACCAGCAGATCTGAAACTTATGGAAATACCTAATTATGATATCAACAGACCACAAACTTTGGAAAAAAGGAAAGCAAGGTAACAAAAGATATGATGACCATTTTAGTCTTTTTCAAAAATTATAGTTTTTTATGTCATTATATTATATCATCACCCTCCCAACATTCTGATCCTTAAAGGTGTTATACAGTAGCTTATTATGAGTATGTGAGTGACATCCTTTAATAAAAATCAATAAAAAAATTATCCCAGTAAATTTAATTTATTTAAAATAAAATGTTAATAGATTACCCATAGCAACACTGAAAACTTATTAATCATAATACCTATACTCCATTTGGTTAGGTACTTAACTAAAGGTAAACAATCTTGATGTGACTTTTTACACGAACACATATAAACAAATAAACTACTGCTTAAACTAACTCTGCAATTGATTAAGTAATCGTTATTGTTGTATTTACATTGATTTTTAGTAGCATTTTATTTTTAAACTGAGTATTTAGATAAAAATACACATCAAGATTGTTTATCTTTAGTTAAGTACCTAACCAAATGGAGTATAGGTATCGCGCTACGCCGCGTCTACCTACCTACGCCTTAGAAAAATGCCGCCAAAAGTATGCCACGCTCTGCATCCTTGTCAAGTTAAGTGGAGTGTTGCTAGACTGTGCGAAATTTCAGTAATTTAAGAGTTAAAATACTGAACAATACTGTACTTAAAAATATTATGAAGACGTTTAAGTGAGAAACAAGCCGTGGATCGGACAGGGTTTATTATACACACTGTATTTATGAAATTGATGACCTGTCTTCTAACCTCAATTTAATCTATTTCACTTTAACTATAACTCATGTAAGTGTAAATGTTCAACTAATTTGATAAATAAAGAAATTTCAATTTCATTTCAACCAAACCACACAGGTCATAACTGAATAAAGTAAGCTGTTTGTAAAAGTATTTAAAATAGAGTCTGTCCCTTATAAATAAGTTAGTAGTTGAAATAAGACATATTGTATTTTTTTAACTAGTGTTGTATATGGTAGGAAATTTGAACTGTAGAAAGGTATACCACTATCCTCAAACTGATGTAAGTGATGTATAAACACGCTGTACATAAATTTCCTGCAGTAAACCATGCGGTATGCATGATTTACTCTTGTCATGTTAGCAAATGATGATGATGAAAATTTTGTTAATTGTGCATAGGAGCACATACATAGAAGGCTAGTGGTGCAAAAAATTATGGTAAATCTTGCTAAATTTCTTATTTGCCAGTTTTTAATTTTGTGTCCTACCAGATTTTAATTGTACCTATTAGAGACAATACAACAAAACTTATCAGACGATTACTTCGACATTATTTATTTATTTATTGTTAAGGCACTTCTATGTCTCATTTACTAAACATTAAGCAAGGATGACATACATAAGTTATAACCACAGTGAATTTGTCACTTACAGAAGTGTACAGCACTTGCAATAAAGGTAAAATAGTTAAAGAACATACATATTAAATACGTTATGCGTCTCTAAAGTAAAATTACAGGCTATTTGACATATTAGTAATATAAACCAACAATAATACGTCT
Source organism: Catocala nupta (assembly GCA_963675205.1). Taxonomy (NCBI): domain Eukaryota; kingdom Metazoa; phylum Arthropoda; class Insecta; order Lepidoptera; family Erebidae; genus Catocala; species Catocala nupta. The sequence goes on from OY776081.1 coordinate 19,654,338, forward strand.
TAGAATTAGGTACAATAGAAGATATCTTTTTTTTTTTTTTTTACTTGGGGGAATGCTATGACGCATATCCCTCCGCGGGGGCGGGCGGAGGGATTATGTCGGACTCGCCGGGGTAAAAGAAAGATGGAAAAGAAATAATGTACCTCCCGGAATACCGACTAAACCTACCACGGTGTTCCTCGACAAAACCACTGTCGACGGGGCCGCGCGAATCGCTTTCGCATGCAGTCGCGACCCCGCCGAGGTTACGGCCCGCCGTATGGAACGGCAGGCCACTACACAAAGAGACCTACCCAAAGGCACTCACTTCTAATTAAACCCTACTGTCTCCCCCCTCGGGGAGAGACGGACTCGAAACAGAGGCGCGCGTGGGAACACGCACGCCGCCTCTCGGACCTGGTGCTGAACGGATGGCGGGCAGGCCCACAAAGCCCGCCACCCCCAGGTCAAACCTCAGGGTGGCTGGAGGTCATCGCGCGCCCTCCGGCGCCCAGCTCTGCGGTTGGGGAGAGGGTTTAAACGATCCCTCTCCCGCTCCGCCGCCTCTTTGATGGAAATTACTTCCTCACAAAAGGAGGCGACGGCGTTCCACGACCTCTCACTCCGGACCATAGACTGAACTACGGCTGGGAGCGAGAGGGCAATCGATCCGACTGCCGCGATCAACTCACGGCGCTGCGATGCCCAGGCGGGGCAAACCGCCAAAGTGTGCAGCGCCGTGTCCTCAACAACGTCGCGGCAGTCGCCGCAGTGGTGACAACCGGGCGTCTCTTGCCGGCGTATACGACACAGGAACTGGCCAAAACAACCGTGGCCAGTTAGAACCTGTGTCAGCCGGAAGGTGAGGGCACCATGCCGCCTCTCCAGCCACTCCTTAAACACGGGACTTACCGCCACGATCGTGGCGTGCCCGGCACTGGGGTGCACAAGTCGCTCCTTCCAATTCGCTACTAGGACCTGGCGGAGCTCGAACCTCGCCGTCTTGATAGTGGCAGGATCCGGTCCTTCACCCCGAGCTAGCGCCTCCTGGCGCCAACGATAGAGCGATGCCAGGAGCGCCGCTTCCAGGTCCCATGGCATCGATCCGGCGAGGAGGCTCGCAGCCTCGAACGAGATCGTGCGGTATCCTCTAATCAACCTGACGGCCATGGCGCGCTGTGGAGCACGAAGCGCCGTGATGTTGCGGGCCGTCAGGTTGTCCGCCCAAACTGGGGCCCCATATAGGGCCATGGACCGCACGACCCCCTCGTAGAGCCTCCGGCAGGAGGTGTACAGTAGAAGATACCTACAATAATATCAAGATGTAGGATAATAAAATTAGGGAATAGAGTGGACTGAGAAAACGGTAGTGGAAGCGTGTATTTATTCATAGCTTGATTCCAGATAGGGTAAAACTTGTGAACGGAATTCTTTAAACGAATTTGAGAAGATGTCGATGCTATTGGTTCTTGTAGCTACATCATTATAATTCCTCATCAAACGGTTCATAGGCGCGAAAGTACCAACTTTGTTGGTACGTCTGGCAGTTATGGCAAAGGTTTTACTTTTTGCGACTGGACCTAACATTTTTCTGTCGAGGTACAGCTATTTTTATTTCAGATAGTAGGTCAGGCACGTTTGTCAAGCCGTTCATAATTTTCTAGAGCAGGATTTGGTCAGTTACATTCCTGCGGTTTTCCAGCGAGTGCATTCGAAAAAGTCTTAGTCTTTGAAGGCAAATAGAATCTCCTAAATCGTAGATATCCTTTGGATGAGTTCGGTACACGTGGATACGATAACTTGAGATCCACACTGGAAATGCATATTCAAGTATGCCTCTTATATCTATATAAAAACGGTAATTCTCACAAGATTCAAACATGGCAGTGATTCTAGCATAAACTCTTGAGTAATACTCTATATTTTGCAATTCTAAAGACGAAATTTTCAGAAGGCCAAGATTTCAAAGAGTGTATTTAATAAGTCTAATGGAAATCGTTAAAATTGAATACAAGTGAAAATATAATACTTAAGCGTACACGCCTCGCGCGGCGGATCGAGTTTAAGTATTTGTAGAACCAACGGCACCCTGCGCACCGTATGACGATGTCGCGTGGAATAATGATCTTGATCTTTTTTGCCATTCATGAAAAGTCCTCATCGACGTATACGTCGATTATCACAATATTCAAATTAATTATTTTCAATGTAAATGCATTTAAAGGTATTAAATGAAGCTAGTTATTACCTACTTGTTTAGTAGGAGGATATTTCTCAGAATAACAACGATTTTTTTATAATTTATATGGCGCAATTTTTATTATCTGATACTTCTGATAGAATTAATTTGTAATTTTCATCTAATTAATTGTCACTTTTAAAATACATATATTGTGTTATTATGTAAAAGGCATGAAAACCTCCGAATAACACTAAATACAAAACCGAAAAAGGGAGGTAAAAGAAAATAATTCAAGTATAAAAAAAAATATTCTTTTGTACAATTTACTTACAGAATTTATATTGTCAATAGTACAGCCAAAAGCTTTATTATGATTATTTAAAGTTTTTATTGATTCATAAAAATTGAAAATCTGCTACTTGATGACCTTGAATATTTAATTCTGGTTCTGGAGCAATTTCAGTCTCATTTTCCTTAAAACAATGAATGACAAGTTATTATGACTACAAATGGTATAGGTTGAAATATTGTAACTCCTTTATGTTATCTAATCAGTTGCTGATAACAGACTGTATGAATTTTAATTATTGACCGTATAAAACACTTTTGTGCACAGTGACAGTTTTAAAGGGGTCATAAATTAAGTAAAAGATATATATTCACCATTGTATCATCAGTGTCGTTGTCATATATAGGAGTAAGCGTGGTGGTAGTTTGTGTTGCACTAAAAGTATGAGCAACCAGGTTATCTTTAGGAGAATCAGAAATATAAATTGTACCCGCTGAAGCAGCTCCTGCCTAAAAATATTTATACACCGGTGTATATAAACGTTGCTATATCTCATTAATTTATCATTACAAAATTATATAAAAGAAATAATATTCACCATTGTATAATCAGTGTAGTTATTACATATAAGCGTAGTGGTAGTATAAGATTTGTCAAAAGGTTGATCGACCAGACCATCTTTACAGGAATCAGTAGTACATGTTCCTACTGATGCATCTTCTATCTATAAAATATCGAATTATGTTACTCTAAAACACCGAAGTGCAAGAAATCTTAAGATTTAACAACTTATTTTGTTAAAAGTCCGAAATAGCAACTTGTTCGCGTATTAGGTTAGGTTTGTTGTGTTTCTTGTGACCCTTAGTTCAGAAATACGAGCCTCCAAAGGCGGGCTCTGTCGACACAGGATACGTAGCTATAATTGAAACCACAGTATTTATTTTTACGTTTTTCTTTATAACTTGTGTAAATCTGCTGCTAGGTATTGGTGCCAATTCCGTTGTCACAAAATTCACACAAAATTCAAACGACATTTCGTATTCTGATATCGCTGAAAGTGACAGGACTAAACTAAATTTTAGAGATTTTTAGCTAAGATAAGAGAATTTTGTGACAACAGAATTGGCACCATTGCCTGTCTACATAGAATATATGTCGACTGAGTCCACCTTGGTAGGCTCCTATTTCAGTTTCTATGATCACAAGAAACCTTGCAAACCTAACCTGACATATGATATGATGTTGCCACTTCGGACTGTTACCAATCCGTGTTGGTAAATCTTGGCATTTACTGCACTTCGGACTTTTACGGTAACATATATATAATACAATACCAAATATTTACAACTAAAAATCGCGAAGTGGAACGCATATAAAGAAAAGCATATAAAAATATTATCAAAAAAAAATTAAAGTTTTTGTAGAATCGCATATGTATACACCGCTACTACACATCAAGTTAGACACCCTATATACGCATAACTACACTACATGCAAAACAGAGAATTGTCGGAAAAGGACAGTGCATAGTGGTGTAGATGTAATGGTAAGGATAGAGCTTCACAAAAATATAACGCACTCTTTGAAATTAAACTACTATATACGGATTTTATCGCGTTGTTTATTTAGCACTGTATTACAAAATTTTGAAAATATTACACTACTGCTACTATAGATTTTATTTTACTAATTTATAAGCTAATAAAATTATTTAAACTATTAAATCTATTTATTTTTGTTTTACACTTTTCCCGACGTTTCGGTTGCTTTTCAGCAGCCATGGTCACGGGGAGACTAAGATGGTAGTTGTCATAATGTTCCAGTGTAGTTATTTCAAAGTACCCGAACATAATTTAATTATTGGTGTTTCTATTTACGCAGAATGAGCTCAAAGTATCATTTTTTTTTTTACGTGGGGGAATGCAACGACGCATATCCCTCCGCGGGGGCGGGCGGAGGGATTATGTCGGACTCGCCGGGGTAAAAGAAAGATGTTGAAAAAGATAATGTACCTCCCGGAATACCGACTAAACCTACCACGGTGTTCCTCGACAAAACCACTATCGACGGGGCCGCGCGAATCACTGTCGCATACGGTCGCGACCCCGCCGAAGTTTCGGCCCGCCGTATGAAACGGCAGGCCCCTACGCAATAAGACCTACCCAAGATAGGTACTACAAAATAAAAGCCCTACTGTCTCCCCCTAAACGGGGGAGACAGTAGGCGCGCGTGGGAACACGCACGCCGCCTCTCGGACCTGGTGCTGAACGGATGGCGGGCAGGCCCACAAAGCCCGCCATCCCCAGGTCAAACCTCAGGGTGGCTGGAGGTCGTCTCGCGCCCTCCGGCGCCCGGCTCTGCGGTTGGGGAGAGGGTTTAAACGCTCCGCCACCTCCTTGATGGAAATTACTTCCTCAGAGAAGGAGGCGACGGCGTTCCACGACCTCTCACTCCGGACCATAGACTGAACTACGGCCGGGAGCGAAAGGGAGATCCGACTGCCACGATCAAATCACGGCGCTGCGATGCCCAGGCGGGGCAAACCGCCAAAGTGTGCAGCGCCGTGTCCTCAACAACGTCGCGGCAGTCGCCGCAGTGGTGACAACCGGGCGTCTCTTGCCGGCGTATACGACACAGGAACTGGCCAAAACAACCGTGGCCAGTCAGAACCTGTGTCAGCCGGAAGGTGAGGGCGCCATGCCGCCTCTCCAGCCACTCCTCAAACACGGGACTTACCGCCACAATTGTTGCGTGCCCGCAGAAGGAACCGGGACTCACCAGCCTATTGCTGGTATACCCACTAAAAAAACCTGGGGTGTTCCCTCTCTCACCCAATGGGGGGGGCCAGTTGGGAGTCTAAAAAGATTCATCCATAGCAGGCCCCCCCGTGTGGGTGCCGGCCAGGTCAATTGGACCCGACCTCCTCTCGTCCCCGGGGGAGAGCATTTCACTGCTCTCCCCTTTCGACGTAAGAAGGCGCGCGGGAACACCGCGCGCGCCCTCTATGGGTTCTAACTCACAGGTGGCAGGGTCCCCTGAGGCCTTGCCACCCAGAACCCTTAGGTGGGGGGCAGGAGAGCGACATAAGCGCTTCTCGTGCGCCCCCTCCTCCGGCGGCGGATGTCCGGGGCGTAAGGATCTTCCTCACGCCCCCGCTCCGCCGCCTCCTTCTGCGAGGCTGTCATCTCGCCTCGACCTCATTGCACCCCAGCACCTGTCGTCGCCGACCATCATGGATACGACGGTCGGCAACGAGAGGTCGGGGCCAATCACAGCGACCAGGGCACAGCGCTCCTCGGCCCACGCCGGACACTACTCCAGCGTGTGCTGCGCCGTGTCCCGGTCGCACTCCTCGCAGTGGTGACACCTGATTGTCGGCTCCCTACCGGCTATCTTGCACAGGTACTCTCCGAAACAGCCGTGTCCGGAGAGCACCTGAGTAAGCCGGTAGGTGAGCGGTCCGCGCCGTCTGTCCGTCCATTGCCTTAGCACCGGACGGACAGCCTCGACTGTCCTCACCCCATAGCGGGGCTGGGCCAGTCGCTCCTCCCACTTGGCCTCGAGGACCAGTCGAGCCTGGGACCTTCGCGTCTCCACCGCCCCGTGAGTGGGTTCCTCACCATGGAGCCGGAGGTCCACGCGCCAGTGATACACCGACGCTTGGACCTCCGCCTCCAAATCCCAGGGCGGCGATGCCGCATCGCAGGACGCACGCCGCCTCCCGCAGAAGGAACCTAACATAACCTAACCTTTCCGAGACGGAATGCAGTGATTTGAGGCATATATATGTGCTCGTTATGATATATTTTAGTAAGCATATTTAGCTGCGCAATTTTTGGTGGTCATTATATTTAAACCTTTGCCGAATTAGAGAGTATTTTTCTGTAATAAAATAATTTGATGTAAGACATAACACTGTTACTTAAAAAGATTGACTCCAACAAAAAATATAAATAAAATTTACTACTTTTTAGCCTCTCTTGCCAGTTTCAAATTATTCGCCAAAATACTCATTTTTCTTTTAGTGTACCCATAGGTTTTGGCTTTGTTCTTTTTACCCATAGTTTTTGTAATCTGGAAATAACACATAATTACGTTTTAGTTCACCCGGTTTCACCCACGTTTACAATTACTGCGCCGGCCCTGTGGGTCATAGAGTAATGTTTTATAGCCTATAACCTTCCTCAAAAAATATTGTAAAACAAATGTAATTATGTATAGTGCAAAAATCATTTTTGAAGTCGGACTCGTAGTTCCAGAGATTATCGCATTCAACCAAACAAACAAACTCTTCAGCTTTATAATATTACTATCTGATTTTTACAACAAGGTATTTTATTTAATGAGAGACATGAGTTCGTGGATACGGCTTATCACGTATCAACGAACTCATGTCTCTCTGTCTCTGAGTAGAACTGACAAATATACTTATGTTTACTTAGATTCCTAAACCCACACAAACTATTCATCTCTACATCATTCATCTATAACTACTCAACACACAAAGATTACTAGAAATATACTACGCTATAAAAAGAAAATAAAGTTTGTTTTTTGTTCTAAAACCATCTTCGCATTAAAGCCTTTCTAATGAAACCGGTTTGGAATACGTCGGTTGGATGGTATCAAAGTCTATAACGGACATATGTATGTAGGAACATTTTTTGTGTTGTATACAGGGTTTTGCGGTACCTAATTAATGAATAACCTGGAAATGTCTTATAGAGGAACTAATGGCCGTTCAGAAAAATATGGAAAAATATCTATCCTAACTACTACCTGAGATATGTTATTTTTTAATATAAAACTAATTTCGCCACAATTCTAATCGCTAGACTCTAGACCAACGCTTCAGTCGAATACATAATATGTAAATCAAGTTACATCAACGTTCATATTTATAAAAAAATAAGTAGTGAAAATAATCGTACGGTTCAAGAAGGCTCAGCCGCGCTATAAAAGTACTGAAATCCTATATTTACGTAATATGGCGAGCGTGGCGATAAACGTTACGTCCACTCCCTGAGAGCGCCTAGCACGGAATGGCTAAGATGGCATAGCGCTTCGAGAATAATAAGTGGTTTAAAAAAAAAAACTCAATTACAAATAAAATGTTTTGCTTCCAATTTTTTTATATGACGTAATATGAATCTTAGAGTTCCTAAATGTGTATGTATCTATTTTATAATCACAGTAGATTTTTTAGAAATCAGAGCCGGTTTGCGAACCAATATTGTGCTAAGAGCTCTGCTTTAACCTACTTTTTTCTTAAAAATAATGAATGAATGTACACTTTTTTTTAATACATTCCCTAATACTACTCATGGTTGCATGACCGGCATCTCCAGGCTAACATTTCTGCAGAATCTCTGCCGACATGCAATAAAAATCATCAAATGCCCATGACAAGATCTTGTATTTAACTTGAGAACTGACTTACTTCTTATTTTAGCTCTAAATGGATCTATTATTAGAATATGATACATGATCTGAATTCTATTAAAATCGTGAAGCACCGTAGTCTAGTCATCCAATCGAGGATTGCCCTTATAATATCGCCACGGGCTACATTCGTATTACTAGTGCAGAAAACTGGCATAGGATCGCAAATATTTTTTTAACGACTGGCTTCTCTTTAGTTTACCTGTGTGTTAATTTTACATCATCAGTTCCACCTTGAAACAATACACTTCAAACAGCCATACTTAGCAATACCTACCGGCATCTCAACATATTTTTTTTATCGAATTCGCATTTTTCATTACAAATTAGTTTTACTGAGATGACCACTTAAACCGCTACAGCCAATTCAATTGGCATAATCATCTTTTTGTACCAACGTACAAAGCGCTTATGTTGTGTTCTCAATAGAAATGCAACTTACGCGTACCTACGTCACGAGGAGACAAGGAGGTTATGTCAGCTCCACGCCTTTCTTCTTGCGTTTGAAATGGTGGATCGCTGGGAATGTGCATCAGCGATAATTTGCATAACCTAACCTAACTTACATATTTTTTTGTTACTCCATTTACACACAATATCTGTCAGGTCAATTTACTGTTATTCTGTATAATCTGAAGAAGTAATCAATTTTATTTTCTTGAACTTGAATTTTAATTTCAGACTTCATTACCAATCGCGCAAAAGAGGTATGTTGGAAAATGATCTGTTACTCAGCACCTTCGCTAAGAAATACTTGGACAACTTAAATGAAGAACAGACAATGATGTACGACCGGCTTATCAACTCTCCGAGCAATGACTGGGATATATTCTACTGGATCGTTGAAAAGCAGCCCACACCCCAAGAATTCGACAATGAAGTAATGGACCTGTTAAAGAAACACGCTAAGAATGAAGAGCGAAATTCCCTACGCATGCCTGACCTATTCTAGATGTACTTAGAAGAAATTCTACATATAATGTAGCTGTAGTATTAGAACTATTAGATAATGGAATAGATCTAAGTTGATAAATTATTTGTTTAGTAGTTAATAATGTTGTAGATAGAAACTGTTGTTATTAAAACATCTACGTCATAGCTGATTATCATTCTAAAATTTGGTTATTATTTTACAGTAGCAACAAGTTCAGTGCGCATTTAATTTGTGACGCACGTTTACAAATGCAATAATAAAATATAGACAGCAATACTGGCCGTATTTTATTTTATTTCTTATATATTACCAACAATCGTACCTTCATAGTGATGTAATATGTTAAATATTATGACTACATTAAAAATAAACTCGTAGGCGAAATACTTGTGAATGCGATTGTCCTGCATGATATCTCAGGATGAGCAAAATGTAATTGGGTGTTCTGTTAAGCATACCAATAGGAGGAGTATGAGTTCTGAAACGATTTGGTAATCGTTTCAGACTTCATACGTATAATAGTGTATACGACAATATACCACCAGATACCAAATATATATTCCCCTCTATTACGTAGGGTCTAAATCCATAGCTGGTCAAATATGGGTACAACAACACACGTCTGCCTACTCCTTCGGTGATAAAGGCTCTGCATGTATGTGTAATAAAAAAAAGAGGTTTACGAAACTATAATTATGATGATTAATATATTTCTATGGTATTATTTGCTATAATATAAATGCAATTAAATCTTATTTTGATTCTATCAAACTGATTAATGACCATGTTGCTAATATAACAGTCTGTTTTTGGACAATTTTGTCTTTTGTGAATGTTTTATTATTATGCAGAATAATCGATAATGTAAATTAGTGTCGTGCGTATAAGCATTTATTTGCCAGGAGTATTAACATATTCATTGAAATGTGTATGAAATGGAAGCTCGGTGACCTACAGCACTTCATTCGACCTTACGTCGCAGGGAGCTACGCAGCGAAGTTTCTTAGTTAGTGCCGTGTCGCTTGCTACTCGTGCACTCCTCGTCATGTTACAATAAATAACGCTCCCTGCGTAATCGTTATTTTGATTAATACTGCTATTATCTAAATATTATTTTATAATTCGTGTTGATTATGAATGTTCAGTACGTCATCCGCGGGTCAGCGTATCTTATCGGCTGTTTAAATGTTTGTGCTTTGATCCAGTGAAGTCAGTTAATTTGAAGCAAGTTGTGAACATAGACAGTATTTGAACAGTGTACAGTAAATCGTTTACAATTTTTATTTTTATATTTATTAATACAGTGATTTGTGATAATTTTATAACATAGAACTTGTGTTTTAAGTGTAATATTCTGTGAATAAAATGCCTATTCGTCGTAGTAAGGTAAGTTATTATTGAGCTCAGATTTATTTTTTTAATTTGGACTTTTACTTTTTAAATTCTTTTAATAAAAGTTATTTCAATTTTCTAAATATAGAAGGTATTAGTATTTTGGTATCGGTCTTATCGTAGGTACTTATATTGAATAAAAGAAGATAAAGTACTTCAATCTTTAAACTTAATTAATTAGCAAAGAAATCTTATCTATAGTGCTTATACGCAATAAACGTGCAAAAATCCTTTTAATTCATATAAATAACTAAATAAAAAGATATGTACTGAGATCTGAATTACCAAGTAGGTAAGAGACTCATATATGATCCTCACCAATGATTAATATGGAAAATACTCGTGGAGAATTCTAAAAAAAGGTATTTTATTTAGTTTTACCCATACCTACTATAAATAGGTACAAGCTCATAGAGAAACAATGATACAACGGTTTTACATATTGCAGTAGGTATAGAAGAACCTTTAGCAAGTTTCCGAATGATTCACTGATGTATAATTGTAATTTTAGGTTTACTAGGACTTATAAAAATAGGCGTTTACTACATATATACCTACCTATCTTTGCAAGATTAAGTCTTAAGAATTAGACGTAGCTATCTTAATCCGAATATAATAATACATATTATATGCCTACCAGCTAAGACTACAGTTAATGTAATCGATATGATAGGTAAACCATTCTCCCATTGACCTATCAACCTATGTTATCCCGTCGATAACAAAAGAACATTTACGTGCTGATAAAAGGCATGATGTAACACTTGGAATATTTCTTTATATTAATATTTCAGGTACTGGTAAAATGGATCTTCGAGAACCAGCACAAGTTGCAGACCATTCGGTTTTGTAGTTCGTCGCTACGCTACAAGGAGTTGGAGGAAAATGCGGCGCAAGCGCAGCCGGAGCACGTGCCCCCTCATATGAACGTGCACGCTGACAAGCCACGCCCACAAATTACGCCGGAAATCTCGTTCAAGGTAAATGTAACACCGCTGGTGGTAGTTTTGTTAATATCACAAACATACTTGATTGCTAAGCTTATCTTTCTAATTTATAATACATTTATTTTATCATATACTGCGATCTAAAGATATCTTTCCATTTTAATTAGGAATTTTTTTAATCACATTTCGGTATCTTAATTTCAATAATCGCACACGTAGCATGTTACACGTTTCACACGTGTTGATTTGGTCGATGAACATGACGACATAAACTTTTAAATTTATTTTAATATAAACGTAAATAACCTTTCGTACTTCTATACAAATAAGTATTGTAAGCGCGAACTAAACTAAATACCTGAATTAAGTGAAAATTCATATGGCTTGATGCCTAAGGCAGAACAACGGCTCAAGTTGCATGTACCAGCAGCGGTCAATAATTTATATTTACCAAATAGAGTCTTATGATAAGATGTTATAGTAGCCTATTACCGCTTGCAACACCACGTGTAACATAACACGCAAGTCACTTACATTGCAGAAATGAAAGTAAATAAGTATATGTTATTATGCTAGTTCAATACTTGCGTGTACAAATAAATAGGTACGCAGACACGATTCTAAGTAATGTATTGTTTTTATATGAAAGTTCCTCGATAAATGTATGTTTTGAACCGTTATCTTGTTTGCGTGCACTTAAATTATACTTACTTCTAAACTGATATCTCGCAGTCAGAAGTTAACTGCATGATTTATGTATTGAGTGGGGCCGAGCATGCCAGCGGCCACGTGACGCTGTCGCGAACTTTTCTGACGATGTTACACTATGATGTTGCATATGACATGTTTACATACCGTCCAATTGCTTTGTTAATTGTTACGTCAGAATTTGTTACATGCGTCAAACAACGTGATAATGACTTTCATGATATTTGAATTATTTAAATATATCTATTGTTAACTCGCGGTAGATAGTTTTCTATCATTTGATAACTGATAAACAGCACGATAATACACGGATATTGATTTACTTTAATTTTCGGTACTTAAATTTGAGTACTTAGACACGTAGCGCTTAAAACACGTGTAGCTGTTTACTTGATAAAATTCAATGTTATTTTTTTAAATGATGACACAATCTCAATTATTTGCTTGATTGGAATGGCAGCAATAAACTACGATAGGCTGATTAATTTACTATAACAAACACACAAACGGCATAACTTAGACATACATCGGTAGAAGTAGGTAGGTATACCTTAATTTTACCAGTTATGATTTCATCTAAATTAATTTTAACGATCCATGATTTCAACCACATTTTTAACGAATATTTTCGATACTGAACTCTAAACTATAAGGATGAAAAGAATTTACAATACCAGTTTGCTAAAAACAGGATCTTAAGAGTTCAAGTATCAAGTTTGCGACCACTTGTCGAGCCCCCTCGTCACACAGGCTATCAACATACCTTGTTTTCTTTTAAAATAACTGTATTAGTTCATTCGCTTTTTATTTGCTTGCTTATCCTCTAACCGCAGCTTTGCCTCTGAAAATCCCACGATGTGACTCATATAAATAGATTATCATGTCTTAAATGTACGACTTGGTCTATTTCTGTGTCAAGTTTCATCCATATCCGTTTAATCGTCTACATGTGATTAAGTAAAAACATTCAAACTTTCATAATATATTAATATAATAAAGCTTAATTCTTTATAAAATTACAGCACGAAGATTTGCAAGTGAGGCTCGCAGCGCCGTATCAGTTAACACCGAAACCAGATGCGGTTGAACTTGGCTTTGGCAAATATTTCACCGACCACATGATGAAAATAAACTACTTTAGACAACTGGGTGGATGGCAGAAGCCAGAAATAATGCCTTTTGAAAATTTGAGCCTACACCCCGCCGCCAAAGCTCTGCACTATGCCATACAGGTACATTAAAAACAAAGTTTAATAAAATAAAATGTATTAAATTAACGTAGTTTGAAGTAGGATAAATTAAAATATTGTTAATCGTGCCTATATTTCTTTCTGGAAATTTTAGACAAACGATACTGATTCATCGTCGACATTAAAGGTCGTTAACCATATAATGATGCTGATGCAATGACGCCCGCCATATGACATGTTCATTGCATCAGCAATAGAAAGGTAGGTCTATGGTTAAGTGGGCCTACTCCTTCCAATAGCGCTCAACCCTACTACTTACATCCACTTTTAGTGAATAATGAATAGCACATAAGCCAAATCTAAATGTTTTCATGGAATGTGCTTTTTCTTAAGTTATTGAACGGAAGCGGCCTACCTGCGGCTAGGATACTTATGTCTGGCATACCACTAATTGACTTGTTAAATGGTCTTTAGAATACCACATTTTTGTGATAACAACGAACAAAAACAAATATGATATAAGTAGAAACCTCAGTAGGTACGTGTGCAAAATTATAATACGTGTTTATTTTGCAGTTGTTCGAAGGACTAAAAGCATACAGGGGGGTTGATGATAAGATACGATTGTTCCGGCCTGATTTAAATATGGAAAGGATGAATTTAGCCGCTGCACGATCTGGTTTGCCTACGTTTGATGGACATGAACTCATCGAATGTATATCCAGGCTGGTGCAGATAGACCAGGAGTGGGTACCACATTCAGAAACTTCTACCTTGTATATACGACCTACGTTAATAGGCACTGAGGTAAGCATGTAATAATGTACCTACTACTTAAATATCATAATATTCGGTAATTAATACAATTATTGATTTGATTTCTCTTCTGATATTTTGATTGATATCAATATATCAGAAGAGATATCGCTCATGTTATGTATCGGTCGCACTCACACAAACACACGTGGACACTTGATTACTTTATAATAAAATTTTCGTATAAAATTTTTGACAAAGTACTTATTTGCATTCTCCATATTTTGGTAATGTGTACTGTTGTAGTCGACGTCGAAACGGGTTCCCGGCAATCAACTATTACTTTTCAATGCAAGAACTAGAAGGTAGCTTAACGTTTAAAGTTGTCGAAATCTCGACCAAACCTTATTGGAAAACATCACTGTATTCGTTTATTGATAAATAAAAATATCCAAGACAATTAAAACCTACTTTTGTCATGCAAAGATTTCATATTTATAACAACTGATTGAAATAACTATACCGATTATTTGAGAGTTATTCAAATGGCTAACTTTGGATACCATCTCAATATTTAGCTAGATTATATAATAGTTAACTTAGGTACTTTTAATAACATATGGCATATTATACAATTTATTTATCTTATTTAGGCTCGTCAGACAGAAGAAATAATTCGCAAGCTAAAGTAAAATATAAACATATTAAAAATGTCTGTTATGTAAATAAAATATTTAAATTCTTTTACTTTCATTTTCTGCCGAATTGTGATTTATTTGTTAGATTACATTTATTCATTTCATCAGCCTATTGTGTTATTTTTGCAAACAACCTCTTTCGTGCGAACTAGAATAATATGCCACTCGAGGCTTGTAATTTCCGTCCACAATATGTAATTATCCTACCAAATCATGGAAAAAGTGAGGGTAAGGAATGTTGTATACACCAGTTTTGCGCATGCGTTACATTTAATGCCACTTCTCTTGGACAGATTTATAATTTCTGTTTCTATATTTAAATAAAGTGAAAGATTCGAAATATAATGTAATACTATCTAAAATGTTGTATTAATAAATTTTACAACTAGAATTATCTTAGCTTCGTCGAAACAGTATCTAAGCTGGCTTAATATTTTACTGCGATCAATAAAATCAGTCCTCGCGCCACTAATAAAATGGCATGATTTTTTTTTTCGTGTATAGCACAGGATAAAGCGGTGTTATCGCTTAGAACAGGGATTCGGTCAAATAGGTATAGCTGGGCTTGAAAAGTACCTTTATTTTACGCAATATCACAACCAAACAACCTGGAAACCATATTAGCCAGAACTACATCTTTAGCGAATATAGTTTCCAGACTTCGTAAGGGGACTAAGAAGACATTGCACTGTCTGCAAGCGTCATACATAATATTATATGAGCTTTATGTTGACGGCATAGCGACTTCTTTGAAGACTCGAAACCGCGAGTGTTTTACCGACCATCAAGGAGTCGCCAGCCTTCTTAGGCTGTGGTAACCGCTTACCAAAAAATGTACAAACAATTAAAATGTGGTTTCTTCATATGCAGCCTTGGAACGATAAGCACGTGTATTAACCACTCATAATTACCATTTTATTCCATCAGTTACATAATTTCGTAAAAGTTTAGCAGTGCCAATGGACTACAAATGACTTTTATATATTAAGATATATTTTGCATATATGTCTCGTTTTATGCGTATGTTAGCGACTGGTTATGGAACTTGTTTGGAAAGACGTGTAATAATAAAATCAACATAATGGCGCGGGAATGGGATGGGATCTTAAGTCATTTGGTGTTCGTATGTAATGTGATGAATAAAGAAATAAGAAACAGATTGATAAACTAACTGCCTAAAGGCAAGCACAATTTTTGGTTGAGAGTCCAATCCCGGGGCTGGCAGAATATGGGTGGAATGTATCACACACACATTTTTCATTCTCTTATCCTTTGCTTAAATATCCGGAACGATACAAGATCATAGACTGATATTAAAAAAATTGAGAACAGGTAGCAGCAGGAACGCACGTTTAGATATTCTCTAACATAGGTATGTCAAGGCATATCCGAATGCTTAACATTTATTTATCAAAACAATAATTTATTTATCAAATCAATTTTCATGGAAGTGATATTACACTTAATATCACTTCCATGGCGTAGATCTTACTATTCGGTTTCCAATATTATTAGTAAAAACATTATAAGAATTACTATTTATGCCATAAATATATTATGCAAAATCAAATATTAATAGGTAAATGTTACCTCTACAAATCCGATAGCTTATCTTCGTGGAAACAGTAACACCTAAGCTGGCTTATTATTTTACAGCAGACAATAAAATCAGTGCTCAGGCTAGCGCCACTAGATTGGCACATTTTTCTTATCTATGTTGCTTTTATAAGTAAACACCTAACTTGATATAAATTGACAAAAATATAATTATCAGTAAATTGGTTGTTATCCAATCATTTTGCCCGATCATGCCAGAATTATCAAATTATTTTTATAATTATGTCATATGATGATAGTGAATGTTTTCACTTGATGTATGCTCGAGTAACTGCCAATACATAATTGCTGATCAATGTTTTGTTTATGTATATATTGTACAGAGAAGATAACTTTGCAAGACGCTGGTAATCATGTATTAATCATATTCTTTTATAACTTATTTTCATTTTGTAAGCATCACAGTTTTCCAGAACAAAACCTTCCATACAATTAAAATAAAACTTAAATCTTCTTAAGCCTGTTTCGCCTGCAGATATCCAAGGTGCATATGCATTCGTTTAAATTGCCTCGCCTCTCCTCCAATATGGAGATTGAAAACAAGATCCCCGAAAATGCAATCAGTGCATGCATCAATTTCGGTTTCCAATGCCGAAAGTATGGCCACTAAGACACATTCCCCTTTTGAATGTCAGTCTCTTTATTATTGCTTCTAAATACATATATAATTAAAATACGCGTAATATTACGTTACACCACAACATATTTAAGTTTTTTTTTGCGCAACTATGTATAACTATTCGAAATAAACACGCAACTGTTCCAACGGCTGCTTGTTTATGAATGTTAACGGTAATTACAGTTCCAGAAAAGGTGTGTCTAGGGGTCAATAGTAGAACACAAAAAGTTATTTTGTATCTATAATGTTTTATAGTCGATTATTATCGGTATTATTTTAAATTGTTTATTGTATATATTTGTTTGTATATTAATAATGTTGGTGTATATAATCTATAAAGTTGCATTAAAATAATATTATAAGCGAGCAGAATTTGTGGGTGATGCCTAGTGTTGCAAGTAAGGTACACATATGCTGTGGTTATGGCTTTCTATTTAGGTAAGCTGTATGCTTATATGGTTTAAACAGCAGCTTGGTTGTTTTCTTGGCATTGCTTGTAATACCAAGAAATCTTAGCTATGTGTATGAGCGGCATTTTCCACTTACCATCGGGTGAGCTACTGGCCACCTACCACAGTAGCAATATAAAAATTCCAATGTCTAACGTAACTGCCTTTATATTTAGAGCCTAGGAATAGTTCATATGGTATTATTTATGTAATAATATCATATAACTAATTGCTATTAATCCCCTCTTTTTCAAGATACGGAACCAACAACGGACGAGGTCATTTCCCACTTATCGATTTCTGTTTGTTGTTTTTCTTTGACTCAAACTTGTTTACCATCAGGAATGAGTTCGTAAAAAACGTCAAAGCTAAGACCTGTATTTTGTAATCCGTTCCTATACTATTATACTTGGTTACACATGAATATATACATCCACGCCTGTATCCTTATATACAAAAGGGCAGATGTGTTTGATTTTGTACATTGTTTTACACACAAAAGCAAATAGCAATTACAAGCTTTTTTTTCGTGCAAACAGTATCAACTAATCATGCATAATTTTTCTATCATTAGACACTTAATTAAGAAACTGTTACACTACATACTACTACTATTAAACTTTACTAATTTTGAAGCTAATTAAATTATTAAATCTATTATATAATATATCTCTATCTCCCCGTGACCATGGCTGCTGAAAAGCAACCGAAACGTCGGGGAAAGTGTAAAATTAAATCAAAATAGTTATAATAGTTTTAATAATTTTATTAACTTCAAAATTAGTAACGTTTAATAGTAGTAATATGTAGTGTAACAGTTTCTTAATTATGTAATAGAGTGTCAAATAAACAACGCGATAAAATCCGTATATAGTAGTTTAATTTCAATGAATAACATTCGCGTAAACAGAAGACAATATTAGATATATTTTGCATACTTACCTCACCTACCAGATTTAAAATGCTTCATAACTTATCTTATTTATTATTCAGACATTTTTATTTAGGATTTGGCTAATGTAACTAGTTGACTTAAATATTATCAAATTATGAGTCAACAACCCAAAGAGAACTAATAAATAAGGTATTTATTAGTTCTCTTTGGGGGTCACGAAATATTGTAGTTCTCTTTAGGGGTCACGAAATATTGTGCGACTCTGTTGTCTTCTACCGGGTACGCATCGAACTCAGTGATGCTACTAGGAATTTTTCAACAGAATAAGTCTATAAAACTTTGGTTTCCCAGGAATCAAATCGAACGACTAATTGCGAAGTGGTGTGTCACAAAATATGCAAAACATTCTAGAAACGTTTAATTTTATAACGGTTTATTAGAATCGCAATATGATGGTAAATATAGATAGGCTAGGTTCTAAAGCAAATGTTTTTAATTTTTTATCGCTGCTTACCCGCGATATCAGTTCAAGGTAAATGATATAGCTAAAGGTAAACATTTAGATGTCGAGATTGAGGGCTTTGTATAAGCAAATTAATAAAGTATTTTGATATATTTTATATCGGCATATAGATTTATCAAGTTTAATATTACTAGATTTTTATTACGTGCAATATTCCGGCACAGGCAGGTGAGGTATTAGTTATCTTTACTACTATAAACTTAAAATGAGGCTGTGTTAGTATATTAAAAACTTTTTATCGATTTGCTCGACTCGCCGTTTGGTGTCGCAAATAGTCCAACGAATCGTTGCGTTTGACCGCGATCTCATCTGATCTTACGTAGAGATGCAGTCGACGATGGAGCACGCTTGCCTATAAGATACCTATTCACATGTCAATAGTCACAAATTCAAGTCACTATACACTAGTGACTTGAAGACACCCAGATTGTATCTACTCATCGGGCAACACAGACGTAGTGAATTCCACCCCTTTGCGCACCCCTGTACGCGTTATAAAAGTGGAAGCAAAGCGCTTCGTGCGTAAATCTATACTATATAATAAATATATGTTATATATATATATATATATATATATATATATATATATATATATATATATAATATATATATATATATATAATATATATATATAGTATATATAACATTATAAAGCTGAAGAGTTTGTTTGTTTGTTTGCTTGAACGCGCTAATCTCAGGAACCACTGGACCGAATTGAAAAATTCGTTATTTTTTTTGTGACCACCCAGAAATAGGAGCCCCGACAATTGAACGAGTCGCCAATTTGCCTGCGGCATATTTTAAAACAGCGAGCGTTTTTAAACGGACGACGCCGTTTGTAAAATACGGAATCATACAAATTGCCTGCGACATATCCACCATGTACCTGTGCCGCTGGTCTGTTTGTTTGGCCGTCCGATGGTAAAAAGGGGAAGGAGAAATCAAATTATGCAATTCCTCTGCACACTCTCCGGAATGTATCCGACAGAAAACCGAAAGACTGGCAACCATTACGACCATTCTCCAAGCTTTGGAGTCATGTGTTGACCAGTTGGTCCTAGCCTTTCGCTCAATTAACTCCAAAGCCTGCAGCTGACATTTTGCGGACCCATTCCATAGGTGAAAACAATACCTACTCCATGCAGGATCGAACTTTTGCTTGGTACAAATTAAGCAAATGTTCAGGCATAAAATACTGCCTCACCTTATTTAGGAAGCTCAGCTTTTTGGCGCCTAGTCGGGCTTTTGTCTCAATATGGGAGCCAAAGTTAAGAGTTGGAGTCAATGACATACCCAGAAGCTCAAGACGATCAGTTATCGGCACAGATATATCTCGGCACGTTGGAGCCAGTTGGAATGGGCTCTTTTTTGCGGAGAACAGACACGCCTGGGTCTTAGAGCCATTGAACTTAACCATGTTGGAAGATGCCTTACTTTAACTAAAACAGATATTCAAAAAAATTATAGCTGTCTCTCTATTTGTCCTAAATTACACATAATCTACCAAATGGACTTAGATGCAGTTTTTACGGTTTTGTAGCCAGTAATTCAACTTTAAAATCGAAATGCTGTACTCAAAATCGTTTAATGTTTACTTAACTTATTTAAGTGACTCCGGTTTATGTTAAATTCTTTACAGAAATCAATAAATGTGTCTGAGTGTGATGCAACCCGTTACGTTTCATTTAATGTCGTTATGTACAACAGATATGGTGCATAGTATGATCCGCGTAATTGACGTCGCGAGTAAACTGTTATCCACGTGGATGAAGACGCCGGCAAAACCTAGTGACTAATAATGTGTCATCATTATTGATGTCATAGTTTTTGATTATACGAATAAAAATAAAATATTGGTTTAAGTGATCGCCTCGCTGCCACTGTAAAGTGTTGTGGGACAAAATCCGTGTGTCCAAACAACTATGTGTGAATCCACAGAATTTATTCCTATTGTCGCAATTGTCTTTATAAAAAAGAAAGGAAATAGTCAGTCTCTCAGGAAGCTTACGTTATGATATCCACATTTCGCTCGGCATGTGTAAGTTCCATACACAACAACACTGCCTCACCCGAGATCCGTCCCGAAGCCTCATGAGCAGTAATAACTAAGCGTAGCTTACATACGACTAGCACCCCCAAAACCTTTATTGTTGAAAATTTTTGTGGAGCTACTGATGATAAGTGAGTGAACTTTTCAATGAAACACGAAACGACTTTTGTAGTTCCATTTACGACTATAATAATTTAGTAGGAGGTACCTGTGTACTATGGCAAATGGCTTAACCTATTAGGAGGCAGCGGCACACCGGCGGCATATACAATAAGTTTTTAATTATGTCTGGTATTCCAAGACTTGACAGGTTAAGGCAATCACAGCAAAATAAAATTCACGTTTAATCTCTTAGCCAACGCTTTTGAGTCATTAAAAGATTTTTTAAATATGTTACACAGACGAAAGTTATACACGTGCTTAGGAAGCGGTACAAGCTCCCAATAGTAACATTAATTTGATTAACACACATAGAGCATTGCGTTAAACTATCATTATTCAAATCTCCGTGAAAACATAACTAACAGACATCACAAAACGTTTACGTTCGTCTCAACAACGTTTTTACTAGTAGGTAATACTTCAATTGCGAAATGCTTGATTCTAATCTTTGGCTTAAATTTGACCTGTATTATTTCCTCCTAAGGGTCGATCTTTCAATCGTCACTTTTATCTTGGTAATATCAAACATATTAAGAATATGTTTGACCTTTTGACAGCTTTTGTGTAGAAAACATGACAAGCCGCCGTATGTATTCCTCAGGCAAAATTTATTTGGCGATTGAATATCGCCCCTAAGCTAATTATAGTATTGTATTATCAATATGTTTTTGTTGTTAACAGCCCACGTTCGGTATAATGGCGCCGGAATCTGCGCTGTTGTTCGTGATTCTGAGTCCGTCAAGCGCATACTACAAGACTGGCGGCGATGGCGCTGTCTCCATATACGCTGATCCTGCGGTCGTACGCGCTTTCCCTGGAGGAGTGGGCAATAGGAAGGTCGGATCTAATTATGGACCGACGATAGGTGAGTACTAAGTATTTTGACTATTCAGATAGGTATCATAGACTTAGGCACCTGTTTGCATTCGTTTAATTTCATTACTATAGATAGATTAGCTAATGGTAGTCCATGCAGTCTGTTACTGGCTATCAACAATCGTTGACAGGTAATATAAAGTACACCACTCTTCAGGACACCACGTTGCCACTGCAGCATAGTCTTAACCTCTTAGGCATAGACATCCGCCACGACCTTAACTCTAGGGATTACATCGAGTGTAATCACCACAACTGCACGCAGACTCGGGATTCTAAACAAGATGCGGAGTTTCTTTACTCCTGAACAGCGGTATTTGCTGTACAAGGCCCAAGTCCGCAGCAGCATGGAGTACTGTTCGCACCTTTGGAATGGTTCCGCTAAGTACCTACCCGATGCCTTAGATAAACTGCAGCGTCATGCCATACGTTTAATCGACAGCCAGGAGGTTACGAAGGACATCGAACCGCTACAACTTCGTAGAGACATTGCGTCCCTTAGCGTATTCTATCGCCTCTATCATGGCGAATGCTCCGAAGAGTTATTTGACCTCATCTCACCTTCCCCCTTCCTTTTGAGAACCACACGTGCCGGTCTTCGTAACCACGGATGGACGGTTAGCACAAGCCCGTCTCGCACCAAAAGGTTCAGCAATTTCTTCTTATGCCGTACCATATAACTTTGGAACGGTCTTCCGGCACATGTGTTGCCTCCCTTCTATGACATCGGGTCCTTCAAACGTAGTGTGAAGAAGCATCTGGTCAGAGCTTGACACTGACGACGGCTAGAAGACATCTATCTTCTCCTCGTCATCACTGTCTCTGGACTGTAATTGGCCATTCCATCAGGTCCGAAACAATCACTTTGCCGTGTCACTATAAAAAAAAAAAAGCAGTAAGTCCGCAATTTACTCGCCCGCCTCCTAACGTATCACAGCGTAGTTAAATTCCTTTTACTAGACGTTGACACGCTGACATTTTCCCCCTTTATATTTATTCAGTACCTACTATGACTGAACAAATATATCTATTAACCAAATTAAACAATAATACCATTGTATTATAATAAAACATAAATTAATTAAGTAACATTAACCATTATTATCGATGACATTCGCATTAGATGCAAATATATTTTAATTAACAAAACGGTTCGTTCATAGTGAATGCATAAACACAGTAATCGCATAAATAAATACATATGTTATTCTAAACTGTATAAGTAGTTTATCATTTAAGTGTGTAACTGGTGCTATCTAGAATAGTCGGTGTATTCTGGTAATGTTCACAGAGGCCACGGCGCGTGCAGCTAAAATGGGTCATCACCAAGTGTTGTGGCTGTTTGGGCCCAACCACGAGCTCACCGAAGTCGGCGCGATGAACATCTTCATGGTCTACGTCAATGAACAAGGAGGTAATTTCTAACAAATTGTATTTTATGTAATCTACCGCATAGTTCTTGGGAACTTAGCAAGTATTGGAACAATGGAAACTACTAACACCTGGGTGTTAGTAGTTTCTAACTACCTAGTTACCTTTAGTTGCCTACGTGAATTTTTCCGTATGTGTGCACTCGGTGCACTGTCCGTGCCGATGCGATCTCTTAAACTCAGTGGTCATTCGTCAAGCGTCATTCTGGACTCACTGTAGCTGAGATACAGAATTATTTACATTATATGTACTATAAAACTGAATATTGTTTGTTTGAACCAATAATAGAATATGTTGCAAAAGAACACAAAATCTGCGAACTGAAACTGAAACTGAATATTGTTTGTTTCGAATGAATAATAGAATGTGTTGCAAAAGAAAACTCCTTACGTTTGCAGACTTTTAAAAAATAGGACGTATGTTACATGTCTTAAAATCATTATTCTATTACTGGTACATTGAAACCAATTTGTGTTATGGTTCACAAATAATACCTACCAACCCGCACTGGGCCAGCGTGGTAGACTGACCTAACCCTTCTCACACAGAGAAGAGGCCCGTGCCCAGTGGGCTGTTTAATACAGTTTTCATTTTCAATTTTCAATTTGAACCAGTAGTTCCTGAGATAAGCGCGTTCAACCAAACAAATAAACAAACTCTTCAGCTTTTTTAATATTAGTATAGATTACTTCTGCACGTGTAGTTATTTCCGCTTTTATTTTAACCATTTGATACGGCATTTATCTTTTTCTATATGTTATCCGCATTCTCATTCCTTTTATATTTCTTTTTAATATTCTATATTAATAGCGATTGTGTCATACAAAGCAGGCAATTAGAAGAATCATACATTTTTCTATTTTCCTTAAATAATTGTTGTGTACTTTAGTACATGATGACTTATTTAATGAAATAGAGTAGATAAAGTACTTAAAAGATTTTTTATGAAAACAACATAAATATTCATCGTAAATAGGCATAGATTCTAAAATTTGGGTTTGGAATAAGTGTCCACGGTATCTCAATATTTCCCTCGCACTTACGCATTTAGAGTTTACATCACAATACATGACGAGCATCCTTTTGATTTGACAAGTATTACCATCCTTTAAAGGCTTCTTCCCATTTGTTTTCGCGTAACGTTACTTATTTATTATTGTAAAATAAAAATGGCGAATGACCTATGGTTTTTAGCTAAACGTTACATTATGTCGTCTGTAAGAATAAACGAAGAACGCTGTCACGCGTTTAACGGTTGGATATCCATGTAAGCGGGTGATATTATAATGTTATCGGGTGCGCCGTTGTCGCTCCGACCTTTTGACCGGTAAATTCTCGTCTCATATCTGAAGTAACAATTAGGGTCAGTAACATCACTTTGATGTCCTTTAACATTTAACAAACAATAAAGATAATGTCAACCTTATTTATAAACCTTCTGTTGGGCGCAAGATTCCTTTCGGTACAAGAGCTGTTAGGTTATAGCTATCTTTGAGAATATTATGGAAAACTTGCGGGTGTGAAAGTTTCTCAGGTTTATTTGTGTTCGAGATATAATAAGCTATTCAAGAGAGAAACCCATTACGTCACATTGGAAACAAATAAGCTGAAAACGACACAGTTGTTGCCAGTACTTTCCCTATTAATATTTTTATTTAGTATGCGATAAAGAAAAGATGTCTACTTACCGTGGCATGGAGTTCGAGATCTCAGGCAACCTATTAGTCTGTCCGCTAAGCTATTTCAATATAACAATTACAATATAATATTTGTTTCGCAGACAAACAGTTGAGTACCCCGCCATTGAACGGGCTCATCTTGCCGGGAGTGACGCGGCGCTCGATCCTCGAGCTGGCCGCCCAGTGGGAGGACCTCACGGTCAAAGAAGAAGTCATCACCATGGACAAGGTCATTGAACTCAACAACAAAGGACGGGTAAGTTTGCTTTACTTAATTACCCTTTGTCGTAAACACGTGATTTTATAATATAATACGTTGCAATAACAAAACTGATATGATTTTTATATCAATTGTTGTGTTGACAGACATTTTAAACCTTGAACTTATGTTTATAACATTAAATCTGTGCTCTCTAACTAGGCAGATGTATATTATACCACATTACACAACATGTCAGTCTTGTACCTAATAAGGCAGAACCGTCCTATCGTTATTAAATAATATCTATTCTAAACGACGTCCGAAATTACTTACCAAATAATATTATAATTAGTTATGGTTGAGAAATTAACACCCGGTTTCTAAAAGGCAAATCAACATAAAATGACAATCAAACGAAAGTCAACTGCTGCGATGGGTTGATTGAATTAGCAACAGCCAATCAAAGCACTTGAAATGAGTTCGATTTTGACACGTCGCTGATTATGTTTCCAGATTGCTTTCATAGGAGGCTATTAAAGTTTTCGTGTCGTTACTGAAAATTTTATTACCCTACTATAGGAGCTGGCTATTTGTGGTACGAAAAAGAAAAGAAGTAAGATATGATATTGAATGCCTACTTCTTCTTCTCCTTACCCTACAGGTTTAATCTGTATTAAAACCGGACAAATTTACGTTGTAAAGCCTTGTGAATAACCAGGGTCACATAAACTTATGTATGAAGATAAGACAATTAAAATATGTAATTTTCAGCTATTGGAGATGTTCGGCGCTGGTACGGCAGTAGTGATCAGCCCCATAAGCAGGGTTGGTTTCTTGGACCATGAGATCCAAGTACCAACCATGAAGCAGCCGCAGCCAGTATTCCAAAGGGTCAAGGACACGTTATTGGCCATACAGTACGGTCACATAGAGCATCCGTACGCGAAGGTCATATCATAGTGATGTGACCGGCGCGAGCGCGCGAGTGTGGGGGACTACAGACTATATAATTACATCTGTGAATATACATATCAAGAAACAGTGTGCGCTGGAATAATCAGAACACTTTCTGTGCCTAAAGTGTACATGATAAGTAAATAATTTATATTATTATTTAAGTGATAACTTTTATCGATAATTTAAGGTTAAATTGAACAGAGAGGAATGTACAATGCTGCGCATTTTGTACGACAAAAATCGTCTAGTTATAATACTGTTATCATCGCGCTATCGATGTCGACGTTTATGTTTAATTTATTTATTAATTATCAAACATCTTCGTAAGGACGTAATAGGTATTATTTTATTCTACTGTGAAAGTGGATATCAGGTCTGGCCTCGAAATATCTGACGATTGGTTACGCTTAGGGAACATCAAGAAACCTCTTGTCACGTGACTTTTGTCACGTCAGCTTGCTACGTTAATATTTACTCGTGTTTGCGGAGGAACTCTGTGTGATATGACATGAAGCGCTTATGCAATGACAAGCACTTTAGTGTGTCTCTTTCTTTATTATACGTTTATTATGTACAGCTATCTGTATTGCGGACCATTGGATATTTTTGTCACATCACACAAAGTCTCTTTATTTATACAAATTGTGGGGCGACTTTTTTATCGTGATAATGTCACTGTGGACAACCCTATATCTAAAACCCGCTAGTCGGCTTCCAATCTCGGATAAAAAAGGTAGCTACTAAGCACAAAGAAAGAAGTAAATTCAATAGTGACATACTCGGAGAGATAAAGAAATATGTAAGCAGTTATAGGAATGTCGCAAATACCTATTCAAACATGACTGTATTACGTTACTATAAAAAATATTTGGTAAATAGAAATTGAATGATTGTAAATATATGTTTAGCTTTATTTAATTATAAATATCAATTACAAATGGTGTTGTTGCTGTGTTCAGAAACTAATTTGATATCAGCCATTGAATGTATTCTAGTCTGTGTGGGAGTTAGACACAGGTTTATCAGCTCAGAGAGAAATTCGATGGTCCAACCCATCTCCCAGGGTCAAACATGGGAGATGGGTTTGACCATCGAATGTCTCATCGCTAGGGTTGCTAGACGAACAGAACTAGAACTACATATAAGTAAATATTCCTATGCACCAAAACCATCTTGCATAATGACAAATACAAGTTTAATATTATATACAATAAATAATAAATATTTTCAAGTTGTCAAGGTTCGTTGTAGTTGTTTTGACTATTTATGTTTAAGTGTCACTTGTGTTGTCGTTTAGACAAATTACTGTTATTACACGTCAAAATTTTTACAACTCGTTTGTGGATGATGTAAATATCGGTTTTAATTAATTATTTAAAAAATTATTTAACAGAATTGGCAAGCAAATTACTGTTATTATACGACAACAAATGATTTTAAAATTAGTTGTTTAGTTTTCTACACAATCGACACCATTTACTCATAAATAATGTTTTGTATATTAATGTATTTTATTTGTTAATAGATTTAGAAGCAACTGACTAAAACTTTTGCCAAAAAAATATATATTTTAATCTGTAAATTGATTGAAAGTTTGACGGAATTATCAATTGTTGTGATATTAACGTATAATTAAATATAAAGTCGAAGCTCTACTCTTACTATTAGTAACAAACATAATTTTGTAATATATGCCTACAATATTTGTTCGCAAATGCAGCTTTCAACTTATGCCCAGTGAATTGAGGCAATAGATTGCTTTACTGATCGTTCTGTACTGATCTTTCAGATAAATTATTAGTAACACTTGTGCGTGTAATAGAAAGGTTAAGTCACACGTCATAACAATAACAGCGTACAATAACGCAAGATTCCCTTTTCAAAGTAATCTCTTTGCTCTGGTTAAAAAATTTCTATATCGTTATTGCATATGAACTAATCCAGCCATTGTATTTATTTTATCATTTGCAGTAACAAGCCGATTTCGCCAATACATGGTTCTTCGTTGTTAAAAACCATCAATTTTGATGTGTATTCGGTCTTTACTCTGTGTACTGAAACCATACACCCTTAAAATGTGACTTGACCTTCCTGTTATATGATGCTTATTAATAAATATTATAATAAAAGTAATGGATCTTTTGATTCTCGTTAGATAGTTTGTAATTATTTTTGTCTAGGTATGAGAACACTTTTACAAAATAGCCAGAAAATACTGGCTACTTTATGAATTTGTAGCTAATATAACGACTGTTCGACTTTAAAACAATAAACCACGTTTGTGTACCTAAATATAAACAGTATGACGAACAAAAGTCAGAAGTAAGCTTACTGATTACATGCATTTTTCTAGTCTAAGGTAAGAATCTGTATGAATCGTTATATATTTATAAATACATTTTTTTTAATCTATTCATATTTTATTGAGTTTTTGCCCTGTAGTTTATTTTTTTAACAATCACGGTGTCTGACGTTCCGCCTGATGGTAAGTAATGAGTGGTCTAAGGTCGTTTGTAATTATTTATAATATTATGTCGTTTATTATTATAATTGCTAACTTTTTTTCATCAAATAGAGTACATTTACTTAATGAGTTAGTAAAATAAAGTGCGTCATCTGAAAATAAAGTTAGTATTATTTATTCTACTATTATTACCACGTTTTGATTGCATCTAGCAACATTTAACGAATATTTATTTTCAAGAAACGTCTTAATCAAATCTTTAAAATATATATCAATATTAAAATAGATAAATAATTAGTTTTTTTGTGAAATTTGACGGAGCGTTGTTTTTGTTTCTTGTAAAAGTCGACATAGGCAAAATAAAGTATTTTACCCGAACGAACGTTCAATACTTTATTATAAAGTACGGTTGGCAACCCTATTTGAAAAACAAAAGCATCATTTCTTAAAGCATGTTGGGCCTCCGGTACCCTCACTCACTTGACGAAACACAAACGTAAGCGCTATTTCACCGGCCCATTCGTGCCGAAGCGTGGCTCTCCCACGGTAAAATTTGTATGAAATAACTGGCCTACAAAACTTAGGTTACGCGAACTAATATCAAGTGTAAAGCGTAGTAGACTATGTAGGCCGTATATATTTAAGCTAAACTGTATCGGCAGACAACGCACAAGTAGTGGTTCACTGTCCCCAGTTGAGACTGTCCAAATAGATCAGTGGAACATTACGTACCTTTGTACCAAAACACTAACCTATTGGAAATCTTAAGACGGATGTTTTGTTTTTAAATAAGTACGAGATTGATTATTATTTATGGGATTATTTTATTATTTTCTACTTCTTAAGGAATTATGTTTTATAAACTAATAATATAACTAACGTAGGTATACCAAATAAATTATGAAGTTGAAATAAATATTTGATATAAAAGGGGTAACTAGAATTCATTTCTCTAATAGGCGTCATGGAACTGCTCTGCATCAAAGTTGAGTGGTACATTGGCCAGAAGACTTTCAGCATTAGCTTAGGTATTCTTACCGCGACATAAAGACCAGCTTTCTGGTTGCGAAACTCGTCTATTTCTTATATTACCTGTTATTTATGCGAAGGTAATCAGCACAAACATAAACGTTTAGATTACGAATAATATGTGGATATAAATGTTGTTTTTGGAAACATGTCAAACGTCAAAACGCAATTTAGGTCATACGTCTCTTTTTCGACATCGCAAAAACTTCGCTCTTTCTAATCCTGTTCCATAGTTCTCCCTATATTCTTGCAGCCTTCACATCTATGCCTAATATAATATATACCCACCTTGATATAACCCCTCGTTGAACAACGAACATCATTATCGACAATCAATTATAGTGTTTAAATATTTCTAATTTAACTATCCCTAATAAAGCGAACCTCATCAGAGCAAATACTTAGATTTTCGATACGCTACAATTATCTTGCGAATTGGAAAAATATTTAAACCATTGATATCTTATCTTACTATCTATTGTAAGGTATGAGAGGTCATATTTTACGTCGTAATAATTTGTAATCTAGATTTTTATACGGACTATTCCTTTAGTCATTGCTAACCGTTTGCCGATAAGAGACCAACTGTACCTATTAAATTTGCTATCATAATGTTAGCTAATTTTGCTTAAGTAGGTAGATATATTAATAACTTTAATTTTTCTAATTCTGCCTATGTGTGTCTTGAAATGATCGATATATCTATATTAAATAGCCTATATCTTTCTTCAGCTTTCAAACTATGTTAATACGTCCAATAAAGTTAGTTCAGCAATCTAGTTGTGAAAATATGACAAACAGGGAGATACTTAGGCGTTTATTATATAAATGTGGATAAGTAACAACCTACAGTAAAGCAGTGGTAGCCTAGTGGGAGATGTGAATAGTCAATGATCGCTTACTTTAACGGTGGAGGATAACATAGTGAGGAAACCTGCTTATTCTGAGAGTTCTTCATAATGTTCTCGAAGACATGTGAAGTCTGCTAACCCGCACTGAGCCAGCGTTGTGGACTATGACCTAACCCTTCTCACACTGAGAAGAGCCCGTGCCCGGCAGTGGGACAGTTTAATTTAGAGCTGATATTATTATAAGTAACAAAAAACGCACATTTAAAATTAGGTATCTATGGTAAAGCGCGGCCTGTAGCACTGGACTCTTCTAGAATTAAGACACGTTTGATTTCCTATTTCAATTGCAATTATATATTGATTAATGTTTACTGTTTAGGTCACAGGTACGAGGAAAAATTACAATCACTGGGTTAATTAAAACACTCTTCCGCGTTCTTCTTTAGCGGTCGCGATCGGTGTAGTGTTTATCAAAGCAACTTTTATGAATAATTATCTAATTATTTACATCATGTGTTACTCTGGTGATATCTATATCAAAAAATAATTAGATGATTTGCTCTTTTATATGTAACGTTAATAGTTACGTTTTGGTTCAGTGTGACATCGAGATTACGACTATTTGCCCAATCTATCCTTACTAAGTTATTGTAAATCTGAAAGTATTCTCTTCTTCACAGATTGACATGATTTGCCATAGGACACAACAATAAATTTTTCTATTGAGAGGACCATAGAAAAATGCCTTTCGTAGTTTCATGAGCCCGTGAAACACCTACGAGATATGTAGTTTATAGCTGGCGACTGACGTATATATTGCCCGGCTTCTGTGAGATAGACCTTTAAAACCAAGGCAGTAAGGTTGTAGGTAAAGTAAAGTAGTAGGTAGGTACCTACTTACATACAATAATAGCATCCGGTATTTTTGTGCATTTGTATGCTTTAACTGCATAATGGTTTAACTTATTTGAATGTGGTTGCCGAACTTTCCGTATTGAAATAAACTTGGCCTGACATTTAATGTTTATGTAATTTAAAAACAAATAAAAATGTACGTCATTTATAAAGTGCGTTTTAATAAGTAGAAGTCCTTGTTTACGCGTATGAAATGAATATGCAAGTAATTACGCATTACTAGGAACAATTACAACTACGGATAATGAAACGGATTAACAAATCGGATAACGTTACTACGTGCTAAAATTGATTGTCATGAGTACTTTGCACACGGATTTATTGAGAAGAATACAAATCGGCTATTGGGTTAGTTGACCTAGGTCTAAAAAAACTGTAAGATATGTAGGTCTCTTTCTATGAAATAATGCTTTGGTTCTTCTAGATGTGATTACACCCTTAGATATTGTAAGGTGGTTACAACACAGCATCGTAGCATTTCGTTTTAACAGCACATACCGAAGCGTAGTAAAAACCTATGGTAGAGATATTAGTCGGTGGGTCCAGAGAATGGTCCAGGAGAGACTTCCTTCGTATTGCCGGCATTCGCGGTTTTATTTTTCCGAACCTAAACGGCGATGGCCAACATACCAAATTTGAAGTTTGAGTTCAAAGAAGTTATAAGCAAGTAAAGAAAATCTGTGTTTCAATTTTGCTTTATTAATAAAAACAATAAATACAAATAGAAGTTTGTAACTAGTTATTATTTATTCTGGAGGTAGAGGCAGATCGTCATCGAAGTCATCCGCGTGTTTCTTCTTTGTCTCGGCTCGTATGATGGAC
This sequence comes from Catocala nupta, assembly GCA_963675205.1. Lineage (NCBI taxonomy): Eukaryota > Metazoa > Arthropoda > Insecta > Lepidoptera > Erebidae > Catocala > Catocala nupta. Next base: position 19,686,396 of record OY776081.1, read on the forward strand.
CGGTTGACTGGCTGCAAGCCCTCCTGCGCATTGCCTCCAGTATATCTGTGCACGACAATACACATTTTATCAGTGTCGTGAAAATGAGTGCATATGCAACTAGAGATTATGCGGTAGCAGGTAGGTAGCAGGTAACCTCACCTCACTCCTCACACCTCACCATATAGGCCTGATCCACGATTATGCAAATAAGTACAATACTTACTGATTTTTTATCGTGTATCTCTGTAAAAGTCTATGAACCTTTGTTTTTATAGGCGGAACATAAGTAGGATTTAGAACATATTCTTTAGACAACAATTATACATAGGTAGGTACCTACAAGCGTTTGGGAGTGGTTCGTATATACTCACCTAAGTCTTCGAGAGCTCGAAGATCAATATTTTCTTATTCTGAGAATGAGAGACCTGATACATATTATGGCAAAATATATTACACGGTTAAAAGCAATTTTGTTTGAAGTTACCTTTAGTAAGCGCGATACGCGTATATATGTATTGAATAGATTAATGAATGAACCCAATAAATATTCAGACGACTGACCCGCGGGTCGTCATAGTCTGAGTTTCGAGTGTGAACGTCTGGTGCGCAGTAACGTTAACAGCGCCGTAATATCGCTCCCGCACAACGGTTAAATAGGCTAACCCGAGTAACCCGTTCTACTCGTGAACAATGTCATTGTACCGCCACCCTCGTGTCACGTTCAACTACAACTATATTACGTCAAATGGAAGTTTTCGCGCGATTTCCATAACTAAATAATCTATACCTAGATACATTTATTATTACAGTTATTACTTATAGCGCCACCGCGCCGGTGGAGTAGTTTATGTATTACAAGATGGTAAAAGCCTGATAGTATGCGATGAGCATGGTCTATGGCCTCTTGCAATAACAGGGATATCGTCGCTCGCGTGTTGCTAATCCTTCCAAAAGAGTCGTTGTACTGTGAGAACAAGGAGCAATATCACACATACCCCTTTGTGGGGTTTCAAACTGTGGCCTTAACAAGACTAAGTCTACTGAAAAATATTTCCTTTTTCACCGAGACCAAGACTTGTCAAAACTTTCAGGAATGTAATAGAGAAAATCTCAATGAATGTAATAAATTCGTCGATATCGCAAATACATATACAGTGCGAGTTTTCATAAAGTGCACATGGAAAAATAATAAAAAAAAACACAATATTCTTCGATTTATACCTATTTATATTTTTCTTTAGTAGTTATGGACCTTGTACCAAGAAAACCTTTTAACTTTTGAACCAGGTGGTTAATCGTGTTGAAACAAAAACTCGTGGGCCTGCCCGCCAGCCGATCAGCACCAGGTCCGAAAGGTGGCGTGCGTATTCCCACGCGCGCCTGTGTCGTGTGTCCTCCCTCCCCTCTCCTGTTGTTTAGTGGCCTGCCGTTTCATACGTCGGGCCGCAACTTCGGCGGGGTCGCGACTGCATATGAAAGTGATTCGCGTGGCTCCGCCGATTGCGGTTTTGTCGAGGAACACCGTGGTAGGTTTAGTTGGTAATCGGTAATATTACCTCCTGGTCCATTATTATCATCATAACCATCTCTCTTTTACCCCGGTGAGTCGGACATAACCCCTCCGTTAGCCTCCGCGGTGGGATATGCGTCAAAGCATTCCACAAGTAAAAATAAAAGTTAACATATTATTATGTTCCATAATCAGAGTTATTTTGTGCTGGAGGTTATTTAATCGCATTCTGGACACCATTTTTTTTGACTATCGATATCACAGACACGCACGCACAAGCAAACATTACATACCCATATCCCTTGGCCAGTGCGCTGTCAGCGCGAGAGTCGCTGGAGCGGCGAGAGCTGGGCAAGCGCGGCGCCGCTGTTGCGCTGTCGCCACGCGTTCCACCTGCGGACATGTATGCATTACAATATAAAAACATATTATTAAATAAAAAGCTAAAATAATAGTAAAACCTGATATTAGAATACTTATGTTTTTTGTCCCCTTCTAAATTCAAGTAACACGCAACTTTAAAAACGTTCCTAGCTCAGCACTATACGAATAGGTAATCAGATAAATCGTAATCTCACTCATCTACCACTACATCAGGAAAACTCATCAAAAATACTTATAAAAAACAACTACAGAATATAGGTATACTAAGTTTATGCAAACAGATAAAGATTTTAGTGGAAATCCCAAGTGTAATTTGATTACGGCGTATACATACTAAAATATGCGATATATTACATGGCTTAGTGACGTAGCGGTCGGTGGTGTGTACGAATCCTGTGCATGATGAATCACGTGATGTCTCGGATTCACTTTCCGGGTCGGGCAGTGTCATTGGGTATATCAGTCAAGAAACTCAGTAGAAGTACGGAGTCTGGCACTTTATTATGTATAAAAAATATCTAGTCTAAATAATTGCGTTACCTCTTATTTGGTCTATCGGCGACTGACTGGTCCCCGAAGATAGGCTGCCAGCTGACGTAACGGATACTATAACAAAAGATACAGAAGCTAGGTAATATCGAACCCATTCTCAGATCGCTACATATCGATGTCTTCCCACAGATAAGATTAGAGCGCAAATATTGTAAACAATTATTCATGTTCATTATTATTACCTACTCATCAGAATTAGGCCGCTGTTTTTTTCCGTCAAAGATAATTAATTGATTGCACTAAGCAATTTAATATACTTAGAAAGACAAATGTAAAGAGTGCATGGATAGTGTCGTAGTAAAAGTAGTTAGTATAGTTACAAGATACATAGCTACTGATCATTGGTTTTACTCATTTGATAATTAGATACTGTTATATTATAATACCTATATTTGTATTTTGTACCTACACCTGTACTCACATTAATATTCTTTTGTTAGACTGACTAGTTTTGGGACTGGGTAGGTATTTGTAATGTTTCTGCGCTACAAGAGTTGTCCATAGTGCGTAGCGAACGCATAAGGTAATGCCCACACTAGGAATTATACCTGTGTCTTAGGGGACTTTACAAACATTTATACAACGGACGAGGTACAACTATTTGTGGATTTTTTGACTTTGAAATTTTTGACAAATTGTGTTGCATGATCCCTCAAATCAATATATCAGTATATCAGTGCAGTCAAAACGAATAAAACGAATGTTGATGTAAACAAACCTTGATCCTTTTGCTTGACTCTAGCCTGAGCGCGCTGCAACTCCCGGGTCCATGCGGTGGTCTCAGCAAGCCCCTGGTCCCCACAAAGCTTCACTATTAATTTTAAACCTGAAAGATTAACTCATTATTAACCTTGACTATTTAAACAATAACGCATGCCCGTAAGAGCTCTGTACATATTATGTATTTTAAGTATGGTCAACCGGTTCCTTACTAATATTATAAATACGAATGTAGCTCTGTTTGTCTGCCTGTTACCTCTTCACGGCTTAAAACCACTTAACCGATTTGGATGCAATTTGGTACAGAGATAATTTAAACCTCGAGGAATGATATAGGATAGTTTTATTGATGTAGGTACCACGTGGTCTGAGCCGCGCGTAAAAGATCGTATTACATACGATTCTTAGTAGCAAAACAATATAGTGTAACACTTTGTCGACAATTGACAAAAGGCTACCCCTGTGGTTTTACCACGACATATTGTCATACTTCACGATGCTTATCGACACGTTTGCTTGTCGCCACAATTCCTACGCATTTTTAATAGTTCAGTGGCAATATTATCAGAAGCTACAAGTGCCAGAATACATGTATGAACATGCCGAGGAACAGATAGACTATCTACCGGTTCTCTGAGCTTATAAATGTACCTATTAATAAGTAGGTATCTGACAAACATTATTTTTATATAGGTACATATTTATATTACCAATAAACAACTTTAAAATATAAATCTTATTATATTTCAGCAGCGCTTAAAGGTTCCTAGGTATCTACCTAATTGATTATTTTTATTCACCTAACATAAACCCGAAAGACTTTCCGAAACTGGAATGAGTGGGCACCTGGTGGTCTCTAAATATTACATACTTTTAATTACACTTACTTTTATTATAATATGTATTACGTTCAGTCGATAACTAAGGTCCTTCAGAACACACTAAGTTGTACAAAGAAGCATAACAAAGAATCTTTACTGATATTATTATATTTATTTATATAAGTCTCGTTTGCTCCAACGACCATCGGTCCTTCGAGTGTGATACATTAGGCTTTGTGGTTCTCTGCAAACTCTGCCTAATCTTTCAGAGATATATTGGAATAGTGCTCAAAATTACTAACATTGAACGTTGTCAGGAAATCTGGTGTTCATTTTCTTGTATAAGGTCAGAGCTTCCTGGTACTTGCCGCTGGCACGCAGGCATGCACCCATCAGCAGGCCCCATTGTGGCTATCAGCACATAGTAATGTTTAATTAAGACTTTATTCCTTTAGTGAGGTTCGAGGTCAATTTATGTAAATAAACAACAGAAAAAACAATAGATAAAGGTTAAGAAAAACTGCGCCGCCCAAATACATAGATTGGAATTAAGATTGGAGATTGATAATGACTTGACTAAGGAAATGAGAGGATCTGTGTCTAAAGATGGGCACATGTGTATTATGATAATAATATATAATTGTTAAACATATATAGACTGTATAAAGGATAAAGTAAGAAAGGTAAAATTCAAATATTGGTACGATGGAAAAATAGAACAACACATCATATTGACTTTGAATTAAAAGAGAAGTGTGAAATTTCAAACCAAATTTTTTGATTGACAATTCGGTCGAATACGGAACCATAGTTGCCGAAATGTGGATGTGAAAAACCTCCACCTAACGTATCCATAAGATGAGATGATATGTTACCAATGAGCAAAGTTAAGTGCTTACGTTATTAGGTTGAAGTCGTGCGGCACGTCTATAGTACTGCAGTGCTACTTCCGGCTGAGCTTCACTGGCCAGCCATTCAAGCGCCGACAGCTCACACGGCCATACTGCTTCCACCTAAACCAAAGCAATCCTAACTTCACTACATATTATAAAACAAAGTCCACCGCCGCGTCTGTTCGCGATAAACTCAAAAACTACAGAACGGTTTTTGATACGGTTTTCACCAATAGACAAAGTGATTCATGATAAAAGCTTAAGTGTATAATTTGTTGAGATTTTCGTACTACCCGTGCGTCGCTAGTAATATTATAAATGCGAATGTGAGTTTGTATGTTACGCATCCACGCCTGACTACTCGACCAATCATCATGAAATATCACATATACGTTGTCAGGTGTAGGTACTTTTCATCCAGAAAAAGCACTGTTACTAACATAACCTAACCTACATTTACGCGAGCGAAGCCGCGGGCAGAATCTAGTTCACAAAAAGTACGCTACGGGACTATTGGTATATCCGTGAAATTACACAACATGTACGTTGCTAGTATTGATAACACAGAGGTGACACCTCACCACGTTACTAAAGCGCCAGGTGTTACGAATCAGTCTCCGCACTGCACAAATATTTGTATGGTACCAAGCACTTAGGAAATAAGGAATATTTTTGTTATAAATAGATAGGTACCAGGCACAACGTAAAGTTGTTAATTTTATATGTATCTACAAGAAAAGTCGTATGTAATCCTACGGCCCGGCTGATGGTTGCCAGTTACCCCAGCGTATGATTAGTTACGTACTTGCAACTTTAAGGCTAACCTTCGGGAAAAGGAATTAGGGTAAAAGAGGGTAATGGGGGTCGCTTAAGCGAGAACTCAAATAAAATTTTAATCATAAACAAACTATTTATTGATACCGCCTTTAAATATCATTTACTTAATTAACTATAATTACAAATAATTATCAGTCACTTTGGCAATCAACTTTGGATATTAGGCATAAAAGTAAAAAAAAACAGATTTGTCTCCCATTACACCAACATATAATGGTGGTCACCCTGGGGTCAATCGGAGTCAAAAAAATCCTACACATATCGTAGAGATATCCTTTTAGCTGAGTTCCACCCAGTGCATCTGAACCACATCTCGTTGTTTTTTCCAAAATCGTTGCATATCAGGCATCTGTTTCCAGCATCTTCTGCGTCGTCATCTTTATCGTCCTGGCATAAGTCGTCAGTGCCAACAACTGATACAGAAGTTTCGTTTGTTTCTTGTAGTACTTGGCGCTTTGCCTTTTCAGGACCCTTCTTCTGTATTGAAGTCTTTTTCCCTGACCTTTCTAACTATTTTCTTTTTTTTTACGCCCCGTTTTTTTAATTTTCTTATTACCTCTTTCTATCAGGTTTTCTTTGATTGGCGTTGAAGTTAAAATTGTAGCGTGTTGCTTTTTCCGGCCCTTTCTTGTATTTATAACAGGTGTTTTCTCTGGTAACTTGATTAAATCATGCAAATTAGCACTAATTTGGTTTGAAGTACCAGGTACTGGTGATACAATATCTGGTTCAGAATCAAGTGGGCCTACTTGTTTAGACATCCTAAGAACCAGTGGATCAATTTGTTTTGAAGTGCTCAGAACTGGTGAGTGAACTTCTTTTGATGGGCTGGGAATCATGCTGGTAGCTGCGAGAGATTCATTGCAGTCTTGGATTGCAATAGTCTCAGATTGGGAAATTTCTGCAGCGATGAAATCTTCTTCTGTGAATACTTCCGGATTTAGTGGAATTATTCCAGTAGCTCTAAACCCCGATTCTCCTTTACTAATAGACTATGCAACATTATTAAATGCTTTCCTCACCAAGGATGCTACGTCATAAAGGGTTATCTTTTCTGTAAGAAGGCTTTTCAAAAATGTCACATTCTTTTTATAGAGCATTTTTAGCGGACCAAAAAAAGAAACATTCAGGTGTTGCATTCTATGTGACGTGTGTGATGGCAGAGACAACATACACATATGAATGTGATTGGATTTGCAATATTCGTAGATGGAAAGAAAAATGTGACTAGCATGGTTGTCTAGTATTAAAAGGATGGGTTCATCTGCAGACGGCTTAGCGTGCTGTTTAAAGTGCGACAACCATTCAAGAAAGAGATGCTCATTAATCTAACCGTTGTCTGACCATTTGTAAAGCGCTCCTGCTGGACCATCCTTCTCGAGCAGAGGAGTCAACCTTTTCCTAAGGAAAATAAACATCGGTGGTATGTAACCGCCTGCAGCGCTCATAGCACACAACAAAGTGATGTTTTTCCTCTCTCCCAACTGGTTATCGATCCCATTCTCTTCTGTCCTTTGGTAGCCAGAATTTTTCCAGGAGTTTGAACTGTAGAAATACCTGTTTCGTCGCGATTATACATATTTTTTGGAACAAATCCATGCCTTTCTATCAGCTGGCCAAGTAGCTTAAAGAACAGACTTATTTCGGTTTTAAAAAGCTGTTATTCAGTTTATGCTGGTCGCCTCCGATTTCCTAATAGAAATATTATGTCTAGTCATAAATGCATGCAACCAATCGCGTCGAACCATTTTTGAAGACTGATTAAAATTGTGCTTTAAATTAAATTTTTCAGCATATTCGAAACCCACTTTTCTAATTTGATTAGCAGTGCAACCATACAAAATATTTGCCATTTTCTTCATCAAGTTTGCTAGCTCGGCTTCTATCTCAGCACTAAAGACAGTGAATCGTCCTAGAAGTGGTCCTAAGGTAGAACCTTCTTTTATCCTCATTTGAAGGCTTGAAAATGGGATCCCTATTACCTTAGCAGCATTTCTTATAAAAGAACCTCCTTCAACAAGCTTTATAGCTTTTTACAGGCTATTTGAAGACCAGGAAGCCTTTTACGTTGTCCTGACACGTACTTTCGGTTTCTAGAAAGAAATAAAAATTACGTAATTCAACATGCACAGTTGCGGGTAATACCTAGTGGTCACTTGCGGGTAATGGGAGTCACCTGACTCTCATTTCCCACAATTACACTAGTGAGAAAAACAATAAAATAAAAAAATCTTTAAAACACAGACATAATCTGAACTGCACATCACAATTTCGAACGTCTAAGTTCGTGTAAAAGTCTTAATCGCATACTGCAAGATATTCGACACTTACCTTCTAATTTGCATTGACGTGAAATTATATCAGCGGAGCACAAAAATAAAACATCGGCGTATCTCAATGGCGCGAGCGCTGACTGGTGGCGCAAGCCGTCCCAGTTCCAGGCAGCGCTGGGGAGCCAGAGCGGAGGTAAAGACGTCGTTTATGCGTCGGTCGCACGTACTGTTTCGTGGATGAGGGTGACTCCCATTACCCTACTTTCCCAGTCGGAATGAAAGCTTGCAAGAGGTAATTATGAAAGCAAAAATGTCGTGCTCGTTCCTTCGCAAGATTCCATATCTTGCGAAGGAACGAGCACGACATTTTTACCCACAAAATGTTTTAATGTTTTTATATAAATAGATTTTATTCTGTTCAGCGTAAAGGACATCAGTAAATAGTAAGTAAGTATAATGTCTCAAACGTAAACCAAATAAAAGCAATGACTTATTTCACCCCGTGGTTTAATTTTATCTAAAAACGTGCCACAGCACAGATATGATAAAAACTGTTTTTGTTTTTACACATCGCAACAGCACGTTCATATAAATAGGTAACAACAACAAACATATACTGGCTTCTTATAAAGTTGTCTCATTAATCTTTATCCTTACCTACTGATATTATCAATGCGAAAGTGTATTCGTTCATCAGTTCTGAACGCGGCAACATAGGCTTTACAAGATTTTTGCACATGACGTATAGTGTAGGTACGTTGGAGCGGGCCATCCTGACTAATATTATCAATGCGAATATGAGTTTGTTTGTTTTATATTAATTTGTTTGTTTATTACGCTTTCATCGATCATCATGAAATCGCATCGCAGCCGCATACACCTTGTCTGGGGAACATAATAATACATCTAGAAAAAGCACTGTTGCCGAGGAATAGTAATTTATCGACAAAATGTATATTAACACGAGCAAAGCCGCGGGCTAATTCTAGTAGGCTATATAGTCATATATTATGTATATGTAGATATGATATAGGATAATAACATTTTAATAAAAATATAAACATGTTGAAAACACGAAAAAAAGAAATATTATCTTTTTAGACTAAGCTACTAATGGAACCTAGATAACTAGTATGGATCGTTTTGTTTGCTTGGAACCGATAAAATTGGTTTGATGGGTAATAGGTACATTTAATGACTGGTATGGCTTATTTTTTTTGTATTATAATCAATCTTATTTTTTGTCCGGTCAGTATCTATAGTTAAAACATTGCCTCAAAAACATGTTTATATAAACTACGCATCTGTTTCTGTTTCTCAGTTTTAACCGTAAACGCAAAATCGCGTCAATTCCTTAGCTTCGAAAAAGCTTGGCGTGCTCAGCAGATCGAGACAGTATTTCACGCCAGCCCATCGCCTACTACTTTACAAGGCGCAGGTTCGGCCTCACATGGAATACTGTTCTCATCATTGGGCAGGGGCATCCCAGTACCAGCTTCTCCCTCTGGACCGCATTCAACGGAGAGCGACTTGAATCGTCGACTGCCAGGTTGTTTCAAATCAGCTAGACCCCTTGGCGCTGCGTAGAAATGTGGCCTCGCTATGCATCTTCTATATCTTTTACTATAGGGAGTGCTCCGAGGAATTGTTCGGACTGGTCCCTGCCGCCTCTTTTCGCCATCGTCCTACGCGACAGAATGTCCATCCCCATCATTTAGATGGTTGGCAGTCCACAACTGCGTTTTTCCAGAAATTTTCTGCCTCGCACAACTAAACTGTGTAATGAACTGTCACTTGCCGTATTTCCGGACCAATACGACCTCCAAACCTTCAAGAAAAGAGCGTAGTCCTTTTTAAAAGGCCGGCAACGCATTTGTAACTCCTCTGGTGTTGCGGGTGTCTATGGGCGGCGGTAATCGCTTACCATCAGGCGATCCGTCTGCTCGTTTGACTCACACACAAACCTCATAAAAAAAGAAACCTCTACCTTAGCTGCCCGATAATACCTATACTTTATAAGCTATTTTTATATTGTCGCGTGAGAGCCGTAACTGTACAAGCGCAAACGTGACTATCTATCGTGTTAATCTGCATTCGAATTGCTTTGAACAAAGCGTTATAGGCTTGCCCGTCACAAAATTCTCAGTACTGTCAGTGCAGTCTATTTAATACTAATTCATACAGTCTATTAACGACTGTCAACAATCGTTGACAGATAACATACAGTACCGGCTAGGCAGGCAGTTAGCTGGTACTGTATGTTAATTTGTATATATATTAAATAATAATTAATGCTCCAATAAGCAGACTGTATAAAATAGCTTTAGCTGTATTGTGGTACTAGCATGGAATATGGAATCCGACAAACGGCAATAGACTCGTTCAAAAAATTAAACAAAATTGCCCAAATAAGGATTTCGATTATATACTTCTGCCAATAGTTGATAGCCGAGCAGTTAAGGCATTTAATATACTATCAAGAAATGAGGAGTTCTAACCCTACACATGGCAATACCTACGTGAACCCAGTCCTCTCACAAAAACATGTGGTTGACGCCCATCATTTTAGTCTCCTCGTGACCATGGTTGGTGGAAAGCGTTGACTAAGGTGTAAAAAATAGTTTGAAATAAGTAATTTTAATGAAAAATGCTGTAAAATCCGTATACCTAATATACCTACTTAATTTCGCGAACCTAATTGTTCGAGAATATGATGACTACTAGTAATTTTATTTTCTATAGTGATATCACTGATATGTTACCGTATTGTTACCATAGGAGTATTTAAGTTAGTAAGCGTACCTACACTTGGCTTGTTTCACTAGTTTTATATTACGCTTCAACCAGTGAAAAATAAAATAGCCTAGGTAACTAATATTATACTATTCTAAAGTTTTACATACCTATCGTCAATAGCAGTAAGTTTTCCAAAACCTAAATAAATAAAATATTAGACAACGGTTGTTAGAACGTGCACAAAGAGTAAAGTCAAAAAAAATTAAGATTACTAATAATGTGCAGTGCAAATAGATAATAAATTAAAAATATATGTTCTCAGCCTATATTCGCATCACTGCTATGTCAAGTAGCTGTATGTTATTTTAATTTGACGAATTTAATTTAATGTAGGTATACTTAACTAATGTCTGTTTTAATTTGTATATTAAGTATAGACATAATCACGCGATACTACGTCACTTTGGTGATAGTATGTGTCGATTAAATAAACGGCCAGTTGTAAACGTGCCCGATTTTATTATGATATATAACCAATAACAACTTTTATATATCCTAATATTATAAATGCGAATTCAAGCCTAAACTACTCGACCAATCATCATGTAATTTCGCATACAAGTTGACATGGAAACAGAAAAGGACATAGAGTACATTTCATCCAGAAAAAAGTGATGTTCCCGAGGGATAGAAATTTATTGTCAATATCAACATTCTCATACTTACATCTAGTTTTAAAATATATGCAACAGAAATACTTACGTCTTGATAATGATGTTTGGCGGTTTGTGCATCCCCCATCTCACTGTGTAGCTGCGCAAGCGCACACGTTACGCCGGCGTCCCAGCTACCAATCAGGCTGTACCTGGATATTACAAGCGACATTTTATTAATATACAAAATATTATTAATAAAATGTCGCTAAATTTATCTATGTGTCAAGTACACGGATGGCGCAGTGGTTAATGCGGTCGCTTCGCTACTGCTACTTCGCTGAGTTTTGTGGGTACGGATGACAAAAAGTTGTGTAATGTGTGTGCAAATGCTTGTTCCGAGTCTGAGCGGTCTTTATGTTTGTTGTTTCAATGTTCTTAAAGTCCGCGACACATTATTTAATCCTGGTACAGGAGTTGTCTTTTTTATAGAATAGAAAATAGTATCAACCTTCTCCCATTTAAATAGAGCTGAAAATCGTATCTAAGAAGTAAGACCTAATCTAGCGCACAGCAGTGTGCATCCGAACATCATCCTCGCGACTGGGCTAGCGTGTTCGAACATGATCAAGCATGATTGAAAACTTTCGCATGCGGCATCGGCGTGTGGCATCAAACGACGAAAGCCCTCTGTGTGCTGTTTAGGCACCGTATGTATATGTGGGACTACAGAGCACACGTAGCCAATGGATGACGGAAATTGATTAATCGCACTGACTGTGTGCGAGGTACAAGAATATCCACGAGAATGTTCGAGAAGAAGTGCGTGTTTTACGCTAAGTGTGAATGTCGGTAAAGAACATGTTCTAACCAGTGCTCGGCGGCGGACGAGTCCCGTGCGCGCTGGTGCGCGGTGCGCGCAAGCGCAGCGGCCGCCAGCGCGCGCAACGTGGCGCCGGCGCCGGCCGCATTGCGCACCAGCGACCAGCGCGCCGCTGCGCTGTTTGCGCTGTTCTCCTCATTGCTGCTCTCCAAAGCTAGCGCTACAACATATATATTTATATCATCATTTTTCTATATAAATATATGAAGAGATTGTACTTTTGACGTACCAGGCGTTTGTAGTTTTTAAGGGTGGATTCGAAATATTTCTTGCAGGCGGCAAAAATATAATCGTTGTATTAGATGGCGTTGGTACCTAATGGTTAGGTATGTTATTTCGGGTATTTTTTTAATTATTGCTCACAAACTGCAAACATACTTAAAATAACTTAATAAATAGCTATAAACTAAAATTATTACATTGTATGTCCTCTAAAATTTTGAGCACAGCATTAACATAGACTCTGCAGGAATGTACACTTTGAAAATAATATAAGTAGGTAGGTACACTAAAATAATAAAAATAAAAACATATAAAGATCAGAAAATGAGATGCTTTTATTTTATGAAAAATAAAAATAATTACAAATTTAAAGTTTAAGTACAGTGTCAGTTATTAATCGTTTTATGTATTTTCCTCCTTGCTGAGGCTAACGAACTTGTGAAGATATCATAATTAATTAGCGTGAATGTTATCATAGAATTTTCCCATTATATACAGAGGACTCTGACTATCCACATTAGTTCGAATACTTTATTAGGAAAAGGAAAATAATTAATAAAGTACGTGAAAATACTTTTTTAACCGATGTCGGCTTTTACAGGTCTTATTTCATTGTTTACTAAAAGCAACGCTTTAGAGATTTCCTAAAATGGATAAAAACAATTGATTATCCAGCTTAATATAGACATACTTAATATAGACGATTGCACATGTTCTGCAATCCATAGTACAACTAACATTAAATATCTGGAGATTATAATAGATCACACTCTTTCATTTAAACAACACGTAGCCACTTTGTCAAGCAGACTACGTAAATTAATATTCGTTTTTAAAAAACTGCTTTATATCGCAGACAATTTTTTAATTTATACTGATCTACAAGACACTGTGCCAATCCATTATTCAATACTGTGTTACCTCATGGGGAGGCATCGCCAAGTCGGTTATTCTTCCAATTGAAAGAGCACAAAGAGCACTCCTAAAAGTAGCTACACATCGACCTTTTTGCTATCCCACATGCCTTTTGTATCAAAATTCTAAAGTACTAACAGTCAGGCAGCTTTTTATAATGCACACCGTACTAAAACAACATACTACTCTTGATTATATCCCGGAACTAACTAACACTAAGCGACGGAAAGATATCGTTTGTACTACTCAGTCTCAATCTAAGTATATTTTTACCAATAGGTTTTTCGCATCTTTAGGTCCATTTCTTTATAATAATATAAACAAAATAATTACGGTTTATGACAAAAATTATGCTAACACTAAGCAATTAGTTCAACAATATTTACAAACCTTGAACTACGATCAAACTGAAAATTTGATGACTGTTGTTCAATAAGTGCTACGCAATAAAATAGCTCTTTAAGTAGTCATAGTAATCACTTAGTTTATAATGGAATTCGTAAGTTTTTATATACAAATAATAATGTTTTATAAGTATTGTATTAGAATTTATATCTACGTATATTATACAGTATGCCTGTGGCACAGGTTTACCCTAGTACAGGCACCCCTTATATTATACCTTTACGATGTAACCTAAGCTCTGTATCTTTTTGTACCAATTTAAGTTGAATAAATGATTATTATTATTATTATTTATATTTTATTGGTTTTGTCCTCAACCATTACTGGGGAAATTAGCCAGAATTGCGGGCTTTTGGCCAAAACAACTCTGGTGGTGTGGTTATTAATCTATAGATAAAAACTTTCTGACAATTCTGCATGTATTTAAGATAACTGCTTTCTGTAGTAATGTGTATGTGAGAGGATGGATGTTTAGTGTTTTTAGGCTTATATAGAGTGTTTTAGGTATGACGCCTGTGCTGGATATGGTTATGAGGATGGTCTTGACCATATGAACTCGCCACTGGGTTTTGAGTTCAATAGTCAAATCTGCGTACTTGGAAAGTTTGTTAGTATGAGTGGAACTTAAGTTGTGTGTGTTGGGTATGGCTACGTCAATGAGATATACAACTTTATTTTGCTTGTCGTGTAGTGTGATGTCTGGTCTATTATGATGTATTGTTTTGTCTGTGAGTATAGTTCTGTCCCAGTACATTTTGAAGTTTGGTGAGTCTAATATAATTTGAGGTGTGTATTTGTAATATGGTGTTTTTTCGGATAATAGTTTGTGTTTGTAGGCAAGTGTTTGGTGTATGATAGCTGCTACCTGGTCGTGTCTGTGCTTATAGTCTGTTTGCGTGATTGATGAGCATGCGCCTGTGATGTGTTGAATTGTTTCAGGTAGTTTGTGACAATGCCGACAATGATCGCTAGTTAAACTGCTGTCTCGAATGATGTACTTCCTGTAATTTTTTGTGTCTATTACCTGGTCTTGGATCGCTAGCATAAAGCCTTCTGTTTCAGGAAACAGCTCGCCTCGCTTTAGCCATGCGTTTGACGCTATCTTGTCAACATTAGTGCTATTTAAGTCGAGCCGATGTCGACCATGTAGAGATTTTTGAGTCCACATATCTATTTTTTGTTGTTTTGTTATTGTGTTCATTTGTTTAGTCTGATCAGTGAGAGAGAGTGGTGTGAATGTATCTGCCTGACATATAGCGTTGTGTAGTTGTGAATGGGGTGAACGGTTGTGGAAGAATGTCCTGAGTAGTGTGATCTGTTTGTTGTGAAGGTTTGTGATGTCGATGAGGCCTCGACCACCCTTACTTTTAGGTAAAGTTAATCTTTGAATACAAGCTCTAGGGTGATGTTTCCTATGTTTAGTCAATGTGGTATTAATGATTCTTTGTAGTGTAGTGAGGTCTGTTTGGGTCCAGCGGATGATTCCAAAAGAGTAAGTTAATATAGAAATAGCGAATGTGTTAATAGCTTTGATGGTGTTTCTTGCGTAAAGATGAGTGTGTAGTATTTTGTGTAGTCTACTCCTAAAATTTTGTTGTAGTAGTTTTTTGGTGTCTTTATGGTGAATTTCTTGTGATTGGTAGTATCCTAAATATTTATATCCTTCCACTGGATCCACGGCATCTATAATTTCGTGATTTGCTTGTTCGTACGAAGTATATTCTACTATCCCTTTGTTAACAGATTGAATTTTGCATTTATTAATTCCAAACTCCATGTGTATATCTGTTGAAAATCCTTGTGTAATGTCAGCAAGTGTGTGTATTTCATTTAGTGTACTTGCAAAAATTTTGATATAATCCATATACATGAAATGAGTGAGAGTTGTTTGTTGTGTGTTGTGTTTAATTTTGAATCCTATATTATTTTTATTTAACATGCGAGAGAGCGGATTAATTGTAAGGCAAAACCATAGAGGACATAAGGCATCACCTTGGAAGATACCTCTTTTTATAGGGATGAAATCAGTTTCGGTGATTTTATTCGAATTGCGTATTTTTAATTTCGTATTCCTGTTAGGCATAATTTTTCTAAAAAGGAGGTGATTGTGGGATGGGTTTTATAATATTTTAATATATATATTAACCGAGAGTGTGGGACTGAATCAAACGCCTTTTTATAATCTATATACATTGTGTGGATGTTGCGTTTTTGGAAATGTGCCTGTTTCGACGCTACGGCATCAATCGTGAGTTGTTCTTGCAACCTTGACTGTTTTTGCGGCACCCTTTCTGTTCTTCTGCTAGAATGTTATGTTCCTGTATGTGTTCGTGGATATATTCACATAAGCAAGATGTTATAATTTTATATATGTTCTGTAGGCATGTAATAGGTCGGTATTTAGCAGGGTTTGCTGTGTCCGATAAATCTTTTGGTAGCATGTATGTGATGCCTTGTGTAATAAATGTAAGATAATGGTATCGTATCAGGTGACTGAAGGAATGCGTTGATGTGTATGTTTTATAGTGTGTGAGTGTATGTCAACTTCTTGTACCAAAAAATATGTATATTGTCGGAGCCTGCAGCTTTCCAATTGTGCGTTTTAGCAATTACCTTCTTTAGAAGGTCTAACTGAATATGTTCGAATTTCATTTCTGGTATATCTCGCAATGTTTCTTTATTTTCTTCTATCCAGTGATTTTGTTGATGTTGTATTGGGTTTGACCAAATGTTTGACCAAAATGTATGTAACGTTTCAGAAGTAGGTAAATTATACTCATTTTCATGTAGGTTGTTGTGTTGTTGTGTAATTTGTCTGTAAAATAATTTTTCATTATTGCAGAACTGTTTGTTTTGTATTTTCCTAATCGTAGTCTACTTACCTTCTTAGTCGGCTAGCTAGGGTGCTAAGTTTTTGTTTTAAGGTGTCTAGAAAGTGTGATATGTCAGTGTTTTGAATTTCGTGTTGTGAGTGTATTTTATATAGCTGTTTTATTTTACATACGTGTTTTTCTAATGCTGGTGACCTAACACCCCTAGTATATTCAGTCTCCCAATACTTGCTCTGAGATGGCTAATCCTACTTTCTAGCCGTTTTTGCCACCAAGGTGCTCCTTGAGGTTTATTAATGACTGCATTATCTTCTAAAATTCTAGCACCGTTAAATTTGGCTGAAGTGTAAGCCGCACAGTAAATTGATGTATGTAATGTTTTAAAGTCTGTATCGGTTGTTAATGTTTTTGGGAGTATGTTAGTATTGATATGGCTAATAATAGATGACAGTTTTTTTAGAAAATTTTAGTTTAGGTATGTATGATCGTGTTGTTGGATTTATTTGTATAAATTTTTTATTAAAATTTTCTAGGTACATTTCCTCTAATTGTTGTAGTAGCTCTATGGAAAGGCTTGGGGCCTTTATCGTGCCTTAATCTTTAAGGCTTTTATCGTGTGTTGTTTGTGTGAGATCTGGATGTTGCTTATTGGGTATTGTTGGTGTAGTTTGTATAGTGTGATAATCATTGATGGCTATTTGTCCTGGTGGTGTTATAAAAGATGTAACATTGACTTCTGTAGATTGTGTTGTGTCTTCAAGAGTGTTAGTAGTATTTAACTCGATTCTGATTTCCTCTTTCATTCTGTTTAATTGATCAGTAGATAAAAGTCGATTATTGACAATAGATCTACGTTGGTCTGCTATTCTTTGTGCGGAAAGATGGGCGATTGAAGGACATTTAGAAATAATATCCTGATGTAGTAGCGGTCTGTAGGTAGTTAAATCCGTTTCAAGTTTGGTGAGTCGGTAATATATCGTATAACTTCGTCGGTATTACTTCTCATTATGATTTCGATAAGTGCGTCTGTCCATCTGATTCTACGGGATTGGATATACTCTATGGTTGTATTTTGTTCTAATGAAGTTGGTTATATATTCTTTGCTTTCCTACTTCCATTTCAGGAAATTCAGCTATGAAACGTGCATGTAACGGTGTAAGGTATGTTTTCGTGTTTAGCTCAAGTTGTGAGAGGATGAAATAATGGCGCATAATGCAAATATTCATATCTCTT
Source organism: Catocala nupta (assembly GCA_963675205.1). Taxonomy (NCBI): domain Eukaryota; kingdom Metazoa; phylum Arthropoda; class Insecta; order Lepidoptera; family Erebidae; genus Catocala; species Catocala nupta. The sequence goes on from OY776081.1 coordinate 19,704,247, forward strand.
GTCCACGTTTTACGTGTGCGCCGTCCACTACGGGCGGGTGCAGCAACTTTGGCTAAAGCAGCCACCTGCACAACATCCATGGCGGATTGAAGTGATGATGGTGATGAACTTGATTATTATTATACTTAACTATATCATAAAGATCCGATTAACACGTTCCTTGGTAGTAAATATTTGTTAGATGTTACTAGCATCAACAAAAATATGGTAACAAAACAGCAGGTTAAATAAATAATACTTTATTTTCGGAGCTTGTACTACTTTATTTTTTTACCTTAGATAGTAAATAAATAGGTAGATATAACTTTATTTTTAACAAATAGGTAATTTGTTAAAATAAAGTTGGCAACCCTAGTAATGATATGTCTATAATGAATTTTTGTTAATTTTTGGTTTTTATATTTCTTCATATTTTATCTAGTTTTGCTTTATTTTGTTTTAATTCATTCATTCAATAGTCTCGTAAATGTCATGTACAAGTCTATACCCAATATGTTATTTAATAGGCAAATACACCTACGAGTCCCGAGTGGGGGCCTGGTTATTCGTCACACAGGGGTCTCTCTAGTACGGACTCCAGTCTCACACAAAGGGTACTTTATTACCACCTATTTATTGTTTATGTACTGTAAGATGCACTTGTACGTGAACCTTTGTGATGAGAGAAATAAAGTTTATTATTATTCTCTTTATTTAAATATTTTCAATATATTTTTCATTTTTAAATATACATATATCTATAAAAATACATTTAAAAATATAAAATATATGGTACCCCACCGGCATCGGGAACAGAGTCCAAGCTGCCGGTGGTTAGGATTCCAGAGATAGGAACCTCCTCACAATGCGTGCTGTATCTAAAAGCACTGCCTTCTGCATCAAACCCTTGATCCAAGCACCCAACGCAAGCCTCTTTAGATGGTGATCGAGGCTCTTGGCTATTAGACCATTGACAGATATGACTATCGGCACAATGATTGCCGAATCAACATCCCACATGTCGACAACCTCGCGAGCCAAATCGAGATATTTAATTTGCTTATCTTTTTGCGTCATCGTCATGCGGAATGGTGATATCGATAATCAATGCGCGGCGCTCTGATCGATCTATCACCACAATGTCAGGTTTGTTGGCCACAACAGTCCTGTCTGTGATGATAGTTCAATCCCAGTACAACGTGACATGACCATATTCGAGAACTGATTCAGCTACATACCTGTAGTACGGTACTTCAACATCTACAAGTTTGTTTTTCAGAGCAAGTTGCTGGTGAATAATCCTGGCTACTTGGTTATGTCTGTGCAAGTACTCGCCGTTAGCAAGACGAGTACAACCGAAAACTATATGCCTGAGGGACTCACCAGGTAGGTGGCACGCCTGACAAATGTCAACCGTACCATCCCTCAAGATATATCTCCGGTAGTTATTCGTCTTGATAACTTCGTCCGCAATAGCACAGACAAACCCTTCGGTTTCCCCAAAGAGGTCACCGAAACGTAGCCAGTTCACAGAGGCTAACAGATGTACATCAGCTCCATATAGAGCCTTGTAGAACCTACCGTGAAGCTCCTTGCTCTGCCATACATCCCTGCGATCGTTAGTGCTAAGTACTACAGGCTTGCGCCAGTTCTCTTTAGCCAAACTGAGCGGGGTGAGTCCGATGTCTACAGCAACTACATCCCGATGCATACCCACGTCTGCCTGAAGAAAGTATTCTCTGAGGTTGCATACCTCGCGGTTATGAAGGGCCTTGGCATTCAGAAAGCCTCGGCCTCCACATTTCCGCGGGATATACAGTCTCATCACAGACGAACGTGGATGATGCATACGGTATGCCATCAAGAGTGTACGGACCCGCCGGTCCAAGGCATCCAGTTCAGTCTGAATCCACTTAAGTATGCCAAAGGAGTACATGAGCACCGGCATGACCCAACCGTTACAAGCGCGCACCTTGTTGCCACCTGATAAAAGACTATTTAAAACTTTTTTCAGGCGACCAAAGAAACGCTTCTGCAACGATTGCTTCATGTCAGCCTCATTGATACTTAACGCCTGTGACATACCCAAGTACTTGTAAGTATCGGTCACAAGAAGTGATCGTAGGTTAATGGAATCCGAAAGTTGTGTTTCTTCGGATTCCACTATCCTGCCTTGCTTTACATGGATGACAGCACATTTGTCCACACCAAAATCCATACTGATAGACTTACTAAAAGTTTCAGTTACTTTAAGTAAATCCATCAACTGTAATTTAGTGTGGGCAAACAACTTTAAGTGATCCATATACTACATTATTATTATGTTTCTCTTATCACAGGTACTTTCTAAAATATTATATCAGAAAATACCTGGCCTTTTGGGAGGCTTACACGGAGACATGGGTCCAACGTGAAGAGGCCCTTCGAGAGTTTTAATCAAAGGTGGGATGGAATACCTACAGCGGCACTTGCCGCAGCAGGCATAGGACTATTGCTACGTATGGATTCTAATATATGGGCTATAGGCATGGGTGTTTGGTGGACCGGTATATTGCTAACTATGGATGAAAAACGGCGTCTGCCCTGAATACTCTAATAGCATCAATGCAATGGGCAGACGGTGACTCGCCAACTCACTAGATGGGCCCCCTGATAAGCCACTATAGGCATACAAGCCAGCAGCAGAGGGCAATTATTATTATTATTATTATTATTGATGTTTTTATTACATATCAAACATCTTTCTTTTCCATTGCCCAACAAAAAAGGCAAATTATCTGATCAACATAACCAGAACTCCACGGATTCAAGTAGCGCGAAATTGATCGCTGTGTAAATGTTTGAAGAAAGGCAATATTCGTCACACGAACACATAAACATCGGTTACCTAGATCGTGTGCGGCTACGAGATCGGCGGGGTCGAGGTGCGTGGCGGCGGCGAGCTGGTCTGCGGTGAGCTTCCACGCGTGCGGCTCGCCGTCAGCCGCGCGCGCGCCCGCCAGCGCGCCCGTGACGCGCGCCGCGCCGGAGTACGGGTCGTCGCGGGACGCCGCCTCACTCAGCGCGCGGGCCTCCGACCAATTGCCCAGCTGCGGATTGGAGTGTCCATCACTCTACTATTTTCATACTTTACTAAGTAGTATTGTAATTTTAAATGTATCTTCTAATTAGCGACGTGCTCAGTTGAATAAAATGTACCTTCTTGATATTGCATCCAGTAACGCCCAACGTTTTATCCAATTTACCGACAGGACTATGAAGTATCTACAAGAGCTGATCATGTTGTTGACGTCCATGGTTACCCTATTAAAACCCTATATAAACATAAAAGTTATCAAACGGAACAAGTACCGCATAAGCAACGAAGGCAGCATCCGCGTTGGCTTCGGCACGGAGTACGCGGTCGTGCGGGTGCGCCCGCGCCACGGCCTTGAGGCGGGTGAGCGCCTGGCGCACCGGCGCCGCGGCGGGCGGGCGCAGGGTCCGTAGCGCCGCCAGCGCCGCGCTCAGCTCCAGGCGCGCGCCCGCCGCGCCGCCCGCGCCGCCGCTGTACCCGCGCAGCGCCTCCACGCACCACCACGCGCCGCTACACACGCACACGCACACGTCACACATACATCACACTGACGCGCCGGCGCCGCGGCGGGCGGGCGCAGGGTCCGTAGCGCCGCCAGCGCCGCGCTCAGCTCCAGGCGCGCGCCCGCCGCGCCGCCCGCGCCGCCGCTGTACCCGCGCAGCGCCTCCACGCACCACCACGCGCCGCTACACACGCACACGCACACGTCACACATACATCACACTGACGCGCCGGCGCCGCGGCGGGCGGGCGCAGGGTCCGTAGCGCCGCCAGCGCCGCGCTCAGCTCCAGGCGCGCGCCCGCCGCGCCGCCCGCGCCGCCGCTGTACCCGCGCAGCGCCTCCACGCACCACCACGCGCCGCTACACACGCACACGCACACGTCACACATACATCACACTGACGCGCCGGCGCCGCGGCGGGCGGGCGCAGGGTCCGTAGCGCCGCCAGCGCCGCGCTCAGCTCCAGGCGCGCGCCCGCCGCGCCGCCCGCGCCGCCGCTGTACCCGCGCAGCGCCTCCACGCACCACCACGCGCCGCTACACACGCACACGCACACGTCACACATACATCACACTGACGCGCCGGCGCCGCGGCGGGCGGGCGCAGGGTCCGTAGCGCCGCCAGCGCCGCGCTCAGCTCCAGGCGCGCGCCCGCCGCGCCGCCCGCGCCGCCGCTGTACCCGCGCAGCGCCTCCACGCACCACCACGCGCCGCTACACACGCACACGCACACGTCACACATACATCACACTGACGCGCCGGCGCCGCGGCGGGCGGGCGCAGGGTCCGTAGCGCCGCCAGCGCCGCGCTCAGCTCCAGGCGCGCGCCCGCCGCGCCGCCCGCGCCGCCGCTGTACCCGCGCAGCGCCTCCACGCACCACCACGCGCCGCTACACACGCACACGCACACGTCACACATACATCACACTGACGCGCCGGCGCCGCGGCGGGCGGGCGCAGGGTCCGTAGCGCCGCCAGCGCCGCGCTCAGCTCCAGGCGCGCGCCCGCCGCGCCGCCCGCGCCGCCGCTGTACCCGCGCAGCGCCTCCACGCACCACCACGCGCCGCTACACACGCACACGCACACGTCACACATACATCACACTGGCGCGCCGGCGCCGCGGCGGGCGGGCGCAGGGTCCGTAGCGCCGCCAGCGCCGCGCTCAGCTCCAGGCGCGCGCCCGCCGCGCCGCCCGCGCCGCCGCTGTACCCGCGCAGCGCCTCCACGCACCACCACGCGCCGCTACACACGCACACGCACACGTCACACATAGCGTCCGTAGCGCCGCCAGCCATACATCACACATACCTTATACTATATTTCGGGACAAGCTAAAACTTGGTATATAATTTCAACATACAAACCGACATATAACTGGCACTGTGAATTTGCTCATTAGATATATGCATTAAGATTTATTGGTATAATATTTCTTGTGAAGAAAATATAACATAACCCTTTTTAGAAAGGTGATAATATTTTTAACAGATTCGTTATACTATTCCAAAAGTTTCACAAGGGTCGCATCTTGTACCCAATCTATTCATGATACTTCACATTAAAGTATTAATTTAATTCCAGTTAGTAAAGCCGGAGCTGTCAGACGTACCCCGAGTCGGCGGCCCTGTCGGCGTTCCTGGAGGCGGCGGCGGCGGCGAGCGCTAGGCAGCGCTCGGCGTGCGCGGCGGCGCGGCGCGACCAGCGCGCCAGGCGGTCGCCGCGCACCACGTCACGCACCACGCACTCGTACGCGTCGTTCTCCTACACACGCCGCACAAAACCAATTATACATCATAACGTTTCATTCTCTTGTAATGTGTCTACGGCAATCCTCAAAGTGCAAACACCAAAATATCAATAAATGCTGCGATCAAATATATGTTGTTATTCGTGCTTGTGAATGTGCTCTGAGAGGGTTTCTGACAAAAATACTAAAATATTCAAAGAAGTATTGCAATGCTGCTGTTTTCCTTACGCGGTAAGAACATTGTCGTTGTAAGTTATTTTCTATATTTCGTGTATCCTTACATCGTCGATAGTAATGTCCTGATGGAACGTGGGCGGTTCCACGTCGAGCATCGCGTGGAATGCTGCCTTAGCTCCCTCGGCGTCGTTAAGTGCTACCGAACACAGGACCAAGTGCAAACCTAAAACATTAAATAGAGTCTCAAATACTTTATGGCTAGTCATTTATGTTCATGGTGAATTTGTGTTTGGCCACCAACGTGCACTTGATAAATTATATTTAAAAAAAACGACTTCTTAAAAATAATAAACTGAAAAGAGAAAACCAGGTATCACAATATCTATATAAAATTCGACTGACATTAATACATTGTTTTGTCAGCTTACTTTATCAAATAATGAAATAACTACATTTGTATAATGTATATTCAAATTAGTTAAACTAAATACTTTATGGTGCCGTATGCGGTGACAAACGTAGTTTTGGTAGATCTTTATCAATGCCCGTAGGTAACAAAGTATTGTTTGTCCCCGCCTGCAGCTAATTCTCTGTTAGTGCTCTGAGGCGGACGTGTGCAGCGAATATAATAATTAATATTATTATTGTGGGGCGCGGCGCGAGCCGACACTCACTATTTCTGTTACCATGAGTGACACACTCGTGGCAAATGAATTGCTGGCGTTCATGCAGCAGAAGCTGGACGTGATAGACGAGGTGTCCGTCATCCAGATCTGCGCTTTGAACTTTAGCCAGGAGGAGATTGTAGCTGCTAAGCAGCTGGTGTTCCGGTTGCTGAACAAGAGCGACCAGATGGTGTCTTGTCGACGTGACGGGACAAGGAAGAATCTACAGGACGTCATAACGCTGCTTAAGGAGACCGATCCAGATGACGTGCCGAAATTTGTGGCGAGAGACTTACACAAGTTACCTGCCGTCACTTTCGATCACGTCGACGTCTCTAGCCTTTTAAAAGACATCGTGTCTTTAAAGGCAAGTTTAGCAGAAGTGCAGATGAAGTTGAGTGCATCGGAGGTCACTGTTGCAGATTTGCGCATCGAACTAGAGGCGTTGCGCAAGTCTGTGCCAATAACTGGGTCACCGACGCGTGTAAACAGTGTGAACACGCCTCGAGGTCCATGCCTCAACACATCGGCGACGAGTTATGCGTCAGCGGTTTTGTCGCCGGCGCCGACTGCTGAGCCTGCGTTATGCGCCGCAAGCGCGTCAAGCAGCCCCGCTCCCGCACCCGCAGCTCTTCCCCGCTGTTCTGCGCGTATTGTAAGAACAGCTGACCCCACGGTCTCGCAGAGACCGAGCCTTAGTCTTGCCTACAAAAGCAACGAACCGGGCTACCGAGGATGGTTTCCTGACGATGCAACGGAGGAAGCGCCGTTCGCGAAACATTAAGAACGGTTGTGGCAAAGCACCTGTGGATCCCAACCTGAAGGTGCGTGCCGCGTCCCCGAACACGCCGGTGTACATCTCGCGCCTGCACTACACCACTGAGGCGGAGGACATCGCGAAGTACGTGTGCCAAAAGCTGAAGTACGTGCCGAGAGTGCAGTTGCTGGAGTCGCGCCGCAACGTCAATTTTAAAGCGTTCGTCGTGCGTGTACCTGACTGTTACCTACACAAGGTGTTGGACGAAAGCTTTTGGCCGCAAAACGTGGTATTCCGTCGCTTCCACGGACAAGTACCAGCCGAGCCCACTAGTATTAAATGTGCGAAGTGAAGTTACACTAACATAGTATTAAGGTGTATTTACTAACATCAAATCGGCCTCGATGGCGTAGTGGTTAATGTAACCGACTGCCACGCCTGAGGTCGCGTGTTCGATTCCCGCACAAGTCAAACATTTGTGTGCATCAACATACATGTTTGTCTTGGTCTGGGTATTTCTACGCATAATATGTATGTATTTATAAAAAAAAAAGTATCTATGTATGTTTATCCATTGTCTAGTACCCATAATACAAGCTCTGCTTAGTTTGGGCTAGATGGTGTTGTGTGTATGTATTATAAAATTTTATAATATGTAAATCTAGGTTATGGTATTTATCTATGGGTCTATGCAGCCCGAAATAAATGATTTGATGATTTGAAAATGATTTGAACTAATTTGAATATACATATGTAGTTATTTCATTATTTGATAAAGTAAGCTTACAAAACAATACATGAGTCAGTCGAATTTTATATAGATATTGTGATACTTGTTTTCTCTTTTCAGTACATTACTTTTAAGCAGTCGGGTCTTTTGTTTTTATAATAATAATTTTATTTCAGACTTTTTAGTTTTTTTAACCGAGTTTTATTTTAATTTATAACTAAGTACAGGCAACGTCATTCCTGGCTTCTTCTCCTTCATTGTGGCAGCTATGAAGGCCCACAATCAATACGGTTCTATTATATCAGTTTACCTGACCCGGGAATCTTTCAAGATTATTTGCAAAGACGTACGTAAACACTCAAGTAATAATAATCTCAGCAAATGAATACTGACCAGTTTGAAAGTCTCCTTGTTCATGCATGATGTGTTGAAAGTTGGTGACGGCATCGCGGAACTTGCCCATGCGCACCAACAGCAGCCCGATGTTGTGCATCACTTTCATCCTAAAACACACGCATGTATAATATACTAATACTAGTACAACCCGCGCGACTTTATTTGCTTTTTTGACTTACCCTTATTTTGCCTAACATTGCAAGGTCTATAAAAAATTCTAATAGAATCGGTTGGTCAGACAAATTCGATGTTCCTTTAATGTTCCAAACGAGTCGTTTTAGCTTCTAGTTAGTATAATTTCAACATATTTTTCATAGAATATATGTCAATGATTCACTGCCTTATTTAAACATTTTTTTAGAGACACCCACTGCTCTATGAAAAATTCCTGTGTCGCGGTGGAATTTACAAACATTCAAACAACGGACATAAAGAACACCCAGGCTTACAAGAACGGTTTGTAGATCACACAAATTTTTATCCAGTGTGGGATTCGAACCTACAACACTCGACGCAGTGGCAGCGGCAAGGCGACTACTTAAACCACTACGATATCCGTGCAGGTAAAATAAGAAAAAAAAGATATAGGAACCGGGCCTAAGTAGAGAATGTTAATATACCTTAAGTCTTTCTCGGCTGTCGGCGTTTGATCAAGAGCCATCCTGTACAATTTTAGGGCCTTTGGATGTTCACCCATCTTGAAATAGATGTTACCCATGTTTACCTGTAGACCATTACAAAAGACATATTCAATCGAAATGTTTCTTTACAATTTTGAGAACAAGGTTAAGATTTTAATGACAACTAAGTAGAATTTTTAGGAGGAATTAGTCATACTATGTAGAAGCAAAGCATATAAGCTTGTGTATATTCAAACTTCAACCTCAATACAGAAACTAGTCTTAGACTGTCTTCTATCATCTTAATCCAGGGGACCAGTTACTGTTTCTTAAATCATTTCATTGCATGCGGTATAAGACAGCACATTTCAGTTTGTATAGTTTTGTCTCGTTCTTGCACATGCTTGCTACTACTTCTGCTTCTAAAACTTGAAAGTTACCAACGTGTGCCACCAAGGATTGTAGTACTAGCATTTGGCGTTCCGTTAACATTATCTTATCTTATCTTATCTTGTGTGAGGCCCAGTCAGTACAGACCGGCGACACTTCGACCCATTGGGATCTTGTGTGTCGACTTTCCCCAATAACGACTGCCATAGATGTTCATGATAGCCGGGACCGACGGCTTAACGTGCTCTCCGAGGCACTTAGCAGGCGATAATTGTCAATCAATACGCACATAATTTCGAAAAATCATATAACTTTCGAAAGTCAGAGGTGCGCGACGTGGGTTCGAACCCGAGACCCTCTGCATTGCAGTCTGTTGGTCTCCCCACTGAGCTACCGCTTCTCTTTTTCGTTAACATTAACATCACCCAAAATAATTGTCAATACTCTGAATATAAAAACGCCACTCTATAGGATTTTAAAGAATTTTATATAATTTGTTGATTTTTTGTAATCTTATAATAATAATAATATTCTATCACATGTACACACAACACCATCTAGCCCAAACTAAGCAGAGCTTGTACTATGGTTACTAGACAATGGATAAACATATATAATATATACTTTTTTTTGTAAATACATACATATTATACATAGAAACGCCGAGACCAAGACAAACATCCGTGTTCATGCACACAAATGTTTGACTTGTGCGGGAATCGAACCCGCGACCTCAGGCGTGGCAGTCGGTTACACTAACCACTACGCCATCAAGGCCGACAATCTTTATAATATGTTATAATTTTGCCAGCTTTCAATAATTTGATATGTTTATTCGTGGTGAATAAACATCAAATTATTGAAAAATACAAGTTTTTTATTTAGTAATAATACATTTTGCAGATTGAGCTGCATTTTGTCTAATATAATTGCTAGTCTCTAGGTAAATGTATTTCCAAATCAAATCGAAATTATGGTTAGGCACGAACATTGTTTGAGATCACATTATTTTTAAAATTACACGCGTTGAAACTGTTCTGAGGGTAAAACTATATGTCATTCTAATGAGATTAATACGTCGAATAAATGGATATTCACACCGAAATCCTTTCAGATAACGATAATGAGATATCAGCCTACAAAGTTACGTTCGACCGCGCGGCCACGTACTTTTTGTTTTGGAATGATTTCGTCTGTTTAACTAAACTTTGGTAGTATTTATTGCTTTCGTTAGTTTTGACAAATTATCAATTAATACCTTTCTTCTTGTAACAATTTTACTGTATGAAGTCTTAAGATTTACTGTATGAAGTATTAAGAAGAAATTATCAACAATAAAGAATCAACAACGAACGTGAACGATTGCGCGGCCATAACTTCCAAGATGTATTTTTAGATCAATATTCGTAAAATATTGATCTAAAGCTTATAATTCTTTTTTCGACAATTTTTGACAAATACAGTCTTAAATTGTCAAAAAAAATTACCTAGATCTCTAACCCAGGTAGTTGCTGAGATCTCCGTGGCAGCGCAATCCTTCACGTTACGTTCGCGCGGCCAACTTTAAAGTTTTAAACCCTTATAACTTCTTTATTTCTACTTTGACAATTTTTAGTTGAGCAAACAAAAAATTTGCCAATATTTTTTTGGCGAATATTTTCTCTGTTTGAATAACTTGGCGGAGCAATCGTACCGTACACCATTTATGACGGCGTGTGGCAATTATTCAATATGCCGCAATTATTGAGGTGTTGGTCTAGTGGGACTGGGATAAGCGTGCATGCACATCTGGCATTTGCTCCCGGGTTCATTGCCGACGCGGAAATACTGCTAATAAGTTTAATTTTATGAGTTGGTTGGCTAGTGGAATATAAATGGCGTATACTGTGTCTTTCGGCGATAGTTACCTTAAGTCTGTTGGCATGAGGAAACAGTTTGTTTCTTGTAAGTAATTGGTATGTACTCAAAGCCTCCGTATACATTTCATTCAGAGCGTATTGTCCAGCCAAATTGCAAAGAACCTGGAAATAATGCAAGGCAGTTAAATTCATGTCTACATAATAATCATCTATTTATTAGCAATCAAATAAATAACAAATTAAAGCAAGCTCTTCCTCTTGAACTAACTACTTGTAGCCTGTATCCTAGGAGACAGTTCATTCCTCGCGAATTAGGTCTAGATCTTCTTTCTTTCTTCTCGTCTACATCCGCGCGGAATCTAACTAAATATATTTTTTAAAGTAGCCTAGTTTACTCTTAGTAACATCAGCTATCTGCCGGAGAAAGACCCGTCAAAATCGTTTCAGCCGTATCAGAGATTAGCCGGAACAATCAGAGACAAAAGGAAATTTTTTTTTTTTATATATACGTACCTACCGTATACACTTTCATATGCATTTAATAAAAAGCTGTTATTTTGACATTATAAACAGACGCTTCAATTTTATATATAGTAGGTATCTATATATTAAACATAACTTAAAAAATATCTGTACCTATCCTAACAGATTTCTGCACTTGACAGAATTTTGTGATATTAAATATATTTTAGTTAGTATATTTAAATATAAAGTTAAATATAAAATCCATTATTAAATATCGCCAAAAACTGTTGTTTTCACTGCTCGATATAATTTAAGGTTATGTTATTATTCGTATATTATATCATCAATAAGTACTTACAGCAAATGTGAGATCTAAATTGTGTGTATCGCCAAGATTTGCTTGTTCTTGCATACGAATCAATTGTCTTTCTAATGCTGACGCCTCTTGTGCCTTGGCTAACGCCTGGAGAAAGTAAATAATATAAATAGAAATAACCGAAAAATATTAGTGCATATTTGGAGAAAACTTTACATCAGAGGCTATAACAAAGGTCACTAAAGTCTCTTTTTAAAACATTTAGCACTTGTCCTAACGATACAACTAGTAATATAATAGCATAGCCGAGTTTCATTTTCTTAATACCTTTTAAAAGAAGACGCTGCCCTAGGATCGCATAGGACAAAGATCAGACACAAAATGATTTGGCTGCGATTTTTTGTAGTGTAAAGGTGCTACTCATTCTGGTTGTTCAAATTGGAGAGGAATCCTAGGCTTAGACGGGAATTCTGCTGTGACCAACCACTCTTGAATTATACCGTGACTTAACAGAAGAATGCCATTGCGTCCTTAAAAATCACAGTCAAACAGTACCTGACCCAAATCAATTTCTTTCTTTGGCGCGTTATCGTCATCGGCATCAGGTCGGGCGCTCAGCATGCACGACTCTTCAACGAGGGTCATGATGCGAGCCTCCATCTGTTTCACTCGCTCTTCGATGCTGAAAACAGACAGACAGCCCTGTATAGAATATCTTCGCTACCCTGAGTCTTCAAGCCTTTAAATTCGACCCTGCCGTTATTAAAGTCTAGTTTTCCACGCGGACTCCCATTGCGTAAGTAAATGTAAGTTAGGTTGGGTTGGTAGCAGGTCAGGTTAGGTTAGTAGCAGTTCGGGGTGGGAGGAGATCGCACGCATGCGGCGACAGGCGCGGGCCGCCCTGCTGAGGCGGTGGACGGAGGACCTGGCTCCACCGGTCCCGGGGCAGTGGACGGTGGAGGCCATTCGCCCGGTCCTTCGGGGGTGGATAGGGCGGCGATTCGAGTCGCTGACCTTCCGACTGGTGCAGGTGCTTTCCGGGCACGGATGCTTCGGAAAGTATTTGCACCAGATCGCGAGACGGGAGGCGACCCCGGTCTGCCACGAGTGTGGGGCGCCAGAAGATACGGCGCTCCATACGCTGGAGGTGTGTGCCGCGTGGGGGCCGCAGCGGCACACGCTTTCGGCCATAATAGGCGGGGATCTCTCCCTGCCGAGCGTGATCAACGCCATGCTCGGCGGCGAGAGGTCGTGGCAGGCAGTGGTCTCCTTCTGTGAGGCTGTCATGGCGCAGAAGGAGGCCGCGGAGAGAGTCAGGGAGAACAATCCCTTCGCTGACCCTCTCCGGCGCAGACGGACGGGAGCGAGGAGGAGGCGATTTGCCCGCCTTCTCGCTCCTGTATAGTGGGGTCACTGGTACAGAGTCGGGGGACTCTCTACCGGCTTGCACGGCCCCACACGTCTGGGGGGTGGCCTTGGTGAGCAAGGCCTCCCCTCCACAGGTGCTGAGGCCCGGTTACAATCAGCCGGGCCAACCGCCGGGACGGGATGGTGATTGCTAACGCGACCCCATCTCGTCCCACCCCGTCGGCGGTGGGACTGCTCACCCCAGGTTTTTAGTGTGTATACCGACCCCCTTCAGGGGCGGAGAGTCTCACATAACTTCCCTTCCCCCCCCGGGGGAGGGGGTATCCATAAAGGATTTTCCTGGGTCAAAAAAGAAAAAAAAAGGTTAGTAGCATTCTTTTTTCTGAATGAAAGGTATCTTAAGACCTTTTCTGTTCCCCTGGCAACGTGTATGCTAAATTTCAGGATGATCGGTTTGTAGTTAAGGCGAGAAAGCGTAACAAAAACAAATGCAGGTTCGCATTTACAATATTAAGTTAAGATACACAAACATACAATCTGAAGTATCGTGTTACCTGTCTTCCTTCACATCGTCTCTGGTGGGCAAGTCCCTGGTAGCAGACGTGTAGCCAGCCGCACGCACGGCGGTGACAGGTCGCGCCGCAGTCGCACCACGGGAACTGTTGCCGCGGACGCTCACTGTGCCCACGCGCATTATCTGTCCCGACGTATATTATAAGAAATACATATTATAAACAGAATAAAATGCATAATGATGCGCGTGGGCAAAACTAAAAAGAATATTTATAAGTCCATGGCTAGAAGGGTTTCTAGCCATGGACTTAGGTATATATATTCTTTTTATTTTTACACTTCGACAATGCCAGCCTCATTTAAATATTTATATATTGACTGTCTCTTCCGCACTGAAAATTTCCTGTTGGCAATTATTTGGTAACGTTACGAATGAGCCGACTCGCTCGAGGCAGTACCTACAACTCTTTTTACAGACAACCGACGTAAGAGACTTTTTGATGGCTCGACCTATGATTCGAACCAGAGAGCTCATGCACAGCAGTCGCATACACGACCTGATGGTAAACTAACCTAACCACCTAACAGGGTTGGGTACGGCATACCTGGTTCGCCCTTATACTTAGGTACTCTGGCCATAAATACTGTTTCAATTAAAAAAGCATAATATAATATAATAATAATATTCTACCACATACACACAACATTATCTAGTCCAAACTAAGCAGAGCTTGTACTATGGGTACTAGACAGTGGATAAACATATACTTACATATACTTTTTTTTGTAAATACATACATATTATACATAGAAATACCCAGACCAAGACAAACATCCATGTTCATGCACACAAATATTTGTCTTGTGCGGGAATCGAACCCGCGACCTCAGGCGTGGCAGTCGGTTACACTAACCACTACGCCATCGAGGCCGACAAAGCATAATAGTACATTTGAATTTGGAATCGGTAATTCTTTTATGAATAATCATTGTGTTTTCTTATTTTCACGCCAATCGGTATTCAATATTTTTGTAATATTAAAATGGAATGGGGTAATAAAGAGAGCCGAATTGCTGTGATAGCATTACAAGAAGTAGGTATGGAGCCAAATACAGTTTTTTAAACTCTCACGCCGCTTGGTAATTAGTTGAATGCTTGTGTTTAGGGCTATTGATAGGTTCAATTAAACCTCCTCTGTTTGTGACAGATAAAGATCCGGCCAGAAAAGGCGATCAAAGCAGTGAAAGAAAGAAGTCGAAGGAATCCTGTTCGAAAGCAAAAGATTTTATCTCGGGAAATGAATATAGCACCTAGAACCATTTCGCGTATTTTAAAAGATGACTTAGGACCTGCAGCCTATAAGAGACACACTGGTCATTATTTAACTGATAATTTAAAAATGAATAGGGTGGTTAAATCGAAACTTCCTCTTAACTTCTAGTACACAAAGGGATCACAGAATTTTTTTATTTACGGACTTTAAATGTTTATTCTTAGCAATGTTTTAACAAGCAGAATGACCGAGTCTATGCTCAAAGCTCTATAGAAGCTTCCCAATTAGTCAGTAGAGTACAACGTGGACATTATCTGACTTCAGTGATGGTTTGGTAGGGTGTTAGCTGTCAAGGAGTGACTGAGTCATATTTTTGTGAAAAAGGCAGCAAAACATCGGCACAAGTGTATCAACATACGATGCTTGAGAAGATGTTTAAGCCTCTTAACAAAACTATTTTCCATAACCAAGAATAGTCCTTTCAGCAAGACTCAGCACCGGGTCATAAAGCTCGATCTACGCAAGCATAGTTGGAAACGAATGTTTCGGACTTCATCAGAGCTAAAGACTGGCCGTCATCTGGCTCTAATCCGCTGGATTATGATTTATGGTCAGTTTTAGAGAATGTGACATGCTCTAAACGCCACGATGATTTAGAGTCCCTAAAACAATCCATAAGTCAGTTCGCACACCAGGCATACACTTGTATCACGATAATTGTGGCGCCACATTTGAAACGCGACACATTTAACGCCTCCGTATATCTGTGCGCGAGCACGCACACCAGGGACACATTTGTAGCGGGTGTGCACTGTATGGCGAGACGTTTGCCGCACTACACGAATTCAAGTTCGTTTTTTGTGTCACGTTGGTGTGGAAAAATGAAAGACAACATTTAATTTTATGTTGGGTTTATTGCAGAGGTTGCAGAAAACCCTATATTATACAATCATACGCTCACTGATTATAACAACAGACGGATTACAGAAATTATTTGGACTAATTGTGTTGATTGGCGAAAAATTTAATGAAAGGAGTAAGTATCTTATCTTATCTTGTGTGGGGGCTAGTCAGTACAGACCGGCGACACTTCGACCCAGTGGGATCTTTTGTGTCGACTTCCCTAATAACGACTGCCATAGATGTTCATGGTAGCCGGGACCAACGGCTTAACGTGCTCTCCGAGGCACGGAGCTGGCGATAATTGTCAATCAATACGCACATAATTTCGAAAAGTCATATAACTTCCGAAAGTCAGAGGTGCGCGACGTGGGTTCGAACCCGAGACCCTCTGCATTGCAGTCTGTTGGTCTCCCCACTGAGCTATCGCTGCTCCAAGTAACTTGGTATACCTATATATATCGTGCTATAGTGCGTAAATATTTTGCCATGACAGACTGGCTGTATGGTTTTATGAAGTAATAACACAAATATTTTCAACATTCTGTAGCATCGTTATTCGGTCTCCCATGATTTATATTAGTGGCGTTAGGTATATTGCCGATATCGATTGGTAACTCCAAAAATTATATTATCATTATTTTTTATAAAGTTATGTAGAACACAAGCAGCTTTAACTTTACTAATTTGACTGCTTTCTGGATTGAACATGAAATTGGGGTTTAAAAAATTCGAAGCTTAGGTACTAGCATACTGAAGGCGCAGTCGACAATCTTTCGTCCACGGGATAATCTATAGGTAGTTAAATATTCGACGATTATTGTTTAAAGATCTACCATTGTACCTACGGTCGCATTATATTATTGGACAGGGGAAATCCTTCGTCAGCTGCAAAATAATAAGGAAATGACCGTCCAAATTCTTCTTCACCTAGCATGGGCCGTGGCGTAGGTAGGTATATATAAAATGTTATTATTTAATGCTTGACCTAATCCCGATTTTTTAAATACTCCTGAATCATTATTCCTACCATAATCGCCCACATCGATACTCGTAAATAATCCGTTTACATCAGCACATGCCATAAGGTGAATAGAAAAATACTCTTTATAATTAAAGTAGCTTCTTCATTCTAACATGTTTTCCGTCTATGGCTCCAATGCAAAAAGGTAAATGCCATCTTTTTAGAGAAATCACTTGTTGTAGGTATTTTCATGTATATTGGTTGTAAAACCGTCCATATAACTTCACAAGTTTCATCGATATTTTTCCAATAGTTGTTTCACCTCTTTTAAATACGTAAGACATTGCTCGAAATGAGGATCCAGTTGCCAAATACCTACCTAAAACAATTTGTGTAAATAATATTGTCTTCTGTTTACGCGAATGTTATTCATTGAAATTAAACTACTATATACGGATTTTATCGCGTTGTTTATTTATCACTGTATTACAAAATTTTGAAAATATTACACTACTACCAGAACTTCTTCTTTTTTTTTTTTTTTTAATAACCACCAATAATTAAATGATGTTCAGGTACTTTGAAATAACTACACTGGAACATTGAGACAACTACCATCTTAGTCTCCCCGTGACCATGGCTGCTGAAAAGCAACCGAAACGTCAGGGAAAGTGTAAACCAAAAATAAATAGATTTAATAGTTTAAATAATTTTATTAGCTTATAAATTAGTCAAATAAAATCAATAGTAGTAGTAGTGTAATATTTTCAAAATTTTGTAATACAGTGATAAATAAACAACGCGATAAAATCCGTATATAGTAGTTTAATTTCAATTTGTGTAATTTTAATGATAATTTTGATTTTTGCAGATGATGATTATAAGTCCAAATGGAAATCCATACGTTCAGCCTACATACGATCTGTGAATATAAAATTTAAAAGTGGGTCCGCTGCTGGGTCGAAAAAGGAGTACTATTTAGCGACATATTTGAAATTTCTAAACCCTTTTACAAAAAATCGACCACAGGAGTGTAATATACCAGGGTAATGTACAAGAAGATGAACAACGTTCGGAACATTAATCCCAGATTGAGGAAACTTCAAACAATGTTTCACATCTGCCGAGGAAGATTCACTAAGATATGAAACGCCTGCAGCTGGTTTGTCTGTACCCAGTCCACATTCTTCGAGCTTATCAATACAGACTCCACAACCATCAAAATCCCGAAAACGCATGAATGAGGCAGACAAATGTACAATTGAATATTTTCACTAAAAAAACAAAGACTGGAAAATAAACAACAATCTGAGAAACAACAAAAAGATCTGTATAAAATGTTTCTTTTACGTTTAGTTCCACACATGACATCCATGTCCCAGTAACAACAGTTGGGCTTTCAAAGAGGCCTGGAGTTAATAGAAAACATTAAATACAGGCAGCTCCTACGTCTATCATTGGATACGAGTTTGTCAAATTCAAATTTATCAACATAACAAATTTTTCTCAAGTTATAAATCATGACCGTCCTTTGCAACGGGCAACCGAGATTGCTCAATCAGAAAACCTTTATAATGTGATGCCTTCGCAAACACCATCTACAATTCCTCAATCAGAAAATGAATATATTGAGTCCCTTGCACGACAATCAACCGAGACTCCTCAGTCTGAAAGTCAATATCTAATATTTAAATTTTATATACCTTAAAGTGATGAGTGAACGCTCGTCAGCCGAAATACACTCTCTGAAGTGGGTATTTTGTTTTGTTAAACTTGATTTAACTAAATTTAATAATAGCGTGTATGTGTTTTCAGACATTCGATAATATAAATGGAACTTTTCTTCGTCGGACCGTAATTCTTGCGAAAATTTGAAATTTCCGTAAATTGTACAATCTTGATTAAACGAATGAACCCAATAATGTCATTTTGTCTCATTAATCGCCACATCAAGAAATCGTCACGTCACGGTGCCACGCGACAACTATGATTCCGATGTGCGCGTATAGGTACAATACATTTGTAGCAAGCTGAATTAAAAGAAAAGCAATATTTGTGGCGACGAAAATGTACGATGCGTGTAGCATGTGGCGCTGGTGTGCAGCTTCACTAAGATTGGCAGTGAAGAATTCTTCCATGGAGACAGTGCGAGCTTCTATTGATAACTGGCCTCAACGTTCAAAGGACTGTACTAAAAGAGAAACCCAAACGCCATAGAAACTTGGGCCTGGCGTTACAGGACTGGAATTTGGCCATAAATTAGAGCATTTAGAAAGGTTTCACGAGCCCAATTTTCATGATGCACCGCAATGGCCAAATTGATAAATTCAGACAATGTTTACATCGTAGGTTATTTTTACTATTTGAGTTATATAAATTAAAATTGATATTTTTGAGGCTTTCATGCCTACGTAAATCTGGAACGCCTATGTGCTGTGATGCAGCGTATAACGATGAGGTTTGAGGTATATAAAAAGCGCTTAGAGGGTGACTTCAGATTGGTCTGATTGATCTTACTGAAATCCTCAGCTGAAAATTATGTTTGTAAGACACGGCCCAGTTACATTACTGTTGGCTAGCATTTGTTAATATTGTATCTTACTAAGGAATTTGATGCAATCTCACATTACAGTAATCTGAGATAGCAACAATATATAGAAATAAAAAAACATATTTGTGATGGTTTTATTAATCACCTTCTTCATTAGGATTATCATAACATAATAATACTGTATCCAGAAATTGTGCAGGAGGCAATTGTCTACTTTGGTGCCGTGCCCAACCAAGATACCATATTATGCTCATGGTGTGGGCACAGCAACCAACCGTTCTTTTGCCAATGATACAGGTGCAATAATATTGAATTATAGCATCCCTGCCACTTAGAGCGCTGTCAACTAATATGTAAACGAAATACATCCTACTACTAATATGCCTAGATTTTATTCTTCCTCTTAACATCCAGGTTGAGTCTGATGTTAATAGTTCCTGCTGTAGGTCACTGTCCACCTCTCTATAGACTTCTATGACATATGAGCCATTTTCTCTCACGTGCTCCCCATAGTAAGAACGGGCCTGTTTAACTTGGTATATGCCCAAGGATATGAGAATAAGCTCGCTGTATGTTAATTCAGGAAAATCGATAATATTATCTCTTTCTACATCGATTGCTTGGAACTGCGTCCTACGTCGATTGAAATTGTTGCTAATCACATAACTAAAAAATAGATTAAGTAACTACTTAATCTATTTTCCACATACATGTAATGATTAATTTTTTGGATAATTTCCTGGGCATCACTATGGTTTGCGATAGGATGGTGGAAAGCATTTATTAAAGCGGCAGTTCTAATTGTTTACAAGGCTAGTTTAAGATAAAAAAATTGATTTCTTATTATTTTCTACACTTGGCCATTGGTATTGAGGCTAATATTTAAATGGGTTAATTAAGCAAAATAGACAATTTTTTTGGTACATATCTCATTCGTGTAACGGTAGGCCCAGAAACGGGTTTCTCCTTTTAATGTTATTATATCACCTAATATATAAACTGACACACATAACAGTACCTAATAAATGTTTTATGCAATAGAAAAATAAAAGATTTTTCCTTGTTACAATATTTATGGCAAGCCTAGGTATACAGTAATATTTCATAACAGTTTTCTTAAAAATACTGAGTTTTATGTCATAGTCCTGGATTAGTGAGATAGTTGTTAACCATTAAATAATTATATGTATATTGGGCTATCGCACACACAGTGTCGACACCGCAAAAGGTTTTCTATGGCCTCTTTGAAGATCTTTATGCTCTTTTAATAACCACGTGATATCGACAAACGAACGCTGAGGAAAATTTCTAAAAATGCATTAGCAGGTGATGACTTTGATTCTTAAAGGTGACTTGGCAATAGCGAACACTGCTATGTGAAAGGGTAGTCATCAGTCATCAGCATGATCTCTATAATTTCTTGAATAACAATCCAACAACAAAATAGTGATATAAAGTTTTAACCCTATATATCAATGGTTCTTGGTAGATTAAAATAACTTATAAGATCTAGTTCTATCTAAGTCTGTGCGTGAATGAAGTTTAGGAACTAGTATGTATATAGTATGTAATAAGTAGGTACATAGATTCTCGCGTGCTTCCCAGAGACAGGCATACACTGACGCCGACTCCATCGAGTCCAGGGGACTCCAAAGCTCCAATGGCATTATAGAACCACGCCAATATCTTTCTTCGGCCCTGGTTAATTCACAGTAGGTAACTGTATTAACAGACTAATGTAAATATTCATCAGTTTTTATTTATTATTCTACGGAAACTATGGTTACCTAATTATAGGTACCTATATTTTTTAATACGACCATCGCTCTATGTTGTGTTATTAGGTAGTAAATTTATTTTTTTATTTCTTGAAGTTCACGGCCCGCAGGCAATTACTACGAATTGTCATTCCGTTCTATTACGGTCAAAATTTCAATAGGTCACATTTTTGTAATAGGTACTACATACAGCCTGATATTTTCGCATCATTAGTTATGTATAGCTTTGTTAAAATGTAGTTCTTCTAATATAAGATAAACTATGCTGGAAAGACAAAGATCTCGGAGACTTTGTGTTGGGTATTAACAATGAAGTAGAAAAAAATTGGCGTACCCCAGTGCCCATGCGACTCGGCACCTTCCTGCCGATGCCGGCGGTGCGAAGCGTCTCCTGGAAGTCCTGGTCCTCCCGCAGGTTGCGGGTGTCGAGCGCCGGGGCAACATCATTAAACCCCGCGTAAAGTTCATCGTCCTCATCCACAATCATCGCAGTTCGCGGCTTCGCGTCCGTACCGACCCTCGATGCACTATAGTAACGCGAACTCAACATTATCTTTATTGCAAATTGCACTTCTATTGTAAAACTATAGATTACGAGTTTGTTGTGACGCCGTGTCCATGGTAACCGCTTGACATCACTGACCCGGAGCACGTAGGTTGTTTCAACGAGTTTTCAAGGGTCGTTTGAAAGCTATGGTTGATAAATAACGTGCCAAGATTAGTCACTTTCCCAACTAATACTATAAACGCGAATGTGAGTTTGTTCATTTGTTACGCTTTCACGCCTTAACTACTCGACTGCTTATCATGAAATTTCGTATACACGTTTTTAGGGGTACATAAATGGGAAAGCGAGTTAGGGAAGCTGCAGGAAAATACTAGTAATTTATAGAACCAGAATACCTCCTAAGCTTATATACTTGGCATAACTAACTATAAACATGACTTTCTGGCGGTTAGTTTGCTTCATAATCATAATATACAACGTGTAACATAAAACGCACTTCCTGAAAGTACTTTGTTCAGAATCGGCTACTGAATCCATTTCTGACATTTTAATATAAGTATTTTTTTGTCCTAAAATAATTAAAACAACGTAAATTATAGTCATCCTTTTCTTTGAACAGTCGAAATAAACGAAAATGTATCCTAATTCAAGGCAATAAGGTTTTTGATGTAATAAAGTCAATAATGTTAGATTTATTGCAATATACCCATACTATCCGCGCATATTGTGCGCAGGAGAACTAACTCGTTACATTAAAATATTTAAGTACATCCACAAATGGATTGAATTAGAACTCTATTGTACAAGTTACGATTTAATAATCTAATTGTTTGAGGTTGTGCGATAAATCTGTGACACGTTGTATAAATATTCAGGTTTGTTTATGGGATTAAAGGAATCTTCTGAGAAAAGTATTTTGCGATATTCCATCCCTATGCAAATAAAAATGGGATTTGGATAATCTATGTCACAATTGTGAAATATTGCATCCGAAATATCCGATAAGTATAAATAAATAAATATAAATGATGAGAATCAAAGTCATGTTCAATATTTATTACATACTTCTAAATACATACAATCAATGTCCATCTCATAAAAGTCACACCAATGAAACAATTTATTACGTTTATCTAAATTAAAAACAACTGACTGAAATAATAATCACATAAAAGAAACACATTTTCTTTTTTACAAATCAGTTCTATTGGAAGACGCTAACATTATGATTTTCTTGTTTATAAAGAAACACGTGATAAGAAAACGTAACATAGCCTAACTTATACACTAAAGCAAGATATAAGAAAGTAAACAACACTACGAACCAGTCATTTCTGCGTTTCCAGGCCTACTCCAGTTTCTGTTCAGTTTCTGATCCAACTACATAAACATTCAAAATATTGGGTATAAAAATAAATGATTTTCCAAAGTTCTTTCTTTATATATTGTGTCGTTATCCAAAGCAATAACAATGATCTTATATTATGTACATTTATGATTTTTAATGTATGCAATTCAATAATCTACCTACTGAAAATAATGACAACGAAAAAAATCGTGACCCTAAAAGACTAGTAAGAAATGCAAGGTATTAATATTTTTGTACACTTTTCACTTATCATTAAGATAACACCAGATATAAATAATAGAAAAGTCTATTAACGTGGATATGACTTAGATGTTAACAATCATTATATTTATTTACTTGTCATCTATAAAAATTTATTATATTTACATACATTTAACAAAACTCACTGACATCAAGACATGTCCCACATACATTTATGTACTGCAGGTATCCAAGGCCGACAACATTATTTCATATTAATATGGCATGTTTTCTTAGGTCGACTTTATTTTATATCTAAGCGACACAGTCGCGGCTACTGTTGCATTCATTGTAAACTCTAAGACGGCTGCGTTCAGTGGTACCACGTCGTTCAGTTCAGACATTCTACGGCGACATCATCCTTGTCGCCATACATGTTCACATTTTAATTGACATAGCTGTAATTGATGGTTACCTATGACGTACATTACTAGCCCATGATATTAATAAAATAATTAACAAAATGCACCTCTTATTAATTATCATTTACACTTATTGTTCTCCACATCACAAAGGAACGGACGTTACAACGCGGAGCTAAGCAAATTATTATTAACGATTGAAATTAACACTACTTTTTACGAATTTAGCTTTTACTGCCAGAATGGCGACTGGATAATTATAGGTTCGATGCCCACACAGGAGAAAAATTGTGTGGTCCACAAATTGTGCAGTCTATGAAATTGTTAATAAAGCTACGAACAAAAGTCCATTTTTTCTAATGTAGTCATTAAAAACTTAGTCCACCACACGAGATAGGTATATTACTCCCAGTGCAGAATTGACGACTAAAAATGGAAAATACTAATCCTAACATTTCAGATACTTTAGAGCAGCCATTATTATAATGGTATTTTGACCATGACTATGGCTGCTGTAAAATAAGATATTTTGTGCTTTAATTGTTTTGACTTGTAGACTGTTCTCAACTTAACTACCTATATAACAGTTGTAAACAAAATTCGTAGAAAGTAGTATTTCAATATAACATTCGCTTAAACATTATACAATAGAATGTTGAACTGTCAAAAATTGTAATTATGCAAAATAATGGCATTAGCAAAGATTTGGTGTTTTTCTTTACAATAGTTACTCTGAATATAGTATATATAGATAAATCTCTTAGTTTCTACGTTGGTTGTATTAATTCATATCATCTTACACAATAATTAGAGGGCTCCCAAATATCCGTAGTACACATCTAGCTGCCATATATCTGAGGTTACGTAGCGTATTGTCACTAGTTAGGTCAGGTAATATGTATACTCACAATTTAGGATTAGGGTCACAGTGATCACATTATGAAAGCACCAATGTGTGGCAAGTGTCGTATGTATAACTCATGCACACCGTAGTCAAGCACAACTCGACGAGATATCTCTGAATGAATTATTGTAAAGCAGTAGTTGTCCGTATACAGCATGTTAGGAGAACCTTAGGGGCGGCGGCGCGCGCTAGATCTGCGTGGAGAAGCGCGGGCGCGGCAGCTCGAACACGTCGCCGTGCACGGAGCGCGCCAGCGCCTTGATGCTGGCCGCGATGTCCTGCGGCTCCTCCTGCAACCGCCGACACACACATACACATACTATGTTGAATCGAAGCACGCGTAGGCGTCACTAGGCAGAACTCCATTGTAATTCTATTATTGGGTAGAGAAGAACGCCACGCACCCTCAGATTGCCCACCCCGACTATTGCAATAGAAAAAGGTTGGCAATACCAACTCCTCTGGATTGGAATAGCCGTCTCAGGACCGTTTGGCAACGAATGAGCTCTGTTTCTCTGATATCCCTTTATACAGAACAATTATTGGATTGCCAGACAGTCATAATATTAGAAATCTATTGTTTTTAATCGGTATACCGCTGCGACTCAATAGATTTAAAACATGATAAAAGTTCAATAATTTAGAAAAAGGCTTAAATAGATAGATGATACTGCTAGTCCGTTATATTGTGGGTCTTGCACGACAGTTGCCGCGTAATAATTAGTAAATAATATATTAGGTATTTATAATATACAAGAAGTTATAATGTAGATATATTGCCATTTTGCTCTAACTACATCGGTGAAGCGGTTCCCTACTCATTCGCGTGAAATTATATTTCATAATTTAACATGGCATACTTTTATTTATCCTAATAATAGTAACGCACAATATTTTAGGCATATTTACTATACTTAAGCATAATAATTGTTAAGCATACTATTCTAAAGCATAAATTGGAACCTTTGTTAATTTTGTGTTTGCATTTAATACACTTTTCGTATATAAAATAAACATGTTGGCGACTTTGGGGCGGCCTAAGGGCCAGCCCCGCCGCCGCCGAACCCTAACCTATTGTTACACTATGATACCTAAGTTATATATGCCTTATAACTTTATGCCAATCAAAATTAGGGTAAAAAGCATTAGCCTAAATGATATTTAATGCCTACTGAAATAGTATGCCAAAAAACAATTATGTCAAATTATTATTATGACAAAAAAAAACATGCCTAACTCGTTATACCAAATTAAATTAGGACAAAAGAAATTAGGCGAAACAAAGGTAGCCCCGGTGAAGCAATGGATGTGAATGCGACTTCTGCATAGGAGGTCTCGAATTCTATGCCCAAGTCAGACGTTTTCTTGGTCTATCCTATAGACGGCAATAAGCTCGACCCCCATTAGATGAAACCAACATCATAGTTCATATATCATAGAATTACACACCTTTAGAGAAATAACAATAAAACTACTTTAAATTTGGCACAAGGTGCACTTGCTTGGTAATTTGTTACGCAAAGTGGGTCAGTTCCCGTTATCTACTTATCTTAATATCTGTACTTATAATATTAATGTTTGTGATAACTAATCACTATGTTTGAGATTTGCTGAGTGATTTTATGTTGTTGGACATTTGTATCTTCTGAATTAGTTAAGGCTGTATCTCAGGAGATAACTGTTTATCAGTGCTAATTAGGTAAGTACAGCCTTAACCAAAAGTATGGAGCAGCCCATGTATTTTTCACGTGCGTAACATTTGCAGTAGGAAACAATACATTTTGATTAAATATGGATTAGGTGGCATCTAAAAAGATATTTAAAACAATAGTGTACCCAGTTAGGGCCAATAAAACAGCCGATGCAAAGCATCTTATCCGTTTAGTAATTTCCAATCTTTATTTCAGTTTACTATTTTGCGTCGTTCTGTACACATACCGTCATCTAGCGCACTTTTTGTATTATTTTGTGTTCAGTTATATTAATTTCGATACATAATACCTAAAACATCCGAACTGTCTTATAAAATACGTGTAAAAATACAACTTTTTCATAAACAAGGATAATCCCAAGTTGAGATATCCAGAACTGATAAGCGCGTCGCGCCGAACAGTGCAATTTACCATTGAGTGTTTCGCCGCTACCGGTACACACAGCGATATGCCCAGAATTGGACGTAAACGTATTACCAATGACCGTGAAGATCGAAAAATTGTGAGAGAGTCTTTGAAAAACAGGAAAAAATGTCTTCTGAGCTCGCTGCTGAGTTCTCAGTGGCGAGTAACAACACAATTTCCGCCAAAACGGCTAGTTGAATACTTCAGGAAGCTGGTCTCAAAGGGTGTAAAACCAGGAAGAAGCCATTGAACTCGGACAATAATAAAAAGGCTTGCTATGCATGGGCCTTAAAGTACTAACATTACACCGAAAAAGACTGGTCAAATATTGTGTGGTCAGACGAATCAAACGTTGAGGTAAGTTAGATAATATGAATGTCCAAATGGATAAATAAGCATTGTTAAAATTTAAAAAGCTATAATGTCTTTTCATTATTAGTAAATCTCTATTTCTTTTGTTTTTGTTTGGTCTTTGGAACCCCTGGTACTTCCTGTACCCCTGGTTACCTTCGTGCGTCGCCGTGGGTAAGAAGAATTTATGCCGAGTGTTAGGTCCCGACTGTAAAACACGGCTGCATGTCTGATACAGGAATCGGCAAAATGTTTGTGTGTGAGGGCCGAAGGGACTCTACAAAATACACGAATGTGTTTGGAATCAGCTTTATTACCTTCGTTTTCTACACTTTTTCGTTACATAAATATGGATGGAGTTAAATTACAGAAGATAACGCACCATGCCATTAATCAGCCCGCAGAATGACATGGTTTCGTAAAAATGCCATTGAGCTACTGAAATGGCCTGCACAGTCGCCGGACCTTAACCCTATAGAACATTTATTGGGAATTCTAAAGCGTAAGGTCCGGCGCCACACAATAACAACAAAAGAAGAACTAAAAATACGCCTCCGTCAAGAATGGAATACCATAACTGAAGAACAGTGTGATGAATAGCTACTGTGATAGCGGCTAAGGGTGGCCGACGAAATATTGATTTTATATCAGAGTAAAGATCATTTAAAATGTACACAAGTTGTTTCATTTCATTCTATACAAAACTTGTTACAAAATGCAGTTTTTATAGGGGTGCTCCATACTTTTGGCCAAGATAAAAAAGATAATCTTAAATGATAAATATGTGGATATGGTATATTAAAACTAAGAGGTATATACAATAAGGTTGTTATGTTGCCTATGTTTAATTTTGTACATTTTGTGTGTGATAGAATATTATTATTATTAATAGTATTTTACACACAAGGGCAATCAAAAGGAATCTTTTTGTAAAAACAGTGTCAAACTGGTTGCAAAAGAAGCGTAATTAAAATTTTTAATTTGTTAATAAGAATGAGTGAAAACGTAGTAGGTATGTGACGCTATCTCCCTCGCACAGGTGCAGTTAAATGGTGTAACGTAGTGCTGGTCGGTCACGTTTTTAGGGACGTGGTCGACCAGGAAAGTTTAAGTAGCGGAGATAATTTAAACAATATACTTCGCAATTAGTAGATCTTTAATGCGTTTTTTAGACAATTGGCAAGGTACACGAATTGATTTCTATACAATAAATACAGGGCGTGGTTCTAGAATAAGCTTCGTTACATGGTCCGGCGGAAGAGCACAATGGACCACTTAACTTTGATGCGGCGGCCGGCAGAAGAGTCCCGAACCATTTTTCTTTGTGTTTGTTAGCTGTTGGCCTCAGATGGCAGAAGAGAGCAGAGCGCAGAAGGCGCCCAACCCGTCAGTCTCAAACCAGGGCGTGGCCATGTTTATATATGCCGCCGCTGGGGGCAAGGGGCGCTCCTACTCCGAAGCGCGCGCAGCCGCTGAGGCGCGACCGGTCCGCGTGACAATGGCAGGTACATCATAGCTTGTATCGTGCATCCTTTTTCTGTCATTTTGACAATTACCCCTACTACCAGATTTGAAACGCTTGTATCTTAATTATTTACCAGTAGATTTTAATAATTCTTTGTATTTTAGAGTTTGGGCAATGTAACCGTTTGTCATAAATAATAAATAATTGTGAGTTAACTAACCTATTGGACAGACATGCAAGTTACGATTTGGTCATTTGTAATAGAGCTGCAGGATACATTTACACATCAGTCAAGGTAAAACTAGAAGTATCCAGAAAGGATTAAATAGAAGTTAGAGTTACGCTTATAGTTTATTTTAATTAGTTAAGAGAGATTTGGTATCATCCTAGCGATTATATTATAAAGGAACGGTCCGACAAATGGAGTAAGTAAATCTTTGTGAATAAAGGTACTCTCTGCATATGTACAAATCTACAGCGAAATACATATTGAGCCAAACCATATTCGAATATTAATCCTATCTTTGTTACTGAGAAAAATTAAGTCTTTCGCACGATCGAAACTATGGGAACATGCTTTAAACCGAGATTTCGCTGGTACAGTCGACCTTCAAAAGATTGTTGTTGAAGTTTGTTATGTGTTCCTACAGTGAGTCGAGTTTCCAGTCTCGTTAAGACTAGGACTAGCAATCTCTGTCCTTTGCGATGGTCGCACAGCTACTCCTCGCATTAGCCATTGATGCAAATAAGCATTTGGAAGTTAGTTTGGTATAAAATCATAGCTAGATGTTAAAAATAATAAAATTTAATGACTAACTAATAAATACTTACGTCATCGTCAAATTCTCTTTGCGTAGCACGGTCATTGGGAAACTTTGGCATATTCATAGGAAGAGATCGTGCGATAACCTCAACGCCGCCGCCGCGGGGACGCGAGATGTGAATACCCTCATCGTTACTGCCCTCTGCTGGAAGTTCAGAGCATAAACATTATTATTTGTACACACAGCGACACGTTAATCTAGACTGTTTGGACTTCGATTAGAAGTTGAACGCTGCAAATCGTGCGAGAGAGTGCGTTATATTTTTGTTACGCTCTATCCTTACCATTACATTGACACCACTATGCACTGTCCCTTTCCGACAATTCTCTGTTGTATGTAGCGTAGTTACGCGTATACCTATATACGCGCTAACTTGATGTGCAGCCGTGTGTACACGATAAAGTATTATTTTATAAATATCGGCAACGATCTATGATGAGATGACCTAAATTTTGCAGTTGCATGGTAACAATAATTTAGAATTTACTTTAATGCTTTCCTATCTCTGAAAGCAAAACTCACATCTTTTATTATCATTTTGCAACATGATGCAGAGTATTTTATTATGTATTTAGCTTGTTCTAACAAATTGCCCACGACATTTCAATGTCTGAACGAGTATACGAAAGGTATACTTTTATTTTATTCTTACTCGTATCTATTACATAATTTTATAAGAAATTATTAATAATAATAATAACTGGCAACACCAGCATAGGTATGTGTCACTACAAAATTTTCAGCTCTCCTTATTTTCCATAAAAATATATCATAATTTGGCCACAATTTCATCATTAAAAGCAGAATTCATTATAATAAGTCTCAATTTTAAAATAATATATCCATAAAGAAAATATCAAGCATTAGGTATATACAAACAAGTAAAATCGGACATATAATGACAACACATGTCAAAATGAAAAATATACATAAATGCATGAAAAATAATGTAAATGATGATGCTGTAATGACACGCGAATGTTAACAAGAGCTAGGACAATAGCACAAAGAAGACCCCCGGACTCGTCGCTCAGCTCCACCTCACAGCCGTGAGGCGGACGGCTGCGAAGCGACTACGACGGGCAGTGAGGCGTCGAGCTCATCAAGCGACGAGTATTTCTCCCCGCCGACGTCGCCAACACCTGTACGTCGGCAGGGGACACGCCGGCCACCGTCCTGCTTGGGACCCCGAGGCCCGCCGGCCTCGAACAGGGCCCCCGCTGTCGGTGGTGATGTGCACCGCATGAGATAGACGAGGTCTATAAATGAAAACGTCATGCGGGCCTATTTTGTGGCTATGCTAACCAACCTCAGTGCGTATCGTAATCGAATGCTGCCTCTGTTTCAGGCTCTTGATCCAGACTTCACCGTCAAGGCACAACGACTATCGGATCAAGTGTGAGCTATCTAGCGCAATCGGAAGCTGGATGATAACGTGCTTGATAGGCTTCGCTCAGAGTGTTTATGTATGAGTCGTGCCATTCACGTCCAACATGATGTAACAACAAGTAGTGTTACATCGTTGCCCTACAACATTACCAGCGAGGATGAGGATGACATGACTAATAATGTAAGCATCCAGTACAAAGATGAGGTAAGGGTAGCTTTGGAATGTGCGATTCGGGAATATCGGTACACACCCCATACCATTAGGCCTCGACTGCCGCGGTTGCCTACGCATAGACAAAATATGGCATTGGTAGGTGCCCTTGACTCGTTATTGCCTAGTTATTCAGACATAATAATATACACAATAGCGAGAATCTCAGTGATACCCATTCAATCCTGTATTATGCTGCTGAAGCGGCATGTCGTACAGCAGGCGTCAAGTTCCCTCTGAACGACACTGCTGTATGGCGAAAAGCTGCTCCAGCATGGCAATGCAGGATTGAGCGTCGTTTTGCTGAGGAAAGAGCACTTATTGGTAAACTAATCTGCTTCAGGGAGGGCAATACTCGCCCTAGAGTGATGCGCTTTGTGAGGCGAGCTTTCTTGGGAACTGACATCAGCCCACAAGACTACACATCTCGGGTCACAGAGCGCATTAACTTCCTGAAGCAGAAAGTTTATGCGTGGGCAAACCGTTTGCGCAGATACAAAAAACACGTGGATCAGTATACCGTGAATTGCACATTTCAAAGAGATGTGTTTATAGAAGCTAGAAACGACCGGATCGATGTATGACTGGTGGGCGGCTGCCGGATGTTGATACCACAAACACCTTTTGGCGTAGTATCTGGTCAGTGCCCATGGGCCACACAGAGGGCGATTGGATCCGTGATGTCGAGCGAGCGGCTGAACAAATTCCAGAGCTGGAAGACGTAGTCATTGAAGACCAGGATGTTACTAATGCAGTCCGTTCGTTATCAAATTGGAAGTCTCCAGGTCCGGACGGGCTGCATAACTTCTGGCTGAAGTGGCTACGTAGTTCGCATGCTTGCTTGGCATCGCAGTTTCAATCAACCGTAGAATCTGGGTCGAGTACTAACTGCTCCACAAAGCAGGTAGTACTTACGAGCCTGGCAATTATAGACCGATCACCTGTTTACCATCGGTCTATAAGCTTCTTACATCTATTCTGAGAGCCAAAATTTCAAAACATTTTGAAATCAATTCTATTATATCGGCCTCTCAGAATGGTTGTGGTAGTAAGGAGGCTCGTGGTACGAAGGAACTCCTCCTCATTGATATGGCCATTAGCCAACAGGTTCGCCGTAATCTCAGGAGTCTGGCGACATGTTGAAAAGATTACAAGAAAGGGTTTGATTCAGTACCGCATACATGGCTCTTGAGAGTGCTGGAGCTGTATAAAGTAAATACAACTCTATGCACCTTCTTGAAGTTGTGTAAGGGGCAATGGAAAACGGGTCTTTACTATCCAGGGTATCGACAGACCCAGGCGACCAACGACCTAATACAGAAAAAGTGAGGTATATTTCAGGGCGACAGTCTGAGTCTTCTTTGGTTTTGCCTAACGTTATACCCTCTCAGTACATTACTAGAGGGTTCTAGGTTAAAGAGAGGCGGTCAGGTCGTATCACACTTGCTATACATGGATGATTTAAAGCTGTTTGCCCGCAATGATTCACATTTGATAGACTTACTAAGAGTAGCTGATTGCTTTAGTAAGTCTATCAACATGGAGTTTGGTGTGGATAAATGTGCAGTCAT
The DNA here is from genome assembly GCA_963675205.1 of Catocala nupta. Classification (NCBI taxonomy): domain Eukaryota; kingdom Metazoa; phylum Arthropoda; class Insecta; order Lepidoptera; family Erebidae; genus Catocala; species Catocala nupta. The sequence continues at coordinate 19,736,583 of OY776081.1, forward strand.
GCATGTAAAGCAAGGAAGGTTGGTGAAATCTGAGAGTATTGAACTTTCAGATTCCATTAACCTAAGATTGCTTCTCATTACTGATACCTACAAATACTTGGGTATGTCACAAGCGTTAGGTATAAATGAAGCGGACATGAAACAATCGTTGAAGGAGCGCTTCTTTAGTCGCCTGAGAAAAGTACTTAACAGTCTTTTATCAGGTGGCAACAAGGTGCGCGCTTTTAACGGTTGGGTTATGCCGCTTCTTTTATACTCCTTTGGCATTCTTAAGTAGACTTAAACTGAGTTAGATGCCCTGGACAGGAAGGTCCGTACACTGTTGGCGGCATACCGAATGCATCATCCTCGTTCGCCTGTGATGAGGATTAATGATTTTACATCCCGCGGAAATGTGAGGGTCGAGGTTTTCTAAATGCCAAAACCCTCCATAACCGTGAAGTGTGCAACCTTAGAGAGAATTTCCTTCAAACGAACGTGGATATGCATCGTGATGTTGTCGCAGTGGATAACGGACTCACCCCGCTTAATCTGGCTAAAGAGAGCTGGCGCATCCCTGTAGTACTGAGCATTGACGACCGCAAGAGTGTATGGCAGAGCATGGAGGTTCACGGTAGGTTCTACAAGGCCCTATGTGGGCCTGATGTACCACATCACACCTTCTCGCCTCCGTAAACTGGCTACGCTTCGGTGACCTCTTTGGTGAAACCGAAGGGTTTGTCTGTGCATTTATGGACGAAGTTATCAAGACGAATAACTACCGGAAATATATCCTGAGGGATGGTACGATTGACATATGTCGGGCGTGCCACCAACCCGGTGAATCCCTCAGGCAAATAGTTTTCGGTTGTTCTCGTCTTGCTAACGGCGAGTACTTGCACAGACATAACCAAGTAGCCAGAATTATCTATCAGCAACTTGCTCTGAAGTACAAACTTGTAGAGGTCGAGGTGCCTTACTACAGGTATCTAGCAGAACCAGTTCTCGAAAAGGACCATGTCACACTGTACTGGGAACGATCTATTATCACAGACAGGACTGTTGTTGTCAACAAGCCTGATATTGTGGTAATACATAGATCGATCAGAGCGCCGTGCAATGATTGTGCCATCCCTCATGATGGCAACCTCGTGAAAGCTGAGAAGTAAAAATAATAAATACCTGGACTTAGCACACGAGGTCGTCGATATATAGGATGTGGACTCGCCAATCATTTGACGATAGTCGTTACGGTGAACGGTCTAATAGCCAAGAGCCTCGACCAACATCTTAAGAGGCTCGTGTTAGGTGCTTGGGTCAAGGGTCAGATGCAGAAGGCAGTCCTCTTCGATACGGCACGCGTAGTGAGGAGGTTCCTCTCTCTAGACCCCTAACCACCGACAGCTTGGACCTTGTCTCGATGCCGGTGGGCCTCCATAACATTTATATTTTTAAATGTGTTTTTTTTATAATTATATATTTAAAAATGTAATTTTTATTGGTTAGTAGTTAATTAATGTGAAATTATAATAATCTTTATTAATCAAAAAATAGGTACAGTTTGTCTATCGTATAGTAATATATTGTTACGGTTATTGCCATCTGATGACACTGTGGGGAAGACTCGGCAGTCCCTTCTAATAATTTATTACAACACCATCTATTGACATCTTACGTAGCGACAACTAGAGTACGAGTCGAGTAGAGAGAACGCTGGCACATTCTCGAATCATCGTACTGTTACATACCGGGTATGGCTTTTCTAGAAAACCCCAGAAACGCTTTACCCGCGTATAAATAGAGCGCACGCGCACCGCCGAGTCAGTTTACAATCGTAAGCGGTCAAGTATTCATCGAAGCGAACGGAAGCGAAAATACTACGGAGTTTGTTACAGTGAAAAAGTGTAGTATATATAGTGTTTGTTGTGTTTTAAATTTAATTGTGCTAGAATAAAACGTTTCAGTCGGTAATATTGTTTTATATTCTTATCCGTCGAACCCAGCACATAACAATATAAAGGACAAAGCTAGATTGTACATTACTTACAGAACTTTTTTACATTCGTGTTTCGGTAGAGAGAGAGAATATGTCAATTTTTTTATTTATTTTATTGTACACACGACAGCTTAGGTTTTGAAAATGACGGCTCGCAACGGATGTTCTGATTCTAGTCATGGTGCATACGTGATATTTGCGACGCTTGTCAGTATGTGGGCGACCATACGAGAGTAAGGAATGTTTGCGTAGAACAATTTGGAGTATACAAAGCTGCCTGACGGTTAGGACTGCGATGTCTTTGTACAGTTGAGTTGTAGCGAAAAGGTTTATTTACCGGGACCTTTAGGACAGCACGCTGAGCTCTCTCGAGTCGAAGCATAAAGGTTTTAAAAATGCCTCCCCAATCTACTATGCAGTATGCAATGATAGACTGTACTAAAGCAAAGTATATATGTTTTATGAGTGGAGTGTCAACGACGTTTCTCAGTTTTTCATAGGAATCATTAAGGAGACGGGGATTTCTGGGCCTGACTGCTTTAAGTTAAGATATGGTTTAAAAAAAGCGTTGTATTTTTCTATTGTAAAATATAAAAAATTAGCTTAATTCACAATCTGGAAGACGAGAAATCTTAAAATAAGTTTATGTCACTAATAAAATAGGATATCGATTACTATAATCGATTAAAATAAATATAAAATCACTTGCACCAGATGATTGATTCAATCAAAGTAAATGTATTTAACAATAATTAACATAATGTTAACAGTTAAAAATATCGAAATACTAACTTGATGAAAATAAATCTGTAAATTGATTCTCGTTTACAGATCGATTTATTACCTGTGTTTGTCAACTGTATTTTTAATCTGTGCTAACAGTGACAGCTACCTGACTCTCAATCTATGATCACTCGTCTCGTATCGTTTATTGCGTGTGCGTTTTGAGTGTGTTTCCAGTTTTTTTATATATATTCCCCAACCAGTGCTTGCTTTCTACGGACTTCTGATCTTGCTTAACTTGTACGACCCTTGCTATCTTAACGGACACGGATAAACTCGTTTACTCGTCTGAATTTGGTTCGTTATTTTGGATTTTACGTCCTGCTTATCGATTGGATATTGACACCATGGATCGCTGTGTGAATTGTGGTATAGCGACTAGTCGCTGTAATACACTGGGGCGACGAGCTTTAGATGATGAAACGACACTGTCAGTGATTCGTCAATGGCGTGCACCAGAACCTGTAAGTACAACCTTTTGTTTGTTGGCTACTCAGCGTCTCTCACTATAGGTTCCTTCCTACGTTTTCCATAACCATTATGCAGGAGCAACACATTAGTGTTGCTCATCATCATCATCAAGCATTAGCTTAACGTCATTTTTTAACGCGTTATTGGATACCTACTAAACATCGATTTTGAGAGGTTGATTTTCCATAAATCCTTTCTTAGTGGCGGCTTCATTATAAAAGAAATCTACCTACTGTAAAAAATCATGCTTGTTGCTACAATAGTTGACTCTGCTTGTTAATAAGTGTTCCTAAACACGTTAATAATTATCGGCATTAAACCTAAGTGTGGCCCCTGCATTATACTTACAAATAAAGTATAGATACTTAAAGTAAAGTATTTAAATTCTTTTCTCATATTTCAGGTAAACAGCAGTGACTATATTTGTCATGCTTGTTGGGATTTGGCTCAACAACCATCTGTTGATGAACCACAACAACTTGGCCACCGTAGTGTATGTCTCCGCTGTGGTCGTTCTCTTGCATCATGAGTCAGCCATCTACCATCTGCGCACTTCTTAGATGATATTCTGATTATAATTGAAGATGAATAAAAGATAATTATTATTAAAAAAGTGATTTTTATTTTTAAACATCTCATCCTTCCCTATATTTTAATCTATTTGTGAGTTTCCTAATATCCTCCCACTCAATACAATAAATACTACAATTTATACAGTAAATAACTGTCTAGTAAAACAAAGTAGCAAGCGCAGCTCAAAAATCAGCTGTTTAGTATAGATTGTTGTCAACTTGTTGCATAACCTCACTTTTACTAAATCTCTTATAACTCTGCTCTCAGATTGCCAAAATCCGCAGAATTTTCAGAGATGGTTTGATAATATATAAACTCTAAAGTCATTCAACTTTCATCCTTTTACATCCAGGCCCAAGAATGTATGAAAGCGTATCCGTCTCCTTTACGTACACGAGCAGTAGTGAGGTCTATGTGCTTGTCCCAACTAAGCGTACAAATTATCTGCACTCCCAAATACTTACCGTCTGAGGCTCTTTGTATTGATAGACATCGACAGCTGATGTTAGATGATATAACTTGGCAGCTATGTGCTTTTAAATGAATTAGCCTTGGCTGTGTCGCAGAGTTTAAGAGTAAAAGTGATGAATCGCGTTTTAGACACATTCAAGGTTAGTATTTAGCCAATCCATAACAGTTTTGAGCGCAAATTCAGCTGAATGTATTGCACTGTCCCATGACTCCCCACTTATTAAGAGAGTTGTATCGTCCACATAGGCTACCAGTTTGCAGTTTGGAATTGAGAGCATACAGAGAGTATTGACATAAATGAGGAAAAGCGTGGGAGCTAGCACGCTGCCCTGTGGTAAGCCGAAAATAAGGTACTCGACATTACTAACACAATTATTTACCTTAACACGTTGACTAAGGTTAGTAAGATAGTCACGGAATAAATTTAAAGCAACGTCTCTCACACCTAGAGTCTCCAATCTTTGCAAGAGAATGTGTGTAGAGACCGTATCGAAAGCCTTGGCCAAGTCTAGAAAGATTCCTATAGTTTTAATTTTGGTGTCTAAATTATCAACAATTGAGCTCGTCAATTCTAGGTAATCTTCGGTGGATTTATTTTTCCTAAAACCATATTGGTTAGGGGCAAGAGCATTGTTGTGTTCTAAGAAGTTGAGTAATCTTTTATTAAGAACTTTTTCTAGAACCTTTGATAGGACAGTTAAAATAGATACCGGCCTATAGTTTTCGATACGATCCCTAGCACCACCTTTGTAGATACTACACTATTATTAAGAATTTCACTGAAATCTGTTTTTTCTAAGTGACTAGCTAGAGCCGGTAGTTCAATACGCCTTATAAAACCTGTGGACTTTTCACAACGTCGAACAGTTTCCATACACAATAGAACAGGGGCGTGGTCCGTGATATATGAATCGAATACCAAAGTTGTGGAGCTCTTGTTAGATTTCAATAGAACATGATCGAGACATCTATCAAGACGCGTGGGAAAGAGGTGAGTCGGCAGAAGACCATGATATGCAGTTACGTTTAAATACTCTTCACAGTTTGTGTCGGAATTGTTCGGGCTAATATTAATATTCAAATCTCCTATAATAGCTACGGTGCAAACAGATGAAATTGATGACAGTATATCATTCAAAGATTCTATGAATTTTTCAGTGTTTCTAACAGAGGGAGATCTATATATTGCCACAATGGCTATATCGGGTGCTAGTTTAAGAATCATGCAATTTGTATCAAGAAATACCGGTTGAGTGATTGTATAATTTAGGCCAAAACGTATGTATATAATTATACCGTTGTCATTTTGGTTCTCAAAGGAGGATTTCGTGGAAATGTAGCCACTTAAGCTAGTTATATCAGTCACTTTTTGGAGGCGGAGGTCCAAGCGTCGGTGTATCACTGGCGCGCGGACCTCCGGCTCCATGGTGAGGTACCAACTCACGGGGCGGTGGAGACGCGAAGGTCCCAGGCTCGACTGGTCCTCGAGGCCAAGTGGGGGGAAAGGCTGGCCCAGCCCCGCTACGGGGTGAGGACAGTCGAGGCTGTCCGTCCGGTGCTAAGGCAATGGACGGACAGACGGCGCGGACCGCTCACCTACCGGCTACCCAGGTGCACACCTACTCAGGTGCTCTCCGGACACGGCTGTTTCGGAGAGTACCTGTGCAAGATAGCCGGTAGGGAGCCGACAACCAGATGTCACCACTGCGAGGAGTGCGACCGGGACACGGCGCAGCACACGCTGGAGGAGTGTCCGGCGTGGGCCGAGGAGCGCTGTGCCCTGGTCGCCGTGATTGGCCTCGACCTCTCGTTGCCGACCGTCGTATCCATGATGGTCGGTGACGACAGGTGCTGGGGTGCAATGAGGTCCTTCTGCGAGACTGTCATCTCGCAGACATCCGCCGCCGGAGGAGGGGGCGCAGGAGACGCGCTTATGTCGCTCTCCTGCCCCCCACCTATGGGTTCTGGGTGGCAAGGCCTCAGGGGACCCTGCCACCCGTGAGTAAGAACCCATAAAGGGCGCGCGCGGTGTTCCCGCGCGCCTTCTTACGTCGAAAGGGGAGAGCAGTGAAATGCTCTCCCCCGGGGACGAGAGGAGGTCGGGTCCAATTGACCCGGCCGGCACTCACACGGGGGGGCCTGCTATGGATGAATCTTTTTAGACTCCCAACTGGCCCCCCCATTGGGTGAGAGAGGGAACACCCCAGGTTTTTTTAGTGGATATACCAGCACTCGGCTGGTGAGTCCCACACGCCCCGCCGGTGCCGTCCCCTAGCCAGCGGATAGTGCATCAAGCATTTTTTCCTGGGTATCAAAAAAAAAAAAAAAAAGGTGTATCAGTCACTTTACCCAAACAGCACTCTGCGAGGGCAATTATATTACATTGGACATCCATGGAGTGTTCTAGAAGAACACCTAGGTGCTCGAAATTACAGTTGTATAAACATTCTAATGTTGACTTGGAGAATATTCAATGTAGGCTTTTTATCATTTAAATGCATAAGGCATTGATTAGGGGAGCATATAAAAGCTTTGGATATGTTAGAGGATTCAAGCAAGTCAGCAAACTTTTTTATATTAGCCATTTGAATAGCAAAATTATAAAAGTGTACAGCTTAGGTAACCTACGTTTTTGCTTATAACTAACAAAGCTGTAGTATAGCTTTATTGAACAGTCTTAAATAATTATATGTACTGCAAGGAGCATATATGTTACTAGGGCACGCAAAGTGAACATTCATAAACATCTTAATTCGGTCGTTTTTCAATTGGTCTAAAAACAAGTAATTGTTCGAAGGGTAGGTACTTATTTACTTTTTTATTGCGTTACTTATTAGTTTAAATATTCGCAATTATTAATAACGAAATATTCCATGACTATGAAACTAACGTTTAGTTTAAAATATCTTTGGTCCTAAAATAATGGTGTTAATTTAACACATGTGTACATCAATTAACACTACTCTGAAATTAGTAACACAGATATTTCACACTTCTAAATATTCCTTTTTCATAAACAACTTCTAATATGATTATTGGACAATTGCACACACATATTAGACACTAAATAAAGTAATGTGCTAAAATATCCATGCCAATATCACAGTTTTGTTATAGTCAATTTTATACCTAAAGTAAATGCAGACTGTTAACAATCACACTAATATAGACGTCCTACTAAACGTTGGGTTCTGGGTCAAGAGAAGTAAGAAATCTTCCTTTGGGAAATGAATAAAGTGACTGCAAGCAGTGGTGTAAGTTATCCCGTCGCGCAAGTACACCGTGTGATTTCGATCCCCACACAGAACCAAACATTTTTGGGATTCTCTATCTGTTGCTACAAGTCAAGAGTGTTTCTTAAGCCCATTATTTTAATATTTGTATAGAGAAATATCCCCCGCGACACAGGCAATAATCCAAGCAAAGAAATAGAATCAAGAAAATAGAATTACTGGGATTCAATTTTTATTTTTAAGTAATTTAACATATGTAGTTAAATTATAATTTAACTTATGTCCCTGACTATTAATAGTTGTATGTATTTTATTTAATAGTAATAAAATTTGTACTTACGGTCAGAATCATAGTATTCTTGGTCAGAAAGCATATTGCTCCGGGAGTCCATGCCTTCTAAGTCAAACAATTCTTCAGCATCCAACGAGTCCTCTTCCGTTGGTACATGTCTATTAGCCTGTAAGCATAAATACAGATTGTTTATATGAAAACTAATTGATAAAAATAAAAAAGATTTTATATTATATAATATGGCTTGTAAAAAAGAATTTGTTTTTTTTTCTAAGCCGTATTATACTGTAAGATATAGAGACAATAATTGAAAATGGTACATAAGATTAATTAGTTGAGAGAAATGATGACACAAGGTTGACCAAAAAGAGTACATAATAAGGTGTAACTTTATAAATGTTACTTGGTGACCTAAATAAAGAAATGATTTTTGACTTTACTTTAACCAAGGCATATGTGACTGGGATAGTCTAAAGCGGAAGACAAAAGTAGGCAAACAGTATGGAGATCTGCTAAAGAAAGGCCAAGTTATGTTATACCACCAAACCCACATAAAATATAAAAAAAATGAATGCAACGAGATATATACTAGGATTTTGGCAAGTGGAAGTCTGTAGCCTTTCGCCCCTGCTGGTAATCAGGTATATATTATGTAAAGTATATTGTTGTCATCTGCAAATCTAATCAGATTCATCTTAACACCAATTCTATTGGGCAGTATTCACCTTCTATTTATTATAAATTATATATTAATTTATTGATAATTTTTCATTGAGGATTTGGCCGCAGGAATTATAACAGATAAAAAATACAGGTTACATATATTTTACTTTATCTGTGACTAGCAATTCTTTTCCCTGTTGAAGTCATAGGCATAACCTACGACTTCAACAAGGAAAAGAATTTTTTCTAGATGAAAGCTACCTTATGTCCTTTTCTGTACACCTGACAATACTTATGCGAAATTTCATGATGACTGGTCTAGTAAACACATTTATAATATTAATAAAGTTAAGATGTCCATAAGATAAATTACCTTAACAATATTGTGTTGTAATTTTTTGGCATCTTTGAAAGAGGACAGTCTTCGTCTCTGTAGGGGAGGTAGCTGCGGCGATGGAGGTCCGTTGTCAAGCGAGGCGTCCGTCCGCCAACTCTCACGCTCTGCGTTGTTGCGTGCTTTGCTTATAATACTGCAACAAACAATATGCAAAATAACGTAAATAAGTTAACTTCGAAATTAAAACAGCTTTATTTTTGTGACCTAGTGTAGACACAGTCTGAGAAAAGTCATAGAAAGGCTTAGTTCTACACCATGTGAAAAGTGCTGACGTAAATCTCCGACACAAAGCATTTTATTAAAATTTATTTCATCAATAATTGAAAACATAAATTAGTTACTTTGATGGTAATAATAGGATTATTTCATGAAAATAACAGCTGTGATAAATAGAACATTAATAATATATTTTAATATCCTCAATACTTATATTTATAAACATAATTGCACAAATTTTTCTATTAATGTCCGTTTAACATAGTAAAATAAAATATGTTTCCAATTCCATATGAAACAGTCTAGATTAGAATAAAGGATAATGTGCGACTTTAATAAGATTGTATATCATTATGGTAACATAGTTATGGTCGCTGAGTCTAATGTATCCTCTGTCAATTATATTTTACATAAAACTTTGCTTCATACCTAGCTAAAATTTTATGATCTCTGTGTGCTCTTTCTCTGTAGGCTTCAAACTCAGCATATTTCTGATCTCTGAACTGTCTGACAGTTTCCTCAACCGCTTCAAGCTGCGACTGCAGAGTCTGATTGAGTTGTTTGCTAAGTGTACCGATCACCTGCTGAGTTGGCAGCCACACATTCTTATCATTGTATGTAAAATTATTTGTATCCACATTCTCCTTCATTTCAATGTCATTTGTTACTTCTGGCACTAACAGATTAAATACTGGCGAATAGTTGTTTGACTTTTTTAAATTATTTATCCGATCTTGTGTGGTCTGTAACAAACACATAATCCTTAAATCAGGGCCAGTGATTTATTATTCCAATGATAAGATTATAGAGTAAACATTTACATATTACCATAAATTTTAATACAGATATAAGCAACAGATCTTGCTTTGTTTATGAGTATTTAATGTAAAGAACGATTTTAACATAGGGATATCAATTAACATTTACATTCATAATAGTCCTCATTGATTTCCCATATCAAATGGTCAAGTATGTAGCTAAAAATGAATAATAATAACAGATAAGTAAATTAAATAGTTACATTCAAACAGACATATTTATGTTATTATGTTGCTTTATAGTTTGTAATGCACCAAATGCTGTCTCTAAGCATACTGCATAATTATATTATTAAAAATTCTCACCTTCAAATCAGCACTGTTACATCCTACATTTACAAGCTCTTGTCAATGCAGTTATAATCTACTATTTAGTTACAGACAGCATTGACATCTTTATTACATATTATCCTTTAGCTCTCATATACTAACATCATGAAACAAATATCTCAAAAACAACTTATACTTTTGTATTTATAATCCTTGATATTAGTGCTTTTTAGTATTCTAATTAAATCTGGCCTGACTGCATTATTAAACTGTGTGGATATCTTTAATTTAATTAAGATCTATATTATAATATTACACTAATATTAGAGAAATAATATATGAAGTAAAAAGTATGAAAAGATTTCAAAAGTTATATGCACCTCATAAAAATCAATGTCAGTTAAACAGCTGACTAAATGTAATTGTATACTGAAATAAATACTGACCTGATTGGCTTTGCTAACAAGCAATGCATAAGGTCCGTTTTTGTCATGTGATATGGAATGAGTGGGCTGTCCACATGCTAAGCATGAGTGTATTGTCCATCTGCCTAGTGTGCGCTGTTCCACCAGTGCTGGCTGATTCACTTGTACTTTCAGACTGTTCATAGAGCATGGCATCAACTTCTACAACAACAGTATAATGTTATTTTCATAGACTTGAATAATATCCATACACTATATTCATACGTATAAGATAATGCTAATGAAATTGGTTTTATTATGTATTTACTCTGAAGTAGATGTAGCATTCAGAAAGTTAACATGTAGAACCATAAAAAACGTACGATTCGCGATAGAGAGTATAGCAACAGAGAATAGCTATCTAGATTGTACTAATGCGAACATAAACAAGTCGGAACAGCGCCGAACGCACATGTACTTGTGTTATGCTAAATATACTTTTGAAATTATATCAAACTAGATCAATACACAATATTATGGACAGGGTTTCATTCATATTTTAGGCAAATTCTGTAATAAAAACCTCTTCCTATAAGTCAAGGTCAAGACATGTTTACTGACGGTACCTCACTGAAAAAAATATCCCTTTGTTCCATTGATGTTAACTCCAGTTTCCCAATATCGACATTGTCTTCAAGTTTATCACCTTCAAGCATTACATTTAGGCATTTACAAACACAGAGAGCCATGGTGTCCGGAAGAATTGTATGGTTTTGTTGAAACAATACAAAAATACACAAGAATTTAAGTAAAATAAGAGTACAGTAGTCGCAACTTTCAGATAAACGCGTAGAAATACGTATAGGTAGATTACAAAGTACTCTGTAAGATTAGTTATTTTTGTTCCCAACACACACATGCACAATCCTGCGCGAGGAATTTTCTCGAGCTACAAAATTATAATATATCGATAGCTTTGTCTTTTTTTGGCAATTTATTTAATCCCATATTTTTGCTCAAGATAGAAAGAAATAGTCTATTTTCAGATAGTGCTCTTTATATGTTGTATTATTTTGAGTGTTGCTAATCCAAGTTAATAATAGGTATAGAAAATCTACTAAATTCTTGACCTAATTAGATAGTCGAGTAATAATAAAGTTTACGTAATGAAAATCATGTTTTGTGGCTACTCCTCATTTACTTGAAGTGCATTTCGCTACAGGTTATTTCTATTACGATATTATCTACCATAGCTGTTAAGAAGTCAGTTCTCTTTTTCATATATAGACGTTAGAGCATTCATTCCATCCATTAAGCTTGAAACTCAATGTCACCTGCACTGTAATATTGGGTAATAATAACCCAAACATAATATATGTCTGTGGGTAATAACTAAATTAGAGATTTGTTTATAACTAACGCACATAGCGTTAGCTATTACGGTAAATATCAAACTCTGTGGTGGCCTTATAACATTTTAAATAATTTTGTTTACATTCGAAGATCCAAGCAGCCGATTCAACAGAATTCTTACTTAATATTTTGGGCGCATCAATGTATAAGGTCATCTAATCAAGCCAGACCTTAAAATAACGCGAGGAATAGTCTTTTGTCTCAAATAAGGGAAGAAGGAAATGCGAGCTAAAAGAGCATAGATATAGATTGGGAAATTATTATTAGGCATCAGTTCGGGTGGAATTAGAGAAAATTTATCTACATGGTATTAGCGGCGAAGATAAAGAGAAGGATCAAATCTTCCACCTTAAATGTAACAATCAAATATTTTTTAGCACCCATTAAAATCTGAAAACTGAAATATTATATTTCCATAAAATATTTTATTCTGTTTGTAAGCTTACTTCCCTATCGCAAAAAAAAAAATCTACTTTGTTATTTGAATTGCATTAATAAAATTATAATATAATGATTGCCGTTTGGTTCCTAAAGTACACTGTAAGTATCCAAGGTATTTTGATAAGCAACTGCTTGTGGAACTTGTTATTTATATATTTATTATCTTTTTACGAAAATAAGTCTTAGTCGAGTTGGTATATTAAAGATTAAAAATGCGTACATGTCTATCATTGTCACAGTTGTCAACCTCAAAATTGAGTCACAGGCTCTCAGATGGCTAAGCTGTCATTGTCATTTGTCACAGAAATATTATAAACTCATGTGTATAAAATCGGTACGTGGCGATAAAACATGTTTTAAAGTGATATCTTAATATAAGGTCTTTTTTGTTTCTGGCCGCTTAGAACAAAGCTATCCCTACATATTTTTGTTGAAGTTAGTTGTATGAAGATATACTCAAAATGTCTAAAAGAAGTCAACCCAGTTGGTCCCCGCCGGCTAAAGCTGAGAAAAGACCAGTATTAAAACTTTATAATAGTTTAACTCGACAAAAGGAGGAATTTGTATGCACCAATGGCAATCGTATCAACTGGTACAGTTGCGGCCCTACTGTATATGATGCCTCCCACATGGGTCACGCCAGGTGAGCTAGTGTATTGGTTATTTGGTGTAAGTTTAGGTTTACAATAAAAACATGTCTACCATATGGTATTTCACCTAGCTAATTCTTAATATAATAACTATTATTAAAACGAATAAAACTTAGTAAACATAAAAAATATGTAAGTGCTATGCTTAAAATCTCAGGGTTGATTTACAAATTTGGTGAAGCATGTAACATGCAGTCTGGAACAGTGGTGTGAACTTGTTGGTAATTGATTACCATAGTAAGATTGCATACAGTATCAGAGATATCACTTGTTGGCAAGCTGGCTAATACAAAAAAATTATATTTCTAAAAGATTGCTAGATGTTTGGACTGCAAAGTATTAATACACTTGTAACCAGCAGGTCAGCTAAATTGCTTGTGCCAGTGCTTTTCGTAGTTCATGCCCATAGAACAATAGGTGAGATTTGAAGTTTTGAACTCATAAATTGTACATATGTATGTATGTTATATACTGTTAAAATGTAATTCTGCACTGTTCTTTAAAACTCATGTCGATAAGTGGGTACACAGTATCCTGTTCTGTCTTATAATTATATGAATTAGTCTATTTTAATAACTATCAATTTAAAGCAGTATCAAGATAAGATGGCAGTAAATGATTTTATCAAAAACAGGTCATGTCTTCTATTATCTACATTTAAATTAAAATTATTTTTATTTTAAAATAAAGCAATATTCAATCTAAGCTTGTGTATTCCTTATCAATACTATTTATTTAAATCAAAATATAATATATGTTTATTCATGTAGATCACAAAGTAACATGATGAATGTTAGAGTTACCCTTATTAATGTGAATTTAAATTTGAAACCAACAACTTTTCTCTTTCAGATCATACATATCTTTTGATATATTGAGACGAGTAATGGCCAATTACTTTGGCTATGATATACTGTTTGTTATGAATATCACAGACATTGATGATAAGATTATAAAAAGGGCAAGACAACACCATTTATTTCAGAAGTATATTGATGAAAATAAAAGTTTAAATGACATCATAGATGATGCAACAGTGGTAGTGAATTTCTATGAAAGCCTTCTCAAAGGTGAAACTGACCCAGATAAGAAGAATGCTATGCAGAAAACATTAGATTGGTAAGATATTGTTTAACTAAACATTTTAAACTAACTAGGTCACTATAAAGAGTGGTATCAGCAGTTTATTCTTTTTTCAAATGTTTATGCAAACTAAATGTATACATTAAAACTTTATTACATTTATAGTGCCTTATTATGTTATGGTATTGGCTTATATCATCATTATGAAGGTACTGACTGCTGCCACCTGGAACATTATGACTGCAAAAATATTGTTTGATTGCCCTATGAGTGGTTTGCCTCAATGTTTGTTAAAATAACATACATGTATAATATATCTGTACTCTTTTGGATAAATTTATATATTTGTAACATTATGTTGTTTGTAGCATTGCAGCTGCAGTCAAAAGAACGAAATCTGCAGTTGAATCGGGTGATGCAGAAGTAATCACCAAAGCAAAATCTGACTTATTACAATCAGCGAAAGGTCCAATTTCTGAGTGGCTGGACAGCAAATTAGGTGCAACTGTAACTGACAATGCAATATTTACAGCACTGCCCAGGTATTGGGAGAATGAATTCCATAAAGACATGAAAGCACTTAATGTAAGCATGTTATAATTGCTATTTATTTCATATCTACTCATTTTTGTTAATATCAATAGTTTTACCACATTTATATGGCATGTATGATGTAAGCATAGATTATGCTGTGCTTTTTTTAAAGTGCAATATAAACTATTGACCAATTTATATTGCTTATAGTAGTGGGACTACAAATTAATTCTTCTACCAATGATAGAAGAATTATGTTGTAGCCTTAAGGTGCTTAATGAAAGAGAAAGATTCTATGCTGCAATTAATCTTGAACATTAATTGAATTAAACATAAGGTTGATTATAAATCTTATTATACTTTCAAATACTATTGGATACTGTTGTTCATGTCAACAAGGTTAATGACCTGCCATATAATTGTGGTCAAGCTGTATGATGTATATTAGGGATGTAACGGAAGTGATTATATCGGAACCGAATTCGGAAGCGGAGTTTTTTATTTGGATTGTCGGAATCGGAATCGGAGGTGGAGACAAAAGAGAGATATGTTAAGGGTAGGTCTAAGAAAATAAAATTACACACATTATCCATCACTTCTATTATTATTAGTTCAAAAAACAATACAGGTAGGTTATACCTGGGTATTGAAAATAAAAGCAATCGAATTTAAAATCTTTAACATTACTAGTGCCTAGTGAATTTAGGTAATAACTGAAAATTCCGTGTGTTCCGTGTTCCGTGCGAATAATTGGCACAGATTAAAATAAAAATGATTAGGGGAACCTGTTGCACCATGGACAGTTTTTTACATTTCTAATTTTAATTGCTATTTGACGTACTGTACACAAACTATAATTATAGGCGCGGGAGGAGGGAAGTTTCTTGCGTGACAAGTATAAACCTTCCTGTACGCGCTGATCGCTGGGCACCGCCACCGCGCTGCTATGCATCGACCTCTGATATAACTTCTGATTTAAATTTAGCAGAACCGAAATCCGAATCGAAGGTGCAAAATCAATCGGAAGTTCCGAACTTTCGGAATCGGAATCGAACCTCCGTAACATCTCTAATGTATATATAAGTAAGATTGAAATATAAAATACTTAACAATATTCTTACTCTTATATCTTTCATAAAACTTGGTGTGGGTATTAGCTATTTCCAAAATTATAATTCATTAATTTATTTCCTTTTTGTTTTGTAGATTTTGCCGCCAGACATTTTAACCAGAGTAAGCGAATATGTACCACAGATTATAACATTTATACAGAAGATAATAGACAATGATTTAGCATATGAATCGAATAGCTCTGTGTATTTTAATGTGAGCAAATTTGATAGTCAAGATAAACATTATTATGCTAGATTAGTGCCTGAAGCTTATGGTGATACAAAATCATTACAAGAGGGAGAAGGTAATAATTCTTTATATATTTATAAACATACAATTAAATATTTTCATGCAAAATTATTTCCTCCATTTTGTATGACAAATTGTTGAAACAATTTTGGATTGTAAATTGCCATTTTATTTATCCAAACTAATTATTTAAAAAGTTGTGTTTGAGAAGTTGATTGATTGAGTACAAAGACTAAAGCCTGTGTGACTGTGTATATAGTCATTGAGTTACTATTGAATGATATTGTTACGCCTGGTTGTTCCTATGGCATATAGCTCGTATGCGATCGTTCGAATTGACGTTCGGCAATTTTAAATAGCAATATGTATGTTTGTAAAAGATCAGTAAAGTTAACAAAAGGGATAATAATAAATATTTTATTTTATTCCTTTTGTTAACTTTTTATCTGAATAATTTTTATATAATAAATATGCATTATTTGTTTATACATAAATATACGCCTTGTTATACGTCACGTTGTATAAGGTGATTTGACGGGTGACACGGGTGAGAAGCGATCACCGAACGACTTTGCATTATGGAAGCGCAGCAAAGCGGGCGAGCCGTCGTGGCAGTCGCCGTGGGGCGCGGGCCGGCCCGGCTGGCACATTGAGTGTTCCGCCATGGCTGCTGATGTGTTCGGAGATAAGCTGGACATACACACTGGCGGTGTCGATCTCAAGTTCCCGCATCACGATAACGAATTGGCTCAGAGTGAGGTACGATACCACTTTTCAGAACTTATAAAAGAAGCATCCATGCAATCTTATCTACAATATTTATATCTATTGAACTTACAGGTTTACACTCGTTAAGATGGCTGAGTTTTTGGTGAAATAAATACATATCTAAAAACATTTTTCTCGATCTGGAAATGTAACCCGAAGCCACCAGTTTGACTGTAGCGCATGCGCTACAGTTGTTCTATAAATTACTTACATATGCTAGAAATCTATATATTGCAACAACGATGAATGTGTGCCTTTGTAATTTATTCAATATGTTTAAATTTGTGTTTGTATGACACGCGAGTGTATTCATCATTTTGGTACTATGTAGAGTTACATTAACTTTTTAGTACTATATTATAATTGGATGTTATGTAAAAATATGCCCTACGTTATCTATGTAGGTATTTATGGCCTTTAGTTACACGAGTAATGAAATTAACCCATTCGCTGCGGCAGTAAAAAATACTTTTATTAGCCAGGTGCGGGGCGGTTTTCGTCGCAAACGCCGATAGGCGTCCTCCGCACCTCATAAGGATAATATAAAACGCCGATTGGCGTTTTCAGCACTGTTTAAAAAAATGTTGCATTCTTACAATAAAATCTTAGAAAAACTACAAATACGCGATACGGGTGGTACGATAACGATCGTATTTGGTGTTAAAAAATAAATTGACATCGATTAGGAGTATTTTTGTGAAGTTTTTGTTCTGTAGTAGTTGGATTGTGAAAATAAGGAGAATATGGCGATAAATGGTAAATAAATTATTTTAATTAAATAATTTTACTTTACTTTTAAACTACCGTCTCATACATTTTAGTTTTCAA
Organism: Catocala nupta; assembly: GCA_963675205.1. Taxonomy (NCBI): domain Eukaryota; kingdom Metazoa; phylum Arthropoda; class Insecta; order Lepidoptera; family Erebidae; genus Catocala; species Catocala nupta. The sequence continues at coordinate 19,754,228 of OY776081.1, forward strand.
TGACAAGAAGGGCTAAATTATCATTATAAATTAATATCAGAGGTTGTAAACCTTTTTTTACTTTTATGATACTACTATTAATTATTACATACACATTATTTTCATGGACATTTCCATGAATTCCACAGCGATAAGACTAGTCTTGTTATTGAGTTTTCGTTCCGTTTTAGTGAATTTTAACTTAAGAAGTAATAATATGTAAATATACGTTTTGATTCACAAAATATTTCATGTCATTAAAAGTCATAGCTAACTCGTTATGTCAAAGCGAAATAGGAATTAAAAATAATGCGAATTAAAGGCATTCCTAAAAATATCTCAATTATAGAAAAATAATATTATCTAAATATATTTAGTATCAAAAGTTGTTAAATCCTGGAAAACGCCCTTAGGCGTCTTCAGCACCTAAAAAGGAAATCGCAATTTTTCTAAAAGTTAAAATTCCGGAAAAGGCGAGCAGTATCTTGCTGTGTTTTAAAAAATATGTGCCCTTGTTGCAATTTCTTTTTCTTGTGACTAGTTTTCGCAAAGATATAAGCAATTTAAAAAAGACGCCAATTGGCATATTCCGCACCTGAATATTAAATAAAAAAACGCCGATAGGCGTCCGCCGCAACGAATGGATTCTGTTCTGTATACCCATACTCAAATTGGTCTTAAATTCATCTTTGACGTATATTATTAATCTATATTAATATTATATGTCCAAGATATAAAAAATAACTAATTTAGATCAACTAACTAAGGGATTCTGAATCCAAAGCAGCTTGTTCTTTATGTCTGTTTGTTTGACCTTAACGCAAAATCCATTTCAATGCAGTTTTCATAGCTTGGCAGCTTGTAGTTTATCATATCTAAGTCAGGTTTCGTAAAATTCCGACTTGCGTCTTCCGTCTAGCTTAGACTCTCTGATATCATTAAGTATCTAAGCAACACCTTTTTCCACAGGCGCATTTCGATGAACCAGGCTGGGTAAACTATTTCCTACACACTGGCCACCTGACCATCGCCGGGTGCAAGATGTCGAAAAGTCTGAAGAACTTCGTGACGATATCCGAAGCGCTTCGGCGTCACACCGCCAGACAGCTGCGCATCGGGTTCCTTATGCACGGCTGGAAGGAGACCCTCGACTACTCTGAAAATACCATGGATATGGCGATACAGACTGAGAAGCTGTTTAATGTAAGTTACGATAGCTTATTGAAAGTCCGTTCGACTGCGACGCTGACGTTCCGAGTTCGATCCTAAGGCGCGAATCTCTGTCTTTGCGAAGTTATGTTATGTGCGTATTCATTAGTTAATTATCGCTCGCTTTAACGGTGAAGAAAACATCGTGAGAAAAACTGCATAACTGAGAGTTCTCTATAATGTTCTCGAAGTTATGTATGTGAAGTCTGCCTACCCGCAGTAGGCCAGCGTGGTGGACTACGGCACAACACTTCTTACACTAAGAAGAGGTCTGTGGCCGGCAGTGGGACAGTTTAATTCAGGGCTGATATTATATTATATAACTTTGCCTAATTCGTATCTAGGAAAAATCTTCTTGAATATCTCGATAGCCAGTGGTTTTATGACTACCTACTTTTTAAATGTACAGATTGTGTGTTTAAGAGAGCTCCTTGTTTAATACTCCTAAAATAAACTTAGATATGTTAAGTACACTCTCTGTTTAAAATTATGTAAGAGTAATAAAATTTTCATTTATGAATTTTCGAATACGTATGTTTTTGTCACAAATCGACTAAAATGTTTGAAAATAATAAAGATAATAAAACAACTTAGTTTTAGTGAAATGTTGTTAAGAAATGTTTAATAAAATATCAAGAATAGGTCTTTAATATTTCATTTGCTAGTTAATACTCGTAGCCTCTGCTGAAATGAGTAGTCATCCAAGTAATATTCTACAACAAACAAAACAAACAAAAATTCTACTAAATACTAAAGACTTCTAACTAAAAAAACTAAAGATATTGATAACGAGTCGTTATCAAAGTTTAATATTAAACTGTTGATTTCCAGGAGTTCTTCCTGACAGTAAAAGACGCGTTGCGCAGCGGCTACGACGAGGGCTGCGGCGGCGAGTGGAGTCCCGAGGAGAACCAGCTCTCTGCCAAGCTCACTGCAGTGAAGGAACAAGTACACGCCGCGCTCTGTGGTAAGCTATCACTTACGACTTGACAATGTGAATGCAAATAGCTATTATATTGAAGATCTCTAGTTAAGCTGCGACAGTTTAATCGCAATTTAATGTTTAAAGTAGCGATACTCTGTGGTCTGCTTGTCATACATTAATTATATACATTACTTTGTGTATGTGTTGTCAGACAACATCGACACGCGCAGCGCACTGGACGCGCTGCGAGAGTTGGTGGGCGCGGCGCACGTGTACCTGCGCAACAGCTAGTTATATATACATGTGTGTGTTGTCAGACAACATCGACACGCGCAGCGCACTGGACGCGCTGCGAGAGTTGGTGGGCGCGGCGCACGTGTACCTGCGCAACAGCTAGTTATATATACATGTGTGTGTTGTCAGACAACATCGACACGCGCAGCGCACTGGACGCGCTGCGAGAGTTGGTGGGCGCGGCGCACGTGTACCTGCGCAACAGCTAGTTATATATACATGTGTGTGTTGTCAGACAACATCGACACGCGCAGCGCACTGGACGCGCTGCGAGAGTTGGTGGGCGCGGCGCACGTGTACCTGCGCAACAGCTAGTTATATATACATGTGTGTGTTGTCAGACAACATCGACACGCGCAGCGCACTGGACGCGCTGCGAGAGTTGGTGGGCGCGGCGCACGTGTACCTGCGCAACAGCTAGTTATATATACATGTGTGTGTTGTCAGACAACATCGACACGCGCAGCGCACTGGACGCGCTGCGAGAGTTGGTGGGCGCGGCGCACGTGTACCTGCGCAACAGCTAGTTATATATACATGTGTGTGTTGTCAGACAACATCGACACGCGCAGCGCACTGGACGCGCTGCGAGAGTTGGTGGGCGCGGCGCACGTGTACCTGCGCAACAGCTAGTTATATATACATGTGTGTGTTGTCAGACAACATCGACACGCGCAGCGCACTGGACGCGCTGCGAGAGTTGGTGGGCGCGGCGCACGTGTACCTGCGCAACAGCTAGTTATATATACATGTGTGTGTTGTCAGACAACATCGACACGCGCAGCGCACTGGACGCGCTGCGAGAGTTGGTGGGCGCGGCGCACGTGTACCTGCGCAACAGCTAGTTATATATACATGTGTGTGTTGTCAGACAACATCGACACGCGCAGCGCACTGGACGCGCTGCGAGAGTTGGTGGGCGCGGCGCACGTGTACCTGCGCAACAGCTAGTTATATATACATGTGTGTGTTGTCAGACAACATCGACACGCGCAGCGCACTGGACGCGCTGCGAGAGTTGGTGGGCGCGGCGCACGTGTACCTGCGCAACAGCTAGTTATATATACATGTGTGTGTTGTCAGACAACATCGACACGCGCAGCGCACTGGACGCGCTGCGAGAGTTGGTGGGCGCGGCGCACGTGTACCTGCGCAACAGCTAGTTATATATACATGTGTGTGTTGTCAGACAACATCGACACGCGCAGCGCACTGGACGCGCTGCGAGAGTTGGTGGGCGCGGCGCACGTGTACCTGCGCAACAGCTAGTTATATATACATGTGTGTGTTGTCAGACAACATCGACACGCGCAGCGCACTGGACGCGCTGCGAGAGTTGGTGGGCGCGGCGCACGTGTACCTGCGCAACAGCTAGTTATATATACATGTGTGTGTTGTCAGACAACATCGACACGCGCAGCGCACTGGACGCGCTGCGAGAGTTGGTGGGCGCGGCGCACGTGTACCTGCGCAACAGCTAGTTATATATACATGTGTGTGTTGTCAGACAACATCGACACGCGCAGCGCACTGGACGCGCTGCGAGAGTTGGTGGGCGCGGCGCACGTGTACCTGCGCAACAGCTAGTTATATATACATGTGTGTGTTGTCAGACAACATCGACACGCGCAGCGCACTGGACGCGCTGCGAGAGTTGGTGGGCGCGGCGCACGTGTACCTGCGCAACAGCTAGTTATATATACATGTGTGTGTTGTCAGACAACATCGACACGCGCAGCGCACTGGACGCGCTGCGAGAGTTGGTGGGCGCGGCGCACGTGTACCTGCGCAACAGCTAGTTATATATACATGTGTGTGTTGTCAGACAACATCGACACGCGCAGCGCACTGGACGCGCTGCGAGAGTTGGTGGGCGCGGCGCACGTGTACCTGCGCAACAGCTAGTTATATATACATGTGTGTGTTGTCAGACAACATCGACACGCGCAGCGCACTGGACGCGCTGCGAGAGTTGGTGGGCGCGGCGCACGTGTACCTGCGCAACAGCTAGTTATATATACATGTGTGTGTTGTCAGACAACATCGACACGCGCAGCGCACTGGACGCGCTGCGAGAGTTGGTGGGCGCGGCGCACGTGTACCTGCGCAACAGCTAGTTATATATACATGTGTGTGTTGTCAGACAACATCGACACGCGCAGCGCACTGGACGCGCTGCGAGAGTTGGTGGGCGCGGCGCACGTGTACCTGCGCAACAGCTAGTTATATATACATGTGTGTGTTGTCAGACAACATCGACACGCGCAGCGCACTGGACGCGCTGCGAGAGTTGGTGGGCGCGGCGCACGTGTACCTGCGCAACAGCTAGTTATATATACATGTGTGTGTTGTCAGACAACATCGACACGCGCAGCGCACTGGACGCGCTGCGAGAGTTGGTGGGCGCGGCGCACGTGTACCTGCGCAACAGCTAGTTATATATACATGTGTGTGTTGTCAGACAACATCGACACGCGCAGCGCACTGGACGCGCTGCGAGAGTTGGTGGGCGCGGCGCACGTGTACCTGCGCAACAGCTAGTTATATATACATGTGTGTGTTGTCAGACAACATCGACACGCGCAGCGCACTGGACGCGCTGCGAGAGTTGGTGGGCGCGGCGCACGTGTACCTGCGCAACAGCTAGTTATATATACATGTGTGTGTTGTCAGACAACATCGACACGCGCAGCGCACTGGACGCGCTGCGAGAGTTGGTGGGCGCGGCGCACGTGTACCTGCGCAACAGCTAGTTATATATACATGTGTGTGTTGTCAGACAACATCGACACGCGCAGCGCACTGGACGCGCTGCGAGAGTTGGTGGGCGCGGCGCACGTGTACCTGCGCAACAGCTAGTTATATATACATGTGTGTGTTGTCAGACAACATCGACACGCGCAGCGCACTGGACGCGCTGCGAGAGTTGGTGGGCGCGGCGCACGTGTACCTGCGCAACAGCTAGTTATATATACATGTGTGTGTTGTCAGACAACATCGACACGCGCAGCGCACTGGACGCGCTGCGAGAGTTGGTGGGCGCGGCGCACGTATACCTGCGCAACAACTAGTTATATATACATGTGTGTGTTGTCAGACAACATCGACACGCGCAGCGCACTGGACGCGCTGCGAGAGTTGGTGGGCGCGGCGCACGTGTACCTGCGCAACAGCTAGTTATATATACATGTGTGTGTTGTCAGACAACATCGACACGCGCAGCGCACTGGACGCGCTGCGAGAGTTGGTGGGCGCGGCGCACGTGTACCTGCGCAACAGCTAGTTATATATACATGTGTGTGTTGTCAGACAACATCGACACGCGCAGCGCACTGGACGCGCTGCGAGAGTTGGTGGGCGCGGCGCACGTGTACCTGCGCAACAGCTAGTTATATATACATGTGTGTGTTGTCAGACAACATCGACACGCGCAGCGCACTGGACGCGCTGCGAGAGTTGGTGGGCGCGGCGCACGTATACCTGCGCAACAACTAGTTATATATACATGTGTGTGTTGTCAGACAACATCGACACGCGCAGCGCACTGGACGCGCTGCGAGAGTTGGTGGGCGCGGCGCACGTATACCTGCGCAACAACTAGTTATATATACATGTGTGTGGTGTCAGACAACATCGACACGCGCAGCGCACTGGACGCGCTGCGAGAGTTGGTGGGCGCGGCGCACGTGTACCTGCGCAACAGCTAGTTATATATACATGTGTGTGTTGTCAGACAACATCGACACGCGCAGCGCACTGGACGCGCTGCGAGAGTTGGTGGGCGCGGCGCACGTGTACCTGCGCAACAGCTAGTTATATATACATGTGTGTGTTGTCAGACAACATCGACACGCGCAGCGCACTGGACGCGCTGCGAGAGTTGGTGGGCGCGGCGCACGTATACCTGCGCAACAGCTAGTTATATATACATGTGTGTGTTGTCAGACAACATCGACACGCGCAGCGCACTGGACGCGCTGCGAGAGTTGGTGGGCGCGGCGCACGTGTACCTGCGCAACAGCTAGTTATATATACATGTGTGTGTTGTCAGACAACATCGACACGCGCAGCGCACTGGACGCGCTGCGAGAGTTGGTGGGCGCGGCGCACGTATATCTGCGGAACACGGCGCTGCATCACTCGCCGCTGCTGGCGGGGGCGGCGCGCTACGTCACAGACATTCTGCACGTGTTCGGCGTGGTCGAGGGGCCGCGCGGTGGTATCGGCTTCCCCGTCGGAGACGCCAACAGCGTCTGTGTGAGTATACATATTTTGTTCATACAGGTAACATTATACTTCTACGTAGGTAAATGTGTTCTAGTTTAATTTTATAGTCTTATAATATTATGTACCTAATTGAAACTTAACAATAGGATTGGACAAAGATTTAATTTCTTCTAATTTACTCAATTTTAAACAAATATTTGATAAATTTCTGGATAATCGCATTGCTGGAATCTTTTGACCATACTTAAACATCTATGCAAAAATGTTACGTACGAGTATTAACATATGTACTTTTCATTTTTTATTTTTGATTATTGCAGTTACTAATTTTTTTCAGCTGGAAGAAGCAGTGATGCCTTATCTAGAAGCGCTGAGCACGTTCCGCGGCCGCGTGCGGGACGCGGCGCGGACGGCAAAGGCCGGCGACGTGCTGGCGCTGTGCGACCGCCTGCGGGACGTGGACTTACCTGAACTGGGCGTGCGGCTCGAGGACAAGCCTGGTACTACTCTTTAGCTAATCTATTTTCCATTTAAAAGACATCTCACTTATCGTCATGTCGCGGGAAGTTAATAAATGTACCTCGATTGCGTAGTGGTTAGTGTAACCAACTGCCACGCCTGAGGTCGCGGGTTCGATTCTCGCACAAGTCAAACATTTGTGTGCATGAACATGGATGTTTGTCTTGGTCTGGGCGTTTCTATGTATAATATGTATGTATTTACAAAAAAAAGTATATGTATGTTTATCCATTGTCTAGTACCCATAGTACAAGCTCTGCTTAGTTGTGGCTCGATAGTGTTGTGTGTATGTGGTAGAATATTATTATATTATTATTATATTAACGGGCATAACTTACACCCAGAGTCAGAACAATCATTTTGGATCACACAAGAATTGTCTCGCGAACCAACAGTAATCGCAACGGCAGCGGCGAGGCGACCAGTTGCTCGCGTCTCTACGCAGACAAAATAATATTCACAGTGGTGCTTTCCCGAAAGAATTTAAACTTGTGAAAGTTATCCCAATATATAAAAGTGATGGCAGAGGCTGTGTCAATAACTACCGACCTATGTCTATACTTCCTACAATATCCAAACTAGCGGGAAAATTTATTAATAAACGTATCATAAAATATCTTGAGACCAAGGCACATTTGTCTAGATCCCAGTTGGGTTTTAGAACTGGAATCTCGACAAATGATGCTGTTCATGAATTGACCGATTACATTCTTAACAAACTAGACAATAAAAAAAGGTAATAGTGATATTCCTGGACCTAGCAAAGGCATTTGACACAGTCTCTGTCACACTCCTACTAACCAAACTATAAAACATGGGGATTCGCGATGTACAGCTCAAATTGTTTAAGAAATATCTTTCTGATAGACAACAGAGACTGAGAGTTGGTGAAATCACTAGTGATGATTTACCTATATTTTACAGAGTCCCGCAGGGCGGGGTAATGGACCCTACTCTTTTTCTCATCTTCATCAACGACCTGTGTAACCTCCAACTAATAAATGGGAAAATCGTAACATTTGCGGATGACACGGCTCTAGTCTTCCATGCTGACACCTGGGATGATGTTTACGGCTTTGCACAAACAGGAGTCAACACAGTAATCTCATGGCTCAATGACAATGGCCTCACACTCAATGATAACAAAACTAAATATATACCGTTCTCCATCAAAATCATTTCAACTTCATTACACAAAAAATATTCTATTAAAGCTCATTATTGTTCATCCTTTCCTGCCTGTTCCTATCACCATTTAGAACTAGCTTCCAGCATAAAATATCTTGGAGTCATAATTGATAGCTCACTAAGCTTTAACCAACACCTAAACTTACTGTCCTCCAGAACTCGGAAGGTAATCTACATTTTCAAAAACATATAGCTGACAAAGATGTTATTAAAATGGTATACATGGCCCTGTGCCAATCCATACTCAGCTACTGTATTACCGTATGGGGTGGCACTTGTAAGACTAGCATGATAAAGCTAGAAAGAGCCCAAAGAGCCGTTATAAAAGTAACGCTATCGTTACCATTTTTCTTTTCAACTAATATTTTTAACGCAATATTTTGGAATTTCTAGGTTACTACTTATATAATAAGATAAACGAGAAGCTAATAGTCTACTCCCTTACAAAAGCTAATTGTAAACGGGTAATAACGTCCTGGCTAAAATCCCTGAATTATGAGAAGACCGAGAATCTACTTTAGGTCTCTTCCTAATTAGCTGACATACACACTCATGCACGTACATTCACACTCACATGCGTAGGTACATACATACACACACATTCTCACATACACACACACTCACATATACACACACACACACACACCTTCACACACACACCTTCACACACACACACACATACACCTTTACACCCCCCCCCCCCACACACACACACACACACACACAAACACCCTCTCACACACACACACACACACACCACACACACACACACACCCTCTCACACACACACCCTCTCACGCACACACAGATCCGCACACCCCTAATTATAAACCTTATAACAGTCACAATACACCTAACTAATTCCATTTACATAATGCTTTTCTTAGCTAGAGTGTTACTTACCTGATGTACTTACCGTTGTCCGCTTCCGAATTTTGGGGAGGCTGGTTATCTGTCATACAGGTCTCCTAGCTCAGAAACCAGTCTCTCACATAGATTTAATCTCATGTATTGTACACAGTGTAAGGGCACGTTTTGCAATCTCCAAATAGGTTTTGGGGTCTAGATCGCTGGCTGTCTTTCCGATCGCTTATACTGCGAACGGTGGGAGTGCATTGGGGTCGTCTACCTGGGACCTGTTGGGGATTGTAAAGCGGTCCCCAATTGTCTTATTACATGTTTGCATCAACTGTTATATTTTTACCACTATATGTATCTTTTCTATGTGTGAGAAAATAATAAACCCTTTATTATTATCATTATTTATTAATGTACCACTCGCATACTTTCTTTTCTGTACTTAATTTAATTTTGAGTAACTGGATGATTCGTTATTTAAATGGTCGTCAAGTCAAAATTAGTGTAGTCTGCATACAGATTTAAAAAAGCAAATAAATTAAAATATATAAGAAATCAAACTATAACCATAAATTACGGTTACATGTTGTATAGTTGTTCTGAATTTTGACGGCTCATGGTATTGTTCAATGATTGTAACGTCGTGCGATACTAGGATTACCCCTACTACGAGCGAAGGCTTAAAATAAACAATGTTTCATTACACTTTATGCTTTGAAATTTCAGACCGCACAGTGGTAAAACTAGTAAGCAAAGAAGAGATAATGAAAGAGCGAGAAGAGAAGCAACGCATAGAAGCGGAGAAGCAAAGGAAAAAGCAGGAGCTGTTAGAAGCGCAGCGAGCTAAAGAAGAGCAGAAGAAAATACCTCCCGGGGAGATGTTCAAGCGAGAGACTGACAAGTATTCCCAGTTTGATGATAAGGTAATAGTAATATTATACAAATAGTTTTATTTTTTAAAGTAAAATAAAATACAGACTGCCAGAAAGTAGACTACATGCATAGTGTAGTGATTTAAGATTCGCTTCACCATTATCAATTTGTCTATGAAGGGACTATTTGACTAGATTCTAGAAACCATCTCACATTATTTAGTGATATCAAGTCTACAAAAAATGAAAACTTTTAAAAATTTTAGTTTTCCGTTAAAATTAACATCGCGAAATACACTGCTCAATTATTTAAATTGTTAAAACGATTGCTTCAGTAATATGGCGTCAAGTCGTTAAGTAACCAAACACATTTGTAAATAAAAATTGAACAGCAAGCACACACAACAGAAACAACGTGTGACGTTAAAATAAATCAAGACTGTTTACGATATCATGGTTCAAACTAAAATAAATACTATTGCACTTTTTCCTAATACTGTCATGTACTCATTGTAAGATCTCAATACTAAAATGTTTACATGAACACAATTTTTTTATAATAAATGAACATAAATTCATAAAATTATTATTGTACATTTCATACATGAATATTTAAATAATCTGCCACTAATGCTGGGGCTACATTAGCAGGCGAAGATTCGTGTCGCGTTAGCGTGCTAAAAACATCGTGTACGCGATGTTTTTGTCTACATAAAGCGGGCGAAGATTCGTGTCGCGTTGACGTGATACATCGTGCCGGATTGTGTTGTTCGACCTTGAAGAAAACTATTCATTGCCAAAAAGGCGAACCAATTTTTCTTGTATATGTCGTCCGCGCCAGCTCCTGACTTGATCGATTTCTTAATTTTATTGAGTTAAATCACAGCAAATAATCTTTTATCTTCTTAATTTCTTCTATTGTGGTAAGTCAACTGAGCTTATTTTTAATTCTAACCCACGTATCATGTACCAAGGCTTTCTTTTTGTGGTCAGTGTTACTAGGATTCCATATAATACTCTCAGTTTCATAAAATTGAATGAACTCCAACACTACTCTTACTCCACTTCATAGTGTACAAAAATAACACAAGCACGTCCGTCCCGCTTTATAATGTGGACGACACTGAATTGACGTAGGTGTAGCCACCCAAGCGAATATTGGCGCGCTATAACCCTTTGATGCGCGCCAGTTTACCGACAGTGCCCCGATAATACATCGTCTTCGCCCGTTTACAACGCGTTGCAACGATTTAGCCGGCCACACTCATCGCGTTAACACAAATATTCGCCGTAGCCCGCTAATGTAGCCTCAGCATAACTAACATATTAAACTAAATTTGGAGACTTTGCATCTGTGGATCATGTGATATATTTCGGCCATAATAAAAAAACTAAATTAAATAATTATCAAAACTTTAGGTACTATATAACTAATAGTAACTATAGTGCGTTTCAAATACGAAGTCCCATTTGATAAATTATCGTTGAACAGCGATAGTAAAGAGACCGTTTCAATCGACACATCACGAAATCGATTACCGATTAACTTTCCAAACAAACTGTAATCGTGGGTTTAGAATCGAAACAAAAATGATAGAAACAAAAAGGACTCCATCGAAGTTTGACATATGGAAAGAATAGAAAAGTCACAGTTATACATAAAGTGTTTAATGATTATGTTTGTGAAACAATTGCATCATGTTTTGTATAGATTCTAATTATTTTTAAATAGTACTTAATACCATAATTAATCATTGTTTATTTTAGCAATGTATATGAAATGTCCAGAGTTACGTGCTATGGAAGTGTCTAAAGGGACTTCGTATTTGAAACAGACTTTATTAGGTATTAGTTAGCATTAACAACAAAGTTATACTGACCGAAAACATTAAAATAGATGCTTATCCTTTATTGTTAGTATGTAACGTACGCGAACCTACGCATTATTTTATAGATATCGATTTTTTTTATTTATTAACTATTATGAACTAAATCACATAAATAGCTCATTAATACTTTCCTGTTTCGAAATAATCCTATAATCACTCGTAATTTCACAACGAACAAAGCAAACTAACGCAAAGTTTATGGCGCAAACACAAACAAGTTATGACACGACTATGACGCGAAAAAATGACACTGTTGCCGCAGTTCAGTGCACCGAAGATTTCCGATTGTAGCGCGAAACTCGAATTCAGTTTTGATTTCGGTCATAGTTTCGGCTGGATGGTGGTCGAAACCGAAACTAAGCCGAAACTTGTTTTCTTGCCGAAACTAGGCCGAAACCGAAAGCGAAAGTTTGATCGGAGACTAGTAGTTTTGGGTTTTTATTAAAAATATTATATATTTTAATATATCGATACCTTTGGGTAGAAAGGTCGTATAAACCATTTTGGCCAAATAGAGTTATATATACCATTTTTCTCAGATTTTTTTTCTCTATCGATCTGTATATATAAAATGTAGAAATTCGCCCAAAAATGGTTAATACGACCTAGAAATTTTCGGTCATAGCCTCTTAAAAAAGGTAAATTTTCAGTGTACAAGCCGAATAGTTTTTTTTTGTAGTTTTGTTATGATGTAGTGACCATAATAAATATTAACTCAGGGCGTAAAAATAGTCGTTCATTGTAAATGGTTTATACACCCTAACGTGTTAAATGCATTACCTAAACATAGTTTAAATTCGACGTCGTAAATCCAAAGGCAGGTCGCGACGTTGGTGTATAAACCATATTCATTGCAAGAAGCACTTTACGACCAACACACAAGCTCGCATTTCAAAAAACAAAAGCCTTTGGGCGGACAGCGACAAGACGAAGAGCGAGCGGGATGGACATACGAGTAGGTACTTACCCGGCGCATTTGTTTACTTTGATGCGAGTTCGCGCACAGAGCGTTTCGTCACAAGTTTCGTTTACAAGTTTTATTGTTATTACAACAAATGAATATAAAGTAGTGACTAAATAATAACGTTATATTCTGTAAAATGGAGGGAGACACTAAAAAAGGAACCCTGGATGCTTTACTTCGACGGAGGCAAGTGCTTAGTGCAATATACGAAAGTCGACGGTTAAAACCTATGAAAACGTGAGTACCTACACACTTAATTTTACACTGTTAGCTTATTTGGTAACAATTATTGCAGATGAATTCGTGTTATGAATAGGTAAATAATGATTACTACTTAGTATAGATTTAAAATGTAAATAACTAATTGATCGTTTACCTCTGCTATGGATACCTATTAAATTATTTATAATGGACATAAGATAATAAAATTATACAACCTAGTACCTATTGATTTAAAAAAGTTTTGATCGTTTGCAGTTTGTTTATACTTCCTTGCGTTCATAATTGTATTTTCTTTCTTTCCTTCAATTTGACATATTGTAACGGATGCTGGATCCGCATAACGACTCAACAATTTTATGGGATGGTTTATACACCCTTCAAGCTATGATACTTTATAATAGACTAGCAAGTACGAAGAAATAAATTATAAACAATGTTCATTATCTTGCAGGAAATGGTTTTTACGACCTTCTTCGCTTAAAATATTTTATTTTATTCCCTCTAACGGTATGCTACTAATATTAGACCTGCATTTACAACTCACGCTTTTTTTAGGGATAGCTTAAAAACCCTTCAAACGCAAAATAAAATAGTGGTCCGAGCACATAATAAAACAACGAGTATGATTATAAAATAAGGTTCATTATTGAATGGCATAACATTTTGGTTCCACGGTGATAATAACGAAAATAATTCAAAATGTAGCCAGATAGATAATTTTAAATTATACAATAAACATTTTTAAGGATTCGACACGAAACATATTTTTGCAGTATGATAATATTTATAGTAGAGTAACCATAACTTTTATCTCGGCCACCGTAGGCGCGGGCTTGCGGACGGCGAGCAATGGGTAGCTCACCGTCCGGTTTTCTGGTAACAGTCCGGACCAAGCCAAGTCGTCGACTGCGCGTTCTTTTCCCGCGCGCCTCAAGGAGATGTCAGCAAATGTAGAGGCCCAACTGCCGGGCTGAAGCCTACTGGGGCTCGGTCCGGCTTCTGAAAGGAAAGTCCGACCCCGGTATGAAGGCAAAGAAGGAAAGGGGTGGGTCGTTTAGTCAGTAAGTCTGACACTGTCTCCCGCTCCGCCCAAGTGCGGAATTTGTCATAAGATGATTTTTCCCACCATAAAAAAAAACCATAACTTTTATCTAAGCTATTTCCCTATACCATTGTCGGTGACTTTATTTCTTATTTTCAGCTCAACCCAACAAGAAGAGCCCGCAGTTAATATGCCACACAATATATCACAACATTCACAACAGAGTATTTTATCGGATAGTGACGTTATAGAAGACAGTGACTCTGAACGAACTGCAAAACGTGCCAAGAAATCACAAACAATCGTTATGGATTCAACTACCAGTTATAGTGACAATACTTTTAGCACATCTATGAATACGTCTTCACAATCCCATCCTTATTATGACGACGATGCTATACAGATTATTAGTCCTGTAAAACCTGACACAAATAACAAAATTAACATAATTTCAAACATAATTATTAAAGAGTCAAGTACCAAACGTAACAAAGAAAATGTATTACCATCATCTTCTATAACTATTGTAAACAATTCCCCGGATAAAAATGTCACCTTATTCACGAGTACTGTGAATGAAAACAATGCCCCAGTGGATGTCAATACTGACCTTAATGCCGTTATACCTTCAAAGTACGTTGTCAGCGACACAGAACCAAATACACTAGCTCCAGTAATGGTATATACTGACCATAATGTTGCAACACAATCTGATTCTGTTTTACCCGCTCTTGATGCACATAACGTCCTTAACGCTGCAAGTACTTCAGGTTACAATGCAGCTGCAGGACCGGTTTCACCTTCTGCATATTATAATAAACAAACTAATCTGTATACTGATATTTCTTCGATAAAGAACGCTAACGTTGCAAGTCCATGTTTGTCTGCTAAAAAAGCTAAAAAGCGTCCAGTACGTGCCATGCATAAAAATATTTTAGATTTCTTGTCTGATGACGACACTGGTGACTATTCTACAGGGAGTTCAGACGAATGGGTTCATGAAAATACAAGTGAATCAAGCGACGAAGACACTTCTAAGACTACCAAAAGAAAATTGAAGAAATTTAAAAAACAAGAAACAGATTTAATTAAAAGACAAAAAATAATTAAAGTCAACAAGAGAAAGTTAGGAAAAATTAAAAAGGAAAAGGGAAAAGAATATGAAACTGATAAAGGAAAGGTTGTAAATGAGAAGAAGATTCAAAGTAACCCTTGTATTCCCGACAAATGCAAAAGAGGTTGCTACAATATAACAGAGGAGAGACGAGCTACTTTATTCAATTTCTACTGGAATTTAGACTCGCAACGGCGAAAGGATTGGTTGGTACGAAGTTCACGCGTTGTGCCTTGTGCACGAAAAAGAACTGATTCAATTTTAAGCAGAAGAACCCTTACTTATGAGTATTACGTAAATAACGGTGATGACCACCAAAAAGTATGCCAAAAATTTCTGATCAGCACCTTAGATATAACTCAAAAGTTTTTATTGTATACACTTAATAACTCTGCGAATGAAGTGGCTGAAAAAGACCGTCGCCAACGGAACACTTCAAATAAGTATTCCGACTTTGCAAAGACGCAAGTTAAACAGTTTATTGAAAAATTGTCTGCCGTCCCATCTCACTATAATAGAAAGAGAACAAATAGAGTTTACCTTCCCCAAGAATTAAAAAACGTATCTAATCTTTATAGACTGTATTTAAAAGAATGTCAAAGTTCAAATATTGAATTTGTAAGTGAATCCCTATTCAGAGGTATATTTCAAAATGAGTATAATATATCGTTCCATGTTCCTAAAAAGGATAAGTGTATACTGTGTGTCAAAGCAGAAAATAACAAAGATCTTAGTGAAAGTGACAAAAATGCTCTTCAGGAACATTTAAACGAAAAACAGGCTACTTATAAAAGATTTGAACAGCATCAAAGGATGCCATCAATAAAAAATGACACTATAGTATGCACTTTTGATTTACAAAAAGTCTTAAATACTCCTTATGGTGATAGTGTAGTATTGTATTATTCTAGAAAGTACGCACTATTCAATTTTACTTTATACGAAAGTATCACACAAGAAGTACTTTGCTATGTATGGGGGGAGTGCGATGCAAAGCGTGGAGCTAACGAAATCGCTACATGCCTATATTCCTATTTAAAGTCTGTAGATGAAAGAGGCATTAAAAATATTTTATTTTATTGTGACTCTTGTCCGGGTCAGAATAAAAATAAGACTATCTTATCTGTTCTGAACTACTTCTTAATGAAATCAACGCATTTAGAAGTGATACAGATAAATTATCTTTTACCAGGGCACACTTACATGCCTGTGGACTCTGTCCATGCAACAATTGAACGCGAAGTTAAAAAAATTACTGTCTGGAGTCCAACACAATGGCCATCATACATTGAGGCTGCGAGAAAAAATCCTAGGCCTTATAATGTTAATGTAATGGAGTATTCTGATTTTCTCAATTGGAATGAAATAACAGCTGAGACATTTACAAATGAAACTTCCAAAGCCCTGAAAATGCGAAACATCCGAATTATAACGTTGAAGAAAAAGAATCCAAATGAAATGTACATTAAATATTCAATGAAAGAAGAGACGTCACCTGATAAAGTACTATTATTTAAAAAATCTGGCAATAAAGAAAAAGGTAAGGGTAGAGGTAAAGGAAGATCGAAAAGCCGTGCGATATTACCCGAACAAGGTGTAAGCAATGATACACATACAAGGGTGATGACTATGTCCCCAACTGTACTTTATAAAAACAAATTGCAAATATCGGATGCAAAATATAAGGATTTAAAACGTCTATGTGATAATGGAATCATACCGAAATGGTACCACCATGATTATCTTGACTTACCCCATGGAAATGTGACTGACTCTCTTACTCTAACCGACGAAGAAGACGAGAAAGAGCTAATTGAATAATTCAATTACTTATTATTATAAAAATATAAATAATAATAGGTTTTCTTATATACGTAATTTCATATTTTGTTCGTAAGCTAAATTTATTATTCAGTAAAAAACAAGACTTTGTAAAATGATTGTATTCTTTGTCACCTACATTTATTTTTTTGTAATAATAATAATAATATATTTCAAACGAATATATAATTCGTTTTAAAATAATTTACAATAGTAATTACAATAATTTATGGTAACAATTCATTAAAATAATTTTAAACTAATTATGAATACAAATTGAAATCACAAATAAGTAACTTTTTAGTTTATACGCTAGTTAAGTTTAGTGCTTGATAGTTTTTTTTTATTTAGTTGTAATTCAATAAATTACTTAGAAAGTAAGCCTTAGTACAAAGGCTTAATTCAATAATTTATTGAATTACATTTAAGTATGTACAAAAAAGATCGATCAAGTCATAATTTTATAAATAATAAAAATGGCTGATTAGTTTAAATTAGAAGAAGATTGCATAATTTTTGTTTTTTATGACTAAGTAGATTGTTTTATTTCAGTTTTCAGTTTAAGTGGTTATATTCTTTCAATTTAAAAATGTTAAACCTGTAAGGTATGTTGAACAATTATTAAAATATTAGTAAATGTTGATTACAAAGTATACCTAATAAATGTTGATTTCGTATTGCAGGTAGTTTTATTTTATTTGAATCGATCATTATTGGGTAGAAGAATAATAATAATTGAGTTCCTACTAATTCTGAGAGTAACATGGCTGTTTATTATTGAGAATTCAATTAATCTATGATTATAAATGGTTTTTAATACGATAAAAACTACATCTATGGGATTTAAAGCCAGTGAATGCTTACCAAAAATTGATATACGACCTATACATTTTTTTTTAAGTACATTTTCATGGGGTGTATTAACCAACAATTGATGTTTTCTTAGATGTAAATCCAGGCTAACTTTAAAACTAACGAGGATAGACAGGTTTTGATGATTCAACCTTTTTCATTCGCAAATTGTAAGAACTTTTCCCATAGATCATTTTTTTATAACTTCGAAAACAAAAAAGTTATGAATTTTTATGTAAAAAAAAAAACGTTTTTCTGCTCTCCTGAAAAGTCGGGTTTTGGTTTATACGACCTTTCTACCCAAAGGTATCGATATGTTATTGAAAATTGCTTTTCAAATTCCTAATCTACGCGGATTAATTTTTATATTGTCAAATAGCCCATTCTATACTTGTGCTGGTTACAATTGTTTTGAACACAGATTTCATTGTTTCAATGTTAATGTTGTTATGTTATGTCATAATTGATATTAATAGTCACTATGAAACAGCATTTTACACGGCAGAGGGCGATTATCGCTTCCTGCCTGTATTCTTTCTAGAGGATCTCAATGACAGAATAATAATTGGCAAAAGATTTGATATCTTATTATCTTAATAACTTTGAAACCTTCGCGTTGCATGATAGATATATTGAGTCGGCTTGTGACCACGGCCAGTGTAACTAGCTCGAAACGTCAACCATCAAAATGTTAACACTATGCTTGATTGCGTTAGTACCCATTACGAATTATACAGGGTGGCGCAAAAGTAATGACCCTATTTGGTTCAGCTACAACTTCGTTTCTAAATTAGAAAACTAGAATTAGTTTTTTAAATATATATATTTGTGCCATGAAATTTAGTTGCATTATGATTTAAATATGATGTCTATTAAATGTTGACCTCCAGAGTTAAAGCACATTTGAGCCTTATTTATGACATTTTCCATAACTAGCCGTAACACTTCCTGCGATATGTTTCTTATTTCTTGGTGTATGTTTTCTTTTAAAGCTGCGAGAGTCTGTGGTTTGTTCACATACACCCTAGATTTCAAATAACCCCAAAGAAAGAAGTCTGGACAGGTGAGATCGGGTGATCTAGCAGGCCAAAGCAAATTGCCAAAACGAGAGATAACACGGCTTGGAAAAGCATCCCTAATTAAGTCCATAGTATGGCGCGCTGTGTGTGCTGTGGCGCCGTCTTGTTGGAACCAGGTGTGCTCCAGCCCCATTTTATTCAAATTGGGTATCAAGAACTCACGTAACATGGTTCTGTAGCGCTCACCAGTGACAGTTACCGCATTACCTGCAACGTCTTCAAAAAAATAGGGTCCGATCACTCTTTCTGCACAGACGCCACACCATACAGTAACTTTTAGTGGATGTAAAGGTGTTTGTTAAATAATGCGCGGATTTTCAGTGCCCCAGAAGCGAGTATTCTGCTTATTGACATGCCCCGAGAGATGGAAATGCGCTTCGTCACTCATAATCAATTTTGAAGAAAATTATCCTCTTCAAGGTTGAGGTTTATGACGCGCTGGCTGTACTCTCGACGATCTCGGTGATCAGTAGGCAGCAGCTGATGAGTCATCTGAGTTTTATACGGAATCATCTTCAATTCTTTGACCAAAATACGCTGCAGAGTCCGCCTGGAGATCAGCAATTGCGTTGCACGTCGCCTCGTTGATGTTTCTGGACACTCTTCCACATTTTCGCGCACAGCCTCAATATTTTCGGCTGAACGGCCTGTTCTTGGTCTGCCAGACTTACGTCTATCCAATGTTGACCCAGTTGCTTCGAGGCGTGTGGAAAAGCGTCGAATAGTGCGACCAACCGGTGCCGGACGGTGGGAAATCGTCGACGAAATTCACGTTGTGTTTTTATCACTGATGAATTATTCCGTAAAAACATTGACACGATTATTCCACGTTCTTGGGGAGTAAAGCGATCCATGATTATTTTTAGTGAATTTTACATTTGATTACTACAAAATGTTCAATATCAAAATGAAAGTAGACGTCATAAAAAAAATATAAGGAATTTCTATACTGTCAGTACTTTAGCGCCACCCAGTATATAACCTATTATCTTATATATATCTTATCCTGTAATATTTGCAGGGTCTACCAACTCACGACCACGAGGGTAAGGAACTCAGTAAAGGTCTTGTGAAAAAGTTGCAGAAATTACAACAAGCTCAAGAAAAGAAATACAACGAGTACTTAGCGTCGGTCAACGTTGCCTGCTGACACGTGCACATAGGGTGTTAGAAAAAGTCTTTATAAAACCACTATGCATTTTATATAACCTATAATTTATATTAACCGGAAAGTACATACTGTTTTTTATTGTCAATTAAATCTATTGGAAATGATTAGCCATTCCTTTTTCTTTGATTTATTTATAAATACAGTTTTGTTGTGAATTTTTGTGTTTGGAAATTATCCATAGCAGCATGCATTTTGGATACGTGGTCAGTGTATGGCAATAAACTCGAACCCTGTTGCAACGTAGAAATAGAACACGTTTATTTTTTTGAAGAAATAGCAATAACTTAGTAGAACTGTTTATATTTGGAATACAGTGACCGTTCATAAAATAAGATAGCTGCTAAATTACTATTTTTAATTTAGGAATAAGAGAATGTGTGATGTTTTATTTTAGCTATACCTACTATCAAAGCTTTTCTAAAATGTAAGGCTCATTTCTTTCTCAAGAATTGGTAATTTATTATATAAGATTATACTTAGTTCCTTTTAAAATACCAAATGGTAAAAAAGGTCACATGAACTATTTCACACATATTTAAAAACATTATTGCTGTAATAAATTTTTTATAAAATGTTTCTTTAATATATCTAAATTTACCATAAAATAATTATTTTATTTTCGCAATAATTCATTTAAATGTCTCTCTGTCTTGTTGCTTCGTAACTGCCGGTCAGTCGGTGAGGAACTGGAAAAAGGTTTTCTGAGGCAATTTTAAGTATCAACTTTGCCTTGTTCTGTCATATATAGACAGCTATATTTGTGACCAAACATTTAAATCATAGATGAGCCCTCACCATATTTAGGCTAGGTATCACAAAAAGTGTCTACACCAAGAAGACTGAGCTACCTTAGATAGAGAACGATAGTGTATAATTTTCAATATGAGTGAGCGTGTTATTACTATATTTATAATTCAGACGTTATGTTGGCATTGTGAGTCAGGTGACAACTTCGTCGAGAAAGGTGGCCATATTTAAACGTAGGGCGCATCTATAGTTTAAATATTTATTTAGTTGTCTAAAAAGGAAACTATGCTAGGTATACTCAAGTCTGAACTGGCAGCAGCCTAACGTAAGTATAAATATTGTTAGTTTTATTCAGGCACACAATGATTTATTCTATTCGTTTTAAAAATAAGAGGATTGTCAAAACATTGACCACTAGCTTTTGCCCGCGGCTTCGCTGGATTATAGTAATGTATGTCCTTTTCTATACCCCTGACAAAGTATATGCGAAAATTTTATGATGATTGGTCGAGTAGTAATGGCGTGAAAGCGTAACAAACAAACAAACAGACTCACATTCACATTTGATGATCAATTCATCAGAACCGATTTTAGAAGCACAGCAGCGAGTACTACTTTTCTTATTATTTATAAGTTGTATTTATTTATTAGTGATAAAAGCTTCTGACACTCAGTGAGATGTGGATGTGTTTATATATGTACATATGTGCGTCCTCCAGACCGAATTTCGGCCATGGCGGCCAATCTTAACGGAGACTGGCCATTTGCGCAGGAGATATTATAGTGCACAAGTGTGTGCGCAAACACAAGTGCGCTCTCTGTTCCCTAACCCGCATGATCCGAAGGGACGGATAATGAGACACGACCGGAGAGAGATCAGGCGCAGGACCAACGGCTTTACGTGCTTTCCGAGGCACGGGGTTGTCTAACACCGCCAACTTCCTAACTCCGGGCTCGTATTGAGATTTCTTAACAGAAAAATCAAATAACTTTTTGTTTGCTCGACCCGGGATTCGAACCCGAGACCTCATGCGCAGCAGTCACATTCACTACCGCTGCGCCACGAAGGCAGTTATATATGCATACAAACATAGTATCATGCCAATCCCAGGAGGAGTAGGCAGACCTCTGCCTAACATATTGTCGTTGAAATGTTGGAGTAATACAAATGTGCTTATTACTCCAACCATGTTTTTTTAGGTTCCACGTAATGAGGGTGGGCCTACTGCTGGGTACACTGTCTAGACTCCGTGATGCTACTGAACATTTTTTTTTTTCTGCCAGTAAAACCCTATTACATATTGCCTGAATCAAATCCGAGACCTTATGCAGAGCAGTCGCCTACGCTACCGCTGTGCCACCAAGATGTAGTCTCTAAGGTACCTATTCACTATCTCAAAGATCACTAGATTAGCATGGTGCACTATGGTGTAAGTTTTTATTAAAAAGAAGCTCCTGTATACTGTCGTCATAAGGAAAAAAGACAAGAAATGTTACTAAGTACTGTTTAAAAAGTCTATAGCAAGTTTGATAAAGTACCTTTATCAAGTATATCTAAACTGCCGGCGTACGAGCTCCGGCCGGTATGCAGGCGACGGTCACGTCCGTCGCCTGCATCGGACGAGAGCGCAGGTCGAGGACTTCGAAGGCAGGTCAACTCAGTGTAGCGATATCGTTCGCGATACTTGCTTAACTAATATTGTATTTTAGAATATACAGGCTTAGGTAAAGCTATATAATGATTATGTAGCGATTTGTATAATTAGGACTTGTAGGAGTAAATATATTTTTATTTAGCGGTAACTTAAGTTAGAAATTAGCTAAAAGGTAGAATTGTAACTAAAATATTTAATTCAAGTTTTTGTTGCTACAAATACCTACAGTATTTATAATTTGTTAATAATCCCATTATATCTTAGACTGCATATTTGACCAGTGACGTAAGTATATGCAAATGCGCGATGCCCGTTTGGAGCAGAATGTTATTGGGTATTTCTATAAGTAAACATTTGGAGTATTCTCTGAAAGATTAAATATAGCCGGATAAACACACCAGCTGATCAGTGACCATAGCCTTTGAATAGTCTATGTTCTTGTATTAAATGTCATTTTCAGTTTCCGTAAGAGTCAATGTTGCAATGCAACGCAACGTTGTCAGGAAGGTACCGGTATTCATTGTCCCTTGCGCTAGCATAACAGCAACATCTTTTTTAAGGGACTGTTAATGTAGCTCTTGGCAAATAGCAATGCGTTCGTAAAACTTATTCATAAAAATAAGAAGCTTGTAACATATGCAGTCCTAAGAAAGTTATAAAAGTCCCTTTTATTGATAAAAATGCATCACTGAATAACGTTGCCGCGGATAACGAATGTATGCAGGAAGTTTATGATTACGAGTTTCACAAAATTACTATTGGACTTGACTATGAATGAGGCCTTAATTTAATAAATATGACATGCCTTTTATAGATAAACCGGTCAAGTGCGAGTCGGACACGATGGATTCCATGACATCGTTGCGTGGCGGCCATTTTTAAATTCGCCACCACAGTTTTTTATTTTGTTATAATAGCAGCTATAAAAATACACACTCTGAATTTTTTAACACTGCCTATTACGGTTCATGAGATACAGCCAGCAGACAGGTTTACAAAAAAAAGATTACTCATAATTTTCTTTCACTGCCGCATTGAAACGCTTGGCCTGCGTCACACGTTTTCTTTGAACATCATACCCGTAGTTCGCATTGATTGCCTCGTTTAACTTGCTTGCATATTCTGGTTAGAAAAGATTCTTACTTTAATGTGGTACCTACTTGCAGTAGTTCGCGAGAGCCAGAAGAAAGAGTTCTGATCGTTCGTATAACACTGATGCTATCCAGACGAAATGATGCCATATGGTACATGTGCTACGTTGAATGAGGCAGTTATTCAGTGCTGCCTGGAGACTTCAATGTAGAGATAAGCATATGCATTCCAATGATAATATTCGTAATGTGCGCAACGTGATGTCAACTTCGCATGGTCAAAGATGCGACGCCGTGTGCAGCGGGTTTTAGTGTTGTAAACACATACGAATATAACTCAACTACAATTATAGGCATTGCTACTTCGTCTCGTTCCTTTACATATCACGTGGTTCTAGGTTAGTGGACTTTGTATGACCACCGGATTCGATTTATTAAACACACTTAATTACATTCTTAAATAACCTGATTTCTACTAAAGAGGCAGATTGGTAATGTCATGAAGAATTCTCCCAGTAGGTATATGCAGATCGTAGGTATACATAACAGTGCATTTTGTGCAATTACTAATAGAGCGTGTTTGGCAGAAGGGTAATGTGGTCTGATTGCCTTAAAATAATCTCAGTATAGATTAACTTCCTATGTAAAGTCCCTCACAATGTAGAAAGAGCAGTGTCACAAGAGGATGGCTTGTCTTACTAAATTGCTCGATCCAAAATAGGTATATCAGAGTTTAATATTTTCAAACTAGACCGGCACTGACATTCCTTTAGTGTTCTTTAGTAAACTTATCCTCATGCAAATGAAATATATTTAATTTATTTTATAGTTTAAAATACAACACTAAGAGTCACGAGGGATTTTTCAAACATACTTACAATTAATGGACACAAAGTACAGTCGAGCTCACAACAATAATTTGCAAGGCGACCGCTTGCCTGCTGCACTACCCGTGCATTATCTGTACATCTGTCCTGATTTTTATATTAATAAAGAAGGAACAAAACTCATGTACCTACTGTTCAAAACAATTATCGAGATTGCCTTGGTTATTCCGAATTTCTGAGTAGGTACATTACAGGTCGGTCACTACGAATGCTATTAAGTAGGTAAGTATAATAAAGAAACTAAACTATAATGAGTGAACATAATTATCTTGGCGGTATTGGCTAGTTATAGGTAGGTATAACATAAATTTTTAATTTTAATTTTTTTAATTTTGTGTGTTAATTTTTTTATGCTGACTGGAACATAATTTGTATACCATTACTGGAATTGGGTCCTGATAGTTGTGCCACAGTTTTTCTATCTTCTGTAGCTATCAACGTTTCTACTGTAAAATGTATTTAAACTAAACTTGTTCCAAATAAACGCTATTATTATAAACATGCCATATTCTTACGAATAAGTACCTACACGAATGAACGTTACGGGGTATTTTTACTTCCTGTTAACTTATGTAAGTTGTGTCGAGGTATGTTGCCATTCATATCCGAGAGATGGCGTTATATATTTATAAAGGTACCTTTTCGTTCATGCATTCCCGCGAAGTTTGATATATTCTTGTTTTGCACAATTAAGGTATTCTATCAAGTGTAATAGTACGGTATTCATTGCCTTTACTTTTTTAAAGATTTATCATAAATAGTGTAGTAACAATGTTGTGTGACGACATTGAAAAAAGTTTTTCATAATACAAAAATGCTAACAACAACTAACTGTGATATTAAGATGTCGGTTTTCTATTGGTCGTCAAGTTATACATATTATGGCATCATCATAATATTGTAAGTATAGAAACCGTTATTGTTGGATTTTTTAGGCAAGAAATTTCAAGTAGCAGTACCTACATTACGTGAGACCTAAAAACGAAGCGAAATGCTCTTATTCTAGATCTCGGCGTACAGTCGAGGCTTTATCTCCGAAGAAATAGACAGAGGTCCAATCTTTATGTTAGATGCAGAATGAAATAGTTTGCTGCAGCGAGATCAAAGTTCAGGTAATAAGTTTACACTTAGAAATATTATGATACAGGATAAAACGTAGTGCTCCTTCAGCCTTCACCACTCCATTCGTTGCTATCTTGCAATAGAACGCCAATCGTTGTTGAAGTTTCTTCATACAATTAAGTAGACTAAAATGAAAACGGAAGCGACATTTATATAAACAATATTGTCGCCGTTTCTTTTCTATACCAGGTAATCGTAGACTCACCTTGGCAGTAATGCAAGGTAACAGCTGTAGATCCTAAGCCACTTCAGTATTATGACACCGCTAAAAAAAGGCGAGTTGACCGTCAAACGTAAGCAGGTATATTCCTCTAATTATCACAGACTTTATACTAGATTTCACCACCATGATGAGTATCATAATGAAACAGTATGACGATTTCATATGACTTGCCTTTTTATTTTAAAGGTATGACTCATGTCTGTGGTTTTGCTAATTATGCATATTCTAGTATGATCTGTGTCGAGAATAACCATGGAAGTTTTCCATTATTTTTCTTTCATTTAAATAGTCGTCTCTCACACTAGGAATAATTCCTGTGTCGCGGGGCATTTTACAAACTATTTTGATGTTTTGTTTGTTGTTTGTAAAATTCCAAAGAACGCGGTTCAACTTTTTGTGGGTTACTCAAATGTTTGTCCTGTGTGATTGTTATTGAACTTTCAACATTGACATGATCGTTTGCAACGTCAAAATTGAAAGATGATTTAGTCCGAGGCATACTTACCGGTCGCTCATGGCATCCTTTGAAAGTTTTCAGCATCGTACGCATCACTCCCATTGCTTAATTTGTTAAAACTCATATAGTACCACATAAATTTGCATAACTGAGAGTTCTCCATAATGTTCTTGAAGATATGTGAAGTCTGCGAACTCGCACTGGGCCAGCGTGGTAGACTATGGCCTAACCCTTCTCACACTGATAAGAGGCCCGTGCCCAGCAATGGGATAGATTAATACAAGGGCTTATCACTATATAATTACCTTTTTATGTCCTCATTAAATCTCACAGGGCAATTTTTTTAAAACCGTGATTTTGGGTTGCCACTCTAAAAGTTATGGGTCCGACGGAGAAATTTGACTGAAACTGTTAAGATGGCGAATAGTGTAAGTAGTTCTAAGTTGTGATTGTTCACTTTCTGAAAACTAGCTTCACCCCAGTCTATATTTCTTAAATATACATAACGGCATAGATACATAAATGGCACGATGAGAGAATAAGTGCGAAACTTATATCTTTAGTAAGTATTTATAAAATGCCTTCTAGTATTAATACGTATATGTGCATTATGCAGCCATTTAGCACAGATAGCTCTAGAGAGTAAGCAGTCAGCTCTTGTCGTTAGCTTATTAGGAATATTGAAACAAATATTACTACTATGTTTAATTAGTAGTAAACGCGAACTGTATGCATTACTGTTCTTTTAAAGGTAACTGAAGTAGGCGAGTTTTATTGTTTTTATGTAGAAATTCTCAGTAGTAAGATGGAGCTTGGAACTGAGGTCGATATATGATAGTAAATTTGCTGCGTGACATCTGCTGCTTAAAATTACTACCATGAATACTTACTTTAGGCAAATTGATAATGGGAGAGTAACTCTAAGAACTACATCGTGCTGTAAACCCATGACAGCAATAAGTCACCGACCACAGTAATCTTACAAAACTTTGGACATGACACGAGATACATCTATGACAGGACAAAAAGTTTGGTTGTTTTCGAACATGCACATTTGCACACACACGCATGTTGTACACTGCCCTCTGTGTAGCCACCTGTGAAACATCCGCATAAGTGCCTGTGTAAGTCTTAGTCTTACTCTTAGTCTTAGTCTCTTTAGGGTTCCGTAGTCAAATGGCAAAAAACGGAACCCTTATGGATTCGTCATGTCTGTCTGTCTGTTCGTCCGTATGTCACAGCCACTTTTTTCCGAAACTATAAGAACTATGCTGTTGAAACTTGGTAAGTAGATGTATTCTGTGAACCGCATTAAGATTTTCACACAAAATAGAAAAAAAAAACAATAAATTTTAGGACACATACATAGAACTGAAACTCAAAAATTTTTTGTCATCAGTCCCATTCGTGGACTCTATGGAATAGTCTTCAAAAATGATATTGAGGTTTCTAATATAATTTTTTTCTAAACTGAATAGTTTGTGCGAGAGACACTTCCAAAGTGGTAAAACGTGTAACTACTAAAATAAGAGAATGATAAAACTAAAAAAATATATGATGTACATTACCATGTAAACTTCCACCGAAAATTGGTTTGAACGAGATCTAGTAAGTAGTTTATTTTTAATACTTCATAAATCGTACACCGCAATTTACCTTTCATTCAATTAACTCAAATATAAAAATAAAAAGAAACATTTAATTTCATAAACATAAACCTTATGCATAAACCGTGAACCATTATTTTAGTAAGCTACGGAACCCTTTATGGTCGAGTCCGACACGCACATGGCCGCTTTTTATTAAACTGAGATTTTTAATTTCGATCGGGTCGGTTGTGGAAGTATCGCCGTCCTATAGCAGACTGCAGTTAAACCTTTTGTATTGTTTCTGCACTTATTAAGGTTTCCACACTCCTCAAGAAGGCGCTACGTTGTCAGCAGGGACATTCTCCCTGTTACTAAGAGGCAGCAAGGTGCGAATGTACGACTGGTGTTCCTCATTTCCTTATGCTACAGTAATCGCTTACCATGAGGTGGCAGTAAGCTTGTCTGCCATGTTGATTGTTTAAAAAATATACCTAGTAACGGCTGAAGGTGAAGTTAATTTAATTATAAGGCAGGAATTAAAATTTAGCTTCTATGAATTACTGCAACGACATCACTGAGCAAGATCAGAGGTTAAATTATGCTGTTCAAAGGACTTATCAATTGATTGTATATATATATATGATAACTTTGATCACAGTTAGGTACAATTTTGACTAGGTTGAAGGTCTTCAAATGTAACAAACAACAATTGCAATATACTTCCTGAGGGTCTGGGATGACCTGCATTGTCATATGACCTCAAATAACTACATTATCTAACCTGTACAGAATGATTAGCTTCTACGATACCCATATATCAGCCAGTTTTCCAGTTATGTGTGAAGTGAGTATTATAACCTTAGTTCTTTGCTTTAATGGTGAAGGATAGGTAGATTTTTAAGATAATCCATCCATCTTATCCGCACTGAGCAAGCGTAATGCAGTATGGCATAACCCTTTTTATACATTGTCAGCGCGCTTAAAAACGTAGTTTGGCCATTAGAAACAAAGAAATTAAATTGGTGTTCCGAATCTAAGCATACTTAGTGAGCACTATTCAAATTATTTTATATATTTTACGGGCATTAAGTCAAAGTGCGAAAAGGCTAGTCAAAGTGCGGCACTGTTATTAAAGATAAAGAATAAGCGATGTATTGGGTTCTATCAAACTCCGATCAATCTTGCACATCTTCACATACTTCGTTCTGCGTTACACTTTGTAAATAAATTTAATTCACTAAACTGATATGCGATCAGAGCTAAATTGTGTTAAGTTATAAGAATCAAATACACGTCCCACGCTCGGCGTCCTTACACATAGCAAGCTGGTTGAAAAACACCTTACACACTTAAATCTCTTTAAAAATTAATATGCACACAAAACAAGAATACGTTATGTAGAAGGTTCGAGGTTAGCTAATGATATGTCTGTTTTAAGATAAAATAATAGAATTTTAACCGAACCTTACTTAACTTACTTTAAATATGACTTATTATGATTCCTTGAAAAATTCAAGAGTAATTCCTTGAAAAATTTTAGACTACTTGTAAAACAAGTTTACTAGCATGGAAACTTCTCGCAGAAAGCAAGATCAAGTGGCACCGGAATCTTATAACCATACACCCCACTACGTTCCTGAAAATCAGAAAACCAGGCGATACAACGCTCTATTCGCTAACAAATTTAACAAGCCGCAATCGAACGCAAAAGCCTTACACGTGTCCACAATCAAATGTCAGTTGTGCAATCAACAACATGCTCTTTTCAATTGCGCAAAGTTTTTAAAGATGCCTAATGATATTAAATTAAATACTGTATTAAAATTGAAATTACGAAGAACCATGTACGGCCAAACCATACACTATTGTCAACTTACTTTATTATTTTATATTCATGAACCAATTCAGTACTCCATTAGCGGTCATCGTGTGTGCTCCCTCGCTCCTTTGTTTTGGTTAATGAATCTATTATTTTTATCTTAAAACAGACTTATCATTAGCTAACCTCGAACCTTCTACACGTTACATTGAACTTTTTTATTCATACATAATTTCCGTCTGATGTATGAATATACTATTGGTAACTCGGCATAATCCAATATCTTTTAATTACTGGACATAGGCCTCTCCTAAGTAACTTCAATGCGACCAATATTCGTCTTTCATTTGTCATTTGCTAGCAGCCATTTTCAATGTGCCTTTGCAATAAACTTAAACCTACAAAGTAACAGTCACAGGTAACAATAAAGCCAATCTTACAATATTTTTTTAAGTACAGCAGGAGTTTAATCTATAAGTAATAAGATGAAATCAGAAATGTATTATTTTATAGACTTGATGTGTGATTTAGCCTGCGAACTTGGCGACTCTTAGCTAAGCTATCTTTGTGGCTGTACATCCTGATGTAGAAATGTCAAAGTCAATTCCTGAATTGACATTGACATTTCTGCTTGTGATTGAATGCACGGATGAGATAGTGGTTTAAGTGGTTGCCTGGCCACTGTCACTTCTTCGAGCAGTTTCAATTTTCTCAAGGGTTAAATATTTGTGTAATCCAGTAACGGTTATTCTAAGTCTAGGTATTCTTTGTCTACGTTATTTGAATGTTTAAGTCCTCCGCGACACAGGATCTATTGACTTAATAAGTGACGTTGCCATTGTTAATTTTTTAGCTATAGATCACAATTTACAAAATACTTATCCTTGCTTTAACGAGGACGTAAAGCCGTCTGTCTCCACTGTCGTGTATGTGTGAAAGTGTAGATGGCAAATTAGCATTCTTTAAATTGTGTATATTTTTTTATATCTGATCTCATCTATCTTAATGATAAATGATAAATTATATTTATTTCACAAAAAATGGAGTACATTTAAGTAGCTATGCAGTTACAGAACTTATTTATGTTAATAGTGGCATAATCTCGCCAAGTAATAAATAAAATATCGAGTTGCTTAGGTCAATACTTACTTTTGACTGGTACATTTATTATTTGAGCGGTATCGTGGTCAGAAAGTCCTAGGCTTAATACTTCGCTATAAGCTTTCAAAGATTTACTGCCAATAATGTGATCTATACATGAGTTGTATCTCGTTGGCTGATTGATATAAAATGTCAAATTAAAATTATTTACTATGTCAATTAAATATTGCACTATTTTTCCGGTTTAAGGGTGTTTATGTTTATGTCACCGGCTAAAATTAACTTCCAACCTTTTCTATACAATTTAATAAGTAAAGCTTCTATCTTTGTTAAAAATATATTAATATCTGACTGCGGCGTGCGATAGACACACATTAATAATTTATATGCACTTACTTCGATGCCACAACATTCAAAACTTTTTTGACACGCGTAGCTACTTAGGTCTCAACTTTTGGATTTAAAGCTTCTTTCAGTGTGAATACAGACCCCACCTCTAGATTTATCTTTGCAGTAGGAGGATGTTAGAATAAAACCATTTAATCTCGCGTTGCTTTCATATCCCTATATCATATCGTCTAGATCATTTAGGGTTACTTCTAGCAATTCCCTTTTAGATATTAAACCAGCAATGTTCTGATGAAATATTATAAAGTTTTTATTATGTTGTGAATCATCAAGAAGAACGAAAGGAGTTTGGTGAGTCATGGTAAATGTCAGAGTTTATTGGAATTTCGTCTTTTTAATGCCAGGGTCGAGCAAACTGTTATTTGGTTTGCTGTTAAGAACTTTGCAGTAGTAACACGGAGACTGGCACTGTGCCCGGTAAATAGGAATAAACCATTACTATTCTTTTTTTAATAATTGGTTCAATCTTCTCCCTAGCCTTTATTATTCCCATGTCACTTGGGGTCGGCTTTTCTAGTCTAACCGGATTTGACTGGATATCAGTTTTTACACGGAGCGGCTGCCACCTGACCTCCGCAACCCGAAGGCTAACGATACCCTTAGCCTAGACTAGTGTCAGGATATTATAGTGCACTGACTTCCCAATAACGACTGCCATAGGTGTTCATGGCAGCCGGGAACGACGGCTTAACGTGCTCTCCGAGGCACGGAGCAGGCAATAATTGTCAATCAATACGCACATAATATCGAAAAGTCATATAACTTCCGAAAGTCAGAGGTGAGCCTCGAGGGTTCGAACCCGAGACTCTCTGCATTGCAGTCTGTTGGTCTCCCCAATGTCCCAAATCGCTGCTTAATAGAAAAAAAAATATATATATAAATAATAGGTACAATAATTTATAATAAATGACTAATTAATTTATAAAATACATTTGTTGTTGTTTGCTTATTAAACCATTGCTGGCAAAATATAGGTGTAATACATCTTCCCTTACCCTTTCGGGGACATAATAAGCGTGACAAAAGATTAGACCATACATACATTATGATACAAATTTTAAATTTTGTATGCATAGACACCAACCTCATTTAAGTCACATTAATTTATATGCATATTACTGTAATAACATTACCGCTTGCACTTGTCCTGTTATCTCAAACACTACTAATATTAAATATTTAGGTGTTATATTAGACGACACACTCTCCTATAAAGAACATATAACTGCTTTAACTATCAGAGTACGCAAATAATTACTTGTTTTAAAAAAATTACGCCCTTTTGCTGATCACAAACTCATCATACAGATCTATAAGGCATTGTGTCAGTCTTTAATTCAATATTGTATCACTTGATGGGGCGGTAGCGCAAAATCCTTCATGTTAAATATTGAACGAGCACAAAGAGTGCTTTTAAAAGTAGCAACCCGCCGACCCTACCGCTTTTCCACACATCTTTTGTATAAAAATTGGAATGTATTAACTGTCCGACAGCTTTTTATAATGTACACCGTACTTAAACACACAGCACGCAACGCTTACGTATAACATCAACCCTACTAACACTAAAAGACGTAAAGATATTGTCTATAGCACACTTTCTGAATCAAAGTTTGTTTATACAAATAGATTTCTCGCATTCTTAGGGCCTTTACTTTATAACAAGATAAATAAACAAACAGCTATATATGACCTAAGTTATATAAGATCTAAGCGGATAGTCTATCCGTACTTACAAACTTTAAATTATGAGGATACTGAAGATTTGTTGATTGTTGTTAAATAAGTACCTAAGTCAAAGTTAAAGTCAAAAATCATTTATTCATGTAGGTCTCAAAATAACACTTATGAACGTCAAAATATATGGGTTATTGAGTTTACTAAGTTACTGAAGCTACATGTAGGTTAGTTGCAAGTTTCAGGCAAAGGGTGAATAAAGGGCCTATTAGAAGAAACCTGCAAGAAATTCACGGCCACTCTTTTAAATCGCCAATTAAATATAATTTCAGTATTTTACAACTCAGATTGACAAGGTGTTGCGGCCATTATGCCATATAATAACTTAATAATATTATAGAGATGGAATAATTTGGGCTAAATCTAAAATAGGCAGTAGGATGGCATGATGGCGCATACACTTACACTTTGTGACAATGCCAAGGCAGTCCGTGACTAAATGCGGTTGTGCATGTATATTCTTCAATAATAATCAAATTAAGAAACAAGTTACTCGTTAACATCACAAATAATCACGAGGTACCTCTACATTACTAAATTGATTTAAAAGTAATATATATTTTTAAATCCTGTATGCAACAAGCAACAAGTTACATGAATTTTTGTCATTTAAGTAGTCGTTGACTGAATAATAACCTGCAAGAAAGAAGAATAAGTTGTATTTTAACGGCGCTTTTAAATTTAAGCAAAGGTAAATTAATTATATTAATAGGTAGTTTATTAAAAAAACGTATACCGAGTCCCGCAAATGTATTGTGAACTTTATGTAAACGATGATATAGGCCTACTATCTTACGCTTATTTCTAGTGTTTACGTTATGGATATTACTATTCTTAAAATATAAGTAAATATTATGTTTAATAAACATAATGTTAGCAAATATATATTGCGACGCAACAGTAAGTATGCCTATTTCTTTAAATCGATCTTTCAGGGAAACTCTTGTTCCTAAATTATAAGTGCTACGTACTGCACGCTTTTGAAGAATAAAAATTGTCTCGATATTAGCTGCCTTGCCCCACAATAATATACCATAGGACATGACACTGTGAAAGTAACTGAAGTATACTACTCGTAGTCTCGCGGTATCTACATCAGTAAGCTGTCTTACTTTTCGAACTGCATATGCGGCTGAGCTAAGTTTCCTGCAATACACAATATATGAGCGCCCCACTGAACTTTATGATCTAAAGTCAAATCTCGAAAAACTGTTGATTTGTATTGTACGAAAGTAATAATTTCATTATTTAAATTTATATTTATGTTAGGACTCTTTACATTTGGCAATGTAAACTTGATACATTTTGTTTTTAGAGTTTAGTAGTAATTTATTTTTATTTTTAGAGTTTAGTAGTAAATTATTCGACGTATACCAGTCCAGGATGTGCGTGAGCGAATCATTAACAGTATTTAAATTTGTTGCTCTTCTGTCTACTTTAAAAATAAGAGATGTGTCATCTGCAAATAAAACAATGTCACTCAAATCCTGCACGAAGAACGGCAAATCATTTACGTACGCTAGAAACAGAAAGGGTCCTAAAATTGAGCCTTGTGGCACGCCCATTGTGACTGGTAATCCAGAAGATCTACTTCCGTTGATATCAACGTATTGTAGTCTATTGCTTAGGTAGGAACCAACTAAGTCAAGTGCAGTATCTCTGATCCCATAATGCCCGAGTTTTCGCAACAGCGTATGACGGTCAACGCAGTCAAAGGCTTTAGAGAGATCACAGAATACGCCAATGACATCTTGCGAATTTTCGCAGGCACTGAATATATGTCTTAAAAGCGTAACACCCGCATCTATCGTAGAACGGCCTTTCCTAAAACCATATTGATCTGCATTAAATAAATTGTTCACCCTAAAGTGGCTCTCTAATTGCTGTAATATAATCTTCTCAAATATTTTACTAATAGCAGGTAATATTGAAATTGGCCTAAAATTACTAGGGTCACTTTTGCATCCATTATTAAATAAAGGTATTATTATACTACATTTCATTAAATTTGGAAAAAATGCCCACATCAATGCATACGTTGAATATTGCGGCTAGGTGTGGCGCTATATTAACAATAATACTTGCAACTAATTTTACAGAAATACCCCAGAAGACGGCTGATTTTTTTGAATTGGGCGACTTAAATACTTTTAATATATCATACGGATGTACACATTCAAAACTAAATTGTGTTTTGCACTCTTCCACGCTACTCCTAACCAAGTATTCTGCTCGAGCTGGGCAAGACCTAAGGGTACTAGTTGTATTTAAAGGTATTTTTGTGAAGTAGTTATTGAATGTATCGGCTACTTCCAAATTATTTGAAATTACGCTATTATTTACATTCAGTTCAAATTTATTATCACGCACTTTGCTGCGACCTGTTTCATTGTCAATAATGTTCCATGTAGTTTTAGTTTTATTATTAGAATTTTCAATTTTAGTTTTTAGGTAAAGGGACTTGGCTGTGGCACAAGTCTTTTTAAATAATTTTGTATAACTTTTAACATATTGAATAAAATTTGGATCGAAATTGTATTGTTTCACACCATATAATTCGTATAGTTTTGCTCTACTTCTATATATCCCAGATGTTGCCCAATCACAAAACTTAATCTTACTATTCTGACTAAAGGTCTTACATTTAAAAATATTATTATATATATATAAATTCCTTTATGCGATTAGATGTCATCGGTCTACACGTGACCTTATTCTCTTTATGAATTGTACTCACTAGAAATACTACCTTTTGCCCACAGTGGTCAGATGTCAGTTCACTCAATATGGCCCTATTAAGAAATTGGCAGTCGCAAAATACATTATCTAAGCAGGTCGAAGAATGTGAAGTGATCCTAGTGGGTTCAAAAAATAAATGCTTTAAGTTAAATGATGCAAATAAACTAATAAGTCTCAAAGAGAGAGCTGACTGCTCAAGTAAATTAACATTAAAATCACCACACTCTACTATATGCCTATTACTAAAACTCAAGCGTTTTAAAATATCCTCTATTACGGTTTCAAATACCCTAAAGTCACTCTGCGGTGGTCGGTACACACAAACTATGACATGTTGCTCTAATTCCATACAGGATAATTCAACAGTGCGCTCGATAGAAAGATTTACTATATCTTTACGTTTTTTACATTTTAGATTGTTACATACACATACTAGAGAGCCACCATGTATAGAATTCTTTCTTACAAACGCACTTACAATTGAATAATATTCGTTATTAAATATTAATTGATTAGGTTTTAACGAATGTTCCGTTATGTAACATATTTGAATGTTATGTTGTTTAAAAAATAAATCTAATTCTAACTCCTTGCCGGATAGACCCTGAATATTCTGATGAATTAGTCTAATACTGTGTGTCTGCCTATCCTTTGTCTCATCTAACAGTTTAAACTACTAGAAGTGTCAATATGAAAATTTGTAGTATTAATACTACTATGTCCTAAAACCTTCAGTAGGGTACTGGTACCTGAGTCACTACATATATTAAATGAACTACATAAATTAGCAAGTTGCTTTTTATAATAAAAAGATAGATACATTGTATCTTTAGTTAATAAAAATTTACTAATAAACTTATTAGTGTCAAATAGTAATGACAAATATAAAATGTCGAATAGTAATAACAAGTTCCATGATAATAATTATAATCTTGTCCTATTTTTGCATATATTTATATAATAAGTGTGGTTAATTGTATATAACCTAGTTCCCAGTAGTATATTGTAAGTGCCCTTAACGCCTGTGGCACAGGTTTACCCTAATACAGGCACCCATATTATATTACCTATATTAAGTACTTTATGGACTGTATTCATGTTTTACCACTGTAATCAATAAATAAATTGTTATTATTATTATACATAAACATACATAAGCATGATCTAATCTTAAAATATCGTTATTCCTTTGGGTCATGTGCATAACTCCGTAGATATACTGTTCAGTCAAATCTGGTTACAGTAGACAGCCAATCTTAATTATCCTTGTGAATAATAAGGCTAGTATGGAGAGAAATTAATTTACCTACTTAGTGA
Organism: Catocala nupta; assembly: GCA_963675205.1. NCBI lineage: Eukaryota > Metazoa > Arthropoda > Insecta > Lepidoptera > Erebidae > Catocala > Catocala nupta. The sequence goes on from OY776081.1 coordinate 19,791,345, forward strand.
TAAGTATCTTGTCAGCTATTCTTTAGTCTAGTTTTAATTATCTTAATCATAATTATTAGCAGAGATTGCCTAATTAGGACACCGTTGGACTGTAGTTCAAAGATCTGAAGTTCGATTTCAACACGTGTATCTCTTACTTTTCCTAATGTGCATTTTGAAGTTGTTAATTATCGGTTGCGGTAACGGCAAAGGAAAACATCGTGAAAATTTACATATCTGGGAGGTTCGTAGACTTCGCAAATCTTCAAGAACTTTATTTTCCGGCGTGATGGCCCACGGCCTAACCCTTCTAATACTGAGAAGAGGTCCATGGCCAGCAATGGGAAAATTTATAAAAAGCGCTGATAGAGTTATTATAATCATTTTTATACTTTCGTATTGCATATTTTATTAACCGGAAGTCTGATTTCCCTGCGCCATGCTTATGACAACCTGACCGTAACGACAAGCCTTTTGAAAAGGTATGTAACGACCTAGGATAATTGTGTTAATGTTCGTTGTCTGTTTCATAAATAATCATTAATTTTAAGATCATAATTATGCCGTCAATTGTAAGGCAGGCTTCCAAAGACTACTACGGCCGATAGTCATCAGGACTAGCAGCAGCTAGTGTCTAACAGTGTAACATCGCATACTTTGTATTCTTTGCCTTGAAAGCCTATTGCAGTGGTTCTTCTTCTTAGCTTCTTAGAGATGGAAAACCATTTGACAAAATAATTGTTTTGCCAAGTACCACCAGTAGTGTGATGATAATATAAGCTATTATATTTTGTATAAATAAAACGCATGATTATTCTCAAGCAAGAATATTTGCAAATTTCAAATATTAAATTATATGATGTCGATGATGAAAATGTTCAATTTTATGTTTGAAATCAGACGTATGTTGGTTGTCAGTGCGAATTTATCTTTAGGAAGGTTCGGTTTAGGCACTTTACTTCGACGCAAGACCGGTGACATATCTATAGCCTCCACAACTTCCTTTCTTACGTTATTCTTGACTAGACAGTCCTCAAAGTTGTAAATAATGGCCTCATACGGTATCCTAGTCGACGTTATAGCATAATTTAAACCTCTACTTTTTCAGTTGTTTTATCTAAAGTTTGTTTTGACAGATTAATAACTGTTTGTCTTTGAGTTGACGGCGGCGTGTCATTGGTCCGTGCATTGTTTTATTTCTGGTAGTTGGACATTGATTTTAATAATAATTCTTACTTTCTTACTAATATTATAAATTCGAAAGTAACTCTGTCTATTACCTATAAACCACTTAACCACTATACCGATTTGGATGAAATTTGATACAGAGGTAGTTTAAAAGCTGGGAAAGGACATAGGCTACTTTTTATTGAAATAGTCGCGAGTGGAGGCGCGCGCTTAAGCTAGTAGTTCATATTTTTGATATTTGTTTGTTTTACACGCATTATATTTTAGATATTTCTCTGTGATTTATTGCATTAATGCTACAAATCTTAAAAATAAATGTGTATTTAAAATCCGTATAAAGCAGTTTAATTTCAATATAAACCCATCAAGTTAAGTAATTATTAAAATAAATTGATGAAAATCTTATATTCATTATGTATTTTAGGTTATGATACATTTTCAAAATGACAGTATAAATACATAGAATAATGTTAAATAATAAACAGCTATTTATTTCCCTGTGTCCTGCAAATACTCCATATATGACGAACCCCACTCTTAAACACATTACGTAAAAAATTAACAAAATAAATTTTAAATATCGAGATCTGACAAATCCACCGATTATCTATATTTAAATAAACATTATATTGAATAGCCTTGACGTCTGATCACAATAGATTGCGCACGTATCTATAACGCTTCAATGATATCTCTATAAAGGCGGTCGCCGCGTGCTCCACGACAAAAATACTCATAAAAAGAGCTAAACAGTAGTTTTAAAAAAGGTAAAAAGTGAGGTAAATAATCTGGGCGCGTTTTTTGTTAAGTGAACGAACAATAATGTTTTGGGTGGGGTGAGGCAAGTACCGCACGCGAGCGCGAGCGCGCGCCAACATCTGCAACTGCGCCGCGCGCCGTTCAACAGCCGTCACTTTTATGTTCCTATATAAATTAGAGGTGTAAATGTGATGTATTACCCTCAAACTCAAGGGGTTTTCATTTACAACACAATTCTTAAAGAAGTGCTTCCTTACTTTCATTTTTAATTTAACACATGTTTATTGGTATCGGACTTTTCTTGAAAATCTTATTTTATTAAGGTATTCTTCTAAACATTAAAGTTAAAAATAAAATAGTAATTGGCATTGATTGGATGTACCTATGTCACAATTACTTATCCTCAATGTAACTTGTGCAGCTGTAAGTTTAGTTCTAACGAAGAAAAGATTATTGAAATCGTATGTGCGTATAAATGTGACAAAGACTCGTTTGAATGAATGCCTCCCATTTGTGTACGTTTGATACCAGTTAATACATGACTGCCAATGAATTGGAACAGTTACCCAACTAATAACGGAAATTCCCAGCGCAATAGTTGAAAACAGCTTCTGGTGGTGAATGTAATTTAAATAGTTTTTGGATTTGATCACAATCGCTTTGATCGTGGTCAGAGTTACAATAGCGTCGGTAGGGCGGCAGGTCGGAAGGGAGGCGACTCTTGCAAAACGTCGGCCGCCGCGGCGAGCTGACCGCCCGGCGAGATGTCAATCACATACATTTGAATAACAACATTGTTCCGTTTCCATATTCCGTTGAGATATCGCGATAACAAGATTTCATTATTATAAAGTCAACCAACTGAAAGTTGCATTTTTAGGAAAATGTAAGACATTCGCATTGAAGTTTATTTCGGATGCAATCATCTGGAATCTGTCGTAACGGTCGCGCTTTGTGACCAATGAGTTTGTGCCCACATCACACGATATGTAAATGTTATGCTGCGCCCTTTTTTTGGGAAATAACGATAATTTACTGTTCAGTAGATATGTGACATTTGATAAGATCTTTAAATTCGTACAAAGAACATGTACGTAGGTAGTATAGGACAAATAAATAGTGTTGTGGGAAAGCAAACCAGTCCAACTAAGGGTGTGAAAATATCAACTGTCGATTTCAGTTAAGATGACTTAACAATATTCTCTTAAAACCAAGATGGTTGTGCAAGGCTCGTAGTGGATAGGATATTTCGCAGAGAAGTGATGGGTTTACAAAGAAGGTCCATTATCATTATTATATACTAGTTGCTAACTTCAAGTCGTGAATTTGTTTGACTGTAAAGTAATTCATTGACCACACTGTCAGTCAGATATTTTGGCAAATTTCGACTTTGTATATTCTTTCGTTTTCGTAATAATCAGGTTAATTCTCTTAACAAAAAATGTGTAAATTACCTCTCCGATTTGGATTAATGAACGTCAAATATGAATTGGAATGTAAAATATGTTGAGATTAGACGTGTGTTTGAATTTAGGCTAATACCATTTGTGATGTTTCTGATCTACTAAATCTAAACTCTATAATGAACAATTTTTATTACGAGAATTGGTTCTTTAGTGTAAAGTACTCGTCATGTTAACATTTTGGTTTAAGTTTGAATGTAAGTATTCAAAACCAAGCAACCGGAAATTATGAGCTCTGCTTTATATGAAACCTCATGGTAATTAGAGATAAAGCTCTCAGAATTAATTTATTTCCCTGATTTTGATGAAACGTAGTTTGGCAATTGAGCCGATAAATATATGGCTACTGGTCTACAGTTTCAATAAATCAATAGTTGCAATCAATTCTGTACAGTAAAAGGTATAAAGGTTCATTAAAATGCTCGCATTTTTTACCGTTTTTGTACCGTACAACCTTTATACCGTTATCATGTGATGCGTTTTAGACACATCACAGACAAAGATACCAATAATTGCTCATTTGCCTTATCCAACTAATACATTATTTATTATAAATGTTAAAATGTCATAGGATGTTTGGATGTTTTAAAACCGTCGAATATATTTGTATAAAAGTTAGCTTACTGCTCTCTTGTCCTGGAATAATACATTGGATACTTATCTATATATATCTACTATCGGTATACGTTGCTATGGGCTAATCCATGAAAGGAAAACACTGTCCCACTGCTGAGTCTTCTCAGTGCGAAAAGGGCCGAAACGACTCTATAATAAGGTTTACCATAAAGGCGTTTTGAAAACAGCTTATTTGACGCACAAAATCGACCCAGTTTAATTTTATTATATTATAATATATAAGAGCCATCCCACTGGGCTAGCGTGGTAGTCTTTGTCCTAAGTGTCCTTACCCTTTTTATATGCTAAAGAGGCCCGTATCCAGCATTGGGAAAGTTATTAACTGGGCTAATTTATTTATGTACTATTATATACATAAATAAATCAGCTCAGTATAGTCAATAGTCATGAGAGTAATTAAATCTTTGTCCGCGGTCATCATGTACATTACAATGGTCAAAACCTTTGAATATCTTTTTCTTTGGGATGCTATCAGATTGGTCTTTTCGTTATGGAACTGATGTTCATTAAAATCGCATTCTTTAATGCAACATTTCGTATCGTTTTCCATTAATAATCTCGAGAAGATTCTTGTATTTAAAGTATAAATATACACAAATTACTTTTGAATTGATGTTTCTATTTACATATTTATTCTGCGTAAATGCATGTAAATTGGGCGAATTGTCAGCTAAACGTGAACTAAGTAAGATCTACACAAACAACAAAATAAGCTTGGATATAATTTTTAAGAAGGCATACATAGTCCTATGTCGACTGATAAGTCATAAATAGTTATCAAATTATAAATTACGGTAGTTACCTAAATTATTGTACCGTGCTTTTACGATAGCATCAAATACAAGAAGGTCACAGTTCCCAATACCGGAAATGACAACTAATTTTCAATTTATAAGCAGACGCACACAAGTTTAATTGGCGCCTCGGTATGATTTATAACGATAGCAATTAAAAGTTTTACTTTATAAATTATGATTGGCGGAGAGCTCCCTCACCGGCGCGGCGGCGGCGCGGTGGAGCGGCGGCTAACGCTCAGTGAGTGAGCGTCGCACAGAGGCTGTCCCCGCCGGTCCTCGGTCGGGGTTGCAATTATGGCTTGTTTTTCATCGCAGCCCCCGAAGCACTCCGCTGCTGAAAAAAGAAACCAATTTTGCACGCTCATTAATTATTTAAATCTCATTAAACAACCGCAAGTTTCCCTCTCTTGTTTTGTAATTTTGCGACGCTATTCTCCATCTACATTACCTAATTTAAGCCGTTGGACACAGAGGAAATTTATTTTAAGTAAAACTCGGCAAGCAACTAAGTTGGCGTTAAATCTTAACTCTGTCGACGTTTGCAAGTTAATTATATTAAGTTGCATTGTTGATGTTGACTTTTCGTGACTAATGAAATAAAAGACAGCACAAGTATTGTCGAGTGGAGGCGCAGCGTGCTCGGCGCCGAGGTAGGAGCACCAAATGACAAGTCGAAAGGAACCATCGTATAAATCCATTTACAAGCATCAAAGCTATTTAGTAAAACAGGAAATTATACAGCGTTGTTGTATCTACGTACCGAGTGTTTGTGTATTCGTGTCGGCGGTGGCTTCCTATTAGATAATAAAGTCTGCCACGACTGTCTTGTTTCTGGAGATTTTTTGAGAATTAGGAAATTAAACTGTGCGGTGGCACATGAAAGGTGCGGAAGCGCGGTGTCGGGCGGTGGTGCGCTCAATTCAGACGGCTGCCGCTGACGCCCGCGCCCGCACAATGTCACCCGTAACCGAATTAATTATGTTTTTTAAACGCTTTTCCACAAACCACTTAAATTACGTCCCTTAAAACTCAATACTTTCATCAAAGGACGAAATCAGGTGCTTTGATTACATTTTATGATTCCTCAATAGACGAAAATGATCGAAATATGAAATTTAAAGTCTGTTTAGCTAGTCAATGGAATATAAATAAGCATAATTGAATTACACAGATCCAACCCACGGGCGACGCGTGTGAACAAGACAAATGATGGTCACTTACTTATTAAGGCACTCTTTTTATTTATTTTGACCTGAAATGCAACAGGTTATAACCACGCGAGGTTTCGATTTACTTCGTATCCAATATGGACTTCACATAGGTGATGTGATGTAGCGTTAATCTTACCAATTATCTCGTGGATGACAAGTTATGCTTAATGACATTATAGCTTAAGTACGTGATAGTATTGGAGAGTCAGTAAAATAAATCGTGTGACAGCGGTCAGCGGTGATCTAAAATGCATAAAATGATGTGTATTATAATATATTTTGTTGTTGATCGAATGATTGTCGAGGTGGGCGGCGGCGGCCCCTCGTGGGGGGACGGGGCGGGAGTGGAGATCACTCGCCCGTGCTTTAATTGCTTTTCACTTAGCAACCGCTCATGAACAGAGAAGGCTCGCGAAAATGAAGAAAAAATCATTACATCAACATCTTTTAGAGATTGGCCAGATTTAGGACGTTCAGAAAGACAGCGACCTTCTTATATAACGCTTTCCTCTTTCTTGTTTTTCCAGCGCGCCTCATTTCCGGCAGGGGGTCGCGAGGGTGTGCGGGCGCGGGTGGCGAGGGGCCTAAGTAATTTCGCTTAAGAACTCTAAACGTAATTAGTGTAGGGCGTGCAAAGGGAAGGGCTTGAAACTTGGAGAGGGTTGCGTCCCGCGCCTCGCCGCCTCCGCGCGCCGCCTGAATATTTGATCGCGCTCGTCTCGCGATAATATTTGCCGGAGGAGCTTTTCCGTAAACACGGCCACATTTCCCCACCTCGGTACTTATACTTTCCTTCATTCCGCTTTCAAAGCTGTCGCGCGCTTTTAATTGGAGCCGGTGTTATTTATAAGTAGACTTGTGATAGAATTAAAATCGTTCGCTACGTCGCTCTCCAATACCTATACACGCAAAATGTTTTAATATTAAGTTTTTAGACGACTTATTTTTCCTTTCAAGAAAATCTTCTTTATATGACTTCAAACAAATTTACAGCCTCTTGGTAAGCTCATATAACTGATAGGTATTCAGTGGGTTTATATTACATGTTTTAATTTTATTTATTGCTCCATTGATTCCTCGTAAACATCGACGTAATACACGTTTTGTATGTGTACTGGCACAAAGCCTATTGAGAAACCGTTATAGCTACATTGAATGTTTCAAAATGTATGATGTAGTACGTATGCTGGCGATAGAAAATACAGACACTTTGATACAGTTCGCGTTAAACATTGTGAAACAAAGAAGACATTTTACAATCTCTTTTACGAGAGTGCCAAATGAGAATTGTAAGGAGGGACATTTGTTACATTTAAGAAATGTTATTAAACTGACGGCATCATTGCAAAATTTAAATCTAACGTTTTATTAAGGACGTTATTTAAAGCGCTAAGATACAACTGAGCGGGAAATTGAGAATTCATTTGATAGCTTAAAGCAGAAGCAATAATTTTCACATTCAAAGGGCCTATGAAACAAGAGAGGGAATTAGAATTTGTAATTAGTAATACGCGAGGCGGCCGAGTCGACGGCGCGGCGAGCCTGCGACGACAACGACGCGGCTACTCCTACAACATTTGATTAGCAATTATGGTAATTTGACTTAGAGCAGGGTAAGATTTCTCCTAATTTGTTAGTTAAATTATTATCACGACTGTTGGGACATGAAAAATTTCCTTTCATTAGAATATCATTGAATTGCTTTAAGTGCATAAATTATACGATGTTTAAGCAATTATATAGGTAAATATAATACTTTAATGACAACTGGAAGTAAGTAATTTACTGCAAACTTTAACTTCTATATTGTATTTTGGTTTTACGAGGCGGCAGTAATGAAATGCAGAATAAAGATACAAAGACGGGATTATTGTTGAGGAATATTAATGTTTTAATCGTCGAGTTTAATGTGTCGTGCGACAATAATAAACGTGTCGCGCCGGCGACGTCGTGCGCCGTGCGGCGCGGCAGTGACGCGGGCGAGGCACGTCGCGCGGGCTCGCTCCCGCACTCCGCGGTGCAATTTAATTATCAGTGCGGGCTCCGCGTTTTACCCTTTTGTATCTTAACCCCCGGATGAAAAAAATACTCACCCATAAAATAGAGGACGGGTACGAAAAAGGAGCGTATGCAAATTCAGGATAAAATATAGCCCGTAAATGCCACCGTTTCTAAAAGAATATTAGAGACGTTTTTCAGTGGGTGGATGGGGGTGCTACTTTATACTTTGTCTCCTCGCGCTAAGTACTGCAGCTACGGGTGTCCGCGAGACGGAATCCGCCTTAATTTGCGACTGTTGTTCTGTAATAAATCAACGTGTACACCCTACACACCCTCTACACGTGTATTGCTTTCACAGATAACGATTATCTTTACTAACATTGTGCATATTATACGTACTCTTGAACCTATCTTTTGCATGCGCAATTATCATTACGCTCGTAGACCTGACACAAATAGACAAATAGTAATATACGATTAGAAGTTTTGCGTAAGTTGTGATTGAATCTGGAACAATATCCGTGTCTTAGGAGTTTATAGCAGTGTGTGATTTACAATGAGTGGTCTAAGTGCGTAGCGTAGGTAGTGTACGGCTTAGCAGCTCGTAATAAAATAAATTTTGATTTGTCTCCCAATCTACAACGCGTGCATTATGTGTCTAGACTCTTTATTATAAGTACTAAATGTATAGGTATTCAGATATGAAAAGAGGATGAGTAGACCAGACCTATTTCTGTCGACGTAACTGTTGATTACTGTTATCAAAGTAGGTAAGTTATAATTTATCAAATATTTAAGTAAGCAATTGAATAATGACGTACAAGAAGTATTAACACCAGTTCTGTTAAGTTTTATTATAGGGAATAAATAATAACAAAATGGACATATGTAATGGAGAATTTATAGTGAGTTTCGAGGGGATTCATTAGTTAGGGTGGTAGCAATCAGTACGTGTACAGTGAGTAGGACATTTTTTATTCGGGACGTAATGAGGGGTCACCTGAAGAGGAATGAGTTAATAGGCGTTTTAATTATTGAGGACGCGGCGCGCGGCGGCCGCCCCGCGGACTCGCCGGCCGCCAACTACGAGAAAGAGACAACATCAAATATTTAGCGCGTAATGCCGGTCGCTCTCTCGCTTGTAATTAAAGCGTTCTTTCCTTTTTTCAGCGGGCTGATACAATATTCAGCATGAGAAAGAAGCGCTCCGGTGGCGCTGGCGGGGTGGCGGTGGCGCCTCCATTGTATTCGCTAAGGAAGATAAATTAAAAAATATAATTACAAGGCGGCCGCCATAATTCTCGGCAGGCGGGTTGTGGGGTGGCGGGCGGCGCGCGGGACGGGAATAGTGGAGGAGCGGGCGCTCCCGGAGGAGGCTTCTTAAATATTTGGGGATAGCGCGTACCTACGCATTACGTAAATTAATGACACGGATTCGAGGAAGGATGGCGCCGCCCGCGCCCGCGCCCGCTCCCGCGCCCGCTCCCGTCACCGCTGTTTGTTTTGTTTTAATGTGCGTTGTTAACGACGTTATTAGACGCGAATTATAATACGAGCGCGCTTAGCGCCAAGCGCCTCCCGCGCCCGCGCTCACGCCGCACAGATTGATTGGACTAATGACTTTCTTTTATTCTTATAATTGCACAAATCCGACTTGACGGTGCTTCGCTGATTCCTCCAATTTCCAACTTTGATGAAATATAATAGTCATTCATTTGCGGAAATAGGCCGTTATGAAAAAAATATTTCGTTGTTTTTTATCTCTCGCCATTTATAAAACTTAAGTCGATCGAGTTACATACTCATTATGTTTGACCTATTAAGAAATATATACCTATTCTATATTAAAATCGTATGTATATTGTGTGTAGATGGGTGTACAGAGCGCGTTGCGACTGTTTTCCGCGTCGCGTTGTGTGTAAGTAAACAGGAAGATCGTGAGTGTGTGGTGTGTGTGTGAGCGGTCATGTGGCCGTGTGAGCGCGCATGCCCGCACATAGACTCAACAAGTGTCTCCATGTGCACACGAGCTCACCTACTCGACGCCTGTGAGGCTCGGACGTCGCGACGCGGTGTCCGACCGTATTGCTTACCGCATCAATGGCTGACATATGGGAATACCTCTACATGAACAATAATGTATACGTTGTAGCTTTTTACACGTTAGGCTTACGATTTTATACGAATTTGATCGAATATAAAGTATAATAGACTGCTATTTTAATATGTTGCAAGGAAATGGCGGTCTTATATAATATCAACGGATGGTTATAGGATCAAAACAGATTGAACTTATAGATGAGACAGTTAGACCTATTTTAACCTAAATATTTGAATTCTGGCATACTACATATGTACGAATGAAATTAAATAGTTCTTAATTATGTAACATCATTAATAATTTATATTATTATATCCTACTCGTTTATGAACCTCTCAATATTAAAAAGCTGAATAGTTGCATGTTTAAACGCTCTAACGAGTACAAAGTAGGTACTACAAGTACCTTCGTTTAAACGTCACAAATAAGTGCCATATTTTGAGGTTTTAAATGTAATTATTTTTTACTTTATTGATAAAATGTTTTTTAATACACTAAATACACTTTTATATAATACATTAAATCAAAATCAAAAAATATATTTGTAATCCTTTTCGTATGTAAATATTAGGCCCGAAATTTTTGAAGCGGAATACGTAATGCATAATGTACCTACACAGTAAAATGACTACAATTATTAGGTATAGCTGACCTGCGCAACTTCTGTCTGCTTCACATAAGAGAATTTTCTCCGTTTTTGCATCATTTTCCATTGATGCTCCGCTCCTATTGGTCGTAGCGTGAAGTTATATAGTCTATAGCCTTCCTCGATAAACGGGCAATCCATCACTAAAAGAATTTTCCAATTCGAACCAGTAGTTCCTGAGATTAGCGTGTTCAACCAAACAAACAAACTCTTTAGCTTTATAATATTAGTATAGATTATATTCCATCTGTGATACATTTTATTATATTTGTATGTATTTAAAAACTTCAAAATAAAACACAATTTTGCGCCGTCTTGTCTTTCGGAAACGGACCCAAGATGTAAACGCTCTTGAAATAAGTTATTTTACAATAATTCATTATCATGTTAAAGCCCATAGAAGAAGAAAAATTAGTTCTTTTTAAAAACTTATTGCAATTAAGTTCGCGTGGCACATCTAGTGTGTGCATGTGATGATATTATATCGTAGCCGATTCTTTTAACATGAAATATAACAATTCGTTTACGTGATATCTTGATGGGAGTTGATTAAAGCTGCAAAGGCTAACATAGTTCTACTTACAACACCATTCTTTAGAGATATGCAGGCTATTACACTGTAAGAGAAAGGTGTGGTCATATTTTAGGACAATATTTCACAGATTCCCAGATTCTCAGATCAAACATTTTATTTATTTATTATTTAAACATAGAATCTTATGCATAATATCACTATCAAACTGCGCCTGGTCATTTTCGGCTTCACGCTGGTCCCCCGAGTCCGGCGAATTCAGTCGACAACAGTGAAGCCGATAGTAATGTGGTTTAAGAATCGAATAGAATGTGCTGATATTGAAAAGTCCATAAAAAAGAAAATAATATACGGATTTATTTGTCGCGATTTTCTATTGTACATGAACTTAGCATTGCTTATGATACGCTTAAATATAACTACACCTTCCTTTTACACGCTATATATCCCTGAAGGGATAAGCAGAGGTGATTACAGTTACATTTCGTCAGCTAAACTTAATTGTAACTGTTAAGATGTAATTATAAATGTAAGGGTTTATTATTTAATAGCTAATCTGAGTGATATTAATGATATCATTGTAATTTGTTATCAGTTCTACTCAGATGACTTTTTTTACAGAGGAATCTGTGAACCGAACCCAAGACATCATATACAGAAGTCGCATATTCTAACGCAACGCTGCAAAGGTAGTTAAAGTAATATTAATTATGACAATATACGCTTTGTATCTGAAGACTAATTCGCGTAATAAAAATGTTCAAAGAAAGAGTGCCGATGTAAATATCAAAATTGTACTTTCAAATGTAAACATAAATTGCATTAAAGTTTACATTTTAAGTCTATAAGACAAGACCGGAATACTATTATACTACTTACTTACTCCGTTGGCTCAACGACCCAAAATGTGTCTTGGCCTCCGATAATAGAAAACGCCACTTTGCATTATAAACATATTCTATTTATTTTTTTGTATTTGTTCTAAAAGATAACTCCCGCACTAGGAATAAATCCTGTAACGCGGCGGATTATACAAATATTCAAATAACGGACATGGACATGGTCTCCCCGTGACCATGGCTGCTGAAAAGCAACCGAAACGTCGGGGAAAGTGTAAACTTAAAAACAAATAGATTTGATAGTTTTAATAATTTAATTAGCTTAAAATTAGTAAAGTTTAATAGTATAGTATAGTAGTGTAACAGTTTCTAAAATATGTAATAGAGTGTTAAATAAACAACGCGATAAAATCCGTATATAGTAGTTTAATTTCAATGAATAACATTCGCGTAACAAACAGAAGACAATATTATGTAACATCCAGGCTCTTGGAACAATTAGTTGTATTGTTATGTATCAACCCACAACACTTTCAGTTTCTACCCCTTAAACCACTACGCCATCATGCAGTTATTACGAGCATTGTCTCTTTGATGTTCTTGGTCACTAGATACCATACTTATTGATTAATAAAGAACGTTATATTCAAAACGTAAGCCACGTATATTAATACAGAATACTGTGGCTAATACGCGTCGCTCTGTGCTCACCCCACACACCCCACACGATATTAGCATAAAGAAAAAAGATAACCAAGATTAAAATAACACATTGCCAAACGAACGATTTAGTGCGTATGGCAATGTATTGCAATTGTACGCGTATTCATGCATATAACATGAATTAAGAACTTAGAAAACGGCGCCGATAATATTTGGGATAACTTAAAAGTAATTAATAACTTGATAGAGATTTTTTTGTTTATTATCTTAAGCTAGAGTCAGATGTTTACTTGACTTCATGTAACCTTCTGACAAAAGACCTGTAGGATGACGCAGCAGTGGTGGAGAACACCCACGCACCTCCAGCAACGGTCCTCTTGCAGTGCTTGCATGACCAGATTCCGACACGGGAACGCTTCATGGCATCCTTACCGCAGAACGAGCAAGTGTATTTTGCGTGCTGGGTAACTTCCATCTTTTTAACAATATTACGGAGGGAGGCATCGTAACGTGTGTCATATTTGCCAGTAATTCCAACCTTCTTCGTGCGTTTGGGCATTTTGATAACCTGTGTAACGCCGCGGTTAACAGAATTCTCGTAATAAAAACTGTTCAAAATGAAGTACCGGTCTGGTCCTAGTATCATAAATATCACAAATAGTATTCTGCTAAATTTAAATAAACTGCAGACACGGTATCATACACGAGACATTATGCATAGTAGGCGCATTCACCACTGCTACGTCTGAGTGCCTCTATAATTACATACAGCCACAGAAATGTATTCAGGATTGTATTAAGAGGGAATTCTATGCCTCTGTCTATCCCACAAAAATAGGCGTATGTACATATATTTATTAGGACCTTAATCAGTTGGAGAAGTGCCGGTATGTTGGTAATGTTGTAGCAGCGATAGCTCAGTGGGGAGACCAACAGACTGCAATGCAGAGGGTCTCGCGCACCTCTGACTTTCGGAAGTTATATAATTTTTCGAAATTATGTGCGTATTGTTTGACGATTATCGCCTGCTCCGTGCCTCGGAGAGCACGTTATGCCGTCGGTCCTGGCTGCCATGAACATCTTTGGCAGTCGTTATTGGGAAGTCAGTGCCCTATAATATCCTGACGCTGGTTTAGCCTCACGGTATCGTTTGTCTTCGGGTTGCGTAGGTCAGGTGGCAGCCGCTCCGTGTAAAAACTGATATCCAGTCAAATCCGGTTAGACCAGAAAAGCCGACCCCAAGTGACTTGGGAATAATAAAGGCTAGGGAGAAGATCTATGCATACCTACCTGTTAACGTAGGTACTGCTGTTTTACACTCACATTATTTCAGTTATGTTGCTAGCTCTCTATTAACATTACCTGCCCAAGTTCCACGCTGCTACTTAGAATGCAGTTACAATAAAACCCAATAAAAGTTTCTGGGTATTTAACACAAGACCTCACAAAGCTTCTTCTTAGTGTGAGAAGGGTAAGACCATAGTCCATTACGCTGGCCCAGTGCGGGTTTGTATAATTCATATATATTGAAGATAAGAAATAGAGAACTCTTAGACATGTAGGTTTCTCATGATGTTTTCCTTCACCGTTGGAGCAAGCAATTAACTAATTAATACGCACATAACTTTGAAAAGTCAGAGATGCGTGCCGACAGATCGAACTCGACACGTGTGGTAGTTAAACGGTCTCCCACAAGGCTAACATAATAAATAATTACTTCTTATATATAAAATATTAAACTAACATTCAATAGCATGTATTGTTAAATATATCGTATCATCCTCTTATCTTATGTGTGTGTGGGGGGGGGGGCAGTCAGTACAGACCGGCGACACTTCGACCCATTGGGATCTTTTGTATCATCCTCACTATTATATTATAAATGTGAATTTGTTTGTTTGTTACGCTATCACGCCTTAACTTCTCGACCGATCATCATGAAATACTTTCACATACACGTTGTCAATGGTACAGAAAAGAACCTCTCATCCAGAGAAAATACTTTTCCCGAGGAATAGAAATTGAGTGAGAAAATCTAGATTAGATCGCAGTTGAAGCCGCAGGAAAAATCTAGTGAATCATATTTATTAGTTTTGATTAAGGATCAATAATCATTATACTGAATAAACGTTTTAACTAATTACTATCGACGATCATAAACAACTAAATTATACGCCAAAAGTTTTATTAGTAAATAAGCTGTGTAAGTTTTATAAAGTGCAAATTATTTGTCGTAACATTACGTTTTCTGTTTGACTCGCTGTGCCGATGGTTTCAGACACGCGAACATGTATTTACGTATTCAAAAGCAGTTTTAAATGATTATATAATTATGTTTTATTTGTCAATCAAATTCAATCAAACAACTAGTTAACTAGCCCAAATTCTATACAGTAGTTTAACTACAGTCAAATTGGTTCAGATTTTGTGACTAATAAAATATTCACGCTCTGTGCGAGAATATTTTAAACATTTTCTTCAGGTCCATTAAGTATGACCAAAACATTCTATTACAATGTAATATGCGTTGTGTAATAAATGCATGTCAAGTGTCGATATCAATAAAAATGTATTACTCACCCTAATAACGAAATGAGCCTCTAATGTCGTGTTCTAAATATAATGTTTTCGATATCAATTGGTGAGTGCAAAGGCGTGACAGGGTACAATATAATATTACATCTATAAGTATTCAAACAACGCCGTAGTTCGAAGGACCCTCAAAAGAAAACTTATTAATTTTCGTCATTATGAATTCCGCGAACGAAACTCGAACGTCTAATTTCAACCCTAACTTATCAAGACGCGAATAAAAAAGTTCACCCCCCGGCGCACCCCACGCTCACCCCCTTGTTTAAAACGCCGCCGAAAAAAGAAGCACATAAAAATGCATGAGGCCTTCCTCGTTATAAGGAAAGGGTAGCGCCCACCCATCCCCCACCGGCGGGAGGTAGCTGTAAAAATCGTCTCTAATTTAAATTTGGGAAGTTTCGCGTAGCGCGAGGCACCGTTGATGTTTTGATAAATGTAGGGGAATTCCACTAATTTCACGTCTTCAGCACTGGCAACTTTTAATTGGGAGAGTATAAATCCTCCGCGAGGAGTAATGGTACTCGCATTAATATCTTCTCGCGACAAAAAGCCGCCCGGGACCAGGTACATTTAGATAATCATCGCTCATTGTTTCCGCCATCGCTCCACCAGAGATATCACTTCTCATTCCATGGTTTTATATCTACTTACAGGTATAGATGTATATATTCTATCAATGCAAAGATATATTTACCTCACAAATAATACAAAACAAACAGATGTAGATAATTAAGAATATAAGACGTATAATATTGCATGTAAGCGGCAGCAATGGCTAACACAGTCCCTTATTGAGCGGGCTTGTTAGTACCAGAACCAGTATAAGGTTGGACACCCTAAATCAGGCAAAGGTCAATATGTAAAGTATGAGTGCCCGGATGGCGTAGTGGTTTACGTCGTCTCGTCACTGCTACTGTGCCGAATGTTGTAGGTTCGATTCCCACAAGGAATATATTGTGTAATCTAAAAATAGTTGTACCAATTCTGGGTGTTTTATGTGTCCGTTGTTTAAATGCTTATAAAGTCACTCGCGGCACAAGATTTGTTTTTTTTTAAATATCTACATCATACACAAGGAAATTTAGAAAGTAAACAGGAAAATCTCTGCATCTAATTAACATGTATCTATCGTTATAAATTTTTGTTACAGTGCGGAATTCCAATTCATTATGCTACCGTAGCTACATTAAAGCGACATTTTGTTTAATATTTGTCGAACCCTTTAAATATATCCCATATAGCGATGTGTACGTTTCGAATAAAATTCAAATTATTATGATTTTTATTCAAGTCAAACTATTGGAATCTTTTATAATTATTCAAACACTCGGCACGTTGATTTTGACTGATTATTTAATTACGTAATAGACATACGTAAATACGAATGTACATACCGCCAACTTGACATACAATTATTTAAAATAATTTAAGACTCACCTAACTTACTAAAATACTTTTAAAATGGCAGAATGGCGCAATGGTATTAAATACGAATGCAGAGTTCTTGGATTCGATTCAAAATAAAATAGTATTAATATTTTCTGTTAAAAAATTCTCGGTAATAGCACGTAGTCTGATTTTATGTTTTGTAGACGGCAATGGGTTTGTCCGCAATTACGTAAAACCTAAAAACTTAGTTGGCAAAATGTAGGTGTAACACACATCAATATAGGCTTCAAACTAAGTATATATGCTTTTCCAAAGCAGGTTTCTTCAAAATTAGATCATCTTTAAAAAATTTGGGCACTGTAAAATTTGAACAATTGTCGTAGGGACTTTACAAACATCAAATAAATACACAAATAACAACATGCTCGTAACATCGAATAGCAGAATATTGTCTTCTGTTTACGCGAATGTTATTCATTGAAATTAAACTACTATATACGGATTTTATTGCGTTGTTATTTATCACTGTATTACAAAATTTTGAAAATATTACACTACTACTACTATTGATTTTATTTTACTAATTTATAACCTAATAAAATTATTTAAACTATTAATCTATTTATTTTTGGTTTACACTTTCCCCGACGTTTCGGTTGCTTTTCAGCAGCCATGGTCACGGGGAGACTAACATGGTAGTTGTCTCAATGTTCCAGTGTAGTTATTTCAAAGTACCCGAATATAATTTAATCGTTGGTATTTCTATGTGCGACAAAATCCGTATAAAGTAATTTAATTTCAATGTATAACATACACGGAAACATAAGACAATATTAAGTAAGTAGTATGTTTATAAAAGTGTTACTTAAACAAAGACGTTTATTAAATATTACATTTATTCATATTTTACGTATATCTTTTACCTTTTTAGCACTGCAGGAAATATGTGTCAAATTAAGCAATCAGTCAAATCATTTATTAATATCTGAGATGGTAATTTTTACTCTCATACTGTTCTGCCTTGGTGATGAAGCGGTAGTGAATACGATGCTATGCATCAGATGTTAGATTTGATTTCTGGACCGAAGGAAGCGTTATTAGTCTTTCTTTAAAAAAGTTCAACTCGGTGTTCAAAACTGCAGTCAACAAAAGACTCGCTACCGTATTACATGACACCACAAACCATAGCCAGAGAAATTTGTATGTAATACATCACTGCCTATCTTCTCGACAGTATTGTCGTGATATATAAGGATATGTATGTCACCGATGTTACAGGGTCGCTTACTGTGTGAAAACTTTAGCATAGAGAATGTTTATCAGCGCACCCAATAAAGTACTTAATGGTATTATTTGCATACAATTCCCACTTGCTTAAAGCCAAGCTGATGATTCTTTCAACAGTCAATACTCTCTAAATTATATTTTACTTCTAGTAGTTTTGTGTTGTAAGCATACTAGATTATGCCCGTGGCTCCGCTCGCATAAATGTAGGTTTTGTCAATTTTATATCCCACGGCTTTTTTTGGATAAAAGGTACCCTGTATGTACCCTGTATGCGAAATTTCATAATGTTCGGTCGAGTAGTTAAAGCGTGAAAGCGAAGCAAACAAACACACTCATAATCGCATTAATAATATTGGTTAAAATTAAGATTTCTTAATTATTTAGTGTTAAACATTCGTAGACTGCATAATTGCTACCACACGTGCTACGAAAGTGCTACGCGCTACGTCACGTCACAACGACATAATATATACGTAGCATATCGCTAGTATTAAATATTATTATACCTACTGAATATTATAAATGAAAATATTATATTTTCAGTTTCATTCAAATCATTTACAATAGTGTCAGAACCTTAACAATTTTATTTGTTCTGGGAAATATTTACGCGAACAAAAGAATATTTCCTTAGGTAAAACTTTTCACTCGAAGTAATTAAAACAGAAGCCAAGTTTGTTTTGAGTGAACAATTATGGAATACGCGTGGTGAGTATCGCGTTTTCTTCTTCCTCATTAAATCGGGACAAAGCAAGCGCTAGCAAACTTCGACGGGTGTAATGTTATTCATTTGGGAAAGTCAAAGGTTGTATTTACAAAAAAAAATATAAGTCGCCGGAGAGCGGACGCGGACGGTGGCATTTTTTCCATTCGGCGCGTTCCATTAGCGTGCCTTTGTTTGGCGGGAGCGCGCAAATTAATTTAGCTCTCCCGCCATTTCCTCGCGCCACCCTCCCGCGCCCCGCGCTCGCCCCTGCCGCGCCCTTTTTGTCTACGCCTTGCTCTACGTATCGTTTTCTTCTTTATGGCTCATTAGGCAGCATTGTCGCCATTGTTTTTTTTGCCTAACCCACAAGATCTAATTATTATGATCAGCAAATCTTATAGATCAATAGTATGTTTATTGGGTTACTGTGGTCGTGCTGGTATAGGCATTATTATATGTAGCAACGGTTTACTTCAAAGTTTTGCACATTTTTACAGGCGTAAATGAAGTAGTAGACATTACTGGAAGTAATGTTTATTGTATCTTAAGACTTCCATCGTGAATGTGACGAATAAATAAAAAGAGGTATGCCTGGACTTATGTGATTTCGAAGCCCATACACTGCTAAGATTTACGTGAACCAGATCGTCCTTTTAAGTAAAATATTGTAGGATTCGAACCCTTTGGGCAATGGTCACTGCACAATCTATGCAGACTATTACTATAAAAGCAAAACAAAATTATAATAATATGTCGTCGTATTGCCAAAGTGTACTATTTATAATATCACGCGCTTCGCTTTGCCTATTACAATCCCTTAGCGAGAGGAACAGAGCTTTCCTAATAAAAAATATCGGTAGCTTATTTTTTTTATTAAAAGTCTTAAGTATTTTATTTATCACCGAGGATATATCTGCAAACATAATCAACATAACTGAAGCTATTACTAAACTACATTCTTAATTAGTAATAAAGATTTTAAATATCAGCGAGGAGGCAAAATTCAAGAAAATGTTTGAAGTTGCTAAAAGAGTTTGGAACGTACCATCTCAACAATTTATTATTATTTTTATTAAGTTTTACACTACTGATTATATTTATTACATCATTGATTCATTAATACGTAAGTTTATGCTACTATTGATATTCGTTTACTCGTTAATTGATTATTTACTTTTATAGACACCATATTTTTCAGTCCCTTGATATACGAACGATTGTAATATGTTTTTGAAACATAGCCTAGAATTATGCTTAAATATGCAGTGAAATACATAAACAAAAAACTATATGTAAAGAAACAAAATATATAACCTTTAATTAACCAATTATGATCTGATAGTTATCCATTACAGAATAACTTGTTATAGCAAGGGGTGAATACTTGGAACTTAATGGGCCCCAACATTCCCAGTGTTTCTACGAAAATGTAGTTTTGACATGAAATAATGAAACTGGTAATATTGTAAAAAGGAAAGACTTGTTCATATGTCAGTAATACATACAAAAATAGCTTTGTCGTATGAAACATTCAGTAGTTTAATGTATGGACATTTTAGATATCATCTATTTACTTAGAGTTTCCTGTATTGGCTTTTTATATAAGTACATTGTGGTTGATGTTTATCTATACATCTTGCAGGTGGTGTTATATACAGAGGACTCATTAGGCTCGAATATATAATCAAATTGTATAATTTTAACATGAATTAGCTACAATTTATAGAATTCGGCGTTGTTCATGTATTGTTTAAGACCTATCCGAAAATATCAAGGATACATTGAAATGAATATGTAAAAATGAAATTGTAAAACGTACTATAGTTTTATACGACAACCTGATATAATCTATGAAAAGAAGAGGGCAACCATGTATATATATAGCTAAATTATAAGCCTCGGCTTCTGAACCTACGACATAGTAACGTACGAGTATATATCAATGTTTACAACGATTATAGTAGGATCATAGTTGTGAGTTGATCGTTTGTACACGAATTCAATGACATTATTATAAAATCTCAAGGATAACCTACCCTTGAGATTTCCTTACAAGCGTTTACACTAGAATTAGTCATCATCAGTTTTAAATGTTCTACGAGTACCCTTTTAAGATTCTCTTTAAGCTTTTCGTATCATGATTAGTACTTAAAACTCAGATACTAATAATAATATTTTATCACATACACACAACACCATCTAGCCCAAACTAAGCAGAGCTTGTACTATGGGTACTAGACAATGGATAATAATAAATAATGGATACATACATATATACATTTTTTTTTGTAAATACATTCATGTTATACATAGAAACATCCAGACCAAGACCACCATGTTTGATCACCATCACCATTGATCATGTTCATGCACACAAATGTTTGACTTGAGCGGGAATCGAACCCGCGACCTCAGGCGTGGCAGTCGGTTACACTAACCACTACGCAATTGAGGCAGCCATGACATATGACGCTCATTCTAATTGCGAGACCATTCAGTTAGCAGGCCAACGGTTTCCTAACCTACGTTTGATAGAAACTAAACTAATTCTCTCTATTAGTCTCTCTCTTACTAAGGAAAATGATAAAAAATGTAAATTGGCCATTAACATAAAATTACTCCTCATTTGACATACCCTTTTAAAATCGTAAATATCATCTTCCTAATTATTTATGAAAGAAGGAGAAGCCGTATGATTAAAATTAATTGAGAGAGTTGCTTGCAATGAGGCGGGGTCGGTATAAATGCAAAGCTTAAACAAATAGCTTAATTACTCGATAATTATTGTTTTTACTAATTGGCTACAACGAATGTCTAACGCATAAATAAAACTTAACTGTATATTATAAATATGCTTTCAGAGTAGAAGAGGAAAACCTTTTTAAATGCTATGAAATGGGTTGTCTTCTAATCGTATTATTCTGAATCCCTTCTATTAGCTTAAACGCTTGTCCAGGGGTCCGCTTGTGCAAGAGAATCGCGTCCTAACGCAATATGACGCATCGATTTTCTCTAATACACGATTATAATTGCCTATGTTTTATATATAAAGCTAAATGCTAAAGCTAAAAAGTGTTTTCATTAATTGTGTCATCCTGATAACGAGTATACAAAGAAAATTGCAAATAAAGACTATAATATTACGGCTACACCTCAATAGAGCGGGCATCGAGATTAAAATCGATATTTTTGATTCTCTCGCACTTTTGTCGTAAACCGAAATACTATACTAATTAAATAAATAATCTTACCAACGTTGATATAGTTGCGCGGGCGCTGGTCGTGTGTGAGGGACGCGCGCTCTGTGGCACAAAAACGCGGTGACTGAGAGCGCCCGGCGCGGCGGCGGCCGTGACCCACAGTTTTTTGAGCCGCGCGTGCCCTCGCCACTCTCCCGCGCGCCGCCTAAACAACCCTTGCGTATTCATAAACCTACACGTCATACACGAACAACTTTACTCGCTCGCTACTCTTAATTATTATTAGTCCATTTTATTACTTTATGATAGAAACTAAATATATTTCCTATAACAGTAGAAGCTATAGCTATTATTTAAAATTGGTGTCTATCGGCTTAATTAAAATTCTGCCAATACCAAATGACAAAAAACGGCCGCGAAATAGAAGTCGTACTCGTTCAACAGAAGCTCTTTGTCCTGCTTTAATTAAATTCTCAGAGCCTCTACAGTAGAAAATGTGCGTCATTAGAAAAAAATAAAGAATTTTTATCTGGCGCTGTAAGTTGGCGGACTGAAAATTTATAATTAATTACTCGGACAGACACATTTTAAATTCTTAATTAAGCAATCCTTACTTTCTCCCGTCTATAAATTAGATCGAGCCGTTTCCATAGAGACTACTCATCCTTTAAAGCGGGCCGGGGGGAGAGGGAGGGGGGCTTTACAAAAAATATAACTTAGGGTGAGTAAAAAACCGTGGGGTGACTCAGCCGGCCGCTGCACCCCACGACGAGAAATCTACGATCAATATTAACTCTTTTTTTCAACGGGGAAACGCTGAATTTTTAAGTCGTTTTAAGTCGCGACGCAATGTTGAGAAAATTATGCGCGTGTCGAATGTATTGGGTGTGCTCCGCGCGCCGCGAGCTCGGTGACTACCGCGCTCTGACAATTGCACAAAACCAACTCATTAGAGATGAAGCGCGCATTCTCGTCACGACTCAACCCACGTGCATTCGTCAAGGTCGGACAACATATGTGCCAGACGTCGATCACAATACTATTGTTCACTTTTCAACAAATTGATATTTGCCCTTTTATAGTTTAATTTTGATGTATTACATCGTAAAACATCTTAATAGCCACGATATGTGGACACTCAAATTGCATTATTAGTTGCTATACATATTTGAGTGTTCAAATATCATAGTGGTATATAGTGTCTACAATTGTCGAGTGCAATTGTAACACTTTATACGTAAGACTATTTGTACGAACGTTATTTGATTGTTTTTTTTACTTCCTATTATTAAACATAAAGAATTCATAAGTATAATTATTATCTAATAATAATTTTAATATAGGCCTATATTTTTAATATAGGCAAAGTTGTATTTAGCAGCTTAAAATTAAATCGAGCCTTACATGAAACAACTTTGAAAAAGTTAGCATACTTATGTATATTTTTACTTTATTGTTTAAGGTTAACTGCAAATTCTGCACTTAATGAAGATACTTTTAAACCTTTGGATGCAAAGATGGCATCTTTGCATCCAAAGGTTTGAATGATTTATACGCAAATATAAAAAAAAAACATCGCTTTATCAGTTAATAATGTATTACAAACTGCTTTGTTCAGATATATTGATTATTTGAATATTGCCATCGTAAAAATGAATCTAAGTTTATTACAGCATTTTAACAAACTTATAAGGCTAAAACCCAGATACTGTAACTTACCCAAAGATAGTATTCACCTATTAGAACAAACTAATTGCGTTTCTCACACATAAATTCACGGTTAGTTATCAAAAGTTTACTTTTTGATTATAATAAAAGGTGAAGTCTATTCTTTATAAGAACACTAGTAAAAAATATAACATGCATACATAATTAGTAAGAGTGCATTAATAAAAACTTGTGTGTGTGTGAGCCCGGTGTGTGCACGCACGCATAAAAAATGTTCATTAGAAAAAAGCTATTTATGACAGAGGCCATTATCGACCAATAAATCAGCTGGCCGCTCTTCTGTTTTTCGATAATGATTCTATTATTATGGAAAAGCGTTATGTAACTGTAACATTTTTTCCTTTCGGGTAAGCCAGTGTGGAAGTGGATTTGTCCAATGTCCTATTCTTTGTTTCTATGTCGTTATTTTTTAATATATGTGTAACAAACTAAATGGTTTTCAAATATTACAGATGAATTAATCAATTAAGTTAATGAGTCGCTGCAGCACACCGGCGGCCAAACACAATAGGATTGTTTCTATTTTCAATGTAATATAATTCTACACTGTAAAATGTCGATGGATCAGTTTATTGTCTTCCAATAACACATTGTGAACGTATAGACCTACAGGGCATATAGTTAAGGCTGCAAACATAGAAACAAGGCATTTATAGTGGATTTCATACAAGACATGCATCAAACCCGTGATCTGGCTGCCTAACAAGACCTTCTGTAGCTATCTTGTAGAATCTTAAGTAGTTCAGTAACACCATATCAAGAGACAGATATGACTATTAGCCAAATGATCATGGATACAGATACTAGAATCTCGTCAGAACAGTTAAATTATTATTCAAGTCATTTATTTATTAAATACTTTAATCAAGAAGTATATTCTCGACGTAGAAAGCAGTCTCCGCTCTGTCGAGCGGTCGTAAGTTTTTATGCGTGTCGGCTCACCCGACGGCGCCCACTGTACGGGTTACAAATTGTGGGGTGAAAGGGGTAGTTTTTTTCTAATCGACTTTCCTAACAGTAATAAACGATATTTATCTTTGTTAATTATAGCTTCACTACGTTTTGGTAGCTCTGTGCGTGTTTCTGCTGCGAATGTTTGTGTTATTATCGAATTATGTTGAATTTGTCCTTATTACAGCCCAAGGCACTTCCTAATAATGTCGTTTTTAACGATGATATAATGTAAAATGTTTTACATGCATCGTGTACCAAATTATACTGCTGTTGTTTATATCTATGTGACACTTAATGTGCTCATATGTATGTGTCTATAATCTTTTTTTGCTTGATTTGGCCAAGTTATAGAAATTAAATTTAATATATATGATAAATAAGGTTACAAATGTAGTATTTAAAAGTTGAAGAAATTGTAGATCAGCTAAGTCCAATATATAGATTGATTTACAGATTAAGTTCTACTTAATAACTTTTAAACATTAGTGTCATATAAAATATATGATATTTGTATGTGATTAGATGTTTTTATGGTGTATGATCTAATTTTATTAGGCTTGACTATTTTAGAAAACGTAATATTTTAATAATTAATTTAGATACAAGTTAAAAGTTTCTGCTTATTCAGTATCAAATACTTAAATCTTAATAAACACTGAATAGTGACGCATTAATCCTTTATTAGAATTCGTTTAAATATATCTCAGTTTAAAACGTCGCAGATGATATTATATTAAGCATTTTGTCTAACTATAAAAGAGAATATTGATACATGTATCTACAGTTATCGCACGGATGCTGTTCATTTAAGGCAAAGAAAATTTCTTTTACTTATTCATTTAGAATAAGTGTTTCGAACAGATTCATATTACCAACATATAACTTCACTCTCTAATATTAACCCTCATTACATCCACCCTGTTTTAAATTAATTCCAAAGCTAACAAAAAAGTATAATCGAGTCCCTGATATAAAAAAAACTCATTTAAAAAAGCTAAATGTGCGCTTCGAAATTTTAAAATGAAGAACGAGGGCAGTGATCCCGCGGGGCGCATGCGTAATATCAACCCTTTTTTACCCTTTCGCTTCCCTGAGTTTTTTTTTGTAAGCGTTTTTGTAAAGGGTTGTGTGTACGGGGTACCTGCCACGCGACTCGGCGGTAGGGTTGAATTTTTTCATAATAGACCGTCACGCTTTTTTTACTGATGCAACTTTTTCTCTATGGAGCTCTCACAGAGAACAATAAAAAGTGCATTGACCTTTAACAACAGATCAGCTGATGCCATAATAGTGCACTTGCGATCACACGTGCTATTGATTTTTACTTTTTGAAGGTCGTATTTTTTATTTAAATGTTTGTGACGTACGTTAATGTTGTAACACACACTGGCCTGCAGAGAACTGAATTTATTATACTAACATAATGAAATGAAGAATGTATTTTTAGAGAATATTAAACAAAATTAGTATTTTCATAAAATAATATGACAACATCCAGTTTACTTACTTTTACTTAATTTTAATAACATTTATGATGGATGACGACGAGATTCGAAGTACCTATTCAAAAGAAATTCAAATAATAATGTACATATGGCACTTGAATGAATGAAAAATTAAGAAAATAAGAAGTTTAATACTAGTATAAAATAATAATAATGTCCTCGTCTAAGTGAAATGTAAATGTTGTATTTAACATTAATGCATGCATATTCTACAGTTGGAGAAAAATGTTGCTCTATAGTAAATAATCATGGGCTATCGCGGATGACAGTGTTTCAAAGTTATGGTTTCTTCAAAACTAGCATTTGCCCATGCCTTACTTCGCGTGAATTATGACCTATTTAAGCTTGGATTTACGTTAATCACACATCGCACTATATTTCCTGTTATACTGAATGAAATCACAAAAAACATGGCTTAGATCAACATATTTTGTTTAGTGGATTTACATGGTGCCGGAACAAACAAATAGACAACAAAACAAACAAAAATCTATACCTAGATCATAGATTTTAATAATGTTTCTAATATACTGACGCAGCCAGATATAATTTTATAATAGTATAATATAGTCATTAATAGTAAATACACTGTGCTTATAAGAATTAAATACAAATTTTAGAAAGGTACATATTATACTGACGTACGACCAGTTAATCGGTAACTGAAATGCTTGAATAATAATAAATAATGTAAATTATCGAATTGTATATCTTATTATTAATACCTGCATTTTCGATACCTTTGGATGAGCTAGAAGTTAATATAAATGTAATTATGCTATATAATAGTTATTAAAAATGAGTGAACACTAATTTTAAATTTTCGCGTTTAAGTTACGACAATATACGGCGGTATCTATGTAATAGTATGACGTAAGAGAAATCTTTATTGGCCTCGCATTATCATTGTTTTAACAATAAGTATATAGCGATACGTAAGTTCACGGCCTAATAAAATTTTTCTTCAAATCTTTGTCATTAAAATTAAGCAAGATTTTTAACCTGTCAATTGTTGGAATGACAGACATAATTGACAAATTATTGTATCTGGCCGCCGGCGTGCCGCTGCCGCTCAATAAATTAAAATGTATACGCTCCTCAAAAACGTCTCGTTAAGAAAGGTTTTTTTTAAATTTTATATGATAGTTCTTTATTTTTTATGTTACGAAATTTTGGACGTCATACCGGTGTTTGATATTTCATAAATAAATATTTATATTATATATATTTTTACACGAGCACGGATTGATTAAGGTGGGCAATAAACATTTTATTAAAAGCAATATTACTACCTTCTATAATTACATTAAACCGACTACGACTATGCTGTAAGTATATAATAATATGTGCATGGAACTCATTATGGAAGATATTATTAAAAATAATAATAAAAAGAATTAAACATAAATATTTTGGATTCACGAGTGCGAATTCGCGGTTAGCAATGTGTAACAGTGTCTTTATATATTTTGCTGATTAATTTATTTTTATTTGTCTGTTTGTAATATGTGTCATTTTATATATAATTTATATAGTAAACACTGATATATGAGATAGACGAAACAACCAGTGATAGTGATCACCATTCAATATAATGTGATCACAACATGCTCCAAAATTTTTAATTTTGGGGATTTATCTTATTCCTGGTGAATAGAGAACACGTTGCATAGTCATTGTGGATGCAACGAATAAAACTTGCAGCTATAACATGGAAAATCTTTAAACTTAATAGACTTAAAACATCAGACTTACTATTAAAATCTACGAGCTGAATAAATCTAACGTATATATAGTAATTTACATAATTATACGTTATATTTTAACATATCTTTATGTTACGTACTCTTCAGATCCAACTCACTACTTCAATCTCGTTCACAGTAAGCCTCTTCATACACTTAACATGTAAAATGATTCCTGTGTTGTCACCCTTTCACTCTTGTGTAGCTCTGTGTGACAGGACAAAGTAAACGTAACGTAAACTTCATTTGAATGTTAATCTGTAAGGTGTAATTACAGGTTTTCAGGCCTAGAATTAGTCTATATAATTTCATGAACATACATGAAAATCTTAATTACCAAATTATATACAGAGCTTAAGGCTTAATATGTTATGAATATTTAAAGAGTAGATAAATGCTTTCGTAAAAGTAATCATAATTTTATTTATTCACCTTTACGGATTCAATGTCTAGTCAATTTTCAAATGTCAGTAGGTTTACTGACTACACTAAGAAAAATCCTAGTGTAATTAGTATATTAAGTCCTGCTTCCAATTATACTAGACAATTATTTATCTTATATGAAATTAAATATAGAAGTACGATAATACCTTTAAAATTTTATTATTTTTATGAAGTAATTTAATCTTATTTAGTTTACCTATATAAATATTGGAAACACCATTAATAAATTCATCTTTTGAACGCAAAATTTTTAATTCATCGTCGCCAATATGACGTTACCTGCTGGAAATAGGCATCATACGATCAAAGTCAAGAAAGTTTTCTAGTAGTGCCCACGGACAGGACAGCACAGTATAACTTAAAATAAGAATGCACAACAGTTATTTTATTTAGTTTAAAAACGTGACTATAACTGGAAACTATTACAGCCAGTATTTATTTGCACAGTACCCCTTCAATGAAGATACGGCTTAAACTTGGAATGAACGGATGGTGTCATCTTTCTGCAGCCGCACATTTTTGTGCCATTTCTGTAAAAAATGGCGCAACACCGGTACTTACCCATTAACACACCAACACTATAACCCACATTGATCAAGGTGTTGACTGTGATCGAGTTGCAAGCCCGTTATGCTGCACATATTCCGTTCAACACCCTTTTGTTAAACTCTTTTTATGGCCAAAAAAGTTGCCCCTAGTGCTGTTATGCATTCGCGTTTTTTGCTTTGAACTTGCTCGTGTCGAATTCTGCATCAATTGGAAAAGGTAGAATCGAAGTCTTAGAGATAAAATGCATTTATTTATATAATGTTACGAAATAATAAGTGGTTACGAAATATATGTAGTTATGGTTGAGATGTTGCTTATACGGCGCGCTAATAGTTGGCGCGGGCTACATACCCAAGCTACTTACGTTAGTAAATCATAGTTGCGCGGGCGGCTTGCATCGGTCGTTTACACGATGTTACCTGCGCCTGGGTACAAGAGCCATAAGGTACGCATAATAAGAAATAGGGAAATTTCTTCTCAAAGCTGGTATCCCGGATTGAGAGGTGCTCACTTCCTTGGACTTGGCAGTATTTTTAAAATCGTACTTATCGCAGGCATGCAAGTTGTTATTTGGCAATTAACATTATTTAAGTACTTATGGCAATTAACAATGTAAATTCTGTGTTGTGTTCGTAAGGGGATTTTCAATGTCATTTCTATCTCAAATCAGTGCTCTTTGTCTTTTACAGTATTACCAACGCGACTACTTTTGGCAAAGCCTACAATGCTAAAGTAATACTTCTGGTTAAGCAAGTTTAGCTTCAGGCCGGGTTGTATGCTTCTCTGTACAACATAGTAAAACCCAGATCAGAAATATTTGAAAATAAAATAATCTAGCTAAGAGCACTAAACTACTTTATTTCGCTACGATATTCTGTAGCGTTTATAAGGGAATTTCAATAAAATTAACTTTCAGGAAATTAATATAATATGAATTTTTAATTAATTCAATTTCTCGTCAAATACAAAAGTGAAATTAGGGAGGCTATTGGAAAATATAAATAATGGAAAATAAATTAAAACTAAGTATGTACTCCGTTCGCAGTTGCATACAGCTAGTATGTGGATTTTGGGGTGGTTGAAAAGACACGTAGCGACATCTAACGACGTGATTTGTATTTAAACATTTATTTAATAAGAATAATAGAAGCTGTAGAAAAGCCTTCTAGTTTTAAGAAGTGAAATATTTTAGTGAATTATATGATTTTAAGTTTTTAGGGAAAATCTACACGAAGGTTTTAAAATAATTCCAGTAAACGCGCATGGAGTACCTACTCATTTAAAATCAGTAGATTAAAATTTGTACCCTAAGTTATTTAAAAATGTAAGTCAAAATCATCCTGCTTTCTGTAAAACTTAATTGAAGATGTTCTTAGAAAACACTTACGAAGCAGCGAAACTCCAGTAGTAAACCATTGCTGCAAACTAGAGGTTTGATCCCAGGGCGATCTCTGACTTTTCGAAGCTATGTGCGTATTAAATAGTTAATTATTTATCGGTCGCTTTAACTGTGAAGGAAAACAAAGTGAAAAAGCCTCCATCGCTAAGAGTTCTCCATACAGTTCACGAAGATATGTGAACTCTGTCAAACACAACACTGGGTTAGCGTGGTGGGCTAAAGTCTAATCCGAGGGTGAGAACATACTGAAAAGAGGCCCGTACCCAGCAGTGGGCCAGTTTATATATTATGTACGAACTGATATTATTTAAACTGTGTTCTTAAACGTTTTTAGCTATATTGTATTTGCTGTATTTGTTTTACGTCTATTGTCATGGGTTCTTAATACGTTTCTAGAAGTAGTTTCAAATTAGATTAGATACGTCCATTGAATTTATACATATTTACATTGTGATAGATCAGTTTAATACACAGCTGTAATAGCCAATAGTTGTTAAAATATCCATAACATAACAAAGGCATAGACAGAGTTCGTATTTCATTTATATTTTAGGCATATTAAATCTTAATTAATAAGGGGAGTTGTATGGCCGTCTAACTGGCACCGCTTCAGACTAGACACAAACAAATGGATCCTGATAATTAAGTTAATTACGAATTTGTTGAAAGAAAGGCCCAGCAATCACTCGAACTAGAAAGTTCTTACGAACAGCGTTAACTTAAACTTACGCCACGAAGAGGCAAATTATTATTTTAAAACAATCGATATACATGAATAATAAAAATATCTCTTTGTGATCATAAAATAAGACAGCTGACAATCTGTGTTTCGCCTTTACCTACAGGCTCGCATAACGCTTATTTTTTACATATAATTAGTTATCTAAAGTGATTAACGTTGTTCAAAGGGTCTTTGTTAGAAAACAACCCATCGAGCATAGCACACCGCATTCGCGATTCTAAAATTAGTGGCAGCTGTCAGGCCCGCCCCCGTTTTACCTACACCTTACTTTTTACCAAGAAAAAGAGAAAAAAACTTTGGAAGCTTTTTCATCGTGAGCCGTGAGCGAGCCGGCCGGGATCTGATTTCGCAAAGATAGAGTTTCATCAGTAGACAAGGCGTTTTTAAGAGTTCTTTTTAATTACATCTAGCTTCGGACCAAAGAGGGTCACGGCTCGGGTGACGCGTTTATTATTCAAACAAAATCTTTTATTGAGAATCTTAAGAATCACCCGAGAGAAAACTGAAGCGTCCACGTTATTTCCTAAATTAATTAGGTTTAATTAAATTTTTATAGAGCGTGCTTAATAACTTTAAGTTAGTTAGTAGTAGTTATCAATTTGTAATTTAATGTGCCTAGTACCTAACAAGTAGATATTTCAGTAATAAAATAAACATCATAAGTAATCATAACCAAAACACTTTTACACATATTAAGTTTGAATTACACTTCTGGAAGATATGGATAATTCGAGACCTTGTACACATATGTAGGTATCATATATTATAATTTAATTATGTTTTTTACTCTGTGGTATTCATTTATTAGTTTTAAATTTAATGCTGGTTATTTATAAATGTTATTTCAAAATATAATCTAAGTTAATAGATAACAAATAAGACTACAAATAATGTTAACAGTAAATAATCATTTACTGTTAACATTATATAACTGTTTTAAGAATTACAGTTTCATGGATCGGCTTTCTGATATGGATTCGAAAACATATGCGAGTGCATTTCTGCGCCAACATATGAAACAACTAGCTTTTCTTTCATAAGGAACAACAAAGACTAAACTACGTTAGCAATACACACTCATAAAATGATAGTGTTATTAATACTTAAACACGTTTTTATGCAAATATGTTATCTACATACGGTAAAAAAGGCATAGAAAAAAGATATTGATGTGAAATTAAGAATAGCTAAAAGAATATCGCGCAAGGATTAGTATTATTACCAAAATCCTTTTACTTTTTGCATAGTAGGTACTGAATCTCTTTGTGTCTGTGTGAATATCTGATAAAACATTTTATTGTGATGTTTGGCGCAACACGGCGAATTGCATGTAAAGTGCCGATGGTCCCTCTGTCCCCATTATGAAAACATGGAAGAAAGGACATTACAAACGGATTAAACGCCAACAAACCCGTCGGCTACTGTACGGCTACACAAACAACTAATGCTAAGCGTATGAAAACAAACTCTTTTGTTGGGCTTCTGTTTGAGCGGCCTAGTCCAACACTGTATACTATTTCAGTGACAATTAAGTATTGTATACATCGCTCTAAGACCTGGCACTGATACTGGAAGGATTAAGGGATTATGTTTTCGCTGTAAACAAGTTAGCGCGAATATGTCTACGCCTTTCTCATTGTAGTAATCTCTCTGTGTTGCCGCAACGTTCACGGAACTGGATTTGTTTGACCGCGCTACTTAGGTATGTGTTTATCGCATTTATAGTAGGTATGTTATAATCATTGATATATTAAAATGATGTCATCATAAAGCTATGAACATTTTCATTTTTAATGATTGTGGTTTCAATTTTTTTTGTCTAAATCTATACTATTTTAAAACTGTAATGATGCTGTATCTGTATATTAAACACATTTAATACAATAGGATTCAAGGGTGTCTAGATCTCAGAATACCTTATTTAGTCATATCTATTCAGTTGTTTGAGTTTATCGAAAAAAGAAATGTAAGTATTTTGTCAAACATTTTAAATATTTGTTGCCTATGTTTAAATATGTTTTAACATTTTTAACATCACTCGGTAACAATGAAACTCAAAATAATAATTAACAATAATAATTAAGATTCTAAATTAAATCAAAATACCTATTAATTCACCTCTGTTGTATGAAATAAACCATTAAAGAGAATGAAAGAATTCTATGCGATATTTTGTGCAACAAGTAATCTATTTGATGGTTTATTGTATAACGAAACACTATTCTTCTTATAACTACATCTCTTCAATATAAATAATCAGAATAAAATAAAATGACTTGCAGGATGTCTCTACGTACCCCATAAGACACCCACTACAGTGTATGTGAAAAAGACTGATGCGTGAATCGCGACAAGTTCCATACGGTTTATTAATGGACATTGTGCACATATCCTTTTGTTGTGAATCAAATACATCAAAAAGGAATTCATAATTGCGTTCAATGGGAATTTTGAAAAAGGTAACATTTAGCGTAAAAATCAATAATGAACTGTCGCGGCGACAATAGACGGCGGTTGTCCGGACTCACTATCAAAATAATAGCGCTGGGTGACGAGGCGCGGGCGGACATTTTTTTAACTTTACTCGAGTGCCGGGACGGAGCGTGACATCGTTGATACTTCAACTATTCGGAATACCTTTTTGAATTATAGCTATACATTAAATTGCGGCTCTCGATAAACTATCTGAGGTATTCTTTACTAGTGATAGGGATTAGGATATTTAGTATAGATTTCATGTCAAATTTCTACAAAAATCCGTTAGGATATAAAAATCTGATGTTTTTGATATGATATGTATCGATTATATTTTCTTATTTAGAAGAAAATAATAGCATAAACACGGACACAAAGAACACTGCGTTTCATTTATGGATCACACAAATTATTGCTGCATGTGAGAATCTATCTTTACCGGTATTCCGCTACTGCCAGTGAGTTAAAACGAGTAAACCATTATAACTCTTGCGCCATTCGTGCAATCAATATGTATGGATCCCACGCAATTGAAGGTTGCCTTTAACCGAGCACAGATTCAGATTCTGCTGTATTCCTGAGAATTGCCGGGCAGTGTAAAGTGAACATATAAAATGATCCTAAAACCTTTGCTTAACCCAGAAAACTAGATGTACAAGCGCATGCACTTACACTACTGAACCGACCTTCGATTTCTTTCTGGCACTATTAAAAGAAAGAATCAGACATATATGACGAGACAACACAATAAAAATACAAGCCCTAATGGCGAATGTCTCACAGTGGTGTCAAAATAAGGCCTACTTCAGCAAAACTATGTCAGACGGATACCTACCTAACGCTGGTTTCAAACTCAAGTATAAGACTTTTCTATATTGATTCTAGTGAAAGTGTATGACTGGGTACTAGAATTTTATTGTGAACATTTTTGTTATGATTTGAATGTCACAAAGGACAAATGTGAATAGGAGAAATCGTGCGGAGCTAAGCAAATATATGTGAATGCATTCGACACGCATTGTGACTTTTGAATCGATGCACGTGTGCGGTACATTCAAGTATATTTTTTGCATAGTTGACAATAAATTATTGCGCTCTGTTTACCCTTTTTTGTATGTAGGTACTTGAAGATATAAAGTGTTTTGTAGGTCTCACTGACTATGATTATACTGCTTCGTATTCAGTCATTCATGAGTTATATTGCGATCATTGAAACTTGGTCGTATCCACGGTAGGATAGCATGCCACTGCGGATTGCTTAACAGTAAAACCCAATAACACTGCCAGACGAGAGAATCAAATATAGGGCTTCACGATCACTAACATAATCTCTGCTGAAAACATCGAGCAGAAACACAATTTTTGTTGTTATTGCCATAGGTATTATAATATTGTAAACTAAAACTATAAGATCCAATAAAATTATGTTTTCATGTTGTTTTATTTATAAGTGGTTAGGTTTGTTAATATTAGTTAAGTTGTAAATTATGATTGTTGCTTTGTTTATGTGATATAAGTTATATCTATAAAACAATATTATTATAGAAGGTGGTTTATTTTCTTATTTTGCATTGTATTATTTAAACATAAACGGTTTATTATTTTTATTATTATTATTATTTATTTAATTCGAACACAAGCGATTCATATTGTTGTTAGTAATACTTATAAACTATGTTAGTAGATATTATATCTATAGAAACTTTAGTATGAAAATACATATTGATTATAGTAATGCTTTGGAAGCAATACAAACACATCAACTATTCTAAAATCAGATCCAATTTTAAAGTAAGTATGCGAGAAATTATATTATATTATTTAAACGATGTCGTTAAAAAAATATAATAATTATCTAACACTAGACATGACACTCCACTACACTAGACACCCGTGCGGCAGTTGGCACTATACAACCGATTCTAAAGAACTTACAAATTCCAAGCTATTCTATTCCTGACTAACATAGACTACGTTTAATGATATACCTCATGTATGAAACCGCGGTCGGTAGCTTGTAAAACTCAAATTAATTAATCAAATGGTCAAATCAAATGTTATAACTGCGAGTATGGCTTAGCGGGCAAATAGGTTCTTTGTACTTTGTCGCTACCACGCTTTGTTTCGCTTAACTACTCGACCGATTATCATAAAATGCCGCATGCACGATGTCAGTGGTACAGAAAAGGACATAGGATACCTTTCGTCCAGAAAAAGTGCTGTTGCCAAACGAACCCGCGAGCAAAAGCTTATAGTTCAATAATTTGACACACACACAAATGGTTGTTTTCAGTATAGATATACCTTGAGTCTGTTTCACTTTTTATATTCCAACGACACAAGGCTTGATGCTTTCGGGAGATGTCTTTAAAAATATGTCCGATACCGAGTTATTTTAATAAGTAGGTATATTAAATTAAACATAATGACTTTTAATTAGAGCATAGATATAAGTTATTTTTCCATCGACACTCACAGGAAAGATGAAAAAATGTATAGTTTTATTTCGTTGCAACACTGTTGAATGTTGGTGGAATGTTAACAAAAACTGGTTTTTTGGTACAACATTATTAGTTCTATCCTTCCCGATGTCTTCCGGTATTTATGCCATTTGGCTCAGCATTTGGAAGGATATTAAAAAAAATATACGCAATTTATAAAATAGCTTTAGGTTTTATATAATTATCTACATATGAGGCCAAGTCTGAACAGTTATATCATCATTTATTTGTTTCAAAGGTTAATTTAATTATCTAACCTTGTAACATTACAAAGAATTATTTATCATAACATATTATTGCACACTCGAAATAATTATTATCCAAAAGATTGTTGCACCGCACGGGAATCTAATCCACAGCGTTTAGCAACCCCTTCGGTTGCTAAACGCTGGTGATATGATTGATCACTTAAACTATTGCGATACCCGGTTACCCCGAATTTATAAAACTATACTTTACTACTACCGTAGTTTAAAAAATAATTAAATACATACATAAGTCCGTAATTATTTTTAATTTAATTTTCGTTATCTCCGTCTTGCCTTAGGGAATTGCCGAACTTCAAACCCAAATACTTAAAGAAATACTACCTAACCCGGGTTTCGAACCTGAGACCTCAAGCAATCACTACCCCATAATTGTCAGTATCTTTATGTATCATCAAGCCTAGTCTATTTATGAAGCATTTTCTTAATCCTGTTTTTTATTATGTACGTTGAAATATTTGAAAGACTTAAAGACTGGTTTTGTTAAAACAAATATTATTGAATTCCCATTGTTGCACCGTGCGGACATCAAACCCATAACACTTAGCAAATCGAGTGGCGAGATAATTGATCACTTTAACCACTTACAACAAATACATGAAACTAATTTTACTTAAACATAATAAAATTACATAACGACCGATAGTAATGTTATTTTCAGATATTATGTAATTGTGTTACGTGGTATGTATTATTGTGGTTATTATGTAATAACCACAATAAAATGTTATATTGAATTAGTAGCAGTTAATTAGAACATTAACTTAACAAAACCTATAAAACAAAGGTGGTTTGGTCAATTAAACGTAATTGACATTATGAAACTTAACATTTGGAAATGTAGTTTACTACTCAGTAAAACCAAATTTTTATGTCCTATATTAATTTAACAGTATAAGTAATCCTTACTTATTATACGTTGGAATGTGTGTTTGTGTGTTTGTTACGCTTTCACGCCTTAACTACTGGACCGATCATCGTGAAATTCGCATAAACGTTGTCAGGGATGTTCTTAAAGGTACTCTATGTCCTTTTCTGATGAAAAAGACATAGAGTACCTTTCATCCAGGAAAAAGTACTGTTACGCGGGCAACATGTAGTACCTATAAAAATTTGGGATGCAGATACTTAGATATACTAGATACTATATGGCTGTATCCACATTTCATCGTGGTATAGTTGTATGAATGACAGTATCACAGTGTATCTTAATTTGTAGTAATAACTAACATAAAATTTTTCGACTCAGTTGTAACTTCTCCCGCTTCAATGTACGCAAGCTAAGCTGCGGGCAAGATCTAGTATAATTATTAAGGCACGGTCGCATGTAGGGATAGGTAAAGATGATATTACATATACATACAATTCCCCAGCCATGTTTTGAAGCTCAACATAATCGAGCAACGTGAGCGAATCTATTGCCGTCTGACAAAGATTAACACTCCGTGTTACTATTGAGAATTACTTAAAAGAAAAACCTAATAACAAGTTGCTCGACACGGGATGCCAGCCTGGGACCATATACATATATACTCATAAGTTTGTTACTACATAGCGTACTACATAGTAGATATGACTATTATTTCTAAAATTAAATAATTAACGTAAGCGTCTTCAGAAACACCACAATGTTGAACACCTGTCTCCGCGGACGCAATCAATAGAGCGGGTTCGCATCCGCCATCACACAAAAACAAATGAATGACTAACTAACACACATACAAAAAAAACTAGAAATAACAAAGCCGAAAGTGTTCCGAACAGCAGATTATGAGCACATTCAGTTATTAATTTATACGTAGCGAGTAAAAAACTCAACCCTCACTTGTTCAAGAAAAAACGTAGCGCGCGACTCGCAAAAGGGAAAGGGTGTTCCTACTCGCGTGCTGCGTTCTGTTTTTTAACAACAGTCTGCGGTTTGTTTTTTCTCGTGATGCGTTCCTGTTTTTTAACAACACAATACCGTTGGTAAGAATTGTTTTTTAAGTGCTTCATATTGACGCGAGGCGCGAGCTAAAGGCGCGATCGCTAGTGTTTTTGTTAAACAATCTTATTTTTAAATCTCTGAGGTAAATGGGGTATACAAGTATTCAGTGTTTAGTCATGGTTTGGTAAAGGGGAAGCTGTTGTGTAGTATGTGCGTCGTATTTGTATCTTAGGAGCGAAAGGGAGGTGGGTAAAGCACGAGCGGAGCCGAGACATATGGTTCGTTAGACAGAGTCGATGTTTTTCACGAGAGGCAGGTGTTGCATGCGATACTGTGTCTCACATATAAGTATGTCAATTTACGAAACGAGCGCGACAAGTGGATGATACAGACTTGGACGATTGAGTACTGATTTCAGTGATTATTAGAGTCTGTATCTAGCCTTTTATTTTATGTAAATAATTATTTTTTTATGGTAAGCTTTTACGTGTTACAGTTATATACACATCATAGAAGATCTTACTAACATTCAAACATCAAAACTCGGAGCAACTACTTGTGGAGTGGTCATTTCGTCACTGAGTTTAATAGCGAAGTGACCAATTAAACCAATTCGCCATCTATGCAGCTATTGTTACCTAATAAAGTACCTTGTTGGTTTACGGATGATCATATGGTCCCAAGTTCGTTTCTAAGGTCAGCTAAGTGGTATTGCTTTGTTCTCGGTCATTAAAATCTGTCCGGTAAACACTGATAGATCTGCTCGCAGTATTACGTGGAGCCTAACATCATAGCTCACGGAATATATGTTTTATACTCCTCGAACTACACCTTCAGAGACGGACAGGTAATACTTGAGCTAATGATACAGCAATATAGATGAAGAGGCTAATAAATAGTTGTATAAAGTCATAGTCAAGGTCAAAAATCATTTATTCATTTAGGTCACAAAGTAACTCTTATGAACGTTAAAGGTTAATGAGTTTATTAGATTTACTGAATTTACCTTTATGTTAGTTGCAAGGTTCAGGCAAAAGGTTACCTGCAAGAAACTCAAGGCCACTCTTTTAAATCGCCATCAAATAATAATTTCAGTATTTTACAACTCGTTTACCTATGTACCAGGTGTTGCAGTCATTATGACATATATTACTGTCCTTATAAAACTAAATTCTAAAAATAAAGAATATATTTATAAGCTGAGTAAATTGAATATCTCTCTATCTTTGTAAATGCTTAGTATAGGCATTCACAAAGATAGATCTGAAATCAAAAGAATCTGCTTGTTAATCGCTCCTAAGGTAAGCATTTATTTTAATTTATGACCCATTTTCACACATTTAATTCGTCTAATGTGGGAATAGTCTTGACTAGAGATGATTAATGTTGAGAAACACAATTCTGCCCAGATTTAAACATATAATTGTTGACAATTTCTTGTACCGGGGCCCACAAAGCTCCACACATTGGCGAGCTGACCACTTAAAATATTGCGCCAGCGGTGCAACCAACAGCTTGTTCTAGTAGAGGGTTCCTTTACCAGTCGAACGTTAGACATGGTACAGGGCCGGCTCTGCCGCACTTTACAGTTTACAGTAAACAAACAAATGTATGTAAATGATATGCGACACTTAAATGTTTATAAGTACAAACGGCACAAACTTGACTATAAAACAACATCAATAATGTTAGGCATTTGTAAGTGCGCTATAAAAAATGAGCTATGAAAATGCCATTAAATATTAAAAGTGGAGAAACAGAGAGCTTAACAAGAAATAAAACATCGTTATAAGAGGCTAGGAGACGAAGTCGCCCCCGGCCAGCGCGTTCGGCCTCGGCGCTCGGCTCGGCTAGCTATCGGCGCGCCTCAGTTAATGCCTACTTATACCTTATTATATAGCGGAGTTTGCGTTGAGGAACAAAATTAATTGGTTAAAACTCCTCTCAGTATCCAGGGCGGGCCGCCCCCCCGACTCCCTCTTAATTCCGTCCTACCCCCCGCGGGCCCGCCACCTCGCCCCGCGCCCCGCCAGCTCCTTTGAACGCAACCTACCTAGAGAAAAAACAGAAAAGTATAAAGTTCACTACCCAAGCGTTGCAGCTTAATTAATATACTATTTTTTGTATACGGCCTTCAATGGTAATAAATTGTTATTATTTTATAAACGTGAAATGTATTATTTTGTATTATATTATGATAGGCTTGGCTTGGTTTGAACACTTTAAACTGTAAATGGCTAGATGATTAATTTTTATATGACTTATGCGAATAAATAAAAAGGGGTAGTATTTAACTGCATAGCAAAAAAATACTAATTGCACAGCAAAATATATTTAAAGAGATCAAACTAAGTCGACGGAGCCCCGCTTGGCGGGGCTCCTATTTTTAGGTGGGTTTAAGAAGGAACCTAACATAACCTAACCTTTCCAAGACGGAATGCAGTGATTTGAGGCGTATAGGTGCTCGTTATGTTGTACAATTAGTATTTTTGATGGTCATTATACGTAATCCCAAAAGATATATTTGTATTTTGTAAAATCATTATTAATGTATGTGTATATACATTATTAATGTAAGTTTATTTATATTTCTGTGTAAGTATAGGTCAAATAATTTACTATTACTTACTCGAAGCTATTGTATTATTATTAGAAAATGCACTTACCTGAACAAGAAATGCCAAGCAGGTCCGCGTCTATAAATTAGTAATTTTAATTAAATATTAATGTATTCTAATAATTAGAAATTAATAATTTAATTAGTATTCTGTATTTATAATTACACTTGCTTATTACGTACAATTATTCTTACATTAGTTATTTTGTATCTCTTTGAGGTACATAATATATGTAGTTATATGATATTGTGTATGTACATTAAATGAGCGATAAGTATGAAGATACTCAGCATACACTCATCACCACATTCGTTGCAGATTTTTATTGAAATTAATTTAATTTAAACTATAAAATACATTTTATAGTTTCAATTGCTGGCTATTGAATAGTCAATTTGTAAAGTATCGACTAAAATTATAAAATACTACTATATTCAAAAAATAAGTTAAAGGAAAAATGTTAATTATGGAGCTACAACGCTTGGAGCGTGGGTCCGTAACGAAGGGCGAAAGCAAAGGGTAGGTCGGGCGGCGAACGCGGCGGGCGCGGGGCGCGGGGCGAGGGGCTTCGTTGCCACTTCACCAAATAAATTATAATTCGCCCGCTCTCGTCCTCACCGACCCGAACGTTCCGCGACTACTGTTTCAAAGATGCCTATTACTTAGCTATTAATCTTGATTTACTTTATAGATAAGTAACGACGCGCCGAACGAACATATCTACGTACGAACGAGTACAGTCACAGACACACGCTGCGTACACCCACGTCGATGTTTGTTTGTGTAAACACTACATGTGATGTGTTCAATGTTTTGTTGTCAGTCGCTGTCGTGCTGTTTTAAACTAAATACTGGCGATTATGATGTGAGTTTATTGACTCAATGTCGTGAATAGAGGAATAAATAGTTAGCAATACAATTGCGCCGTAAGCAGTTCAAGTATGAAATACGCTGTGATTGAAAAATTGCATTAATGGGGAAATAGGTGTAGAGTTCTTAATTCCCCTGTAAAACTATTCAAAAATATACTT
Organism: Catocala nupta; assembly: GCA_963675205.1. Lineage (NCBI taxonomy): Eukaryota > Metazoa > Arthropoda > Insecta > Lepidoptera > Erebidae > Catocala > Catocala nupta. Next base: position 19,833,218 of record OY776081.1, read on the forward strand.
TTAAAATTTGAAGTCAAAATTGCAATTCGTTTAAAAGTTATAAGCGATTAAGTGAGTGCCCTTCGGTACAGGGTTCGAGCGCGTTACCTACTTGTAAAGCGGAGCGGTCGAGCGGGTAGTCATTCATATACTACCAGGCATGTATTTTATGAAGAGATCTTTAGGCGGTCATACTCAAAACACGAATGAAAGTTTCAACTCAACAATTTGGCGTTTGGCTCCGAAACACTTAAATTCCGGTTTAAAAATCATTGAAGTCAGTATATTTGGCTGCTAGCTTGTTCAATGGAGGAAGTTCAAGTATTTTATTAGTTATGAACGAGCTAAATATTATAGTTGATAATCACAGCTTCAATCACGCACAACAAATTGACAATCAACGCGTAGCCAGACAAAATCGACGCAGCTCCTTGGACAGTAAGAAAGCTCGAAAAGAGAAGTTGCAAGCTGAAAACGAAACGTATGAAGCTGAAGAAGGATTGCAATATGGTGCTGGAATCGCTGATTAACCGGTAAGTTGTTTGAATTAGTTCATACTCCTGTAAATTAACTTTCCGTGACACTTTTTTTTAAATGCCTACACGACACTAATTTTTTTCGTATTTGCGTAATCTCTAGTTTATAAATACGCTTCATTTGAACCTGAATCGTAAGCGATATCTTTGATTAAAGTATTTTTTTATAATAAAAACATAAAAAAAAATTGTAAAGAATCATGCTTTATGTTGACACCCCTCTAAAAATAGAAACTATATTTTTTTTTGAAAATTACCTTTTTTAGAAGATACATATATAAAAAAATAACTTTTCTTTTTCTATTGATTTTAGATGGAAATTGCGGCCTCCAAAAATTACGCAAACTGCTCAGTCGGATGGGAACCTACAATGCGCGACAGCTGATATCTCCGCTACTTTTTGAGGCATATCTTCAAAAATTTCAGAATATGTTCTCCAATATATGTGTAAAATGACCTTATAATGTTAATAAATAATATAAATCGTTTGTGTTAAAAAATTAATGAAAATCACGATTAAAACGTCGTCTCACACCAATTTCTCCTCTTAAATGCAGAACATAAAATAAATTGAAGAAAGAAAGAAAAATCATTTATTTGTAATAATATTCGCTCCATTAAAGATGTTATTCGAATATTTATAATACGTCTCTTATATTCTACCATGTCTGGTGTACAAATATTTAACCTACAACTACTTACAGCTAGTAACCATTTTATTATATTATTAACAGTATTTATTCTAAGATATAAAACAGAACTAAAAGAAACATGAAAATACATTTATATAAAACAAATAGAACAATTACCTTAGTATGATTATCATAGGGTAGCATCATTAACATAATCTTTAATAGAATAATAACATTTATACAATAACAACTTAAATAATTTTCTTTTAAATATACCTATATAGCAATATGCAATTTTTTATATATTTTAATAGCCATACAACATGAATTTGTATTATATACTGCTGTGCGTTGGTTTAAGACAAAGCAGGCCTATTATTATAATATAATCTACAGATGTTCGCGCTTTAAATTAGTCTAGAAATATGTTCATACATACGTAGTCTCATGCCTAAATCTAAGGGATATACAAAGGAGTATTACACTCATAATTCGCCAGCGATGGTCTTAAGTTGTTTCTATCAGGCTCCGTGCTGCTACTGACAATTTCGTTACAACCCCAATAACACGTTGCTTGACCCGAGAATCGAACTTCATACCTCAATTCGATAAAAATTGACAATACATGGCTCCCCGGTGGTGTGGTACCTCAAATTAATAATAATAAAAGTAAAATAAATAAAATTGTAAAGTAGTTCACAGCATGCTACTGTAAGGTCGTAGGTTCTACGTCTTATTCATGTAAGACACTTTTGAGTTTCCCTACATTAATTTACCTTTACAGTAAGTGCCCACATTATTGACCGACACATATACAATTTGTGTAATGAAGATTTGTTGTTTAACAAAGGTACCATGTATGTTTGTAATTTAAGTCTATTTTGTCACACTTCTGCTTTATCTTTCATTCTCTCTTTCCTCTAAATACACAAAAAACTATCTTGTTTATTTATTTCTTTAATTAGGATCTCCAACAAAGAAAACACCTTACATGTTGAATAGGTACAGTTAGTGAGCAAGTAACTTAAAATGCAAAAAAATTGTTTGCTCGGATGGCGTATTGGTTAAATTGGTCGCCTTGCCACTTCCACTGCGCCGAGTGTTGTAGGTTTGAATCCCATGCGGGACAAAACTTTGTGTGATCCACAAATAGTTGTACCCAGTCTGGATGTTCTTTGTGTCCGTAGTTTAAATGTTTGTAGTCTCCCGCGACACAGGATTTATTGCATAAGCCGGAGGTGTCTTTTTAAAAAAAAAATGTTTTTAAACTGTTACTGCAATAAATATAAGGAATGACTTTTATTGTGTTAATAAAGCAATTCAAAACCTTGCGAATGTTTAATCAACGTATGTCTCTGATTGTACAATTAGAATTCACTCGGAATTACCTTTGAAAAGCATAGGTAGGTAGTCATTTATAGTGATTATCCTAAACTTATGTTATACATAGCTATGTTATGTAAACCTATGTTATCCATAGGTTTATCATTTTAGTGTCATGCAGGAACCCGAACATACGACCTGGTCGTATGCTAGTGGCGAGGTAAACTTTTAACAATCACGGCTCCTGTAGTAGAATCAAACTCATTCACTCTTTACTGATATACTTCTTCTATTATGTAAGGTGGTTACAGTTGCGCACGATATATAGCTGTACTCAAATATTAGAACCATATATTTATATATAACCGTATGAAAAGTGCTCATATTAAAAAAAGTGAGCTCACACATTACATAGAGAACTATATCTACGATTTATAATATGAGTGAGCATGATAATCTTATCTTATCTTGTGTGAGGGCCAGTCAGTACAGACCGGCGACACTTCGATCCAGTGGGATCTTTTGTGTCGACTTCCTCAATAACGACTGCCATAGATGTTCATGGCAACCGGGACCGACGGCTTAACGTGCTCTCCGAGGCACGGAGTAGGCGATAATCGTCAATCAATACGCACATAATTTCGAAAAGTCATATAACTTCCGAAAGTCAGAGGTGCGCGACGTGGGTTCGAACTCGAGACCTTCTGCATTACAGTCTATTGGTCTCCCCATTGATCTATCGCTGCTCTCGAGCATGGTAATACTTATGATATAATAATTTAGACTTGATGTTGGTATTGTTTGTCGAATGACAACTTAGCGAACCAGAAAGGTGACCATATTGAAACGTAGAAGGACACCTCTATAATTTAGATCTTTGGCTATACTCTCAAACATTCGATTAATTCGCCGAAATTAAGAAAGCGATATCTATTGCCGCTTATAGAAAAAGTTGTCGTCAATTGTCACGTGGCAACTGATGGTAGCGAAATAGTTTTGAATTTATATTTTGTTGTGTAATAAAATTTGTCATTTACATTTGGTTTAAATCCGATCCCCAGGGGATAAAGCGAGAGTGATCTGGTATAACAAGCAATCATAGGCTACGATCAGCTTACCACCAGAACGGCCATTTGCTCGTCTATCAACTTATAAAATATTAAAATAAACAACTATAAAGGTGTTCTTTCTTGCCCACCATTCTCAAAGAATGATTTTTATGATATAATTATGACTTCACTTCACTTGCTATAACTTACTGTCAGATTTTATAAGAAGGTAGCTATTACCGGCTTTGTTCTTCGTTCGCTCTCCTTAAAGAGTACTAATAGATGTCGGTAGATATTCTACGTAGTGAAATGGAATTTGAAATGCTTAAAATTTCCTTCCCAGCTATGTGCAATGTGTCGAAAATTATCGATTAATTGAAGCTCTTGGTCGAATAATATTCGATTTTGTAAGTGTTACACTTAAACTAAATTTGTTAAATTAAAAACATTTTCTATTTAATTTTACATTCTTAAGTAAACGACTGAAAGCCGGTCGTTTACTAAAATTATAATAGTGGTTTGTTTTTTTTTTTTTTCTCCTCACAAAAAGTCTCTTACAGCTAGTTACATTGTACATTCTTTATTATATTAATATGTGAGGAGCTGGTGTCTGTGATAGGCATGGAATGCCTGTGTTACAAATCACCAGGTCCCCACCCCTCGGACAATGGAAACATTTTAGACCAGAATGTCATACAATAATAATTTAATTTATTAATTTAGGTAACTATATCTTAGGGAGTAATGAGAGAAAAAGGTATTTAAGAAATAATTGTAAAGGTAATGATGTATGTAGGCAGTATTTCTGTAAAATGGAGGTAAGTACTTGCCAGTTAAATTAAACAGGGTTGAGCGTGGTAGCCCATATTCTTCGCAGTAAATAAACACTTTCAATACTTCAGAAGCGGCTGTTAGCCTTTAGTTTAATGGAATGCATTATAGGACTTTCGATTTAGAGGACGTTGCTTAGAACTCCGTTTATTGCTCTAACCAACTCTAACTCTCTCTTAAGTAAACCGACTTCTAACACAAGGAGGGATTACCAATAATACTTATCGATCAGTTGTGGCACAAATTAAGTAATCTAGAAGAAACATAATTGCGAAGAGTTTTACAATAATAGTTACTGAAATTTAATAACCTACAAGTTTACAACGAGCAAAAATTTGATATGCCATTTAAACAAAGTTATGGAAGAGTCTGCCGTTACCAACCATTGGGTGACGGTAACCGAGTCAGCTCGGGCGGACAAGCACCACCAACTTACTGCTGTTACTGCACTTTGCCCGATAAGTAAGAGTTCCAGAACCTCATATATATTTAGACTATTCTTTCTCTTTCATCTTATCCTTAAATCCAGAATCGGCAGCGGCGAATGCTTACAATCGCCTGCTCTCTCTGAGTACCGATAGAGCAGGCGATTGTAAGCTGCAACATAGCTTCACCAGACAGGCTGAGAAAACTGTATTTAAAGATATCCATCATATCTAGACTTGATACAATTTCTTTGAATAGTAGGATAGACAAGGCATTTCTGAGAGAAAGCCCTTAATACAAATACAAAGATGTAGCTCTAAGTGTCTGATAGTGATAAAGTATATTTCGCAAGTAACACACGATCTAATAGTCGCGTGCGGGGAGGGAGGGGGAGGGGGGTAAGGGGTGCGGGGTGAGGGGTGAACGATTAATTTAATAAATACCAACCGGATTCCGGTGCGTTTGTCCCCGCAGCTATGCGGCGTGACGCCGTGAGTCGCGTCTTGAATTACGTTTATATCTGCTCCACATATCGTATTTATAGATAACGTAAACACTATTAATCATTTATAGATGAGAGCCTTACCTTTTGCGATTATTTCGTCTGTATTGTCATATTTAATAACTAATCTTACTTCTCTCTTGTAAAAAACGTAGCCTGTGTTACTCGGAGACAATATAGCTTTCTAACGGGGAAAGAATTTTTGAGTTAAATTATTACAAACGAACAAAAAATATAATCTTCTCTCCATATAACACAGATACCAGCCCTATATTAAACTGTCCAACTGCTGGACCCAGGCCTATTCTCAGTGTGAGAAAGGTTTGGCAATACTCCACCCAGTGCAGGTTGGAAGATATTTTCGAGGTTATTACGGACAACTCTCAGACATGCAGGCTTCCTCGCCATGATTTTCTTCACTGGTAAATCGAACGATAATTATGCACATATTTAATACACATATATGCACACTTCGACAAGTCAGTGCCTTGGAATCGACCTCGAGACCTCCGCGTGGCAGCCCAACGGTCTCCCACTAGGCGGCACTCCAATAGATAAGGCGTTTGACTTTCAATCGAGAGGTCGCGGGTTCGAATCGCATCCGTTCCTAACACAAGCATTCTAGTTTAGCTGGAATACTAGTAACAAGAATATTAATAATTTGTATCCGAATTACTAGTAATATTTGAAATTAAAACTGACTACATGTATGGTGAAGTGGTTTAGATGCTAGTGCACCGAGTGTTGTGGGTTCGTTCCAGTGGGGACAGATAATTTTGTGATCCACAAACGGTTGAGTCAATTTTGGGTGCTCTTTGTTTTATTGTATGTGTTAAGTCCATTGCGATTGAGAAAGTACTTAATAATTTTATAAATATGTCAAAAAAAGAATAATGAGCAGCAGTCAGCTGTGGTCTGGTGATTGGAGTTTTGCATCGATTCCCCAATCATAAAACCAATAAAAATGTAATCCTTTGCAGAATCGCGGTCTCCACTCACGTACTCCTACATCTTAACAGTCGTTTACTCTAATTAACTTAAATAAAGCTATACGCTTGTGTTATGTCCGTTACGTTGTTAATTTTGTGTTCATCTATAATTAATATTATTTAAAATAACGTTTTTTTTGTTTGTTTGTTTGTAGCGATTAAACTCAGAAACTACACAACCGATTTAAGAAATAGTAAGCTATAATAACTCCGGTTACATAGACTATATATTTTTAAAGTACTGTTATTAACATAACCTAACTTAGTTTTACGCGAGCGAAGTCGTGTGCAAAAGCTAGTCGGTTATATTTATGAATGTCATTGTCAAAGTGCCGGACCTGAATAACGGACCAGTCGGTACCAAGAATGTCCTAACAGTCAAATTTAATAACAGTTTTCCCGACCGGAATCTAGACCAGGACGGTGGCACTTACTGCCGCTGTGCCACAGGGGCCCACGGCCTTTGTATATTCTATAATATTGATTTAATGTATATTATACAACGTGTAACAGAAACATGTGGTCATATTTTAGGGCCGTAATTATAAATTCGAAAGTAACTCTGTCTTTCTGTTACCTTTTCACGGCTAAACCACTCAACCGATTTAGATGAAATTTGGTGCAGATATAGTTTAAAACCTGGGTACCACGTGCGCAAAAGCTAGTCTGATAAATAATCTATATGCCCTAGTCCCAAGACATTATTGTCAAAATTGTATGCCTATTTCAAACATTATATTTATTTATTATTAAATCCATAGTAACAAATACATACATAACGTTACTCTCCAAATTGCGCCTGGTCATATTCAGGCTCATGGAGATTACCCGAGTCAGCTGTTAGTGTTTTTTAAGTATCGACTAGAATGTATATTTTTTCGGAATAATAATAATATAATAATATAATATTCTACCACATACACACAACACTATCTAGCCCAAACTAAGCAGAGCTTGTACTATGGATACTAAACAATGGATAAACATATATATATACTTTTTTTTTTGTAAATACATACATATTATACATAGAAACACCCAGACCAAGACAAACATGTTCATGCACACAAATATTTGTCTTGTGCGGGAATCGAACCCGCGACCTCAGGCGTGGCAATCGGTTACACTAACCACTACGCCATCGAGGCCGACATATATTCAAACAACGGACATAAATAACATCCAGACTCGGAACCACCATTTGTGGATCACACAAATTTTTGTTTAGTATGGGATTCGAAGTTACAGCCCTCGGCGCAGTCTGCCACTGCGTGGAGGGCAAGGCGACCACTTAAACCTGCAACGCCATTCGTACAGTCAACTGATATTGACAAGTTGTTAAAAGTATATTTCGTTTAAAAAGACATCTTGCAAGAAATTCTAAGTCACAGGAAATATAATGTCCTCCAGACCGAATTTTGGTCACGGCGGCCAATCTTAAACGGAGACTGGCCATCTGCGCAGGTGATATTATAGTGCACAAGTATGTACGTAAACACAAGTGCACTCTCTATTCCCTAACTCTCGTGATCCGATGGGATGGTAATCCGACATGACCGGAGAGAGATCAGGCGCAGGACCATCGGCTGTATGTGTTTTCTGAGGCACAGGGGTGTCTAACACCGCCAACTTACTAACTCCGGGCTGCTATCGAGATTTCTTAACAGTACAACTCAATAAATTTTTGTTGGCCCGACCCGGGATTCGAACCCGAGACCTCATGCACAGTAGTCGCGTCGCATTCACTACCGCTGCGCCAGGGAGGCAGTTAAAAGGGAACATAATAAACATACAAAATAAATACATACCCAAAACATATTTTTATTTGCATACTTAATTTTTATACCGTATCTTAGGGTTTCGTTCGAGATCATATCACTTGGCGCAGTGGTAGTTGTGGGACGTATCTTTTTAACAGATTGAGTCGCAGCGGCACACGGGTGGCCAGACACAATATTTTATTAATTAAGTCTGGTATTCTAGTACTTGGCAGTTTAATCTTTATTTATATTTCAAACTACTTACCTAATAATCTATTATAGTACGCTTTTTATATATCTTGTTCTTAATTACTTCAACGCCCTCGTTACATAAGTTTGCGTAATTGCTTACGATTGGACGGATTGACTGAGTTCGAATCCCAGGTTAGGCTAACTATTATTGAAGTTTTCTGTCAAGTAATTCATCGAAGCAGCACTTGGACTGGAAATGCCCCAAATAACGGCAAGAGGATATTGTCCATTACCATTCTGGTGCTGCAGCGGCTGCTCGCCTATTTCACGTGATACTTAAAAATAGTTGTGTCTGTCTGCTATCATTCTGTATACCTATAAATAGGTTTGAGTTTACATAGTAATGTAGATTTTGTAGTTGACTGTCTCATTAAACTAACACAGTACACGTCATGTGTATTAGTAGCGTAACATTGCTTAGGGCGCTCATGCGCCCCTAGCGGCGAAGTCGAAGAACTAATCAAAATGTATAGAAACGGCATCGGCATGGCGACGATCAAACATATGTATCTGTGTGCAACGACAGCTATGATCCCTTGTGGTAAAGCCTTTTTATTAATTTTATATTTTATATGTTGAACTTGAGAAATTTTTGTTCGTCATTTATCTTTATTAAAAATGACTAATCTCGCTTTTGGTGCTTCTGTGTCACAGGCAATTTTAAGAACATAGAAACATCTCACACATAGTACACAGTCTCGGCACCACTATTTATGTATAACACAAAATTTTCTAGCATGTGGAGACCGAAATTTGAACACTTGGTATAATGAAAATCACTTAAATCATTACGTCATTCTTGCAGTCTATATTCACAATCAGAAAAACGCTTTTATAGCTCAGTTTAACACTATTGCATAAGGTCCGACTAAACTTCATTATTTTTGCGTTGGCCAGGATAAAATATAGAAATGAAAACTAGGTCGAGACCGAAAGTTGTATGAGCCTTAGTAAAAAACTGGGAAAATATACAACTGCACCTCAATTGTGCAATAAAATCTCCAGATAATCAAAATTAAATTGTGTTGTAATAGACATGAGGCCGACGATTATCCAATCAACCAATCACAGGAGTTTACGGAATACTGTATTGGTCACATGTATATATCGAACCAAATTCTACTTACCCCGAATATGATCGGGAATCTCAACGTTACACCTGAGAATTGAAACTTAAGTCTCGACGAGATCTTTGGCGAGAAAAGGGACGATATTACGGTCTAAAATAAAAAAAATATACAAATTAAACATAGAAGCCGCTGCTATACAATCGCAGCCGAGGCGAACACCGGCACCAAGTAGGGCCGGATAAGTGTGTCTGTGTGTGTATGAGGACGGAACGCGTCGTTATATTAGTGCGACAAGTCATTACTTACGCCCGATCTTAGATAAATTACACACTTTTCTTACTTAGTAGATACCTCCACGAGAGCCTATCGCAAACTAACACCAAATTAGTTTTATTGAACTACGCCCAATATTTATTTGTACATAATACTGGAGATTTGTGAAAGATGTTTCTAGAATATTTCGTGGGATCATCACTCTTGTGTTGTGATCTAGATGGTTAGTTAAAATGTAACATGCGAAGGAAATATTACCGTGTTATTTATTTTTTACTTATGGCGTCACTACATATTATAAAACAAAGTCCCCTGCCGCGTCTGTTCGCGTTAAACTCAAAAACTACTGAACGGATTTTCATGCGGCTTTCACCAATAGACAGAGTCATTCATGACGAAGGTTTAAGTGTATATAAGTCGGAGCGGGTCGCTAGTCATAAAAATAAAATGCTAAACATCAGGTAGAGCTCAGACTCAACTTTTTAAGCATTATATGATCTTGTGTCTTCTGTAGGAATATGTGCCAATTATGAAGCGCTGAAAGCTTTTGTTATAATTTATTAGTATGCTCTGCAAAAGCCAATACTATACTAATATTTTTTGTATGTATTTAGCTTTTGCAAAGCATGAAATTAAGGAGAGGAGTTTTTTGTTTGTAAGGAGAACTCTCTGGAAGTTCTGAATTGATTCTAAACATTTATTAATTAATAGGAAGTCATTTCTCTAATACACTATTCCTGCGCATAGAGTATCTTTTTGAAAAATATTATATTTATGATGTATGTGCTTGCATTTGTATAAGAAAAATATATTTACAAATTGACAAATTTAAAATGTAAAAAATAATAAAGGTCGTAAATAAAAAAATAAAATAAATAACAAACATCTCTTTATTTTAATAGTTATGTACTGGACATTGATAAAGAAATACATATATATTCATAGTACCATAATTATGTCACATTTATATCTTATATTATTTTGTACAAGTACAGTAAATTCCAAATGAACTGTTATTGTGTGTTTAAATGAATACCTGTATATCGATGTTACATGAGGTAGATCGGTTGTACGGCAGTTATTTTACACAGTAACATTATACCAAACGTCAATCTTATCTTATCTTAATTATCCCAAGACCTGTATATGTACGAATGGCACTAAATGTTAACTATTCGTTATAAACAATATTAAGCAAAACAACGTCAATTAAATAGGAACTTAAATTGATTGCAGCCATTTTTAATCTATGGTTATGACTGTGTCATTTTCGTTGGTATAGCTATTGCATTTCGCGAGCGCGCGATGAGTTTCTTTGTTTGACTGTTTTAAAAATGTAGTGTTTTGTTAACTCTGTAAGTCATTTGTCTTTTGTTCGAATTTTAAATATTTAAATGAGCTGGGTTATTCACGCACATATGAACATGTGTACAGATAAGTAATATCATATACAAGGCGCGCTTGTGATTTGCAATACGAAAGAGGTGTTATATAGTGTAGCACATAGAAACGATCACTTTAGATACAGTGGTAGCCATGATGGCGATCAGAAAGATATCTTCGAGTGTTTCGATAATCATTGAGACATAGTTTTGGTGTGTTTACTTATACGTATATAAATATACACACGAAAACGATCAGTCGCTTATTATAGGAGTCGCCATCACTGCTCTCAGTGATCGATTCAGAGAGCCGGCTTCTTAAATATATAAGTACGAATATATACAAAAATAAATACAGTTATAACCAAATTTCAAATGGCGAAATGCTTAATGTTAGACAACCGATAACTAAAATAACAAATAAAAATCAGTCTCAAACTACGTAATGTTCAGATGTACGCGAGTCCACCAAGCCTGACGCTCAGACCTGGTGCTTGTACATTATCTCCGCGGAAATAAACAATAGAAAATATTTCCAAGAACTTTGGCTCTTTACCCTGGCGCATTAACCGTATAGTCAAATGAGGTAGATAATGGCCGAACGCCTTAATTTACACTAACTACCATAATATTACAACATTGCAACATGAAATTACGACTTCTAATCAAAAAGTTATCATTAAATTTGTACACATTTATATTTGTACCAATAATTTCTTTGGAAAAAAATATATCGTTACCATCTACATCGATCCATTAACCCTAAAACCCTACACAACATGACTAAAGAAAAATAAAATAATAATAATAATAATCAACAAACAGTACAGCCTAAGTATATAATTACAAATTATATAATTACATACGATAATTATAAACCGTGTGCGCTAAAACGTTCAGAACAATTAGTATTTTTATTAAATTATAAAACATAGGAAATAATACATTACATCTAGTAGGAAACTAATACCCGTAGAAACAATTGCGAATAATGTCACACCCTGCCCTCGTGTCAAACGAGCGGAGAGAGTGACGTCACAGGAACCATGAGCACGACGAGAGACATCAATTACACTAAGAATATGTACAAGTTCACATTAAATATTTCTGACTGTTGCCTTACACTTAAGAATAATCCACCTAAACAATATATTCGTCGCGCACATGCTCCAACCTCGAATATCTATCAACACATAATTATATTCCTCTACCTCGCGGTGAGGACACAGCCCGTTGAGAGATGTCCTGGTATAAATATTTTAAATAATATTTGTAAGTATTCAGAACACCCGACGTCTCTACAACGCACTTTACATAACACTACATAAATATGTACACGTAATATTAACAGTAACCGCTTTCATTACGGATTAGATGCCGTAAATACATATATAGAAACGTCTACTAACTAATGGATAAATAATAAATAATCTTGATAAGAGACAGCAGTATGTACAGAAGCACGGTGCGCGCGGTCGGCTCGGCCGCCGCGCCGGCCCGCTCGGCGATCGCTACCTAATTACAACAGCTCCGTTGATTCTATACAATCATCCCATATATTGTATCGAGTATCGCTAACCATTGTTCGTTACGCTCCACTTACTCAATAAATTCCCAAAAATTAAAAACTCCTAAAGAAGTATTCAAAGAAATTGGAAGAAACGTTCAAAAAGGGTGATCAGGAACCGGTTACCGTTACCGTCGCCACGGATCAGGGCGCACACAATAGCGACAGCTCTGTCACTCGGAACTCGATATCGAGCTCAATACGTTATAATTACCGTTTGTGAAGTAGCCTTTGTCGCCGAAATAATGAGCCAATGTCGCGACCTTCTCCGACTAGACCATATTCCAGTTTCCGTTCGTTAGGCGTGAGGGAGGACACCGATTGAAAATCAATAAACGTCAAGCATAACGAAAGGTTTTTAGTTTTTATCGCAAAACAATTGTCGATCCAATAAATCAAAAAATATCTTTTATGCAATATGTTCTTTTAGCCATTTAGCAACGTTGCGAAACAAAAGAACAAAACGATGACTTTTTGCCTCACCTCGCCTTGCGATTATGCAAATGGCACAACAATAAACTCTAAACTGTAACATGGATGAAAAAAGTACTTTTTATGGCGAATATTGCAAATGCAAAAACATAAAATGAATAGGCGACTACCTAACGAGTCTACGACGGTAGTCTTACCGAGAAAACAAAAAAGAACGACATAAAAAGTGACCGTTGCTATAGTTAGTAGAGCAGCAATAGTTATTATTTCTAGAGAATTTTAGAGGATTTTTGCATAGAATAACGGAGCCGTCAGCGAGCGTCTCTAAAAAAGTGAGTCGGGATCATCGGCGTCGGCGGGGCGACGGCGGCGCGGGGTCTACGCGGGAGGAACTCGTATACCGGCTCAGCGGCGCGCGACTGCGGCGCGCGGCGACTATGCGGAGTGCACCCGCAGGTCGGTGGGCGAGTCCGGCGTGGCCGGCCTCCGCGGCAGCGACAGGTCCTCGGGCTCCGTCTGCTCGGGCCACTCGTCCCAGCGCCAGTCGGGCGCGCTCGTCGCCGGCGGGCTCGGCGTGTCGGGCTCGCACCCGGTGCTGGCGCAGCGGTGCAGCGCGGCCGCTTGCCGCCGCCTGAAGCGGGCGCCGCAGCGGCACGCGAACGGTGCATCACCCTCGTGAACTAAAGCGTGTGCTTTCAGCTGATTGGAGTCTGAGAAACGCGCAGGGCAACGGGCACACGCATACGGCCGCTCCCCAGTGTGAACGCGAAGGTGTCGCCGCAGATTCGCTACCTGTACGAAGTGGCGCGGGCAGTGCGGGCAACTGTACGGTTTCTCGCCGGTGTGGAGGCGGAGATGGGTCTTGAGATGGTGATCACGGGTGAAACGCTTGTGACACTCTCCACATTCGAATGGCTTCTCGCCAGTGTGTGTGCGCTCGTGGTTTTGCAGGACATGTTTGTATCCGAAAGAGCGTGAGCAGACTTTGCATGTGAAGAGTTTGTCACGCGGCGGGTCTGTGGCACCGGGTGAGGAACCAGATGATGGTGGTGAGGGGGGTGCGGTGGTGGATGTTTCATCTAGTTTGGGTGTGCGGCGGCGCTGCTTGCGCGTGCGCTCCATATCCGCGGGCGGCAAAAGGGGCGCAGGTGGGGAGGGCGGCCACGCCGCCAGCAGCGCGCCCGAGTACAGCTCCGCCGGCAGCCCGGCCACCAGAGCGGCGGCGCGACTCGCCAGCAACCTCTCTGCTAACATCGGTAGCGACTCTTGGCGCATGCTAGATAACGGTCTTACCGATACACCTGCACAACAGAAAATACTAAATTAGTAATTTGCCACATGATGCATAATAATACATCTTAATGCTAATTATTATTTGTCATATGTTTATAAGGATAAGAAAACCCCTAAAGGACATTTGTTGTTACAATATTTATAATTAAAGGACTAATGACGCCGTTGCGTCAAGGTAGAAAACCTAAAACTGAAACGATAGTTTGTTAGCGATCACTTCCGTCTCGAGTTAGTTTCGACCTAAACAAACATCACAGCCGAGCCTATCGATAGCATACTTATCAATGAGAAAGTACAAAAAACAAAGCAAAAACTAAACCAGACGTTGTAAAGGAAACATTTGGTCGCAATCACGCCGCTGCAGGTCGTTTCCGCCCCGACCTGTTGCGCAAATCGTACGCGCTGACACACTACTCGCTTCCATACCGACTCGCGTCTAATTACTTTATGTGCCTCCACCATACGTGTGTATCCACGTATCAACAAGTATTTAAACGAGCGCCGATGTTTGAAAGTAACAGAAATGAAAAGTAATCATTGGTTATAGTGAATGACGGACGAGTTTGTATAGTGGCGCGACAGAGGGCGCGGGCGGCGGCTCGGCAGCGACCAGACCACTTACCTATATAATGGAATTAATTATTCCTCGAGCGGCAAACTCCACCCGCCCGCTCCGCCCAAATTATATTCAAATATTAATTTCGTTGAAGAAAAGCCTTTTTGAGAGCACTTAATTAAAATTAGACAAAATCATAATTGAAAGTTCTCCTCGAGGCGTGAAGAGGCGGAGCGGAGAGGGAGCTCCTTACATTATCTACTTAGCTGTGGAATTAATTCCCGGCCGAGCTCTGGACGCAGCCATCGCGCTTAATTGAAAAAGGCAAAATATTTAGTCGTACGCGAGTACTGCGAGTGCTGCCGCCTGCCACTTTGTGAGTTTTATAAAACGAACAAGGGGGACATCGACACACTGTATATACTCCAGCGTGAAGTTATAAAACACGGGTAATTACTTATCGAGAGTACGTATTGATAAGTAGACAAAGTCTGTAGTATAAGATAATTTTAAAGTTCGTGATTAGGCGGCGGCGTCGCGGGCGGCACGTACCGGCTTATCCCATAACTTTTTAATAACATTCCTCGCTATGTTTGGAGGACGAACAACGAACCGCACTCGTGATGTGATCAGAATTATAAGACTAGGCTTAATGTAAAAGTTTAAACAAGTAAATACAGTTTTGTCCTTGTCGGCATCTCCTTTTGTTATATGGATCATGAAGTAATAACCATGGTGATTTGTTTCCTTTCCAACATACTACTTTAACGAAATCAATCATAATGTGCGATGCAACTTCATTGCGATTACTTTAGATAATATAATTATTTTTATAGCTATGTTATTGTTACAAAAATACATTATTTTGACGTCCGATCTTTTAGAATCATAAATGTTTTACTTTTTACTGTACTAAATTAAATCAAGATTTAAATTGAAACATAAAATATTTATTAGACATTAATACGCCTATTAAATAAACAAATTAAGTAATTCCGCACGCATTATTTGAGCAACAATACATCACATATCGAGTGAGTTTTTTGTGAGAGTAGAGCCATAATGTATCATTTTTATTAGTCGGTCGGGCCCGTCGGGTGACATTGTTGGTGATAAATTTTAACAGCGCGCCGCACCCTTCCGTACGGAGCTTTTTATGTGCTAAAGAGTTGTAATTATCCCCTCTTTATACGCCATAAATATTTGTCAATAACCCATATTCAATACTTTTATGGAGTCGCCTGCGGTCGCCACTCCATAACTCATTATTGCGTAAGGGTTCAGGCGATAACGGACGTGTCAATGACGTCCTTATTGCCCGCACTTGCTACTGTGCGCGACGCGCGGCGCGCGGGGCGACTTACACCGACCTGCCTACTTACTGCTTAACTACTACTTATTGACTTCATTTGGTAACTAATGTTTCTGTTTTAAACATGCGTTTCATGTACCTTTACTCTTTATACCTTCGATTACTTGCCTAAAGTTATAAAGGTGCGAATCAATAAATGGCAGATTCAAAAATAATTTTATTTCCTTGTTTGTATTAATAGTGCCTGTCTCATGAGAGGATTCGTAGAAATACATTTTTAGACAGCAAATATGAGGGAAATGTTCTTATTCCAACCTGACTTCCTTTCATGATGTCACTTCGTTATATCCGGTTCGATATCCGTATAAATCAGTGTATTTATTTGGGATGCAAGTCATATTTACAGCTAGCAGTACTTCTAGTGGACGATTTTAATCTCTTGCTCTATTAAGTAGACGTAAAGCGATTACTATTATGCCCACCATACGAGTGCTGCTATGCCTTCCCTTGTCTTTACACAAATGTGATTACGTAAGTATGTGTGTTTGTTCATTAAGTACAAAATTAGGTAGTCAAGTTTAGCCATACGAGAAGCGAGTTAGTCCAAAACGACCCAATTCCAGTGAACGGTGTATAATGAGATTAACCTGCCACTGCCGGTAGGTTTAAGTACGTACGCACTCGCACAGATTACCGAGCTCGTACGGTTTCGGTGGTTTAGGGTTAAGCGCGGTACACGCGCCGCGGTGTGATGGGGCTTCGTGACATAACACTACTGATTACAACCTCCGAAGTGTTATTTAATAACATTTTAGAGATCCTAGCAAGGTTGTTCAAATAGTGTTATAATATGGTCTATGTATGGCTATAGAACGAGCCCGCTATAGTGTTGGACTAGCAAATAACCGGTGAAATGTGTACCTACGTGGGACAAGTCTGTCTATCTGTTAGACGTGTACCGGTGCGATGCCAATATGCTGTTACAATCTTTGCTCTATTTACGTGTTCAATTCTTTTGTCTATTTTAATTTTGAATGGTACTTACTTTCATCCTAATTAATATTATACATACGAAAGTGAGTTTGTTTGTTTGTTACTCTTTTACGCCTCAGTTACTTTACCAATCATACAATTTTGAAAACACATTATTAAACACCTTTCATCTAGGAAAGAAGTGCTGTGCCCGAGCGAGCAAAACTGCAGGCCAAAGCTAGAAGTGTTATAATACAATCTACTTGAGTATATCTATAAAGGGCAATATAGAGCGAGACCTATATTTTGTAGGGCTAACAAATAACTGATGAAATGTATACGTGAGTTAACTCTGACTAACTGTTAGAAGAATAACGGCGGGATGGTACATTATGGAGGTTGAAATACGCAAAGCGTTACATGCTCAAATCTTGCATTAAGCTAGGCATCTAATACAGATATTTTTATTTTGAATGTTACCTCCGTATATTTTTGAAGTCACTGTGTTAGTGCTTTTAGTAAAATCTAGATACTTTGTACTGTTATAAAGAAATTGATACGGGAGACCGATACTATTGTGTTAATAGTATCGAATTTATTATAATATTTTATAGTATTTATACTGTAGCTGGCTTTGTTTCATTATAAATGTTACATGTGAATAGTGAATTTGAATTTTACAATTATAGTCTTTGTTATCAGTTCAATTGCACGGGCAGCTCAGTGGTAAAAATGGTCAGTTTGCTACTACTACAACTAATATAGATTTCCCAGATTGACTGATTCTATGCTCGCATCGGACAATATTTTAATTTCTGTTAATCTTACGTTATATTAAAGATGATTTATGTAAGAACAATCTTTTGGTCACCGAGATTCATGTATGAAATAATTATTAACTGGCTATTAATCATTTTATACATTTAATTTTCAGATGAATTTCTAAGTACCTAATTTAAATTGTTTTTATTTCATTTAGCTATCCTTAACAACAACGAATGAATAAATAGTAACGTTTTAAAATAACTTTATTAAATACTAGATGTGGCCGCGGTTTCACCCGCATATATGATTACTGCGCCGCCCCCGTGGGTCGTAGCGTAATGTTACATAGCCTATAGCCTTCCTCGATAAATGAGCTATCCAACACTAAAAGAATTTTGAAAGCAAACAAACAAACAAACTCTTCAGCTTTATTATATTAGTATAGATAACTGACAGTATAACATTTGACGTAGTTGCTTAATTGCCAAACCGACGGCAAGTATTGCTGCAATCGCAAGTTCAAATTCTGACCAATATAGTTAGTAAATCTTATATCTAATAATTTAAGTTTAAGGAATAAATAAGATTTAAAAATTATATTATGCAAAGTATATGGAATGAAAATATCAAATAGCAATACCCTAATAGCGAAATTAATATTTTATTGTACAACACGTGCTATTCAATAGCATACAAAATTGTATTCGACGAATAGCAATACATTTTAGTATACATTAATTCAAATAGTACGCTCTTGTAGTCTGTTGTTTAATTACCACATCATTAGCAAAACATAACTCAGAATTGCTATGTATAAATTAGGTGAAAATTTTACGAGAACATTTAGGTAGGTATAGCTAGTTTCAACGAGGTATGAAGTATGAATAGTGTAAATATTAATTTTACTATACGTAAGATTTATGGCAAATAGAGTAACATGTAAGTAATCCGTACTTTTATTTTAATGATTTTTTATTTATAATGTCTTTATATCAATATAATTTTAATTAAACGCTTAAGTACGAGAAAATATATTTAAAACCGGCATGATATTTTTAAATTTATTTTCGTATTCATTTGACTTCTAGCTTTAATAGAAAATTGATTATTAGTATTATATTGAGTATGTAACAGAAAAGTATAAAAGCAATAGTTGACAATAATTAAAACGGTTTATATTTTTTTTACTATGAATTCTAAGCTGTCTAAAGTAATTCTAGATATAAAAAATACACAAGGTTTCTACAAACAATAACAGGATGCAATAAAAACGCACACATATTCATATTCACGATACTAGATGGCGTTGAAGGTTAGAAACAATAAATAACGTACAGGTTAAAATGAGTAACTAATTACTTTAAAACTATTATTGATCATAATGACATAACTTTGGCAATAATTAACTACCATTAAGCAGGACTAATAATATAACCGGACATTAATGAACGATTAAATCCTTATCGTTGTTAGAGTTAACGATGTATTATTCGTTTCTTAAAACTTATGAAGTACTTCACTTGATAAAGACTATAATAATAATTATTAAAAGATTTAGCTTAGATAGATTTAATCTCTATTTATGCAAAATACTGAATAAATATTAGATAATAAGAGTTTTAAATAGTAAAACAAATAAGAAAACGATTCTTCTTTTAAAATTTAAATGCATTAATTAATGTTAAAATGTATAATCAAAAGCTACAAAATAATAAAAGTGCACAACATCCAGCATTTTGTATAATAATACATCCAAGCCTTTTGAAAATAAAGTAAGACAACACTAATAATACAAAAATTAAAATTACTTACAATTGACAAAATACTGTTATTAACACACATATAACATTAACACAATTAACTAAATCTCGTAGACGCACTACGCGCCGCGCTACGTTCGTAGCGGAGACGTAGCACACCGCTACGTGCCCGCTGCCGCCTACGGTTCACTGAATCTGCAAAGTTCGCTGAATGCAAATAAACATGTGTGCGACGAGAGCGGCGTGTTGGCGGCCAATCGGTGCGCTCGCTCCACGCATGTCACGCGCCGCTAACTTTTGAAACTTTACACATGCACTTCCCACAGATTCAGCGGACCGAGGAGACAGCCGCACGCACTTAACTTAAATCTCCACAAACCTCTCGAATTCTGCGTCGACTGCAGCGACAGAGCCATCTCACTCCAGAATCACGGCAAAATGCATTTATTTGCACTAGTTTAGTATAGTTTATCGGCCGACGCCTGACAACTAACTGTTTATCAATGTCCTTGTATAAGATGTTGAAGAGAAAACTAAGTGATGATGTTGTTATTGGAGGGCGATTACATGTTATATCGGCGCGGAGTCGCGATTGTAAATGATTCGAGCATGCGATGCGAGCGCGCTCCGTGTGACCTACCACAACACTGACGGTGGCGGCGAGCGGCGAGCTCAGGCCGGCCGCCCCTCCGCGCAGTAAACACACCCCCACGCCCCTCCCCGAGCGCGCCCCGCGCCCCCGCCCCGCGCCGCCCCCGGTGCACTCCACGTGCACGCAATGCATTCACTTTTTATGGGCGCTACTACATTATGTTCCTTCCTGACGTTGTTTTTTAGCCGCATGACGCGAGCGCCACATAAGCACTTTTTATGTTTTACGAGCAGCTCCCGGCTCCCGTGCGGCTCGGTATCTCCGCCTCGGCCGGTGCTTTCTTTTGACTGTTACTAATTTGAGAAGCTACTCAACTTTATCTCACAACTGTTTGTTGCATGCGTGTAATTATATCTTATAATTATTGCTGCATATCTATATGCATAATACATTATTTTTAACATGTAAGTTGAATTTGATGCTTTGATAATTTATTTATATGTCTGTATACGAGCATCAAAATATTTTAATTTTGTAACCTGATCTTTGCGTTCGGTCAGGAAGACATGGAATACATTTCTGTTAAGTTATATGAAATAAAGATATGTATCTTATTTTGAGCATACGTGTATTTTCTTAATCCAACTTAGCTTATTTCCAATCTCGATATCAAAACTAACAAACATAATATTACAACATTACAGTAATTTAATATATTTTCTTCGAATGCTTGAATCAGAATACTATTTCTATTTAGGCAAATAGTAATCTTCTTCTTAATAATCTATGCTGCCGTAAAAGACGTTTCTAAATACTTTTCCTTTACGTTATAACAGAGAAAACAATTAATACATCATCTTTATGAAAACAGAATACAGCCTGCTGCTAAGTAAAGCCCTAGAAAGGCATTGGGCTTGTGATCAAAAGATTGTGGGTTTGAATCCATTGCACTATCGACGTGAGCTCATTACTAATACAAGCATATTAGCTTAGTATAAAGGGAAAACAAAAATAATAGTAATTTGTAGCCTTTAAATCGTTCAATTAAATGTATAAAAAGCTTCCCTTTTTAAAAATAAATATTTAGCCAGGGCATAGTGTCCTCAGAGTTTAAAGTAAGGTAAATACCGTCTAAGTGAACCATAATTTTTTTATGTTGGTCTAAACTCTAAATGATACCTAGGGGACTTCAATCTTAGCTCACACTAATTGCTTTAGATTTTATTTAACGTTTTATTTAGTACTAGAATTGTTTCTTTTTAAATATTGTATTTCTTTGATTTGTCATTTTACGGCATTTCACTATTTTCTATATTATAACCATACATGTCGCCTGAAAGTAAGCAATAACTGTAGCCGATGGACGCTTTCAAAACCAAAAATATCACTCAGCCATGTCTCCTTCTCTTACAGAATTTAATCGCTTTCTGTCATTCCAAGAGTTTCGTAGACCACTGCTGGATCCGTGGACTTTCTTCACTCACTTCACTTCTTAAGGCACACTTTAATGTCTCATCGCTATTTCTAAACAAAATGTATTTTATTATAAACTTATTGAGTCTCAGCGGCACACAAGCGGCTAGATACCATAGGTTTTAAATTATATCTGGCATTCCAAAACTTAATAGGTTAAATGATTCATACTAATGTTGTGATCTTTGAATCGGTGGTAGATAGACCAGGCATTGGACAAGCGATGCAAAGGTCGTCGATTTGAATCCTACCCATCGCACTAGTGACGTGAACAAGCATACAAGTGATTTTAACACAAACAGCTGGCGATTAATAGAAAAATATATAAATCTGTAGACGACTCGATGGCGTAGTAGTTAGTGTAACCAACTGCCACGCCTAAAGTCACGGGTTCGATTCCCACACAAGTCAAACATTTGTGCATGTGTAGCATGAACATGGATGTTTGTCTTAGTCTGGGTGTTTATATGTATAATAATATGTACGAATATACAAAAAAAAAAGTATATATGTATGTTTATCCATTGTCAAGTACCCATAGTACAAGCTCTGCTTAGTTTGGGCAAGATGTTGTTGTGTGTATGTGTAGAATATTATTATTATTATTATCAAAGAAATGTGAATGAAGTTGCGGACAATACATGTATACTATGTATAGTAGTAGTATGTATAGTACATGATATATATTACTTTAAAAGAACATGCGACCAATAAATAAACGTGCTAGGGTTTTATGTAATATAATAGAAATCTTTCAGTCTATTTTATTTTAGTCATTAAAACTAACAACCGATTTTCTACAAGTCTGCGATACCACATTTTATTCAATTCTTTCGTACACTCGTCATTTTCATTTATTTAGTACAAATTGCCAAACCACCGCACTGAGTAGTGGGTTGGTATGCTGAATCTGATTGTTGTACCTTCTTCATCAATATCAGATTAGTTAGCTTCTATAACGATACATTATATTGATAGAAACAGACACCCAAACTCAAGGAAATGACTAAACACTCAATAAAAATATATACTCTATTTGAAAGAGATATATATTTTAAGTAACTGTAACAGACAGCACATCTGGTGGTTTATGCGGTCGCCTCGCCAATGCAACTACCTTGATTGTAGTGTTCGATTCCCAACCGAGACAATAATTTACGATATTGACTAATCTTTGTTGTGGACAGAATCTAAATTTTCTTTGTATATCATGTTTGAATGTTCGTAAGCTCTCCATAATACAAAAAATATTGTCAGATATCTGTTTTTTAAAGCTCACTATCGGTAATTCAGTTTCATGAAACTTAAGTATTTTTTTATTAATAGCGCGTAATACCACGCTTAATCCAGTCATGATTCACTTTTATTATATTTAGAACTATATATAAATATAAACAAATTAAAATCAATCTACATAGTGTATAAGCATTTTATACAATAGTTTAAACGTACACTTCTCCCAAGATTATAGTTGTTTTCCTTCAGCAATGGTTTCAATAAATAACATATATACTTCGGGGCATTAAGAAGAACATCACTCGGTTTTACATTGACTATGTCTATTGAAGAGCAAACGACTCGTTGTAATAAGTGTAATTGTAATTTAATTTCAATGTTGAACATTCATGTATATCTGTAGGTATATAAAATTATATTATATGAACTAAATAGTCACATAATTTAGTGTTATGCAGAAATAACTATTTAATGATATCTAATGATTATAATTATCGTTAAAATTTAATACTTTTCGGTTTCTTAATAGTGTTCCAGTTAAATATTTAGTTAGAACAGGTTGAACTCATTTAAAAGTTTATCAAATTAGCAAATCACAAAATAACTGTGTCTCACGTTAATTATGAACACAAAGTGCGTCATGAAACTATTGCTATAGCATACATTCATATCTTTTATTTTTAAATTACCAATGTATGTAAACAAGAAAGCCTATAGGAGCTATATGTCTGTTACAGACTGATTGATAATTAACAAAGTTTGTAGAAAGATCGAGCTGAATTTGGTTATGAAAGAACCATTATCGCATTATATATATGTAGTATGTGTGTGTGTGTGTGTTCTGAGATGTGGACGTTATAGTAAGGTTTAAGATTAAATTAGGGTTATTATGGTTAATAGAAGAAGAAAGGTAATGCTGTGACATTAAAGCTGTGCTAGCCAGATAGGAATGCCGGATTGTGAGTGTAAAAAAGAAATAAATATTAGATATATATTAAGATTCAAGCCATCTATAGTTAAATGTTGAACGAGCAATTATATGTATAGGTGTAATCACACTAATTACATACAGACAAATAACTTTAAAACATAACGGATTGTATATAATAGTTTGTAAGAAAATTGTTACTAACTCCTGCTATATGAATTGTTGCATAGAAGCACTTGTGTAGATTGTAAGGAGAATACATGCAATCCGCGATGATGCTCATTGAAAAGACCGACACGAGCCAGCCGCGCATGTATCCCGAATAACTCACACATGTATGTAGCTTACGTCAGTAACTTGCGTATGTAACGCCACCAACTTGCGTCATGTTCTATCTAAACCTTTAAATATGTCGTCGCTACATTTATAACTAATTTAATACTTTCATTTGACGGAGCATGTCAGACATTTCATGGCACTTTTGCATGCAACGCCACTTGTTTTTTTATTGTTTATAGAGACTAATTTGACATATTATACCCTTACCTACTAGTGATTTCCCGCGGTTACAATGGCGTGTATTTAAGAGAAAAATTAAGTGACGAGCAGTGCATTTTGCTACAGATAAAAGTAGTTAATATCACTTGCTTGCAAAACTATTGCATAAAAATAGATTAAGAACCGCTTAATCTATTTTTATGCAATAGTTTTGTCGATGTCTCGTTACTTATTCCTTGGCGTTGCTTCCTTGCTGCGTGAAGCAAGAGCAACCATTTATCATTTATGATACCAGTACCTATGGATACTCAACTCAAATTGCCATTAGAAAGTCATGTCTGATTTGACATCATTGTACAGAAGATAGAACTGTGATAAGAACAAAGAATCAATTTCATTCGTCCAAATTTTAGACAGTTTATACGGCAGTTCACTATAAACTAACAAGTTAGTCATAGTAACGTTAATAATCTCTATAAAAAAATCTTTGTATGCAGTTAGTGTACAGATCTACTGCCTTTCACTAAATTAACATTTGTCTATAAAAACGAGGTTGTTTCAGTTATATATAAGTCACCACCGATCGAGATCGATTATCAGGTTGAACCGATAGTTATTAAGTAACAATCAATAGCGGCTCTGGAAACCGATGAACGGTAATAGGCTTATCGATTATTACGAAAGACCTATAATAGAACTACTTTAAAACAAACTTAAAAGAAAATAGTACAGAGAGGCAAAGGAAAGCCTGGAGATGTCTGAGTACCACAAATACAGGTGAAACTGGGAATCAAATCGTAACAAGAGATTAAAAGAAAAGCAAAAGACAGATGGAGATTATGCCACCGCCAAAAAAACTAAGAAACTAAAAAAATCTGCGTGCTATTCAACTCTACCTACACTTTCTTATATATAATGTCTCCTTACAACTTGTATTACCCACGTTACTTTAGTATACGTACTACGTAGGTACTGTGCCATTAAGTCGCCGGTTGAAACCGAACTTCATTAATTAATTACTACAGGGTAGGCCTCACCACTAATTGCTAACTTGTAGCTGCGTTTTAGGCGGTCAGTTCGCCATTGATTTCGCAACGCATGTACCAGTTTTGATGACTGCAAATGGGTATATATCGATAATCGATCTCTAATTAAAATACCGTTTATTTTTTAGCTTAGCTTAATTTAAGTTTTAATGATTTTTCTGTCTAAATGATACAAATAATACTCAGCAGATTCGGGAGAGCTATTTACAGATTATACAAAATAATGAATTAAACAGTATCTGAACTTGAAATGTATGAATATTTAGATAATATATGCTAGAATCGCACAAAGGTATACTAAGTGGTCATAAGAGAGAAATATATTACACTAGACTAATAAGAATCGCCCAAGATTTTAAATACTTTTAAAACTTTAAACTTACTATTGGTGGCCCAGTGGTCGAACAAAATAAAACATAATAATTTTCTTTCAATTTTAGCTTTCTGCACTCCTTATCCATATCACACCTATAGCTCACACTCCTCCGTGCGGGCAATATGCTTAAAAGAGGGTACAATATTTTCTCTACATTTAATAATATGTAAATTATGACGAATAACTGATTGTTATGATGTAGAAATCCACTATATCAATCAAAGTATTATTTCTACGAATTGGCATGAAATATTATCTTATACTGACATCGACCTGTGCACTGATGCCTTCTACGATACAATGTTTAAATTAATAAGAAAACAAACACCAACTACTTATTTCAAACCCTCGTCATATCCCATTTGGTATAGTAAATATTTAATAAAATGCAACATAGGAAAAACAAATATCACAAACTGTATTAAAGTATGGAAATCCTCGTGATTACGATGTCTTTCCGTTACTTCGTGAAAGATGCAAAACTCTAACTAAAATTTGCTATGACAAATATGTCTCAGACACTGAAGGTTCCTTTAAAGAAGAACATCAAATCTTTTTGGAGGTTTGTCAATAGTCAGAAAGATCAAGTAACAGTGCCTAATACTACATATGACTTATGAAAGAACTTCATCGTCCGATGGTCAGGGGATTTGTGATCTCTTTTCACGTTATTTTGCTTCGATATTTGAAAGAAATTCTAATACCATCAATCAATCAAACTATGCATGCTAAAGTTTTTTGAATTCAATGTCTCACATCTCAATTGAGGAGATAGATATATTAAATAATGTAAAAGAATTAGACGTAAATAAGGGACCTTTAACCTCCCTCTTTTGTTAAGTTATCACTTCCTTTATGTATTATTTTTAATAAGTCATTGAAAAGCGGCTACTTCCCTAAATGTTGGAAAACAGCACATATCATCCCCATATATAAGAGTGGTGATAAGTCAAATTGTGAGAATTATCGGCCTATAAGCGTTTTATCATATTTCGCTAAAATATTTGAGTTCCTGTTTATAATCACCTATACAGTCATATCAACGCAATTTTCTCAGATAAACAGCATGGCTTTGTTAAGGTCTAGTCTACAATCACCAACCTTTTAGTGTTTAAAAATTATCTTTGTCAGGCATTTGCCGTCGGTGGTCAAGTCGACTCTGTATATACCGACTTTTCAAGGCCTTCGACAAGATCAATCACCACTTGCTCTGTCGTAAAATGGCCTCTTACGGTGTCCATGGAAGCTTATATCGATGGATTTGCTCATATCTCGAGAACAGAACTCAGTTGATTGCATTAAAAGCTTTGTTTCCTCAGCTACTGCAGTAACATCCGGCATTCCTCAAGGCTCTCATCTTGGGCCTCTGCTTTTCGTTGTATTTATCAATGATTTAATTGAGCACTCACTTGTCTTGTAACTGCCTCTTGTATGCTGATGATTTAAAGGTATTTACGTTAATCTCTAAAAGGGATTATTGTTTAGCCCTTCAGCAGGATGTTAACGCAATATCTGGGTGGTGTAAGGCCAATTTGATGTTCTTAAATGTTAATAAGTGTTTTCTTATATCGTTTACTCGTAAACGTAATAAACTTATTTGGGACTATAATATTGATGGTCAAATACTAAATCAAACACAAATTGTAAAAGACTTAGGCATCTTTTTTGACGACAAACTTTCATTTCGTGCTCATTATAGCCATATAATATGTAAAGCCAACCAACTCCAAGGCTTTGTTTTGAGATCAACGAAAGGTTTTAGAAAGCCCAGCAGTACTATACTTTGCCCTGGTGAGGAATATATTGGAATATGGTAGCCCCATATGGTTGCCGAATTACAAGGTCCATATTGATGATATTGAACGTATTCAGAGAAAATTCCTTAAATTTCTCAACTGCCGTGAAAACCCCGGTCGGTCAAGTTTTAATTACGAAAGTAGACTCAGCAAATATAAGGTTCAGCCATTAGAAACCCGACGCATATATTTCGATTTTGTTTAATCTTTACAAAATAATACACTATATTATCGACTCGACCAGAGTTACTTTTTCAAATCAGCTTCAATATTAAATTTAGTGCCCGTAGGGCTAATGATACAAATATATTTGCCCTTCAAATATATTAAAATAATATTTCTTATTATAATCCATTAACAAGGCCCGTCAATATAATGATATGGCAAAACTCAATAAATAACTAGACATTTTTGATCGCAACTATAACAAATATACTAAAATCATAAAAGAAATCCTCCGTAGTAAGTTGGGTTTGGATGGTTCTGGTCACGCCAGAGGCATCCAAATCTAAACTCATATGTTATTTATAATATTAGGTATTCATAAATCAGAGATAATTTTTGTGTAATCCTTATTGATTTCTTTGTGCACATATTAGTTACGTTACGATCCAGATCTAAACAATGTATTTATGATATAAGATGTAATAACGATTGTAATGTGTTTTGTGCATTAATAAATAAAATAAAATTAGAATAAAAGTATTAGTAGCTTACAACAAAGGCATCTAATTCGGTAGTATGTACGTAGACGATCAAGTCACCGACAGAAGTATACCGCCGGCCTTCGTTCAGCTGTGAAGGCAATCATTAGCTCAAAGACAACACGCATAAAGACCATAAGTGTCGAGACTCGACGGCCGACCACCTAAATCTACCGTTTTTATTGTACACCACCTATTTTTACCATTTTGCTATTTTTACTCCAGCACGCGTCGCCCCAACGATTCACTTTTTGTCTTTACAAGTAAAACAGTTGCACCTAACCCCGCACTATTATTAGAATTGTTTTTAGAAATTACGAGAATTTATTTTAAGTTATGTATATCTCTCGATATGTGAGACAGAAATGGGCTTAATAGTTCACTTTCGTCGATGTATGGTGATCGTTTTAAATTTCAGACATCTTAATTTATCAATGGAGTTAATCTTATTACTTTCGATTGATCTTTTAATAACTTGTAGCAAGGTTTAAAATATCTCATCATTAGGCTTTATATTTTCTGAAGGGTTGTATAGAGATGATTACATTTCCCTGACTTTATTTAAAGCTCTCAAAATTCTTGCCTTATGCCACTAGCTACTCTTGCCGAGCACAAGGCTAGATTCCATATTGCTACTACGAACTGCCAGACTTAAATAGCTCTTAACACTTTACTCGAACCAGAAATCGAACTTGATATTGAGTAACAGGTAATCAGCAAAATTATATCAATTGACCAACGACGCAATCTTCGAATAATATTATATAAACCATAAACCATTAAATGATTATATCACTGTTCGAAAAGACGCAAATTAAAATTCTAACGCTATGAACATATTCTGACCAATAGCTTACTGACTAGATAGTCATTCTTACAAATATTATACATTCTATAAATTACGTAAATAAATATATACATATGTTTATCATTAATTACTATTTCTTAAAACAGTAAGTTTTTACCATAACTGCAGCCATTGTTGAACACCGCACTTATCAACATCAATAAATCAAACAACACTAAAGACACAGTTTTTTAACAATACGACGCACGCCGCACGGCCAAAGAGATTCTTTAAGTTTTTTAACAACACTGCTCCCACCTGCTCCTGTCGCGTGCCTCAAAACTGCAAACGAAAAGCAACCTTAGTCTTTAACGTTAAAGTTCAAATTCGACTGTCGTATTCATGTGCAAGTTTGTTTTTTAGTTAAAAAACAATGCATCCGTCCTTTTCCTTTGTAAAGCATGGTCCTTATCTATCAGGAAGTTTGAGTCTGTAATCTCGCACACGCCTCGCCACCTTGCCTTTAGGCGCAGACGCACCATATTTTACCAGCACATATATAAATTGGACAACAACATCGTTGTCGTTGACTATTCGCAGACAAACAACTAAGTTTGGCAACTGGCAGGTGCGAGATCTTATCTGAGATCAATACACCCTCGTTAATTAGGGTAAATATACTCGAGAAGTTGAATTATAGTTTGTTTTCTAAACCGCCTGCACATATCCTACTGGCAGATGTAAGATTGCAGATACAATTTTTAATTAACATGAGCATGACTTGTATTTGCTGTAAATACCCAAAAAAGAGAGCTAGATTGAGACTTATTTGACACGTTAACTAATTTTCTCCAGATATGTTTTAATCTGATGTACTAGCGAGGAAGCCTATTGCAATTTGCTCTCTTTGAGAAATGACTAACAGAAGATCCCATAGTATCCTAGCATGGCAAAAAAACCGTTGGTTGTCAGTACGTAAATCTCCGCCAGTAGTCCAACTAGGTATTAATGTCAGTTGATGAATATGACTTTGTCAGTCGCCAAGAATAATTTACATAATTACATTTCACATGTTGTATTGCTTGACTGTCTTCGTTAAATCGACGACGTTACCATCAACTGTTTGAGTTGATAGTCCGGTTCCAAGTTCAATCCTCAAATTAAATAATAACTTTATTTATTCCAGGCAAGTGTAAATACTATATTGGATTTACAAATTTTGTCTGATAAAGAGCAATATTGTAAATTTACGTCACAACTCAAGATACGTTTCAAAACGTGCATACACGATATACCTGTGTAGAATTTACCTTGAGTTACTCATATATGTAGTGTGCAATATTCTAAACATTTAAGTATAAACAGAAGTGACATAACACACGTCGCGATAAGTACCAAACTGGACAACATTAATTGATACCTCATATATTACAAATGTTTTTAGTAGTTTACCCACAGGAAATTTTATTTTGTTTTCTTAAATTAGAGCATCATCTGTAATGCAGAGATAAATGTCAAAGACCTCAAGAAGTGATATTAAAACAAAACAAACAAACGAAAAAACACAAAAAGAAACAAAGAAACAAAAGAAATAAGGTCCATAATCTTGTGACGAAAAGAAATAGGTTAGTGTGTGCTTATTACAATGCTGTTCCAATTTGTGTCAAATTTTATTTTATTTATTTAATTCAAAAAGTCATTTCTTAATTTCTGCAAAATAGTTTTTTCGTTAACCAACTTATATCAACCAGCTTAGGGCAGTATATCATTGAATGTGATAAGTTTTGCGCCACTTTGTACCTATATACGTGACAGCTATAACTCAATACACATCTTCACCTCTGTCCACAGTGAAAATGAGCGCTAAGATTCCTTTGTTTCGAGGAGTAGGCGCGCCCCATCCTCCACCGCTCGCTTCAAAGGAACCAACTCTTTGAAGACGAAAACCACAATTAAGCCTTGCCGAAGAGAATTCAAGGACGCATCACTTTGCTCACAAATAAAAGGTATACGTATAACACTTTTACTTTTCTTTTATTCGGCGTTGGGTTATCCGCACAAATGTGTATTGTTTGAAAGGCTTATTCAATGTTGTAAACAAAAGGAACTCTTTCACAATCGACGCAAGCATTGCTCTACTCAGAACCCTTTTAATTTTTTCGAATCGTTTGTGTCGTTTGACTCACTGTTATCATTGTAAAACGGTTACTTTATCTATTTACACGCACTTGTACTAGGTAAAATGATCATTCACTAGTAATACCTACGTCAATGACTATCCATACGACCATAATAATAAACCATATGAAATACAGTATACCTATTAAGGTAAGACCAATTATGGTCTTAAAGAATAAAACATAATTTCAAGATTGTATATCAGAGGAGTAAAACGCACACACATTAGACAAAATTTAGGGTTCATGAAATAGGAAGCAACCTTAGCCTTTCAAGATCAGTTTGAAATCGTGATGCAAAAATATTAACACTTTGATGAACCAGCAAATCGAATGTGTGATCGCACTCTTGGCAGCGCAAACTGGTGTCTTAATTAGCGTAAAAGGTAGTCAAAGCCTAAATATATAAATTTAAATCAAGGAACGTTTCCTTGGGGTTGTACTAGCAGCAGTCATTTAGGGGAGTAATTGAGGCAATTAAAAACGAGAGTGCCTTACATAATATTTTAAATTGCAAAATAGTAAAACATCGGCACACTTAGGTAGTGGGCGCATTATTTTGGCAAGTCGACGTCATAAAGCGAACATTAAAAGTGAAAGTAAACAAAAGGGTCCAGAACAAAGTGGGCCGACATGCGCAAGTAATTTGTCCTATTGCGTTGTTATCTGAAACAAAGCAAATTTTATACCCGTTTTGCAAACTGGGGCACAGCGACGCTTTACGACGCTTCGGACGCATTGTGCTCGCGCAGATAAAGCCTTGCAAAACTTTTTGCACCCGTAGTTAACAATTATTGACAATGGACATCGGATATCGAGAAAAATCACCAGGTTGCTATAAAAAGCCGAGGCCACGTATCACAAAAAGCAAGTCAGTAGTTATTTATGTACCACCATTCCTTATATTGTTTTTAGGAATCCAAATTTTTACTTAATAGTCACTAAACTAAACTGTCCAACGTAGGCAAACTTAATAATTGTTTACGTATTGTGATTCGATCCCTTCCGTGTGAACGACAGATGTGCACGAGCGACGAAATTACAAAAATTGTGAATATTTTTATTCACATTATAATTCATTCGGCCGTTACGAATCAATCGCACACAATGAAGTGAATTTTAGCCAGTTTTTTTGTGCGGTTTAATGTAAATTCTTACCGAACTTTCGACAAAATCTGGTTTTACTTTATTACAATAGAAAGGCGGTTGATCAAGAACCGATATCGTTACAACAATCTTATGATTGATTACAAACTTGTTTGAGTAGATTGACAACTGAATGGAACGTGTCAAACTTAAAAGTGTACCTTATTGTGTTAATTATAACGTTTTTATACGTCGACAATTAAAACGATTTTAATTAATTCAGTAATCAATACACTACTTTTATGAGCTTATATCGATATACAATATATTTTATAGGGAAGTGCTGCATCTGTCCTTGATTTTGTTATACATTTTATAAACATTGACAGTTTACACGCTACAATATTAATTCTTGATAACAAACCGTATCAATGGGTAGTAATTAAATGTAACATTGCTTAGGGCAGCATGAGTAATCTATTCTTTTGAATTTTCTTTCTCAAAAGTATAAGTCCGTTATATTTATTCGCTTCAACCCCTAAGTAACATCTCATATAAAATTCTTAAGCTTTTACGAGTACCTCCGTCGTACTGCTACGTCGTGCAGGTGAGAGCAAGCGACAATCGAACAAGAATAAAGTATAAAATATCGCCTCCAAAGGATTCGCATTGAATATTTATCCATGGCCGCCCTGTCCGACTGCCCTTTGTTCTCGACGGCCGTTTAAACTTTTGATTCTGCAACTGGCAACAGTCAACTGGACCCTCGGAATTGATCAGGATGGCCGACAACGTGCCGCTGTCAGACAAAAACATACTCTATGTTAATAGCACGTAGATATAAAAACGCTTGATTGAAGGAAGGGGGATAGTACGTTTTTAGTGTGGCAGGTGGCTATTCCATGCTTGCGTCACGGGCTCTCCCCTTCCGGGTGTGATGAATAATTCCCTTTTTCTCGGGGAGAATTGTCCTTGCGAAGTATCCCGGCGACTCGATACGCACCGTCGGCCGCTCCGCATAAATGTGAATTATATCCTACACTATCCCACTTACAGAACTCCTCTTTTTATTTCAACGCTAAAGCTGGATTTATGTTTTCCCCCAGCTGAACGTTACGACCGGTCACGTGTTATTTGGCCAACATACAAAACATATTCATATTACATACATAACAGATAGCTGTTTCTAAAGTTTACTTAAGTATTGATTATATGATACAACACTATTGATTCTAGTATTATAATAACTCATGTCAAAACTAACGGGACATGGTATATAATTTCTATCCTTCTTTTTCTTTATTTCTATGATTAAGTATATTATTATTTTAATTTAGTTTTTGTTTTAATATATAGGTAAACTAAGTTTTATAATACTTTAGATACACGACATTACGCATGTCGTTCATTCGCTTATACAAAACTTAAAACGAATACGACATAATATTGACAAATAATTTGGTATGTTTTTGTAAATATGGATTAAAATGGAATCGGCTCTGAGCCTAAAACAATTTTCAGTATCTGACATACCATCCGCTTGTCTGTCTGTCTATTTTGCCAAGTTCAATCTAAAATCTCTGTAACATTTTGTGTAGGTAATTCTGTTTAGTAAAACTGATTCGCTGCCAACCTGTACTTTACACACACTAAATCACACAAAACAATATATTTTAGTTACTGTGTGTTTAGTTGCCCTGCAAATACTGACACGATTTTTACATAAACTGAATCATTTAGTGACTCGTAATAATAATTAAGTCGCACTTCAGGTAGTATTCATGTTTGAATGTTATTTAATTTAGATTATATACATATTGCGCACGTCTAATGAAGTATTTATGGTTTTATTAGAAATATATAATAAAAATAAATAAAAATTAAAAAATATGTTGATTTCGGGGTAAACCCATACTTACTGTCAAACCAGAAAGGCACTACTACGACAAACTGGTAGTGAGAAGTCGACGACGATGTTTTTGATGCGATTTTTATTGCACCTATGAAAATAATCAATTTTGTACCGACCATGATTAGAATTGATGACTTAACATTGTGTTTATTTATGACGTGATGTAGAGTGACTTAATTAACTGCAACTATTTTGATTCAAGGAAACGCAGAAGCAATGTTGTCTTGGACTGATCTAAAAAATATTGATATAATTAATATAAAAGTTAATTTACCTGATATTTTTAAGTATCTTGTGTTAGTCGTTATTAACCTTTTAACTTTAGTTATTACAGCCTCGATATCTCAAGGCAATTTTAGTTATTGAGATAAATTCGTATATTCCTAGGCCAACTAACATAGTTCGCCTAGATAATAGAAAATCTAGTTGACGTCCTCAGAAGTTGACGTCTAGAAGCTCAGCATAAAGAACACTTTTTTGTTAGCAGTAATAATTTTAGGTTTCATATCTGAATTAGAAAAATTGTTATTAGGGTTTTCTGTTCAGAATTCTCATACACACGCGGGCACAGTTTTGGGCTTAATATAGGTTAGGTCTAACCTATATGAAGTCTGGAACTGAAGCGCCTGCTAGACGACAATATATTACAAAGGATAGCCTTCTATTACATAGGAACTAATATTATAGCGTGCAAAATATGTCTGTAGAAAATATATACCTACACCTTTCACGAAAATAGGTATAAGGCAATGTACCCACAGATCAAGAATAATCCACGTTTATTAGTCAACCGAAAACGATATTTCCAATATTTGATACTACCTATGGCAACTTTACACATACTGTATTAAATATGTAACATTCGCAGCGATCGGAACATCGTATGTGTACATTATGTAAACCTTTCATTTGTAAATGTTAGCGTTTCCCTTCACAAAGGATTAATGCTATCGCGTGGGTCGTGTGTATTGTCGGCCGCGGTCCGGCGTTGCTACGGGCCGGCGCGGTGGCGGCGGGAGCGGACGGACATAGCTCGATCACTCCTTCTTTCCATCCCATTCATAACGTCTTTCAAACGTCTAACGTTCTTTGTGCCCCCATCGCACTCCTTCCAGTCAAAGCTGTCACCTTTTGTCGCGCGATTCTTCGTCCGCTGTTAAACGCCTTGCACAAATTCAAAAATAACATCGACATATATTTTCGTGGTCCTGTACAAACGTTAGATAAGTTTAGCGTGTTGAATCTTTGTCTAAT
Source organism: Catocala nupta (assembly GCA_963675205.1). Taxonomy (NCBI): domain Eukaryota; kingdom Metazoa; phylum Arthropoda; class Insecta; order Lepidoptera; family Erebidae; genus Catocala; species Catocala nupta. The sequence goes on from OY776081.1 coordinate 19,868,744, forward strand.
GCAAACAGCGGACGTGTCCTGTCCTGTCTCTTATCTATCAGTATTGATCATCAATGGAGACGAATAGCCATAAACCGAATGGTAAACTATAAAATCTTGCATATGCGATAAGTTAAGAAACCGGTTAAAAAAGTAATGTTATCTGGAACATGTTTATTCAACCTAGTCCAGTGGAGTAACGGATCATATACATGATTGTTAATCTTAACATCCCAGGAATAATCCCTGGATCGAGTAAAGTGTGTTAATCCTTTTTATTAAGAACGTCCGGAGTTACACTTGGTATGCACTTCGATCTTAATAATCTTATATAGAACCAAAATAAATATAGCTGTTGAATGAAAATGAATGATTCGGGCTAACCCTTCCTGAATAGTCATAATGCTACTTGTATTAATAATATCTTCAAACAAGCAACCATTACTAACTAAAACCATAAATAAAAGACATATAAACTGCAATATATTTAAAAATAGATACATTTTAAATAACAGATCAATTAATCTGTCTTTTAACTGTCCCATTGTACATTTTTTACTACCAAGTAAATGAACTTGAAGACAAATATAATGGGATCTACGAAATAGTCAAAACGACCTCGTATTTAAAACTTGTCAAAGGGCACTTTAGGACAATATGTTACAAGATCTACCACACAAGTTAAAGCAAATCATTGCGAGCGCATAAAGAAGCCACAGACTACAATGGGTGCTTAGCTTGACATCAAATCGCAATTTTTAAAAAATATATTGGCCCCACTCTCGTGCCTGCACGACGCCGCGACGCGTGCTATTGTGATGCATCCGAATGCATAATTTGTCGAGCACATGCCGTTTTTTACCAAAAAATTTCGATAAAAAGGTGACCTACCCAACGATTATCTAACGGGAATCCGTTGGACGGTATCTATTGAACATTTTTTGACCCGTGGACATTGAACAACAAATAAAATGTCCAGGTGCGAGTTCGCATAAAAGATATTATTATACAAACTATCCTTTGTTAATAAGATTACTATTTAATATTTTATTTCATGTTTTTTTGCCAAAAACATATCTGACGATGGGGTCAATTTTGAAATAGTCCCTTTGTTTGTAAGACGTTGTCATTGTCCGAACTATTTATCATTTTAATATTTAACGAGTTATTACGCGGACAGTTAAAAAGTGCTACTAAAATATTAAAGAAGTTGTTAGAAATACTGTAATATATATAAATATTGTCGAGCAATACGTTGTGTGACACTTACAAGTATAGTTTTTGATAGGGCGCGCTAAGCAATTTGCTTCCCGGGGCGCTGAGGGTCCGTACATGATAGAGTTACTATCGCTGACCTTCCTCAGCATTATTTGAACATCTATTTATAGTAGAAGTTGTGTTTGCCTTTGATTTGATTCCTTATACTTACCACGTTATTTTCAATATAGAGTAAACCTGTTTTAATTATATTTACTCCTGGTATCTGAGAGGTAGACGAACATGTAAAAAAATTGATGTTGGTCAAACGTATGTTCCTAAATTACAATGACTGAAAAAAGTGATTCTTACTTAGCTAAAGCATGGAATTAAAATTACCGGGTAATTACAAACACTTATAAGTTATAATTCTACAAGTCGTTGATGAGACTTTTAGAAACCTGATGATAATCTGTTAAGTATTAAAAATAGAATCAATAAGATAAATAAATAGGATTTGTGAAGTTATAATTTTAATAAGTAATTTTATTGACTCGTGCTTTTTTTTAATTATGGTTTAATATTGAGATAGAAAATACTATTGATTATATTACTGTCTACATGAGTACATGCTTATGTATGTAGTATAGTCTATACCTATACACTTATGCCTAATGTCAGCGAAGGAATAGGCACCTTGTGATAGACATTCAACAGCCAGTGTCCGCACAGCAAATCCGAATTTCCTAAAATAGAATTCATCATGGTTGCGATGAATTCAATCATCATGCAATCACCGTCCAAAGGCAGACGCAATCACATACAAACTCTAACCTTAAATAATAAATCCTTTTTTACCGTCAACATAACATCAAAAAAGCCTTCGCAGCAAATATCAAGAAATAAGTGTAGGTACAATTTGAAGTAGCAGCAACACTGATGGACATTGTCGGGCGGACCTACGTACCCTCGCCTCCTGCCATTGACAACACCTTTGACGCAATCTACAAAACAGCCCTTGCGTAACCTCTCGCAAACCCTCCTCGGACGAGACGTCGAATTTCATACACAAATCAATACAACACAAATGAACTGTTAAACATGTTTCTATTTTCTCTTGTCGATGGATTTCGCCTTATGTTTTAACGATCATTTCTTGCAACTTTATTATGGACTTCTGATGTTTGGTAACAGATACACATCTGTATCTATATACCTACTATTACAAAGCTGCAACGACGCTGTGTCTCGATATTTTTGGAAGACAATACACATTCACTTTTTAGAGGTCTACATACAAAACTATTGCTTTATAATGTACTAGATTTTGCCCACAGTTTCGTTCGTGTAAATATAGGTTAGGTTAGCAATAGTAGATATTTTTTTTCTGGATAATAGGTACCTTATGTCCTGCTTGTGCCCCTGACAAAGTGTTTACGAAATTTCGTGATGATTGGTCGAGTAGTCAAGGCGTAAAAGCGTAACAACAAACAAACTCACATTCGGATTATAATATTAGTTAAGATTATTTATATCAGCATCACACAAGATGTGTGATGTGGTTTCAAAGTTTTGTAGCTTGAAGTTCTACTTAAAATTAAAGGCACGGATAACATAAAAGATGATCAATGAAATTCGATTTTGTATTTGTAGTCCACATTTTTCAGCAGTTTAGATGTAAACGCACCAACAAAACATATTTTTACATTACTTTAGTATGGCGTAAATCGTTCGATGTAAACAGTATATGATAGTTTACCGCTTACATCAGTTTGTAAATGAATAAGAATAAATTACATATTATACCAAATAATTATGAATCGGGCACACAAGCGGGGAAGTCAAATTGCTTATGAGAAAAAGAAAATTCTACAAATCTCTTCAAAGGTTTGGCTAAAGAAATTCAGTTCGCCAACTATGATTCTATACAAGACTCTATTCTAAGTACTATTTATAATTTTTATGACATATAATCTCAGTAACGACTATATAGGTACCCTGTTAAATATTTAATAATCGAACTCAAAGCTTTGGCAAGAATTCTGATTGCTCATGTGTGTGTGTGTAACGCATCTCGTATGTAGCAAAGGTACTACTTCAACACTGCGCAATATGATTGACGTCCGATATCGCCCACAAAAAAATCAACTTAAAGGAAGTAAAAAAATATTTATCGGATTACTCAAATGCAAGGCCAGCTGCGGGACAGTTTGCGGAGACCGCACTTTTTGTACATTTCGCAACAATCCATCAATACTGCATCCATTGAATACTCACTTCCGATCTCAAAAGTCCAATTTCATTTCAATTCGGACGTGTCTAATTCAAAATTCATTAATCTTAAAGCTCACATCTCTCATCGAATCGAACCACTTGTGCATGGTCAGTTGTTGACAGGAAATCGATTAGTTTTTACCTGCCTACCGATTCCCAGAACAATCATTATGATTAAATAGTGCCTATTAGAGTTCAGTTCACACACTGCATGTTAATAAAAATAAAAACGATATTGCTAAATCATGGGCCACTCGTACAATTATTGCAGGCACAAAAATAACGACTTCATTATTTGTCCTTATGATGCAATGACCCATGTGTATTAAACAAAACTTTTTCTTTTTACGTTGAGGAATGCATTGACGGTTACCCCTCCGCGGGGTCGGAGGGGTTATGTCGGACTCGCCGGGGTAAATGAGAAAGATGGAATAAGAATAATGTACCTCCCGGAATACCGACTAAACCCACCACGGTGTTCTTAGATTAAAACCACTATCGACGGGGCTGCGCGAATCACTTTCGCATGCGGTCGCGACCCCGCCGAGGTTTCGGCCAGCCGTTTGAAACGGTAGGCCACTACGCGATAAGACCTAACCTATGGTCACTTCTCGATAAAACTATACTGTCCTCCCCTTAGAGGGGAGACGGACTCGAAACAGAGGCGTGCGTGAGAACACGCACGCTGCCTCTCGAACCTGGTGCTGATCGGGTGGCGGGCAGGCCCACAAAGCCCACCACCCACAGGTTAAACCTCAGGGTGGCTGGAAGTCGTCTTGCACCCCCGGCTCTGCGGTTGGGGAGAGAGTTTAAACGTTTCCTCTCCCGCTCCGCCGCCTCCTTGCCACTGGATCATAGACTCAACTACGGCCGGGAGCGAGAGGGCAACCAATGCGACTGCCGCGATCAATTCACGGCGCTGCGATGCCCAGGCGGGGCAAATCGTCAAAGTGTGCAGCGCCGTGTCCTCAACAACGTCGCGGCAGTCACCGCAGTGGCGACAAACGGGCGTCTCTTGCCGGCGTATACGACACAGGAACTGGCCAAAACAACCGTGGCCAGTCATTACCTGTGTCAGCCGGAAGCTGAGGGCGCCATGTCACCTCTCCAGTCACTCCTCCGTGCCCGGTATTAACCAAAACTATGTTAACTGTATTTTAATAAATTTTACTTAGCGAAGTGTCAGGCTGACTCTAAAGAGTCAGTAATGAAAAACTTCCGAATAAATAACTCAATAATAGACCTAGAAATAATCGTGTAACGTCAGAATTCGCGTTTGAAATGTAAAGGTACCTAATTTATTTCATTTCTCTACATTCATCCCGATATTTTTAAATATGTACATAATAAGGCCACGGGGCTGAAATTAGGTTCTACCAAACCTATTGTGACAAATCGACCCAAATCAATCCTACGAGTGCCCTGATACACAGACTTTTAAAATGTTTCAAAATAACGCACGTTTTTACAAATATCTACAATATTGACATCTCGATCCTTTGAGGTTTTTAATCGGCGTTTCCTGTCCAATATGACATACTGAATAAAATGTTATAGAAAACATTGGCGTCAAAAGAGCATTTAATACAGATTTACCTTTGTGTGGGCGAGAACGAATGTCATTCAAAATTATGACGAACTTTGATCATAAAAGGACAACCATGGTAGGTAGCTATTAAATATATTCTTAAGTATTAGCAATACACGAACACGTGCAATTTTTATTAAGCCCAAGCTAAGACAATTGAAGTAGCGGTAATCCAATATAAAAGCACTACCTAACTAGCGATTTAGTGTTCGCAGACATTTCACTACAAATAACAAACTTTAAACGCAATCTTTTAGTTTATTTAGTCAGTACGTGAAATTTAAATAGGTATCATAATCTTACAGGAAATATGTTTCAAAAACGGCATGACTCAGTTAATTTTGTAGTTCTGATTTTGGATAAATATTTTAAGTATTTCTATTATCACCGTACTCTCTTGATGGTCTAAACACCAACTTAGTTAAAAACAAATGTATGTACATATGTCCACCATTGCAAGTGACAACAAACGGATTGATCAATGGAATCTTGGTAATCAATACTCAATGGAGAATATAATACACGATTATATGGCAGGAATTTTCTGCAAGTACTGTTTTAGTAAGCCTACTTACAATTGAGCAAATAATTACTGAGCCTACACTTCAAACCTCACACCAAAAGTTTACTAAAATATATTTTCTTAAGATCCACATACAAATTTCAGCAATTTATGGCTACTTTCGTTTTAGTGAACAAGTACGTAGCCCGCCTGATGGTAGACAGTTACAATAGCCTATAAATGAAACAAAAAAATTGTGATGAGTAAGTTACATAGCTCCCCTATGTGTTTATACCCAACGTCTGAAATCGGGCAACGCCTGTTCGCAGCAAGAACATACAACATTATTTAGCTATGTCCTTCTGTAAAATGGGTTAACCAAAAGTTGTCACACAAATTGAAAAACGTCTATGTCCAGCAGTAGATCAGGCCGCATAATTGAAATAGATTTTATCTATAATCAATTTTAAAATACAGCATTAAAACTACTTAGATACCTATTCTATTAGGCCTACAGTTTCCACTGTATGTTTATGAGTATCACTTTTTTTATTCTTGGCGTTCATAGAAATGTTTGTTCTTCTGGTGCAGGCTACGTACAACATACAAGTATCAAAGATTGCACAATTATGAGTGGATGGAACTTTTTGCATCGGGTCAACATAAAGCCGCAGAATATTATATTACTCTAGAAAGAAAATATCCTATTTCCGCATCTTCGTACAACAATGTGTGCGCCCACCAACTATTCAAATGCGACGCAGGCGCTGTACACCCAAAAATTTTTTGCTCACGCGAATTAATGGATAACCAAAACCGATGCAAAATAAAAAACAGCCTTATTAAATGTTGGTTTCGTGTAATAACACGTTGGTGGTTTTTGCTTTGTTTCCAAGAGTTACGCCGAGATATCCGGTTACCGCCGTTAAATATTTTGGCTCTCGATGAAAGAGAATCTTGTAGTTTTTCTGTGAGATTTCGTTTTTGCTCAACGAACGCGGAAGTCGACTACACTTATGCAAAAGCTGAATTTCGGAAACGGTTTCGCTTTTATTCCCTCTACGAACTCGTAACATGCAATTACATACACACATCCCCATTCACAGAAGAGTAACGAACTTCTGCAATAATACCTAATTGTAGTCCTTTTGTTATAAACTTCATAATCGAAAAGCTTTTTTAAGTTATAGCGCAGATATTCGTAATTTAACGTATTAAGTCAAATATCTACATTTTGCTGAATTCAAAGAATTTTTGCAAAGGAACATTTATCAAGCCCACAAAGAGAGTAAAACCTCTCTCAAAAGAGGCCTGCTCCGGACAGATTTAATTTGTTGCGAAGGCCTTTATAATTGGAACATAAAGATTGCGAGTAATTAATTTTCGCAGCGAGTCAGAAGCAAAGAGGCCGCGCATTGAGCCTGAGCGCCGGCACCACCGCGCCTAATTAATATTAATGACCCGGGAGGCGGCCGTCGCCACTCGCCTTGCTTCTTCCTTTATCTCACACCTACACAGACGAGCTACTTTCAGTCTGATGCCTTTGTACTCGTTTACAGGACGTGCTGAAGCAACGACAGCTTACTAGTAACCTGCACCGACGACCACGTATGTCGAATGTGACGTATGAGCGAATAAACAAGAGGGAGATAGGTCAGCTTATCCGTAACCTCCAGCAGTAGTCTCTGCCTACCTTTCTAATAAATAGAGTGGACTATATATGTATGTAGAAGGACATGTGAAGTTCGAGATAGCCGCGGTGTTCCTCGAGCGAGTATGTAGGCGTTCTCGGGACATTGTTTGATTAGATATGTGCGAGGATGGATAGGCGGGCGGGGCGCGGTGACCGATGAGACGACGCTAAAAGCCGGACGGAAGCTACGGACACCCGACTCAGGTTACACCAACCGTGGGATACGACGCAACTACTCAGGGCTGATACTACACATATACAGTACAATAAAATAAACACATGTAGGTACTAACACCGTTTGTTGAAACTATACAGTTTCTGAACGGCAACGCATACCTGTTTAATGGTCAGTATTGATAAAATAGTCAGTTTTAGTTATTAACATTTAAATAAGTTTTTTTTTATTTTTTACTAACACAGTGAGAACTACGTCTTATTTTGCTAATATAAGATACCAGCTTGTTTAAAAATTATGTAAATCGCAGTGTTGGAATTGATCTTGCAAAACATCTTGAAAATCGTAATAATATACTCGGTGGTAAGCGAAGTGCGTTGATATCAAAGAGATGTATCTCTAATAATAATTTTAATGGCTGGTATAGTTAGTAGATGGAGCACTCCGAATAGATATACCTAGTATATTGACAGATATACTACCTGTCAAACAGTACTCCAGATACCTATATAAAATCATAAGAAATTGAGTGTAAATTTCATAGTTGCTAGGTGGCAACCCTGTTATTATTGCACAAGATGAGCGATATTCCGCGAGGTCTTCCTGCGGTCCATATGCGAGGCGTCTCTTCCACACACACTTAGACGTTGTATAAACAAAAACATACAAGTCACACATAGCTTTTTGTTCACACTCTTCATGATCTTGAATCTGCGAAGTGCAGTTTGGTTATGAGTTTATTAAGCGATCCTGTTTGTATTCTTTAAAGTAAGTATTTTAAAGAAATAAAGTATTTATTAAATAAAATAATCAGTCTAATTTCAATGGGTCTAATATCATTGATAGACACATTTGGGTAGTTATTGACTTAAGTATTCGCCTTAACTTTATAAAAACCGGTAATGTACATTGTTTTAACGTTGGTAGAACAATCGCGGCATAACTGGAACACGTTTATATATATTGTATATATTCGATATTTGTAATATTAAAGTAGTTGGTAAGGTGTTGTTTGATATTAAGTATCTAAAGAAAATTTTATTTATATTTTTGTACTTATTCATATTTTGAAGACGATAAATTTAAGAACGCTTAACATATGATGTGATACAATAAACTATCTAACAATAGAAGGATTAAGCTCTTAAAGATTTATATATGAATAATAAAGAAAACATTAGGAAATCAGATAAGTGATCTTATCTTACTGTATGTAATCGTATAGTAATACTAGTAATCCTGAATTATGATTATTGCAGAGTGCTAGGTTTAAGCTGAATGGTTCTGAGAAATAGATTTGCACTCATATTTGCTGCGGTGATGCCTGGGCTTAGCAAAATGTAACAGGACTTTTATTAGAAAATGCGTGATACCAGATACCAGCACTGAGTTTGAAAATAAGTAAGATGAAATGAGACCTAAATCATAGCTTACGAAATGTTGGTGTAATACACGTGTGTAGATATCCTTTGCGGTTATACAAGCCTAAGTCTATGTAATGCTAAAATATTTGGCTACACGGATAGCATAGTGGATTAAGTGATCGCCTCGCCACTGCCCTCGCGCCGAGTGTTGTGGGTTCGATCCCCACGTACGACAAAAAATTGTGTGATCGAAAAACAGTTGTTCCCAGTCTGCGTGGTCTTTATGTCCGTTGTTAGAATGTTTGTAAAGTCTTCCACGAAACATGAATTATTGCTAGTGCGGGAGTCGCCTTTTAAGAAATATAACAGAAAAGAATAAAAGATATGAGGATATAATCACATACTGTATTTTTCATTTTATTTAAATAACAGTAATGGTTTTAATTATTATTTTACCTCATATATAAATGCTATATGGAGATTTTGAAACCGAGTCTAGTCTAATAAATGTTTTGTAAAGATAATTATTCGTATACGTTATGAAAGCCTTCATTATCTACAGCATCTTTATTATCCAAGTAAGCGTTACTTTTTCTCATTTTTATGAACAATGCTTTTTGTAAATTTTCTTATAACGATGTTATGAGCTTATTTATAAATAAGACCAGGTTACGGAATACTGGAAACCATAGAATATAATCTCAAATGACATAAAATATAATGCTGCTATATTGAACGTAATTGTTAAAATTTCACTTACTAAGCATTATTGATACAAAAAACTAATATTTCAAATATTAGTTTGTATCAACAATGCTAATTTAAAATATTAGTTTAATACTAATGTAATCAGATAAGTAATTAAGTTTATTATATTCAGAAATTGTAAGACGCACTTATTGAGTAAACTCTCTGTATGAGTAATTATATGCTTCTTACTTACGTGAATTATGTTATTTGAAGCTCGATGATACTATTGATTGATATTGATGGATAACAGCACGTTACATTGTAAGAAAGGGGTGGCGATTTTTTTAATCAGAAACTGTTGTCTACCGTCCACAGTTTCAGAATCATACTGCAATTGTCAATTTGTGTGTGATTGTCAAAACCCACGAGGTCTCGGGTTCAATTCCCAGGTTAAGCAAAGTGTTTTGCAGCATTTTGTGCAGCAGTCGTAATGTAACATCTTATATTGTATTTTGCTTATTATGATCATTCTCCACCCCCGTGACCTACGTTTACGCTTAATGCTAAAAATAGGTAATACCCGGTTTGGGCAAAGTACGGTTGGGTATCCGTTATCAAATTTTCAGGCGCAGCATGAAGTCCAAATCTGGCAAACGTAAGTTATGGCTTTATATTTAAAGCAGTTATATGTCAAAAGTATTTACTAACTGATTACTTAAATTAATGGTAAAGTGAAAATAGCAAGCAAACCTTATGATAAAAGACTTTTCTAGAAAAGAAATATACATATAGTTATCTGTATAACTAACTACTAAAGTACATAACGCTGAATACATTTTCCAATATTTAGGTCAAAAATACCGCCACTTGAATTCGATAATTTTGTTAAAAGCGGCGTTAGTCAATAGAAATAGTTAAATGTAACATTTCGCGCGGCTACACTGGCACAAAAACCGAAGCAAATGTAGGTAAGAAGGTTATAATCGAGCTTAAAGTGGGTTAAGCAAAAAGCGGCATATGTTTTATTGTAAAAAATCCTTTGAATGGCGCTGTGTGCACGTGTGCCAGCACTCGAGTGCAGGCGAGCGAAAGTCTTCGCGTGCACCGTGCACCGCGCATGCGCGCCACACGGGTTAACTGTTGACATTGATATACACAATACCAAGGATTAACCTTCACGCCGAAATTAATCATCATTCTATAACATTATCAAATATTCACTTTTAGTCATAAAAAAGCTACTTATATATTATCAAATGGTCATAGATACTTGATAAGATATGCAAAAGTGTTATGAGATTGATATAAATGAACGTAAAACAGGATTGAAACAAAATGAAATCAGTAGTTTCTACCCCTTTGGGTATAGGTATCAATCAGTGTGTGATTTATAAAAGAGAATACTAATTTTGTGTTTTCCTTTATAAATGGTGCACTGTAAAGTTAAACAAGACAAAAATCTGATTTATTTACTTACTAAGTTGTCGCTACGTAATGAGACTTTTATAAAATAAACACAGCCAATAAACACATTTTAAATATAAATGGTATACTTGCATGCCATGTATTTAAATCTGAGGTCTTCACCCAAACACTAAAATAGCTAAAGTCAAATCTATTTTTAAAAACGACCAGCTGATGTTTTTAAACCAGTTTGTTATTTTATCCCCCTTTAGAGGTAAACCATCGGTTAAACACTTCACCGGATCGTTGTTATAGAAACGGATTTATGAAACGCCTCATAGGAAATGTTACTGTATGTAATAAAATCGATTCGTTCCTTAAATAAAGAGAGCTTGCATTAGCAAACATCACAGTATGCCAGATATGCCTTTGCATGTCTTCATCATAAAACATATTACAATTCGATTGTGATACACGTAAGCTGTTTTTTATATGATGAATTTAGGTATGTTTTTGTTTTGCGTAAATTTCAATAGTTCTCACACTCTTTCGGCTTACGATAGAAACGATCGAAACAAAAGATATGCTGAGTTCTTATGCTTACTTAAATACCCGTCATGCTACTCACGCCATGTTGTCATTTACTATGAACCTCGACTTGCGATGATTCTGGCGCAACTCTTTTGCTTCATTCACTTCCATTACATACATTCTTCAGGCACGCTCTACGATTTATGTATATATATTTATTTACTCTTAAACTGGGCTCTCTCCCGATTATCTACGATAAACTCCTGTTTTCAGGCTAGGCTTTCATAAGAAATCTGGTGAGTTTATATTCGTAAAGCATTGTCAATCCTTATAAATGCAAATGTGAGTTTCTTTGTTTGTTGCGCTTTCACGCCTTAACTTTTCGACCGATCATTGTAAAATTACAGTACAGAAAAGGACACAGCAAGCAACAACGCAAGCAAACACAGAAAAACTGAAAGAACTGGTCCCAAGCGAAGTCACGAGCGAAAGCTAGTAAGTGTATGTGTATTTACTAATCGTACAAAGAAACGAGTTGTATCCAGATTTGTACAAAACTTTGTATATTTGTTGACTCTTCTTTGTGCGTCTGCTAGTTTAGTTACAATTCTCTGCGGTCTCGAGGTGCAACGAAGCGGCAGTTTGCTTGCGTTACCCGGAACCACTACACTGTGAAATCACCCGTTCACTAGCCATTGTGAAGAGATTCTACACATGCCGACAAAGGTACTTTAAGGCATCACTGGCTATCCTAACAAGCCGATACATACAAATATATGTTTAATACGACACTTATCCACTCGAAGCCAAATATGCTATCTATTGAATTCAAAAAGAATTTGGTCGATGATAATTTGGCATAATTTTGGTTAGAAAATTGTAAACTTTGTGGCGTATTCGTCAAAGTTAAAAGATCTCAGTGCGTGCAATTTATATTCATAATTATTATTTAACCTATTATGGTCTACAATTTGATTTTCTTGTCAAATTAATGATAATATATTGAGCAGATTTGATAGATAATTCTGTGTACAATGCCGAACTGCGATGAAATATACATCCTAGGGTAATTTTTTGTATACCTTTTGTACCATTTATTTTAGATCGAGTCCAACTTGAAAAGATTCGACTAGGTGATAAACTAGGCATAAAATTTAAAAGTTTTCGGCAATTTCATCAAAGTCAAAAAGATGCGTCTGGTTGCAATTTTATGTCCATTTTTATTATAATCCTTATTGTATTAAGTTTAATGAATAAAGCTAAGCACATCAGACAAAGGATTTGAAACCTTTTGTCTTAATAAAATTAGTTTTAACAACTATATTGGTGTAATAAAAAGAGTAGTTTATTAGAAACATATTTATACAATTTTTGTGTAGGATAGTAGGTAGTTAAGTAATAAATATTTGCAACCTTTTTACAAAACGGTTACTGAGTATTGGGTTGGATTTTTGACAGAGAGAAAAGGAGAAAGATATTTCCTCTCAATTAACATGGAACATTATTTAAGTTGATTGAATTTGAAGTTGAAGCAGCAATTCATGAGGAATCTTTAAGAACAATAAATGTATGCATGGACTATAGTGGTTTAAATAGATAAGTAATAATAGTGATCACATATCCAGTTCCTATGTAACCACGTGAAGATATGAGGACAATTGGAATGTAACTGGAGCCGGTCGCAATCGGATCTGACAAAAGACGCCATCGAAAGTGCAAGTGTTGCAATAATACTTCATTTCCACTATTCCAGTCTCGCATTCCGATATTTTTTCTATCGCACATTCGTTTTGTTTGGCCGTCAGACTCGAGTTATAAATGATCGAAACTACGATATCGATTTTCAACGGCATATCGATATGTAACATATCAATACTAGTCGTTCATTTTAATTTAAACTCTGTTTGACTCTCGTAAAGTCTACTTTGCTTGTTCGTCGACATCGACAGAAAGAAAAAAGTAGTTTACCTGAATACAAAGGGGAGATTTAGGTAAATTTGCTCGCAAAAACTATTTGGATAAATACAATTAAATGTTGTGCAAAATGTATAAAAATAATAATCCCTACAAAATGATTTTACCCATTATTCTATAATTCCTTTTCCTGCTGTTTTTATTTGAATATTTTTGCCGACGAATTATATATCAGGAATACTTTTAATCCATTTTATACCTTTTATTTATATTTGAAATTAAATAACATAAAAGTTATCCCGTCGATATTTTTCTTAATAACCGTGTAGATAATTGTACTTAATTGATGAATTTCTTAATTAATCGTCCCTTAGATTTGAGGATTTTATTTTAATAAAATACATTGAAATAAATTTAATCTATATTTTAATTATTATAAGTGATCTACCATCAAAATTACACGTAAAAGACAAAGAATAACACCAGTACCACTCAACTCCTAGTAATTAACAATTTTGTAGAAACGAACTAAGCACTTGTAATAGGAAATGAAGCCTTGTGTCAAGATCTCGCTTTACGTTGAAGTATGTTGATAATATATGTTATATAATAATATTTCTGCCTAAATTGATAAATCCTGAAGCTTGTTTACAATAGTCAGAGAGATAACTAACAATAATGACACCAGCGATGATATTATATAATATAAAGATGTTACTATAAGTTCGATAAATAATTTATAATAAATTAATCTATATAATTCTATTGACGCATCTCCTGACTATAAATAAACAATTTTCAGCACAGAAAGCTATTACAACCTTAAATCAGGTTAGGAATGCCAAATTTTTGTAAAATGAATAAAATATATTAGGATTGGAGAGCTTAAATAAATAGTATTTTATTAATAAAAACAGTATTATTTATATTACTTTCCTATTTTGATACTTATTTTTTTATCGTTTTGTACAATTCAATAAACTGTTGCCATTAAAGGCACCGGATCCAGCTATGATATGAACAGTATTCTGCATACTTTTTCTTTAATAGAACAGTAAACAGTATTTTCAAACTTCAAAAGTATAATAATATTATTACACTATTCACGTAGTACCTTCCACCGAGTCAAAATCTTCTATAGGTCTAGGGAATCTTTATTTCGACGTCTGCCAACATTTGTTTTAGTAATTATTATTTCATTTAATATTTATGTTCGCCATTGATACTTCTGAGATTTTTGTCGACTGTGTTTTAGGAGGTACATAATTATGTATGTTTCACCTCGATAGTAGGCTTTCCTCTATTAAAATTCTAGATGTTGTAACCTTCTTTAACGTGGAGAGATGACAACTAAACAAAATAAAACATCCATATTTATTTAATATGTTATGATTAGAGACCATATTTGCAATGCAACACAATATAACATACATCGATAACATAAACAACGATGACATTTCTGATGATAGTTAATAATAATGATTATGTACATATAATAGAGATTAATAGTATAAAAAAACCTGGCAATTAATTATGAAAACAATATCGAAATGACCACATCTTGAAATCATAACATAACTCACAAGTTTTTTCAGTACGTCCCACATGTATTTATATTTCCAAGGACAAGATAGAAATTGATACCTACTGCATACTTATTGAAAAACGATACATCCTTTCATTGGAGTATCCCGAAGGCGAGTAATTAACCCGACTTTTTGTGGCCGTCGTCCCATATTCATTTGATTTATTTTAGGATCTTTGGTAAAAGAAGAATTTGCGAAATATTGCAGCCCATTCGGCGCAATGATCTGTGGTACTCAAACTTTTACTTTTGTATTTACTATTGTACACTGATGCAATACAAACACTTCAGTTTTTACTTTTGATTTTTGGTTATCATTTGTATATTGATTATCCTTATTTAACATTGTACATTTATATGTGGCTTGATAATATTGTACTTGTCAATATTATCATGCTACATATTATGCTAAAATGAAACATAATTCTTAGCGATAATGGAAAAATTTCGTAACTAAGTATATTTTCTGACGAACTGCGAATATTTATACGTTCTTTAAGATTGCTATCCCCAGTATCAATTAAATAATTAGCTAAGCGAGCAGTTCTCCAACAAATTATTTTTTGAATTGAACCTAAATATTACATTTGTCTTATCCTGAAATTATACATAGTTTCATCGTCTCTAAGCTGAAGGAGGAGAAATTCTTTAACTTACTTAAGTCGTACTCAATTATATAAACGTAATCAATAACACCACCAATAAAACTTTGAGAGCCACACACGTATGTCGGTGGATCCCTTGAACGGAGGCGATTCCAAGAAAGTAGTAAAAAGCGCAGGTATAGATCGAGAGTGAAAGGGTCGATGCAATACGAGAACCGCACAGTTTCACTTCTCTGCTGACCTTCTTGTTTTTGTGTCGACTATCAGATGCGCCACGCCGAGCCTGAAGCGAATCTTAAGTAGAAACACGTGGGAATAAGCTCCCTTCGAGAGCTGATCGACCGATTGCGTTATTATTTGCATTCTATGAATTTCGGTTGTCAGTAAGGACTTTATCATTTTGTGAACGCCCCGATCGATATCTTAGTTCTATGCTGAACATGAGCTATGCTTGCCTGCTCGTTGATAAAATGCGAGTGCCACAATACGAGGAATCTGTCTATAAAAAACAAAGCTTTTAAAAAAATATTATGCTGATCCCGTCAAAATATAGGTTTAAGTACTTAGTGTTTTAAATTAAAAGCTCTTTCATCAAATAAGGCCAATCTATATAGCCTTTAATATGAGATTAGTTCAATGATACTGTTTTTTATTACAAAATAAGATTTCATAACTTAAGGTATGGTTGCCAGATGATACAGTAAAGTGTCAAGTTTTTGAAGCATCATTAATATCATTATGCTTCCCAAAACCTTATAATTTTAATAAGAACAGTTAAAGTCAACCGAAGTAGTTCTTTTTAGCTAGTCAAAAGATATTTTGATATGCTTAATTATATTTTATAGATTTTATCGGCTTTTAATCTGCTTCTCATGTTTTATCCATGCTTATTCCAACATGTTGTTTACATTATTGAAGTTGACATTAGATAATAAGTAGAAAACAAGTTATAATTTAAACCAAATTAAGTAGAGACACAGTTTTATTTTACCTACACTTCAACATAAGATAACACAATAAATTATAATATCAATCGTTTATATAATTAAACATACATATTTGATACTTTCTTTATATATCAACAAAATCTGACATCAAACAATACGGTGACAACCCAGACAGTCAATTGCGTAATAGTTAAATTTAAAATGTTATAATGATTGGCAGTGGTAAGTTCCCACGCGAATTCACATGTTTCTATTTAAACACTCGATCGAATGGTCCCTTTCTTAGGTAAAATTTGAATGTTTGACGTAAAATGTTATTTGCGCAAACCTTTTACAAATGCGATGTATGGTTGTACTTTCTCGCATCGCATCGTGGGAATGCAGGTGAGGAAGGGTTCGTGCATAAATCGATACATTGTTCGCCCCCGATTTCAATTCGGTTGCACAAAAGTGAACGTCGGCCATTGTAGCCACGTCAAGTGATGTTCGGCTAATAGATAATTTATGGAGCCGCCAGACCAACCTTTAAAATATTAGGGTTGTTTGGGTCTTCAGTGACATACCATATATCTCCAATCTCATATTTAAAGATTTGGCAAGATAATTTGCTTCGGCCTCTTTGTTGCCAACCTGCTATCGTTTCTCCGTGCGTCATTTTTAATTGCTGGCTTTTGTTTCTTGGATCTATTTTATTCATACAAAGGACGTAATAAATTGATGTTGTTAAACGCACCTGTACTTTGTGATTCTTTTTTTAATAGGTATTATGTTTCATATAGTTATAAGCAGCGATAGCTCAGTGGAGCGACCAACAGACTGCAGTGCAGAGGGTCTCGGGTTCGAACCCACGTCGCGCACCTCTGACTTTCAGAAGTTATATGACTTTTCGAAATTATGTGCGTATTGATTGACAATTATCGCCTGCTCCGTGCCTAGCACGTTAAGCCGTCGGTCCCGGCTGACATAAACATCTATGGCAGCCGTGATTGGAATGTCAGTGCCCTATAATATCCTGACACTGGTCTAGCCTTAGGGTATCGTTAGCCTTCGGGTTGCGGAGGTCAGGTGGCAGCCGCTCCGCGTAAAAACTGATATCCAGTCAAATCCGGTTAGACCAGAAAAGTCGACCCCAAGTGACTTGGGAATAATAAAGGCTTGGGAGAAGATGTCTCATATAGTTAGTTCTCTTACAAAATAGACTGGATTGCGAGTGTTGCAGTTTTGCAATACTCAAAATGCTTTACCTTTGTACTTAAAGGCTTCCGATTTATAATAGTAAGCCTATCGCAATGTTCAAGGTATATGCATATTTGGATTTGTCGTCAAATCGTAAAAAATTAAAATTGTTACTTCTGTAATAAAATAGTTAGTATATAAATCTTTATTATGTATAGTGGCATAGGGGAGACATTTTTGTTAGATATTTTAAACATTTTGAAATAAACTCTTATTAAACTAGATGCATCGTTCAGTGACCTTAACAGGTTATATTGTATGAAATATAGAAACTGAGGATTTATTGATTACTTTTTATAAATGTTACTTATAGAAATTAAGATCTACTATTAATATACTGTAGATATAAAAATACTGCTTCCGCATAAAGAAATGGTATAGACAATATACCATAAGCTTTTTCTGATAACCACAAAAACATACATTACACATCATTATATGCTCCTTCATGACAGGAAGATAAATTTAATTCATAGCAAATGCAATTTTCTTCACATTCACCATTGTTTAAACCTCAATAAATTTTCTGTAGTCAACAATCAGGCAACATCTACATCGCGATAATGGCGCGAGCTTAATCCGTTTAAATGTAGATGTGTTAGGGAGTATTACGACTGCGTTGACAAGCTCTCGAAACGTTCACCGAACGAGCAAGGTGTTACGTGCCTAATCCCCGTGTACGTCCAGACATCACGTCACACCGCCCGCCACGCTTTCCCTTACTTTATGACACTTGCATAAACGTAAAATCAACAAAAGTTAATTTTAAATGTCAGCAGATTAACGATAATGCACAAACGTTTCGTGCAAACATTAATAATCATGTTATTTGGCACGCACGTGCTCGTAATGTTAATCACGCATTTAATTTATCAAAAAGTCCGTTGTATTTATTAGACCAAGATTCATATCATTCGATTTCGATGTGTGGCACATTGAAATCGAAATTTCCTTCGGCGAAAATACAATGTTACCAATAGGTACCTATCATTGTTTTGGTATATTGTACCAAATAAAATTGAAATCAAACTGCCTCTTAAAGACTTCCTAGTTTAAGTAATCTCTCTTGCATAGACATCATACATATTACCTCATGGGGAGGCATCCCAAAATCGGTTATTCTTCCAATTGAAAGAGCACAACGAGCACTCCTAAAAGTAGCTACACATCGACATTTTCGCTATCCCACATGCCTTTTGTATCAAAATTCTAAAGTACTAACAGTTAGGCAGCTTTTTATAATACCGTACTAAAACAACATACTACACTTGATTATATCTCGGAACTAACTAACACTAAGCGACGGAAAGATATCGTTTGTACTACTCAGTCTCAATCTAAGTATATTTTTACCAATAGGTTTTTCGCATTTTTAGGTCCATTTCTATATAATAATATAAACAAAATAATTACGGTTTATGACAAAAATTATGCTAACACTAAGCAATTAGTTCAACAATATTTACAAATCTTGAACTACGATAAACTGAAAATTTGATGACTGTTGTTTAATAAGTGTTACGCAATAAGATAACTCTTTAAGTAGTCATAGTAATCACTTAGTTTATAATGTAATTCGTGAGTTTTATATACTAATAATAATGTTTTATAAGTATTTTTTTAGAATTTATCTCTATATTATACAGTATGTGCCCTTAATGCCTGTGGCACAGGTTTACCCTAGTACAGGCACCCCTTATTATTTCCTTTACGGTGTAACCTAAGCTCTGTATCATTTTGTACGAATTTAAGTTGAATAAATGATTATTATTATTATTATTATATAAACAGCTAAGTAGTAACTATGTAGTATTACTATATTCGAATGCAGTTATACACGACATAGTAACTACTTTGCGAAGTCAAAGATGCAGAGCACGTATTTATGTTTAGACTCATTTGAATATAATTCAAATTCAATTACGCACATCGCTACTATGTAATAGGCCTGAATTAAGACATCGAGTGTGTTAAGCGGCAATCAAAAGAATGACACTATTATTATTTCTATTTGTATACTAATAAGGGTATATTAAAACAAAAAGTAAGGCAATACCTGTGCTCTTATGACGAGCAAGTAAATAAAATTATTACTAAAAATACTTACAATATGCCAGTCACTCGATCACGATATCAATCAAAATCATTATTACACAAAACTGCAATGTATTATTCAGTTGCAATGTCATGGCGGTCCAATAGCTACTGTGTTATAACTATATTTAATACATAACACTTATATACGTATGCCATTATGATTTATGTTTCCACTTAACCCCATCGGACGACCCCTTTCAGTATAACAATTAACCCAACCCTTTCACTTTTAAAAGGGCACCGCCCTATGTAAAGTCGGCACGTAGATGATGCCACGGATTTATTTATATCCTAACCCTTTCACCCAATCAAAACGCGGCATGCGCTGATAAAAAAATAAATAAGCCGTCGCGGTAAAAAACTTAAAAGACGATCGCGAGGCGGCGCGCGCGCGGCTTTGGTAGGGGTCTAATAATAACCCTTTCGCTATGGTAGGGTTAACAACCAATCATGTGTAAGGCGGGGTTCATCTGTGAACGTTCGTTTTTTCTTCTTTTTAAATCGTCTGTGAACTTTGATTAACATCAAGGAGCTTTGTTCTCTTTTGTCGGATATCGCGTTACAAGTTCGGAAACCTGTTTAGTGAGAATTAAACCGATACAATGTGCTGTAACATGTATACTGGTGATTTGGTTTATTTTGAATGAACGAAACTCTGAATCGGTATTTAAAAACCTAGTTTTATAGTAGATAGTTTAGTGGTTATAGTATTTCTATTTACATTTCAATTTATACATTAATATGTCCGTTGCTGAACTAAACTTATATCAAGATTAAGCGGTTATATGTTTGAACGTGCTAATCTCAGGAATTATCAGTCCGTTTCAAAACATATTTTTTGCGTTAGGTAGCCCGTTTTTTAAGGTAAGTAAATATCTATGTCTATACTCTATACTAATATTACAAAGAGGAAAGATTTGAAGTTTTGTTTGTAATTAATTAACTTAAAACAACAGGACAGATATTAAAATATTTTGCCATTAGAACATTTTCCATAAGTTACATAGGCTATATAACATCACGCTGCAAACCACGGAACGGAGCAGTACCTAATCATAAACGTGGGTAGATTATATAACATGATTACAATAGGTTACATAATTATACAATAGGTTATATAACATTACTATTGATGACTAGAGCGCAGAGACGATAATCGTTTTGTACCATAGGTGAAACCGCAGGACACAACTAGTAAGTTATAAAACACTATAAAACTGAAGAAACTAGCACAACCACTTTCCCTTTAAAAGTGATATTTTAAAACACTCAACGTTTTTATAATAAATCCCATTAATTTCAAATAAAGAATAATTTTATATGGCAACAATGGCTTTCGTAGGTTTTAAAGATAATGAATGGCTGTAATAAACTTTTAAATTTGGAACCATTGTCGATTGTCAAAGTATGGCAAAATTTTAGGAATGAAATTCTACCTTTAGATTTTATAAAAATAATTCGGTCACATAACTCACGCACAGACTGTATACATATTATAGCTGTAATTGACGAAATCGAATATTTGAATACACGAAGATTTCAATATAGATTATGACTAGTACCTATTTCATAAAAAAATATTGTAAACTGTCAAGACGCTTGGTCCGGCAATACGACGCTATGTAACGTAAATAAACATTAGGCAGCAAGCAATGACAGAAAAGATTTACAAACGTGTGACGTCAAAATAAATGTAGCCAATCAAAACCGTTTACGATCATATGGTTTCAAACAAAATAAATAAACTTTATTTTGGGGTTTCAGTAAAAACAATAAATATCTCTATTATTGCGAATTGCTTTTACAATGCGTATTCTACGCGGATAGCAATGAATAAATCATCATTTTCGTATAGTCAAATAGTCTATTGTAAGGGGTTGACGTCTACTGAGCATCATACCAGACTCTCTGCTACTACTTAAAATTTCGTAACAAGGAAAACCTAATAACCGTAGACTATACGATTCATGGCCAACAAAAACCGTAGAGCGAACTAACTGCTGGTATCCCAACGCGACATTCAACTGCAGTATAAAGAAAGCCCGGCCTACATACTTATACGTATATAGGTATATGTATATAATGAATCCTAGTTAAACACAATGACAGCAGTACACTCGAAGGTTGCCATCGTGGTAGTATAAAATGTTCCCGCATAACACAACCACAAATGAATTAAGTACAGTCACCCTCTCCCATCAATTGAAGACAACCGGCCACACTGCAACCGTACGCTCGACCACAAAAGTGATATTAAAACGTATTAGTTTCGCTGTCTCATTACTTCGCTTGTAACTTTGTTAGTGCATTAGAGAAATATGAAATTTAAAAGAGAAAATTTAATGCTTGCTGCTTGTTGCCGCACATAAGTATCTGAAATTAAATTTAATAGAAGTGCATGAGTATTAAGCTCGACGTCGCCCTTATTATTTGCCTATAAAATACTGCCTAGTACCTATAGAAGCTTTCAATATATCAGTTTAAAATAAACTAATAACTTTTCGTTTATTTTCTTTAACGTAAATAGATATAAGAATGATTTTTTATGGGTAGGAAGGCTGGCACAGCATACAAGCGATCGCCTTGCTGCCAAGGGTTTGGGGTTACAGAATCCACGCAGAGCAATTATTTGTATGATCCACAATTGAGTGCTTTAAGTCTGGGTGTACTTCGTGTCCGATAAATGTATGTGTTTGTAAAGCCCCGCGACACAGATTTTAATACTAGAGCAAGAGATGTTTAAAAATATCACCCTTTGCAGACTGTCAAATAATCTAGAATTTTGCTTACACGTGCCTATTATACGATGTTTGTACTACAAAATAAATATAAACGAAAATTTAAAGAATAAATTATTTTTTATTATAATTTGGATTGTAAAAAGCTATAAATACTCAAATTTAGAATTACTGATATTCAGGACCAGCAATCTCTTTGCGTTAACTAAGTTTTACTTGAGATTATTAGAACTTTTACATATGTTTAAGAGGATTTTAGTGTTTAACCTTAATGGATTCCAAGGCTCATATACAAATATACAATCTAAATATAAAATATTTAACCACATTTTAGTTACATAATCAAATGGGACCAGCTTCGCTGTTCTCCTAAAAACATTTCTCGTCGATGTACTCAACGTCGAGCTCGTCTTTGGAACAGCTTAACAAACGAGAGAGTAGCGCTGATTCAAACGGTATTCACAAATGCATTTATGCTCGTCGACGAAATCGAGGCTTTGGAGTAAGTTATCTCTAATGAAAATATTAAGAGTGAAAAAGTGTATAATATTCAACCCTGTTTATGTATTTTAGCAAATTGGAATATCTAAGAAAAAAAGGAATTTACACTCTGTTAAGTAGTTCAGTTTTACAGCCTAGAACGCGTGTAACAAATTGCAGTTGGGTGTATACCAGTTTGAAATAAACTGATCTTTCATCGCTGCGAAAGCATTGTAGGCAAGTAAGGGTGTTTTAATAGAATAGCAAGGCAGTTATTAACCCACGGGTAGAATTCTTAAACCATCTAAAGAAGTTTTATTCGATTTAATAACTTGGGTTGGTAGACTAGTTCTGAAATATTGTTGACTATCATTAAACTGACAAACAACTTAGTCAAAATTGGAGTACTTGATGTGGTTGCATTTCTAGATCTCTTACTGCCTTCAGTGGTAGACGAACCAGTGATACATCTATACTCCATTTGGTTAGGTACCTAACTTAAGGTAAACAACAGTGACTGTTTACACAAACACATATTAAAGAAATAAACTACTGCTTAAACTAACGGTTCAATTGATTTATTATTCTTTATTGTTGTATTTACATTGTTCTTTAGCAGCATTTTATTTTTAAACTTAGTTTTTAGATAATAATAATAATATTCTACCACATACACACAACACCATCTAGCCCAAACTAAGCAGAGCTTGTACTATGGGTACTAGACAATGGATAAACATACATATATACTTTTTTTTTTATAAATACGTACATATTATACATAGAAACATCGAGATAAAAGACACATCAAGATTGTTTACTTTGAGTTAAGTACCTAACCAAATGGATTACTTATAATGGTAAACGGTGATAGTGGTATCGACTTGACAATGCTAATAGAACTCTACCGAACCGCCAACGTTAAAGAAAGAGGGAACGGTTAGTAAAAGATATATATTTAAAATTAATTCACTTGTGTACACAAGTATACTCACAATTTGTGAACACATATTTACAAATTATCACTTATTCCGTTTATGGAGATACATGTTATTATTATTGATACGATATCCTTTTTAATGGTGCTTACAATTATTCTAATTTAGGAAGTCAACATCTAAAGTATATGATAGCACATTTGTGGTGCTAAACATTTATAGAAACAAACGGAATATTATAAATGCGAATGTGAATTTGTTTCTTTATTTATAATATAATAATATTCTATCACACACACATAACACCATCTAGCCCAAACTAAGTAGAGCTTTTTTGTAAATACATAGAAACACCCAGACCAAGACAAACATCCATGTTCATGCACACATATGTTTGACTTGTGCGGGAATCGAACCCGCGACCTCAGGCGTGGCAGTCGGTTACACTTAACACTACGCCGCCGATTTGTTTGTTACGCTTTCAGGTCTTAAGTCGAGTACTTAAGACTGATCTGTTATATCGCATACACGTTGTCAGGGGCACATAAAGGAAAAGTAAAAAGTACTGTGCTTGACGGATAAGAATTTATTAACATAACCTACATTAATACGAGCGAAGCTCTGAGCAAAATCTAGTTTTTAAATAATGTGAATGGGTGTTACTGCGTGTGTATATTGTTGCCTCGGAACCATGAGTGTTGCTATTGTTAATGACACCTTTAAACCAGTTTTATTTACGATGACATATTCGCTTTTTGTCAATTTTAACTTTGATATTAAGTGTTATAGTCAGACGAAGAGTGTGTCCAGCTTTGCCTCTAATTACTTATTTATTTATTGCTAGTTTTACTACCTGTGTCCACAACTTTATACGCAACCCGCGTTTATGGTTACTGCGCCGCCCCCGTGATTCGTAGCGTGATGTTATATAGCCTATAGCCTTCCTCAATAAATAGGCTATCCAACACTAAAAGATTTTTTTCAATTCGAACAATTAGCGCGTTTAACCAAACAAAGAAACTCTTCAGCTTTATAATATTAGTGTAGATAGTAGGTACCATTTACTTGAAATAATAGTGTTATCGCGTATATAATAGCAACGACAAATACACATATCACTTTAAATACTAATAAAGATAGACCGTGTGGTAAATTTCACACGAACCGTATGATAATGAAAGGGGATTATACAACAAATTACTTTAATACGTCCCAAACAATGTCCGGCAACTTGATTGAATTAAAACTGTTACAAAAACTAGTTATAGCAACATAAACTACGGTGAATAAGTAATGTATTAGCGACACGTCATGCGACTCCCAGACCAACAATAACTCGTGTAGCAATGGACAGCATAAATTGTCCCCTATGTGCGGACCAATTATGAGCTTTAGACGAATTTTCCTCTTTTTTTTTAAATAATCGAGTGATAAGGTGGCCTTTAAAACGTCATAAAGTGGTGTAGAAAAAGCGCAGTGATAGGGGCGTATTCACACAGCGGAGCGATGGCGCTATGAGGGCGATCGTTTCCTACTAATTGGTTAAGTAGCACGACCTAATTGGCGCTGGACACGACACCTACTTGCCGCTGCGTAATTGCTTCTGCCACGATTATTTAATTTATATTTATCATTTGTTACATTAGACTCTCGACATACTTTAAAGGGACATTATTAGGAGTGTTTTACAGGTTTGATACAAAATCAAATGCAACTAGTGTAATTTTTACATTAAATCGCGTAGATCTAAAATATTTATTGAGAATTCTTACACGAAATATCCAAGAAAATAAGGAATTTCAGTAAAAGATACTTTTGTAACTCATAATAAAATTATTATGAGTTTCAAAAGTATATTTAACAGAATACATGATATAATAAGTAATAATTGGAAAAATGTAATTATAAAATCGTTCCACACGAGTAATGTCACTTTTCTTACTATTATTAGGTACTAATAATAATTATTTTATTTTTATATGTGTGTAAATATTTAAGATACAACATATTCATTATTAATATTATATGTAAATAAATAAACACTTAAGTTTAATATCTAAATTCTCAACACGCGATGGTGCGTAACGAATATTAGATTTACAATTGTATCAACTTCATAGCAATCAACGTATTTCTTTCAAAGCATGTAATAAAAGCATTGTCAAAAGGTATATGCAAATTCTTAATAAATCGTATTTACAAATACTTGGTAAAATACTGCTAAGTGTTCAACGGGTTTCAATGGATCTTCTTGCAATTCGTTATTTTCATTTACTAATTTGAATGTAATAAACACATTCACAAGTGCCACTTTATGTCATAATTAATCAATGATTTTTATTACATTTATTTTTAATTGGTATCAAAATATGTAATCAAATGTATTTTACGTAAACTATTATTTAAGTAGACCTCTGTACTAGAATCATAGCTGTTTGTAAGCTCATCCTTAACATGTAAGTGAAATAAAATATTATTTAATTTGACTTGCATATTGCTATCCATATTATGAGCCAAAATACATAAAGCAAAATAAATGTCTCTTCATTTATTTACTAATTAAATAGTTTACATTAGCCTTGCCTTATTCTAAAGTTCTAGGTGCGCAACAACGATCGTCTAAACTTGAGACATCATAATTCATAATGATAAGCGCAAACAATACAAGCGGTTCGTGTAAACAAATTAATAAGCATAAAATAATGATGGACGCGTTGGCGGCCGCGGGTTTACGCGAGTGTCGGACACGGCAGGCTAGTTTATCACTGTTGTAATCCGACGCGCATTAGTCAAATTAACACGGCATAAAGTTTGGCGTGCCCTGTGATTAGTTAGCGGACGCGGGCGCGGGCGCGGGCGCGACTCTGCCTAATTGACCTAAAAGTACTGGACACGAATCGGTCGAAATTACGTTTTACAAGCCGCGAGGGCTGCCAGCTACCGGGGCTGCCAACTATTTTTGTATTCAGGCCTAATGCATTACAGAAACTGTACAGCTATCCTGACTGATATTATAAATTCGATAATATTTATGTTTGCTTTTTATAAGTAAGAAACAAAAATAAATGATTAATTATTTCTCAAAAAGGAACTAAAATTTATTAATTTTTGCAAACACGTTACACTAGATCGTCAAATTTCGATAACGGAGAAACAAACAATCAAAACAAAATAATGAAAATATGAACAGCTCAACAATATTCAGTACATTAAATTTATATTTAATTATTTATTATTTCTGAAAATACAACTGCCATGCTAAAACTAATTCCTATGTTGCTATGCTTCCAAACACTCACAACTGACACCTCCAGCTCCAGAACTATATGTGGGTCATACAATATTTTATATCCTCAGCAGCCAGCTTATTAGACATGCGTAATAAAAAGTCAAGGCTTAAACCACTATGTTGTCCTCGCTATCAATTAAATCTACTCCTACAACAGTAACAAGCATTATGTTATCAGAAACTACAAACAATAGTCCTATAACAATTCCGTAATCTTATCATTACGAGGCAGTAGTCGGTAGTGGAACAAGTTGGGCATAGCCCTGTTGGAAGTCAACATGGTAATGTGGCGGATTGATAGGCCCGCGCCCACTAACCCTAATCAAATTAATGGCAACAGAATTCTGATTAACGCTACTGGACGCGCAATACATTTCCATAGCGCGGCGGACCGGGCGTGGCCGATTTATCGCACCTCGCCGACCATTCAACTAGCTATCAGTGGACTACAGACGTTTTATACATTCCTATTATAATAATTGATAACTTTCTCAAGGCCTCTTTATTTGGAAGGAAATGTTTATTGTTAAGGTCTTTCAGTTGGATTAATAAATTGTAGGTTTCAGTGTGATGAATAGTAAAGTAATACTATAATATGTTAACGATAGTCTTTAGTACCAGTTATAATCTCATCTCAATCTGGGTGATTAGCTAGGGCTTCTGCAGTTCAAACGATGAAATACCGACATGCTGGACTTTTTGTTATGGAGGTCGGGTACGGATCCATGTTGTAGCCACAAAGTTAATTATAATTATTTTATTTTATTAGCACTTCAATGTAGACTTACGTAAACTCTACCAATCCGTATTTTGTGAGGTGAAATTTGACGTATGTACATATATACCTATTAACAGCCTGTGATTCCTCTTAGTATTTGAACATGTAAGCCCATTTTATACACACACACATTATATTTAATATATCTGTTATGTATATACTGTATACAAAGAGTATACTTCTAGATTTTCTAGACTAAAATATTAATCAGTTCACGATCAGGTAGATATGTTTACACAAGAGTACTATATTACCGCCGTAAAAAGCCAACATACGAGGACACAGCTTCCCACACACACATTCGAGGACACAGGAGTACAATTAAGTGAGGATCGTACGTATATAGTCTTTTATGAAACGTAGTTTTTGGCACAAATACATTTAGACACTTTCGTCCGAAACGTAATCGATCAATTAGTAATTCAAAAGACAACCGGTGCTTACCTAGATATGTATTTACAAAATATAGGAAGTGGTTGTAAAATAATAAATGTTCTGTAATTACACGGCGCAATCCATATTAATTTTACTAGCTTCTGCCCGCGGCTTTATCTGCGCGGATGACAGGGCAACACATATCGATAAACGTATTCTATGTAGTAATCCAGGGCATAGTCTATGTTAATGCCAAATTTCATTAAGATGAAAAATCGTTGAACTGATTAAGTAGGTACTGTTCAACGATTTTTACTTGAATATAGTAACAGTAACTTATATAACTAACATCTTTAAAACTTTTACATTTATGATAATAATATCAGTAGAATTAATGCGAGAGTATATACTCTCGCATTAATTTATTAAATTCGCATTTATTAAATATTTATATATTGTCTGTTTATTACCTTATGTGAACCGCTCTATTAGCTATGCTTCTTTTATGTTGGTATGCTCTACAAAATTTCATTTCAACCTAAAGATAAACTACCTATAGAAGATACATATTATATGTATATTTTTAACGATATGCTGTTATATAAACGCAATAATCCATTAAAGTAATTATATCTATACGTATGACTCTCCTACACGTTCAACAAACTACGTAGCTACATTTAAATGTATAATCGTACCATCACAATACATGAGGAATACTACATATCTATATTTAAATGTATTAACACACCATCACATTCGAAATTAACTTGCAATTAATGTGATGTAAGCTTTTAATGGATATCAAAATTAATCGGATTGAGATGAGCTTTGAACTTTTCACGGTAACGTCGTGTTTAATCGCATGGTATTAATAAAGCGAGTAGGCGAATATTAGCAAGTGATCGTTCGTGTAGGCGTCATGAAATTCGAAATATGTGACGACATTAGGAAGTAAAGAAAGTGACTACCGTTTAATAATAACTTCATTTAGGTTCAATGATATTCTACTTAATATCTATAGTGTTTCTAGACTTAAAATACAGAATATACATATAGGTACCAGATAGCACATTAGCAAGATTTTCCAGTATTTGTCGCTAATTCTGTCGCTCTTTACTACAGATTGACCGACTATGTGATGGTGCTGAAGTGATTACTGATTATCTTGAACCTTCTTAGTATTGTGGATAGGTTAGGATGTCCTACACGTACTTCCGCATCAGTGCGTCCCACAGACCATTGTTAGAAGTCTAGGTGTTTTTTGTAATCCGTTGTATCATAGTTCTACACAACATACAGATTATCTCTATCGTAGCGCGACACATTACTTAATGTTATCTACTATGTTGAGCGTATTATGAACGTGTTCTGTATCCTGTGAGTCTGTGACGAGGCTCGTCAGTAAAGCGTCGGTGCGGCGTCACGAACTCCTCCGCTCAAAACTTTGTTTGACATAATTAAAATCCATCTTCGGCGAACGTCACGCGGACACATCAGACGTGTAATTTTCCTTTGAAAGAGAACTTCCGTTTTAGCTCCTCCCCCTCCTAATGAAAGATTACTTTCCTCCGCCTAAAAAGGCTTTTAAGCAACGCCAGCGAAATGACCGAAGTTTTATACTTTAATGACTTAGTGCAAAATTTGCCGATTCTCGAAGAAATTTTAAACTTAGATTAAGATTTCGATGTTTGAAACTGCGAGATGTTTTCGACAGAAATTTTCCAAGACTCACTTTGAGTGAGAAGTATGAATTTTAAGCAATCTAGTCTAATTGCTTTTTAATTGCTTTTCATGAATAAGAGACTCACGGCGAATATTAAAATGTGTTTGCACAAATTGCTTATTTTAATGATGAACAAACCAAGAGAACGTCAAAGCTACTTAACATTTATAGAACGTGTACCTACTTACACGAAGTTCAGTGGATTATTTAGATATATCTGGTGGCATGAGACTTACAGCGGGTAAACCGAAGGATGGTTTAAATGACACGCACAGTTGCAACTTACACGTAGCAGTAATTGCATGAAAGATAAATTAAGCAATATCAATATATCATGGTACAAGAAAAAGGAGTGTCCGATGTTTGTCGAGAGGAACAATATGATCAACCGGCTCCGTAGTATAACGAGCGGCCGGTGCGGCATCGGTCCACAACGCACTTATTAATTGCTAGCTCCCTTCGCGTGGACTGCACGGAGGGCACAAAAACGGGTCCTCCCGAGCCCTGTCAGCGAGGGAAAAAATCAGTGAGCGATCGTCCCCTCGCGGCCGAGTCCATCATATTGATTGAGGGAGGGACTACCATTGGTCAGCGTCCCCCGCGCCCGTTCATTTATTATAGACACTGTGATGCTGCCTGCCGGCCGCCGGTCGCCGGACACCCATCGTCGCTCCACGCACGTTCGCTCCGCACTACTATTCTTGTCGAATCATTGTAATGCATATACCCCTACACTCCAATAAATATCTTGACAAAGCATTTTCTATGCTATATAATATATTATTCTAAGAAAATCTTCACAGACTTCCATCTCAATTAATTCCATATTTCTACTGATTTCAAACAAAGTTATACACAACAAAGGACTCGAATGTTTCGTAGAAGACAGATTGATACAAATTACACAGCCACCTACGTAAATAACTTTTAAATGGACCACAAAGAAATCGTTTAAAAGATAAGTTGAGCTGACGCGGGTAAAGTGAAGTTGACTCCCAACAGAATTACAATGTTTCAGATAAAAAATTTACATTAGAGTTGTCCGAAGAGGCCGTCATCAGCCGCGATAACGAGACAACTAAGATTCGTGAAGTGTCCCGGATTTCTCTGTCCGGAAACGAACTGTGGCCGCGACTCTATTACAATTCCAGCGAGAAAATAAAAGCGACGGGGGTGAAGGGAAAGTTTTATTCTCCTTAAAATATGTAGAGAAAGTGAAAAGTAAGAGAGGGTGGTTGTGGGGGCAGCGGTCAGCGGAGGGATGATGGATCACCGCGCTCGCCGGTCGCCGCGCCAAGACCTCTCTTTTCTTCGGTTCTCAATTACACCAACACATAACAACTCATTTTAGATATTTACTTATGTTTTTATAGTAGCTGTTTATCGATTCGTATCGGTAGTTATCGACGACTTCTAAAGGAATTTATACATTTAAGCAGTCACCATGTACTCGACAGAGTAATTATATTATAATAACTACGTCTTTGAAAATGCTCTTATTTGTGTAATACAATTTAAGCTAATCCAATTGAATCATGATATATGCTATCATAATTCAATTGGATTAGCTTAAATTGTTTTCACTGTAATTAATCATGAATTTCAAAGTAAACCCAAATAATGTAGATTCCTGATTAATAACTACAAAGCTTGAATCCCTTATTTGACAAGACACAGCCGCGTGTCACTGTTCAATAAGTAAACAGTCGCTAACCTCATGACGTAGCAGAGGCTTTGTACGAGGAACGAGTGAGATCAGAATGTAGTTTGTGCATCGTGCGTGCGTACGTGTGTGCGTGCGTGTGTGTCATGTGTGGGGCTCGTCGATGCGGTAGCGGTCGGTGGGCGCCTCCCCCGCGCGTTGCCCGGCAACCGTTTGTTTTCGCGCCGCCAGCCGACACTGGGCGGGATAGAAGGGGTAGGCTCCATGATTGATCAGCCTATCCCGCCACCGAATGCCTACAGCTACATATTTCCTTGCGGATAACAAGCTCTTATTTTTGTACCAAGTTTGTCGTAAAAAATCGGAAAATGATATCACGGTAAAGGTGTATGAGCACAATAATAATATATTTTGGACATATATTACTGTGCTCATTGTATGGCTACGGAATATTTGTTTAGCAATCATTTTATGGTGCTCTTTTACAAAGCAATTTTGTATAGGTGTATACATAAGGATACAAAAAATCCTTGCCATGTTCCTGATTCAGGACATGTCATGTCATTTTACCTGTGTTCATAAACGTTTTGACTTAAAATTTGCGACGCATGTATTGTCTAAGATTAAATTTTGACGTAATTTTACACTTGCTTACCATCTTGCTTACACCATCTTGTTACACGCGGATATAGAAGTTCCAGTTTCAATCATTAATAATCTTTTTGTCGTTAGAATTGTAACACAGCTCAGTTTCTGAAAGGCAAATCAACAAACATTTTACACATAATCAACCGAAAATCATTTGGTGTGATTGGTTGACTCAATTAGCGATAGACAATCAAATCATAAGACACCTCGTTGATTAGATTTTTAGAAACCGACTTATGCCAGGTCAGAAAATATGTAGAATGAACCATACAGTGCAATAGATAATGTAATCACCACACAACTAACTATACCAATATGTGTAGGATTACGTGAAACCCACATGGGACTAAAAATAATAAACTACAGATAGCTGTTACGATTCTCGGAGTCCGTTGTGAACTTTGTTCATGACAACTTGTCTCTAGTGTAGGCGTTGCTTTTCAAAATGTCTCACTAAATACAACGATATTTTAAAAGGTAATCTTTAGAGATAGGGATCGGAATACAAAGAAAACTAAATATGGAAGGCTTTGAAAAAAGATTTACAGGGAACTTGACAAGCAATTATTTTACCGCTGCTCCCTCACGCTCTGGTTTTTCAACTATAAACCTTTTTAGACTACAAACTTATTTTAAATAATGTTAAACCATTTTTTGTTAGTTTTTGGTTCTATCACTCTATTTCTCGGTAAAATAATAAACTACTTTTATGTGTAGGTACTGAATAAATGCATATCCAGTCGTTTCGTTATTTTAAGTTATTAAAGCTTTTTAAAATGCAGTTTTAATAATGTGTGTGATACTATTTTATTTTAGTTGATTTGTTCCTGATAATGTCATCAACTCATGTTTGGCTTTATGACTAGGGTTACCTGTGAAGGCATTGATATATAATAATGTAATTTAATTTGATTAATGCCAAATTTATTACTTGGTCCAGCGACATAACTTTGCGCTTATGTCACAGAATATAAGTATATTAGAACTGCGAACTTATGAATGTGACCGACGCGACGTTCGGGATTTGAGCTGAGGTCGTGCAAGCTGTTATTGGGCATTCTATCTGAAAAAATTTGGAAGTAGCACGGTGTCTGTAAATGTCGGTAGACGGCAATAAGCACTCTCTATTACATGGGATCTATAATAATTTTGCTAGTGTAGTTAACCTATCTACTTGTATAGATAGATGTTTGCGAATAAAATTTCATTTTAATTATATTTAGTAAGTAACGTAACTATAAAAGCATTGTTTCATTCGCGAGAGGCTATATTTAATATTAAACAAGTAGAATAGTTATTCAATTTCAGGTTCAACAACAGGGTATATCATGTTGTTCATCGGCACAGAACAATGTTTTGCTACAAATAATAAAAGGTACTTATATCGATGGTGGTGTACCTAGCACGTTCTTTACACATTTTACTTCACAACAATGAATGCTACTTTATAATAACAGTTCTAAAGAAACAAAACAATTCGCAAAAATTGGGTTGACGTTTTATACGTCATATTTTCGCTATTTTGTTTCAATGCTGTTTTAAAGATATATCATTTAAAAATTGCTCCTTTTCAAAATGACTTCTTTTGTACATTCTGTTACCATTTTTTTTTGTCAAACAAGAAGAGTTTGTGTCAATATTCAAATTCGCGGAAGGCGACGTCCATAGTTTGCATAACTGTTTTGCAATTCACAACGCATTTGTTTTCTTTTTATGCAAAACAAACGACAGTTGATAAAAACCATAACTGATGAGTTTCTACAAAACTGTTTTGTTAGATACATAAGTGTAGAGATGACAGATTATGAAGTGTTATGCAATTGAAAAACATACAAACCTACAACAATAATATGATACTGCACGAATGTAGCCGAAATAAGGCCTTTAGCCCGATTAGGTATGAACTAATCCAGAATTTGACTTTACTTTACTAAATGCTGTAAGTGATACAAGCTGCCTTGCTTGGTAGATTTTAAAACCTGTTAATGCATTGATAGCTACTGATATTAAAAACCAAAACCACCTGCCGGATCAGGCACAGAGTCATTGGATTTTACGTCAAGAATAATCAAAATTAGTCTGTGAAAATACCCTGTACACAAGAACATGCGATTTAAACGCAGCCTCTGCCCATTCTTACGACGATATAGAAGTGCGATGCCACATACCAAGGGAACCTAACATTCCTATTCAAGAAAATGACTTTCTAATTGTACACGGAGTTATACAATATGAATTTGAAGGGGAAAAACACGGACACAACCCATAATTACATTTCAAAAGTCAAAGTAGAAAATGGGACTAAAATTAATTTATATTACTCGTTGGCTCGAAAAAGAAGGAAATACTAATAAGGTGTAATTACAAAGCGCCTAATTGCCCCGGTTGACATCCTTTTACCGAAAAAACTACGGCTCTAATCGATTTTAATGATAGGGTTACTTTAGACTACGAGCCGACAAATGTTTTAGGACGTATTACTAATGATATAGTTTGAGAATTAAAGATTTTGTACAAGTTTTATTGCAGTTCAAATTGTTAACACCTCTCATATACATTTATATCAATGTTTTGTTTTTGCTTTTTAGCACCCATGGCCATATACCGAAGGAATAAAATTAAAATAACAAAATATGGGTTTATATGAATTAATTATATACAATGTAATGACAATCATCATAAAGTAGCACTCACGAACATCAAAGTATTAGGGTTTAATGTGTTAACTTAAGTTACAATTGTATTTGTTGCTCGGTTCAAGCAAAGATACCCCTTTTGGGACTTTACAGCCCATTTCCGTCGTTTGGCCCCCATTCTTCGGGGCGCTGCAGGTGCGCTCGCGCGCCTGCTGCCCAACCTTGGGGGGCCAAACACCTCCTGCCGGAGGCTCTACGAGGTGGTCGTGCGGTCCATGGCCCTATATGGGGCCCCAGTTTGGGGCGACAACCTGGCGGCCCGAAACATTTCGGCGCTACGTGCACCACAGCGCGCCATGGCCGTCAGGTTGATTAGAGGATACCGCACGATCTCGTTCGAGGCTGCGAGCCTCCTCGCCGGATCGATGCCATGGGACCTGGAAGCGGCGCTCCTGGCGTCGCTTTACCGTTGGCGCCAGGAGGCGCTAGCTCGGGGCGAAGGACCGGGTCTTGCCGCAATCAAGGCGGCGAGGTCCGAGCTCCGCCAGGTCCTAGTGGCCAATTGGAAGGAACGACTTGTGCACCCCAGTGCCGGGCACGCCACGATCGTGGCGATAAGTCCCGTTTTTGAGGAGTGGCTGGAGAGGCGGCATGGCGCCCTCACCTTCCGGCTGACACAGGTTCTAACTGGCCACGGTTGTTTTGGCCAGTTCCTGTGTCGTATACGCCGGCAAGAGACGCCCGGTTGTCACCACTGCGGCGACTGCCGCGACGTTGTTGAGGACACGGCGCTGCACACTTTGGCGGTTTGCCCTGCCTGGGCATCGCAGCGCCGTGATT
Organism: Catocala nupta; assembly: GCA_963675205.1. Classification (NCBI taxonomy): domain Eukaryota; kingdom Metazoa; phylum Arthropoda; class Insecta; order Lepidoptera; family Erebidae; genus Catocala; species Catocala nupta. The sequence continues at coordinate 19,904,636 of OY776081.1, forward strand.
TGATCGCGGCAGTCGGATCGGTTGCCCTCTCGCTCCCGGCCGTAGTTCAGTCTATGGTCCGGAGTGAGAGGTCGTGGAACGCCGTCGCCTCCTTCTGTGAGGAAGTAATTTCCATCAAGGAGGCGGCGGAGCGGGAGAGGGAGCGTTTAAACCCTCTCCCCAACCGCAGAGCCGGGCGGCGGAGGGCGCGAGACGACCTCCAGCCACCCTGAGGTTTGACCTGGGGATGGCGGGCTTTGTGGGCCTGCCCGCCATCCGTTCAGCACCAGGTCCGAGAGGCGGCGTGCGTGTTCCCACTCGCGCCTCTGTGTCGAGTCCGTCTCCCCTCTAGGGGAGACAGTAGGATTTTATGCGACGTAGTGCCTATTTTGGGTAGGTCTTTCGTGTAGTGGCCTGCCGTTTCATACGGCGGGCCGTAACCGCGGCGGGGTCGCGACCGCATGCGAAAGCGATTCGCGCGGCCCCGTCGATAGTGGTTTTGTCGAGGAACACCGTGGTAGGTTTAGTCGGTATTCCGGGAGGTACTTTACTATTATTTCCATCTTTCTTTTACCCCGGCGAGTCCGACATAATCCCTCCGCCCGCCCCCGCGGAGGGATATGCGTCATAGCATTCCCCCACGTAAAAAAAAAAAAAAAAAAAAAAAAAAAAAAGCAAAGATACCCTTTGAGAAAATACCTGGCCAATATGTAAAATTACCGTTGAATAAAATTTTCAATATCTAAATATTGAAAATTTTATTAATTAGAACTCATATCAACAAATTGATATATTCATTTTGCCATGTTTTATTAAATATACAAGAAAGCATAATCAATAAATACTCAAGTCATGCCTCATAGTAGTAATTTATAATACCGACATTAGCAAGACAGCAGCAGCAACAACTCTTTCAATACTTTGAATGGCCGCATCTTTTCTGCACACGGTACAAAATATAAATAAAAAAACAAATCTCAATACTGCCTTCATATCATGTAGAACGGCGACAAAAATGTTTTAGTCAACAAGCTAATAAGTGGTACAAGTTGTTTCAAAATCAAAGTCAAAAATCATTGATTCATTTAGGTCTTAAAGTAACACTTATGAACGTCGAAGGTTATCGGTAAGTGAGTTTACTATATTTATATTAATTTATAACTAGAGTTTTATTATTAATCTCTAGCCTATCCTTACCACCTAATGTGAAGCTCTTGTTTGTCATGTGTTATTGGTTAATACTTAACGGATTAAGAAATTATTCTGAAGCATTTATTAGCATTAAATCACTAGAAAGCAATTATATTTCATAATTTATTTTGTAACATTCTCGTATCGAACACCGAACTATTACACTAGTCGTAGACCGTCGTTACTACTTCTCCTATTCAACGACATTATAAAAAGATTGTGTCGACATTCGGGAAGCGTTTAGAAAGCGGTAGTATTCCAAACAAAACCATTGTTTGTTATTATTGTTGAAACTCCTGTCCGAATTACAAGTGAGCTTTTGCAGAATTAGGAACGGTCATGTAGAAATACGTGTGATATATAAATGTTGAAGTACCTACAATACCAAAAGTGAGCTCTATCATAATTTAATATACATACATATATGGTGAGCATATGGCCAAGTTGGTGTCAGCCAATGTAAGTTTGTAACTACTTAAACATGAAATGTCTTACTATAATCATAACATAATATTGGCATGCACAATTACACACATAGGCGCAGCACGCGGCGCGGGTGGCTGACACCGACTCCAAAAATGACAATAATTTAATTATTTACAAGAATACGCAATTGTATTTTAACTTTTTAGTACATTTTTTGTTTTAGAATAAATAGAAAAATTTTGATTATTTCTCGGTTTTAGTGAATCAGAAGTTCGATAACTGATAATTTTATTTGTCTGAATATGGGTAGACCTACTAAACGCGCTGCTCATAATAATATGAGACAGCGCCGTTTAAATGAAACAAACGAAGAAAGGGAGAAATGCCTCTCTAAAAAAAGGAAATCTACTTCCAGGGCCAATTCAAAAGAGAGTTGTGAAGAGCGCAAAAATAGGCTTTCGAAAATGCGAGCTTAAATGAAAAATGTTTTGGACAGAAGAAATCGAGCTATACCGTTTAAATTATTTTTGGCCATAGTGCATCTCATGATAATTCCAAATAGGTTAGGATGATATGTTTTATTCCGGGGTTCCAGTGTTTAATGGCTTCAGCGTCATATTAAAAGTTGTATTATAGAAATAATTCTGTTATAAGCTTTTTTGTGTATACCTTGATGAATTTAACAGTTGCACGTAACTTCATACTATTAAATACTATCAATAACCAATTTTGAATTGTGTAAACAATACATATACATATTTGTATGTGATTGTAGCAATCACGGCAGCCAAGACAATATTATAAAAATATCAATATCGGTTCACCTAGAAAAAAGTTATGTGGTAACACACATAAAAAAAACACAGTCGAATTGAGAACCTCCTCCTTTTTTTGAAGTCGCTAAAAGATCCGAAAATTCCTAAATTAAAACCGGGAGTATGTGAGCCATGGCACACACTCCCGGTTTTTATTTCCATCGAAATTAAAAATATATTTCCGGCAAATAAAGTGTTATTGGGTTTGTCTGTTAGGCAATTCTTAATAAGGAGTTTGTAAATATACACGATAAACGACAATATACTAGCCCACCATTATGTCCACATTTCGACAGGTATATTTTTAAGCTGGCTTTCTTATACACATAGCTGGCGAAATGTGCTTAAGCATTATCGTTAGACACTACGCATGCATGTAAATTATTCATTGTGTTCTTCGAGGTGGTCTACGACCGTCCTCCACCTCTCATACTGTTTTATCATAAATGAATTTCAAGCATATTTTTGCAGTAAAATCTCATGAGACAAAGAGTCAAATACGATCCATTATAATCTAAGTAAGTCACTAGAAAAAATGTAATAAAGCAGACATATTTCCATGCATATCTTATCAAGAAATTCCTCTCGTAGGTGGCGCGGGGTACGGGGCGGCAGTGCCGCGCGCCGGCCGGCGGACGCGTGCCGCTCCAAATTACTGCTATTATTTTATAATCCCTCCTAGTTACGTTTTGAATATTAATGACATTCCACAGTATTTCCTTCCAAACGATCCATTCCACTAAGCAAATTTCTTTTAACGTCACAAACTTCCGACTGTATATTATATACTTGTTTGCTTCTGTATATGTTCATTGGGATTCGAAGACATTTTTGTACAAGACAAAAAAAATGTGATCCATGAACAATTATGAAAATCTCTGGCCTACATTCATATGCTTAAAAGATTCAATTAGATACATAAATGTGTGTCCTCATATAATTATTACATGACAAATAATAATTTTACAGTTACACTTGCGTACCCCGGAACCCAGACAGATAGTGTTTTCCATTGACTCTAGGTTATATAAATTTATTCAATGTGAACATTCTGTATAGAGCAAACTGATCAAGATTTCTGTAGATCTATCCAAATCCACAAATATTTCAATGTATTGAATACCATGATGGACTGTCATTAATGATGTTTTCAGTGGAGATTTAGGGAAACACAATCATAATGACGGCCAAGTTACGGTTACTTTGATGAGTGACATTTTATTATAGGTATAATTTTGAAAACCCATATAAGGGAAAGTGTAAACCTAAATATAAATAGATTTAATAGTTTAAATAATTTATTTATTAGCTTATAAATTAGTAAAATTCAATAGTAGTAGTGTAATAGTTTCAAAATTACGTAATACAGTGATAAATAAACAACGCGATAAAATCCGTATATAGTAGTTTAATTTCAATGAATAACATTCGCGTAAACAGAAGACAATATTATAGCACCATTATTTTGGAGTATTTTTTTGCACCAAAGAAAATGTTGTATGTTTGTTTTTTAATTTTACACATTGGTTATAATTTTTAATTTTCTTTTATTTAGCACATTTGGTAGGTAAGGAATCTCCCGTTACAATTTTATTCACATATTCTGGGACACCCTGTATAAACATGAAGGATTCAACATTGGTTAATCTTGTTCATCAAGTTTATTATATACATAGATACAGAACAGGTATAATAAAAAAAAATTATCCCACTACGATAACATGATAATCGGGACATACAACTTAAAAACTTATTTATATTATATTAACACGAAATTCAAAATCAACATGATATAAAAATGAGTTAGGACAACTTCCCACCGAGCGTGAGTGAGTGCATCTACTTAACATGATAAATTAGGATTCACACAGTGCGGCTCCGGTAGATGACCACCCTAAGGACGTCTAATTGATAAAACCCCTTGGCCACGGAGACCAGAAACGATATTATCAGAACACGCAACGGCCTGTTAAATTATGCTAACAAAGTTATAAATGAACATTCACAATTATAAGGTGCTGTTGGCCAGCCCGCCGTTGGACTAACTAATTAATACATACAGCCACCTACCGCGGTAGGTACTACGGAAGCTTGAAAAAACCTGACCCAACGGCTGCAATAAGGTGGATTTGACTTTTTATTGAGATGTATAAAAAACCCGGCACACGCGCCCTAGAAATCCGATTAAAAAAGGGGTAGACGTGTGCCTTAAGAAAAAATTGTAGGCTCGTATAACCCTAATTCGAAAGGATACTGATAGAGCTATTTGAGCACCGTTAACGATTGTTTCGATATCGATTAATTGGATCGTGTTTAATCGATAATCTTTTTGAATAGCAATGTGCTTATGCATCTGCCTTTATAATATGATACATTATTTTTTACCAGTTATAGTTTTACTATTTTATGGAATATTTTAATTTTTATTCGAAAATGTGAAGCAACGGTACCTACTATCTGTTACAGCTTCTATTCAAAATTAATATAAAATATATTTTTAATGTTCCATAAAGCAACTAAAACTTAAACGTAGGCAAAATGTAACTATGCAATGGTGTTACCTATACCTCGTGCAAAGCTTACACCGGCATAATGCTATGTTAGCTAAAAACTATTTTCATTTTTTCTTAATACCTTTCCACTGTGCAAAAACTCATTTTTATTATAGTTATTATATCTTCACTTATTGTTATAAGTTACTGGCATTATACAGGTACCACCGTCATTTTCTATTGTTTCAAAAAAAACATGAACTCTTTTTTATTGTTATACATTAACGCAATATGTTGTTTTATCAAATTCAATAATCCCGGACACCAACAGGTGACGGTATAAAAAACTAACCGTGTCCACAAAAGTTGTTTTGGTACGTCAACTGTCGCACCTATCTGGTGTTTTTTCATTTATATAAAAACTGACACGATACGATATTCGTAACAGATATTAATATTCAAACTGATTCTTATTAACTTAAGTTAAAATTTTATTTGTTTGTTTATTCTTATTCATTTCTTAATGCAGCTTGTCTATGGAGGTTTAGGTTTTTGTAAATGGCACATTCACATTCTTTATTAAATTAGACCTTTCATTGTTTTTTAAATACCCATCTCAGAATAACTATTTGTCGACTACACAATTTTTTATACCGTATGTAGATTAAATCCGTAATGCAAATTGTTACGAAATCTTTTTTAAAATGTTTATTCGATTTAATTCAACAATTTCACAAACAGCTATTTGCCGCAATATAAGTGACTTTAAGCCGGGCTAAATAAAAGTAATTTTACTTTGTATTTTCATAAATACTGTAAAAAGGATATCCAGACCTGACCACATTGCATTGATTGTGCAATGTGGTCAGTACATTCACTTAAAAAACAATACACCCAAAACAAGTGGGTACTAATTTTACTCTTTCAAATACAAGCGAATCCTCAGCAACCAACAAGAAATGTCTTTTTTTTTAGTCACGCATGTCAACAAAAAACAACCAAAAGGGTTGAATAAAGTAATATTTGAAAGTGAAACTTTACACTCACCTGATCTATCTCGACGCAAGTTTTTATGGTTTTTATATGTAGTATGTGTGTGTGTGAGTGCATATGTTTTAGTTCGGCTTGCTTCGAATGATTTCAGCTCAATTACGAACGCGTCCGGGACACAAGTGCGCCCGCGCCGCGCTCTCACCAAAAAACATCATAATAGAAGGGTTGGGGAAGAGTTGTATAGGAATAATGTCCGTGTAAACATCGTATAATTGCACACAACAGGTAAAAGGGTTCGGTTAAACTCGCCTATTCTACACTTGATCGTTTCTCGTTACGTTGTCTATTTACGTTAGTCACAGAAGGGTTAGATTGTGAATAACTTTTTAAATTATTTATTGTATCTAACGTGTAAGTGATCGTTTTGCCAAATTCCGATGTAGTGTTTAAACTCGATGGCCATACGGTAGAAAAATTTATAATCTACAAAATATAGCACAGATGAAACAATAGTCTAATACTAAAGGTAAATACTCGTATTACGAATATAAGATTGCGGGTTTATTCATTGCACTATTGACTTGATGCCACTCGCTCCACGTATTCACGGATAACCCAACCTAACATACGTTACAAGATGAATCATAGCATACATTTTAAGTATTACGATGGTCTACATTTCTAAACCCAACGTTTGCATACATTACGCATCACATGATATCTATAGGTATCCAGAATTAAATCCATTGGCCGTCAGCCTGGACATGGCGAAGGCCTTCGATCGGGTCTGGCACAAAGGTCTTCTATCGAAGTTACCATCTTACGGACTGCCCAAGGGATTATGCGAATGGGTTGCCAGCTTTTTGTCCGGCAGATGCATACAAACTGTGGTTGACGGTGATTGCTCTAACCGCATGGACATAAATGCTGGCGTCCCGCAAGGCTCTGTGTTGTCCCCGACGCTGTTTCTGCTGCATGTCAATGATATGTTGTCAATTGATGGCATTCATTGCTATGCGGATGACAGTACTGGGGATACTTATTACACGGGCCGCGCTAATATCCCTCGGTCCACAGTGGAGGAAAGCCGCGAACGGCTTGTGTCTGAAATCGTAAATACTCTGGATAGAGTATCTGAATGGGGAAGACTAAATTTAGTCGTGTTTAACCCAGCTAAGACACAAGCCTGCGCGTTCACCGCTAAGAAAACTCCATTTACTGTGTCTCCACAACTCCAGAACACGCCCCTCACCATTTCCAAGAGTATTGGAATCCTTGGCCTCGACATATCAAGTGATGTACAGTTCCGCAGTCATTTAGAGAGCAAGGTCAAGCTGGCTTCCAAAAAGCTTGGTGTGCTCAATAGAGCTAAGCGGTACTTCACTGCTGGGCAAAGACTGCTTCTATATAAGTCGCAAGTCCGGCCTCACATGGAGTACTGCAGTCATCTCTGGGCAGGAGCACCAAAATACCAGCTTGATCCTTTTGACGCTGTACAGAGACGAGCATTGAGAATTGTCGATGAGCCCAAACTCACAGACGGTATTGAGCCAATAAGTCTCAGACGAGACTTTGCCTCCCTTTGTGTGTTCTACCGCTTATATAATGGATTGTGTTCTGACGAGTTGTTTGAGATGATGCCCTCAGCTACTTTTTATCATCGCACCGCTCGCCATCGGCAGGGATGTCATTCTCACACCTTACAAGCTAATTAGTGCCGGACTAAACGGTTCCAAAGGAATTTTCTCCCGCGGACGCTCAGGTTGTGGAATGAACTCCCTGCCCAGGTTTTCCCACAAGACTACAGTATGGGGTTCTTCAAAAAGGGCGTTAAAAGGTTTTTACAAGGTCGGCAACGCGCAAGTGATGCCTCTGGTATTGCAGGCGTCGATAGACTACGGTAACCATTTACCTTTTTTTGATATAGTAAATGGAAGAATGGTAGGTTATTTTAAGGTCTTTAATAAAAAATAAAAACATTTTGTGTTATTTTTTTGTTTTAGGTAAAAATGATAATATTTTATTCTCCGTAGAAAATTAGTATGATAAAAAACTTCAGTTCTTGTTATAAAATTATTAATTTGAATTTAAATTGAGAAAATCTTATAGAATCTAATTATTAATACACTAGTTTACATGACTTTTGTTCATGAAATGAAATATATACGGTAACGTTACTTTAGGTATCTACACATCGGATTTTTTTTTAAATCCAGCACTTCAGTTTTAAAATATTTATTAAGAAGATTTTTACAAAAAATTACATCTAAAGAAACAATATACCGTTAAAAATCGGTAATATTTTTTCTTTGTTTAATATTTTCGTCTTTATCTCTCACAACAGACCAACAATAGTAATAATATTTTGCTCAAATGATTTTAAATCTTGGTGCAATCGCTCACCGTGTTCATCACTACGAAGATTTTCTGGAAAAATTCTAAATCGGAATGCAAGAAATGAATTTTTGGTGACATATTTACACTCCTCGTGATTTTACAATATATTTTCAACAATCTCTTTGTAATTAACACTTTTTTATTGTCTAAAAATTTTTTATCGATACTTTTGAAAGAGTTTCATGCTGCTTTTTCTACCTCGGTTAAAAGGCTAATTTTGTATCGTCCAATATTCTCCTGATTTGAGGACCCACAAATATTCCTTCCTTTAATTTAGCCACAGAAAGATTCGGAAATACAGAGCAGAGATATTGAAATGCAGGCTTGGACTTATCCAAAGCTTTAGTAATTATAATGATCCTTTTTTGCTCTGGAGTCCCATAGGCATAAGAAACAACAGTACTTAGTGTATCCACCTTGTAAGCCCAAAAGCATACTTATAACTTTTAGATCACCACAAATGTACCAATTGTGATATTTATATTTAATCAATTCAATCAATTTGGCCATTGTATCATAGGTTTCTTTACAATTCACAGCATGACCTATAGGTATAGACGGCTTTGTATTTCCAATATGCAGAAGAACAGCTTTAAGACTTTCCTTCGACGAATCTATAAAAAGGCGGCATTCTTTTGCGTCATATGGTTGTTTCATTTCTTCAAAAAGTCCCTCGACATTATTACAACAACAAAACTCATTTTGTTTTGTAAAAAATCAGCATACGCCTTACTTCTATAGCGATAAATACTAACTTTTGTCTTAGGAACAAGCAATTTCCACTGTTGCAGCCTGGAGCAAAGTAATTCCACTTTTAACTTAGACAACTGCAAATCTCTTATAAGATCGTTGAGTTCAGATTGGGTTATCAAATGTAGACTGTCCTCATCATCGAAAAAGTTATCTGAGTTTGATTGTTTATTGTTACTATGCTCGTGCATTGTAATACTACTTGTATCTATGTGAGTTTGATCACTTCTGCTGGGTGGTGTGGGAACTGCTAAATCCTCTGAATGAAGGACCGGCTTAGTTACTAATGGAACGTCTGCATATTTTATACTGTCTTTATTTTTTGAGTTAAAACCAAAAGTTTTTTTAAACAAATGTAACAATCGGTTACGTGGTTAGTTGGCTCTCTCCATATCATTGGTTTACCAAATTTCAGTGATCTATTTTTACCTGAATACCAGGAGCTGAGGACCAATCTGCAATTAGTGCAAATCACATGAGGAACCCAATTTTTATCTTGATTTGACACCGAAAATCCAAAATAATGTAAATAGGCTTCTTGCAATGGTTTTGTTATAGGGAAACCACGATTTAACTAAACAATTTTCCCACAAACATAACAAAATCGATTTGGGTGATGTTTACATTTATATAAAAATAAGAATTCTGAATCACACAGTTGTTTACAAAATAAAACGATAAACTTATTTAAACAATTGCGGACCTCCATATCTCAGAATTGTGACGTGCTACGAAAATTAAAAAAAATATTTTTAATTATCCATATATTTTATATGTCCATATATACATACATAAAATATGTTTCACGTAATGAACAAAAAAAAAATGTTTTTGTAAACTAATTATCAGTGCTGCCACCTCTTACATATTTTAAACATCGACATCGATTGTTCATACTTAAAATTAAATTGTCAATGTCTTACTGCGGTATGAGGTCCCATATTCTTTACAGGTGTTCGTAAAGTTGTTGTTCTGTCGTCAAATTTGGCGGAAAATCTCTCAAAGCTTTTCGTTGTATCATGTCCCAGGCATGTTCGATAGGATTTAAGTCAGGCGACTGTGCAGACCAAACCAAACTTGAATATCGTAGTCTCGGTGAGCGGCCGATACCAGCTGCGCCGTATGAGAAGGAACATTATCGTGCATGAGTAGAAATTCCAGTCACTCAAACCGCCGACCGCGATTGCCACGTCGCAATGCTGGAACACGTAGCGGTCTTCGCGCATGTAAACCAACTTCATGCAACCTCCTTCGCATGGTTTGGTCGCTTACCAGCAGCTGGTGGTCCTCATGTCCTCCTTTGTACTAGTTGCATCGCTGTGATATAGGGTTGTCTTCTGGCGGTCATTTGGAGAAATCGATCCTGACTCCGCGTAGTAACACGATATCTACCCGTGTGCCATTCAGCCACATCCCTAGTACTGCAATATCGTGATCACAACGTTGGCTTTTTTTTGGCTGGTGTACAGGACCTCAGCAATGAAGCGTTGAATAGCACCATTTACTAACTTGCCCACGGCTCGTAACATTTCACTCAAATGACGACGTGACATTACACTTAAAGCTAACAAGGCACGTTAAATTAAAAAAGAAAAATATATAATTTTTCCCTAGTCCCCTTGAATCCCTTTTCATAGTAATACATAAATAAATGCTTTTCATAAAATTTTCCTTGTCGTAATGAATTATTAACTATTTTGCCGCCATATTTTGTTTTTTCTATTGACAACTAAAAAGATTTTAATCTTTAAAGTCGTAAATAATTTAGGGTTAAAGTATTCCTAGATTCTGTGGATGTGTGTATATGGAAATGATAACAGTGAGTGTGTAAAGTTGTAAGGTCTAACCCCCTCGGTTGGTAACAACATATTTCGGTCAACGAGTAGACTTGACCGATCGTGCATCAACCTTTAAGATAGCCAACGGCTTGACTGGCTTGACCAATACCAAAGAAACACAAATTCCTTGCGATTGCTACTGTAATCCTAAGGATCAACAAAAGGATTAACAAAATAACACAGAACAAATAACAAAAACTGATCAAAATTAAGTTCCGATCTAGGACTCTATTATTATGAACAGCTTTTTTACAAGTATTAATCGTCAGGATTCATAGGTGTTTCGTCTACCATCAAGAACTTTACTACTTTCCAGAATATCATTTTAATTATCAATAACATTAACCACCTTTTTAACCATATTAATTGCAAACATCATAAAAATTTAAAATAATGCTCTTTTTCTCACTTAATAATTACAAATCTAAGTAAAGTGCAACAAACTACCATTCATTCCCTCTATTAGCGGTTTCAAGGGCCATTATCATAATTCGATGTGTCTATAGACACTGTCATACGAATTGGAACATAAATCGTACGGTGACAATAAATAAAAAAAACTTATAAAAAGCTACCTCGTCACAATCAAAGCGTACCCTTTTATTGTGGCCGATTGTAAAACTGATAAAGGAATGAACAGACTAGTTGTCCGCGAAGCTAATTTATAAATGATTGAGATTTCATTTTTACTCAGTTTTGGGGTAAACGGTTTTGGTTTTATAGACTGCGGCGATTTGTACTAGACCTAACTGGTATTCTCGGTTATAAGGCAAAGTTAGGTTATAACGTATCGATATTCGTAAATAACATTTTGTTCTGGTTTTAAATATGCAAATTAGTGGCTATCGGTAAGAATAGAATCCGAGTCAATTTGCTTTTTAGCCGCAAATATGATACGATGTTCTTAAATGTTTAGTGTTAGATATTGCTTTTTAGAATATGCACTTATTAGTAATGGTCAAATTAAATTAATTAATTTGCATATAGATAGCATAAAATAACCGATTTAACAAATTGTACAATACATTTAATTGACTACAAATATTTCTGCGAGCTCCATTGCTGTGTAATCAGATATTTTAATTATTTCCTTGTCAATAAATTGAACCAGTTTACTTATTATTTCATCCGTAATAATAAAAGATCCTAATTCACAACTGCCGATTCTAAAAAAGGATTTTTTTCTATAATAACGGCAATCGATATTCGTGAGGTAGTGATTACTAATTTCAAAAGCACCCCTTTCTGACCCACTTTTTACCAGTTTTAACAATTTTTCGTTCCCTCTTCAAAGAGCTCCCTTTGAAAGACCGGGCGTGAACGAGTTGATGATATTACATTTTTTGTGAAGAAAGGAAATTTACGAACAATCTAGTGTATTAACAACAAAAACAGCGATGTTGTGCGTATTGTGTGAGTTTTTTGCAAGTTCGCGTGCGCTTGCGCGTCGGCGGGCGGCCGTGCGAACCCTTCCCGGCGCGCGGATTGAGCCGGAACCCTTCCCTATGTGCGCGAGGGTCGCACCGTATGTGACGAGGCTCGCTCGCGCGGTGCAACGCCGTCGTCTCCGCACGCATGAGGCACATACGTCGTTTAGCGCCGCACTCCGCTCGCTACATTTCGCATGTGTGCCGCCCGACAGCTGCATCAGTTTTTATATACGCTCTCATATTTTTTCACAATGGTGTAGCGCAGCGCACCCTTGAAACAGTTTGCGTAATCGATGACAAAACTAAATATTCCGCCCGATGATTTCCGTATTTTTGGAATTCTAAATCGATCGTCGTAAGCCGACGGCGACGGGTTCGAAAAATAATACCATTGTGACAAAAACAACAGGTCACTGAATGAAATATTTTTGTACAAAATTATACAATCAGTTGTCAAAGGTAATAAATATTGCATTGTTTAGAACAAAATTAGGTATCTGTTGAATCTGATCGATAGCAGACGTTTGGCTGTCAACGGAATAATTCAAGTGTCTAGGTTGAATTTTAATATGGCGTGGCGGATAATGTGAATGGTATCGCGATCTCCGATCGCATTCGGAGAATTGACCTGTATTTTAATCTGTTAACGTGATCTTAGCTGGTAGAGATACGTGCACATTCAACGTGTAAACGACAAGACATCTATAATGATGCAATAGTAATTAATCTGACTACTGCATTGCTAATACCCTGGCATAAGTTTACGATTATGTTTGCTACTGAACGTGCGGTCTCGAGTTTGATTATCAGGCCGGGAAGTGTTATTAGTTCTTCTGGCAGGATTGTTTCAGTAGTAATAGAAAGTCTGGAAGTACGCCTAGTTGGTAGCAACAGACGCGTCCCTTCTACGTGGAACTTAAAACAGTTCGCGAAATTTCTGTGTAGGTACTAGTCCTCTGGCTATCCCGTGCAGGATATATACTCTCTGTGTATTTGAGAGGACATTGTCAACGAAAAAGGCTAGGTGACTTCTTTTATATCTAACCTTAAATGATATTCAATACTTAACGGCACGGATGTCACAGTGATTGCAGTGGTCACCTCACCACCGAACAATGCGCCGAGTGTCGCAGATACGACCTCTGCATGGGATATATGTCTTTGGGATAAAAGTTAGCGTATAAAATCACGCATAGCGATAATTTATCGTTATGATATAATATACCCTAAAATCTAAACCTACTTTATATGTTTTGCAACGACCATGAATTATTACTAGAGAAGTAGCAAGTCATCTTTTAGCATTGGATAATGGTCACCATTACACTAATACACTAATAATTAAGGAGGGCTCATGATTATTTATTTTCATTATTTAGTATCGAAGAAGTGAAGAACTGGATTTCTCGAATGATGTTCCAGCCGGACAAGCCATAGCTTCATGGATATATTAGGTACCTAATGTTATTCTTTTATCATTAAAACTAAACATAAAGTCAACATCTTTTAAAATCAACTTTACAACAACTAAACAAGGATCAAACTATGAAAACTATATTTCAGAAGTATCAATTGAATTAGGTATATCATAACATAAACTTAAACTCATACTTAGACTTGAAATCATTTACTTGTACTACATACATATATACATATACATATCCTTGTTTCCTGGAGAGATGGGTAGGGTATACGCAATTTAACTTTCTTCGTATCTTATATTAATATCTTGTCTTTTTACGTTTCACTCTTATTACTTTTAAGTGTATTTTCGAAAGCTAAATACACTATTAACCTGGTCTTTAACAAAATTATCTTTGAATTGGTCAGGGTCTGTTAACCGACTGTACTATTCATATTCGCCTCGTGTACCTTCTTCGTCACTCATGTGTCGACAATAACATACCATAACCTAATTAATCCTATGCCTGAGTATTTCCTTGAAAACGAAAGTGATTAATGAAACAACGACATGCTGTAAGAAAAACAAAGAGCAACATAGGTTATCTAACAAGTCTCGGAAATCGAGAAGGTTATAAATACAAAAGAACGATATTTGGTACTTACAGGATGTTTTACGAAAACAGGAAAACAAAGTACGGTATGTTTATCGTCATACCAGAGCTGCGCAGTAAATCCACTACCCTAAGCTAGTTATAAACGGACAATATCACCAACGAATATAACGATTCATATTTCAATAGTGACTATAATGAAACACAAACTCTTTGTATGTAAGGATTGAATTTTTATATGTATAATTCACCCCATGTGTGTTTACAATGATGGCTGGTGCTATTGATTATGCAAAGCAAGGCGATGCAATTGTCCGCTTTTTGCAGCAAGGGACGAAGGGCCGGCCGGACGGCAGGGGACGCGCCACATAGAGCCCGTATGTCTTAAACACACACACACTCACACACACACACGTATGTACGTATAATGCATGTGTGCATTCCAAGGGCTTGTAGCTTATATTGTGTGGGAATTAAAAACATGGCTGCTTAACCAGTCCATGCAACAACTTTAATATATTCTATCTGTACAACATGGCGTGGGTACAGGAAAACGGTATTTCATTCTATTCCTGTCATGGCCATGTTCACATCTCCATCAATACCGACGTGTATAATATAATCATATATTCGGCACATTGACAAGCTAAAATATTAGGCTGCCACCTCCGTCCAGTACAAGTAGGGTTGACAATAAAAGAATCCTTTACGAAATTCCATGTCCCACGTAGACAAATTAAATGGGCGATGTCAAAGACAATGGCGCGTACACGACACTGGACGGAGGGCAGACATTAAATGAAAGATGTTCGGTTCCCAACAAACTATCGATTGAAAAGACACAATTAAAGTTAGAGTTAGGCAACTACGCCGTTTGTTGTTCTCTTACGCGTGTGTGTGCTAACCCCACAAAACTTTCATCTCTGGAGGGCGCGCGTGTGTGAGTGGGAGGGGCGGCCTCCCTCCGAAGGGAGTAAAAAGTAGTTGTGACTTGTTCACCTCTTTCGGTGTCGCCCACCGCGGCTGGATTTACTCGTGAGCTTTTTTATTGCCGAATTTTATTATATACCTACATGGTTTAAATCAGTAAGCGGCGGGCGGCCTGGTAAATAAATTTCATGAATATTTTATGTTGCGAATATAAACAGTGTATTATACAACATGGATCGGGCAGGTGTGGTCATGTTTAAGGATATATAGCAGCATATGCTTAGCATGAATAAACTTAGCCCCGATATTCAAAGCAAATGATTCAGACATAGAAATGCATTTGTATTTCATAAAATCCATTCGCTATACTGTATATTTCGAGTAACTATTTGTAAAGAAGAGCTTATATGAATTGTCTTTACTTTATAAATCCCTGGGAGGTTGATGAAAGGTCTCGACCATTTATAAATAAACAACTTTTAGAAATGCCACGAAACCTTAAGATATTATTTTTATTCGCGTTTGTATTAAAAGGGTCATTTTGACAAAAAGCTTATTTTTTATTTGTTGCCTTTATAACGTTTAGTTTAGAAACCTTATATATGACGAGACCTTTCTGTGTCTGAGTATATTGTATGTATTATACAATATACTTATATTACTTTTAAGTAGAACGTCCGAACAAAATTCGGCGCCAGTAAATGAGTACAAGACCGTTTTTTACATGTTACATATACATCAGTATTCGTTTCCTTAAAACTTATTCTTGTTGTGTTTATATTATTGTAAATCTTATTGGAATAAATAAATTATTATTACAGTTTATGACTAATTTGACTTCTACATGAATAGCGCCGTGGTTTTTATGGTCGCCTTACCGATATTATTGCCTTGAGTGTTGCGGATTTAATCTCCCAAACACCAACAAATACTTCTGCTAAATCTGAGTTTTCTATGTCCTTTGTTTGTGAAGCTATTAGTAACACAAGGATTGTCCCTAGTGTGGCGGCAGCTAAATTTTGAATTTCAGGTTATTGGCATTTAGTTCATGTCGTGAAAGGTTATTTCGACTTATTAACGGACCTCATACAAGCATGGGTACGATTACAAAGACGACATTTAAATCATCTTCAGCGTGCATAACACCAGGCTAGCTAAGTCCTTGTATTACAGTTGATAACACTTGATGGTCAAGTTCTACGTTACAAACATGTAACCGAGTAGCAAATACAATATACTTACTACGTCTGTTAAAAGACGTAGCAGACCGAACGGCCATCAGTTTATTGAAACGAGTTAACGCAGCTGTAACAACTTTCAAGGAAAACCTGCGTCGTGACATTAATTGATAATACCGACAAAAAGGAAACTAGCTGGACTTTTCCTATTCCTATAAATTGTCTTAAGTTATGAAAAAAATACTTTTAGTTATGAGATTTGTCACTCATAATTAAAGGTAACAGATAGTCCATATCGTTATTACAGTTAGTTTGTTAATGACAGAGAAAGAACAAGCTATGTTTCTCTACCATAAATAATGTGATGAGTGTAAATGAAACAAGGGAAATATACCAATATAAGAGAGAAATCTATAATAGAGTAAGCAAGATATATAATATAGATATGTAAATAAGTTTATTTAGGTAAAAAGAGCACCGCAAATAAAACAATCTTCTTACTTCGAATCGCCATCATTAAGCGTATAAGCGTTCAAAAATAAGAAACATTAGTAGTTATCACTAAGCCATTAGAAGCGGTACTACCGAAATACTTGAATACGTTCGAGGAAAACCTTATTTTAGAGTAAGTGGCCGCTTTCAATCAGAGCTATTTTTTGCTAAGCAGGTACATTGCCTATATATTAAAATAATCTATAGAGTCACATAATATATATCAGCGGCAATGAACACTGTCGTATATACGATATAATATGTATATGATAATAGTTACCTAGTTAATACCTCGAGCGAGAGTAATTTCTATTAAATATGAATCTAGTTAATAAAAAAAACTCGTGTCACCGTATTCGTAAATTACGACAATAGTGACGTAAAGCTCTTGCGTAAACATACACAAAAGAGCACAAAATAATGTTTGTGTGTGTTAGTACAGAGGTAGTCACGCCCGCGGCTCGCGGAGTGACATAAAACATACACAGACAAAAGGGTTTGTGCGTGTCGAGTGCCAAGACGATGCCTATCTATCACTCCACCCAAGCTCCCCGCGACGACGCGGCCGTCTCACCGTCTCACCGTCGCGCGACGCTCAACCCCGCGCCGTGGCACATACCACGCAATAAAAAATCCCTTCCACACATAAAATCGAACTCGTGCTCATCCGACACGCAACAATTGGATTCGACTGCGGGGACACGTTTTCTACTTAAAAAGTAAATTTTATTTTTAAAAAATGCCCTTCCCTCGTGCTACCGATTTAAAAAAGCCATAATACGTCCCTGACGATGAGCGCGCGCCGGCTGAAGATTTGACGCGCTCGCGCATGTGTTTATAATTCGTCCCCTCGTTATTTCACATTTTTAACAAAAAAATTAAACCAGTACATCGGTTACTACGTACAGTGCATAGTGTGCAAAAAATGCGAATTGTTAATCGTATCGAGCGGACATCAAAGGAATAAAAAAATAAGTGGAGCCGTCGTTTTTCACGTGGTCACGACCGGACGCTGGGCGGCTGGACGTTATGGCTCCGGGAAGGGCGCAACGGTTTTTGTGTGACCCTCAATTTACAACACAAGAAGGGACATCGGTTCCCCGTTGTACCTTGACATCTTCGCTGGGAAGGAATGTAATGTAAATTTAGTACAAAAACGGGAATTTAAATAAGTGTAGTGGCCCGGGGAGTAGCCCGGGGCCCTTCACATAAAGCGATCGTTATTAATACCCGCCTCTAACGACAAAAACATGCATGTGTGTCGGTGACAGTGATTACCGCTGGACCCGTAATCCATACAAATAACTGTACTTGACCTGCCTTCAATCTTCTTAATAAAAAGCGTAAAAAACACATAAAAAATGCATATCAATAATGTCAATAATATTTTTAATGTTTATATTGATCGATTGTCATGCTCTGCGAAAATATCGTGTGAGCGAAGTCGGACAGGAAATTAACATGATGTGAGTTTTCCTTCAGCTTGAGATATAGTCAATATATAAGATTGGCAAAGGCAGAGCGGTGGAGTGTGTCGATCGGCTACGACGGAAACTGAGTACGTAAAAAATTATTTGACAAGACAACTGAGCCACGAATTGAAGGGATTATTATACTGAGAAATACCGACAAGGCCTGCTTTTTTGCGACGTATTGACTCATATTATAAGTATTTGCTTATTTATTAATGTAAATTGTAATAAATTACATTATATCTCACCTACAATAGTTATATAGCTAGGCAGAGATGTCCCACACCCATATTCTACTGACTATATTTACATAATATTGTCTTCTGTTTACGCGAATGTTATTCATTGAAATTAAACTACTATATACGGATTTTATCGCGTTATTTATTTAACACTCTATTACATAATTTTGAAACTGTTACACTACTATACTATACTATTAAAGTTTACTAATTTTAAGCTAATTAAATTATTAAAACTATCAAATCTATTTGTTTTTAAGTAATATTTAGCTAAAGTATGACTACGCGATATTAAGATTAGGCATTAGCGTCTATCTGATATTTATATAAATCTAGACGCCATCCTGCCGCTGAGGATTTCCTAAGAGAAAGCTCAATTCATTACTCCACTTGAGAATCAAAACCTGATCTTCTCGATCAGATGTATGTATGTATATATGTATGTGCTTGCTTACGCTATTCAACTAGTTCTTAACAAAACATGTGGTAAAATGTTAATGTAATACACATATATATATTTTATTTTACGTATATTTATATTTTACCACATACATATGATTTGGGGTAGGTATACAGTCATTAGTAGAAGGCAAGACAAAGAGGCCTACCTCGTCGTGGTACCACCATGCTGTGTGATCCTGTCATCAGGATGACAGGATCACTTCTGTATCGTCCTCATCATCAGGCTCTGGGTCCAACGCTGGGCTTACCTGACCTGTTCATGGTCAACGACCTCTGTCTACAGTGGCGTACCACTTCACCTTATCTTCTACTAATGAAACAGGCATTAATATAAGCGACTATAAAACATATCTCTTCCACACATAACATATAAAAATAACGTTACTTCGTCGTTCAATGTACATCTTAATTCTTGCTTCTTAGTGCAAAGCATTTATATTTGATATTGACAAATATGGTCTCAGGAGGGAAAGTGGAAACTTAACTAGGTATTTGTGTGCGGTTGTTTAGTGCGAGGGTGATGCAGGCTCGCGAGGGTGGGCGCCGAGCCGACTTCGCTGAGACCGGCGGTCGCCGCGCCGAGCCTAACATTCGGCATACTACTAGTGATGTCACATATTACTTTACTTGGACTCGTCTTAAATAAACTTGACATTTTAGATAACATTATTTAGATATAAGTAATCTACATTATTTAGGTACTTATTTATTACTATACTTTAATTGCAGACGATTCATAATAACTAAACGAAAAGAATGTAATGCATTTTAGTATTGCCTTGGTAAAACAAAGATAACGGTAAAGGTAACTTTATTATAATGTCATCAGTTTGTTAAATACACATACAATATGTAAA
Organism: Catocala nupta; assembly: GCA_963675205.1. Classification (NCBI taxonomy): domain Eukaryota; kingdom Metazoa; phylum Arthropoda; class Insecta; order Lepidoptera; family Erebidae; genus Catocala; species Catocala nupta. The sequence goes on from OY776081.1 coordinate 19,924,595, forward strand.
TAGTATGTATTTCTTTTAATAAATTTAAAGGAAAGGCCCAAAGTAGTAGTTAAATTATATATTTAGCTGCTTCAATAGGCTTGTTGCCTGCTTGTACTTACGACTAGTGCAAACTGGTCAAAACTTCAAGCAATCTATCATGGTCAACATAATATAGAGATCACATAATACACCAAAACGTTAAATATTATGTAGATCCATTCACTTCGAGTCTACTTATACGGTGAGTGTTGTAGGTATATATTCCTCCAAATGAAAATAGTTCGTATAATAATTTATTACTTCGATACTGGGCGTTATTTGTGTCCATCGTTCGAAGTGCATCGCGATACTAGTTTACATTGTATTACGTGTGATGTCATTTGTTTTAGAATACAAAGTAATTAATAGCAATTGAATGAATATACGAAGCGACACACTAACTGCTATAACAAAAAGACTGAAACGTAACTCTACACTTTTAAGTAAAATGTCCGGTAAGATGGTAACAGCACTAATCTCGCCGCGTGAGTTGCAGCGCTGCTGTTTGGGGAGAGAATTTACATCAAAGTGTCGTTACGCAACGCGTTAGCTTCGCCATAGCCACCACCTACTGCCTATATCTCTGACCACTATTCTCCCTTGCGAGGACCTTTTTAGAGATCAACGTTTCAATATAGTTTGACTCTGGCGTTATTTGATGATAAGAGGGAAATATCGGGTCAATAATACAAACACGGCAGAATTTTAGCTGTTTCCACGCACACTATTATAATCTATATAGTGCATATGATATGACATCACGCCTTATATAGTATTGCCGGATTAGATAAAGGTATATCCCGCTTAGATATAAGTTAGCTCTACGTAGATTCTGTTATCGTGGCAGACTAATGCCAATTTACAGGCAATATTCCAAAATCCGGGATGCTTATGTAATTTTGCCGATAGAAATCTTCATTAGTCGGCTTAACCAGCTCCCGGGGCTTGAATCCGGAACAATTAATAGAAATTGCAAGCGCTTCCTACTCTAAGGTAACAAAGAAACATTTATATTTATAAAGCACTTTTGATTACAGTATTTTATTGATGATAACGTACCAATAATTTCGCTATAGTAATTTTCTATCACATACACACAACACCATCTAGCCCAAACTAAGCAGAGCTTGTACTATGGGTACTAAACAATGGATAAACATACATATATATTTTTTTTGTAAATACGTACATATTATACATAGTAAGTCACAACTGCCAGAATATAAGCGAGTTAAGTTAACTGCTGACGCAAAATAGTGTATAGTTTCGTATTTCCTCTTTAACGAAGCTCATGCTAAGGCATATATATATGTAGTGAGTAGCGTCGGCCGCGGGTAGTTGATAGTTGACGGCGCGCGTACATCAATAGCTAAGTACATACATAGCAATGGTGACGAGGGTTAGACGACGTAACCCTTTACTGCGGGGATGAGGGCCGGGCGGAGGGCGGCAGCGGAAGGGTTGCCGCCCGCGACCGTCCGCGGCCGCCGGGGTAACCCCGCACCCCTCACTCCCGCACTTTTACGACGAGCGTTTTTTATCGTGCGTACTGTCGTTTTTCCTTTTCTATTTTTTATGTTTATTTCCCCGAAACCATAAATTATGTTTGAAAGAAGGGAACACTCGGACGTACGAGCCGACAGGCACCGGGGTGACGTACCAACTAGTTTTCTGTTCGGCGCTTTTCTGATTTTTTATGGTCTCTCGTGTGTAATGTGTGTAGGGGTGAGTGCATCGTTGTCATGGCGACTGCATGGCATTACGCGGGGGCGATCTGCGCCACTCCAGCCGATGATCATCGATACATAATATTATTGTAAATAAAACTTTTTGGCTGCACCTCGATAGATATCAAGCTGGTAGAACATTCTAAGAGCCACGAATACAATTGCTGACTGCTAAAGTAGCGTGGTACTCTTCAAAGTATGGACTCTTTAGTTTCAATAGATATATCTTAACTAATAACTATAAATACGAATGTAAGTTTGTTTGTTTGTCACGCTTCCACGGCTTAACTACTCGACCGATTATCTTAATCAAAATTTCGCATACATGATGTTAGAAGTACAAAAAAGAAAATAGAGATACATTCATCCAAAAAAGTAGTGTTCCCGAGGTATAACAATTTACCTATTGACATAATCTAGATTAACGCGAGCGAAGGCGTGGTCTAAATCTATTAATAATAATATCAGCCCTGTATTAAACTGTCCCACTGCTGGGCACGGGCTTCTTCTCAATCTGAGAAGGGTTAGGCCATAGTCCACCCAGTGCGGGTTGGCAGACTTCAAATATCTTCGAGAACATGATGGAGACCTCTCACGATGTTTTCCTTCACCGTTAAAGCAAGCGATAATTAAGTATTTAATACGCACATAATTTCGAAAAGTCAGAGATGCGTGCCCTGAGATCAAACTCGAGACCTCTGCGTGGGAGTCCAATGGTCTCCCACTAGGCTATCACTTCTTCTGATGGACAAAATCTAGTAAGCTATATAATAAAGAATATAAGCGATACATGTGAAATGGAAGCAAGATGAAAATAAGTAACAAACTGAAAAGAACTACCGATTCCTCCTTACCAACGTCAATTTCTGCTAACTCTAGTCGAGAGATCGCCAGTTCTAGTTTAAAACGAGACAAAAATGGTTTATTTATTACATTCTTCTATACGGAAAATCTTAATAACAGTATGAGTCTAGTAATAGTAGATCTATAGCAAGCAATAGGTTTGATCGCTGTTACCCCGTACCTAAACATATCTGAATAAAATGTGTGTAGAAGCGCCAAATGCGTTCTGTTATGTAGAAGAAAAGGCGACACGGAATGCCGCGACGCAGGTTCATATCCTTATTTATTACTAGTTTTCCCCGCGGTTTCGCCCGCGTAAGTCCTATTCCCGTGAGAATATCAAGAGAAAAATAGCCTATGTGTGAATTCAGGTCTCCAGCTATCTACATACCAAGTTTCATCGCAATCGGTTCAGTAGTTTTTGCGTGAAAGAGTAACAAACATTCATACATCCATACAAACTTTTGCGTTTATAATATTAGTAAGGATTGCCATTGCTTTGTGTATATTCTTGCACAGTTAAATTTAATTTCTCTCATTATTAAGGCTGCCTTTAAATAGGGCATTGTGATACGCTATGTATATATATACATATACATAATATATACACCGATGGATTAGCGGTTAAAGTGGTCATTTTACGGTTGGTAAGTAAGTCGGTTGGTACGGTAGATTGGAGCCCACCATGGGACAAAATTTGGTGTGTTCTACAAATAGTCGTTTTAGTTTGGATGTCCTTTTGTGCTTGTAAGTTAGTAGAATTTACTGTAATACAAAGATAATTTCTAGAGCTAGAAAAGTCTTGAAAAAGACATATAACGTATAGAGTTAAGATGATTATAATTATATTTCAATAGATGTTTCCACGGCGTTTCTTGCATAAAAACAGTGCTTCTTCTGGATGAAAGATGCTCTATGTCTTTTTCTGTAACCCTGACAACATGTATGCGAAATTGCATGATAATGATCGATCGAGTTGTTAAGACGTGAAATCGTAACAAACAAACAAGCAAAAAAAATTATAATATTAGTTAATATGCGAGAGACAATAAACCAAAACAGATGTGCTTGAATCGTAGCACGTGAAAATCCGTAACAGCCGTGTTATTCTGCGAAAAACTTATCTCGAACACGACTGTCGCCTCGGCAGTAACCATAGTAATCAATTATTACTGCCATGGTTACTGTATAAAACTCAAATTTTAATAGCCGAGAGTTAATAATAAATAATAATATTCTATCACATACACACAACACCATCTAGCCCAAACTAAGCAGAGCTTGTACTATGGATAAACATACATATATACTTATTTGTAAAACATACGTATTATACTTAGAAATACCCAGACCAAGACAAGCATCCATATTCATGCACACAAATGTTTGACTTGTGCGGGAATCGAACCTGTGATCTCAGGCGTGGCAGTCGGTTACACTGACCACTACGCCATCGAGGCCGAGTTGAGAGTTTAGTAGGTAGTGATATTTAACAGAATTCCACAGCTATTCTACCCCTTCAGTAAAACAAACGTGTGTCTACATCTTAACAGCTTAGTTAGTAAAGCAACTACTTACAAACGATCAAGGTTCGAGTTCTGCTTGATTGATGTTTATTATTTCCTATCTATAATGTAGGTTACAAAAGCGATAGCCTAGTTGGAGACCGTTGGACTACCACAAAGATGTCTCGAGTACGATGCCAAGGCGCGCATCTCTGATTTTCTAAGTTATGTGTATATTTAATAGTTAATTATCGCTCGCTTTAACGGTGAAGGTAAAACATCGTGAGAAAACCTTCATGCCTAAGAATTCTCCGTAATGTTCTTAGAGATATGTGAAGTCTGCCAACTCCCACTGGGCTAGTGACGTAGACTATGGCGTAACCTTTCTTACACAGAGAAGAGGCCCGTGCCCAGCAGTGGGACAGTTTAATACAGGGCTGATATTATTATATAATATAGGTATTTGTTGTCGTAACGCGATCTGGCAGTGCAAACACGCTTGTATATATTCATTCGATCCTTGTTTGTGCACAAACTAGCGAGATGGACGCCGCGCCAATGTTGACATTACGACCACGCTACCGTGTCGGTTTACAGCGCTAACATTATGCTTCGTATCCATACAAATTATTATACATCATGTAATATAACTAGCCGTTGACCGCTTATAATTTACGAGAATGGTCCAGTATAAGTAGACCTTTCAATGCTTCAGAGACGCCACGTAATGGGAGCTCAATAGTTTGCACAAGAAAAATAAGCCAGGTGTTTTAATGATATAGGTATGATGTATCTTCTAATAGGAGTTCTATCTATTTTAAATAAAAGCGCTTAGCTTGCTAAGAAAGTTTAAAATAAGAAAACAAGAATTTTTTTTGTAAATCTGCTTAAGCGACTTTCACAATAATGTATTTATCGATGGTTTCCGTACTAGAGATAGAAATTTAACTGAAGCCATACAAATTAATGGCCATATGCATAAAAAAATACTTACGTATAGGTTTAATACGTTCAGTAATTGAAATATTCAGTAAGTACCTACCTATAATAAAGGTTCAGTAACAATCATAATTCGTAAACTATCTGACTGAAAACCTTAATAGGTATATTAAGCATTGTTACTAGGGAAGCTAGCATTTTTACGTATTTCATTAATAATAATTTGTCAACATTTCTAAAATGCAATTATCTTATTTCTTTTAAACATAACTCCCGCACTACTAGTGAATTCTGTGTCCCGGAGGACTTTACAAACATTCAAACAACATATACAAAGAACACCCAGACTCGCTACAAACCTTTTATGTATCACACAAAGTTTTGTCCCGTGTGGGATTCGAACCGACAACATTCGGCGACCAGTTAAACGAGTACGCTATCCGTGCAATCTCTTAAAATCAATCAAAATCATAGCTTTTTATAAATTTTATAAATAAAACAGTTTGTCGAAATCTTATTGCTAGTAAGGATCATATATTTAACAGCTTATTATATATCGCCACTCTAGGTAGCAGCTTTGGCATTATGTATACCTAATAGGTTATTAGAGGAGAGAGGTTGGTTATCGAAAGCGGCAGTCTAGTGGTGAACTGTTGGACTACAACGCAGAGATCTCGGATTCGATCACACGCACACATCTTTGACTCCGATATAAATAGACATTAAATAGTTAAACATCGTTCTCTTTAATGGTGAAGGATATCATCGTGAGGACACTTACACATCTTAGATTTCTCCGTAATATTCTAGAAGACGTTTGCTAATTACGATATTTGCTAACCCGCACTGAGCCAGCTTGGTGCAGTATGGACTAACCCTTCTCACACGGAGAAGCCAGTGCCCAACAGTAGGGCGTTTGTAATAAGACATGATATTATAATTTTACCCATAACGAAAAGCCACTGGTTCCTCGTACATACTATACTAGTGATACGACGTAATACCATATTTCTTTTGGTACCACCGTACATATTCACTCACGTTATCGAGTATATTATTACAATTGACAGTATGATAAATTCTCCAAGAGAAAAGAGGTATCTTTGATATAGACCCAATATGATGCCTATATTAAACGAGTGATCCATAACACACATTCAAGCTAACTGAATAAAAATGGACGCTGTAATTAATCATCTTCAGTGTACGTACGTGTCGTCACCTCGCGTTGGACTCATTAAGAGACTAAATATTTGCATACATGGGTGTGTTAGTGTTCGCTCCTTGGACATCAAATGTAACTTCAAAGGTATATTATATATTACGTAACTTGACATTCTTAATCGTTACTTTAGGAAAGTCATACACACAAGTTAGTGAATAAATTATGTTAATCACCATTTGCAATATAGGTTGGCTAGCCTACATTTTTTGCTTTACTTGAAATGGCCCACGGCTTCGCTGGCATTACTCTATTTTGTAAATAAATATCCATCAGGAACAGTACTATTTTCTGCATAAAGGCTTCCTTATCCTTTGATGATGATTGGTCAGGGGTACAGACTCCTGACCAATCATCATGAAATTTCACATAGGTACACGTTGTATTTGAAATCTCATGATTATTGGTCGAGTAGTTAGGGCTTGAAAGCGTAACAAACAAATAAGCAAACTCACATTCGCATTTACCATAATAGTTAGGATTATTTTATACTAACGTGGCAATTAAATCATAACAGTGTCCTATGGACGCTTAAAACTTTAGGATTCACTCGTTGCCAGCCCCGTAATAACTAGATCGAAGAAATACTTAGAAGATCGGACCCAACACTAGTAGTTACTAAGTGGAAGTATCGGGCTGTAATAACCAGTGAACCGATAACTTATAAAACAAGTTTTAGATTTATTACTATGAGCACTAGCGAGCATAGGAGGCCTCCCGACGAGAATAATCAAAGCAACGTCGGATGAATCAATTAGGAGTAAAAGGAAAATAGGTTCCACAATACAAACTAAATTCATCTGCTGGATACCAATATTTGTATTATTCGACTAAACATTACAAAATATTCAAGAAGATACGTTTCAATTCACCGGTTGAGTGAGCATCAAGCAAGAGCAAACAGCTCCAAGTATCATTAATAAGAGCTCAATACGTGCAGCTATTTCATTATCGATCAACCGCAAAAACTGAACAAAGCCAATGTTGTAGTCAGTTAATTGCTCACCCTTGCTCGCGACAAAAAACGCGCCATATTGCGTCCAGCGAACTAACCACCGCGAAAGAGAAATTTACGAATAAAAGCACGAATGGTTACACGCTGCATTTAAAATTACGAACCCTTTAGGGCGCCACACCGCCAGACAAAGGGCCGAATGGCAAATTGCCGGCAGGTAGCGAATATACCGAAATAGAGTCCAATAATTACTAAGGGCTCTAGTTTAATAAATGACTCTTTTTCTAAATTATGAAGGGCTGATCGCGCCATACGGACATACCTGCCGCGAACCCTTCGCCCTTCACATAATGAGTTATAACTCTTCATTGGTTTTATTTGCAGCTTTTTTTATGTGTCGGGTGAGGTTGGCGAGTGGGCAACTACCCATTCTGATCGTTTAGAAAGTGGCCGGCGGCGCGGCGGTCAAAAATAAACTCTCACCCCAAATGTAATGTGGCATTCTAACGTTTAATATGTTTTGTGAAACTGGACGCTTGAACTCTTGTAAACTAGCTTACTATTTTAGCTATAACATATTTTCGTTTGATTGGTTTCATTGACTAGTCTTTAAAGGTACTTGAATGATATTTTACTACTACTTTATGTATGAGTTCTGTACCATATATTTCGATCGTTAACCATAAAAAAGTACCTATAGCAACTGTAGTGATATATAATATAATCGCACAAAGATACTGAAACAAGATTTTGATTTTCTTTGAATTATTGTAAGATTTTGTTGCCTCGAGGAAAATCTTAACCATTCCCTTAACAAACAAACTACAGACGTATTGAAAATATTTTTTATGTGATAGTAAAGTTCCTAGAGGCAGTATTTAAACCCATTCGTTCTAATACAATAAAATGCTACTGTTTGCGAGTGACAAAAGGAGCTCTTTAGCAATGGGTTTTATGTATCATTGTTTGTATAAAACAGACTGCGACGATACATAATGGTATGACAACAAACCCCTTTTGGCCGGAGGCACCGAAGTGTGTCGCGATGACTTGTAATTCCGATGTTTTCGCTGTTTAAATCGTATTTCCTGAAGGCGACATTGATCGCAGCCACCGAAGCGAACACGAGAGTATTTCTAATGTGCCTGGACAAAGCCCGACTCCCAAACAATGCCTTCAGAGACTATTTAAAACGAATCCCTTGACGACACCTACGCACACAGCATCTAACGGGGTGTACGGTGCAAAATGTGAACTTATTGCGAGTTACTAGAACTTAGTTATTGTCAATTACTGTTTTTAACGAGCTTTTTTGTCTAAGGTGGACTGACCTAATTAACGTTTAATAGTTTGGAATTAGGAACATATTTTGACAAAATATAAAAGTATACTACAATAACGGTACCTACATAATTTAAACAGAGTTATTCATATAACATTTTTAATTAGAGACAATAGTTTTCTTTTAAATGATAGAGTTAGGAATGACATGTTCTGTACCTCTGCAATAAAATTAATTATTACCTTATTATATTATAAGCAAGCACACTATACGTGTAATTTCTACAAAATATTACTTTACGTTCAACATAGTCTGTATAGGTTTCACCTATATCTTAAACAAAAAGTCATGTTTTTGGTCGACATAAACAATTATATTTTTTGTAGTTGCCGTAAACTAGAAGCGCAAATAGAACCGAAGACAACCAAGCCGATAACCAAATAAGTAATAATATGAAAGAGTTGGCTAGACTCGGGAATTGCTACCCGCCATTCTTGTATAGCTTGCGCCGTTCACAGCGGAAGCTCGTAGAACGCTCCAGTGCGCATTTTCAACAGACTATCTATCGCCGGCAATCCTTTACCAGAGCCATCCTTTCGCAAGCGATAGACTAGAAACATTTATTAATATTGTTAAATATTTTGGCGACTGCCACAATACATCCTTTATCCTCTATCCTCAATTAGTCTGAAGAGAATATTGTCACTAAAGTTTGTAAAGATTTATCGTTTAGCCTCTTGGCCTGGATTAAAACATTTATTGTGACGGTGAATAATACTTGTAACAGCAAGTAAAAAGTTATCTATGCGATACATTACAAATATATTTTGTGATCAGCCGGACAACGAACTACGTGCCTACGTCACAAGGTGAACCGTTCTTGTGTAATATGTTGTACTTATTATTTACTTTCACAAGTATGACTATCAATCTTATTTCAGCGCTCTCTGTCGGAATATAAGTGACGGAGCGAGACACATTGTTTGCGAAAGCTAATTGGAAATTAACTAAAATCTAATTAAAATTAAGAATTTGCTGAAATTATTCGACGTACTTAAAATTAATTTCAATAGGGTGCTATAATTTGTAAAGTAACTATAAAGAAGTATATTATTATGTATACGACCATGCTTTGCTAAACGTAGCAACGGGTAAATGTTATGTTTGTAAGTACATATATGTATATGTGTTACTTCGTCACTTAAAAAAAGGACAAGTTTATTTTACTAAATTATTTTAATTTATAAAATACAAGAGATAGTTTGTAAGAATAAAAATAAAAAGGACTGTAGAAGGTTCGAGGTTAGCTAATGATAAGTCTGTTTTAAGATAAAAATAGCGAATTTATTAACCGGACCAAAGGTAAAATACTAAGGAGCGCACGCACGCGCGATGACCGCTAATCGAGTACTGAATTGGTTAATGAATATAACATTATAAAGTGGAGTGAATCGCTTAGTTGGCAATAGTGTACTTCACCGTACAAATTATGTTCGGGTACTTTGAAATAACTACACTGGAACATTGAGACAACTACCATCTTAGTCTCCCCGTGACCATGGCTGCTGAAAAGCAACCGAAACGTCGGGGAAAGTGTAAACCAAAAATAAATAGATTTAATAGTTTAAATAATTTTATTAGCTTATAAATTAGTAAAATAAAATCAGTAGTAATGTAATATTTTCAAAATTTTGTAATACAGTGCTAAATAAACAACGCGATAAAATCCGTATATAGTAGTTTAATTTCAATTATAATAATAATAATAATAACATTCGCGTAAACAGAAGACAATATTAAATATAAGAAATACGTATAAATACATTATACATCAGCCAGTCATATAGAGATAGGTACTCATTTACCTCCGCTTCAGTTTTCATTTATCTAGCTAATACGCGATGCCGCCGTTCCATTTACTAGTGAGTCTGGAAACAGAGCCCTTGGTATTATAGATGTGCTAGAGAGAATTCACGACGTGGAACCTGACACTAAATGTGTTAAAAGTCGTTTAGAAACATTACATTATAGATATATTATAAAATTAAGGCTTTTTGATACATACTTTTTACAAATTTATAATAACATGGACTAGAGACTGTTAGAAATTTGGCCAATGCAGACAGTATATATTTTCTGAATTAAGACACGCATAAATTAGATCGCTTTTCTATTTAAATAAATCTTCGATATGCACCCGGAGACATTCAGACACACCAGATTTGTCACAACTTATCCACTTAAATTGGTCTAAATACAAACAGACATAATAAATTAGCATAAAATGTTAAGAATTGTCGTCGTTTTTAAAAACTTTACTTCTGTCGGTTAGTTTTCAATTTTAAAATGTGTATGCTGCATTAACTATTTGATATTTCCCTCAAATAGGATTTCAACTAAATTCATGTTGTATTAAAGACTTATTCAACGGTAACCTCCCAAACGCGGGTCTTAGATGTTATCACAAAGCAGATCACGATTACTTAACTATCAAAAATTTCGAACACAGCTTTTCTAAAAAAAACAGTACAGCCGAATTGAATGTTACTTAAGTACGTCCAAAAATGCGGGCAAGTCCACGGGATACCGAACTAATACCGTACAATTATGCGACGATAGTCAATTGTTAACTTTTTACGCGGCTACCTAAATGGGTGACCAGACGTAAGAATCTGAACACAAATGCGGTTCATTAATACATGTCAAGCGAAGACTGCCAGAGACGTTTGAACTAAGATCACATCATTAATATTGAGTAGTACACGTAGGCGGTGCCTCGAGAAAAGGATAAATTTCATGGAGAGGTACTTTCACCCTTTACGACTACGAACTATTTGTCAGAGAAAAGGAAACACATTGAAGCAAGTTAAGAAAAGAATCGGTTCTTCAGCGCCGGCCTAATTGTGTCCTTAATGTACGTAGCGATCGTTACGCGCTGACTGAGGCGATTTCATGCTTGTCTTTACATCAATATATACACTAGTTATACGTAACGATATAATTACGTTAACACGAAGAAATTATAATTTTTTCTACTTGCTGTGTCAGGATTTGCCGTATAGAAATTTACACATAGAAATATGTATATTGACGCTTATTGCAAGTTCAGATATTGTACGACCTCCCCAATCACTGTAATTGCTTGCACAGAAACAGAGACAATTTTATTTACACTCTGTAACGCGCTGTACTGTTCTTGCACATGTAACAACAATGATTAAAGAGACATTGGTAAGAATCCTGTAGAGAGTAATCCTGGCACTTCTGTACATAGTGTATGTATTGCAATTGATTATGGCTTAAATAAATAAACTAAGAATGATAAAATATGCTCTAGTACATAATGAGCACAATGTTCTGTCCCACCAGGCAGGCTTCATGACTAAGAATACACCTCGGTTCAAAAAATATTAGAGCTTATATTATGTGAGTTACACCGTAATATAATTCGAGAGATTATTCGTGTACCTTGTTGCAATTTGTCACTATCAAAGTTAGAATAATGAAAAAGAAAAGCTTTAGACTGTAAAAGATTGTGTATTGAATAATTAACTACTAATCCGACAGTAACATACACATATATTAATTATACTTAAAAAAATATAATATATGAGAAAAGCCATTACCTGATTGCTAAATTTTACTGGTTAGTAATGGTGCTCTACTGAGTTTGATGGAATTTAGCATGGCGGTTGCTAAATCTGCAGGACAGGATACTGGATCGAGTCTCCCTACATTTTCGTAACACTTCTTCTTCAATTAGTAATCAAGCGACAAGTCTCTATATACATATGTCCTAAATGACGGGACTCTGCAAGAGTCCTAGGAATTGGAGGGTTTCAAAGTCTTAGAAAGCACACATTGACTGTGTACAAATTACTTTCTTAAAACGTTTCCTTAAATCCTTAAATGCTGGTTACATCCCGAGTCATAGTATCGTCACAGCGTTAGTTCATATCGCAGATGATCTAAGGCTAGCAGTGGAATGAGGAAAGCGTTTGAGTCTGAGACTACTGTGATTCAGCAACGCATTAAATAGCATGAATTTTCACACCCTTTAGTTACCTACTTGTTGTCTGGTTTCGAAGGAATCCGCAGAGTACATTTGTTAAGTCATTTAAATGGGCAGACTCGCGAATATCGCTTAGTCATAACTGCACCAGAGTCGATTTAATGGAAACATGGTATCAGTTACTGACTATCGGCAGAACTTCGGGTATCATATTAGTATACCCTATCCTGATGACGTTAAATGCATGAAATCAGTCTTAAGCTGGTCGCAGAAGCTAATGCAAATAGTTTAAGACTGATTGCATGTAGTTACGTAAGCTAAGGAACTGCCTTCCAACCGCTTTCTCATTTCACATTCTCTTCTTTCACACCAATCTTGGTCTTTTCGAGAAGCAATTTTTGAAAACAAAGCGCTTCTGTATTTTAATTAATCTTAAAAATATAATGTTTCAGACTCAAGTAGCTCCTAAGTCACCATCGAATAGTGAAGTACGTATATTCTATAATTTCTTGGTCAATACTAACACTCCTTCGTATTTCAAAGAACTTTTTAAGTCCCTTTATGACAAGATTATTTTGGTCGTCGGAAAATTTAAGACTGCAGATGCCAAAGCATACCACGAATTATTTCAATAAATTCTTCGCGCTCTAAGCTGTGAATTAATAAATGCGATGCCAATAGAAATTAAACGAGGAAAATCGTTAAGCATAAGGCTTTTTGAAAATGACTATCAATAGGTACACGGGACTAAATCATTCTTCTATTCTTTTAATGTAATAATTAGGTTTCGTGTTTGGCACCGCTCCTATGGTTAAATAGCCCACAGGGATATCTACATTTTAGAGATAATGTACTTCATACCTAATCTTTGGCCCAGAAACAACCTCTATGAAAAAAAACAAAGTCGAATCGTTGCTTCATGTAACCCAAAAAATACACTCGTAGTAGGTATCGCATTAATATAAATGTGCTTTAGATTAATCAGTCAAGTCTTAGAATACCAGATATAATTAAAATCTATTGTATCTGGCCACCGGTGTGCTACTGCGACTCAATACGTTAATACTTAAAAACTTACATTGCTAAACTATAAAACTAAGCAAATGTTCTAAATGTAGTGCCTACTTTCCTAACGTATCTAAACACAAGGAATCTAACTCCAAAGGAACAACTTCAAAGGTAAAACAAAATTATATGAAACGAGCTTCTGCTCGCGGCTTCGCTCGCGTAAAAGTAAATTAAGTTATGTTAGTAGGTACCAGTACTTTAAAAAAATAAGCCTATCTTATTTGGTGATAATATAGCTTTTTAATGGCGGAAGAATTTTTAAAATCGGTTAACTAGATTTTGGGTTAAATTATAATATAAATATAGATATAGATTAGTATAGATTATACCTACTATAATTTTACCATTTACCTATCAGTAACACAACTATGTGCAAAACTATACTATACTACATATCACAGGTACATTATCCTTTATGGTGCAATAAATTAAATAAAATGTCCATGCACAATGTGTCCAAGTCGCAGCATCGCTACAAAAGGCAGCTCGGCATTCGGCGGACGGTGGCCTGCCTCGGTCAACCCATTAGCGCGAGCGCCGCGGGGGCTCATGATCACTTTGCTCATGTTAATTTATGTGCTTTGTAGTATTGTCCAGTACACAATAGATACGTTTTATAGCGTTCGGCTGCCGGACACCCAGATTAACATCTACGGCTTTGCCTTTCTCTCGTTTTGTGCAACACAATGGACATAACTGGGTAGCAGGCACCTGGCATTAATGGCTTCAAAGTAATAGATATTTTGCTATTAAATATACGCCTGGTTATATTTCTTTTATATAGAGTTCGACTTGAATAAGAATAAGTCTGTTTTTTGCTGAAAATTTTAATCTTTGCACCATAGATCACTATTGTTAATATTTGACAGGCTTGCCTCGTTTCATTGACCTGGAAACATACGCAACTACCAATCGTGACCTATCATGACGGATTCTATTATCTTTTCCACAAGGATCTTTTCCACAAGGATCTTGTCCTAAACCCTCAGGAAGAAAATATATTTTAAGAGAATACGTTCAAGACAACAAAAAATAAAATACAACACAAATATTAGAAAATAATTTAGTAATTAAGTAAATCTTAATACAGAGATATCTAGAATTATAAGAATAACATAAATATTGGACCAACGTCTATAGAAAATTAATTAATAATAATATCACAAGACTGATGTCCATTATTCAACAAAATAAATAATAACTTTTCGATATAATAATAGAGTATGATGATACAAAGAATAATATAAAAGAACCAACATCTTTTTTGTATTACTACCTACCTAACTTTTATCACATGGATCAGCTAACCAATTCTTAATAGAGAAAATGTATGGCTAACGAACCAGCAGCCTTATAATAACTGATAACACCGCGGAGCACACCCAAACTCTTGGAAAACAAGCTAGCATAGAATACTAACTCTACAATCGAAGTGGTAACGCTCACACAGAAAAACCACCATTAGCGCTTACATATAACTCGTTTAAGTCATTTCGTTTTTAAAAGCTGTTATTCTGACTAAATTCTGTATTATTTTTATTATATTATAATGATGGACTTTACAAATAAATATTAATGCAACGGACACAAAAATATCCCAGTATCGGCATAACCGTTTGAGGATCACATAAATGTTTGTATCGTGTGGGAAACGAATCCACAACACTGGGCACTGCCAAATGTTTTTTTTACCATATGTAACAAGGCAAAGATACAAAATATATAGTTATGTGAATAAATAAAATAGGTATTTGATCGCTGATTATGCTGTATAATAATTTACTTAAAATTATTCCAACGTTTCAAAACCTTTTCCACTATAAAAATATTTTTCACAAAATTCATAAATAAACTTAAATAACAAATTTAAGCCACACAAGCACTTATTAATATGGAAATAATAACCTTTCTACATGATTGTACATCATTTAATATAAGAGATATATATATATTTATACAAACATAGGATACCATGTCTCTGTTCTTTAATGTACGGGGCCCATGGATGACTAAGCGACAGCTGTCAATAGAGTCATAAAAATGCTTCTAGATCTCTAGGGTGTCGTAAAGACAACTAAGCAATTATATCGCGAGGATCACTGATCTCCAAGGAGCCCGAGTGTGTTGTAAGTGCACGGCTCAAGTCTATTTGTCATGTCTAATTACTAATTTCTTTATTATAACAAAATTTATGCTAAACACATAAATAAATAAAAAACAAACTTTTATAATTAATCTAAAGAAATATGCTAATTAATAGCACAATATACGCATGACTATTGGTAGCACAATGTATTTTCATAATTTTAAGGCATTAATAGCACACCAAAACGTTTGTGACGCGATTTTAAAAGCCGCGCCCGATTCTTACCTAGGCCACTATTGTAGATAATATATATCATAATTAAGCGTTAAATAATAATTCATTCAAATTCAAAATACACTCTAAGGTCACTAAATACCTATATATGTAAGTACATATAATGTTTATGCTATTCGTTTTCGATGTACACGTCACTGCCTTCAGTCACGCTCTTCGGGCCCTGGCCGGGCACCAGTTCTCCGTGAACCCTGAGACGATACACGCAAGTGTAAACCGGATTTCCCCAGTTCGTCAGCACTCGTAATCTCACTATATTATACCCTTTGTTAGACGGATAAAGAACTTCGAAATACTGAATAGGTTTCCCATCTTTGTCGTACTCGAAACTGCCGAAATCATGCGGGTAAGGGTCCGAACGATATTCTAGGCCTTCAACTTGACAGAGGCGCGGAGCTGACGATATTTCTCTGAATAAATACAAAGTATTTTCTTTTATGTAGTCCTTTCTACACGTACGTACTACACTACCTAGCAAATAAAAAGAGTATAATATATATTGTGATATATCAACTAAGGAAATACTACATTTTAACATTATTACTCGAGCTTCATATTGTATACGGGTAGTAGTTACTCGTAAACAATTTGTAAGAGTTCGGTTGAACTCGTAGCAATCTAGGTCACTACTAATTCGACATATATACAGCTACAAACACAATAATACAAAAACAATTTCAAAACTAATTCACCTTGTAGGCGATATATGAGGTGGAATATGTTCGATGCTGATGCCTGTAATCTTTACGGTGCCGAGAAGTCGTATAGAGGCTTCTCCTTTGGATCCTCTAAACGCCCAGCACTCTCCAGGCAGGGTACCTGGTTGGATCATAGCCCGCGCGCTGAGGCACTCGCGGCACAACCACCCAGACAAGACATGAAGCGCCCAGCCGACGGGCGACTCGTATATCACATGCTCCACAGTATCCCCCGTATCCAACACCTTACCACCCGCAGACTCCAGTGCGTAGTCAGACAGCTATTTATAAATTTAACTAAATATTAACAGGTTGTAGAAGGATAAAATTGAACCGAAACGGAAACATGTGTAACGAGAATATGAGTTGGTGATTGACAAAGATGCAGCAGGCGCAAACAAAGCGGCTGTCCGTCATGCTTATAAACACATATGGGTCGAAGGGCAACTCGCTGTCTCGGTTTAGATAGTAGGATAGGTACAATATACACATCATTCAAAACACCCCCCAAACTAAAGCTGTAAAGATGCTGTATTATATTCCCAGATAGAGCGGTGCATCAAAAATTGTAAGATTATTTTGATAAATAGCGCCTTTTGTTGTTTTCTTAGTCAATGAATTAAATTATTAAGCCTGTTAATTTCCATTATCAAACATAGGCATTTTACTCTCGCATTTGGCATACAAACTATTTTATTCCCATCGTACCAAGTGAACTACACAAATATTCTTTACTGTTGGAACTTTGATGCAATTGTTAAAATTGGCATCTTTACATTAACAGTAAAAATGTTCAAATATAAGGGCAAAGTCGTTGAATTACCTGTCTATCGTAGTTGAATATGTCTCCAATGTTGCGAGGGCACAGACTCCGTCGGCAAGGCTCGAGCGCATCCTTGGTCCTGGAGGCCGCTGCTGCCACTTGTGGTAGCACAGACGACATGCGCTCCAGTTCGCCCTGTAGGCGCTCGTGCTTGCGACTAACCTTTAATTAGGTATACACCTCTTTCATTAATATTTCATATCAACTAGATTTTAATGAAAAACAGCCATCTAGCTCTACCGCCGTTCCATTTGTAGTAAAATCTATATTAATCTTTTTTTTACAAATCTTTTTCTATATTAATCTTTTTTTTACTTTAGGTAGCCGCGTTAGATGTGGCATAGATGTCAGTAATTTTTTCTCAAAACCTTTGATTTTGGTACAACTCGCTCGTGAAAGTGCTTTCTTTCATTTAGTCACGCAGTCTGCCTGTTCTGAATGTTTGAGCTATTCATAAGTGACACATTTTATTAGATTATAATAAGTGTGTTCCTTTTTCACTGTCTCGGGGGCGCAGCGTTAGTGAATGCGACTGCTGTGACTGTGTCCTCGAGTTCAATTCTCAGGTCAAAGAATTATTGAGATTTTCTGTCAAGAAATTTCCAGCAATAGCACTGAGTCTGGAACTATACCCGGTAGACGCCCGACGTAAGCTTGCGCCCTATTACGTAAATAATTCAATTATACGTAATTTTCCAAATCATAATTTCATTGACGGAATGAATAGAGGTGTAAATACACTACTGTCTATTCCTTCAGGGATTGGGGTGTGAGACTATGCATGCCTGGTTTTTTTCCGCTTAACCTACTAGTTACTACTGAACTTGAGGCGCAACTAATACTAATAATAAAAAATTTAATACTTCATAACTTAGACCCACGCCTATATATTCCCGAAGTCCGGTAAGAGTTACACCCACATTTCGGCAGGTATGTTTTCCCACAATAATAAGGAACCAATACCTACCAAAACCCAATAACCCGAGCGGAGAATCGAACACGGACCACATGACCGCATTCGAAAACAGCGCAAACGTAGATAAGCCACGGAACAAACGAGATAGTTCTATTTATTTATATAATGTATATTAAAAGTACCTACTCTTTAACCTACATATTAACGTAAATAAGACCTAGAGTTGAGGAAATAAAAATAGTATTTTAAATAATAAGGTACGCGAAGAGCGGTCTGTAAAACTAATCAGAATCAGGAAAATGAGACGAAACTGGCAAAGATCTCATTTTCATTCGTACGACTCAAAGTTATAACTGACTGGCGTTCGTGCTGGAGTCTCACTTTGCAAATTGACATGAAAATTCACTCCGTGCCGCGGTATATTTTACCTTTCAAAATGAATGCAATGATTAGCCTAGTTTTTTGGTCTGTAGGTAAACGAAACTCTAAGTAGTTTCGTTTACATTTGGTTTTCCAACTCAGTTGTTTGGTATTTCCTATAAATAATTTATTTAAACTCAATAATTGTCAATCTTATCTAGGTAATTATTTTCAGGTTTAATTATAAGTTGATACCTACTATACGATAAAAATCTTCTTGTAATATAATTTTAAAAGAGGAATCTCTTAAAATATTAATTTACACTGGCTTGTTCATCCCGTGGTATAACTTTGGACTTGTGTTTAGATACATACGTTCGTGAGGTTGGTTTGATTCTCGGGTTGGTCAAAAAATCGCTGGATTGGCAGAAATTAACAAGTTGGTTAAAAAATTCTTAGCAGCAACTAGCCGAGTCAGCAACTGTGCCCTGTAGGTAGACGGCATTACAGGCATAATGTGAGTGTACCCGTCAAAGACAAGACCGCGACGAAATATAGACATGAGGTTATGGGGATGCACAATTATTATTTTATATGTATCAAGCAAATATATGCGCTTCTGCAGTCATAGCCAGAACTTGGACTTATACAAAGAATGAAGAGAATATCTTATATATACATATCGAAAAGCAATTTTGCAGGATACTAAGTACTACAATTCTGCGTGAAGCTTACATCTATATAGACTCTTATCGTCATACATGTTGACAAATATAAATATCTTTGTGACTATGATAATATCTAGTAACTAATAATAGATGATATACCTAATAAAACATAGCCAATTAATAGTAAACAACTTACCGCTTACTCCATCTAGTGAGTATAAGCGGTAACAGAAAAAAGTTACCTAACGAATAACGCCATCTATTAGGGAATAGACTCTTAACATTTTCACCTATACTTTTTTTATATTACAATATGCAAAGCTGTTTAAATATTATTACTATTACTATATATTATTTTCGAAATAATATATAGATTAAAATTTCAAACAATGTTTAGAAAACATACCTTGCAGTTTAGATATATAAAAATCTTATTGGAATCATTCTAGTTAGACTTTGGTATTCGAAATCTAATTAAACATCTTATAGTTTATAGATCTTGTCAGATATTTAACACAGTTGATAACCGCTCTCACTAAATAAAATTGTCCTCGGGGTCATGAGGTGCATTATTAATTTCCTTGATAGCTAAGGTACATAAACATCTACGCTATATCATAACGTTTATATCGAACGAGGTGACTAACAAAAAACCAAATACACAAACAGGGGAGCTTTTTTGGTTTTAGCACATTCTGAAATCTACATTTAATTAAACTACTGAAGACACAATTCACCGCTGTTTATTTCAAAACAATACTTCCAGACAGGAACGCTGGTTTGTAAAAAAAACTATATGTATGTGCTCACGCATATTTGATGACTCATTTATACTGATAACGTATAATCGCATTGTAGACCACTGACGAACGCAGCCGTACGCGCTGCAACTTCAGTCTGTGCATTTAATTTGCTGCGATACATTACGTACTTAAGTAGATATAGATGCAGACATCTTGCCCAATGGGTTAGATTGTAGAGATATTGCCAAAACCCATTACTACACAATTTTGATGTCTAGGGATGCGCCGCCCCTGCTTTTAGACTTTAGGAGGTGCTGGTGACCTCAAGCACCCACGAAGTCGCAATGCAATTGTATTATTTTTCTTATTTACCTTTTTCCAGACGTTGTGGATAATTTTCAGCAGCTATGATCGCAGGGATATTTAGATGGTGGTCATCTCATTGTCTTAATGTGTATGTAGTTTTCCAAACTATCCGAACATAAATGTTTGGTGTTCCTATTTACGCACAATAAACTTCAAGTATCATAATCATAAACCCTTGCTATGTTCTGCTTTTTCTTGGGTTTGAGTAAATAAATTATTAGATCCCAAGCTGACGATACATTCCATCCTCTTTATAGAAAATAGGATGTTTATTGATTTTAATAGGCTCACGAAGCTTAATTTCAAAGTGTAAATCTGAAGTTTTAAGAATGTCTACAGTAGTTATCTATATATTAATACGTGAAGCAAAAACTTTGTACCCCTTTTTACGAAAATTGCGCGGACGGAGAAGAATGAAATTTGGCACAGTTAAAGTTTATATGGAGAAGGAGTGGCGAATCTTAATATTTATATGAAATATCCATTAGAAATACATTAAATTAATGAAAAAACACTACACACAGCCATGCATTTCACACACGCAGTCGAATCGCGTTCGTAGTACCTATTTCGACATTGTTCGGCTGATGTAGTACCTACTATTTTTCGTAACTATGGTTAAAGGTATATATCAATATATAATTACATAGATCGGCAATATCTTACAATATTTTGCAAACTTTGGATGGATTGGAATGATATATACTATGTATATACTACGTATCTATATGTAATAATAAAAAAACAAGTAGTAACCTTGGGAATATCGTCAATTAAAGAGTATAGTTAAGTAAAATATAATAATTTGTTTCGAAATGAAATGTGATTATAAGGGTATAGTTCTAGACAATAAAACCTTAATAACTATCAAACTTAAAATTTTAATTAATTATGATCGAATTTCGACCACTTGGCGACCGCTAGCTTTTAATTAAACTGCAATAAAAGCCATAGTAGTTTAATTTGAACATGGATTAGTTGTTCAGATAATGATAATGGTTGACGACAACTTGCCTCGTAATCGAAAGAAATTGTTCTTGATAGCTACTTTTAATTTATGTATTGAAATGGAAAAGATAAGGTGGATTGATGATGTAGGTAATTAAAGATGACGATTGTAAAAGCGCCATTAAAACTAAAAACCCTTATCCTCTAGCCGTTGTTGTAATGATAAAGTTATTATTTATTAAGCTAAGTAAGTAGGTAATCGGTACATTTCATTACATCCTACTCATCCGTCACCCACTTGGAATTGAAACCATTCATAAAAACTTACATCGGTCAGGCCTCTGGAAAGCTGCATAACAACATACTTGATGTCAGAGAAGTCGCCATCCAGCGACTCCTGTGTCGGACCCCAGAAGTACGCGTAAACATGCATGCCTATCAGAAGGCTCAGTGCCATACAAACAAAAGTACGGAAGACATTAGAGACACACTGATGCCGCCGCCCATAATCCATTAATTATTGTACAATAATCAAGCGTAGGCTATAATCATAAATTCCATGTGACTTATTTCTGTCATTTTACAATGCGTAAAGCATAGTACTCAGTTATATAGTGTCTTATCTATGCATAGAACAGTGATGTTTGTATAGCAGGGTTAGTTACATAAAAGGTTTTATTATACCTACTACAATATTTTAATAGAGGAATGTAAGGCACAGCAACAATTTGCTCAAATTGGAACAACCCGATGGAGATAGCAGCCAAACCAACCTGATGTGTCTAGACTTTGCCATGCACTTTATGCCACTCCGTGTAGAAAAATAATTATGTAAACCTAACCTGAAGTAAATCATCGCCTCTAAACAGCCTGCAGTCTCCAAAGCGCGGTCAAAAAGACCTCTTTTTAGAGCAGCTGCGATGGTATGGCTCATCTTGGCACAGCCACCATCGCAAATCGGAAATTTGTTTACGTAGTGAATTAGTCGAAATTGATCGTAGGGTAGTAGAATTGGTAGGCCCGCCGTTTACAAAATACAAGGTTGTATTAGTGGCTATATCAAAGTGAGCGCTCATCTTGGCACAGACACATTGTATTGCCAAAACCTTAGTACCCAACGAAGACGCGGCGATTGAAGTCGGAAATGTTTTCATATTCCAAAGTATTTTTTGTTATAAAACCCTGTTTCATTAATTCGTTCTTCTATGTCATATATTTTTAATAGCCTTTCTTTTTCATATTAAATTAAGGTTGTAATGTTCTTAAACATTAAATCAGTATGTAAATATAAAATGATACAAAATGTTTCTTTTTTAGATCTGCATCAATGCAACATTTTTATTTTATAGATATACAGAATTAATACATGCATTATTCCATTTGTTCATCAGTTTAGTACCAAGGGTTCCACTTTGAGGTAATATTTTACAAGCGAAGTATTTTTCATTTGGACCGATCGCTGATGCGCGGGGTAGTCAACAATTTTGGGCTGGGTGGGACAGACGTCATTTGTTATGCTGGTAACTGTTGCGGTCATGCGGTCTCTGAATGCGAACCCATGGGGGCGTCCCTACCTTATGGTAAGGGGCAAACTACACCCCTGGGCACCTCCGCTGACCCAGAGTCTCCGGCCCCAGTTGCTGGAGGACGTGGTGGTCGCTCTATTAAGAGCACGAGCCTCCGCCTATGGCTACGCCTTCTCTAGTGCCTGAAGCGGACCTGACGACGGACGACGATGTGCCCGAGGTAACCCGGGTGGAAATGAGGGTGGCGGTGTAGAGGCTGCAAGCCAAGCGCACCGCCCCGGGCCCAGACGGCATTCCTGGCCGTGCATGGGTCCTAGCCCTCAAGATACTCGAGCCCCGACTAAGCCTGTTCAGCGCGTGTCTGGAGCGGGGCCAATCTCCGGACAGGTGGAAGACCGGGCGAATGGTTCTGCTGCGGAAAGAGGGGCGCCCGGCGGACAGCCCGTCCGCCTACCGACCCATTGTGTTGCTCGACGAGGTCGGAAAGCTGCTCGAAAGAGTGGTGGCTGACCGCCTTGTCGGGCATCTGGTCGGTGTGGGACCAGATCTGGCGGACAACCAGTTTGGTTTCCGTCGTGGGCGCTCCAAGGTTGATGCGATCGCACGCGTAACTGGCTCTGGCGGAGGAAGCAGTCTCACGGGGTGAGGTGGTGCTGGCGGTGTCTCCCGACATCGCCAACGCGTTCAACACCTTGCCCTGGAGCTGCATAAGGGAGGCACAGCTTTACCATCAGGTGCCGACCTACCTCCGTCGAATCGTCGGGGCATACCTGACGGCGAGGGCCGTCGTATACCCGGGTTTGAGCGGGTGGTCTCGGCGGGAGATGTCGTGCGGTGTTCCACAGGGTTCGGTTCTTGGCCCGTTCCTGTGGAACATCGGATACGACTGGCTACTGCGCGGTGTGCTCCTCCCCGGCGTAAGCATAGTTTGCTACGTGGACGATACGCTCGTCCTCGCTCGGGTAACGACGCACCGGCAGGCGGCTGTCCTGGCGACGGCAGGAGTCGTGCATATCCGGCGGTTGGGCCTCGACGTGGCGCTGCACAAATCCAAGGTCTGTTCTTCTACGGGCCTGGGAACGCGCCGCCGGAGGAGTTTCACATCGTGGTGGGAGGAATCCGCATCGGCGTCGAGAAATCGATAAGGTATCTGGGCCTCGTCCTCGCCGGCCGATGTGCCGCCGGAGAACACTTCCGAAGGTTGGCCCCCAAATTGATGGGTGCGGCCGCATGTTGCAGGAGGTTGTCGTGGCTGCTACCCAATCTGGGGGGGCCAAACGCCTCTTGCAGGAGGCTCTTTATGGGGGTCGTGCGGGCGATGGCCCTACACGGGTGCCCCATTTGGGGTCATAACCTGACGGCCCGTAACGCCGCCCTGCTGCGGAGGCCGCAGAGGGTGATGGCCGTCAGGGTCGCGAGAGGGTATCGCGCGATCGCCTTTGAGGCGGCAAGCCTCCTGGCCGCATCACCGCCCTGGGACCTGGAGGCCAGACTTCTCGCGTCGCTCTACCAGTGGCGCGGGGAGGCTCTGGAGCGGGGCTTTCGGCCGTTGCTGAGAGAGGTGGAGGCACGGCGGTCGGAGCTTCGCGACGTCCTAAGGGCGGACTGAGGTGAACGGCTTGCGCGACCGAGTGCAGGGCACGCCGCAATAGCGGCGGTAAGTCCGATCTTGAAGGAGTGGCTGGAGCGGCGCCATGGCACCCTGACCTTCCGGCTGACGCAGGTCCTCACCGGGCATGGATGCTTCGGGAGGCACTTGTGTCGTATAGGCCGAGAGGAGACGTCTTGTTGTCACCACTGCGGTGACGGCTCCGAGGATACGGCGCTGCACACACTCGTGGAGTGCCCGGCTTGGGAGGAGCAGCGCCGGTCATTAACCGGGGCACTGAGTGTCCAAATCCTCTCGCTGCCGGAAATGGTTCTGTCCATGGTCCGGAGCGAGGGTGCATGGGAGGCCGCCGTCGCCTTCTGCGAGGCAGTGATGTCCGCTAAGGAGGCGGCGGAACGGGAGAGGGAGCTGGTCTCTCGTCACCCGCAGGAGACGACTAGGGCGCCGCCGTAGGGCGCGCGCAGACCTCCAGCCACCCTAGAGGGCGGCCTGCGGGCGGTTGACTTGGATAGTCTGCCGCCCGAGCAGCACAGGCCCGAGAGAGGGGCGTAAGCGTTCCGCGCGCCCCCCTCAGTGGAGGGGAGGGCTGTACCATCTGGTCCTCCCAACTGGGGCCCAGCTCTTGGGGCCTAGTTACGTGGCAGGCTTAGACCTGTCGGTGTCGCAGTGAATGCTAGCGCGAACCCCGTAGCACCAACACTAGGTACTGGAGGAACGTCGTCAGGGGTTTAGTGGGTATGGGGCCGGCTTCTCTGGCTCGAGTCCCACACACCCGCGCCCCGTGCGGGCGCCGACGGTGCGCAAACGCATTCCCGTAAGGTAAAAAGAAACAAAAAAATGTTCAGACACTGTTACGGCAGTTCCTGTCGGTAATGAAACTGGTGATATTATGAATGTGCATTTATACAATAATTGTGCCGATTTTTCTAAAGAAAATCTCCACAAAGCGTGACACAGCTGCTCTCTTACAAACATTTCAAAGCATCCATTAATGATGCTGGAGTCCTGCAATGCACCGAAAGGAGATTGATGAACAAGATGTCAAAAACATCGCAGTTTTTACTTCCACTTGTGATTTCACAAAATGCTAGTCCGACTGCAATACCTCCTACAAGACTATCGTTTGAGCGACAACAATATTTGTTCTACAAAATTCGTCAGTATGTTTCCCCCTGAGACTCGAAATGTGTTGTGTCCAGAACCTATAAAAACCATTACAACTAGTGCTACAGATGATCCGTAACATGACGTGGAAATGCCGCTCATAAGTACTGACTCAGCAACCCCGTCGACAACGTCGGGACTTACAGTGGTAAGCCAAAGACGAAAAACACCCAAATGCGGCTATTGCGGTCAAATGGGCCAAGAAATCAAAAACGAAATAACGTTTAGTTTTGCAAAAATGAGTGCCTTGAATCTTGTTAACTGGGTACGTCAAATAAAAAAATGATGTTTTTTTGTAAGCAAGTGTTAATATTAATTAATATTGTCCTTACAAATGAATATGTGTAGAAAAACTGTACTTTACTATTGAAATACATTTACTACTATTTAACATTGTGACAATACGATTATTTTATTATTAAACATGTTAAATAGTAGTTACTTTACTTGTGACCCTAAAGTTTACTAAGCCATCAAATTGGTACCCTAATTATACTTCCATAGAAAAAAGATCGTTAAACCATTAAACTTTAAAACACGATAATTACTATAAATATAGCATAAATGTATCGTTACTATATTTGGATCTCTGCTCTAAAGTATATTTTGACTGATTTTGTGATATTATCTACTTAAAATGATTATAATATGAGTTGATTTTTGTTATGAGAATGATTAGAACTAATTTATAAGAATGTTAGTATTTTCGACTAAACTTAAAAGATACAAAGTCTTTTTTTACATTTTACCTTCTATTACTGTTTTGAATATAACCATAATTAATAATTCATCGTTTATAGCGTATTTTCTTAAGATTATCAGTAATTAAGATACTTAATTTTATTGTTTAAGATTTTCTTTGAAAACCTTTCAAATCATTAAAGTTATAGACTTTTTTTTACGTGGGCAATGACTTGACGCATACCCCTCCGCGGAAGCGGGCGTAGGGGTTATGTCGGACTCACCGGGGTAAAAGAAAGATGTTGAAATGATAATGGACCTCCCGGAATACCGACTACACCTACCATGGTGTTCCACGCCAAAACCGCTATCGACGAGGCCGCGCGAATCACTTGCACACGCGGTCACGACCCCGCCGAGGTTTCGGCCCGCCATATGAAGCGGCAAGCCACTAGACAACAAGACCCACCTTTTGGGCAAAACTCACTGTATAGCCCGACTGTCCCCCCTCTAGAGGGGAGACGGACACGCGCGTGGGAACACGCACGCCGTCTCTCGAACCTGGTGCTGAACGGATGGCAGGCAGGCCTACAAAGCCCACCACCCCAAGTCAAACCACAGGGTGGCTGGAGATCATCTCGCGCCCTCCGGCGCCCGGCTGTGTGGTTGGAAATCACTTTCTCACAAACGGAGGCGACGGCGTTCCACGACCTCTCACTCTGGGCCATAGACTGAACTACGGCCAGGAGCGAGAGGGCAGCCGATCCGACTGCCGCGATCAACACAAGAAACCGCCAAAGTGTGCAGCGCCTTGACCTCAACAACGTCGCGGCAGTGGTGACAACCGGGCGTCTATTGCCGGCGTATACGACACAAGAACTGGCCAAAACAACCGTGGACAGTCATTACCTGTGTCAGCCGGAAGGTGAGGGCGCCATGCCGCCTCGCCAGCCACTCCTCAAACAGGGGACATACCGCCACGATCGTGGCGTGCCCGAAAGTTATTGAGACCATTGATATCTGTATTTACTCTTTGATGATAGTAGATTAACTTGGTACTAATCATTCCATAACTTCGTTGTAGAAGTGTACTTTGCACGAGCATAAACTTTAAATTAAATTTTCTCAACTAGTACATTTAGACTACTGCATTTTTTAAATTTATAATGTAATAATGATTGCACCTAGCAAAATTAGTGAATTCTTTTTTCAGTGGATAGCTAATTTTACCTAGTTTTAGGAGATAGTAATAACTCCATACCGCTAGTGGTCCCTTTTACTGGACACAGTCACTATGACATTTTATGATTAATGTCGACTAATTATTGACTAATTCACTACGGAAACAGATTTCCGGTTTGCGATGGTGGCTGTGCCAAGATGAGCTATACGTTACGATGCAGTGGTTTATTGGGTATAAACAGATACAAAGTAACCCTTAAAAAGATATTTATGAAACAAAGTTCAATTGAAATGTCTACATCCAATGTGCCAAAATATTGTACTGTGTGGCGCAAAAGTACTGGCACTATAGAAATTCCTTATATTTTTCTTATGACATCTCCTGTCCTTTTGATATTGAAAATGTAAAATTCTTTAAAAATAATAATGGACCGCTTTACTCCCCAAGAACGTGGAATAATCGTGTCAATGTTTTTACGGAATAATTCATCAGTGATAAAAACACAACGTGAATTTCGTCAACGATTTCCCCACCGTCCGGCACCGGTTGGTCGCACTATTCGACGCTTTGCCACACGCCTCGAAGCAACTGGGTCAACATTGGATAGACGTAAGTCTGGCAGACCAAGAACAGGTTGTTCAGCCGAAAATATTGAGGCTGTGCGCGAAAATGTGGAAGAGTATCCAGAAACATCAAAGAGGCGACGTGCCACGCAATTGGGGATCTCCAGGCGGACTCTGCAGCGTATTTTGGTCAAAGAATTGAAGATGTTTCCGTATAAAACTCCGATGACTCATCAGCTGCTGCCTACTGATTACCAGCCAGCGCGTCATAAACCTCAACCTTGAAGAGGATAATTTTTTTAAAATTGATTATGAATGACGAAGCGCATTTCCATCTCTCGGGGCATGTCAATAAGTAGAATACTCGCTTCTGGGGCACTGAAAATCCGCGCATTATTCAACAAACACCTTTACATCCACTAAAAATTACTGTATGGTGTGGCGTCTGTGCAGAAAGAGTGATCGGACCCTATTTTTTTGAAGACGCTGCAGGCAATGCGGTACCTGTCACTGATGAGCGCTACAGAACCATGTTACGTGAGTTCTTGATACCCAATTTGAATGAAATGTGGCTGGAGCACACCTGGTTCCAACAAGACGGCGCCACGGCACACACAGCGCGCGATACTATGGACTTAATTAGGGATGGTTTTCTAGGCCGTGTTATCTTTCGTTTTGGCAATTTGCTTTGGCCTGCTAGATCACCCGATCTCATCTGTCCAGACTTCTTTCTTTAGGGTTATTTGAAATCTCGGGTGTATGTGAACAAACCACAGACTCTCGCAGCTTTAAAAGAAAACATACACCAAGAACGGAACCAACCAACCAATAGGACGTTGTTAAGCAACCTATATCACTATGATCTAAAAGAAAACTACACAATTATTTATAACTATTTTAAATCAGTTTATCTGATGATTAAATGATTAGCGAAAAATGTTTTCTTCATTTTCATGCATCAACATCTCTTAAGGTTTCCATTGATGAGTCATCATAGCCTATCTGCTATTGCTGAATCCTGGTGAGTGGAGTCGGCACATGGGAGACGGCGGTCCATTCAAAAAGCCAGAGTCACTAGTTACAGTAGTATGAGACTATGTGTATGTTCTAGACGGCGCGGCGGCGTGTGTGCTCTTTCTTCAGTAGGTGACTGCATGGGGTATGTATTGGACGGCATGTAAGTTCGTGATGGCGTGTGAGCTCTTCCTTCAGTAGGTGACTGCAGGGGGTATGTATTGGACGGTATGTAAGTTCTTGATGGCGTGTGTGCTCTTCCTTCAATAGGTGACTGCAAGGGGTATGTATTGGACGGTATGTAAGTTCTTGATGGCGTATGTTGTTGTATTTCGGATGGACTGGTAACATTATCGTTAGCAAGTTTGATTTCAACTTCATTTACTATACGAAATATATCTCGTTCTATTTCTGCTTGTATTTTCTTAGGCGTCTTTTTAATCTTGTGACTCATTTAATCTTGTGACTCATCGTGAGAAAAATACTAGCAGTAGGATCTTCATGTTTTCTTGCTTCAATATAATCCCTATATAAATTTGCGACATCTTCAAATGTGGTTCATTTCGGAAACTGTTTGATAACTGTGAGGCTGGTCGTGGACTTGGTGAATTTAAGGTTTGTGGTGAGTCATCAGAGTCAGTCAGTACATTTTGAGAATCTGTATCTGTGATATTTTCCTCGGTATCTTCGGAACTATCTAAATTTGAAGTTTGCGATGGGTTATTCAAATAAGGTTTTAAAATCTCCAATTCCTTTTCGTACCTACTTTACTAGTTTTTTGTATAACCGCTGCTGCTGATTTGTCGTAGTTTCATCGCTTTTCTGTAGCAATCGCGTATTTCTCCCTTTTTTTATATTCGCCCACTGAAAAAAATGTAACCTGAGTATTTTATTTTTATTTACAACATTAAATTTTAATAATTGGTTGACGTAACATGTACTATCTTGGCGCTTGCGGATCCGCCCGCACGGATATCGTATATCGCGATTCCCATGTATTTTTTTTCCTCGGTATGAGGAGGCGCGAGGATTCCCCGGAAGACGCGCGATCTTTTTTTGGCACCTATTTAGTTTGTATGTTATACAATTGACATAAAGTTCATTATGGTATGTACAATTTCGTTGCAGAGTCGCTTCCATTCCATTCCGTGGTGGTGTAAATTGAGCCTAACTCTAGACGCGTCAATGGGCAGGTCAAGCGGCAGTTCTGTGGAACAACCGTCAATTTATCTTCAATTGCACTGCCGGACTATTGATTTAGATGAGAATATGTGACTAGCAAAATTGAGAAAACTTTGTGATAAATATTAATTTATTAATTTTTTTATTCCAATTACAAAATGAAACAATAAAGCAATTCGGTTTTAAACGGTTTATTAATACAAAATGGCTACTGATACAGATTTTTACATAATTCGCAACCATGAAATAACTATACCTGCTAGCTAACTTATTAACAACAATACATCAAATAAAGAATTTCACTGGCTTAGAATCATTCTCGGCTAAGACAATTTCTATCTCAAGTCCATCTATCATATTTTGCTGTAGCTAATTAATTTAAAATAATCAGTTTACTCTATCTACTCAATGTGACCTTTCAAAATACTCTGAGGTAAATAGACGTCGCGTGGATGTAGTCGCAAGTTATGTAAGAACCCATAGGAGAGCGGGGGAAGGTCGCTAGGGCTTCTGGTTCTGCGTGGCGTACTCGATCTGCGCGGCGGCGACGGACTTCATGGCGTCGTGCGCCGCGTGCACGTTGGCGCGCCACGCCAGCAGCACGGCGCGCAGCGTGGCCCACTGCGCGCGCCCGAACGTGCGGTGCATCGTGTGCGACACGCGCACGGCGCGCTCGGCCTGGTCCATGCGCGCGCGCACCAGCCGCGTCTTCAGCACTGCACACAACACAATATTGCCTGCACTTATAATAATTCATTGCTAACATGATGCTAAGAACAATTGGTTGTGGTATACAAAATAATATGTGCCCACCGGAACCTTTAACTCAACAATTTTTGCTGAACAATAAAACTTAAAACTAGCTTAAAGAGAATTTTAAATAATAATTATATTTGACTTTTATTCTGTCCTATCAATCAACAAAACCTAAACAGTATATATTAACTAATGATTAATCCATAGGTTATGCCAACTAATTTCAACCAGAAAAGACATATCCAGGTCGACAATGCCAATCGAGCATACCAATCAGTATTTTTGTTGAACATATAATACACAAATCTATCGACCGGCTATACCAAGCCAAGTACAACTATATTAAGCAATCTTGACTGAATATCAGAAAACCCATCATTAAGAGATTACCATCTGGTAGCATTCAGCAACTTAATAACTATACAATACTTAATTCCCTAATAAAAAACTACATGTAAGTTTCCCTAGTAAAGGAAAGGTAAAATCGCATTAACCCGTCAAGCGTCTGATTAAAAAAGTGAAAGGAAGGCCTTGGCGGTTATGTACACTTGGTGTTCACACGACACACGAGAGGTTAATAAATTTACCTTCAATGATGAAAGACTCGACATCTTTCTCTTCTATTTGTAATTCCGATATAATCTCATCATATGTCAGCTCTGGGCTGGCTTCAGCCATCTGCATGAAAGACAGTATTCTCATTTTCTTTACATTTTGCTCATGGTTCAGACCTAAAAACATTATCAAAATCTGTTAGTATGATAACAACAAGATTTGAGAGAAGA
The DNA here is from genome assembly GCA_963675205.1 of Catocala nupta. Classification (NCBI taxonomy): domain Eukaryota; kingdom Metazoa; phylum Arthropoda; class Insecta; order Lepidoptera; family Erebidae; genus Catocala; species Catocala nupta. The sequence continues at coordinate 19,956,534 of OY776081.1, forward strand.
TGCGAAATTAAAAAATGATGCAACATAGACATGGTTCCCACTCGTACAAAAATTTTGTAAGACTAATCAAACATAACGATCAGTATGACCAAAATTAAGGTACCTACCTTGAGAATGCACAAATTCTTTATGACTATTGTAGAATTTCTGGTAGCTAGACAATTTCTCAGATACAAAGATGTTGAGCAAGTCGTGGATAAGTTCTCCTTCCAGGAACTTTACAGGTTTGAGAGAAAGCAAAGGATCCAATAGGAATGTGTTGGGATCTGCCAATGCAGTTGCAATACATTTGATGGCATCCTCTCTGGCATATGAAGCATTCTCGTCAGTATAGGTGCCAAGCAGTTCCATCATAACCTTTGCAGCCAGCTCACTGGAATTAAACAAATAATCAAATATTTTATTAAAGTTATATATTGTATTGTAGCATGTTTAAACTGTTAAAAATTCAATGACAGAGCTTGGTATGCTTCTGGCACAATATGACAGACACCACAACACACAATTATTGTAGTTACTTGAACCTGCTACATCTAGATATTTCCACCCCATGAACACATGCACTAAAAAGATTAATGGCAGCGGTAACATACCTGTTCTGATCCTTTAATACAAGGTGCAATAGTCTGTAAAGTTTTTGCATCTGTTCATTAGTAGGTGGGCATCCTGCAAACTCTTTCCTGAGTTGATCAACACCAGTGAAGACATCACGCACAAGACCGACCCGTGCTGCAAGCTCAATCACATGGTAATATACATGGTAGCGCAATGGAGAGTTTGCCTCTAAATTATTGTACAGGCGCCATAACCTGAAATAATATAAGAAAATACAAATTATTGCAATGCCTTAAGTAGGCATGTCACTTTTAGAATTGACCATGTATAATTATAATTAACCTTATGATAGGTCAGACACATAGATGCTAATGCTGTACACATATAGATGGCAATAAAGGCAATCAATGGAATTTTTGATGCCACAATGCAACAACTAGACTGTACAAGGGTGACATAGATGAAAAATGGATCTTGTGGACAAAATAGCATTACTTACGACTGAAGCACCACCACTCCTAGTTTAGGTCCAGGTGCCTTTGTAAGCCGCTGGCTAAAAGCCACAATCAGATTTTCACCTCTTTCCAAAGGAATCTACAAAATAATATTCATATAATAAAATGAACTAAGCAACAACAAATTTCTTGTTTGATGTCCCACATTATATAAAATATGTAAGGTCTCCTTAAACATCTCACCCAATACTTATAGCATAATAACTTAATATTTCAGGATATAGACACAATCCTGTAATACTGGATCCAAAAGTCAACTTAGGAATTAAAGTTATTTCATTGTAGTATTTTCATAGTAAACAAAATGTTTTCATACAATTTCTAGTTAGCAGCAATTATTTAAGTAACTAAAACTATTAATATAACAAATTACTCACAGACACCATGATAGATACAATACTGTTCAGTATAGCTTCTATCTCTGATTCATTTTGTTCTTTGAAACAAACATCACAAACTCCAACAATCTTGTGTAAGTCATCTTCGATTCCTTTGGGTGATTTCTCTTCTGCAATTTCAGCGCCCAGGCTTTTAAAATATTTTCTTAGCTCCAGAGCCTATAAGTTACAAAAAATTCAACAAATAAAGCAACGTATATGAATAAACACGGTAGAATTATTCGAACATCGAAGTCGATTACTGTAGGTTATGTTGACGTAAACTTACTTGATCTTCAAGGGATATATCCATAAAAACTGCTGGACCCTGCATTTTGAATGATGCGCAAGACTTACGTGGTTTTTAATAGAAAAGAAATATTTATTTGGAAGAGATATTAGTAAAAATCCATGTGCCACAAAAAGTATATGACACGGCACGGCACTCAACAAGACCTTCCACAGATTATATTTTGACGTTTACGGTTTTCAAAGCAACCGGAAACTGATTAGTACCTAATACGTTCCATTCTTAAAAAAGATATATATATTTAGCATAACGACTACAAATTACCGGTTTATAGTATTTAGTTGATTATTGTACAAAATCGCTGCATCTCTAAACTGCCACTCTGACAAAAACGGCAACATCAATAACGTCAACAAAAACAGGTGTATAAAGTTTTTGTTTACAAAGTTTTTCAGGCATTACTAAATATATATTGTATCTAATGTACTACTTGGAATTTGGTAACCATGAGTAGTTTTCATAAAATAAGCGATTCCCGTGCCACTATAAGTGGTACAAAAATAAAAAACAACTTGCCGATAGTATCGTCGGGTATTCCGTCTCTCGACTATGTTATTGGTGAGTAACAATAAATATTTAATTGCAAAAATTAATTTAAACTTGCTGAAGGTATGGTGCACGATATCATGCAATAAAATTTGTGTTTGAACACCTTATTCCTATTATAACCTCAAATTATTAAATTATAATTATATAAAAATTACAGGCAGTGGTGTACCAGCAGGCAGCATATTTGCTGTTGGTAAGATCTTTTTTATAATTCTATTTACTGTTTATACCTAATGGCCAGTCCGACCACTAACAAGTAAAAGTTATCTGAAAGATAAATTGCATGATGTTTTACTCTTGTTAGGTTAAAGAAGAGAGATGGCGAGACTTTTATCTTATAGATAAATGCTATTTGGAGGTGGTGGGACAAGCCCTAAGTCTTATATTTTTTACAAACATGTTGTCACTTTTAGAGGAAGATGTTTTGGCCAACTACAGCAGGATTCTTATAAAGTATTTCCTAGCTGAAGGTGTAGCCTGCAAACATGACTTATTTGTTGCATCAGCTGATGAAGATCCAGCAGATATTGTGAGTATATAATTAAATAACAAATACTGTTAGCAAAGAATTGCAATTCACTGGCAGTTAATCTTCATATAAGATAACCAACAAAATACTAGCATCCAAATACTTGTATTTTTATATCCGTTAAAAGATATACATATGAATGGTAATGTGCTTGCATTAAAAATCTCTCAAAGATTGTTGAACTGATTATAAAATGGTCTATAAGTTTGTAATTGGCATTGTCAATTCATAATTTACAGAATTCTAGTAACATTGCTGCATTGCTACTTGATATTTACAAGTATACTTTAATAAACTGCTACACAATAGCTCACTCATCTCAATATAACTTCAATTCTACAGGTCAAAGAATTACCACTGCCAACCACAATTCCACAAGATGATGATATTAAATCAGTGGCTGGTGATGTTGATAAGATGAAAATAGCCTGGAGATATGAAGGGCTAAGCCAGGTGGAGTCTTCTTTTGGTGGCAGCACCAGCTTCGGACATCACTTTGATCTTAGCAAACATATAGATGCAAAAAAAATAAAAGCCTGCAATATTAATTATTGTAAATTAGATATGGATAGTGGGAAAAACAATGGTAAGTTATTTCAATTTTAAGATAATGTTACAATTATTTAAAATATAATAAACTCATAAGTAAAGTTGTTGTGTGTGTACTTGTGAATGGTTATCTCCACAATAGCTAAAAATAAATGCAATGGCAAGTTGGATATGGTTATGAGTGATGCAAAAAGGTTGGGCTAACAATTAGTAACTATTATTTTATTTAAAATAGTTAACAAATGTTAAAGATTCAATAGAATGAAATGTTAAAGAGTCAATTTTAAAGTGTCTTGGGATATGTTGATGATACATGTTTATATTTACCAATTTGAGTTCATAACTTTTGTTTATGGCTAAATTATTAAAAAAATATTTGTCTGTATTTTTTATGGCTTGTCATTTATTACAGGTTTCAAAAATGGCTTGTATCATAAATTGCTAACAAGTATAAAAGAAGCAGTTTCTAAAGAGGAATATACAAATAGGAGTAAGAAAAATAGTAATATATTAAGAATCAGTATACAGTCCCTGGGGTCTCCTGTTTGGATGGCCATGGACTGTGAGGAGGAGGGCAGTGGAAGCTTTGGTCAAGATTTGATAAGGTTTATGTACTGTCTTAGAGTTATCCTTAGGGATACTAATGCTATTGCATTTGTTACCATTCCAACTCATTTGTTTGAAGTAAGTATTCCATTTATACCTAATATCTTACAATATAATTATTATTATAGGTCTGTTACACACCTAACTTGCTACAGGAAGCTTCTTTAAAAAACAAATCAAACTGAACTGGCCTGTTGCCAGAGCGATAGATTGTAATAGCAAGCGACTTATCACTTGCTATTGGCATTTCTTGAAGTGTACATCAACCCTGTGATAAAATTATTTTCATACATTGACACATAGGCGTTAGGCTATTTAATTTAAAAAATACTCTCGCCTTAACTATACCGACGTTTATCCTTAAAACGTATATATATATGCAGAAGCGACCCTTATTGTGCCAGCTATGATAAGTAACTCATACCAATAACACTTTGACCGACCCAAAACTGAACCCGCAACCTCGAGATCGCATGCTAACTTGCCAGCCATTTAAATAATTATGCTTTATTTACAGGATGATCACATAATGAACAGGCTTCTATACTCCATAGACAACGCAGTAAGGATTGAATCATTTGCGGGATCGAGTCGTGAAACAAACCCAGTATATAAGGACTACCATGGCCTATTTCACATAACAAAATTGGCGCCTATGTACTCAATGGTTCCATACGTACCACCAAGTCTTGATTTAGCGTTTAAACTGAAGAGGAAGAAGTTTGTCATAGAGAAATTGCATTTGCCACCAGGTGATTATGAGTTTTATATTATACTAGATTTTGCTCGCGGCTTTGCTTGCGTTAATGTAGATTTTATCAATAAACTTCTATCCTCGCGAACAATACTTTTTTTCGGAATGAAAGCTACCAAACGAAAAAGGTAACGGTACAAAATTTCATGATGACCTGTCGCGTAGTCAAGGCGTGAAAATGTAACAAATAAACAAATTCACAATCGCTTTTATATATTAGCATCGTTGCATGGATTTCGAACTGCTTTATGTGGTCGCCAGACCATTGCCAATGCCCTGGAGTGTTACGATTTCTATTCACATACAGAACAAAATAGTGTGATCCACAAATAGTTCCAAAGCTTCCAATAGGTCTTCGTATTTATTATTTCAATAATTTGCTATAATCCTGGCAGGAATAACCTATTTTTAATATTAAATACATTAACATTAGTCATTACTCGCTACTTACATTATTTAATAAAAGTAGCTCATCTCCTTCTACAAGCTTGAAGCTATCTTTATACAAAATTTAAATAATTAGTTTAACAGAAAAAAAATCATATACCTACAATTACAAATAACTTATACCCGGGAATCCGGGAAGGATCGGCAACGCGTGTCCTAACCCTGGTTTTGCACCCGTTAATAAGTTTATTTTCCACTTAGTTGTATAAAAAAAGTTACTTTCATATTTATAACGGAAGTAAGGAAGCATGGATTAGTTAATTCAAATGGTACCAACATTAAATGTTTACCCGAGCAAATGTAAAGAAATAGGATTATTAGTATCACATTTCATATTTTTACTAGAAAAATATAAGTCTTACTCTATTTGCAAAACTTTGTCAAGCAAAGGAAACTCGATTATGCCAATGTATATCTATCAAAATTTTAAAAATCACCTCTATGTGCATTAAATTTAATTGTTATGTAAAGTTTGAAATTTTATACGGACAATGAAAATTATTAAATATATAAAATTAAACATACAATACAATTTTTTTTTATTAAATATATAAAAATAAATTAAATTATAAATATATTTATTATTTCATTTTATATTTAAATTGTAATGCCATTTCATGTTATCTTACGCAACTGCTGATAGTGGAATCTCCGTGTTCGAATCCTGTGTCAATACAAATGTTTTTAGTTTTACCGTGAGGAAATTGTCTATACTACGGTGTCAGGAATTTAGGGTCACATTCAAATATCTCAATCAAACCATATTAAGACTCAGTTACTCCTCAACCACTTGTTCGTCCATTCAGCCAAATTAGAAGATAAAAACATAACATAGAAATATTATTTGTAACCCGCCCTCACCATTTCCACCATCTGTTTCAGAACTGCAAGAGACAATAGAAAGGGAGCAGGATGATATAACAAGTCCAGTTTCAGTCAGCTGTGGCACTTTCAGGAAGAAAGACATTGATTTCTAATAAAGATTTAATGTAGCATCAAGACGATATTTATCTACAAAAGCTAGGCAGTATTTAATAACAACTTAGGAAAGGGGCCGGTCACAACTTAACGTGTGGCAGTAATACAATTTTATTTATTATGTCATCATATCTGTGTACTTGTAAATATATAATAATTATGTACAAGTGTTGTTATACTATGGTGAAATAAACGTTGTTATTATTAGTGATAGACAAATACATTTTACAAACTATGTTATAATCCGTACTGCTGCTAAGAATTTCTTTATAGAAAAATCTTTGTCCGCTCTGGATATTGGACTCAAGACCGTCAATAGCGTATACATCAACGAATCAACAAGACAGTTATTTTATAAGTGCAATAAAATAAAATACCTTAATCATTACCAGTTTTATTTTAACAGCCTTTAAGATTAATAATTTAAACATTGCTACAATAAATGTGGCAATAGACGCGAGGTACCTAGCTAATAACGAACCAGTCATGCCGCGGTGTAAATGGCTGTGCATGCATGAGTAATTCATGCATTAATTTTAAACAAAAATGCCTTAATACTCAGTCACCCCACCTGTTCAACAGAGCGTATCTCCCTAAAACCGGCGAATCTATTCATCGTTCGTTTGTTTATTCACATACTCGCATTAGTTGTATAGCCGTTTCTACTACATTTCACCGCTTCACTTTTATTCCGGTTAAAACTTTATAAATATCATACGCAGTTACATGTGTTGTCAACAACTATGTGTAAGAATGAGAGTGCTAAAGTGCTTTTTGGATGTTTCAACACTATATTTTTTGTAAGTACTTTATTAGATATACAAAGTCAAGAATATTTTGTTCACCTGTCTGTCATAATTTAATATCTTACATAAGTTTGATTATGCATAAATATTATTAAGCCGTAATTAGGCAGTGTTAGCCTACAAGGCTTTATGCTCCTGTACACACTGCCGAAATTTTGAACTTATGCGCATCTTAATCAGCTAATTATCTCTTACAAGTGGTTATGGAAAATACTAATCGCAAAGAAACATCTATATCCGAAAAAAAATCCATCCTTTTCTCCAAGATGTGTGGTGTCCCAATCCTCACTTAGCCAACGTGATAAAATATGATCAAACTCAATCTATCTTCTCGTCTTTGATGGGCCAATGTATAAACAGCGCTGGTATTACAATAATATAACATCGCGTAATGAATAAAAAGTAAGGACCTCATTTGTATAATTGTTACATTTCAAAAGGCCTGTGGTTTCCTGGAAGTGATATGTGGGTTCCTACTGCTGTGTGACTCCAAAAGAATCCTGCTATCTCGTTTGCTGGCCGCACCTGATGGCGAATTGTCTCATCCACCTTTTTACTACCTGGCTCTGGCGCTGTTGGCCGCTGGTCTAGCGATGTGTGCGACAGGAGCACTGGGTTGCTGGGCCACATATATGCCTGGTTATGCCGTACTGAGCTTTGTAAGTATTTGTTTCACACTTTCCCTTCCTGTCTTTTGAAAGGTAGCAAAACAGGGTGTTGGCTTTAATCTGGGATGTCACCGTAACTAGAGCAGCTCGACTGGTAGGGGTTTTTGTATTTACCTAATAGAAGAGCGTAGCTGAATATTTTTGTTTGTGTTCTTTTAGTGAGTAGCGATTGTAGTCTTCTGAAGAAGGAACTGTTCTGTCAAAAGGGGATTAGTGTATAGATACACTAGCTGCTTACGCTTATAGCAAGAAGAAAGTTCGATAACGCGTGACTGATACTTACTTACGCCTGGTGTTGGATACTTACCTAACTACTTATGCATAGTCTCTACCACCTGTACCTATGCTAACGTAAGCCTTAGTTATAAGTATTTACCATTGTTTTTGCCACAAAGTAAAAGTTATAAGATATATATATAATGAGACATATTTATGCAATGTTAGTTCAATGTAAACAAAGGACGCAAATAAAAGTATTATAACATTAACAAATAAAATTTAGAAACGCAATGAACTCCCAACCCCGTATTGTTCTCCATACACACGTTATGTCTATAACATTAATAGACGCTACTTACCTAATCACTTCGACCACTGCAACTGCCGTGTAGTCAAACGTGAGACAAAAGCTGCCCATATCATAATTTTAGGCTTTATCAGACTTTAGAACTAATTGTAATTATTAGCTATTGCCCGCGAGTTTGTCGTCGACAATTGTTCATAATGGATCACAATAGTGTGAATTATGAATTTATGATACACATAGGTAGGTATGTACTCGGATTGCGTAGGTATAGATACTCGGATTGCGTAGTAGGGTAAATAAAGTAAATGTGTTAAATATATCGTTGCCAAAGGCGCCGTGAATTTTTATCCTGGAACAATATGTATTTCTAGAAAGTTTACAAAAAACGCACCCAATGGCATTTCCAACCCGGCAAGAAATGATACTTCTAATGATAAATACCAAAATAACTTTTATCAGAATAATAATAACGCGTTTTAAAAAATATGTTTTAAGTAGGTAATTATATTATGCAAAAGCATACATGTGCTCAATTTTTATAACGTGAACTGTCATAAAAAGGTCGAAATAAATGTCACAAAGTTTTCATCATTTCCGTAAAGCCCGTCACAGACGTAGCTATAATATATAATAATATATCGAGATATATATTATAGTATAGCAAGCTATCACACACGGGAGCTATACTATAATATATATTTTGCCCTCACTTTGTCTGCGGTCGTCCTTGCAAGCGCACGATTTTAAAGCATAATTTCTGTACAGGATGTTCAAATATTGAAATAACACTGTAATCAATCTAGGTACCTAAATGAATTCGACAAGAGCACTTCTTTTAGATCTAATTGAAAATACCTCAGAGGATGATTCCGATGCTGAATTTGATATGCATGTTGCCTTGTTAGGAACGAAAAATAAAACCGTCTGGGTTGAGTCGCATATAAAACAAAAGAGAACTCGTGGCGAATTTAATTTGTATCATGATAAAAATTTATCAACGAATAAATTTGCACAGTATTTTAAAAGTTCATGATCGGCATTTATCGAGCTTCATGAATTGATAATAAATGATTTAATAAAATGCGATACGGTTATGTGCAAAAGCATTAGTTCTGAAGAACGTCTAACAGTATGCTTGAGGAAAGAAGTAAAAACAAATCATATTTCAATCATTTATTATAATTGCATTTTAATTAAATAAAGTACGTAATTTAAGCTCGTGCGTATCGAGCTCGGACGTCGGGCAGGCGTTCAAATGGAACACCCCTATCCTCAAAATATATCAAAATATATATTAATATACCAAAATATATATTAATATGCCAAAATATACCGAGATATATATTTTGACATATTTTGGTGACGTCATAGAAATATATATTATAGCTGCGTGTGCGGTCACTCGAAAATTTATATGGAAAATATGTCGTAATATGCCTTGCTATGATTCATATTAATATATATTATAGCTACGTCTGTGACGGCCTTAAGAGTTCGTCAATCAGTGAATTTTTCCGATTCTGCGAACATGAAACACATGTATCCCCACGCCCGAAATTCTTTACTTTACCAGCGACCGGCTGAACAAGTGGACGCGTGATTGCAGTGCAATTGGCACAATAGATTTATTTATGAAGTGTTACAAACGACGATTGTCACACTAATGCATCATTTTCCTAAGGGCGAATAAAAAGGTAAGTAACAAATATTGATTTTTCTTTTCCTGTTACTATTATGTGGTATATTTACGTGTTATATTAGCGACTATTTTTATTACCTTCATACGATATTCTAAAACACGCGATCGACTTTTTAACCGAAAATGTCATTTACAGTAGTATCATCTCCAGTAAATTGTTTAAATAAACTTATTTTTAATGACTGGAAATGACTAATATGTCTGTCTGCTGATCCGTCCGTATCTTTTCTTTGAGGAATAGAGCTTACTTCACTCATTGATCCAATAAATAAAGCCTCGATGTATACGCCAATTATCTATACTAATATTATAAAACTTTAGATTTGATTTATTTGTGTGTTTAAACGCAATAATCCCTGGATCTACCTAAAATTTATTTTTGCGTTACTTATTCTGTTTGTTGTGTATAGGATATACAAGATAACGCTATTACCGTACGATAGCAGGGCAGTAATTATAAAAAAGAGCCAAACCTCAGCGGGCTGCTAGGACTATTACTGCTCGTCAAAATGGCCACACTCCGCCTGATGGTAAACAGTCATGTTGTCTAAGAGCAGTGGCCTCCACACCGGCTTCATAGCAGCTGAGGCGATGTTGAGGTCTCTACTTTGACGGCCTGAGAAGATGCTTTTTCACGCCCGCTTAAAGCACCCAGGATTGAAGGAAGAAGGAAACACGTGCCTTGGCAGAGAATTCCATGCCTTGATCGTTGGGCAGAGGTATGAGGATCCAAACTTGTTGGTACGCACTCTAGTCGACTCCACCGTGTAAGGATGGCATCTGAGCCCAGCACGCGTTGTTCTGTATAGGAAAGGGGAGGGCGGGATAAGGTGGAATAACTCTTCAGAGCACTCCCCGTGGTATATTCTATAGAAACATGCCAAAGAGGCAATATACCTACGGAGTTGCAGAGGTTCCAGTGAACTCGTGATCTCTGGATCTCCGATGATACGGACAGCCCGCCGCTGTAACCTGTCGAGAGCGTCCAGCAAGTACTGTGCGGAGCCATTCCAAAGATGAGAATAATAGTCCACGCAAGGTCGCACTTGCGCCTTATACAATAAGCACAGCTGCCCAGGCGCGAAAAACCGCCTCACTCAGTTCAGAACTACGAGTTTTCTCTCGATGTAGGTTTTGGGATTAAGGGTGCGACAAAGACCTATACCTAAGATAGAGAGGCTGTCACATATCACCAGTGGAGTATTCTTCAGAGAAGGGAACGGAAGGAAAGGAGACTTTTTTGTTGAAAACGCGCATACCTGGGTCTTCTTGGCGTTGAACTGGACCAAGTTCTTGGCACCCCATTCACAGATGCGGTCCAAGGTCTGGTCAAATTAAACGACAAGATCCTGCCTTTTCCCCTCAACCTCAGCCTGTTTGGCCCTAAGATGTCCGTGATATCATCCTTGCACAGTACTGTCGTCCGCATAACAATGTATGTTGCTGAGATTCAACATATCATTGATATGCATAAGAAAAAGCGTAGGGAATAAGACGAACCCCTGAGGCACTCCTGCATTGACCTGCATAAATTTGGAAGCGCGACCATAATAAAGGACCTGAATATAACGCTTTTGCAGGTAACTTGCAACCCAGGTGCATATTTGAGAGAGCAAGCCATAAGCCAGTGCCAGACTCTATCGAAAGCTTTGGCTATGTCAAGGCTGATAAAAAAAATGCGATGCGTGCTAGAGAAATATTTTAACTTATAAAGAATTTTCTAATAACCAAAACCTTATACGCCAAACAATGATTGTAGATATACCTACCTTTTATTTGTTAGTAATTGTTATGACATAAGACTTAATATTGTTTTATTTAAGATTTTGTAGCGAAAGAAGACTAAATATTATGGCGTTTTTCTAATCTACTTAGTTAAAACTATTCGCGAACACTAATAATTGATAGTTTATTTATTATTATTACCAGATGTGCCTGCGGTTTCACCCGCGTTTATGATTACTGCGCCGCCCTCATGGGTCGTAGCGTGATATTATATAGTCTTTCTCGATAAATAAGCTATCCAACAATAAAATAATTTTTAGAATCCAACCAGTAGTTCCTGAAATTAGCGCGTTCAATCAAACAAACAAACTCTTCAGCTTTATAATATTTGTATAGATTATTATATGTAGTTGAATTTGTTAGTCAAATATGTGCCTGCGGTTTCACCCGCGTTTATGATTACTGCGCCGCCCTCATGGGTCGTAGCGTGATATTATATAGTCTTTCTCGATAAATAAGCTATCCAACAATAAAATAATTTTTAGAATCCAACCAGTAGTTCCTGAAATTAGCGCGTTCAATCAAACAAACAAACTCTTCAGCTTTATAATATTTGTATAGATTATTATATGTAGTTGAATTTGTTAGTCAAATTGTATAACAAATAGTTACACAAAATAAGATATGATTATTAAAATAAATCCAAGCTTTTCTTATGGCTGATTTTTACAAAGTAATTTGAATTGGATGTACAATAAATAAAGGATTAATTGTGATTAAAGGATATTTTATTTATACAACCTGAAAATAATTATCTTAACCTATAATTATCTTAACTACTTGATCTATAAATATATTATGTTTTATTGCACAGCCTCATTACCAGGCATGTAGTGTCATTTCCAGAAATTATAATATCATTTCCATGTTACTATCGTCATTCCCATCACTGCCATAAATTTTCAATAGTGGATATCTTTTAAAGAAAATACGTTACAGCTGTGCCTTATACATACAGGATGTCCGGTAATTAATGGATAACCTGGAAATGTCTTACAGGGGAACTGATGGCCGTTCAGAAAAAAAAAAATATCTAGCCTAACTACTACCATAAATGAATGAAATCCATCGGCTTTTTGTTGTTTTATTATTAAACACTAATTATGCTAATAGAAGTATGCTATGCTTACATAGCTTGCACTTATTAATATACATATATATATTTTTTTTTTTTCATTTTTCTGAACGGCCTTCAATTCTACTATAAGACATTTTAAGGTTATCCATTAATTACCGGACATCCTGTATATTACCTTTTCTCGTTATTCTTAACCCTTATAATGAGTTCAAAGTACATTCAACTATAATTAAAAAAATACATCAAAATAAATGCTGTAGAATCAAATCTAGTTTATTTACCCAGTAGTTAAATAGTCGCCTCGCCATTGCCTATGCGATGAGTATTGTGGATTCGTTTATCTAGAAATGGTGTTTCAGTCTCGATGAACTTTGTATCAGTGGTTTAATTGCTTGTAAAGTCACCTGGGACAATTCTACTAATAAATCCCAGCAATCAATCTTAATGAGGGCTCCTAGTTGTTTTGGAAAAGAAAAAGGGCGAAGTTGAATGAAACCTAAAGTTACCATACTGTGATCGCATCATTCATCATACATATCACACACGCAATGTTTTTGCGGAGACAAATAAATATAGATTTTAACGAAACTTACCTACAAATAATTCAAATTCAGTTCTCACCTACATAAGATTATCATATCAATACAATATAACTATATTAGCAATTTGTATTTTCAGTACTTCTTAATGGTGCTAGCGATGCTGCTATGCGAGTGTGCCGGTGGGGTGATAGCGGCGGTGTGGCCGCGTTGCTTGGGCCTGCAGAGCTCTCGCGGAGGAGCCGTGGGCGCCCTACAGTCGTACTACGCACTCCCCGACTACGAACACTTCACTGCCGCCGTGGACCTCGCACAGACTGAGGTGGTAATTTCTACTTTAACTATTTTTATATAGGTAGTGAGTAAAATATTTCTCCTTATTCGCGTTGCTATTAATAAATTCTTAACTTAAACCTCTACAACACGTTACCGGTCCAAAATAAACCCAATAGCTGTTTACCGAAGACTGGTCAGTTATTCCCGGATTCGATATTGACATCAAACCTGAGACTCCACGACATCGACCTTTAACATAAGCTCAAATTAATGCCACACAACGAACGAGGCAGACCTTTGTATCTACTGAATCCCGTTTTGGGTGTTAAGACCACGTAATACGAATCTAAGTCTGCCCCGCAGATGCACAGATGCTTAGAATATCAAATCAAACTGCACTCACAACTGTCGAATTAGTAAAGATGCCTGCCCTCTGAAACCTAAGTAATAACAATATTCATTAACATGAATATTATTATTACTTAGGTCTTTACTAAAAGCACGGCGCGCAGTATTCCTTATATTTATCTAATACCAGCCCTGTATTAAACAGTCCCACTGCTGGGCACGGGCCTCTTCCCAGTCTAAGAAGCGCTAGGCCGTAATCCACCATGCTATACTGTACCTACATGCTATTATTTTAAAGTGTAGGTACACTTGGTTTGAGCGCTGTAGCTAATGGCGCTGTGGTTGAGCAGATCGCCTTGCCGCTGCCAATGTGCTGATTGTTTCGGGTTCGATACCACACGAGAAAAACATTTTTATTTCGTCACTGCTATTTTCTTTCGTATTTAATACCATGAACATGCGTATTATCAATCGCATCAAATTCCAGTTGGAATGTTGCGGCATGACGGACGCTCGTAACTACGACATGTCGACGTGGCAGCTGCGGCGCCTGGGTCCACGCGGTATGTCCGTGCCACTCAGTTGTTGCGTGCAGGACGAAGAAAGCGCCTCCTATCTCAACCCTTCACCAGTTAACGCTTCACGTTGTCAAGAAGTACAAGCTAATCCTGCGTTTAGATATGTACCTGTACGTAAGAGTTTTAATTTAATCACAGTTAAGAAGCTAAATTATGCAGATTGCTAATCATCGCACTAAAACCATCCTATGAGAGTTGCGGCGCAAACCAAGCGAGAAAACTACCGACTAAACTTTCGATAACCCGGTAATTTAGTCACCTGTCAAAGATCGTCAACAGTGAATATTAATGTTATGGATGCCGAAATACGTGCCTACTAACCTTCCATATCGACTACCATAGGTAATTCCCAGATCATAGGAATAAGGTCCGGCTCAGAATTCGATCTTGGTATCTACTCGGCTAAAATGCCGCAGGCTCGGCCATTGCCTTGCCCTATAACAAATTATCGTTATAATAATTTTGAACTTGATTAGATATTTCACAGTTCCAGTTTGAATTTATTGCGAATTTGATGGTTTTGTCAAATATCGATCACGCCCGAGAAATAATTTGTCTTATGCCATGTTTGTCCTGGGAGGTGTGATGTGATACCTATGTGTAAATTCAGATATTTATTAAACCAATGTTGTATAATTTTCACAACACAGGTACCGCTAAAATCAATATTTTTCCTGTTTCAGGGTTGCCTTAGCCCATTAGAAGACTGGTATCAGCAGCAATATTTAGTTCTAATGTTGGGCTTATTCATTATAGCGTTATTTAAACTGGGTGTACTATTAAGCACGGTGTTCTCATGTATTCGGCTTAGAAGACGACGTCAGATACTGCAGTCTTTCTCAATGAAATCTTTGGATAGTAACAGGAATGAGAACATCTATGAAAGCAAGCTTAGTGCCGTACATGATGAGCCGATTACAGCGAAATATATCCAGCCGAATAATTTCTACAGTCCAAGGATCCGGAACCCTCGTATTTTCCAGCATAGACCGAATGAAGTCGTATGAGAATTAGCAGCGGAGTTAAACGCTTTAGAGAGGAAATTGGAGAGGTTTTCTGATTATTTGTATAAACACCAAGCTGACTCTATAATGTGGTGATTGTATGCAGACATTTTTCTTGGCCCTCTCTATTACAAGTCTAGCAATAGCTAAAGCCGGACAAATAGGAAGTGTACAAGTTAGCCGCCTGATTAGCCGGTGTTTGCTACCTACAATATGTATTAGTTTTAGTTTTACTGGCCCATTAACCAAAATGCTATTTTAATATAAATTTTTATTTTGTCAGATGATCGAACCTGGTACTTCGTTATCTATTTTCGCTTCAAGGCAGCTTTCATATTGTTATGTAATCAACAAGGCTTTATTCAATATAATAGTCAAAAGAAACACTATTTGTGTAAAACTATTGTAAATTAGAAAAGTTTATTTTTGTTTACGCTACATCAAATCTTTAAACTTTATTTGTGTGTGCCTAAGGGTGAATACTCAATGTTACACTGTAAGCTAACATAAATCATATAAATATTTTCTATCACCAAATTTGATGTGCGATATCAATATAGTTAGGTATTCACGCCAAGGAGCGGAGGATAGTTTAATATTGATTAGTCACCCACACGTAGAATAAGCTTGATCAATGTCTGGTTTAAATGTATTGTAAATGTCAATAAAAATAAAGTACTAAATATGTGCCATATATAGAAAATATTCATAAGCTTAATAAAATGTATGTTTGCAGTTCATATTCCCTCTCTAAAGTGCTTCCCTCCGTGTTAACATCGATAAACATAATGTGTTCGTTAATTATTGTATTAGGTTATAAATGAATAAAACACCATCACTCAATATGCAATATTATTTTCAAAAGAACGTTCAAAAATTGGTCCTAAATTTAAAAACATTATTAACAATGGCTCTGGAATGTTGCTATCATTCACAATAGTTGGTTTTACAGCTGTAAACTACGTCAGAGAGCT
The DNA here is from genome assembly GCA_963675205.1 of Catocala nupta. NCBI lineage: Eukaryota > Metazoa > Arthropoda > Insecta > Lepidoptera > Erebidae > Catocala > Catocala nupta. The sequence continues at coordinate 19,972,984 of OY776081.1, forward strand.
AAACCTTAATTGGTTGTGACATGACTGTTTCATATGATTTCACATATTTAATTTTCATACCCATCATGGGTATAAATCGATCAAAAATCCTACAGTTGTTTAACAACAGTTTCTTTTTATTTACACAATTATTAAATAATAGGTGAACATGCATTCTCTAATAAGTATAATATAGAAATTGCTTTTGAGAAATAATATAATGGTATAAAGATTGTTGAACTGTTAAATAATAGTGAAACCAACAATGTAAGACTCCAGAATCTCTCATAAAAACCCAAACTAAAATGATACCATGAGATCCTTAACATTAACAATAATCTATTTATAATAATTGATACTATTCATTATCTATTGACCATTGAGACCGTCATCACAGTATAATCTACAATCATCTTAGGTACAGGAATGATCTTATTTTATTCTTACTTTATAAAAATTTACATTTTGCACTATTATAAAGAATTTGGCTGCCAGAAAATGTGACAACACAATGGAAATCTTTGTTTTTGGCTAAATAAAGCAATTTGTAATGGCAAAAAACTGTCAGCGAAGGACAAATTATATATAAAAATATCGGCCTATTAATTTATGGTGGACTCATTCATAGAAAGTAATGGCTAGGTAGAGCTGGCCAGTGTTATAGGTAGGTCTGTCTGCTTCATGTATTTAAAAAAAATCGAATCGTTTTCGTACGAACTATACCATACCATATGAAATTAATACTATTATGATATTACTTCAATAATACCATTTTTTAATGGTATATGGTTTAAAATGATTCAATCTGTAATTTTTTTGAAGCGCATTTATAGTTTTCTAAATTATCATTAAGCTCTTGAGAATTAAACTAACGAAATAGATGGAAGAATATATATATAATGGAGGAGTAAATTGGAAGAGGCAAAGTCCACTGCAACAGATTTAAACTGTCATCTACATATAAACTCCTTCAATTAATAAGTAATTAAAGCAATAAGTATGTACTTTATATGAACAGAAACGGTATTTGTATTCGTAAACAAAACATTTTGATTTAGAAATATAGAACATGGGGAACGAATAGCAACTGTAGTTATTATACCACCTATAAATAATACAGACAACCTTACCAAAGCCACCATTACAACATGAACGCAGAACAAGTTACCATAAACCTGAGGGCCTACCAAGAGTTTTCATTGCTCTCGAAGCACTTCTCTATGTTTAAACATCGGAATGTCTTTTCATACATTTTGCTTGGTTCATGTCCGTTTCCATTAGAGGTGCTTATAGAAAATGTATTAAAAGACGTGTCGACGAAATGCGTCGAAGTGTAAAAACGTATGGTAGAACCTCTGGTATAAGTTCTTAAAAATCTCGACCATGATTGATGTGCATCATCTCGAACGATGTCTTACAGCGCAACAGCGCCTCTATCGATCACTTGAATGAACTAACAAAACGTACCAACGTTCATTACAATCAAACACGTTTGAAGACTCATACTAGGAGAACAACACTTCTCGACATCTTCCATTCGTAGATTATATCATTACAACACCGGTCGCCTTCTATTGCCCCGTACAATTTTGAAGTATCATAAATAAATTCATTAAACGTAAATAAAATATTGTCTTTTGTGCTTTCCTTCTTATAAACTAGAATAAAATCTGCAATAAATATACATTAGCCTACTCTGCAGCTAAATTAAATATTATCATAAGAAGAAAATAGAATGTCAGTTTGTGGATACTCTGAGACTAACGGTAGTATATCTTACGCTAAACGTTTTAATATTACAAACATTTTAAAATTAAAATATTTACAAAGGAATTATTAACAATAGTAAAAACTATAAACGCTACGAAATTGATATTTTTTCATAATAAATATGCTACAAAACAACGTGGTCCAAAATATCAAATGGCGTCAAACCGTGTGTCACTTTAACCTGCAATGTATATTCCAAAAACGAATATTTGAATTACGAACAGTAGACTTTAGAACCGGTTTCTGAAAGGCAGATTAATAAATCTGCTTAAATTAGCTAACAGACAAACGCATGTCAACTACTCTGATTGGCTGACAGAATAAGCAACAGCCAATCAGATCACTTGACATAGATTTGATTTTGACACTTCGTTGATTACCCGTTCAGAAACTAGGTGATAACGTAGCATCTATTAAAAATTATCCGTAAGACTGACTTTAACGGATGTAAGAGTAACATATAACAGTCCGTAAGCATTTTGTATATAGCAGCTGTTCATAACATTTATCAGTGTGCACCATTCATGTGTGTCTGTGTAACAGAATTGGTTTTGTCGTCGAGTATTCGTAATTTAAACAATTCGTTTTTGGAATACCGTCACAAGGCGTTACTTAGCGTTCGTGGGTATTAAAGGCCTCACTGCACACCGGCCTAGTTAAATTCCTGTTTATAACTTTGGTCAACATTTGTTCCGTATTGGTCATACATTTGTATTACAAGAGGGTACAAACACATTATGTAGATAAATTACCCACAAAATGAAATCTAATTGACTATAAACCGGGTCAATTAGTAATTATATTACTCTAAAACGCACACATATACTTGTGTTTTGTTTACAATTTAAAGTATGTCCAAAATCGAGTTGTCTAGGGAGTTGAGGAGCTCCTGTGCGGTGAGATTGCTAGCATCGGTGGAAGGCATGTTGTCAAGGAAGTCAAGATTGAAGTCTGTCGTTTGTCCTGCGAAGGAAGACGTGTTGTGGAGAGAGGGGAACGAATGCATGTTGCCGTTCTGAGTCTGCATCGGTCCGTTGGACATCATCGAGTTTTGTTGCATGGGGTTGTTCTGCGCATGCATTGGTTGTCCCTGCATGGGCCCGTTCTGCATGGGGCTGGCCTGGTGTGCGCCCATCCCGCCCATGCCGCCCTGCTGCATCGACATGCTCTGTGACTGTGACATATGGATGTTTGGCATCTGTAAAGTAAAAAGAACAATTCAATTCCCGTTCAAACCGCAGAAGTCTGACATCTCCACCTTCCGGTAGAACGCAGGTGGATGGTTATGCTGTGCAATTCTGTTAAATCTCACTACCAAGCTCACATCCAAGTTGACTGTTATAATGTGACTTTCTACAGTAACTTCTAATAGCAATAACGGTTTGTTACTAAAGTTACTGAAGAGGCGATAATCGCGTTCGAGATTTTATTGTATTTTTGGTAGTGTGCCGTGTTCCTACGGTAATTAGATGAGGTTATAGACAGTGTTCAGCAAGGCAAACAGTTATCTTTAGCCCTTAGGCTTGTAAGAAACCGAATTATTTATTGTAGGATCGATAACGTGCGACTTGAAACGTGATATTCCACGTCTTGAAATCGACCATAAGCTATAGGAATCTATCAAGGTGGCCGTATGCTTGCTTGCCGCCTTAGTACCTACTGTGAAGAAAACCAAAGGGCTTATATAAAAGGCCATTAGAATGATCAAGTTACAATTACTCGTAGTAACGATTTCATGAATAGTTATGGCATAAACAGTGTTTTCAATTAATAACAGCACACGCATACGCCAAAGACGAAAGTATATAGGTGGTCACGCGAAGCAAATCGTGTGTATGATTGCCGTGTGCGCTTTGCAAATAATATGTAACAAACAGACAGAGTTACTTTCCAATTAGTAAATACATTGACAGATATAAAAAATGTTCTCAATGCAAAAGAAAAGCGATCGTTCCTTACTTTGCACGACCGCAGAGCAGTTAGTTTCTTCCTAATCTTAGTTCTAAAATATATAATATTATTACGTGCTGGGTTTGAGGGATAAGAATGTAAACAATATTACCGACTAAAACACGTTTTATTCTACCACACAATTAAATTTAAAACACCACACACTACTTATACACTTTCCAACTCTAACTGCTTTAAACTCTGTGGTATTTTCGCTTCCGTTCGCTCCGATGAATACTTGACCGCTTACACTTGTAAACTCACTCGGCATTTCTGGAGATTTCTAGAAACGCCATACCCGGTATGTAAACTGTACAAAGATTCGAGAAAGTTCCAGCGCTCTCTCTACTTTTCGCGTACCGACAAGCTACGTAGTTCAGTAAGACGTCAATAGATGGCGCTGTAATAAATTATTAGAAGGAACTGCCGAGTCTTTCCCACAGTGCCGCTAGATGGCATTGGCTGTAACAATATTTTATTTAATATTTTAAGCGTACAAACTATTAAGACCCTGTTAGTCCAGTCGCATTAGTTTGCGGATGATCGTGAAGTCTAGTGTTCTATACGACAGCAAAAATCACTAGTATTTTTTTTACAATAAATCTTTGGATATCTTTAAGCAGAGTTTGGAATACTGCCCGGCATCATGTGGTACGCCCAGTTTAAAACTTAACAACTGAAATATACGCAAAATAAATGTATCTCCAACTTGCCTTTCGGGAATATACATTATACCGGTATGAGGACTATAGTATTAAGCTGTTTGATATTCCTTATGGACAAACAAGATGTTATAAACGGTATAATTCAAACCAGTTAAAGTTTTACCTGTTTTAGCCTAAGCATGTGATGTGATTTTCTACAGTTATCGGTTATAAATCAGTTATCACAAATGATCAAACTTCTCTTGATTAATCGGTAATACTTGTAATTGATTTACCCTTTAGGTACTCTTTCATCGTATATACATATAATTATTAATTATATATGTACATATAAAAAACCTCACTAACCTCACTAAACTCACTAATCAAGGCGTATTAAGATAGCAGTATATTACGGATTCACAAAGATATATTAATACCGTTTAATGCCGGTTTTATGACAAGCCAGAAACGCCTGGGCTCCATAAATATCTATTTTTACATTTGGTGTGCATATATAAAATACAAATATATTTTAAAAAGACAACTTCCGCACTAGAATTTAATGCTGTGTCGGGAGGAATATACAGACATTCAAACAGCCATAAAGAAGAACACCCATACTCAGTTTTTTTTTCCTATGTGGGTTTCGAACCCATAATATTCGTCGCACCAGCAGCGGCCAAGTGACCACTACGCCGTGCTTATAATCAGGCGTGAATAAACCAACATTGTAAAAATAAAAGTATAGTTACCTGTCCTTGCACGCTCATCATTTGATTCTGTTGCATAATCAGGTGCGACATCGGCGACTGTTGTTGATTGGTTGCCCTAGAAACGTAACAATAACAATGAACGACGTTTCGTAACATTACGCAACAAGTTCATTAAGAAACAGTTACAAACGTTTTTAGACTTTCGCGACTTGTACACATACTTAGTTACTATCTAAAATTATGTCACACCTATTTCATGGCATTTTTGACCCCACCCCCGTCCTTGTCACAGGCAATATCTAGTTAGTTATACAAAGTCACACTTCGACCCCCCCCCCCCCTCCCCATTCCCTTTAATTTGTGACGTAATTTATGGATGGCCACTTAATATAATGCTATGTAATAGCACTGTCAGTGCTAATATAAATAATAATGACCAAGCGATGGTAGTTGGCGAATCCAGCACTTCACAACGGCACCGCTGAGCTCACACCAGTCAACCCGTGACCACGTGATGGACTCGAGGCTTTTAAGTCTTTAAAAAGAACTCGACGCGGTTATGACGGTTTGCGACTCAATCGAGTCCTTAAACACTGAACCCTAACCCTTTTAAGAGTCTATGACTCACGACTCGAGGTTCAATGTTAAGACTCTCATTTTAAAAAGACTCCTGTTTTTAAACGACTCAAGCGCAACGAAAAAGTTCGATCTCTTTTGGAAACGACTCAGCTCGGGAGTCGTGCGAGTCGGCAGTTGTGAGACGCGTGCGTAAGTACGCGTCAACAACATATTACAATTATTGTGGGTATGTTCTGTTTTATAAAATTACTGATTTTTATTGTTAATATGTAACAGTGAGGGGCACCTCTTTTATGGCGCCAACTCTTGACGCATGAAGTAAGATATGATAAAACATTATTAGGTACGTGGGTATTTTGAAAAAGATTCATTGGTCTCATATTAAACTACTCGCTCTGTTAAACGACTCGAGTTCTTTCGTTCGAGGTTAAAAGACTCGCGACTAAGCCTTGAATCTCTTAGTAACGAACTCGAGTCGTTTTATTGATTCGACTCTTTTCTAATGACTAGTGTTCTTTCACATTAGTAACACACCACAAGTTGTATTTTTGGAGTCGAGTCTTTAAAATCGAAGTTAGTCTTTACTATAAAGGTTTAAAACCCTTGAGTCCCTTTGTCACCACGATCAATGCAAGTCGGTCCAAATGTTGGGCAATCAATAAATATTTAATACCTTTTCAATACTTTATCGTAAGTAAGGCCCGCTACCTAGCATTATATTAAGAAGTAAAACCATTATCTCTCTCATCTGCCACGCAGAGGTCTCGAGTTCGATCCCAAGGCGCACATCTCTGACTTTCGAGGTTATGTGCGTGTTATTTAATTATCGCTCGAATAACGGTGAAGGAAAATATAGTGAGACAACCGGCATGTCTGAGAGTTCTCCATGATGTTCTCGAAAATATGTGAAGTCTGCCAACCCGCAGTGGGCCAGCGTGGTTGACTATAGCCCTCTCAAAGAAGAGGCCCGTGCCCAGCAGTGGGTCAGTTTAATACAGGGCCGATATTATATAACAAGTACCTTTGTTGCTGATGTTGCATAAGTTGTTGTTGTTGCTGAAGACGCGCCTGTTGGATTTGCATTTGTTGTTGTTGCTGTTGCGTCATACCACCCATAGTGCCCATACTGAAACCTGTGAACGTTACAACGTATAGGTCAGTTGTTTATAACGATAGATCTTATAGTTAAGTTGTTTAGATAATGATAGCTACTATCGCTATCGTTGACAATAAACAAATTCATTACGCGGCAGTGGAAAGTAATAATTTTGTTATCAATTGATCTGTTTTTGTTAGTTTATGTAATAAAACTGTATCAATGCAGACATCTAAAGGGATAATGATTATGTTTTACGGTTAGTTCAGTGGTTAAAGTGAAAACGTTTCTCTTACTAATGGATGGGTTTTTTAAGGTTCGATCTGAGCTTGAGATATAAACTAGTATCTGTAAGGGAGCCGAAAATGGGCTTCAGTAGCGCACTTTGGTGTATATAACTTATTGTGATACGGAGATAGTAGAAAACTTTCAATTATTATTCTTAAAAAAGACTAATCTTGCGTTAGGTATGATTCCTGTCACAATAATTCAAGCAACGGATAAAAAATCCTAAACTCGAAACTTCTAATTGTTGACTACAGCCGATCGAACCCAAAACAGATTTAGTCTACTTGCATAGACGAGGTTACCACTTAACCATCCAAGCAAATGCATCCAAGATGCAGTGCGTTTGACATATTAGTTAATGTCTTACACATGTTTGTTGTCATGATACCTTCACGATACAGTATATTACTGTTTGTATTGTTTGATTCGAATAAAAATAAATGAATTTATTCTACAGCTTAAAGAAAGAAATGTTACACAGAACTCTTAAGACATAGCACTACCCCATTTTGAATTTATTGTGAAACGGGTACAGCACACTGTATACATTCTTAGAAGTCCAATTACCGAGGCATCATTGCTCATTCTGACCTATCAATGAAATTCCCATATCGGTTGTGAATCAGCCTCAATATTATACACAAATAACTATTAGTTATTTATTTTATAACATTGTGCCAGTACAAACTTCCCTGCTTACTCATACTCCATTCATTCTCTTTATAAATACATACACGCAGATTCATTCCAATAGGATGAGTAATTCTATCTGAAAATTTCTATCAAATATTTACAGGTCGACCACGTTTATATGGTTTGCCGTCGAACTTTCTTCACATAGATACGAATTGAAAGTACTGATAAAACTTGATGAAGTTTATAATCACTAATATGCCAAACTGTTACTTGTAAGACTGTTTAAAACATAGTGTTTTTATAACTATCTTGCCCATACAATCTGATTCAAATAATCAACCAGTAGTAAAACAGAATTAATGTCGCAACGGTTGATAATCTTAACTGGTCAATAGTATGCTCTGCATTTTCTATTACGCTGCCGTCCACTAATTAAAAAGACGTTAAGCCGTATGCGTCCACATATCACTTAACGGCAGTACGCAGATAAACGCGTAAACCTTATAAACGTGGCAATAATGTACTTCCTATTTTGTCGTTAATAACTTATATAGAAATATGGATTTTCAAGCCAGCGGTTCTTATTGGTGTTCATAGCGCGCATAGAATCATAGATTTACGCCGTCTATCGGTCTTCGGTGTAGCTAGAGCTTATTGAGGGTGTCTTACCTTGGTGATGGTGCGGGAACTGCTGCCGCGCGGCGGGCTGCTGCTGCATGAACACGTGTCGCCAGTCGGGCGCGTACTGGCGCGCGTGGTGGAAGGCGCGCGGCGCGGCGGGCGGCGCCCGGCGCGCGTTCAGCGCCGGCATAGCGCCGCCGCCCGGGCCCGCGCCCGCCACGCCCGCGTTCACGAACCGCGCCTTGTACTCTGGCGGTGGCGGCCGCATCTGCTGCTGCTGAGCCCGCAACATCTGCTGTTGCTGTTGCTGCAGCATCTTAGCTTGCTGCTCGCGAGATATCCCGGCTGCTGCGACACCTGTTCAATTCATATATTGTACAAATTAACATAACGTTGGTCGGTTTCACCGTGTTATGATTTCCAGATAGATTATATCTAATTCTCCTATCGAATAACTGTGTAGTGACGGGACATGTAGATATAGAGGTTAGATCAGAAAATTTTACACACTGTACCCTTTGTAAACATTGTTGTACACATATCCAAAAAATTCTGACATCAATCATCATTGATAATTCCGTCATTGTTGTCATTTCTTCATGTTTTCATTTTTTGATACAAAATAGGTCCCAAGCATACCAAATATTCAGTAATCGATTGGACACTTATTCATACCATCTACGAGATACCTTCAAGAAGTCAAAAGCTACTTATGTTTAGATGGCCCGTAATATTTAGAACTGTGGAAAGGAGTTTATACAGAAGTTTAATTCCTGTACGATATTAAAGCATGCTAAAGAAATGACAGCGCGACGGATACGCATACTCACCGAGTGGGGGCGGAGCGCCTTGTCCTTGCGGGGTGGGTTGTTGCGCCGCGCTCGTTGGCCTCGCTCGCATCGCCTGCGAGAAGTTGATGCTCTGCGACTGAGACACCGAGTAGGTGTCGCATCCACTGCCTGCAATGTAAGATAATGTTTGTGTCAAATGATTACAGGCAAGGCTTGTACGGAGTGTAGCAGTAAGTCATGGTTATATTTTAGAGTAGTAAAGTGTAGGTGAAATATGTTAAACTAGGCAAACAAAACAGAAATTATTTCAAAAAATTAAATAACTAATTAACAGTAATTTAGTCTCTTATTTTATTATTGTGTTCTCGATTCACAGTATCGACAGTTCATTCAAACAGCTAATCAATGTGCTAATGTATTATATGCATTGCATGCATTTTTTAGGCCAATAAAGCAAGACAGGCATATCAGAACCGTAGCAAGTGGAAATCCCTAGTCTGTGTCTACCCTCTTGGGAATAAAGCGTGAGTCTATGTAAGTTTATATACATGTTCTTGTTTATAATATATTTATTTCGATATTTGAAAACTATTCTTTACTATACTATCTTAAAATCTGACCATATCGAACTCACACGTCGTAGGACACTTAGGTACTTTTAACGATTGTGGTTACTTTTAATAATCATATATATTTTCGTAGGTAACATTTGCCATTGAATATACGAGTAAACACACAACAACTATAGGTTAGGTACATCTATATTTCGATATTCATTAGTAAACTGATTTAATAAGATGACTGGTCGTAATGAGAACATGTAAACAGTTACGCAATGCACACAGAACAATTTCCAGCGGTGCTTAATCGATAAATACTCTTTGCCTCATCTTTTCCCGTTCCACTTTCCGAGAAGACGTGTGGCTCGATAAATACTCTTTGCCTCATATCTTTTCCCGTTCCACTTTCCGAGAAGACGTGTGTATCGTACCATTACGCTTATGAGTATGGAGTAAGTCGTAAGACAATTCTTCTGTACCACAGGGGCTTTACATGTATTGAAATAGCTGACACTAAATGACTATATTGAATCTGGGTGTTCTCCGACTGAATGCATTGATCTGTGGTAGCCCAAACACTTACAATGTTAGTGACTAATAATACTATATTGCACGAGCTTTACCAACATTTAAATGATAGATGCAAAGAACAATCAACTAGAGTGATTATTGATCGTCTGTATCCGAAATATTGAAAATTATTCGAATACATTCATCATTGATTAATTGTGTATAAGCAATACGAGCAGTCGGATATCGAATCAAATCCTGGGTCAAGAAGTTATAAGATAGCTATAAAATAAGGTAACACGATCGGCCATGACAAATTGCGCTCTTATCGGTGTGTCATTCGAATCGTGATTCTAATATTTATTATGTTTCGGATACAATTATCGGAACATAGACATCTTCGCCCTAATAATAACAGATAGGTTTCTTATAAGGTGTAGTATCACATAATCAGTAAGAAAAGATTTACAAAAATCAATACTTACATACATAGGCGTATATCTATCTATCCCTATAGGAAGGAGTACGTAAACGTAGGTACATTACACATATATTTTAGACATTGTTGTATATCGTGCACATTTTAAAATACACCGGTTATCTGAACTGACGATGTTGTAACTGAACAACCAGATAATTCTGCCCGAATAGAGAATCGACTTCAGAAACTTACGATCTCACAGTCGCTGTGTTATAACCGAAACGTATGACACGGGACAAAAATCAAATTAAGAAAATGTTATTGTAACTAAAAATTACACACGTCCCAAGTCGTGGGCAGTAGATAATAAATAAAACAGCTGTTTTCTATATAAATATGCCGCGTTCACTAAAGAGCATTCCTAAACGAATTCAGTGGGTGTCCAAAGTATGCAAATGAAGGTGCAAAGCCAGATGCGAAGCGCATATTCAGCGCGTGCAATAAACACGTCAATCTAATGTCATCGGGATGAGAGGTGCGCGGCTTGGCACATTCGCATTCTCGCAGATCGTCAACCTCGACCGCGACCCTCTCGGTCCTCCCCTCGGACACTCCACGCGATGCACACTATGTAACCGCACATACACTGATACACCACACCACACACTATTCGTGCACCTTACTGTTCAAACGTTATAAGTGCAACTTTGTGAAACATTGTTTGTTCCTTGCATACCTACCATTCCTTCTTATTAAAAACAGTATAATACATATATTAAAAAAAATTGTTTTGCATATAGTTGCTGAGGGAACAGCTTGCAGAAAGTAGTTGTAAAGTAACATATGTAATTCTACGGCGATTATTGAACTCCTTGTCCTACACATAACCTCAATGTTTGACTCAACATAGCAAATTACGTAAATGTATGTATAAAAAAATCGCCAGCCACTAAACTGACGTTCATAGCTATTACTGTGTGACTAAGATGAATAAACATTTAATTAATTTGACTTTCTTTAAACAACATAGACATTAGATCTAATAATGAAATTGTTTTCAAGCTTGGTTACTATACATTGTTCTCTTCTTTAGATTTGTATTGTAGGTATGGTGCTAAGACAACAGCTTGCAGAAATGAGTTGTAAATAAACGTATTGTGGTTCAACGGCGATTTATAAAGTATTGCCGTTGATTTCTTACACGTATATATTAAAAGATCGCTTACCACTAAACTTTAACGTTCATATTATGCTACTACTTAGTGACGTCTTACATGAATAATTATTTTTTACTTTGACTTTGCTCCCATTACATGTGTTTAACACGATTTTAATAAAATAACAATTATTATGTAATTATAAAATTGTTTTCGAGCACTGAATACTTCCAAATGACCTTGGACATAAAATCCATTGTCACCTCACATAAGAATAAAAGAGACGTAGCAACAAGAGATCCTTTGCTATATTCAGCTAAAGAAGTAACTGATGGAAAGAATTCTCAAAAAAATATTCTTACAGATTACTCAACGAGGTTCTTTAAAATTAAATGTTACATAATAATGTAATTTTTTATTATATGTATATCAGTCATCACAATGGAGGAGATTTCATCAGTTATAATGAGATATACAAATTAATTATTTAAAATGAACAAGTATCTTCTAGATCCTTCTGTTTGTTAGCCTTCACGACTAAACAGCTGAACCGATTTTATGAAACTTTCTATCTAGATAGTTTGAGCACTGGAAAGGACATAGGCCAAATAAAATGACGACGCGACTGACATCTGATATGTGATTAAAAAGCTGTCCCCGCTCCATATGCATGCGTTCTATAAAATTGCCTCCTGGCACTTATAAACTTTTTACCTCCGATCTATAGATTTACACTACACACTATTTGTACTTGTATTTGAGATAACACTTGTCTCAATAGCCTACGGGCGATAATCGCTTGATCGTTCACTACAACTATGGTGTGACGTCACTGCTATGTATAAAACGTATTTGTGTCCACATATTGCATGTGTGTTATGAAAAATGAACTCGGCACGCGAGGTTTCTTTGTTTTTTAATGTAGCGAACTCGACATCTTTAAGTCGATAACTATCACCTGTATAACGTATATTTTTTTTTAGTTTTATATTTCTAAGAAGGCAAATGAGCATACGCCTGATGGTAAGCGGTTATTAATACTAGATTTTGCCCGGACTTCCCTAGCGTAAATGTAGGTTATGTCAATTTTCTATTTCGCGAAAGCAGTACTTTTTTATTAATGAAAGATAACCTATGTATGTCCATTTCTGTACCTCTGACAACGTGCGATATTGCATGCTTATCGGTCGAGTAGTTAAGGCGTGAAAGCGTAAAAAACAAACAAATGAACTCACATTCGCATTTATAATATTATAGTTAGGATAGGCAAAGTATGAATATTCAGGTCGCATGTTGACTTGAATGGAAGGATTGGCTGTTAGTGACAAATGTGCCAGCTAGCACGGGAAAATACCACTCTTTAACGGGGAATTGGAGTCAGAATAGGTAGAAATAGTCACTGACTGGCTGATGCCCGATATGTAAGTACATCACTGACATACATGCTGACATGTATGCGACTATGACTTCAATAGGCCCTCGTCCTCTGATATACATAGGTGTAATATCAGAGGGCTGGCCTATTAAAATCTACCAGACGCAGTTCAACACTCCATGATACCGAGAATTTGTTAACCGAAAAAGCCGATCACACTTTGTCCGACCCGTAAATCAAAGCCAAGACCCCGTGCACAGCAGTCACATTAACCACCGCTGCGCGATCGAGGTAGTGTACTAACGAGACCATTAATACATTTGTCGATTTGCGTACGGACGCTGGCATCCAAACACAATGCTTTTATAATTTGATCGATGGATTACCCAGTTTATTTGAAGAAACATAATAAATTAATTGAAATCATGTGGAATTTGATCACCCAGGTGATTTGTTGGAAGGTGATTTTAGGACACAAAAATGTGGAATTTAAGCACCTATGTCATATCACCTGGGTGACTAAAGTGGAATGCTCCGCCAATTCATGGTACGTATCCCAAACTTCTCGCAATATTGTTAAACTTGTGCAGCGGCGTGGGGTCGGACATTATAATAAATAAATATATATTCTATCACATACACACACCATCTAGCCCAAATTAAGCATAGCTTGTATTATGGGACAATGGATAGACATACATATATACATATTTTTTTTGTAACTACATTAATATTATACATAGAAACACCCAGACCAAGACAAACATCCATGTTCATGCACACAAATGTTTGACTTGTGCGGGAATCGAACCCGCCACCTCAGGCGTAACAGTCGGTTACACTAACCACTACGCCATCGAGGCCGATTATCTTGCATTAGAGTAAAATTTTCGCCTATTAATCCCATGTAAGGTACCACGTGAGCTTCTAAAACCTCTGTTATATAGCGTTATGCCGTCAAACCACCTCTTCTACCGTTTTGACGTACCATGTAGATGAACACAAGTTCCGTTCCCGCCCGATCATCGAAATGCCATCCCACACCATACACGAACCGCCTCCAAAAGGAACACGCTCCTCAATGCAACTTTGAGCATATCTCTCCTCACGTCGACGATAGACTCTTCTGCGACCGTCTGCACCATTTAAACATGTCCTACACTCTTCAGTCCAATTAAGATGTTCACGCGCAAATCTTAAACGACCTTGTCTGTGAGCTGCAGACAGCTTTGGACCATTTGCTGGTCTAAAAGTGGTGATTGCCGCTTCCTTAAGCCGACTTCTTATTGTTCGTGCACTCAAATTTACTCCACGCACTTCATTCAGTTCTGTTTTGATGTTTACTGACGTGAGGAAGCGATTTCGTAGGGAAGTTGAAATAATAAATCGGTCGTCATGACGGGTGGTTGCTCAAGTTCTGCGTGTACCAGGTCTCCTGTGTAAGAAACTGTCTCTACAAACTTTTGGTATACTCTAGAAACCGTAGAATGGTTTAAATTTAAATTTCTAGCAAACGTTCGTTGATCCAAGCCTTCCCGCACCAATGCCACAATTTGAGCCGCTTGTTGGGACGAAGTATCCATATTTATGGTTAAGAAACTTTTGTTGAGTTTAAAAGACTAATAATAATCAATACTATTCGTAACAATAATTTAAATCAAAAATGAAAAAAAAAACCAAATAAATTAATTTCAAACTTTACTCTAACAACACACGAATTTGAGACTACGCATAAACTTTACTTTTCCGTTTGTAATTTTATTTTTTACTGTTCTGTGTTTTTTTATGATTAATTGACAGTCTCGACATTTTCGTTCAGTTTAATCTAAAAAGTTTGCTTACTTAATTTCGAAAGTAATCCTAAACTGTGATGCTGTTTATGAGTCAGTCAGTGTAGTTTAGGGCATAGGAGTTAATAGCACCGAAGATCTTATATTATTTTCTGTGGTTACTAAGTATATACAGGTTGTCCCAGAAGTGGACGTCAAGCCGGAATCTGGTAACAGGCTAAGATTATACCTAATAGCTAACAGACAAAAAACAAAAATATCGAATATAAAAATATCTGTAGTAACAGGCGTGAAAACACCGCAAGAAGGGGTTGATTTTTTGATTTGTTTTAAAATTACTTTGGATATTATTTAGATTTTTTAAAAAAAATCTGTTAGCTATTATAACTTAGCATGTTACCTGATTTCGGCTTGACGTCCACTTCTGGGATACCCTGTATATAAAGAAGTAGAAGATATACAAAACAAATTTAGTAGGTAGAGTACGAATTTCTGATCGATAGCCACGGACCGGAATTGAATCATCGTTTTAGCGTGTCATTAGCATGAGTCGCGCGCGCCCGCGCCGCCGCGCCGTGTGTTGTGTTCAGAAAGCGATAATACACTCTCAATTGAAACTAGTCACACATTTATTTGTACAAATCATGTTAAGTTTTACACTTTTGTCTTTATTTACACATGTTATGTTTGTCACATTGTGTAGGTACATAGAAATTAAGTATTATATGTACCTACTACACAAAATCTTTTTACTGTGCATGAAATGAGATCTTCGGCTGGATTCCCGGGATGGGCAAAGTATTTTTAAAATATTCTGTAAGTAAATAAATTTTAGGTAGCATAATGGTATCTGACATGACTGTGAACGGCAATATTAAATAAGAGTTAAAAAGATACATAGTGAAATGTGACTGTAGTACACCGCTGCCTACCCCTGTAGTTAAAGCGTGAGATTGTGTATATGTACTTGGACTGAACCTACAATACTGAGCGCATTGGTAGTGGCGAGCCGACCACTTAACCAGAGCGCCAACCGTATAGTGATGTAGTCGATTACAAAATACATTAGATGATAAGAATAATGTGTTTTGACGGTTTCATGTTCATTACGATGTTTTGAAGGTGACATTTACCTTGAAAAGTGTCTCAATAATACTATACGTAAATAAATAATAAACAGATAGCGTTGTAATAACGTAAATATTACATGTGTACGCTTAAAAACCTTCATATAAGAAGTAAAACATAGACAGTTCACACGAACATTCTTGTTTCATAATATATGCGTACATAGATTGTCTGACGCCTACATCACAAGTAATAGTAACGAGCCTATTGCCGTACACGGCACCAGGTCCAGAATATGTGATTCTACTAAGAATTTCTTGACTGAATAACCCAATAACAGTTTGCCTGGAAATCGTTCCCGAGACAGCAATCACTAAATACTCTACCTACTAGGAATAGAAGTTCACAGTCTAGCTAACGCTAATCCATGTTATATAGCCATGTGCATTCGAATTAATTAATATTCGAATGTGCTACGTGGCAACCATGTAAAAGTAATGTGTGAGCTTATTCTTTTTAACACGCTTTTATTAGCTTCACCTGTATGTTTGTTTGTTTGTAACCGACTCATTTGGACTTGATTTTGACCCACTTCAAACGCTCAGATTTCATTTAAACGTTGTAGACTTATCGAGGACCGACGACAATAAAATAAAAAAAAAGATAGATTATAAAACTAGAAAAAAACGCTTTATTTAAAAAACCAAACTAAAAGCAGAGAATATTTTTTTAATAATTCAAAATAAGGATAGAGTGGTTAATAAAAGATATCATTTTAATGTAAAAAAGCGTGGGGTTATATAAGCGTTATTAAAATATCTTAGAAAGCACAACATTATTTCTCCTTTTTTGTTTGGTTTTGGTAATAAAGCGTGTTTTTTTTAGTTTTAAACTATTATTTATTAGTGTGGATACTTTGTTGTGCGATCTAAGTACCTACATTGAGGCATTGGGGCATATCTATGATTTAAATCATTACTACGTGGGTACGTGCCCTGTGCCTTTTCTGTGCTTTGTGCACAGCTTTGTAGACAGCTGTAAGTATTCGAATATCATTCGAATATAATTATACACAACAATAATAAAAAGTAACGATGGACGACTATCGATTAAAATTCTAATTATTTGAATCTTGAAATAAATTGAAATACTCGAATGTCTAACGAATATTCGAATGCATTAAACTTGGATATTGATTGATTATGTGATTACGCGCTAATAGGTACCTAACCTATTAGCGCTACGCCAGTAAGAATGCGATACTGCAATGCAATTATTCACGTGGCTTTGAGCATAGAGGTCAGAAATAGTATCAAGAAGTATGTTGAGGATTGTAAATGATCGTTGACAGGTTACGGAATATACCACTTTACAAAGCGGTTAGCCGGTACAATCCTCCAATTTGAATTTTTTGTTGTAGTCGTATTGTAAGTGATGTTACCTTGGTGATGTTGGGGTGAAGGCGTGCCCTGGTGTTGGAAGCTGGCATACATGCCCTGTTGGGCGGCCACCGAGACGTGACCGCCACCGCCTGCGCTGTTCACTTGCATGTGCTGCGCCGCCGATACCTGATGAAAACATATCAATATGAAAAAATATCCAAGAAGCTCGCTTGTTTTACTAAAATATTTAAACAGAAAGAAATGCGGCCGTATTATACCGCTGCCTACCCGTTCGTGGTTATAGACGTGGCGTAATACTATCTATAAATATATTATTTATTAGCTATTGCTTTTTCTTCCAGTCTCTCGGTGACTATCAAAAGCAACTTCTATACTAATCCTAACTAGTATTATAGATGCAATTGTAAATTTGTTTGTTTGTTACGCTTTCACGCCTTAACTACTTGACGAATCATCATGAAATTTTGCATACACGTTGTCAAGGGCACGGAAAGGGACATAGATATTAGATATACCTTTCACCCAGAAGATTTTAAGCTATATAACTTCACGCTACACGCCACGCGAGCGTTCTGGCAATTATAAACATGGGTGTAACCGCGTGGAGCAGCTAGTAAACCTATAAAAGCCACCAAACATGAACTTAAGACTTAGTCATTTCGACGTGGCCACTAAATATCATTACATTGTTTTAAGTATTCCATCAATTATAGTGCAGCTGCTATAGACGTAGATAAAAACAGCACACAATAAAATTAAATATAAAATACACATGCAATCTGAGAACAGATTAGTTTTAATGATTTTTACCAACATAAAGGTTACTTTTGTTGCACGGTTACATACATTGTCGCCATATTGATGATTTCGCATTTAAGTGTCTATCTCGTGTGCATTCGTAGAACAACGTAATTAAAGCCAGGACTCCTGTTTATAAATACAAACCGACATTATACAAGAAGTCGTTATGCAGGCTCTACCTGACCTTTTAATCAAATTAATTAGGTAAATATATTTGCATAAGTTTTACAGTAGGTGAATATTTTAAAATAATATTTTGCACTAATTAGTTGCGATGCTCTCAATTGTATTATATCGATATTGATATTCGAATTCGATGTTATTCGAATATTGATATCGGTATTCTAATATCCATAAAATTTTCTTGTATATATACATATTACATATGTGACCTGCTTCTTGACCGTACAAAGCCTGTAGGTATCGCAACAACTAACTTCAAATATGAGTAGAACCTATCTATCCTCAGTATTACCTACTGCTCAGTATAATAATGTATAGGGTATAGAGGACATAGTAAATAACTATAGGACTTTACTCATAAGAAGAAGTAGCTGAACTAAGCCACACTTGGCTTAGTTTGGCATAGCGAGCATACAGGACAAAGTTTACAAAATAATGTTACACATCACATTATCGATAATGCATAGGTACTTTAAATAATGACGTCTATTATAAAATTAAATGTACATGTTTAAAATGGCTATCGTTGTTTTCATTTCAAGCATAAAATTATAAGCAGCTTCTGTATACACTTATGTATTCTTATTAGTATCAAGTTACACCATAATATATTTACGACGACAATCAACGGCGATTTATTCCAAAGACGTAGTCGTCAATGAAACATAATGAAATGATGATGTCCCATCACATGGGAATAACTATTTCTCTTTTATTATTAAAATCTTCTAGATGTTTCGATCAATGTCGTTTGTGGCTCATTAAAAAGGTTATCTTACACAAAAAGATTTTCCATATGAGACTGGCAGTTCCTTAAATAAGCGGGTACAAACATATAAACTTTGTAATATTTAATAATAAGAATTATACGATATTGTATGTGTGCAAATATGCACTTAAATTAATGCATTTAACATTTATTCGCGTAAGCGCTATACTTAGGTCCGGAGGTTCTATTGAAGATATGCAACGCTTTATTGGGATATTCTATGAGTAATTTTTGCTAGGAGCTCAGATCTGATCTTCATGACTCACATGCTTTAAGAAAGATCTAGAAATAGCTGGGGAAATGTGAGTCTTTATACTTAATTTTACAATAAAACGTCTCGTTCCTAAATTATCTTTAAAGCATAAGTAGGCGTATAGTTATCTAGAGATTTCATACAGATACGAAACGCCTCTATCATAAGCATTATATTATATCAGTGACTTTATAGAACAAGTATGTACATACATACATACGAAAAATCGAAGAGACCATAACAAAATAGTTGAAACCTTGTTTATTAACCTCTGAGTCTTCTTCGACGAGGTTAATGAAAACACTATGTGGGTCTGTGTGTATCTGTTAGTGACAGTTTGTTAGTGACAGGCATAGCTCCGGAACCACTGGACCGATTGACTTATAACTTGGTGTACAGATACCTTGGAGTCATCCCTCGGTCAAGTTTGAATATGGGCTCTGTGAGTCAAAAGACCCCCGAGATATAGGGGTCACAAGGTCATAAGGTCAGGGGATATCCACCAATAGAGTGATTTGGAAGTCAAAGATTTATGAAACATAATTATTACGCATATACATATATGTATACATTACGTTGCTGAATAACTTGCGTACCTACTAGTAGCAGGAGTTGGTGTATTCACATTTGCCGATCGTGAGGATCTGTATTCATATTGAGTATTAGGAGAATTTCCATAAAGCATGGAGCTTGGAACTGTCTGGTGGATGAATACAGACTTTTCTACTTTTATGTGAATCTTGTACATTACTGCCTGCCTCTCCGGTGAACAGCCGTTATATCGCTGCCTAAGTAGGCTAGTATTAATAAGTAGTTCTTTGTGCTGAAGTCAAGGGAGGTGGCTTGAAAATTGATGTAACCTTATTCAAAAAATCAATGGGCAACAACAACGACAAGCAAAATTTAGGCACTAAATAGGTTTAAATACGTGAAAGGATTTAAATATAGCTGGCGAAATATGGTATTCAAATTATCAGCGTACCATTTGCCTAAAAATAACTCAAACTCCACGAATAATTCATATGCCGCGGAAAATTATACCAGCATTAAAACAACACCAAGAATCGAATCAACCTACATGTGGATCACACATTTTCATTCATTTTTAACCCAGTGTGAGGTTCGACCCCACAACACTTGGGGTAGTGGCAGTGACGAGACATCGATATATAAAACGAATTTGTAAAGCTATGTTACGTAATTAAATGAAATAACATCGGTAAAGGCATGACTTGCACAAGGCTGAGGTTAAAAATACGATTTCTAAAACGTCATAGCACTGAAGGACATATTACATCGACCGTTACCAAGCAGCTAATGACGCTTGACGGGAATCGGATGTCACCGCTACCACTCACAGGTTGGAACAGCTTCTTATAACATGACGATTGCTGCACTAAAACATTTTAATCTTTTCATATCTATATTTTACCTGCTACAAAGAAAATATCAAGTTTGTGTAGAAAGGACGCAAAAACGTAAATTAATACAATTTTTTTTCATTTTCTATACGGTGCTGCAACACCAATAATGGTCTATGTAGCCAGTTAGCTGCCATTTGACATATGGATGTAGATAAATAAATTAAAAAGTATCATCGAAGGACTGAAGAAAATATTAAGACAAAGGAATCGGAAATTGTGATTGATCGAATGTTAATTCGATCTTACAACACGTCATAAAGTTGTTGTTTAAAAAATGAACATGCAAAATGTTTAACCAAAAGGATGCGCTTAATTTGAATTTATGCGCTCATTTTTAAAAAGACGTCATTGAACAGCTGATATCGAGTTTTTTATATATCAAGTTTATTACCAGTTTAATTTATTCATTTTTGTTTTTCTTTATTCCAATACAGTATTGGTATTGGAATCTAAAAACTTTTAACTCTTCGTAACTGAAACTGCTTTGGGCCGGGTCCCTAAATTCAAGAAACGAATCGTTTTAGCTACTGACAGTTGACTATGACATATTTTTCTAGAATATGTGTCAAAAATTAAGGTATTGTGATTCATAGCTTTTTGCGCCTTCTAGACGTGGGCTTTAAAAACGTAAAGTAACATGGGTAGTACAGAAGTGCCTAAACTATCGGTGACATGCGTTATACTATGCTAATTCATATGTATGAGAAAGACTTTACATATATTAAAGCGCCTCATACAGTTCGTTACTAAACCATCGTTTGATAGTGACTAATTGTGGATCATAGAAATATAAGTGAAAGGCCTTTGCAGATCAAACATACTTCTCAAAAGATAATAAAAAAATAAAAAAATTGTTTTTGAGAATCTTTCACTTTAATTCGCAATTTTATGTTAACTATTCTGCATTCAGATTGCAGAATAATTACCGGTGAAATGAAAGTACAAATTGGTAGCCGATTGCCCCAAAATGGTGATATTTAAAATTAAACCTTGTGACTGAAGTATTTTAAGATTTATGACAAAATATTTGAATGTAGAGCGCGATGACAGCTGCCTATCTGCCGGTAGGAGGTGAAACACACGTCACGTCGGCTCGGCTCACCGCGCTCGAGCCTCGACGCACAAGAAACCTGTTTGGAGCGACGCGCGTCCGCCTTCACCCGCAATTTTTGTTTTTCTCCAACAATATGATATCGTTCTAAGACCGCTAACCTGTATGCTGTTTACTCTATTGTCAAGCCAGACGGCCTAACGGCATTTTCGTTATCCATTCGTACATCATTTTTTCGTATGACCCAAACATGGGATTGTTATCAAGAACGCAGGTAGAGAATACTCTATGTTGCTTGAGTAACGTTTAAGCCTTTTTAAGTTAACTTAGTTAAACGATTAAGGGCAATTTTATATGCAAAATGAACGGTTCTTTTGCAGCCACAGGAATGACTTAGCAAATCAAGAAGAGCAGCTTTCAAAAGAGCAGAAATTAAAACATGTTTCATAATTTACTCATTTCAAATCTGTATATTTATGCATAAACTTGCGAGAAGTTAGATATTGTTGTTAGACATATCCGGAACCAATAATTTCTCTCATCGATATCTGTATTGTAGTTATTTTTTTAGATATATGTTATTTTTTTAAATTAGTCTTTAATATGTTTACTAAATACCTAATATCAGACATTCGAATAACCACGGCAATATTTTTAGTCAACTTAATAATTGAGATTTGGATATCCGAGGAAGAGCTTTCGCCAACAGTGACACACCCTCAGTTTAAGCAAATTATCGCAAAATCGTCATATTATTTCACCAAAAACATTTATTTTAGCGTTAGGATGTATTCGATTCATATTATTATAAAACATAGCTTGGCAAAAAGAAATCGGCAGACACATTTGGTTATAACCTCAATAGGCTGCAACGCAAATTATAGTGTTAACAATAATCCACGCGTCTCGGCGTGTTTACCTTCCATCGCGTTTTGCATTCCAATCATTATCTCATTGTATAGCCGAGCCGGCAGCAAGCGGGTCACGTGAGCCCCCGTCAATCATTCGATAAAACCTAAATGTAGGTAGTATTAAACATTCATCCAAAGTTAATTTAGATCTTTTGTATCCATTCTAATGTTGTAAATGCGATACTAATTTCGTCAAAACCTAAACCTATGAACGGATTTTGGAATAAATTTGTTAAGGGGTTAGCTTAAGCCCTGGTGAATAATGTAGTAGTTTAAAAATATATGTAATGCGATAGTCGTGGATATAAGCTCTAACTTACTTATCTAGATATGTACAGTATCTAGTATCAGTATAATATAAGATATTGCAATAATAGGTACCTCTAAACATTGAACTAAAAGAGAACTAGAGTGTTCAACCTCTGCATCATATAAATGTGAAAGTGATTCTCATTTTTTAATAATAGGTACGGTTTGAAACTGCTACAAATGAATACTCTATATGTTTATCTCTTTTACCATTGGAATAGTACAGCATTATTACTGAAAATGACACATTTGTGACACATACGCATGTAAGAAAAATTAGCAAACTAATAGTCGCTATAGTTTTGTGCAATTACCTATCTAATAGTACTACACAAACTATCTAATAGACATTAATTACCAATATGATGGTTTATATTTTAATTTTTTAAGAGGATTACTCAAAAGATTTCTATATAGACCGATATACGAGACAAGTGATCTGCATATTTACCAGTTATTTCATTTTAGTGTAATCTATTCCTCAATTATTACTGCGTTTATTTATGACTTTTAATGGTAAGATAAAACCGATGAAATAGATTAGATTTTATGAACATATACTGTAAAATTGGCATATTTATGCTTCGCCTAAAGAATTATATAATTCTGCACTGATAACAATACAATACCATGCAACCAGATTAATTACTAATGCAGTTTTATTTTATTCTAGTTTTACTCCTCTCGAGACACCTTGACACATTTAACCGACACGCCGACGAACAAACATGTCAAGAGCTATGAAAACTCATGATAAGCTTTCTGTTAATTAAATAGCAGATTCGAAACTAAATGTAGATCGCAATATTCGCTTTTTAAGGACGGGAACGCTTGTCGGTAGAAAGGGCGGTTTGGGTATGACGTCACAGGCCCCTTGGATCGTCACCGAGCCGCGCCACGGACATAGAGCAACCCACGCGCCTTCGTCACTGCCGCCCACACGCATAAAATACAAAATTTCATAATTACTACCGCGAAATTTCACTCGTCTTTCTCAATGGATAATGTATGTAGGTGTATAGAGTAAAAAATATGAATGGAAAATTGTTAGTAAGAATACATATTAACACCCTCACCGGCCAAGTACGCAAACTTATATATATTTTTAAAACATTACGATACGTTGCCACAGCGCCAGTTATCCGCAAGGTATATTTTGCTCTTTGCCAATCTCTAATCACCTACCGTATCTCTAGCTGGGGAGGCGCTGCGAAAACAACGATGAAACCTCTAGAAATCGCTCATAGAGCCATACTAAAAGTTGCTACATTCCGCCCGATACTATTCCCAACCAGAGAATCATATAAATCCTGCAATGTTCTTAATATTCGGCAACAATATATTCTACAAATAATTCTTTTGCAACACCACACCACATCGTCAAATCACAAAGCGTCGTAAAGACAGAATCTGCACAATTCCACATCCGCGTACTTCGCTCGTGAAAAGATTCTCCACATACCTTGCCCCTTCTACCTATAACAAAATAAATAGCAAATGTCCAATTTTTGGTTTATCTCACTATATGTGCAAGAGAACTGTACGGACATTCCTTCTTGAACTTGATTATGATGACACTGAACAATTCCTAACATGATATAATTGTAATAATTATAGTCCTAGCACATAGGCACATTCATAATCACATTCACAATCGCACATAAACACGCCCTCACACACAAACACATACACAGAAACACGCTCCTCACACACAAACACATACACACACGCACAACTACATTCCCACTCACTTTTTATCATTTTAATCTTAAGTATAATGTATTAATCTTGTAGTTTTCAAATGCTGCTCTTAATTGACACGAATCATCCTACTTTTCTACGATTGTTAAAGGGACCGGCACTGTACCTCCTTATCACAGGCTAATTTGTAGCCTATTTAGGAGGACAGTACTACACCCATTTTTATTGTAATTAGTATTTCAAACTTTAAAACATCATGTATACTACATTTGTAAACCCAACAATAATTTTTTTCTGTAAATAATGATATTATTATTATATATTTGAGATGAAGTAAAGCAATTTGGGATAGTACTTTTATGTACGGTAGTAAACTGTAAAAGGCTGATTATCACGCCACTCTGTGGTACCACGACTGTGTTACGCGCTTACAAATCGCCAGCTATGTTCTAGCTTCTACATATTACATACTGTTACCGAGAATATCTTGACAGAAAATTTCAAAGTACGCTGTCCAGTAAGAGAACCCTGAATTTCACTAGCGGCTGCTGGCACGTGCAAACTTATATTATTGTTGTTCAGGTATATATAGACATAGCTTTATACATGTAGAAATGTCCTGTTGCCCTGACAACAAGGCGAGGCCACGCCTAGTTCAAAAGTTGACATGAATCGTTTACGTACGTCATAAAGGTACTAAGTGCCCTTTGACATTTATTGGAATACTAACTAAACTTGTTGCTATTAAAGGCAACATAGGCAGAAACTCTTAGCTGTACTCTACCCGCCTATTTCCTACTGTTCTTACCAGATTTAGTACGAGATTTCAATCATCGTCATAGAAAACGTAGGTACCTACATTAATTATAAACCATAGTTCATCAGTATTCATGTAATCTTGAGTTGTTTATGCGGGTCATATAATGTATCACTGTAGGTGAGGTAATCCTAAGCCATTTCCGCAGTGACATTTTACCACAGCATTTCACTATAGTTTCACCATAAGGTAGGTAGGTACTTTCATGACAAGCAAAATTAAAGAACACTTTGTGACTTTCAGGATTTTATTTTTCAGAGGGTTAAAGTGAAGGTCTCATTTTTAGTCCACGATTACCAGAAGGAATCTCGTGGCATACAAAAGACATTATTAATAATTATCATCAATATTATTTAAACAAACAACATTATTATGAATATATCAATAATTTATTAAATCCATTGTCGGTTCGTAGAATTTTAAAGAATAGTTATCGGCTGGGACTTAATGGTTGACTGATAATTTGATAACCAAGACGAGACGCCGTTTATAACCACATTCAAATCTAACGTTCCTTATCACGTGATGAATATAACGGCTAATAAAATAAATACAATATTAAGACAGTACATCATTTAGTAGCAAACACCCTAACTAATATTATAAATGCGAATGTGAGTTTGTTTATTTTCTAAGCATTTACGCCTTAACTACTCGGCCGTTCATCATTAAATTTTGTGTACAGATTGTGAGGGATACGGCAATAGAAAAGGCAAGAGGCATAAGGCAAGAGAAAAGGTAAATATAACGCACACATCACTCGCGGTCTTTGCGCTGAGTGTGAGCGGCTCTTGCTACTATGAAAGAAAGGATTTTTAATTTTTTCTTCTGTATACGTTTTTGATATACTGGTGCCAATTCTGTTGTCACAAAATTCTCTTATCTTAACTAAAAATCTCTAAAATTTAGTTTAGTCCTGTCACTTTTAGCGATTTCAGAATACAAAATGTCGTTTGACAGAACTAAATTAAATTTTAGAGATTTTTAGCTAAGATAAGAGAATTTTGTGACAACAGAATTGGCACCACTGTGCTGCATGGTAAGGCCCTTGTCTCGTCGTGCATAAATTCGTAGTCACCGCCTACCACTCTAGGAAACAAGCATGAATCTATGTATGTAATAGTAGTAATAGTATCTATATGAGGAATGAGAACGTTAACGATTTTAAACCCGTGTGTGTCTATCTTTTGCAAAATAAATTATAATAATACGGCTTTATGAGATGGTGGTAAGACTCCCGTATTTCAAGCGATCGTGCGATACAATTGCTTACCATCATATACTTGGTCGAGTTGTTTACGCTATTAAATAAAAACTTTAATTAAAATACATGTTTGACATTATAAACATATGCATACCTATTCAACTATTAGGAGTAGACAGATAAGATACGAGCGGAAGGAGTACACACGTGGTCCCCCGTTCACTACAAGTGTCATCACAGGAAGCAATAGACGGGGCTGTTCATTTTATTCTATTCAAAATATACTTCTAGTACCATCGGCCGCGTCACCGTTAGATTAGGGCGACTATACACAGCCAGTTTCACTTGACAACGTGCATAGAAATCTGTCAACTGCTTGTGCAGTCGGCAACCGCTGGAATAGTTTCCAATTCAGGATAAGTGACAGAGAGGCGAGGAGAAGGGTTTCACGTTATTTATCCATCTCTTTTCCCCCTATATTGTGCTGGGGCCTTATCACCACCCCTTAAAACATTGCTAATATTGTATATTAGCAAGTTATACACCCAGTAAGTGCTGTCTCATTCTCGTAAATGCAATCACACAAGGTACCTGTTTATAGTTATCGATATCAGCCGTGTATAGACATAGCACAGTAGACATAGAAGCCATAGCAGACCATACCCAGTGCGGGTTGGCAGACTTAAAAAAACTTCGGGAAGTCAGAGATGCGCGGACTTAGGATCCAACTTGAGACCTTTGCGTGGCAGTCCAACGCTCCCCCACTTGGCTGCTTGATAATCATCTCAATAAACAGAAGATCAGTCGGTGCATAGAGTGCTGACTACTGCGCGCCACGCTCCTTTTAAAAACTTATAATATTTTTACCGGGTGACGGTAGGCGTCGAGCGCAGACAGGACCATGTCAATATAAGTGTCATATTTGTATGACTGTTACGCTTAGATTATATGCATGAGGCATCTCTGATAGAAAGCTATTTTATCCCGTACTAAAGACACGCTCTTGCATCGCACGGGTAGTACAAAACCTTAGCAAATTATATACCTAAACTTTCTCATGAATCAGTATGTCTAGTGGTGAAAACCGCATGAAAATCAGTTCAGTAGTTTTTGAGTTTATCGCCAACAGACGCGGCGACAGTGATTGTAGATTGCCTGTCTTGAAATTACTCGACTGCACAAAATTTCGCAATGCTGCTAACCGCTCTACGTACCCTACACTACGTATACATGTCCACCAAAGAAAATTCTAGTTCATTATGTAGCCGCTTGAAGCTGCGCATGTGTGAACGCCCTTAGAAACAACCGAGATTCAAATGCGATACATATTGTTCTAATAACACATGTATTGAGATTACATATGCGTCACACGACTACGAATATCGTAACCTTGTTTTTAATGGATGCACATACATAGATTCACGTCAGTATAGAACATATAGGTGGTTGGGAAGAGTTGTGTTACATCCATATTTCGCCAGTCAATATAAGTTATTCAAGTGACTTTTACTGGGCATGTTGCCCAGAATACATGATACTACTTACTGAGTCTCCTAGCAGAAAAACCAAAATGCACTTTTTCCAATTTCCAATGATCATGCCGTAAGCTAAGACAATTTAGAAATAACTGAGAATTTAATGTGATACATATTGTTCTAATCCGACTTAAATTACAAATGTAAAACTTTATAAAGATGTTAGAATGTTTGTTACTCAATCATGCGTAATTTGTTAAACGGAATTGGATGTAACTCGGCACACAGATAGACCATATTCTGGATAAACAAATAGGATGTTAAACCCAGTATAAGTTCCTATGGAATATACGCGAGCCAAGCCGCGAGTAGAATCTAGTAACTCAAGTATTGGCATTCTGCGTCACACGACTACAAATACTGTAACCTGATTTTAAGTGGGTGTATCTTATTATAAAACTATTACAAATTCTGTTCTATGATTCAGTCTTTAAAACTGAATACGCAGTCCATTTTTGCTGTTGAAATCTATGCTATAGATAAACATAACTGTTTGTTTGTAATGCAAGGATTCCTACACCTGATTGCAATTAAGCTTTGGTAATATGTGGTGTGAAGGTTTCTGAGTGGCAAGCAAAATTTTAACCTGTCATGTCTTGGAATACCACATATAATTAAAAACCTATTGTGTCTGGCCGCCAGTGAGCCACTGCGACTCAATAGGTTAAGGAGAGTTTAACTTTCCACATAGGATAAAAACACCAAAAATAATGCTTTTCTGGTATTAGCTAATATAATATTTTTTGCATAATAGCAATTTTAATTGAGTAACAAGAATTTTATTTTTACGTCTTACGTAAGCTTATCACCATACACTCGTGACACAGAACACAAAGATACAGATAGACTCAATAAACGCGACAAAACGACTGCACTAAGGTACTCATCCCTCTTCGCAGGAAAAGGAGAGCGCAGAGGGTATGTCGGACTCACCCGGAGAAAAGATGGAAAGCCCCGGGTCTTACCTACTAAACATACCACGATGTGGCAGCTCATGGCCTTGAAAGGTGGGTCGCTGTAACAAACTACTTCAGCGACTAGTCAGTAGCGAGCCTAGGGTATCATAATAAAAAAGCACGATATACAGGGTGTCCGGTAATTAATGGATAACCTTGAAATGTCTTATAGTAGAACTGAAGGACGTTCAGAAAATGAAAAAAAAATAATATAAAAAAATATATATATTAAAAAGTGCAAGCTATATTAGCATAGCATACTTTTGACTTTCTATCTATTAGCATAATTAGTGTTTAATAATAAAACAACAAAATACCGATGGATTTCATTCATTTATGGTCGTAGTATACAAGAAAGTTATACATGGTAATTTAAAAAAAACACATATCTCAGGTAGTAGTTAGGATAGATTTTTTCATATTTTTTTCTGAACGGCCGTCAGTTCCACTATTAGACATTTCCAGGTTATCCATTTATTACCGGACACCCTATATGTTTTTGTGATACCTCATTAAGTATCTTTAGAGTTTCCATTCTTATTTCCTTTATACCTACATCAGTTTCACTTACATGCCGCACGCTCGCCAAGGGACATAGACGCCTTGCCGGTGCTAGATTGAAAATAATAAACTATGTTTGACTTATATGAAGGTACCGCCGTTACTTATAGTGCATGCTATTACAATAGTTAAGCATAAGTACCAGGTATTAGAACTAGTTAGACTGTTGTGAATTACGAGTCCTCATAGATACTGAGACTGAGAATGTTTAGATTTTACCTTTCGGAACAACACATAACGGTGTTTTAATTTTTCGTTACTATATTTTTGTAACGTAGCCATACGCTTGTTTCTCATAGGGAACTAAGGTATACGAGCAGTCTAGGTAAAGAAAATTCATCCAGTCTGCTAAAGATCGCGAGATTGGAAGATTGCGAGACAAGAAAAGCAAGAAATGTACCGACTTACCACTTGATTGCCCGGTACTTTCAACTAAGTTGGTAGTCGTTAACAGTTTGTCAGGCGTGTGAAAGCCCCACATAAAATTAACTGACGCAAAAGCTGTTTAAAACGTTGTACAACCTAATAATCGAACTCAGGACTTTACTATTGAGTAAATAGTAAAGTCCTGAATTACGCCACTAGACGAGAATGAAGATCAGACTGATGACCTAAGATTGAAAACCTGATTATATTGTGAAGGAGTCATGACTCAACATTGAGATCCGTATATAAATGTAGAATTACTACGCTGAGTTAACGTGTAATAAATCGCGCATATTTGATCTCATACCGGCCTTGTTGGTCCAGCGTATCGGTCGTGAGCTTCTAAGCCAGATTTAATTCCAGAAAAGACAAAGTCTTTCTGTAAGAAAGTTTGAGAGTTAACGCGTACGCTATTGTCAATACTAACAGTCAGACTTTAATTCCTGAATCTCTGGGTTTTTGGTCAGCAACACGAAATGTCAATATGTATCCGGTATACGATAAACTAGTGAAATGTGATTGTCTTAGGTACATGTCTATATGTCTAGCATATACTAGCATTCAACATACTATATTTTGTATATAATTAAATGTCTGGAATTAACCAATTATAACTTTTCTGTCTAATTTATCGACAACTTTTCAAGCCTATCCTTCCACAGATGTTCATAATTCATCGTGTCCACTAAGCCCATATACAGTGTGTCCGGTAATTAATGGATAACCTGGAAATGTCTTATAGTGGAACTGACGTTCAGAAAAAAATATGACAAAAATCTATCCCAACTACTACCTGAGATATGTGTTTTTTTTTTAATTACCATGTATAACTTTCTTGTATACTACGACCATAAATGAATGAAATCCATCGGTTTTTTGTTGTTTTATTATTAAACACTAATTATGCTAATAGATAGACAGTCAAAAGTATGATATGCTATATAGCTTGCACTTTACAATATATATATATATATATTTTTTTTCATTTTTCTGTACGGCCTACTGTTTTACCTACTATAAGACATTTCAAGGTTATCCATTAATTACCGGACAACCTGTATATGTACTTATTTGAGGATTACTAGAAGACTCAATGACCACACCCTTTTCTATACACTAGAGGACTGCAATCTTTAATCCAATATTCTAAAATCTAAACCCTGTGTTGTTTTCAATATAAATTAATCACATTATCTTTATGAGACTGCCACGTTGGTTCAGCGTCCTAAGTTCGACAGCCGGGTTAGCCAATGCGTTTTGTGCTAGAAAGTTCTGAGTATCAGCAGAGTCTGAAAACGTGCTCGTGTTTGCCGTCTATTGCACGCGAGCTAAAACACAGCCAACAAAACACGACACGAGTGATATTGTACCTAGAAGTCCATTTTATCGTGGATCAATATTTAATCACATTAAACTTATTATGGAAGTGAGTAATATACTTATTGTAAGACACCGTAGTAGTGTTGGGTACATTGTTCTTCGACTTGTTTACAATGGCACGGCCTTTAAGTAAAACATGTGGCGTTACACACATCTGCTTATTCGCCATATACGCACGTGTTTATTAAAAACTTACATGGTTAACATAACATGTAATTAGCTTTACACAGTGGTAGCTACGCTCCTTTGCATAATAATTTTTATGTTGAACATTAACATATTGTATTAAATAAGAACACGTAATCAGGTATGTATGATAAGAGAGATGTATCTTAAGATGCTATTGGACGAAAAAAGTAAATGAATGAATAATAATGTACTTTGTACATCAAACTCTTGGTTCTATTCCGGTATAATTAGGGAAGGGAGGAATAAGTAGTAGTTTAATTGTGATATTAGAATGTCGTGCATGAGCATATGGGACAAATATGGTTGGCCATGTTCAAACAAAGGACGAAATAGTAAATAAGGCATAGGCGCGTAATAATAGTAAATAATCGCCTACTGTGAAGGAAAATTGTAATGAGAGAGCAATGTCTAAAAATAAATAAAAAAGGGACATTATAAATAAATCACATAGTTCTACGCCCTCCGGAATGAACAATAGTGCCAAAAGAGAGAATCGTAGTGAATTGTCATATCACAAACATTTTGCAAGATGTACTTACGAAGATGCTTTGAACTCAAAAGCCAAAATGAAATACGTCAAGTAGCGATTTGTGTTTGACATTAAACTTCCAACACCACGGCAATACGAACTTCTCATTTTATAGAAATACCATTATTTCTATAAAATGGATCCATAGAGTTTCAGACTAAAAGTTGCAGTAACGTATTAAACACTAACACGAATTGAGGAAGATATGCTAAAAAGATTTGACATGGACAAAAAGTACGTCATGCTGGTTGAAATGCCAACTTTGAAAGGGTTAAAACCTTAGCGAACGTTCTATATCCAAGTCGCGGACGTTTTGGCAAAAGGCCCGGTTAGGAGCATCCTAAGCCTACACGCCTTTATAAGTGCGATGACAATGTATGATACAAAAGCTTAACAGCAAGTAAAAATCCGTGGACTGCCTACTCCTCCAGTAAACAATTGTGTGTATACGTACCAGATCCGACCGCGCGAAAATCGTAACATAGTTTCTAAATATTATTATTACTTTTAAAGAGTTGTATGCGAAATATAGCAAGTGAAAACATAAGTTCAAACGATGGTGTATCTCTATCTCTGTCTAATGGTTATACAAGTAGAAATACAACATGAACGTAGACATCACAGTCGGTTCGAGCATTTCGAAGTATCCGCGGTAGGAGCGCGTCGCGTCGCCATCGATGGGCAGCGCGCGCACTCTCTCGCCGGTCGATACTAAACCAGACTACATGTTTTTTTATGTCTTTCACGTCACACGAATTGCTCAACAAAAAAAAACTCTTTCAATAATTACTACACTGTAATTCACAGGCGTTTTATGAAGCAATACGGCTACGAGAAAATTGTACTTTTTAATTAATCTACTTTAACGCAACGGCAAGATAATAAAAGCCGCCATAATGTTAAGGCGGGAATCGTTTCGGCGCTTGTTCGTTCAAAGTTTGGCACGTCATAAATAAATGTTTCTAGCTTATGATTTTCTGTATAATAATTTATTTTGTGTTTAATATAATTATATAAATTAAGAGAAATATTAGGTTGTTTCGTAGAATATATTATGAAGTTATGTATGCATACTGAAAGAGCCAAATTTATAGACATACTGTGTAAGGTGGTTACTAGTCGCGTCAATGTCGCTATCGCGTGTGGTAGGTTCGATTCTCAAGCAATTCGAAGCAAACAAATGTGTGTTCAATAGGATGAATGTTGTCGAAATTTCTAATATGTAATTTGTTAGGAAATAAGGTGCTACAAGAGAACACCATCGTTTCGACTTAATTTACTATATAATGTAATACGAGACCAATATATTTGATGTATTGGAATGAAACTATGATCTCTAGTACTTATCGGCAATATGAAGTCAGCTAGCTTAAGGTATAAATGATTCTCGCCATATTATGCGGCGTGGGTGTCGGCGAATGTCAATACATAACTACGTACAGCTTACGTACACATACGTAAAAGGTTAGATAGGTTCAAATATTTAAATCATAGTCCTACTACGTTTTAATATGTTCAACTTTCTGGACATTACCGGCCATATTCATCTATCTTACAAGAGGTTTCTAACGTCGTTATAAGTAAACATTCAAAAAAGTATTGTTCATTATAATGCATTAAAATGCCAGCTTGCCTAATAATAATGCTATGTATAATAAAGGTCTACAGATTTTTAATGCATTTGTTAGACATACTAAGCTTTTTACCTACCCGTCGTAGTAGGCTTAAATATCTTAGTAAAAGCTTATAGTAAGATATTTTTTATGAATGATACCGTAAGTTGTCATCTGATTCATAATACTAACATGACATTTGAATTATAATCATAGTATTATCGCGGTTACTCATATTAAAAATTGTACACTATCGTTCATAATCCAATGTGTGACTCACTCTTCTTAGTGTGGACAAGTTTTTCGTGCGTTCAAAATACGGTGAGGGATATCAGACTCTTTGATTAAATATTTAGAACTTCAGCATCTAGTCAGCGGTTTTATCATTATGTTCCGTATGGAAACTGACAGGTCAAACTGTCGTCCTATGCTTTTTTTTTTTTTTTTTTTTTATTTTGCTCGTCAAAATGACCACGCTCCGCCTGATGGTAAGCAGTCGTGTGGTTTAAGAGTAGTGGCCTCCACATCGTCCTCATAGCAGCCGAGGCGATGTTGAGGTCTCTACTTTGACGTCCTGAGAAGGTGCTTTATTATTCTATGGCTGATGGCAATATCGTCAGCTCCACCTACATGTTACGCTCAATACAAAGGAAATGCTTAGTTAATGGTAATGAAGGTGCTATAACAAGACTCTAAAAATGTAAGCATTCGACTGTCCCTTACTTATTTATACCGAAATAAGTAAGAAGCAGTTGAGTCCTTACTTAAACCTACCAGTCGACTGCTCCAGTATCTGAACTGGAACAGTCAAGCTGGACAAATACCTTCAATCTACAGAAGATCGTAGCCGAATAACCTGTGTTGTGTTGCTACGACGAATGGGGTATAATCAGCGGGGGCAGCGATAGCTCAGTGGGGAGACCAAAAAGACTGCAATGTAGAGGGTCTCGGGTTCGAACCCACGTCGCGCAACTCTGACTTTCGGATGTTATATGACTTTTCGAAATTATGCGTGTATTAATTGACAAGTATCGCCCGCTCCGTGCCTCGGAGAGCACGTTAAGCCGTCGGTACCGGCTGCCATGAACATCTATAGCAGTCGTTATTGGGAAGTCAATGCCCTATAATATCCTGACACTGGTCTTGCCTTAGGTTATCGTTAGCCTTCGGGTTGCGGAGGTCAGGTGGCAGCCGCTCCGTGTAAAAACTGATATCCTGTCAAATCCAGCTAGACTAGAAAAGCCGACTGAGACTGACAAGTGACTTGGGAATAATAAAGGCTAGGGAGAAGAAGGCAATCGGCGGGGGACCATTAATCTTCGTCCCCTGCGATAACAGAACATCGATTCATTTTCTAAAAGGTTAGCAACCGGCGACTCGTTGCAAATGTCCATAGTCTACCGTAACCGTTTACTAGTAGGCAGTTTATATGCTTATTTGCGATTTAAGTTGTATAAAGTGACAGTAAGGACATACCTGGAGGTTATGATGCGGCTGCGTGAGATGCAATTGCTGTTGCTGCGTCATGTGTAAGTGGTCGATGGTAGGAGGCGCAGGCCGCGGTCGGTACCCGCCGTAGCCGCGGTATCGTGCCCAGTCCCCTCCAGCTGCTTGCTGATGTTGTTCGGCCATGTGCTTTAGAGTTTGCGCCGCTGGTGACATCTCACCACCACCACCATATGGCCTTGGCGCAGGCTCACCCTCAGGCGGCTCTAAGCCAATAACTCCCCCGTTCAATTTGCCGCCGTCGATATCAAAGTCTTTCATGAATTCAGGATACTCGGATATCTCCGTGATCAGGTCTTCAAATGTATCGTCTCCGTCTTCTTCGCCGATCAGATCGGCTAAGCCTGGGAAGGCAGAGGCCGCATCACGCTCGAGAGCCGCTGCGCATTCGTCAAGTCCCACAAAGTCATCATCGGCAACTTCAGACTTGCACTCGGCCTTACATTCGCGCTCACAATCCAAGGGAGTAGGCACACGCGGCGGCGCTTGCGGTAAGGGTGGTGAGCTGGAGGTCTTCACTGCATTCGCCAGTGCCTTCACCGTCACGTTCGTAGAGATCTGCTGTGGTTGTGAGTCCGCCGCGGATGTGGTGAATTCCAACTGCTGCACTATTTCTACAGAAAACTTGGTGAGGGCTTCGCCACCCACGCCGCCGCCAGCACCGCCGCCGCATTGTAGTTTCGCTGGTGGCTCGTAATCGCCACATCCAAACTTTTGTTGCTGAAACAAAAAATATATTATTAGATACATAAACTAAACACGCCTGCATCCTCGAAGAGGTTGGCATAGGTATATTACAACTATGAGACGCGAAGGTCCCAGGCTCGACTGGTCCTCGAGGCCAAGTGGGAGGAAAGGCTGGCCCAGCCCCGCTACGGGGTGAGGACCGTCGAGGCTGTCCGTCCGGTGCTAAGGCAATGGATGGACAGACGGCGCGGACCGCTCACCTACCGGCTTACTCAGGTGCTCTCCGGACACGGCTGTTTCGGAGAGTACCTGTGCAAGATAGCCGGTAGGGAGCCGACAACCAGGTGTCACCACTGCGAGGAGTGCGACCAGGACACGGCGCAGCACACGCTGGAGGAGTGTCCGGCGTGGGCCGAGGAGCGCTGTGCCCTGGTCGCCGTGATTGGCCCCGACCTCTCGTTGCCGACCGTCGTATCCATGATGGTCGGCGACGACAGGTGCTGGGGTGCAATGAGGTCCTTCTGCGAGGCTGTCATCTCGCAGAAGGAGGCGGCGGAGCGGGGGCGTGAGGAAGATCCTTACGCCCCGGACATCCGCCGCCGGAGGAGGGGGCGCAGGAGACGCGCTTATGTCGCTCTCCTGCCCCCCACCTAAGGGTTCTGGGTGGCAAGGCCTCAGGGGACCCTGCCACCCGTGAGTAAGAACCCACAGAGGGCGCGCGCGGTGTTCCCGCGCGCCTTCTAACGTCGAAAGGGGAGAGCAGTGAAATGCTCTCCCCCGGGGACGAGAGGAGGTCGGGTCCGATTGACCCGGCCGGCACCCACACGGGGGGGCCTGCTATGGATGAATCTTTTTAGACTCCCAACTGGCCCCCCCCCATTGGGTGGGAGAGGGAACACCCCAGGTTTTTTTAGTGGGTATCCCAGCACTAGGCTGGTGAGTCCCACACGCCCCGCCGGTGCCGTCCCCTAGCCGGCGGGTAGTGCATCAAGCATTTTTTCCTGGGCAACAAAAAAAAAAAAAAAAAAAAAAGGTATATTACAACTATAGATCCACGAGACAGGAGTCAAGCTTATACACGTCAATTGGACCCAATTACAATCGCCACGGAACTACTGAGAATGTTTTAATAGATATTACTAATAAAATTTTGTTTGACTCTGGTCTCAAACCCGGAACCATAAAGCCAAAACATAATAATATCGAATATATACCGGACTTTGACCCAATTACAAGTAATTCATGTATCACGTGAGATAAAAGTGTAGAAAACATAGGTACAATATCATTGTGATAAATAAAATATTGCGATTATTTTTACTTAAGTAGGTAGGAAAAACCGTTCTTATCTAAATGTTGAATATAATATTCGGATTGTTATTTACACACGGATAAACAACATTTTACCCATCTGTGTCAGAAGAAAAGTAATGTTTTTGAGTATATGTCATTGTATTTCTTTGGCACGCTGTATAACTAGCCAGCACAATAAGTTGTTTACCTTAATTATAATAAAAGAGGTGTCTTCTTAATAATAAGAATAATTATTTTAAAATAAATATGGCAGCTACCAGAAGTATTTTTTATATATTTTTATAATTTTTATCTAGTAGCTTAGTGATGTTATGTATATTTACAACAACGTTTGACATTGTTTGGAGTCGATTGTTAGTTAAAGTAAACAATGAAGTTACTGGCTGAAATAATTTTATTTTCCATATAATATGATTTTAACCAGCAATCAATTATGTAACATTGGCTATTATATATATATTAGTTATTGTTTTATTTGCACAATTAGTAGGTATTTCGTAGGTCTCAAGTAAAATAACGTATTAGTTTGCAGAGCTATCATCCATGCCGAAAACTATAGGTTTTATTTAGACGACTGAAAGTGACCATATGAAGGGAATTAACCATATAGGTATATCAAATTATTGTCGGGTATGTATAATACTACTTATAATTTTTTTTAGTCACATTTTCTCTAGCGTAAGCTTTGGCAGATTGGTCATCCCTAAGCGCAGCTTGGCTATAGGAAGTTCGTCTACTACCAGTTAGATAGTATGATGGATTGCTCTTTCAAACCGTATTGTTGAGTGCTTGTCGCGGATTGAAAAATTTGTTGGTTTCTAATACTAGATTTTTTATGTCGATCCGGCAAGCGGCAATGACCTTACTGCTTATTAAGTAGAACTTAACAAATTTCTGATGACATGTAAAACGCCATTGTCTACCCAAACATACATAGAAACATAGTCGTTAGTCTTAGTGTAGGTGTCTGAGGATATGCAAGCGTGATATTATGCACATCGGCTATTGGACATGTGGGCATGAACATGTACAATTAGTTCCAAATACTGTCGCATGACAACATAGCGCGTACATTGATACGCCGATAACGAGTGTTATGTGTTTGACATTGACAAAGAAACGCGAATTTATAACTGTTATACCTACGTTATGTTTATCGGCATTCGTTTAGCGGGATAAGAGCTGCACTATAATTTGTTATGACTTAAAATCGCAACTGGTACTCCCGAGGAATTAAGCAAAAGTTAATCACAAAACAGGAACGCTGCATATCCAAAAAGAAATGGCGAAATGAATTGACCTCATATTTAAAGGAAGGGGCCCAATTTGCAACCGATCGGAAATTGGAAAGAGGGATATTAGACCTTCGCCCTGCAGAAAGAAGGAGCAGCTAATAAAATTTAAATAATGCCGTACTTAGGAGCTTTGATATCTCAGAAGGTACTAAGCAATAACGTGGTTAGCCGAGAAGACGATGATGGGACGAACCAGACAACTATAGGAGACTGGTTTAATTTAAAACTAGCGCAAAATTGAAATACTTTGCATGCAGTGGGGTAATAAAGGCTGACAAAATATTATTAATAAAAATGAAAAAACACTAATAGCGCCATCTATGTTTAGCATGTAACTCAATATATGTACTAGTAATTAATCAAGTATATGACTCTTCTCTATTAACCCGGGTATTGTATCTCGTCGACTATATCATGACACACAATGTCTAGACTTTGCGTTGCTATCGAGAAGATCCTGAGTGAAAACCCCAATATCACCTTGGCTTTGTACCGAGCTTTTTCAATTAGAACCTATATAATTCAACTATATAATTAAAGACTTAGGTAGTAAAAGTTGATTACACCTTAAAATTGGACCTTATTAAATTTTAACAGTGCATTTGTAAGAGTCAATTCTCGCACTAAGTATTGTCCACATACCCTCCCTTTCCTTTCTTGGTAATATGCGCCTGTTGCCTAAACTAAACACTCAACTAACCTCATCACAAGGAGAGGCGAGAGGGTTATATTCGGCTCTCCCGTACTTTGGGCCTACGGACCAAAACCCCACGGTGTGGCTACTCGCTGCCTTGTATAGTGGATGGGAAAAGAGACTACATCAGCGACCTACCCAGACTACGGACTCCTGGGCGCGTCCCGGCACTACAGAAGGCGTCGGACCAAATCAATGATTGGCGGGCGGGAGATCCCTGTTCTCCCGCCCGCGGTCTTCATTATGGCGGCCTGCGCCGCCCGGTTCGCCGGCGACGGCTCGGATCTGCAAGGATATTTTCCTCACGGATCCGCTCCGCCGCCTCCTTCTGCGAGATGACGTCCTCGCAGAAGGATGCGACTGCTGCCCACTTCCTCTCGCTGTCGACCATGCCTTTGATCACGGCCGGCAGCAAAAGGTCTACATCCACAACCTCAATGAGTTCACGGCGCTGCACCGCCCAAGCAGGACATTTCTCGACCGCGTGCTCTTCACACTCGCAGTGGTGGCAGATGGGACTCGGTTCCCTCCTAGCGACCGTATGCAGATATTTGCCAAAGCAACCGTGCCCTGACAACACCTGCACTAGCCGGAAGGAAAGGGTCCCATGCTGCCGGAGAGCCCCAACAGTTCTGAAACCGACCAGGGGCGCCTCCAGCCGCGCCTTCCACTTACCAATCATGCCCTAGTGGCCTCGATCGCGCGTGTTCTTATTCATTGCCGTGAGGGGGTGAAAACCCGTCTCCTCCCGCACCTCCTCACTCACTGTGAACACTCCGGCGAGCACTTCAGCCTCTAAATCCCACGTAGGTGTCCCGACCAACGCGCAAGCTGCGTCAGCTGACACCGTGCAGTAACCTCGTATGACTCTGACCGCTATGACTCTCTGCGGTCTCCGTAAGAGAGTCCTGCACTGTGCGGTCAGGGAGTCCACCCACACCGGTGCGCCATACAGCGCCATCGACCGGATAACCCCCGTGTAGAGTCGCTTGCAACCAGCACTGGGCTCGCCCAAATTTGACAATAGCCGTCCAAGGACGCAGTGCCAAGAAGCTCCGGGGCGAGCTGTCTGAAATGCTCGTCGAAGTGCCACCTTCCGTCCAGGACCAAGCCCAGATATTTCATGTGGGCCTGGACGGGAACGCGCGTCGAGCCCACCATTATCGAGGCGCCGCGGGGTAGACTCCGGGACCAATGAAAGACCAGGGCCTCCGTCTTGCTAAAAGCCATCTGTAAACCCAGCGCCTCGATACGCTCGACGACCTGGGAAGCCCCCACGGTGGCCAAACGGGCCGCCTCCTCGAAGGTACTCCCACAGGCTGTGACGAGGGTTTCGTCAGCGTAACTGATGACACTCAGCCCGGAGGGTAGGATAACACGTAGGGCCCTGTCGTACCCCATGTCCCACAAGAGCGGACCAAGAATCGATCTCTGCGGGACACCGCACGACATGGGCCGCGCCGCTAATACTCGCCTCGAACCTCGAGGAGGACACTTCTGCCTCTCAGTAAGTCTGCCACAAAAGGTAAAAGGTACTCCGTGATATCGGAGCGCCCCCTGGACACAGCTTGTATGGCAGACTGTTGAACGCGTTGGCGATGTCTAAAGACACCGCCAACAGAACACCGCCGCCGGCGACCGCCTCCTAGGCCGCGGCCTTCAGGCGCATAATGGCCTCGACCGACGAACGTCCTTCCCGGAATCCGAACTGTGCGACCGACAGGTCGGAACCGATCGTGCTCAGGTGCCGGACGATGCGGGTGACGAGAATTTTCTCAAACATCTTCCCCGCCTCGTCCAGCAGCACTATGGGCCTGTACGTCGCGGCCGACTCTGGAGGCCATCCCGGCTTGGTCAGCAGTACCAACTTTCCCTCCTTCTAGCACTCAGGGAATCGTCCCGACACCAGGCTCGCGTCGAAAATTCCCTAAGGTGGACATCCAAGTGATCGAGGGCCAGCGCGAGAGTTCGCACCGGCACAACGTCAGGTCCAGGGGCGGTCGGACAGGGGGTGCAAATCCCCGCCCACAAAACCAGTAGAAGGGGGCAGCCTATCGGCCCCGGCTGGCCCCCCTTCCCTTGAAGTAAGACCGCCCGCAGCGGTGGAGGAGGAGATGACGACTTAGTCATGAACCAGGACCACGACTTAGTCATGGACCAGGACCATGACTATCCTCCAAGCGAACCTCAACCACTCCGCCCGAGCACAGGACCTTTCCCTGCAGTCTATGGCGGAGTGGTCGATCGGTGTAGCCGTAACCGCGGAGCCATATAACGTTTCTCCGTAACCGGGACAGCTCCGTAGCAGTCGTCGGCTCCACGACGCCTCGTTCACCCTCCCTCTCAGTCAAGGAGAGGGGACCGGGATACGTTGCGGCCGCGTGGTGAGAGGTCACAGTCGTTGGTGTGTATTTCTCTCCCAAGAGGAGTCTGGCAGATTTCGAGGCCTTTCTCAACAACTTGAAGGCCTCGATACGGCGGATATCATCTAGCCGCATCCTTGTGATGGGGGACTTGAACGCAAAGTCTACTGCGTGAGGGTCCCCTCACACGGATGTCCGAGGAAGGGCGGTCGAAGAGTGCGCCGATGCGGCGAGAC
This sequence comes from Catocala nupta, assembly GCA_963675205.1. Taxonomy (NCBI): domain Eukaryota; kingdom Metazoa; phylum Arthropoda; class Insecta; order Lepidoptera; family Erebidae; genus Catocala; species Catocala nupta. The sequence continues at coordinate 20,015,045 of OY776081.1, forward strand.
TCTGTTAGCTGAACAGGAGCGCCGCCAACACGTGTGTGCGACAGCAGGGGGCTCGATAGTGGACCTCTCGTTTGCTACTCCTGCCCTCGCAGCACGCGTGAGAGGAAATGTCGCGTGTCCGCGGACCATTGTATATCCGTGTGGATGTCTCCCTCCTCCGGGACCCTAGCAGGAGTCATCGCCCGTTGGCGGGCAGAGCTCCTCGCTTTCCGCGGTGGGCTGTGAAGAAGCTAAACCGAGACTTACTGGAGGAGGCAGCCATAGTCCAAGCTTGGCTGTCTCCTGCACCTCCGTCTGGGGAGGTAGACGCCGGGGCTGTCCGCTTTCGCGACAGCATCCAAGCTGTTTGCGACGCGACCATGCCCCGAGTGCGACACCGGACCCCGAGAACGGGGGTCTACTGGTGGTCCCAGGAGCTGCCAGACCTCCGTGCGGCCTGCATTCGTGCCCGGAGGCTGTACACACGCAGCCGAGGCCGTCGCCACCGCGATGAGCAAGAGGAGGGCCGACTGTATGACGCATATCGCAAAGCGAAAGCGTCTCTGCAGTCGGGCACATGCCCTCCCTGCGCTATGAGTAAAATACAAACATTGAAAGAACGAACACAAAGAACACGTTAGGTATACGAGACAAATCTTCATCTCGGAGGAATAGGCAGAGCTGTGTTTCAACAGTTATGAACGAGCAGGTTGTATCAACTCCTATCTACGGCATCTACTAACTAATGCGCATTTTCTGTTAAAAAACGCTGATAACACTTTTCATTAGTTACTTTTATTTTTTCGAGACAGCCAATGTTACTATGCTGCGTGATGACGAACGATTAGTACATCCGAAAATGGGACGAAACATCAAAATAAAATGAATCAAATTAAATTTTAGCTTAAATTATTCGGATAAGTATAAAGGTAAGAAAGGTAAGCTCCTTGATGTAAGAAAAATATAAGAGGTAGACTGCGCTCTCTTACGAAGACCGATAAGAGGGAATTGTGGTGGGACACACAAATATGTAAACAGAGTGGGTTAAGTACCCGATAACGAACAATAAGTGCGAATGACAGACCTTGGTAGGTAATGGTTTAATCAAGTGCACGGGACGTCACGTGACAACTATACGATAGCAAATTATACAATGTTCGCAACAATGTCGTAAATCCTTCCTCTGCTGGCGATTATATCAATAACGTAAAATATCAATAACGTAAAATATCATTATGCTGGTATATCTGCACGGAGTAAACCAGGAAAGTCTCACAAACACATTTCCTTAAAGCTACAGCGTAATTCTCAACCTTGTGCCGCCACTGACAAATTGTCTGAGTAAAACATAATACAACTGCCTGACCCGGAAATCGTACTGCGTACAAAATGATCCAACCTTTCGATAATTATACAATCGTTTTCTACCGTAAAATGTTTGTAATCTTTTATATAAGAGACATAATTATTACACCTAGTGCCTCGATATTGTGAATTAATTGTTATAGCCGGCAACTCTATTATTATGACTAAGCGAAATACACAACTGCCTTGTTAGTCCAGGGGCTCTATACTTAAGCCAGTGCCGATGTTGATAGCTCATAATGAAAGTGCTAAAGATAATACTGAATAGCAGTATACCTTTTTTTTTTTTTTTTTTTTTTTTTTTTTTTTTTTTTTTTTTTGATTCCCACGAAAAATGCTTCATGCACTACCCGCCGGCTAGGGGACGGCACCGGCGGGGCGTGTGGGACTCCCAGCAAGAATACGCGCTGGTATACCCACTAAAAAACCTGGGGTGTTCCCTCTCTCACCCAATGGGGGGGGCCAGTTGGGAACTTAAAAGATTCAACCATAGCAGGCCCCCCCGTGTGGGTGCCGGCCGGGTCATTTTTTTCGGACCCGACCACCTCTCGTCCCCAGGGGAGAGCCTGACTGCTCTCCCCTTTCGACATCAGAAAGGCGCGCGGGAACACCGCGCGCGCCCTCTCGGGGCTTTTAGTTTACGGGTGGCAGGGTCCCCTGAGGCCCCGCCACCCGGAGCCCCTAGGTGGGGGGCAGGAGAGCGACATAAGCGCGTCTCCTGCGCCCCCTCCTCCGGCGGCGGACGTCCGGGGCGTAAGGATCGTCCTCACGCCCCCGCTCCGCCGCCTCCTTCTGCGAGATGACAGTCTCGCAGAAGGAACTCATTGCGCCCCAGCACCTGTCGTCGCCGACCATCTTGGATATGACGGTCGGCAACGAAAGGTCGGGGCCAATCACGGTGACCAGGGCACAGCGCTCCGCGGCCCACGCCGGGCACTCCTCCAGCGTGTGCTGCGCCGTGTCCCGGTCACACACCTCACAATGGTGACATCTGGTTGTCGGCTCCCTACCGGCTATCTTGCAGAGGTACTCTCCGAAACACCCGTGTCCGGAGAGCACCTGAGTAAGCCGGTAGGTGAGCGGTCCGCGCCGTCTGTCAGCCCATTCTCTTAGTACTGGACGGACAGCCTCGACTGTCCTCACCCCGTAGCGGGGCTGGGCCAGTCGCTCATTCCACCTGGCCTCCAGGACCAGTCGAGCCTGGGACCTTCGCGTCTCCACCGCCCTGTGCGTGGGCTCCTCGCCATGGAGGCGGAGGTCAGCGCGCCAGTAATACACTGACGCTTGGACCTCCGCCTCCAAATCCCAGGGCGGCGATGCCGCCAAAACGCACGCCGCCTCATAGGAGACGGTGCGGTACGCCCGCGACACCCTGATCGCCATCGCCCTCTGAGGTCTCCTTAGGAGGGCGACGTTTCGGCGATTCAGGGCGCCAGCCCAAATGGGCGACCCATAAAGGGCCATCGACCGCACCACCCCCAAATAGAGGCGGCGGCAGATGACACTCGGCCCCCCGATATTCGGCAGCAGAGAGCTAAGCGCTCCCGCCGCCGACATCAGCCGGGGGGCCAGGCGGCTAAAATGGACGCGAAAGTTCCAGCGGCCGTCGAGGTGGAGCCCCAAGTATTTCATACTCGGCTCCACCCCGATGCGGACCCCTCCAACAATGATGTGGGCATCTGGTGGCGGCGCCCTCCGAGGCCCGTGAAATAGAAGGGCCCCGGACTTTTCCAGCGCCACCTCCAGTCCCAACATCCTAATCCTGCCGACAACCAGAGCCACTCCAGCCGTGGCAAGACGGGCAGCTGCCCCGTAGTCCTCTCCCCGGGCCGTAACCAGCGTGTCGTCGGCGTAACAAGTTACGCCGACGCCCGGGGGCAGGGCGCCCCGCAGCACCCAGTCGTAACCGATGTTCCACAGGAGCGGACCCAGAACCGATCCCTGTGGAACACCGCACGACACCTCCCTCCGGAACGTCTCTCCGTTCCGCCCCACACAGAATACACTTCTCTGGTGCAGGTAGTCCCCGACTATTCGGCGCAGGTAGGGAGGCACCCCATGAAATCGGAGCGCCTCCCTAATAGTCGCCCACGGCAGGGTGTTGAACGCGTTGGCGATGTCCAAGGACACCGCCAACAGCATCCCGCGCGAGGCGACCGCCTCCTCCGAGAGGGCCTTGACCCGACTGATCGCGTCAATCGTCGATCGGCCCTCCCGGAATCCGAATTGGATTTCGGATAAGCCGGGGCCCACCCGCACCAGGTGTTTGGAGAGGCGGGCAGCCAACACGCGCTCAAAAAGCTTGCCCACCTCATCCAACAACACTATGGGGCGGTACGCGGAGGGAGAGTCCGCGGGGCGGCCCTCCTTTCTCAGGAGGACCAGCTTGCCCGTCTTCCACATGGAAGGGAACCGTCCCGACTCCAAGCAGGCGCTAAACAGCCTGAGGAGCCGGTCCCCTAGGGCGTCAAAGGCCAAAACCCAGGCGCGGCCAGGAATCCCGTCCGGCCCCGGAGCGGTGTTTTTGCCCCGGAGCCGCACCATTGCCGCGCCGAGTTCCGCCATTGTTAGTACTGGCACCCCGGCATCGGCACCGCCCTCCTCAATTTCGGGCGGCGCCATTACGGGAGGCGTGTGCTCCGCTCTCGAAGGAAAGAGAGCGGAGACCACCTCCTCCAATTGCCGGGGTTGGAGACTCTCGGTGACCGGTGGGGCCCAGGGGCGCAACTTGCCCCTGACCGCCTTATACGGGCGGCCCCACGGATCTGCCTCGAGAGTCCCCAGGAACTCTTCCCATCTTTGGGCTTTGGCCTTGCTGATGGCGGACTGCAGGGCGTACTTCCGCTGTACGTAATCGCCCCGCAGCCGTGCCTCCACGGTCGCGTCACGGTACCGCCTGCGTCGGCGGTACCTAGTGTACTGGCGACGCGCCGCAATGCACGCGGCGCGTTTTTGGCTGATGTCGTCAGACCACCAGTACACCTGACGCCTTGGAGGTCGAGCACTGGCCCGGGGCATCGACGCGTCGCAAATCCGCGTCATCGCGCCCCGGAACCACTCCGCCTCCGACTCAACCTCCACAGGCCCTTCACCCATCGGGGTCCAGGCCTGGACGATGGAGGCTTCCACCAGCACGTCTACGTCGACACGTTTCAACGCCCATCGTGGGGACGACGGGATGTGAACTCTCCTCGGGCGATCGTCCGGGATCGCCGGCGAGGCGGAGATGTCGAACCGTATGTAACGATGGTCCGACAGTGACTCCGCCTCGACCAGCACTCGCCAGTCCCGGACGTAGCGCGCTACGGCAGGGCTTGCGAACGAAATGTCCACGATGGACTCGCCCTGCCAGCGCACGCAAGTGGCGACCGACCCCCGGTTAAGAACCACGAGGCCGGTCGCAATCGCCCACTCCTCCAGCGCGTTGCCGCGAGCGTTGGTGACAGGGGATCCCCAAGCCGATGATTTGGCATTGAAGTCCCCCGCCACCACGACCGGACGCGATGGGTACCGATTAATCACGGTGCCCACCGCGCCCAAAAATCGCTCAAACTCGGCGAGGGAATAGCAGTATACCTAAGCAAGCAAAAATTCAGCACTGTATTTCAATTCAACGGCCTCGATGGCGTAGTGGTTAGTGTAACAGACTGCTACGCCTGAGATCGCGGGTTCGATTCCCGCACAAGTCAAATATTTGTGTGCATGAACATGGATGTTTGTCTTGGTCTGGGTGTTTCTATGTATAATATGTACGTATTTACAATTAAAAAAAAGTATATATGTATGTTTATCCATTGTCTAGTACCCATAGTACAAGCTTTGCTTAGTTTGGGATAGATGGTGTTGTGTGTATGTGGTAGAATATTTATATTTGTATAAGGTTAGGCTTAAAGCTATTGTTAGGCTCTTTAAATTTATTTTCACTTCTTTTTAATATAATTTTTCCTACTAAATTTCTTTGTCCTTCTCTTATTATTTATGTAATGTATATTTATAATTTAATTTATGTATATTTAACCTATTGAGTCGCAGCAGCACACCGGCGACAATAATCCAGACACAATAGGTTTTTAATTATGTCTAGCATTCCAAGTCTTGACAAGTTAATCGTTCAACTTTATTATATCTATTTATATCGTACTTTCATCCGTGAACCACTTGCGGGACTTAGCTGAAAATCAGCCTATTAGGCGCACTATATCAGTGAATGTCATTTAGTTCTTAACAATGTCCTGCAATTTCTGTGTCTAATAAGCATTTCATTCGTTCAGTCTAGAATTTGGGTTTCTGACAACGATATTCTGACCTTCCACAGAATTTAAACGTGTCAGGAAAATGTGAATGTGATTTGCTACTGCGTACTTAGCGTAGCTACCAAAGGTTATGGATAAACACGGCTAACCATAGAAAACTGATGCCTCTCTCACAACACGATCATTATTTAACCCAAATAATCAATAAAATCCTAACTTAATATTATAAATGCGAATGTGAGTTTCTTTGTTTGTTACACTTCCACGCCTTATCTTTCGACCGACCATCATAAAATTTGACATACACGTCGTCAGGCGAGAAGCAAAGGACATAGGGTAGGTACCTTTCATCCAGACAAAAAATCTGTTACTAATCTAACCTACATTAATGCAAGCGACGCGGCTTGCAAAATCGAGTACTACATAAAATAGATTTTGAACAAAACGAAAATTTGGCAAACCGTAATACACTTCAGTAAACAATCCTAGCCAATATAACTCTACTTACTTAACACCCTGAAGATCACTATTATAAAGATACATTTATATACAAAACATAAATGATCATACAACAGAAGTAGAAGGGCCGCCATCATGCATTGCCTAATTAACAGATAACCCTTAACCTTCCGACGTTTAGAATTTCTTCAGTAATTAGTGCAACCAAGCTGAAGATCACGCGACGGAGTGTGCCATACAGCTCATGCAAGCATGTCTGGAAAATATTGATTATTCATTAATCAATGTGGCCGCTAGACAGCTGCAGTGTATGGCTCGTTATTATGTGGAGTTAGAGAGACAAAACTGGCGAATTATAGGTATGGTAAACCTCCATCTAATTCATTGGGGATGACGTGTTTATATTATATACAACTTTACATCACAGTGTCACGCCTGTATACCAGAAAATTGCATCAAAATCGGTTTTAAGGTTTAGCTGTGAAAATGTAACATACGGTTATGTTCGTATTTTAAAAGTAAATGTACTGATATTGAACCTTCCCGTAAATTGGTGTAAACGTTCCTTCACTGTGAAGATACCCACCCAGCAGCGGAACAGTTTAAAAACGAGAGCTAAAATTAGGTTTTGATAAGCTAGTTTTAGTTCCATTTTATTCATTCTAGATAACCTGCAGATTTGCTCGCGTTAATCTAGATTCTGGCAATAAATTTCTACTCCTGGGTAACAATATTTTTTCTGGATAAAATTTCATAATAATCGGTGAAGTAGTTAAGGCGTGAAAGCGTAATAAAGAAACAAACAAAGTCATAATCGCATTTATAATATTAGTTAATTAAGATAGTATAGTAATAATATAGTTGTTTCATAATATGCTAATACTGAGAGAAGCTGTACCTAATACTAATACATAGAATAAATAACACTTAGCAAATCCTAATGAAAGGATAACTCTAGACCAGTCATCCCTTAAAATTTCTTTAGTAATTAATTAGTGCCAACGGGCAAATAACCACGCGATTGAGTATTACAATTGCATGAGCACGATAACGCGATACAACTCATACATAAAGGCATGCATGTATCTAAATATTGATTATTGATGAATTATAACATAACCTACTGTGGGAGCAGGCAGCGGCGCCAACTTGCTCTCTGAGTAATCTTACCGAGATTACGACGGCTGGCAGTTTGTTTGAAATATATGTCTATATTAAATAATATCAGCCCTGTATTAAACTGTCTCACTGCAGGGCACGGGCCTATTCTCAGTGTGAGAAGAGTTAGGCCATAGTCCACCACACTGGCCGAGTGCAGGTTGGCAGACTTCACATATTTTCGAGAACACTAGAACTCTCAGACACGCCGGTTTCCTCATGATCTTTTCCTTCACACACTTTATTAATTATTAAATACGCGCATAACTTCGGAAAGTCAGAGATGCGCTCCTTGGGATCGAACACGAGAGTTCTACGTGGTAGTCCAACGGTCTCCCACTAATATTTTTATAGAAACATTTACATATTATTAGATACGAAACTTCTAGTAATTTTTAAGGATATTTCGCATTTTTTGCTTAGTCATTCGCTGTATTTACTTATAATGCACAGATCGCAGAAAGACAACTGCAGTTCAAGCTCGACCAAAGCAATTCTGCTTATGTATGCATTTACTTTTACTGTTATTATTTTTTAATAAATTAGTAAATTCTGCATTTCATTGAGACCCAACGTTAAAAATATTAAGAACCACTTTATTACAATATTAAGTTTTAAAATGCGGGTAAGTTTCGAATTTTCGGAACCTCGGTGTAGCACTGCAGACACATGAAAAGTGTAAAGCCTGTGGTGTTTCCTAAAAGCCCATAGAAACGCTGGTAAAATATTATATGTATGTTTTTTAAGAATAATATTGGTGTGTAAAAACATGAGTCAAGTCATATTGACCAATACCACTTAGTGGAAGACTGCCACTAAATGAGTATATGACTGAGATGATGATCATTTTCTTTAACTAAGATTGGATAATCATTATTACTTAATTCATTTAAATGCTAATTTATCACTATTGCTTTTATTAACCGACCGTAACATCGAAGCGTATTGTTGATTTGAAAACATCAAAGTATAGAGAGTACGTAAGATGCAGTTACTTAATAAAATGTGTCAGAAAACAGCTCCGGCGCTCGGAGGTCGTCGCGGTGAGCGGCGCGAGACAATGCGAGGCGTTTGTTGTGAAACTCGCGCAGTTTGCACAACCGCAAACCGCCCTACCGTACCTACACGTACATGAACTAGCGCAGGCGCACGCGCAGACGGTATTCGTAGCTGTTAGATCACTGCCAGGAAGCTTTATACTGCATTTGATACGTAACTACGTATACCAAGCACATTTTAAGTTACCTGTACCAAGGCATAAGTTTACTTTTACTTCTTAGTATATAAGTAATGTTTATACATTTAGGGCGCGTACGTATTAGTATTCTGCTATAAACTGTTGCTGAAGAAAACGATATCTTTCGTATTTATAATATAAATAAATATAGATGGAGGATCCATATTAATATTATAGGTAAATACGAGAGTTTTCGTTTTCATCGAAATTCGCTATAAAGAATACTTGAGCTAAGGAGAAAGGCACGTGCCATCTTTGAAAGCCAGACACACCACACCTAAGTCGAACTACTATGCTTTAGACTCCTTACACCAACCTTGAAGGTCGTGTAAGAGCGGTGGCCCTGGCTAAAAGAAGATTGCAAGGACATCATATACGTATTAACGTTCCAGATGATGTCTTTTGGCACTTATTATCAAATTCAGGCATCATGAGGTGTTTCCTGGCCTTATTGCTGCGATATCCAAATCCAATTCAAACAACCACAAAGGCGCGTCTAAAAAAGATATGTCATAATAATAAAATTATCTATATCGTTCTAACTATATAACTCCTTTTTTTGAATTCGGTTAAATATCTAAAATGTTCTTATTCTTTTATCTTTCCAGGGCGCTGATAATCCAAGATGAGCTCCACGCTTTTCACAACCTGCTGAGCTACGTGAAAGTGGAAGAAAATCTTAACTTCTTACGTATCAAAATCCTTCAAGCCGCTTAAGTTACCGTCTGTGTCAGTGATATAGACAAACATCCAAAATCATTACTCTCCTTCTAACCCAGTCGAGTAAATAATTGTATTTAGGTAAACGTTTTAAGACACCAATATCGTAACACGCACGGCAATAATACTTTTCCTCAGTTGTGTTTCTTTTGCTACGAAGGTCGTTTTCCAACGCAACAATGTAACCAATTGTGTTGTTACAAGTTAAACAAATTATATTACATTTAATCTCACTATATGTCTCTCTGTGAAAGGGTAACCAAAAAAGATAGTCCTATCTTTTTAGAATTTAAAAAATGATTCTTGTAGAAAATTTGACATCCTTCATTTTGATAATTCTTATAAAATCGACTTATCAAAAAAGAAGAAGTTTTGTCTTGATGGTTAATAATCAAAGTGACTGATGACTCAAGCGCTTACCCATTGAGTCGCAGCGGCACACCGACAGACAGATACAATATGTTTGCTATCATTGGAGAGTTACTTAATATACACACTTACTAAAAAGCTTATTTCCAATATGTACATGAATCGGTTTCATCTAAGCCTTATTATTCCCAAGTATCTGGGCCTCAGCTTTCAAGTTTAACACCAAATTGCACCAACATCAAACTTTCCAAGAAGTGACTGCTGTCTGACCTTCGCAGCCCCAAAGGATTATTAATATTTAAGAAAATATGAATATTTAAGAATACTGGCGTACTGATGTGAACTTTGGTAGACGTTCATGAAACCTGGATCCGAAAGGCTTTAATTTTTTACCGAAACAACTAGTCAATACATTAAAATTATAGCCAAAATGATCAAGTCAAAGTGTGTATTAATTTAAAACGCCAGTAGCCCAATTGTTATAGCGTGAGATAAGAATAACTGACGTTATCGAAAATTTATTTTAAACATCTAGATAAGAAAGTACATATGTTTTTGAAGAGCTCTATATTGCCAATTAGTTGGTGATAGTCCGCATGAGCCGGCTTGCCCGAGGAAGTTCTACATACTTAGAGGAAACCGGTGTAACAGTAGTAACACTGTAAGCCCGTTTGTCCTAGTAAGTAAGAGTTCCGAAGGCTCACTTGCCTACTAAATCCTTTTTGTGATATACCTGGTAATACAATCGACGTAAGCTAAGATCGCTTACCATCAGTCAGATGTACGTTTATTTCCACCTTGGTAGTATTAACAATTCAGGATTTACATTACTCATGATAGCAACAACAACAATACCATTAATACGAATACCTTTCGGTTACACGCTGTAGATCATAAATTCGTCGGATCATTTAGTATAATGTAATATTAGTTCGACGTCGCGTGCTGAGTAAAGTGTAGCGCTCCGAGGCACGGGATGTGATGGCAGAGGGTCAAGTCAATTGACGTCGACTAACATCCGGTGTGCCGAGGCGGCGCTTAGAACACGTGCTGCCACTAATTATCTCCCCATCTCGACCTACTGAACGCTAAACTCAATGCTTTGTGTCTAGTCTATTTAGAAACGTTATTCTTTGTTAAAAAGTCTATTCGCCGAAATTGGTAGTACCAATAAGATGGCGTAATGGTTTAAATATTCTAGCGCGGATTCGATCGAGTGTTACCGGATATTTTTTGTTCTGAGTTTGAGCATACTTTGTGTCAATACTTTCGATGTTGGTAAAGGCTTATAGAAGGATACTCGCTTTATCGCGAGGGCATTAACCTCTTACCAGTCGGTATATCAGTTACAATTAAAAAGGCAATTTTCACGGATAATTTGGCGAACCGATATATGAGAAGTGAAACATTTCAAGACCTGTTGCAATCGCAAAATAGAACTTCAATTCAGTTAAGTAAATTATTGTGACGGAATGATCAAGAAATAATCAGAGCCTAGAACAGTTAGTAGTAGACAACAATATCTACATCAATTCTACAATCACAAATTTTAATTTTAACTTTAGTCACATAATATTGGCAGTCTTCTGACTAATCTTTCAGGGATGTTTACATATATAATATAGTCTCACACTTGATTCCAGACGTATAGGCAGTGACGTCAGAATGCCTCTTACTACGATGCTCGAGTATCTCTCTTTCACTCTCAGAACATTCTTCACGCACGCTGGTCGGCGTGTTAGTTGTATACATTATTAATTCAATGTTTTCAAAGTCCCACGCGACATCGTAATGATAGTTGACTGATGAAGCCAAAAAAGATAATGAACAAATATCATCATACGTCAATTTTACATAACATAAATAAATTTTCTTCTAGTGGCAGTTGATCAAGATAAAACAAGAAGATGAACTTTTAGTATTAGCATAAAGTAAAGGTCAGAAATCGGTACAAACACGTGTAAATTTGCACGCGTGATGTATAACACTAACAAGGAAGTGATTACATCACAGCCAAGCTAAAAACTTAATGGTACAGTAATGAGCGCCGATTAAATACTCGACTCTACATAATCATTATGTGTTTTGTTACACTCACTGTCAACAGTGTGTATAACAAAACACGTAATATAATATTCTTATTATATTACGTGTTTTGTTATCACACGAAAGTAAAAATATTGTACGGTAACTCAAAATACAACCTTGTATTTCAACTCAAAATACTAGCAAGTATTTTGAGTTACGATATTACTGTTTTCTTATAATTATGTGTTGGGAGTGAATTATATACTTTGCGATTTTCCTAAATTGCATTTTTGGTTGTGTATGTAAGTACATGTAACGTAGTGCACAAACTATTAATAATTACCGTGAAATTTTTAGTGTCTAACTTCGACCAAGAGATAGATAGAGCCTTATAAAAGAAATGTGACCAAACAGGCCACTTTTTTAATCACCCATAAGTTACAAATCTGATATTATACAAATTATATTTCATAAAATAACTCTTATGCCAATGTATATAAAGCGCATAATCGTACGTCATATGTTGTCTCTAAAACTCTCCAGTTTTAGAGTAACGATGTTAGTCATATTACGTAACTAATGTAACAAAGACGTTACATAAATAAAAGTCGGCAACTAGTTTTTCTGATATGTATATACTTCGGTTATCAAGTGGTGTAAGTATGAGTACTTGCTCAACTGTTCATCGTTAGATCCTAAATTCGATTCGATAGCAAACTGCCAATGGTAATATTTGAAACTATGCCTAAGAGACAGCCATAGGCTTGGCTCCTTTCAAGTTAAGTTCACGCTAAATGTAGCTATCAAAATGTGGATATGATAAACCTCTGCCTTACCTTATGAACTATAAAGCTATAATGTTAATTACGTTATCCATAATTATATTATGTCTATGGCCAAATAGTAGACGGTAAGTAACGGTAAGCTCAAATGAACATAGACGACTAGCCCCAACACGTATGTGTCGACCGGTTTGGAAGTGGTATTACTTGTTTTTGACCACATTGTTCCGAAGCTTGTCACTTATTAGGTTTTGCATTATTTATGGTATCATAGAAAATTGTTAACTACATCTTAATTTTTGATAGTTAGTCACGGCGAGCTTCTATTTATATAATTATTCGTTAACATACAGTTACTGAGAACTTTTTTAGAATGTTCAGCTATTAGCCAATTCGTATTGGTTTGCGTACGGTAGGATTAAGTGGATCAATGACCTGAAAAATTTGGCTGGAATAAACTAGTTGCGGAAGGAGATGTATCGACGTGGTGGTTTGTTATGGTGCAAATGGGAGTGGCCTATGACCTGTAGTGGTCTACGATTGCTTGATCGACTGTCGCTAAGCAATAATGTCTATTATTGATAGCAAAATAACAATACTCTAAAACCGACCCCATAACTACAAGTATTGTTTAATAAAAATTAACGTTATAAGAAAATCAAAGATTGTTAGAAAGCAAAATCACATATAGTCTATTAAAAAAGTCGCTATAGATAACGTGTTAGCTCGTCCCTGATTTAAAAAGTTTCTATAATTAACGGTAGACGTTTATCATCAGGCGTACACTAGACTGCCATCTTAGGGATATACAAAGATGAAAAAGTTCTAACTCCACCTTTATCAATAGATATTACATTCTTAATAAGGGTTAGTTAACTCACCACATGAACGACACTGCTGTGCAGATTGCCGCTAATGGCCGGCAAGTCGGGCTTGCGATCATTCTTCTTGGCCTGCCGTTTGGCCTTGCCTTCAAGGAAGCGCTTCTGCAATGCTGTCGTCTCCAGATTCTGCTGCTCGCATGCGCCGCTAAACGACTGGTCGAATCTTGGCACGCACTCTGATTGCCGTCGACGATACGTTTCTATCCTTCGTCTGTAACAAGGAGAAGACAACTGTAATAAATTGATATGGCCACGGATGCTGCAAATATTCAGCACGTCCGAATAAGTGTAGATATATTGTAGTAATCGTATCAAGCATAAGAGTTAGATGAAAGCGTATTATACCAACACTAGTTACTTTAAAGTCTTCGTTAGGTTGAGGTTATTACCGTTTAACAGGCGCACCCTCCGTTCTGCTAGTGACAATTTCCAAGGAGTGGGATCTTTCAGCAGCAGGTTTTTAAATCTTAGGCGGACATAGACTAAGAGTCACACACATACATCCAGCGTTATAGCTCAGATAATGCGCCACAATTTTTAGTACTGTCCAGGGTATGCCACTATATGCAAGCTAACGATGACTACTGACCAAGGAAACTGATAGACTGCATTTATTCTAAAGATATAGCGATATCCTTGTTATCCTCTAACAAAGTTAGAATGGACTTACATCACGGCAATGTAATCTTTCAATCTGCGATGCGATGCTTTAGTCATTATGGCGGCATCACCTTGGTAGGAGCCAATCAGATGTGGCCGTCTTCTCGTCGTGTGGATGCATAACCTTGGACGATTGCATTTTGATACGATGCATCATCAAATGATAGATAGTGGCGTACGTTATATTCGTTTATGGCTAGTTTGGGGATCTTCTTATATAGCACGGTCTAGTCATTTAGCATGAATGAAATAGTAATGATAGTAAGTACTATAGAAAATAAACGTCTTTCTAAGACATCTATATCCTTTTACTACTTTTACCCTGTGTATTTGTCATTACACATTCATACAGCTAAGGCAGTATCATACCACAAACGCATAGACGATAATTACAAAATAAGACAGCCGCAAGCTATACACTATTAATTTTGCATATATATAGTTAAGTTAAAAAAGGAAATACATAGTACGCGGTTCAATTTGCCAAGATATGCCATAGTTTCGTATGGCACTGCTCAATATGTTAGACTCGTAAGGTGAAGAAATATCGGCGGGTGAGAGAATAATTATTACAGTCTTAAGTAACCACCTTACATACATACTTAAACTCACGCCTGTTCCTAGGAGGGTAGGCGCTTACGACTGATTTCCATAATTACATACTACTTTTACTTTATCCACTCTCATCATCATCTTGAGTTACGTGTCTTTGTTTCCGCTGCGCGTTGTTTCAATGTTTGTAAAGCCACTCACTCCCCCACAACACACGGATTAGCTTTTGTGTGAGCGTTGTATTTTTAGGAAGGAAAAAGCTGGTTATCTTGTGGATCACAACTTGGGTTCTACTTAGTAAAGAGAGATTAGCAACGTTATGGAGTTTTAACCAATTTAATTTTGTTATCGGCGGTACTCTAGTAGTTTTATATACTGCTGATGGGTAGTGAATTGTTACACGCCGCCAGTTATCATTGTTGATTTCGATGTAATAGAACCTAATCTTGTACCGAGGGCAATGTCAAAATTTCTTTGATGCCCGTGTTTGAACAGTTTACCCGATTCAAGAACCAAACTTGGCACCCACATTCGGCGGAACACATGAAAGCGCCCATGGACCAACAAGGCAGTCAGTTTCATATTGATATAAACTTTAACGAAGTCTACGAAAAGCTTTAAAATCTCTATTGGTTAAAATTGTACAATTTGTCCGAGTGTTTCATAACAGCGTCGTACTACAAATCAAGGGAAAGTGAATGTAGCCAAGTTACATGAATAAGCCTTTAAACCGTGATGCAGCGATGCACGCTGTTACTGATTCCATATGCCGAATACATAGTGGCTATACATACTTATTATATACATCATATACATGAACACACAGATGTATTATATGTATGTATGTACGTACATGCATTTACCAGGGATGTGGTCAAAATTAATTATTGGAATAATCTTTTCTCGATTATCTGTTTATCTTTTCTTTAAAAAAGAGATGTATTACAATTTGGATTACAAATTAATAGTAGTCTTGTTAAACGCTCCCACTAAGCTAATATGCTTGTGTTGGAAGTCAGTCCACGTCGCTCTAGTGCAATTGGTGGAATTCGAAGCCACGACCTCTCAATCGCAAGTCCAAAGTCCTTACCATTGGTAACTACTGCCGCTTTTAGTTAAAGTTTAAAATAAGTAATTATCGATTGTTCAATAAGGGTTTCTTTGGAAAGAAATTAATTATTTTTTATAAATAATTATATATAAAATACAATATTTATAAACTCCAATTTCCAAATATACTTTTTTAAAAGTTCAATGATGTCACTCTTTTTTGTTGTTGTATTTTCTATTGCATCGTATAAACACGTCCTAAGCTCCACACGTCCCTTAACAAGACCACGTCTTTCTGCTACACGCTGTATAATAAAAAAGGGAAGTTGCGGGCGTATGCTAGTATATACATACGTCTACATAATATATAAATCTAGCTACATTGGATGAGAGGCCCGTGAGGCAGGAGCGTCCGCGCCGATCGATCGATACACGAGGTTAAGCGACGCTACCGCAACCATGATAGATGGATAATCATTTACATAAAATCAAACCTCTTCGTGCCTCTCAGACCAAAGAGTTTTGAATTGTATATATGTTTCTAAATTTAAAAAGAAAACTTAGATATTTTACATAACTAGCGGTCGCTTAGTGGTCGAATTTCGACCATAATTGATTTAAATTTTAAGTTTGATAATTATTAAGGTTTTATTGTCTAGAGCTATAATACCCTTATAATCATATTTCATTTTGCCAAGGCTATACAGGTTAATTAATCTGTCTTTTTTAAATTAATTATTATTTACTTAACTATATACTCTTTGACGTTATTCCTAAGCTTGCTACTTTGTTTTCTTTTTTATTGATTACATATAAATACGTAAATATATTATATTAAACAATATAAATATTAATAACATTCAATAAATAATAATAATAAATACAAATTGCTTAAAATA
Source organism: Catocala nupta (assembly GCA_963675205.1). NCBI lineage: Eukaryota > Metazoa > Arthropoda > Insecta > Lepidoptera > Erebidae > Catocala > Catocala nupta. The sequence goes on from OY776081.1 coordinate 20,031,440, forward strand.
AATACTCTTAAATTAATTACAAATTGTCATTAAAAAAGTCATCAATATTATAATAGCATTTGTCGACTAATAAATTTAATGTCTTTTTAAATTGTGGTATGGTCAAATTTTTTATGGAGTCAGGTATCTTATTATAAATTAGTGGGGCCATGCCAAAAAAGCTTTTTTGCTTAAGTGCAGTTTTGCATTAAGTATGACATAACTTGTTTAAATATTGGGTGCGTATAGCCTTTCTGACGGAAGATAATTTAACAAACAAGTGTGGATTACGTTTTACAAACAATGCTGTTTCCAATATATACAGCGATAGCAATGTAAGAATGTTTAAGATTTTAAAGTAAGGAAAGCAGCTTTCTGTTGATTTGATATTGATTGATGATTTTTATGATCACATATGGATCGTACACAATGTTTATAAATAGTATATATCATTCCAATCCACCTAAAGGTTGCCTGTAAAATATCGCTGATATGTAATTATTATATTGATAATTATGTACCATAGTTACAAAGAATAGTACTACATCAGCCGAAATACTACGAACGCGATTCGACTGCGTGTGTCAAATGCATGGATGTGTGCGTGTAGTGTTTTTCATTAATTTAATGTATTTCTAATGCATATTTTATATAAATATTAAAATTCTCCATTCCTTCTCCAAATAAACTTTAACTGTGCCAAATTTCATACTACTCCGCTCGCGCAATTTTCGTAAAAAGGTGATATATAATTCGGTGAGAAAATACATTAATTGTAGTTCCCTGAAGAGGTAGACAGGAGTTTATTATTGCCATTTGCCATATGCCGCAAGTTACACGTTGTAGGTACTAGGACATGGAGGCAAGCCTATTGTCGTCTAACAGACACAGTTCTATACTCCATTTGGTTAGGTTAAGTACCTAACCTAGTTTACCTTTAGTTAAGTACCTAACGAAATGGAGTATAGACTCCTTGCTACTGAGAATTTATAAATAAAACTCGAAATCAATTTGCCTGATCCGGAATCGAACAGTAAACGAAATACGAACAGTAAATTGCATAACGGTAGCATTAATGACTGCGACACCGAGGTATTGATATTTGTCGTCATATCTATTTATCACATCAGCGTGCAAAGTCTTACATTTACACTTTGATTGGAAGTAGTCGCCTGGCAAAGTGATCCCTATCATCATACTGTCCGATGGTGGTAAGTAGTTGATTTAATACCTACTTAAGGCATCATTCTAATCATGTAATCCCTATCAAACTATAAATGTAGGTAAGTAGTAATACTACTAATTAAACTCTTTTATACACATATTATCGCAGCTTACGTTTACAACGTTTAAAAACTATTTGTATTTTCACTTCACTTTTCGAATTTCCAGAACTTAAAGAAAGAAGACAACACAAGGGACAACTGTTAACTCAAATACTTACATATTAAAGTTTTATTTCAACATAAGTGTGCGCTAAAACCCTTGAATATGATCGCACCATTGTATGATACTACGCTGAATAACTGATATCAAATACACAGTGACGTACGCTAATACTCATTACTTATATAATAAGTTCGAGTACTTGCAATGATACCGTTACGCAACTATACGTGCTTGCTAGTCTCACTTCACTATTGAATTACACATACGCGTTTTATAATTTACTTCTCTTAATAATATGTATATTACAGTGATAAGTAGATACCTAGTAGTAAAAGTAATCCGTCTATGGCTGGAATGCCAGATATAATTAAAAATAATACTGCCTGGCCGCCGGCGGCCGCTTTAGCTATGGACGTTAATTGTTGGAATGGCAGACATAATTGAAAACCTGTTGTGTCTGGCCGCCGGTGTGCCGCTGCCACTCGATAGGTTCACTATACTATTCCTGTTTGCGCACTCCTTCCATCAGGTTGTAAGTTATCTCCATACTATACCTACATAGAAACATATAATCACGCTTGATAATCAGCAAAGGGGTAGACAATGGTATATTATACTCATATTTCGCCAGCTACGTTTCAAGTCCTTTAAAATAGGAGTGAACCTATGGCTTTTTATCGGCCAAATTTCCAAAATACTTGCTGTTATTGAGAATTTTCTAACAAACAGCCCAATAATTTTAATTTTAAAAGCCCACTTCATTCCTCAATACGGCAAAATTTTTGGGGTTTTTTTAGGAAATTCTCGCTCTTATTCTTATCTAAACCATTTATGCCATCGATCCATCAAACGGGTTTTGTAGAGCTTGAAAAATGCGAGTGATAACACTGGAGTTGCAAGCGCATAGGCTACGGTAATCGCTTGGCATGGTGACAGTTTGTAACTTGAGAAAGAAGATAGGATAGTTACTCATTAAACATAAACGAAATAGTATCTATAATACAAACGTGGCAGTTTGCGAAATAAATGTTTATATGTTTGTTACATAATCACGCGTAACCTGTCGAGTTGATAGGATTCTTTGTCCCGGTATGCGTTCCCGTCCGGGATACACAGGCGAAACCACCGGCAGAAACTAGTTGATTTTAATATTTTAATATGTATATCTTCTATCAAATTAATTTAAAATGTGAATATGCAGATAATTGGCTTGATTGCCTCAGATTTACCAGGAAATACCGTAGCCATTTCCTGTCTGATTTGGCATAGATAGCATTTATACATACTAGCGTATAAACGTATCCGCGACAGGGAAAGTACGTGATATGTATGTGTACTATTTATAACCTAAGGAATCGAATTATATTGGCATGCATGCAAATTATTTTATAAATATATTGTGTTTTAATATGGCATTAGCACAAGTCGAGTATTTACACACGTAAGTCATGTCAAAACGCAACTGACAATGCCTTGCTGGCCTTCGGAGTCTAAAGAAGAAGAGACCTTAAGATCGCAAAAAAGCATTAAATCCAAGTCTTGCGGGACACAGGAGCCAATGGCCAACCCACAATATCAAATTGGGCGAAAACTTTTAAGACCCTAAATGGAAGAGATTTGGTTGGAAGGTTAACCTCGATGTATTTCATGATCCCTCTATCGAAAGTTGCTCTATTCGTTTTCACTGGTCATTATACGAATCATAATTTATAAGAGCGTGAATCATTTTTCGATAGGTCATGGGCTCATAGACTCACGGCTGAACGTGTTGATTATATTTTTATTGGTCACTGGAATCTTCTTTTGCCGATATTCATCTTGATACTTTGCCTGTTACGCATTGCTAATAGTTAATTAATCACTGTTTGCATTCGAATAACTATCTATATTTCGAACACATTTGAACATTCGATTGATTTCAATAGTTATGTATGAAAAGTATTAGCTTGACAGGCAATGCTACCAAGACTACTAGCAATTTGTAACCCAAATAGCTAATTAAGTAGGTAGGTACCCTCTTAAAATAAAATATTGTATCATTCATTCTGCAACAAAGACGGTAAACAAGCATATCTTGTTACTAAACTATCATAGCTTGTTACTTAGCGGTTACCTATAATAGAGTAAGAAAGAAACCACTGTTTTGCAAGCGTTCATAGGCTGCAGCAACAGCTTATCATGATGCGGATCGTATCCTTGCTATATCATGTCTGTGTTATAAGAAATGGCAAGCAACTTCTTATACAAAATTATGGCCGCTAGGCCATAAGGCACTGGCGAAACGAAAAGAAGGCACGCATGCAAATGATTTCTGTGGATATAATATTATGATCATGTATATGAAAATAATACCAAGTGGTGACGGTGACCTTCAGCATTTCATCGTCTGTGAATAACGCCGGTGAATAAATGAAAAGCTTGTAATGTTTTTTTTTTTTATAAAGTCTGTCCGCATTAACATTTGCTCAAGGTGACCGCGCTCGGGAGTCGCGGCTGACTGAGCATCGGTTGAAATATCTGTTGTTTGTTACGAATAGTCTATACATTGTTATTATATTGCACTTCATACGAATACCAATATAAACACATTAACATCACTAGAGAGTTAGGGCTCAGCGGGATCCCCACTTAAACATGGTATTTCGCTTAAATTGAAGCGACTAGAGAGAAGTACCACTGCACGCAGAAGGTCGTAGTCAAACGACCTTGTGTTGAGCTTCTGCGGGGAGTAGGCGCTTCAGACTTTTCAGGGAGACTGTGCTCTTTCATTCGTCTCTAGAGACCGTCATCGTAGAATACACTCTCTTTTTCTAATCAAGCCGTCTTTCATCAATCCTTTGATAGCCTCTCAATACAATATGCTCATCGTGGTGTCAATAAAAACTGACTATAACACTTCTGTCTCTCACTCTTCAAGACGCAGTCATAACACCTTTATCACTAAGAGGACAGTATTCATCGCAGTGTAATGACACTAATGACTTAACCTGTAATTTTTGGAAATTATTGATATCCTGTTGTGTCTTGCTGCCAGTCTACCCTTGCCACTCAATAGGTTGAAAGCCTTGCTATACATATGCGAGATAAGTATCTATATTTAGTGATGCACATAATTGCATTCGAATGACATTCGAATACATCAATGCATATCTCGATACCCACTTTGTACGGTCAAGGCCGCAGCGCACTTATGTGTAGTGTTGTCGACATATTCGAATGTAATTGTACACATAACCTACATATATATAGATGTAGGTGTATAGCTAGATTTTCAATTACCATCGTATGTATGTGAAAGTGGATTACGAAATGAGAACCGTAACGTTGACGTAAGGTTACGGAAGGTACTTATAACGATGCACGCTTTTCCCCCGTCTCCCAGAGGCAGAATAAAATTATATATATGTACTTAATCACGCCTATACATCCACAGAGAGGGATACAGTCTTATTATAATTACAATTCATCAGCTATGTTTAATGCCACTTACAATTTACAAACCCAATAACACTTTGTTCGATCCTTATGTCAAACTCTGGATTTCTCGATCATTCGTAGGTACGTGTTACGTCATTCAAAAACTCACGCGTTACTTAATACATTGCTGTATTATGTCACAGTAGCTCCTTTTTGCAGCTACCACTCCCGCACTGGGTATAATTCTTGTGTCGTATGAACTTAACAAACATTTAAACAATGAACACAAATAACACCCAGACTTGGAAAACTGGATCTCACAAATGTTTATCTTATAAGATTCGAACCCAGCACACTCGGCGTACTGTCAAGTGACCATTTAAACCGCTACGTCATCCGCTCAGTAGCTAATGTTAGTAAACAGCTGGGTTCGGGACGTTGGTTAACAACAACTCACAACTAGGATATCCTCTATGTCAACGTTAAACACATTTGCTGTGGGCAAACCCAACAAAGAGTAATCATATTCACGTAATGGAAAAACACTAATCACAGGCCCGTTATATAATAACAGAACATCGTCAGCACTGCTGCGAGAAGCGACGCTTCATTAGTTGAAAGACACTTAGAGCAAATCGCAGGGTACGAACATCGATGTCGTACCGGATGTGCAGGCAAATACACTTTAACAGACCCTCTCAGCAGACCAATTTGCCATCTACGTCGTACATACCGACCAATGATAGAAATACGCGACCATCTTTGAATAAATTACCTCCTCGTTAACCCCCACTTCCCTATAATTTATGTGATATATGCTACTATTGCTACTAATAATATAAAGAAGTAATTTTTTAATGTGATTGGATGTTTGTTACTCAATTACGCATAAACGATTGAATGGATTTGGATGAAACTTGACACAGTTGTCTTTTATCCGTGTGACGAAAAGGTCCTTTATACCAACTCTAAATATTCTTGGTAGGTATATTGTTATTTAAGGTTAAGTATTGTGATTCTGCTTCACACGCTCGTACGTTCTAGTTATTTTCTCTGTTATCACGTTTATTCTCTGTACTGCGAGGATAATTGCTTATTGCGAGAAAAGCCTTAGAAAAATTATATACGTATGTCTAGCTTTAAAGCGTGTCTTCTTCTGAAATGAGCTATCCTATAGGAAATGTGTTTATTTATTAGAATAATAAAATTAGAATAAAAGAATAAAAATCAGTCAAGTCCATAAACGATCACTATGCAAAATATCATATAGATCCGGTGCTCTGATACTTCGCGAATTGCAAACCAACAAACACACTAACATTCATAATATTAGCAAGGATAAGGATATCAAGTCAACATGGCTGCATGCTGGTAATGCTTGACGAAAAGGCCAGTTAACTTCACGTAGGTATCATATTATAGGAGGCAAACATATTACCGTATGCTGGGATTTCCTACAGGGACTGGGAATTACCTGAATACCAAAACCTACTAACACATAAACTATCACATATAAATCAAACCATAGTCCTCACGATACCTCACTCACACAACTGGATTAATAAGGCACTCTAACATAAAAACGAAATGCTGTAACAAGCAGGAAGAAACAGAATAGAAATAACCGATGTCCAATCACGAGTGCACGAGGCGCACGTAATAAGCGGTTGCTAAGAACTTGAAAGTCAACTGTATCGCCAAGTGAAAACAAATGAATAACTCCACCACTTTCACGAATATACAACGTGTAACACAAAAGTGTGGTCATGTTTACAACACGTGACGTACACAATATATACAAATAACATAACACATAACGAAACAACAGACAGATCAGTTTAAAAATGTTTTCTTTTTTTGTTTTTGCCCTATTTTAAGTTAATTCTAATTTTAAAAGGCGATGCCTGCTCTATCGTATGTTATTACATTATTTAATATATCGAGAGGTTCTTAAAAACATTTGTAAGTCACACAATTTTTGATCTCGTATAAAAAACAAACCCGCAACACAATTTGTTGCGGGTTTGTGACTTGTGTACCAATGACACAGTAGTGTTGAACACACTACTGTGTCCTCGGTACAGTCCTTGATATTCGATGTATTGTAACATAACAAAATAAATCATAATTTAATTTTTACTACCTAAACTTGGGTTTTATATATCATAGTTTTCCATATTTATCTAAAATAGATCAATAAATTAAGTGGCGATCATCGATCGAATTCCGGGTTATACCAAAAGTTATTGGGGTTTCTTGGCGAAACATTTTTAGGTCAGTTTATGTACCAGGTAAAAGGTAATAGGTTTGCTCCTTATTATGTAATATCTGGGTGCCTAGTGTCAGTTGTTTTTACGTTAACGCGATCAAAACGGTGACCGCGTTCGGCTCTCAGAGCTTGGAGCGGGCCAATCGGAGCGCCGAACGTCATAAACGTGTCGATCGCGTTAACGTAAAACAAACTCGCACTAGGAACTCTGAACATAGTAGACGAAGTAAAGGTTCTCTTGCACTTTAGAGCTACAAAGAGATGCGAGTTACAGGTACGAATTTTTAAATTTTTAAATGTGTCATGGATTAGAACGCTATAAAGTTCTATTCTGTTCTATGTAAACAGGCGTTATGCCATGTACGTCAAAAACGCACTAAATGAATTTTAAAATAAGAAAATGTGTGATTTCATCTTGCAACAAACAATGTTTAGCACGTAATTACCGCGATGATTTGAGCGGATGTACATTTGTCCTTACCGGGCGTGAAACTGGTTTATATTAGCGACCGCGGACTGACTGATCCACCGCTATTATCGGCACCTAACAAACTTTGGGTTATACTTAGGCAGTGTAAGTGAAGTGCTGTACTGTCTTACACTTATTTTTAGGGCTACCTAGCACTTTGCAAAGCACTGAATTGTTAAAAAATTGATATAATAACAATCGATTTTAAAGGCCCGCCCGTCGAAGAAAGTTCGCAAAGATATATTTTCTTTCTTTTAATACATCGTCTGCTCTGGATTTGCTCCTATGTTTACGGGGACTATGCAAAATATCACACACAAATAAGCATCAAAATCGCAACGACTATCTATGCGTTGTGTATCATACGAGCATCAAAACAACCGTCTAAGCGAAAACCCACTAAAATTACTGCACTACCCATGCATTTAAAACACCACACTAGCAGTCTAAAAATGCACCGTACAAGATTACAAAATTGATTCAATTTAGTATAAGTAAGCGAGTTTCGAAGATGTTTAAATTGATTATAAAATCCATATGAATGGTGCACATCTGGCGGGCGGCGGCCCTAACCCGATGTCGCACACGCCGCGCCGCAGTAGTGTAAACTTGTAGGTGTTTTTGTTTAGTTCATTGACCAGCCGCCGCGCGCCCGCCGCGACTGTCGCTACACAAACAGCGCCTTCGATATGTCCCGATTGTGTGTCATCTATGTCACTCACGTCGCTATATCCACTGAGCTATGAAAAAAAACGGCTTGTTTCACGCGGCGTTAAACTGACTAAATAGTCGCAAAATAAAACATAGTATCGGTATTCGATATTACACGTATAATCTTAAACATTGTTTTAATATGATTGTCGCATTACAATAGTTTACAATCGATTGCCGCTATTTTTTACTTGAAAACATTAGATAACTAAAGATAGTTTTACACGCTGAAGTTACAAATTTTCTCTATTTTATGCTTGTGCATTTAGACACAATAAAAAAGCATTGTGTCTGGAACGAAGTCAGAGCATTGGTTAAGAAATTCATTCATATGAATGTTATAAATGGAGCAAAAAGAAGAAGTCTAGAGCCCTAAGGTCGAAATTAGTTTAAAAAAACTAGCGAACACGCAACTAAATGCTAGTTAACGATACATATACTATCTGCATAAGCCTCGATATCGCAGTTACTATAAAATGCTGTATTTAGTTTCCTAATTAAATATACTACCTACATATTAACATGTAAATAGTCCTATTGCATCACTGCTATCAATTCTGATCACCTGTGCACAAACATGACACGGACTGTTTACCGCATCCTAGTCGTCAGGATTAGGATAGTATTCCACGTATTTACATTCCTATATCCAACCGAAGACCCCTTCCACTATCAAAAAATATTTCTTAGACAACTATCTAAATATTGACCGATCACATAACATGAACTATGCGGTTTATTAGCGGCATTTCTCGAGTCATATTTACAGAAAGAATTATTGTAAATAATACACTTGTTAGTACGTTAACAGCTTAAAATAAATATCAAATTAGCCATGTTTGCTGTCCCAGAATAATAATGTGTGTAGATCTCGCTTCTCACTTGTATTATAAAAACAGTATTGCTAACAATTTGGTCAAGGTGAAAGTAAAATTCAAGATTGTGTTTTTTGTGTACGTATGTAATTGTATAGTGATAATTATTGCGTGAATGTGTATTTATTGTATTTGTTTGCTAATAAAGTAAGAAGTTGACCGCCTATGGCCTACTGTGTACTCTCAAATTTGTTATTTCGAAATAAGTACATTGCTAAAGATTTTGTATGAGAGATCTGTCTGTAAATTACATATTCAATTAAATGTCATGTTAGCTAAGCCCAGTGACGCTTTACTGTGGCTCAGACTAAAATTAATAATTAGGGAAGTAAATACTAGTTCCATTTCACGTTCACGTGAGAACTCCGGGTAAAAATAATTTTTAGTTAAGTTTTGCGGACACCAACATAACAAACGCAAGCAGAATTTTTCTATATGGATACAGATTTTATTTTCATGTGATTGAAACGGGCGAATAGTAAAACTCCAAGTTCGATATCAAAGTATAGTAATTATACTCAGTTGAGAATTATAAGAAGTTTCAAATAGAAATCTACACAGGGTTTATTCTTAACACGAGCAGCCATATAACATAATAAAAAAATATTGCAATTGCTACTATGCACTCGAAGAAGTGCGACATTAAACTGCCTTAACAGCTAAGCAAATTTCCCAGACAAAGCCCAGCAGTTCTAGAGTCTATAATACGTTGTAGCTACAATGCGACGATAAGTACCGAACCGATCAAGAATTTAGCATAAATACATACCAAACCTAACGTCTATGGGTGTCCTGAATACATTTCAATGAACACGCACTCGGACAACTAAACATCATAAAGTACGATTAAGCATACAATATACTGACGTGATACGTTTATCTATTTAATTAATTGGTCTTTGCTACGGATTTTTTATATACTTATGTCTGGTTTACGGAGGGTAAGCAGAGACTAAGATTTGCGTACATATAATTATAATATCAGCCTCGTATTAAACTCTTCGTTTGCTGGACATCGGTCCCTTCTCAGTGTTACAAGGGGATTATTTTAGTAAGATTTTCGTAAATATCGACATAAAATTATACTAGATTACTCCATGATTGCCTAGTAGGTCCTGCAGCATATGTTGGTGTGAGGTCAAGGGATATATTCCCTGGTCGGGTAACTTATTTAAATATCGATGTATATACAAATCGAGTCTAAAAACGATTGTTACTGTTAAAACGACATCACAGTAAGTAAAGGTCGTATTTAGAAGACTCCCTTCATACTTATAAATTTAGATTGCAAATGACTAACACTCTTGTGAACCCTAAGCCAAATTACTTGTGTGATAAGTGGTTTCACATTGGTAGTCTAATGTTTGGATATCGAATCCACGAATATGTTCGCAAGACCAATGCCTTATTCTCTTTAATAATTTATCTTTTGAATTAAAGTTAAATAGAAAATAGCATTAATTAAAAATCTATCAACAATCATTCCGGCTTAACTTTTCAGCGCTTGTGGTCACAATAATACTTATATTATTTACTCTGTATACGAATATATACAGATATATACGGATTCAGACCGTGGCCATGACTTCTCAGAAGTCATGGCCACGGTCTGAATCCGTATCAGATTGTCCACACCAGCACATGTGTAAATAAAAACTTATAAATAGCGATAAAATTAATATCTTTTATAACTGATCAGTCTCATTTCATAAGTTAGCGGAATATCATTAGGTTTCGGATACGATACCCAGGTCGGACAGATTTATACTGGTTTTCTTTATATCACCATCTATGGGTTAGGTCCCACCCACATAATATGTAGTAATATGTAGCGAGACCATTGACGATTACCTACACAGAAAAATCACGTTTCTACTGAAAATCACCATCCATAACTAAAATATACCTATCAATTGGCGTGATCCGGCCAGCAAACCCAAGACTGCAAACAAGCGGAAGCTGAAGAGCCGACGAAGCGATCTTATTTATTATACGTAACATATTGACTACTCTCTGCCACTTTTTACACCATATTACCGTTTTCCCTCAAACCATATTACCATAACTATAATGTCATAAATTACGTTAACGATCATCGCGATGAAAATCACATTAAAATTAATCAATATTTACCAATAAGCATCGCTATCAACGCGTAATAAACACAGTACTCCGCTGTTGACCCGCCAGCTATCAATTATCTTATTATCTACTAATAATTATGGTTATACAACTTAACCGCAATATAAAGCGTGGAACAGAAACGTATGGTCATAGTCATAAAGGTCGTATACATAACCATAGACTATGAATATAAAAAATGTAAACATTTATATCTGTCTGTGAGTTTTGTTGATTTAAATGTGGTTTTAAGTATTTTTATTTAGAAATATTTTTATTAGATTTTAGTAAAGAAATGCGCTCGCCCTCGGATTGTTTAAGTGTTTCCTTTAACCAATACAGTCGCAGCGGCACACCGGTGGCCAGACTCAATAGACTTTTACTTTTACTTTTAACTATGTCTGGTATTCTAAGACTTAACAGATTAACAAGGCTTTAGTAAAGAAATGCCTATATATTCGGATTGCCAAATGTTGGATGCAGCAGTGTGCAAACAATAAACAATATTAGATCAAACTTAGCAGTGATTAACGCATCCGGCATATAGTCTTATAACAGTTTTTTATAGGAAATGTATAAAACTTATTCTTTTTGTAAACTATATAAGAATTGATAAATCAGTCTTTAAGTCGCGGGCATGGTTAGTTGTAATATAAAATGAAAACATCGCTTACTAAGTGAGGCGAGAGACGTACGTCTACATCAATAGGGTATCCTTATGGAGTGTTAGGAGGCCGTCTCGACGATCAGGGTGTATCCCTACAAATGATCCCATTAACACGGGGGATGATCCCTCGCCCGAGCCTCGGTGCCAATATCGATCGCGACCAAAACAACTAAACGTATTGTTCGTTATACATCACTGTACACCCTCGTAATTTGACTTTTTTTTTAAGGTAATACGATGCATTGGATTTTATTCAATCATTATTTATATAAGTCCTTTAATCAGTGATATTATCCAATTATTTCTGACTGTTGGATACTCTAGTAACGCAATGGTATTCCTATATATATACCTGTCAATTGGTGGAAATTTGGAATGCCAGACATGATTGAAAATCCATTCTGTCTGGCCGCCGGTGTGCCACCGTCATTTAATAGGTTAAGTGGTCACCTTGCCAATGCCATAGCCAAATAACACGAATGGATTAAACGGATAAAAATTTGTGCGCTCCATAGAGGTTTTGTGATATAAGTTGTGTTAGATGAGTAAGTACTTTGGAAATGAATCTGCAACGATTGGCGCATTGACGAAGTAGCAACTAAAATGTAACGCCAGTGCTATCAAATAATACTTGAAATTGTCACGCTTCGCTTGACAGTGAAATACATTAAAACTATTTACCTATTGCTTATCACCCCGCACAAGTCGTAAAAGAGAACTTAACGAAAGGGGTTACCTACTGTTCAATATGAATAAAAGGCGGTAAGACTGTAACCATCTGTCACTTCGTAGGGTAACTTTGGCTACTAACTTTAATAAAGCAAGTAGTTCCAATAGAGTCTTCATCTGATTTTTTTAGTCTTATTCATGTTTGATATTTTTTTATGAAACAAGGATTACTATAGTACCTATTTGTTTCAGTCACACTCTTTCAAGGACCTTTTGTTGGTTTTTAATAATGAATGCTAATCTATTCATCATATCTATGATTGACTGTAGAGCCAGCGGTTTCGAAATGTTGTGTAAGTATATCACTATAAAAAAACGAGTTGGGTTGTCTAAGGAAATACAACCATCTTACTGGCAACCGGCGTAAGAGTAGAAACATTTTTATACATGTCACTCGGCAGGGTAAGCACTGCGCGATTGATACCCCTGGTTTTTATAAGTCAATCGAAACGATAGTTAAGTAAGATTCTACAGGCCGTCGCTAGGCAAGTTTTGCAAGCGGAACGGTAATCGCTTACCATGGTAAACGGTTACCGTTTCACTTGCAAAACTTGCCTAGTAACGGTCTGTAGAACCTTCGGTGTATACATTACTTATATTATGGTATAGGCTATGTTCACCAACAATGCTGTAGGTATAAAAAGTTGGTGCTTAATTCAAACCTTCATTGCATAGAGACTAATCCATATTTTGATATATGTACCAGTAAGTACCTATATAGTGTAAATAAGATGGAAGGGATGACCATTGTGCAATTAGCTGTAAGCTAGCGTGATCTAAAATTATATTTATGCCAGTAAACATGACACTGCATTACGGCATGTTGGCAAATAGATGATCAATGTGGTTTCTATGGCTACGTAATTATGACATTGTGTCAAATAGAACATAACGGTTAAAACACCAGAGTAGACAGAAACGTACATATCGAAAACCAGCCTATAAACAATTACAAAATAATCTTACTTTTTTAGACTACTCCTGATCTAGGTATAATTTCTGTGACCGCGAGGGATTTTACAAACATTCAAACAACGGACACAAAGGAGACCCAAAATAGGAACAACCATTTGTGGATCACACAAAGTTTTGCACCGTGCGGGATTCGAACCCACAACACTCGGCGCAGTGGCAGTGGCGAGGCTACACTAAAACACTTTGCCTAGTAATGTACTTCACAATCGATATTCGTGCATTCGGTGATATTTACGCCACAATTTACGTAGCATTGAATCTTATAAACCTTCTGTTAAACTATTATCACTTATTGTAAAATATTTAGTTAGGTTAAGTTAGTAACAGTCCTTTTTCTGAATGACAGGTACCCATTTCTATTTCCCTAACAACGTGTATGGGAAATTTCATGATGATCGATCGAGTGTTAAGGCGTGAAAGCGTTACAAATAAACAAACCAAAAAACACTCACATTTGCATTTATAATATTAGTTAGGATAATGTAAAGAGAGAGCATGCAATAGTCGCCTATGAACCTCAAATCAATACCCGAAGGCGTATCGATCCAATGAAGCTAACGCAATTCTGTGTCATTTATTTGTACACCTCGTGCAATACATATCATCACGCCTGTAAATCCCCGACTGGATAGGCTGGTACGATTACAGCAACCACATTTCACCTATACATAGCTAGAATTCACAGAGCGAACCTACTGCTGACAATTCGCCACAGTCCTAAACTTACACGGAGTACATTAATACAGTTCTAGAATATCTTGACACGAAATCCAATGAGCACTTTTGCTGGTCCTCAAAATCAATGCTGGAATATTGCAGAGGAATACCCTTGTGTTGAATTCGTACGGTGGTTCATGTTTGTATACCAAAGGTTGCTTTTAGCAGACGCCCATAGCTCCTTCCCTATTTCGCTGGCAACCCTTCAAAACTTATTCTTCTTGCAAACTTCTCATTCTTTACTTAGCCCATAACGCCGTAAGTTATTCAGCTTTGCACTTTCATTAGACATTCACGCACGGCTATAGCGGACCGTATCCTAATTGCAAAACGGGATATTTTTTTATGTTTCATATTGCTTAGTTGACCAACAACCATACCGCCGTTATTAGCCGCCTTAACTGCATTAAAAAGCTACGGCATCTAATTAATTTGATACCAACTTAGTGAACAAATACACGACAGTTCGCTGGCTATTAAGCGTTAATATTCCGCACAGGACCAACAATTTAGTGGCTAAGTTTAAGTGTGCCTATTTAAGGAATATCTAAATTTGTAACCAAGTATTGTTATGCACGTATAGAGTTACATGTTGGCTGCAATGTAAATAAAGCACAGTACGGCGTTTATGCACCGCTGGGTATACAGTACCGTTAGGCACACGCCGAGACCCCGGCATAATTTCACTGAGTGCAAACTACGATGCACTCACCTCTTCGAACCTACATCGTGTGATAAAACTGTGTGACCATATTCGATTGTTATAGCACGATAAAATTCTAAGGAAGCAGGAAGACAGCTTTTATAGTTAAAGAATTGTCAACCAAAAAAAAAGTATACTTTCAAATGTTTTTTACTTTTGTCTTTTCATGGGCCGATGCGCAAAATATAGCTTATCACAGTGATTATGACCATGTCAATAGATATTTCTGTTCTATTTTATTACTTGCTACTATTTTACTGCGGACGAGCCTAGATTATTTAAGTTAATTATAATGTATAGTAAAGTAACGGTTAATTAAGTAAACTCGTTACTCAATTCAATAATAGAATCGTCAAAATTTAAAGTTTTTGTGCATTTATAAAGCTATTCCATATTTACCACCTTTATGTATATTTGAAGATTTGCGTTATACATATGCATATACGACCTTTGAATATGACCGCGCCTTATAGTCACACGCTGTATAAACGTAAACAGTAAAATCGCCGTCATCGCTGCACCAATCCCGTCTCTACTTTATAATGTGTTAGTGCTGTTTTGAATACACTGACGCTATTGCTTAGTGTACCAACAACAAGATCGTGCCCGCTTACAAATCAGCTAATAAAAAAATAATATAATAATAATAAATATTCTATCACATACACACAACACTATCTAGCCCAAACTAAGCAGAGCTTGTACTATGGGTACTAGACAATGGATAAACATACACATATATTTTTTTTTTGTAAATACTTACATATCATACATATAAACACCCAGATCAAGTCAAACATCTATGTTCATGCACACAAATGTTTGACTTGTGCGGGAATCGAACCCGTGACCTCAGGCGTAGCAGTCGGTTACACTAACCACTACGCCATCGATCATCTAAAATGCGAATGTGAGTTTGTTTGTTACGCTATCACACCATAACTACTCGACCGATCATCATGAAATTTCACATACGCGTTGTCGGGTTCAGAAAAGGACTAATAATACTGTATCCGAGGGATAGAAATGTATTGACAGACTATCAGAAGCTGCGGGCAAAATCTAGCTATCTAATATGTGGACCCACAATGTTAAATATAGTCATGCTATTATGTACAAACTAATCCCAAGAACTAACTGTGATTAATTCAACTTTGACATAAACAAAATTAAAATGTTGTTTCGTCGTTACCCACACTTTAAACTAACTCTATCTGATGACTAAGTACGTTGAAGTTGACAGTATAGCCGTCAAACCGTAACAAACTGATAAGCACACTACAAAAATACAAGTAAATTTGATAACATTTCACTTGGGAAGCAATTTTGATGAGATTGGATACCTTGTATATTTTTAAAACACTAATGTAGATAACCGTCTTTGTAAAATATTCGTTTTATACAAAAAGATGTCCGTTTAGACCTTTTATTAGTTTGTAACGTATGCTTTCCTATACTATGCATCCGACTGCGAAGAAAATTTGGTGTGTAACGAGGCGATCACGAATATTTCTGATAAAAAAGCCTTTCTTTTTAAAGAGATACCGGCGAATGTTGGACTTTAACTAGAAGTAAAAAAGGTTAGTACTTCATTAATAAAACTTGAAATAATTAGGTCATCATTTACTTATTTTTGTCTTTGCCTATGTCGCGTTCGATTGTTATTTCAGATTAGATAACACTGTATACAGAGATAATTATTATAAATATGTAATATACTTATCTTAATGCAAATTTACGTGCGAATATAACGTAAATTATTGGTTTCTCAAAGTTATTCCCCGTATCAAATGTAAAAAATCAGTAGGCGTGATAAAATTCGATTCAACGAGTTTAGAGAAACCTTACGGCTATCATAACAATTAGACGAAAGTCTGTTACACCAAAACAGATTTGCTTTACCATTAATAGGGTAAGCATATCGGCTGATGATAATCCGTTACTGTATAGCTCACGGACTATTGCAAAGCCAAGGGTCAGTACTAGATTTGGGCGAGGGCCGGCGCCAATAGCCGCGCCATAAGCAGACGACGTACCACGCCTTTATATAATAGCGATTCTGCCAAAGGGATCACCAGCCTAACGAATTTGCCAAAAGTTTTGCCAACACTTAAACAGTTTGTTGCTACGCTATCAACTAAAGTCAGACGTCTCTCTTCTGTTAGGTCTGCGCCACTTTTTAGAGCAATGGATTTGGCCTTTATAACCGTATCCTTGATGGAACAGCGAAGAGCCAAGATCAAATATAAACGTGTATACATATGTAAAATAGGGGCACGCTGCAGTAACCTTACATATGTGTATCTATGGCTGCGTTCGCCCGTGTATAATGACGTAATACAACCAATGATAGAACTTGATATGAACAAGTTAGTGCAACGCGCGTATTACTTACTATATCTACTCCGCCATGAAATTGGATTAAAAATAAGCTACATATGATATAGTATTTTCTATATTGTTTTAGTGTGGGAAACCAACTTGCTATGGTCTAGTCGCAGCTGAGAGATGATTGCGATGCTAGGAAAATAATTAGTGTATTCCAACCTCTGCAAATACGGAGTCGCTGCGCTACCAGGAAATATCACCAGTCATACTCATTCAAACAAAATTCATAATCACAGGACGTCTTGTAATTTTCTTCTAAATTAATTTAACTTCTTGCTTAAGAAAAATTAAATAAACTTCAGTTAATTGTATTTTCTTTCTTCCTCAAATTTTGTGCTTATAAAAACCAAGCGCATTTTAGTAGCGAAAGGTTTCTTTTCCCCCGATTACTTATTTTATTTGACGAGTTTCCATTTCCTTATAGCGTATTTCTATAGTCAAGATCAAGCCTTATCGTGCCTTATATAACGTCAGCAGCTAAATATTTATGACGAATAAACTTGTCTGTTTATGACGAATAGTGTATTACGATAAATGCATTTTTATAATATATCCTACAGGCCGCATGCTTGGTTTGTTTTTTCTATACTATGGTGGCAAACAAGCATACGGCCCACCTGATGGTAAGTAGTCACCGTAGCCTATGGACGCCTGCAATACCAGAGGCATCACTTGCGCGTTGCCAACCCTTTAGGAAAAAAGGAAATGGGAAGGAGGAGCGAGAAGGGGGCAAAAGGGAGATTAGGCCTTCGACACTCTCACTTACCAAACGAAACACAACAGTAAGAAAACTGCTCTTTCACATCGATATTCTGTGAAAGGGTAGTAATTCCCCGGTCGAGCCGGCCCATTCATGCTGAAATCAGCGAGGCTCTACTTAAGAAATCCGATATATCCAATAAAAAAAATACCATTCTAATATCGATGTACTGATAGCATAGGGGTCTAGATGGTCATATAACTGGCAATGCAGCAAATATTATACGTTCAATCTCCACACGAGACAAACATTTATGCGATGTGCATAGTTATTCCAAGTCTGTATGTGTTTTGTGTTCGTTGTACCAATGTTTGTAAAGTCTTGCTATACGGGCCGAGCATTGTCTTTATAAATAAAAACAAAGGTGTTCATAATATTCGACGAAGGGATTCGTTCACGAAACACGATTGCCCAGATGTGTTAGTCATGTTTCATGTGAATTTAGTGAGCATTATACAAGGAAAATCGTCAGATGTCATCACCCGTATTCTTCATCACAAGTCCGATGATATTAGAAAACAGAACCTTTTGCATTGCATACCTATGGCAAAGAGGCCTTACGGCGATAAGTCCTTGTACCAAAAAAACAGTTCGATTCAAGGAATCTTGCATCTTGCGCAATTATTTAACATTTCCCATTTGATTATTCAAAATAATCACTACTAGTTATGTAGTTTTTACGTCACCGACCACCACAATGATACCGCGTCTTTATAGTAGAGAGAAAGTACACATAAGGCAAGTTTCAACGGCACAGTTCCCTATTCAAACGGTTTGGAGCATGGTCAAGATTGTCGTACGCGAACAAGCATGCATGAGCAATGTAATAAGTATGACAGTAGCGTATAATTTGTTACTATTCGAAAAATATATGTGAATCTTACTATCTTTATATAGGTAATACAAATGTGATGCACTGTGTAGTGCTCTTCCAAACAAGACAAAAGGTAAGAGTCGCAAATGCGTTTTTCTGATTGCGTGTATCCACTTTATATATTATTCCGTCTAATATTATTCCGTCCGCGGCTTGACTTGATCATTAAAAAGCCTACATTTTACAGAGATAATGTACTTTACTATTAGTTTCAGCAAGATTTTCTTGAATGGGTTCTGCAGTTCCAGAGCCTAATCCCACAATCAAACAAATGTTATAATATTACTAACAATAAAGATATAGAACTAGTTTGTTATCTATAAAACATGCTATAGATTAATAGTTACTGTTTCATTATAGTTGAGGTAAGATAGGTCTAAAGATAATAAGAATTATTATGTACATAATATTTCATATGTATGTATAGTTTTCAATGTGAATGATACATTGATAAAGTACATGTTTTCATAAAACATATATTTTTAAGAATGAAGACTTTTCTAATATGCAGGAGGTCATTGCTGTCACCTGATAAAAACCTTTCCTATAGTTGGAACTCAATGGATTCATGGATCACGAAGTCATTGATTTGTCATGACAATTCTTAGTAAAGAGGGCCAGGCTGAAGAGAGATACAAATGTAACTGTGTGAAAACAATGACTCAGCCAGGCCTGCAGTGTAAGCTACCATGAATATACTTTAACCCTTTCGCTGTCCTGTGATAGATGCAATGGAAAATCTCTTGAAATATATTATATGTGATATGTACATCAAATAGGGAACCTGTTAAGAGGTTATTAGTGTAATTTACTGTATAGGTGGTACAATGGTTTAAACAAAAGCAATAAATGTATACAAATAATAGGTAATGGCATGTGAAGTACACTATAATGTACCAACCTATTTAAGAAAAATATATTTCATGTAATATTTAAGTTCCTATCTGCTGTGTAACTTTCTGCAAAAAATATTGTTTAATAATATACACAAAAATTGTATTGATAAATAACTTTTTAATAAATAGGCATTAGATATGAGATAAAGATACATTATCTCACACATTTTCTGTCTCTTCCTCATAACAAAGTTTAATATGTGTGTATGGACTTTGAAATAATGAATTCCAACATTCTTTTTTATAAATCTTCAATTGATAATCTGATTTTAGGTAGTTTACAGTTACACACAAAAAAGCCAAACTCTTGTATGAATATCTAGAATTCATTAGAAGAATGTTATTGACAACCCGTAACAGTGTGAACATGTCATGTAACTCTTGTGGTTAGTGTGTGCTATGATATTGTCATACTATTGATATGATAATTAAATTATTGATAATGAAACTTTTATTTTTCTATTATTATTAACTTTTATATTATTGTATCTAGTTGCCACTTTATAACTTTGAAAAGTGAGGCACTTACATACAGTTAACAAATATGGATATAATTTAAATTTCAACTTATTTTTTTTGTTTAGAACATAACACTACATACATGTTGAGATAAATCTGTATGTATTATATTATTATATATGGTTATCTAAAATGTTTTTCAAGAACACCTAAGAAGCAACTTTCTAATTATACAACATTATTGCTAGCCAAAATAAATTAATATTATACATTTACTATAAAAATTACAATATAACAAATTATAACTCTTAATATTTACTCCCACTTAAATTTTATATGTAGCAAGAAATAAATTAAAATATAATGAGCCGTTATTAAAACAGATACCTACAGAAAGAAAAATAAAAAAAATAAACTATCTATTTTCATTGCTATTATTTTGTGAGTTTTGTGTTAAACTAGATATCTTAGTTGTGATATATATACACAAAAAAGTTTTATAGTCCATATTATCAGAATATGATTCACTATTCAAGTTTATTCACTCAAAATAGACCAGTGTACTGTATAATGGTATACACTATTTTAGAGGCATTGGCCCCTAATATAGGTGAAATGATTCGACTGTCATGAATATTTTACTAAGTACAACATTTCTAATGATTATTTACATGTAGCAATTAATTTAAATATTGATAAATTGATTTTATTTTCAATTACTGTTCTACAACTTATATATTATATAACAATTATTAAACCATAAGTTATCTGAATACCAGAAACAATGAAAAAGGAGAATTTCTGGCACTCTAGGCCATAAGTCCAAGTGATTTAAACACATAAAATAGCTCTATATCAAAGTGGGGAATGTGGAGGCAGTAAAAGTAAAGTTAATTATTTATGACTTCCACAGCAAGTAAATTTTTGGATGCTGTTTGTAATATTTATAACTATATTATATACATAGTTATATGTGATAGTGATGCAATTAATGTAACAATATTATATAATGGGGACTCACCTCAAACGATCAACAACAGCTTGTCGTTTAGGTGGAAGGATCATCTCCTCCATGGGCTGCAGCATGTTAGGCGGATGCTGGGCGGGCGAGGCGCCGGGCAGCAAGCCGCCCGCACCACCGCCTCCCACCAGGTGCTCCACGGTGCCTGCCTGCACTTTACCTCTGTTCCCTCATCCTCCCCACTAGTCTCAAGCTCACTCGCTACAGTATTCAGGTACTGCACCGCAAATGCGACAACACTATGAGAAAATAATTACAGTTCGTCCTGAACATCCTCAACACAACATTCATGTTGTCACTGGCAAATTTCAAGTTATTTCTACAACACTTATATACAATAATCGTTTCAAACGAGTCCACTTATAAAATTCATCTGTATAATACGGCTCACACGTCAGTTCACAATTATATAAATAAAGAAACACGTCAAAAGATAAAAATGTTTTGGAACAAGTCTACACCTCGGCAACAGTTTCACTAATAAATCATCACAAATGTAACAAATTCCTTGTACACTGTAGAAAATCTTACTACACGAAACTACAAATGTATAGTTGTTTGTATAAATAAAACAATATCCAAATTGTTATTTCTTTGAAAGTGTTTAGGAAAATCTTTGGCTAAACCAATCTAACATGAATGACCAAACATCAACTACAATCTACAACTCTCAAACTCTCTGTCATGTCACTGACTGACGCTTGCTTATCGCGTTCCAACTTTTATTACTATCTAATTGTGAACATTACTATGCCACAAAACAAATAATAATTTTAACGGTATTTATATAATTTAATTACAAATCATTCTTGCAAATAAAGAAAAAGGGTTTATTATAAACACTAAATATGAAATATATTTTATAGTATCTCAAAAGCCACATAGTCAAAATAATAGTAATGAAATACTCCATGCCCAAATGGAAACTGGTCCTAGGGACGATGTCTCTTTTCTTCAACGCAAAAAGCCAACCCATAAAGAGAGACGCTATGAATAAAATGCTCTACAGGTAACACAGGGTCACTTTTAATTGTGTATCACACAGGGTTATCGCAAGAATTTGGTATCATTAATTATTGTAAACTTAGTTCTAAACAGTTCATAAAAGCATACTAGGTAATATGAAGTCTCCAAAATAGTGTTACTCAACACATGCCAAATATTTTTGCCAAATGAACAGTCAAAAGAAACTGAATCAAATCATCGCTGAGGAAAGAATCTTTATATTAATCCTCCTTCAAGAAAATCGATAGTTTTTGCAAGTATTCAGTATCGGATGTTCATACTATATACCCAACAAATTGGTATTATGCCAAGAAAAAATAATGGAAAAATGAGTTTATTTGTATGCATCCATCGATCAAATATACTATCAAGTATATTTGATCGATGTATGCATCTAACGAGCCAGCGACTGAACTACGGCATCGTCGTCATCAAGTCGCAGGTCATGCTTTATTTACGAACTTACTCGATTAATTTCGTACAACCCTAGAGAGATCTTATCAAATTTGACATTTGAATAAAAGATTTTTGCGAATTTAATGAAATAAAAAACAATTGCCGAAATATATAGGATTATATGAATATTTTACTTAGAAATCATAAACATTTTCATATTTTCTAGTCTTGTATAACAGTTTTATTACCTTCGGACTTGAATAATGTCTGCTTTGAGAGTGAAACTGAGTTCTTCGTTATGTGCGAAGAGGTTATTATTGCATTCAATAAATAGTGTAAAACACACTTCAACCTGTAATATTGCAGCAAAAAAGCTAAATGGTATGTTATTCTCTAGGTTAATCATAAAACTCGTTACATAATTAATATATAAGAGCCCATCATAAAACAAACTACAATCATTCACAATTCCACATTATTTACGACAATCTGCCGGTAAATCAGAAACTTTTCAATATCCGGTTTTATTTTAGATGCTCTCCTGTATATATGTTATACGTAAAGGTAGGTATATAATATTAGGAATAGGTGTTTATCTATTAAACCGAAATTATGGCCAAACCATATTTATGTAAGTTCCCTGTAATGTTGTGCGAAGAGTCAGTGCTGCTACTGACAATTACCTAATAGAAAATTCCAAAATACTTCTATGACTTAAAATTCGACTCCGGGCCTTACTATTGGTGCCAAATATATGCACACACTTATCCCATGTTACAATCTGGTTTGATTAGATGTTGACATATCCAGCCTTAAAAATATTATAATTTAAAAACATTTATTATTCATCTGTCACTGTGTAACATTTTTAAGTTTACATCAATAGTATAGTTTTGTTTAGTATCCAGGATACAAAGATTATTATCTTTGAATCCTGGATATTGAACTCAACTGTACTATTGAAGTATATCTTTTATTTCAATTGCAATTTTAAATGAAAATAGTTTTACATTGAACATCTTCAGAAGTTCCTAATTATTATGTCTATAAAGTGCAACGGCACTCATCACTCACTCGTGTTTTTGTTAGATATATATCAACCAAACTACCACCAACATAGATATTACTGTGCAGCAGCAACAGAACAAAAAAATACAGAAACTTTAAAAGGTACCTCAGAGAAGAGAGAGTTTCAGGCAGAAACTCGGATGCTATTAGATATTGTTGCAAGATCCTTATACTCGGATAAAGAGGTAACTCTAAATAGATACAGAATTACTAGTACATAGATGTAAACATGTTATATAATATTGTGAATGATGTGTCTCAATATGATATATAACATGTATACACTATTAGTTATAAATATTGTAACTAATTATCATAATGCTCACAAAAAAATCTACTCATGCACTAATCATTATCATAATACCCAGACTCAGTAAACAATTTGTAGATTACTCTGGTTATGGTTGGTTATCTTGGGATAAAAACCTGTGTTTAACAAAACTTAGCTTACTGCCAGTGGCCAGCTGTCTAATCCTTAGTAATTTGATATTACAAACATAGCATATACTTTAATGGTTTTATTACAGTTAACAATACCATATACAGTGGGGGCTATATTTATCCCAGAATTGTCTAATACTTACCCCAGCATGTAAGATGTCAACTCAAAATTCTGAAGCAGTATATAGGTAATCTCTGTTTGAGTGCTGGGGACTCCAGTGGCAATTCAACCAAATGGTTGCCAACATTTCAATAAAGTTATAAATATTATAAATTCCACATATCATTAAAGTTTAAAATTAGTTGTCTATTACATGAATCATGAATAATTTTCATTTATATGTCAACAGGTTTTCATAAGAGAATTGATCTCCAATGCAAGTGATGCATTGGAAAAGTTCCGTTACCTGAGTGTGAGTTCAACACCTGAAGCAGAAAAACTTGAAGAAATGGACAGACCTTTGGAGATCAGACTGTTAACTGATAAACAAAATAGGACCATTACATTCCAGGTATGTACAAAGTTTAAAAAATAGGATAATGTGATAGGCAATAATAATTATAAATTGACCAGACTGTATAATACTACATTTAGGATATCTCATTCCAAGACTATACCAACTTATATAAAAACTAGAACTCATCAGAATCAGGCTTGGTTGCACGGCAACTAAGCCTGATAATACTAATGGATACATACTGCTATCATTAAATTTATATATTGACTTTATCTGGTATTTCAGATCAATCCTTTAACCTGAAAGAATTATTTTTTTGATGAATTAACTGCTGGTCTAATGCACACTATGCCCCTTTTGAGACTGTTCTATATTATTATGCATGTATTGACAGAAATTAATAAATTGAATAGTGACTTTTAAAATTTTATCTTTTTAATTTAGGATACAGGCATTGGTATGACAAAAGAAGAGTTGACATCGAATCTCGGTACAATAGCTCGATCAGGCTCCAAGTCATTTATTGAAGAAATTAAGAAACAAGGTGCAGACCAGGCCAGTTCCATTATAGGTCAATTTGGTGTTGGTTTCTATTCTGCCTTCATGGTAGCGGACAAAATTGAAGTTTTTACGAGAAGTAGCAAGGCTGGCTCACAAGGATACAAGTGGTCTTCTGATGGGTGAGTTACATTTTAATACATACAAGGATCCTATAATATATTATTCACCAGCCAGCATGTAATTATGCTCACAAAGTTCAGACTTAAACAACATTAAAATATATAGGTATTACATCAATGATCCCAGCTCTTAAATAAAATGAAATGTGTTATTTCACTTGCAGTTCTGGCACATATGAAATCCAAGAAGTTGATGGAGTACCCATTGGCACTAAAATAGTTGTATACCTGAAAACAGACTGCAGAGAGTTTGCTGATGACCAGACAGTTGAAGGTATGTACCCAAATATTGACTACTTTGATAAGTTATGTAATTATTGTTACTTATGTTAATTTCTTAATATTTCAGGTATCATAAAAAAATACAGCAATTTCGTCAGCAGTCCTATTTTCCTGAACACGGAGCAAGTTAACTCAATCAAGGTACTGCTATTAGTACTGGTCGCCAATGTATCAGCTAACCTTTTATGTATATACTCAATTCGTCATCAGCCTGTAGCAGTCCACTGTAGGCCTGTCTTAAAGCGCGCCACGCCCTCTTTTATAAATTACTATACTCGCGTAAATGTAGGTTATGTATATTTTCTATGCCTCGAGAATAGTGCCTTTTCCTGGAAGAAACGTACCCTATGTCCGTTTCTGTACGCCTAACAACGTGTATGCGAAATTTTATGATGATCGTCGAGTGTTTGAGGTATGAAAGCGTAACACACAAACAAACGAACTCACATTCGCATTTATAATACACTAGACAGCAAATAAACCGGACCATCCGCTACCTTACAAATCTGATTTGATTTTCACAAAAAATATAAACTTACAACTATCAAAGTTATGCCTACAGAAAGTAGGTCCGTTTTATGATGATTAAAATGAATGTAAATTAATTGGGATTAATCAATTTATTACGTGTTTATCAAGGATTTTACGAAGAAGACTCGTTATCAAGTCCTGTTAATCGTTAGTAATCATACAATAAAAAAAGAAATTAAAGCCAGAAACAAAGAAAATAAAGTAAGTTCTTCGTCAATATTTGGTATTCCTTCCTCGGATTACTGCCAGCATTCTTGTATTCATTGACCTCACGAGTCTGGCGATGGAATCTTGAGGATTTGAACTCCACTCCTCTCCAATTGCGATTCGCAGCTATGGAAGCCATGTTGGAGTAGGTGCCAGGGCTCGAACACGACGTATCAGTTCATCCCATCAGTGTTCTATCGGATTCAAGTCCGGGCTTCGAGCTGGCTAGTCCATCATACAAATGCCGACATCGCGTAGATACTGGGTCACTACATGAGCAAAATGAGGCCGTGCATTATCATGCATCAACTGCATATCCTGCCCGATATAACCTGCAGGTACCACATGGTCTGCTAGGATTTAATTAATGTAGTGATGAGAAGATGCTCTATGTGCGGTTAAGAAGATGCCGCCCCAGACTATTAGAGATCCTCCTCCATAAGTAACAGTTTTCTCGATGCAACACTGGGAATAACCTTCTCTAATACTCTCTGACGTGGATCACTCCCATTTAGACTTACCCTGGACTCATCAGTGAAGAGTACACTATCCCATTATTCTAACGCCCAATCCCTATACTCTTGAGAAAATTCCAGTCGTGCTCGATGGTGGGCTACCATTAATGCTGGGCCTGTTGCAGCTCTCTTTTGAGTCAGATTCCGTTCAGCAAGTTTACTTCTGACGGTATCTGAACTTATGACCACTTGACTTTCGTCTCGCAGACTTTGTTGGACTTAAACTGCGTTAAGGCGGCGATTTGGCAGAACAGTATGTTGGATATATGGATCATCTGCTGCTGATGTAGCCCTAGGTCTGCCCGTACCTGGACGGCAATCGAATGCTCCAGTCTCTAGGTATCGTCTGTAAACTCGTTGCACCGAAGATCTGCTGATTCGAAGTCTTCGAGCGACGTCACATCGCACAAAGCCTGCTTGAAGTAGTGCTACAGCTTGAGCTGCTTCCTGAGGTCGTATTCATTATTGCTCGAAAAAAAAGTAGCAAAAACACACGCGTCTTAGCTAACGATTGACAAAAACTAAAGAAATTATGACTATTCACATTACAGAAAGAGAACGCTAATCGTGAACTCTAGTCAAAACAGAGCAAAAGTTGACGGTATTTTAGAATAAATTTATAATCGTTTTAATCAGCATAAAGCGCACTTTCTGTAGATATAACTTTGATAGTTGTAAGATTTATACTTTTTGATAAAATCGAATCAGAGTTCCAGGGTAGCGGATGGCCCGGTTTATTTGCTGTCCAGTATATTATGTAAGGATTGCCAACAACTTTCATATATTAAAGCTCCATGTCATGTAAGTAAGGTCTCTGTCTTTAATCAACTTGTATTCCAACGATTCTCGGTTCGTCGGTAGGTATACATATAAGTACCATGTATGATCAACCCTTTGTCACTTCAGTTTGCTAATCGTGTAGGCTATACCTATTACTTTGGTCCTATATTTATTCTAATAATTAATTTCTTTGTTTTAACAGCCTCTATGGTTGATGGAACCCAAAGAAGTGACTCCAGAGCAGCACATCGAATTCTATAGGTTCATCAGCAACTCATATGATAAGCCAAGGTTTACTCTACACTATAAGACCGATGCCCCACTGAGCATCAGATCCATACTCTACGTACCTGAAGGAAAACCAGGCCTGTTCGAACTGTCACGTGATTCAGATGTTGGCGTAGCTTTGTACTCTAGGAAGATATTGATCAAGAGTAAGGCTGAGAATATTCTGCCCAAATGGTTGAGATTCGTTAAAGGTAAGTTATTACACAAACGGCAAACAAAGGATCCTAGCAATGTTACCCTTAAAATTACATATATAAGATACCGAAATTTTATTAATAATCTGTTAAAGAGACTGAAACGTAGCTATGAACAAAAACTGCTTCAAAATTCAAAAAATGATATACGTGCTACTTGGGACGCTATAAAAGCAATCACAAATACTAAGAAAAGGACTTCCACTGCCTCACAACTTTTAAACATGAAGGAAAGCCCAATGTTGTCGGTAAACGCGGTCAATATTTTCTTTACAAACATTGGAAAACAACTTGCTAACGCATTAAATATTCATACCGGTTCACCCATAACAGCAATTGATAACATTTCGAATGAAAATAATTTACGGGATTCTATGCCCCTTCTGGATGTAGATTACATAGAAATCGAAGCTATTATAAAACAACTTCGTAGAAATTGTGCCGTTGGACTGGACGGTATTTCTTCTGCCATTTTACAAGACTCTTCCGCGACTTTCGTTCCACTCCTCGCACACATATGTAATATATCATTTAAATCGGGAGTTTTCCCAATATATTAAAAAAAGCCACAGTACACCCAATTTATAAAAATGGAGATGAGAATATAGTCACTAATTATAGGCCTATCTCGATCTTGCCCGCGATGTCGAAGGTATTGGAGAGAGCCATCAATAACCGTTTAACAAACTATCTGAATTCCAAAAATATAATCTCAACAAATCAATTCAGCTTCAGACGAAACATATGATGCTATACAATATTTTATTTCTAAGGCCGTGGATCTGATGGATAAGGGACAGAAATGCCTTGGTGTATTTATGGATCTCTCCAAAGCCTTCGACACCGTTTCAATCCCTATTCTCAAAACAAAGTTAGAAAACGCAGGAATAAGAGGGACTGTGTTGGAACTGCTAACTGATTACCTATGCAATAGAACACAGTCGGTAAATATTGACAATTATGTTAGTGCGGAGGAGTGCTTGGATTATGGTGGGGCACCCTACAATCCTAGATTGTTATACCTCGTTGGATAGCTAATAAAACATAGATATTTTTAAGCACATCTGCAGAACAGGCGCCATGATGTTTTTCTTAGATATCCTTGAAAGAAAAGTAAACTTTCTAAATTTGGATTAGATTTTATGAGTTTTAATCGTCTACATTGACTTATTTATTCATTTTACGTTAAATATTGGTTACTCAGGTTATACAGCATCTCATTTTACACGTAAAAATAAAAAAATAGTAATAATAAGACTTACGCATTGCAAAATATCTAAGCTGATAGCTGAAAATCGGGCATTTTTTATAAAAAGCCATTAAATTAAAATATCTCGACAACGGTTAGATTTAGGATGGGGTGTTTCATAGTCAAATCAGTCAGTAATGATGTAAACTACACGCACCTAACGGGAATAGGTCGACTTAACCTGTAACCCTGTATAGTAAAAAACGACGTTCAGATAAAGTTTGTCCACCTTTACGACACAAAACCATACTGGCCAAACGACATAATACAGTCATTAGTGGTCATCTCTATAATAAAATTAACAAAATCATACATATTTACCCACTAAATTACTATCAGTGCAAAATAAAACTAAAACTTGGCTTCAAAAACTATAAATAAAATATATATAAAATACTAAATATAATAGCTCTCTTCTAACACGAAATGTCTCGACGCATCTTTCATACATTAAACCAAAAAAAAAAAACGAAATATCAAAATCTTGAATAAGTCACGCACACACACTAAAATCTATCACATGCATACGCTCACACTCACACACACACACACACATAATAAATTACAAACACTCACACACCGCTTATTTGGTATTTTTTATCAGTTTTCATTTTTTTATAACTTTTTTAATTTGGTCCCCATAGAAATAGGCACGCCTGGTTTGGGGATTCAGTAAATTCAAAATCCACTATAATATAGCACTGGTATATTTTGTTTTGTCCGCTATAAATTCTGCTGTTTGGGATTATCCTTAACATTCCTGTAACACAGTTTATAACTAGCACGGGAGTGAAAGGGGTTAGCCTTGATGGTTGTTGCAGTCAGGCCTAGACTACTACCTACTTAGTGTTGATATAAGTGGATTTCTGTATTGCTTGATTGATTTTAGTTCAATTAAGATATTATTATTATTATATTATTATATTGTCTACAGTATTTATACACTTGATACAGAAATGATATAGACACAAATGGGTAGCTTAAGGCAGAACGCGCAAAAGGAACACCTCATATACCTAGTGCATGCGCACAGCGAGTGAGGACCATTCAGTCGACTTTATTTGAAATTGCGCGTCTATACATGTAATATTAGAGAGTGGTTTAAATGGTCGCCTCGCCACTGCCACTGCGCCGAGTGTTGTGGGTTCGAATTCCACACGGGACAAAAATTTGTGTGATCCGCAAATAGATATTCCGAGACTGTGTGCTCTTTGTGTCCGTTGTTTGAATGCTTGTAAAAGCCCCGCGGTACAGGAATTATTCCTAGAGCGGGAGTTGTCTTTTTTAAACAACAACAGGTGCATGCACACAGCGAGCGGTATCGAAATCGTACGTCAATACATGTAATATTCGATCGTTTTTTATAAATGCTTACTATTATAATATGTTTATTTTAGGTGTTGTGGATTCTGAAGACATTCCATTGAATCTCAGCAGAGAATTATTACAGAATAGCGCTCTGATTGTGTAAGTATAGTTTTTAATTTAAATAAATTATGATATACCATCAATGGATATAAACTTTAAACAGAAATGTAGTTACATTTCTGTTTAAAGTTTATATCCATTGATGGGTACTGTTAAGTGTTCTAAAATATTAGTGGAACTGAGCGCGCAATAACAACAAACTGCCAACATTCTCACAACGCAGATAACGAGTAGTATCCAAATCATATACAATTTGTCTGTTTGCTGCCACATATTTATGCTAATATATATATAAACATGTCTTACCTGTTTCTAGCTTAATTAGGTTACATTCCAAATATAGAAAATAGCGTAGCTGCTAATAAACTCCCGCGCACAGCATAGATAGCGTGATATTTATTTATATTATACTCTATGATAGGTGTAATTTAATATTATTATATGATATATTATATTAATTGATTCAATAGTAATAACTTTTAAACTTTCGCGTTGCATGATATATACCTATAGGTACCTATAATTTGTAACGGGTATTAATGCGATCATGCATAATTTTACCTTTTTTATGCTTGACGTTTCGACCAGGTTACACCAACCGTGGTAACAAGCTGACTGGTGCTGCGATGTCATGTCTCCGTTTGTGAGGCAGAAGAATCTTGATTCACCCTCACTTTTGGCATATTTTTGTTTGTCCATGTAACGTCAAAACTACACTCACGGTATCCCTATTACGTATGCTAGCCGTCGTGTCCGTATTCTATGAATTACCTGTCTGTGCAAATCAGCAATTGCAGAACATATACTGGATTCGGGTACTAATCATTCGATAGAATTTCACCTACACCACAAGCAATTGAAATCAAAAAACATAGAAATTTCAATAGGGAAGATGGTTTCAAATTATCCGCGACGTGAAATTTCGCGTGATTAATAATACGCAACTTTGCTGTTTTGCACAGTCAGGTAGAAAGCATAAAAAAGGTAAACATTATTACACATTATGCATGATCGCTTTAATACCCGTTACATATTATATATACAATGATGGACATATAATTAGAAACAGTACATAAAACTTAGGTAAACACAGAATGAACTAGCGTTATGAATAAAAAATATATAGATTAAATCACTATTAACTATGCCAGAATATAGCCAATGAGTTAAAAAACTTATTAAATATAAAAAAAGAAACTGTTCTATCTTTAATTATTAAAAGAGTTTAAATATGAATGATAGTTGAATTTCTATTACTGGCCACTTGGACAACAAGAAAGTTTAAACAGGATCAAACAAAAATTAGAAACAGGATCCAAGGATCGTTCCATTTTTGAAATTTAAAAAGAACGTAGAAAGAGGTTCTACGTTTTCCTGTAGTTTCGGCGGCAATTAAACGTCAATGTGGAATTACTTGAATAATAAGTTTTGTTAAAAATGGATAAAAATAAGAGTTGTGACGAGTCAATTAGGCAATTAATTGTTAAATTACATTTAGATCGAAAGTGGACTTATAGAAGAATTGCTAATCATCTATAATGTTCTGTGAAGAAAGTTTTCAACGCTATTGCTCATTATAAAAGAAACGGAACTAGTAAAAGTGTTGTTAGAAAGGCTCGTCCAAGGAAAAAGATTTCCCGGGAAGAATTGCAAGAATTGCATTGCTTAGAAGAGACAATGATTCCCTACACCGACGACCATTTGCCTGTGACCTGGATCTTACAGCACGATGACGACCCAAAACACACGGCCCGCAGTGTTAAATCCTTTCTTAATGAACAACGTGTTACCATGTTTGACTGGCCTGCAAATAGTCCCGATTTAAATCCTATTGAAAATTTGTGATACGTCGTTAAAAAAAAGTCTGTTAAACGTAATTCCAGTCAAAATGAACTTTACGAAGCCTTTGTTGAAGCATGGAACTCGATCCCACTCGATAAATGTATGAAATTACTTGAATCAATGCCACGTCGTTGCAGAGCCGTCATTAATAACAAAGGCTATGCAACAAAATATTTTTTTTTTTAAACATTTGATAACCAAACATAATTTTACATAAATAATTTGAAATTAATGACGTTAACACGTTAATAATAACTTTGATTTTACCTCATTTCTTTATTGTTTCTAATTACTTGTCCATGACGGATGGTACTGCAAATGTTGTTTAGTTGTTTGTACGTAACTAATTATCTAAATGGTATTTGTAAACTCGGATATTTATTTGCTTTTTAATGAATTGTAAGTTGTTGAACGTATTCTATGCATTTTGTTGTTTTATTTCCAAAAACAAAAGTGTCATGGCAATGTGCCTTGTATAATGTGAAATACGTCGCAAGTGTTTCTAATTATATGTCCATCACTGTATATGATTCAATAGTCTTCGAGACTAACGACTAATTAACCTACATACAAACAAGCACATTTTACCTTTTTATAACGTACTAGATGTTGACTGCGGCTTCGCTCGCATAAATGTAGGTTAGGTTAGTAACAGTTTTCTTTTTCTGAATGAAATGTACCATATGTCATTTTGTGTTCTCCTGACAACGTGTATACGAAATCTCATGACGATCGGTTGAGCAGTTAACGCGTGAAAACGTAACAAGCAAACAAACTCACATTCGTATTTATAGATAATATTACTAGCTGTCCCGACAGACGTTGTCCTAAACAGAAGAAAAAAAAAGCAATTCTAAACCATTTTCGAATCCACTTTAACACACAAAAATTTTTATAAAAAAACGGCTGAACACACGCACAAAAGATTTATATAAAGACAGTTATGCAGTATAACTTTAATTGTTACAGGAAACTAAAATCAGTATTGACGAACCGCTTCCTTAAGTTCATGGCGGACCAGGCACAAAAGGACCCTGTGAAATATGAAGCCTTCTACAAAGACTATTCTTTATTCCTGAAAGAAGGAATTGTAATCAGTCAGAGTCCTATGGAGAAGGTGAGCTTTAGAATAGATAGATTTCTTTTCATACTATTAAAATGGGAAATTCTATAGTTTTCTAACAGCATAGGTAAGTGGTTACCTTAGCTTATAATTGCTTACAATGCCAGGATCAATAATTGCGTATTGCTGATCCTAAGGAATAAAAATAAAGATTGGACAAAAAGAAAGCAATGAGAGAGAGAGAGTTACACTCTATCGACATGAGCAGAGCTCTTACGTAGGCAAAAGAAGAAGGAGAGATAGGTAGGTATGTGAATTTCAGAATCTCTTACTGTGAAACGCAGTAACACTGGCTAATCCTACGCCAGTGTCCTATATGATAGCTGTTACTTACTAGAGCGAGGCAGCTTATTTAAATGATCACTAAATATTTAGCAACGGATCAGACAGCAGACTCTGCTACTAATAACTATCATATTCCTATTTTTTGTTTACAGGAGGAAATAGGAAAGCTTCTACGATTTGAATCATCTAAACTTGGTAATGGTGTGAGGACTTCACTAGCTGAGTACATATCACGCCAAAAAGAGGATCAGAGGACGATATACTATTTGGCTGCTCCCAGGTTTGTATTCTTTTAATCGCCTGGCGTTATGATGTACATAAGCCACGGATGCTTGCTATACTTAAGAATACCATTTGCGTTATGACTCCTGTCACAAAACCGTCTACCAGCCTTAGGGAACACATAAGTTAACTATAAAGTTATCATTTTTAAGTATGACTGGTGAACAGTTTATTGCAGGTATTAACACTATAAACACTGTAATATGTTATAGTTCTTATCTTCATTTTTGGTATGTATGTAAGTGACAACGGTCAAAATTAATTGTTCTGCATGAAAACGATATACAGGAAAATTATCCGATAAATTACATTTACTATCGCTATATTTGCTCTCGCTCCATATGCGCCATACACGAATAATATACGCTAATACCATTAAGCTACCAACACAAGAGATGCTTTCTACTAGACTCTGCTGTCTCCAATAGTTAGCTATCCTTCGGGAACAGTACTTTTTCCTGGAAGAAACATACCCTAAATCCTGTTTGTACCGCTGACAACGTGTATGCGAAATTTCACGATGCTCGGTCGAGTGGTTAAGGCGTAAAAGCGTAACAAACAAACTTACATTCGCATATATAATATTAGTTAGGATCATATACAAGGTGTTTTAACTATGTATACACAGCGACACATCAACCTAGACTGTTTGGACTTTGAACTGAACGCTGCGAATCGTGCGAGAGAGTGCGTTATATTTTTGTTACGTTCTATCCTTACCATTACATCGACCCCACTATGCACTATACCTTTCCGACAATTCTCTATTTTGTATGTAGCGTAGTTATGCGTATATAGGGTGTGTAATTGGTGTGTAGACGTGTGTACATTGTTACAGTCGTGAATTAGCTGAAACATCACCCTACTACGAATCTTTGAAGAAACGCGGAGTGGAGGTATTGTTCTGTTACGAGATGTACGACGAACTGGTACTACTAGAACTGAAAGAGTTCTGCGACAGGAAACTCATATCCGTGGAGAACGAAATGCAAACAACTGGAGCCGACGAAACTGAATCTATTATTGGTAAGTTTTTTAGCATGTTATGGATATATAGTTAGATGATGCCACTGTTAGTGCGGTGATATAAGTTGGCACATTCCAAAATTAATCTTTAACCTTTTCGCTGTCCCGTGCTAAACACAATTGAAAAAATATTATTACGTATCATATGTGATTCATCGGACAGGAAACCTGTTAAAATTGTGTCAGGATAATTCATTTTTGTTCGATTCTTTTTTGTCAGTTAGACACGCAAAGCAGTGATTATATTACTTAGACTGCGCCGCGCGAAATGTGCCGAAACAGGCGGTCACAATTAAGTTGATGAAATCAACATTTTTTGTTTAATACAAATAAATATAAAATATACATTTACCATAACAATGACTGTGTTTACAATTAATCCGTGTAAAAAGCTTAAAATAATTAATATATTCGCTTACAAAATTACGTAAATTTGCACGAAAAATGCAAAAACGTATGTATACAGTAGAAATCTATTCTATTTAAAATATTTAAACGAAGCATAAATAGTTATATTACAATTTGTCCGTCCCAAATATTTAAGTTATTGGTTGACAATAAAGATAGATAAGTATTTATCAAAAAAGCACTTCAAATCCTCCATACAACTTTACTACGGCGGCCGCGCGCCGATTTGAGTATCGAGCTCTGTCATTCAGTCCAGCCGCGTCGTACGCTCGGCGCAGTCTTAAGAAGAGCAGTCAGGAGTCCGACTTTGTAAAAGTTAGTTTATTACCTAATAATTCAGTAGAGCGCTAGTTATCTTTAAACAAAATGTATTGTATATCTAGATTTTGCCCGCGGTTTCGCTCGTGGAAATATGTAACTCATGTCTATTTTCTATCCCTCTGGAAAATTACTTTCTTCTGGATGAAAGATGCTCCATGTCCTTTTGTGTACCCTTGATAACGTGTTTGCGAAATTTCATGATGATTGGTCGAGTAGTTAAGGCGTAAAAACGTAACAAAGTTATATGATATTAAGTAGTTAGGATTAAGTAATCTTTATTTGCAATGAGATAGAAAACGGAAACTAAAGGATATATTTCTTTTCGCTACTGTTAATATTAAAGTTAGTCTTGATTGGGGTCTCGGGCTCCCCCAAGCCCGCCCTATAAAGTCGCAACCAGTAAAAACAGTCAGGTTTGTCTTTTTTTCTCAATACACATTACTGACTCGTAGCTTAATTCCAACAGGAGCCGACACACTTCAAAAGCCACAAGTAGATGAGCTTGTGTCATTCCTGAAATCAACATTGTCTGGCAAAGTATTTGAAGTGCGCACTACACAAAAACTAGACTCACATCCCTGTGTGATCACCGTGCAAGAAATGGCAGCCGCGCGACACTTCGTACGCACACAGGCACAGAGTCTGAGCGAAGAAAACAGATTCAACCTGCTAAGACCACATCTGGAAATTAATGCTAAGTAAGTTCCTTCTCACACTGAGAAGTAGTGAATCCAGCGGTGAGACAATTTAATACAGGCCTGATATTATTAAGTTCGAATATTCGTGTTCTTCCTTATGTGTACTATGGCAAGCACTTTTTATATAGACGGAATAGACCCAACAGCAATCGGATAAACTGTCAGTTGTAGTATCTTTATACTTTACCAGCTTTCAACCGCGGTGTCACCTATGTTTATGATTACTACACCGCTCTCGTGTCTCGTAGCGTTAATACCCGATAAAAAAAGCTGTATAGTGGTGTTCGATTTTTAAATCAGTCCAGTATTTAAGAGTTTATTTATTACAAATAAAATATTCCTCTTTATATTATTAGTATAGATTTTGAGAACAAATTTCCTTGTAAAATCAACTTCGATTCGTTTTATAATTGTATTATTTTATGATTTGTATTTAT
Source organism: Catocala nupta (assembly GCA_963675205.1). Lineage (NCBI taxonomy): Eukaryota > Metazoa > Arthropoda > Insecta > Lepidoptera > Erebidae > Catocala > Catocala nupta. The sequence continues at coordinate 20,068,803 of OY776081.1, forward strand.
ATTGTACCTAAATTAGTTTTTTGAGCTTGAATAGATCGCGTGACATCCACGCATCTGAGATTTTCTTTAAATGTTTTATGGAAGAACTTGCTCTAAGAGAACTAATGAAACTTAGTCCACAAAACATTTTCTGACGGCTAAGAGATAGAAATAATATGTTTATATTGTTATTGTTACAGACATCCTATAATCATGAAACTACACAAACTACTCTCAAGTGATAAGGAGCTTGCTAAAATGGTGGCGCAACAACTGTTAGCCAACGCCATGGTGACCGCAGGACTTGTAGTGGACCCCAGGAACCTTATAACACACATTAACGATCTTCTAGTTAAAACTTTGGAGAAACATTAGTTTCATTGTTATGTTTAAATATATAATTGTTATTTGTAATATACTTTAACTATTTTTGTTCACTTCTCTTTGTGGAATTTATACACCCATTCTTTATAACCCTAGAAAATAGAAATGGCTGAAGATAAAAGGTTTATAATTCGATGCAGGTAATTTATTTTAAAACACCTGAATTCAAGAGGAACGTGTACTGGATAAAATATCTTGGGTTCATCGAGCCAATCCGACAAGTTTAGATCACACGCACAAATAGTTCAACAGTTTGCGCGTGATTGAGTAATAGATAGATATTATAAGTAGGAATCAGATCGGAGACGTTCTGGACAAAGGCCAGGTTAAGAGCACCTTAAACCGGCGAGCGTGTATGAGGAATGTGATGAAAGTGTATAAAGCGAGAGAAGTGTGTCAGAATCGTAACACATGGAAATCCGTAGTCTCTGCCTACCCCTCTGGGAAACAGGCGTGAATCTATGTATGTATGTGTATGTAGGAATTTGTTTTTGTTCAGCAGTTATTATTAATTGATCTTAAAGTATTTCGTATATCTGTGCACAGTACAATGCCCCTTAGTTCTTCCAGTGCTGCGTTACAGTTGATTTTCAGTAGGTATCTACTGAAAATCAATGGGTTATGTCAATAAATTTCCGATACCGAAGAGCCTGAAATCAATCTTTATGAGTCCACTTCACGTTGGTCAATATAATTCTGTGCCAATGGTATTGGCTTATGGCTCTGTTCCACGTTAGCCAATATATGAACCAATACTATTAGCTAACATATAGAACGGGGGGTTGGCACGAGATCCGTCCGATCCGGCTTTTCAACGCCAGTTCAAAGGGTGTAGGCGAAAATTATTTTCACCGCATCCACACGTTCGCCAAGCGTTTAGTTTGCAACGATCTGTTAAACCTATTCTACACGGTCGGGTCAACCGCCGAACCACTGTCACTATGCTTGAGTCAACCAAACTGCACGTCGTTTCTACACGATCGCGTGGTTGGAAACAACTTCAGTTTTAACGTGAGCGGCGAGTAATATTCACGTCGATGGCACCCATTTTAAATACGCAAAAAGTCGAGTGACTTTAGCTCGTCTATGAGCAAGAAAAGAAATTGGGTGAAACAATGGTTAAAAGAAAAACAAAGGCTAGATAATTTATATCTTTCATTTGAGTTCGATTTAGACGATTTTCATAACTACCTTAGAATGGACCATGAGACTTTCTATGAACTATTAGAGATAGGGCGACCAGTAATTGAAAAAAAAGATACTACATATTATGCGAAAAGCAGTGAGTGCTGAGGAGCGTCTCATAGCAACATTAAGTTACTTAGCCATTGGAAGGAGTTAAAAGGATAACGTCTCATCAATTTCTGTCAGTAATTATTCCAAAAACATGCTGAGCCATCTACAAGGCTTTAACGAAAACTATCAAGGTCTGTTTGACACATTTATTAACATTTTTTTAGGAATAGTAAATAACATTTCTTACTCATATTATTAACAAAATTAAATCTTACTGAAAAGATTTAATTTTGTTAATAATATGAGTAAGAAATTTTATTTAGTATTCCTAAAAAATTTCTTACTCATATTATTAACAAAATAGGCATTTTCCAGCACTGAATCAACAATTTAACACTTCTTACTAGCTTTTCACGGCGGCTCCACCCGAGCAATACGTATAAAAAAATTTTTGCCCGATTTCCTAAATATTTTCAGCTAGAAAATGAATGAATGAATGATGAAGAAGAAGACTCATATAGTGAGCTATCCGGGTGGTAAAATTTTATAAAAATCGATCCAGCCGTTTTGAAGATTATCCGACGAAAACAGGCAGACAGCCCCAAAAAAATTAAAATCTGGTTTTTAGGCATATAACTATCATTTTGACATTACGAACAGACATTTCAATTTCATTTATTTGTATTGATTAAAATGTAATACTTTTTTTCATAGTAAATCAACATTTCTATAACTATTCTTATTATTTAAATTATATAATAAAATTAGATATTTTTCAGAAAATTAACAACTTTTTTTATTAAAGATTACTTCTGAACTCCTTAACTTAACATTTTATTAAAGTTTTTTAATCATTAAATATTCTTTTAATATAGATGCAGGGCCCTTGTGTACAATAGTGGAACTTTGGTCTGTTGGAGATGGAATAGATAGTTCCTCAGATGAAGGAGGCGAATTCATGTTATGCTGGCTCTGTGTTGTATGAGATGTTTGGATAATGTGGGGTGAAGATGATGGATGATGACATGAGTGAGATGCCTGAATGATAGTATTGTTATAGTCTGTAGGAGAAGAACATTGATAGACCACAGTGCTGGGTGGTGTACTGATGGTGGTCTGTATAGTTTGAAACGAAGATACACAAGGAGTTAACTCATATTCTTGGGTGATTTGAGGTGAGCGAGATGATTGAGTGACTTGAGGCGAAGGTGATCGATGAGAAGATGTAAAAGATGCTTGGATAAAGGTTGGTGAAGGTGAGGGATTGATTGTTCGAGACGAGAGATGCTGCTGCATGGCCTGAGCTGGAGCATTTCGATAAAGGAAATGAGGTGATTGAATGTCTTGAGGTGTGGTACATGGTAGAATGAACTGAGGTTGGGATAATGATTCTTTATATTGTGGTGAATATGATTGAAAAAAATGAGGTGATGAAAGTGACGAGGATGATTGGCGCCTGGAACTACTTGAAAGGTATGAGTAAGACCTAGATGGAGTTTCTATTTTAGAATCGAAATTTAGATTCCCTGTTTTCGCTAGGAATAATACCTCTGCGATTAATTTTTCTGCTACTTGACGTTGGAAGGTGTTCACTTGTTCTAGTTGTTCGCTTACGTAAATGCCAAACGAGTTCGAAGGTTGGCTTTTCGATTGTTGTAATAGTTCCTGAGCAGTTTCAATCAATTTTTCTTTTCTTTTTTCTAATGTGCGGTAATTATACCTAGTTTTTTTCTTGTGGCTCTCTTCTGATGCCTGCTCGCTATTTTTTGATGCCTAAAAGAATAATATTATCTTTATTACAGATTCACAAGATGAATGGAGAACATAATCGTAATTGTGTAGGTGCAATGGACGGCCTTCATATTATATTAATACAAAAACCAGATAACAGTGCATCACTATTTTATAATTACAAGGGAACATTAAGTGTTTTGTTATTTGCCATCGTTAATACAAACTATGAGCTTATATATATTCATACTGGCTCAAATGGTAGTAGGTATGTCGGATGGCGGAATTTTGAAAAAAACAAAATTTTTTGAAAAGTTTTCTTATGACAAGCTGATGATGCTTCAGGGCTATTTACTCCCAGGAACAGATATGACAGTTCCCTATGTCTTTTTAGGCGATAGTGCTTTTGGACTTGAGAAACATATTATAAAACCATTCCCAGACAAAAATATTTCAAAAGAGAAAAAATATTTAATTATAGACTATCTCGAGCTCAGTGAATTGCCGAAAGCGCTTTTGGTATTTTCGCTTCACGTTTTCGAATATTTAGGCAACCGATTAATTTAAAAATAGAAAATGTGGATGCGGTTGTTTTGGCAAGCTGCGTATTGCATAATTTTTTGAAAAGAAAATTTAAAAATTATTTGATCCTTTTAAGTGTTGACTGCGTAGATGTACAAAATTTTACATTTAGACCTGGTGATTGGCGTCAAATAGCTCCATTGACATCATTTGAGAGAATTAGCAAGAGACATGCGAGTGATGGAAATCATATCAGAAATATCTTAACAGAATATTTCAAGGGTGTTGGTAAAGTATTTTAACGCGTTACCAGCCGGCGGGCAGAAGCCAGGTCCGTAGCTGGTAACCGTTAGGGTTATATTGAAACACGCAGACTGATTCAACTGAGAATATATTTACAATTTTCACCTATCTTATATACCATTTATTAGTCATGCAAGTAAAGCTAACACTAATGTGTACAATAATCATTTACACCAATCAGTGACAAGTAAACAAAAATCTAACATTTACGAATGATTTCTTGGAAATCTGTTCGCAAGTATAAAAGTAGTGCCACGTATAAAAAGCAGAGGGAAACTTCGCGTGTCACCAGTGCGCAGCAGTCGCTCGCGCTCCGCACTATCGCCGACGCCCCTCGACGCTTCGTGCGGAACAGGACGATCTCCAGGGACCTGTGCATGGAGAGCTTGGACGACTTCGTGAGACGCATGAGCACCAACTTGTTCGTGCGCGCCGACGGATCGCACGCCCGCCATCTGCGGGAGCTTGCGCCTTACCATCGGCGACCGCCGGACAGGATGGCCTTGCCGCGAGACCTCGTCTCCGTGGCAACCCCCACCGGACCTACGTCAGAGGAAGCGTTGATCGCTTCCTCTGACGCTGGCTGACGGGCGCTCCCCGGGAAACTCTTCCCGAGGAGCGCGACCTCGCCAAGCGCAAGAGGGACTCATCGGACACGACCCAAGCGCTGCTGGCACGCTGGTCACCCGCAGGGACTCACCCGTGCGGGCTGGACCTCGCTAGCTGCGCTACCCACCGGCTCTGACGACCCGGACTGACCAACGGGCCCGCACGGGCCCACCTCAGTGACCCGCCTGTATTAGCAAGCGGCGACGACCACCACCAAGACAGGCCCACGGCCTGGTCTGGTTACCCCGAGACCCCGTACGGGTCTACGAGAAGAACCCCTGATGCGCGTCACCAGTTTGAAAGTTGATGTCGTCGTGGCTAGACGTATGATGCTCCGTTCGATCGCCTTCGCGCGTCGCTTGGTTTCGGTGCGGCTAGTTGTACGATGCTCCGTTCGATTCCAGGTTCCTCGTAAAATTATACGTTGCCTGTGCGTATATACATACGCCACATCACTCCCGCCTAAGCGAAGCGTACGTTTTGTTTCACCGCGCGGCCGGATCTGGTGACGTACGAATTTCGCGGTAAAGGTGATGACTGTGATGAGGCTGTCCGCATTGGTATGGGTGATGTGTCCGGGGCTGGCGTGTTTGTTAATGTAGTGTCGTTGTGTCTGGCGAGTCTTCCTCGTTGAGTAGATGGGCTGGCTTCAATCTGTCGATTGAAATTACTGCGGTGCGAAGCGGAAGTTGCAGTGTGAAGTGCTTGCCGTCGGTACTGCGTTGAAGTACTTGATATGGTCCGTTGTACGGTGGTACGAGAGGTCTGCGCACAATGTCGTTGCGCACAAACACATGCGTACATGTCCCGAGGTCTTTGTGTATGAATGTGTTTGACCTTGACGCTTGCCTTGTTGATGTTGGTGATAATGACGACATTGTTTCAGTCAGCTGACGGACAAATTCCGCATCTTCAAGTTTCAGCTTGGTAGGCGCGAAGAAATCACATGGGACGCGTAACGTAGATCCGTATGTCATCAGGGCCGGGCTGACGGTTGAGTCTTCACGTAGGGCGGTGCGCAGTCCTAGTAATACTATAGGTAATTCATTGATCCATCTGTTATCGGTTGCTCTTGCCATCAGTGCCACTTTCAGAGATTGATGCCATCGTTCGATTTTTCCATTAGCTTGCGGGTGAAATGCAGTAGTACGTATTCGAATGACGCCTATTTTCTTCATTAAAGCTTGAAATAAAGACGATTCGAACTGTCTCCCTTGGTCTGTAGTAAGTCGTAGAGAACATCCAAACCGCGATATCCATCCCTCGTACACGGCCTTCGCGACCGTTTCGGCGGTAACGTTACGAGTAGGTATTACCTCTGGCCAGTTAGTGCAGCGGTCAATCATAGTAACTAAGTATCTATAGTCATCTGATGGTGGGAGTGGCCCAACTATGTCCACGTGCAGGTGTTCAGAACGAGACGATTGTTGAAACTCACCGAGCGGGCTAATGACGTGTCGATGAACTTTCACTCGTTGACAGCTGATGCACGCCTTGGTCCATATACTTACGTCTTTGTTTATAGATGGGCAGAAAAACTTTGTCGTCATTATTCTTCTTGTTGTACGAACGCCGGGGTGACTTAGTTCGTGTTGTGCTTTGAAGGCTGCGACACGATAAGGCAATGGTAGGTATGGTCGAATGTTCGCTGTCGATGTTTCGCACCAAATAGGCCGTTTGACTCCCGGTAGGTTTACGAAGGAAACTTTTTAGGAAAACCTCAGTCTGGGGTTATTCATGCAAACACGTAGCTCGGCGTCCGTTTCTTGTTCTTGAGATAACTTATCGTAGTCCATCGCTGCGTTGAGTAGTTCGATTTCTGCGATACGTGATAACGCGTCAGCGGCTTCGTTCTTATCACCGTGAATCTATTTGATGTTAGTGCAGTATTGGCTTATGAAATGCAATTGTCGTTCTCGACGCGGTGTGTCAGTGCTACTCGGCGTTCTTGTTAGAACGTACGTCAATGGTTTGTGATCCGTACATATGGTGAGTTCGTTGCCCTCTATCAGTCGGCGTAGGTTTTTAACAGCTGTATACATTGCTAGAAGTTCGCAATCGTATACACTGTATCTTCTCTGCGTCTCGCTCATTGTTTTTGAGTAAAAGGCGAGTGGTTTCCACACGTTGTCTATTTTTTGTTGTAGGACTGCGCCGAGGCTAGTGTCAGACGCGTCGGTGAGTAAGCATAACGGAGCGTTAGGTATCGGGTGCGATAATATAGTAGCCTCGAGAATGCTTTGTCGGCATTGTTTGAAGGCTGTTTCAGCTTCATGTGTCCATTGTATAGGTGTTTTGTCGTTTTTCTTGCTATTGTGTAGATACTTGTTTAGTAAATTTTGGTGTTCGGCTTAATAGGGTAAGCAGCTACGGTAGAAGTTGATCATGCCTAAAAATCTTCTTAACTCCTGCACTGTAGTGGGTTTGGGAAACGTAAGTATGGCTTGAATGCGTTCTTCTGTGGGTTTGATCCCGTCCGGTGTACCTTCATAACCGAGAAACTGTATCTTGACTTTGCCGAACTCACATTTATCGATGTTTAGAGTGACGCCGTAGTTGTCGAGTCGTTCGAGAACTTTTTGTAAGTGACGCTTGTGATCCTCTGGGTTCTCTGAGTGCACTAGTAAGTCATCGACGAAACAGAATACGTTGTCGTCGAGCCCTCGTAGTACTTCGTGCATGAAACGTTGAAATGTTTTGCCGGAATTGCGTAAGCCGAACGTCATACAGTTGAACTCGAAGAGGCCGAAGGGGGTTATTATGGCAGTCTTCGCAGCATCTTCTTTTTCAATAGGTATCCAGAAGTACGCCATTTTGAGATCTAGTTTAGAAAAGATCTTTTTTCCATGTAGCTGGTACGTAAAATCTTGAATTCTCGGAATAGGGTAGCGATCGGGTACTGTAACGGCGTTCAATCTTCTATAGTCGCCACACACGCGTAGCAAACCATCCTTTTTCTTAACGATGTGAAGCGGGCTGGCCCATGGACTGTTTGACGGTTTACAGATTCCTATCTCCATCATTTTCTCAAATTCTAGCTTCGCAGCTTTGTATTTATCGGGCGGCAGCGGGCGCGGCCTTGAATAGGCCAACCAGGCCTGTTGTTTCTATGCGATGAGTTACGTTGTGCTTAGTCGGAGTTTTGAGTGACATGGGTCGCAGTACGTCAGGATATTCTTTCAAGATGTCGTGATAGGGGTGATAGTGGCTGATAACGTATACGGCTTCCTCGGTGCTATGTATTTTGATGGTGTGAACGCTATGGTCGGTAATGTGGTCGATGAGTTTTCTTTGATGTAGATCGACAAGTAATTTGTGCTTCGCTAAGAAATCTGCGCCTAGTATTGATGTTTTCTCGTCGGCCACGGTAAATGTCCATTTAAAGCTTCTGCGTAGACCTAGGTTGAGTTCGAGTGTGCGCTCACCGTAGGTACTCTGTACCGTTCGCAGCAAATAGTTTGTAGGTAATCTCAATCGGCTTCACGTGTTTCTTATTTATTATTAGGAAATAAGAAACCCGTGCAACGGCACCCGTGTCGACTAGAAACTTCTCTCTGTTGTTAAGATCGATAACGCAGAGGCGGTAGCTTGGTTTGCTAACATCGACGCCCGCCATAGTCGATGTATTGTCTAGTTTTCCTGCTTCTTTTTTGCGCACGGTGATTCGCATCTACGGGCTTCATCTCCATAGCGCAGGTGGTAATAACACAGCCAGTCGGGATCGCCGGGTTTGTGGTTTGAGTGGGCACGGTATCTCGAGTTCGATCGCGATCGGTTGTTGCTATGCGAACGAGTGGCGCCATAACGATACGACGCATGTTGTTGATTGGTTCGAATCTCGGCGATCTTCAGAGTTAGTTTTTCTATTTGTTTATATAATAGGTCGAACTGTAGATTTTCTGTAGTTGGGCAATGTAAACACGACGGGCTTGATGTGTGCGCCGGCGTAGAGGTTGTAGTGTGAACTGCGGCGACTGTTGTGGGTTCGAAATGTTCAACCATTTTGTCGGCCATCACAGCTAAACATTCTAGCGACGATTCGGTGTTCACGGAGAGTACGGCGCGGACTTGTGCGGGTAATTGATTGAGCCACATAACTTTTACAGCTTCGTCAGTTAGTAATTTACCGCTCAAATCGCGCATCTTACGTAATAACTGGCTAGGTTTCATGTCGCCCAGTTCTAGGCCGCTGAGTAATTTCTGTAGCTGACGATGGTCTGATTCTTGGTACGTCGATATCAGTCTGTTCTTTAGCGTAATGTACTTGTTGGTCGATGGCGGGTTTAATATGATGTCGCCGATTTGTTCGAGGTCGCTACAGCCTAGCAACGGGACGACGAGGTTGAATTTCTGTTCTTCTCCCATCTTGCTGGCGGCGACGGCGGCTTCAAACTGTGCGAACCACAGTCGTGGGTTTTGACGCCAGAATGGTGGTAGACGTGCAGGCAGTGAGATTGTAGCGACATTACCGTAGAGAGGGGTCGTTACTTGCTTGTCGGTGAATTCTTCAGCTTTTTCTTGTGCCATGACGATAAGGTAGCGTGTTCGTACGTCTAGATTTGGCCGAAAACCAACAGATGTTCGGTGTCGGTTCAGTGAACCGATATTACAATATCACTAGAACGGTGAGAGGTCAGGGGTCACCAATTTAACGCGTTACCAGCCGGCGGGCAGAAGCCAGGTCCGTAGCTGGTAACCGTTAGGGTTATATTGAAATACGCAGACTGATTCAACTGAGAATATATTTACAATTTTTCACCTATCTTATATCCCATTTATTAGTCATGCAAGTAACGCTAACACTAATGTGTACAATAATCATTTACACCAATCAGTGACAAGTAAACAAAAATCTAACATTTACGAATGATTTCTTGGAAATCTGTTCGCGAGTATAATAATTAAATTTAAAATTTAAAACACCCCCGACACACTATTCATTTGATACCCATATTGAAAAATTTTTATTTGTGAAAATATGTAATTTTGTGGTGACGGCCATCTTGGATTTGAAATTTATCATAGTGTATAGTATTCTACTAGTCAAGCCCTTTCATTTGATACCCATATTGAGGGAGTTGTGAAAAATATGTAATCCGCCATCTTGTGGCGGCGGCCATCTTGGAACGATTTTTATCAAACGTAGCTAAGAACACTCCCGACTAATTCACCTTTCAAACAAAAAAAACAAAATTAAAATCGGTTCATCCGTTCGGGAGCTACGATGCCACAGACAGACACACACACACACACACACACACACACACACACACACACAGACACGTCAAACTTATAACACCCCGTCGTTTTTGCGTCGGGGGTTAAAAATAGTGCCACGTATAAAAAGCAGAGGGAATCTTCGCGCGTCACCAGTTTGAAAGTTGATATCGTCGCGGCTAGACGTATGATGCTCCGTTCGATCGCCTTCGCGCGTCGCTTGGTTTCGGCGCGGCTAATTGTACGATGCTCCGTTCTATTCCAGGTTCCTCGTAAAGTTATACGTTGCCTGTGCGTATATACATACGCCACAGTATCATTTCAAGACAAAATGGTTGACTTACAAGTACCTAACTAATTAGAAAATAAAATTGGCCTACATACTTTCGAACTGTTTTAATTCACTTTCTACTACCTATTATCAATTAAAAAGTTAAAACAATCTTTTAGCGATTGCGAATTCTTATGGTTCTTACTGTGTACCTAATTTATAAAAGTAATTTTAATTTACTTTTTTAATGACATTGTCAGTTGTCTGTTGAACGAACTATTGAAATAGCCTGTGTGGAATTGTCTCGGTTTATTGTATTGAGTGTATATATGCCTCCTTCAGCTTTATACGGATATGATTGTTTTGAAAGGGTTATGGATGAGATTCTATATAAAATTTCAAAAATTATTAAGAGTATTATTATTTGTGGTGATTTGACTAAAAAATGTGAATTCACTAGAAGATAGCAGTCTTTGTACGAAATTAAAATCATTGTTTCAATCATATAATCTGAAGAATTTATTCTTAGAGCCCACAAAAATAACTGCGACTACTGCCACATGCTTAGATAATATATTTACAGATATTATAGTTGATAACAAACAAAGTATTAGTCAATTAGATTCAGACCACTGTGGCTACAAATCACTTTTTTGGATTATATATTATATTAGATTATATACATGTGGCAAAGCGAAATATTGTTGACATACCGAAAACTGCAAATCGTTATGAGAGTTTTAGAAATAAACTTGCTTTTAATCTTCCATTGTTAAACAATGATGGTGACCCAAATTTATTATATAACAAAGCTGCTATGTCTCGATATCTCAGCTCAAAGATTAAAAGTAGTCATGATAAGATGAAGATCACTTGGAGTATTATTAATAGTGAGACTGAGAAATACAAATATGGAAATACAGAATTTTGTTTGAATGTTAATAATACCACCACTATCACATCAGATCTAGAGGCAACCACAGAATTTGAAAAATTTCACGTAATTTCCAGTCATTTCTACTAAATCTTTAAACCCATCGCCCACTGCTGCTGAATCCCTTCTAAATGAAAATGTTACCAAATGTGACAGTGATTTTAAATTTCAGTATGTTAGCCCCTCCGACATTATAATCTATTATTACTTTAGCAGCATTCAGACTAGCTTTAATTTTTAATAAATGCGTAGATTTTGGAGTATTTCTTGATTTAATGAAGAATAGTAAAATAATACCTCTCTTTAAAGCAGGTAACACATCAGAACCAACCAATTTGAGACCTATTTCTGTGTTACCTAAGTAAGTATAGCAAATTTTTTTGAAAAGATTATTTTTAATCAATTGCTGGCTTTCTTTTAATAATAACGAATTACTTCATAATAAAAAAATTGGTTTTATAAGGTGTCGCTCCACTACTGACTCCGGTGTTGAGCTTGTAAAACATATTTTTGACGCCTGAAAGAAATCACGAGATGCGCTAGGTATTTTCTGTGATTAGTCTTAGGCTTTTGACTGTGTGCTTTATGAAACATTAATCAGGAAATTACATCACTATGGAGTCAAGAATTCAGCACTGAATCTTCTTAGATCCTATTTGAGTAACAGGACTCAGAAAGTTAATGTTAATGGTAAGCGATCTCCGGGGTATGTGGTTAAAATTGGTCCTCAATCCTCGGCCCGTTTTTATTTTTAATTTATATTAATGACTTATCCCACCTCTTGTGGGATAAACATGAGATAGTACTGTTTGCGGATGATACCTCACTATTATTTAAATTAAAACGCCAAGAAACTGTTCTGGACAATGTAAACATTGCTATCTCTAAAGTAGTTCACAGGTTTGATGTTAACAACCTATTTTTAATTGGGGGAAAGACCAAATGTATCTGATTTTAACCCCAAATGTCAAACAAGTGAAGACATCTATAAAAATTAAGGACGACGTGTTATACCTTGTTGATACCACCCAATGTCTAGGGATTACACTAGATTCAAAGCTGCAGTGGGGCCCACAAATTAGTAAGTTGTCGAATATGCTCAGCTCTGCAACCTACGCAGTCAGAAAAATTCGCCAACTTACTGACATAGATACCGCTAGGCTAGTTTATCATAGCTACTTTCACAGTGTAATGTCGTATGGTATTCTATTGTGGTGGAATGCTTCCGACATTCACGACGTTTCGTACTGCAGAAAAGGGCTATTCTAACAATTTACAACATAAAAACAAGGGATATATTAAGAAATAAAATTAAGTAAATAAATACACTGACGGACTCATAAACTGCATCAAAGTTCAGGATTACCTTCGAATTAATATTATTACGTGCTGGGTTCGACGGATAAGAATATAAAACAATATTACCGACTAAAACGTTTTATTCTATAACACAATTAAATTTAAAACAGCAAACACTATACTACACTTTTCCACTGTAACTGCTTCAAACTCCGTAGTATTTTCGCTTCCGTTCGCTTCGATGAAAACTTGACCGCTTACGATTGTAAAGTTACTCGGCGAGCGCTGGCCTTCCCCTTTTATACGTGGTTAAAGCGTTTCCGGAGTTTTCTAGAAAACGTCATACACCGTACGCAATTACAATACGAAGATTCGAGACTGTGCCAGCGTTCTCTACTTTACTCGTACCGACAACTACGTAGTTCCGTAAGATGTCAATAGATGGTGCTTTAATAAATTATTAGACGGAACTGCTGAGTCTTCCCACAGTGCCGTCAGATGCCACTAGCCGTAACACTGCCCCCCTCTTAGACATGTTCGTCCCGAACATTGTTGGATCCGTAGTAGCGTGCCAATCGATCCACATGAACGATCCTGTCCGATGTACCTCGTGGTCTATTCTAGATCCGGTAGGTGACGTCATTCATCTTAGTGACTATGCGATAGTGTCCATCCCATTTTGCCTGCAACTTAGGAGATTTTCCTTTTCCTTTTCGCTGCGTACCGGATTATGTAACCACACCAGCGATCCCTCCTCGAAGCCTTTATTGTTCGCCTTCCGATCGTAACGGGTCTTCATCCTCTCAGACATCTGCTGACCGGTCTGTTTGATTTGCTCGTATACATCATTCATCCTGTTGCGCAAATCATTCGCATAATCTGTTATGCTGCGTGGAGATTCAGGTGGGATGCCGGTGATCAAGTCTGCAGGTAATCGTAGTTCTCTTCCGAAGTTAGCGAAAGCAGGTGTTATTGATGTGCTTTCGTGAACGGCACTACGGTATGATAGGAGAAACGGTTGAATGTGTTTGTCCCAATCTCTTTGTTTGCTTTCTACGACTTTCACCAGATATCTTTCCAGAGACTGGTTAAATCGCTCAACCATACCGTCTGATTGCGGATGATAAGCAGTCGTCCTCGTTTTGTGGGTACCCATCACACGACATGTCTCCTTAAATACTTCAGACTCGAAGTTCCGACCTTGGTCACTGTGGATCTCTAAGGGCACCCCGAAACGACAAAAGACTTCGTGGACTAGCTTCTCAGCCACCGTAGATGCCTCTTGATTGGGATTTGCAAACACTTCCGGCCACTTTGTGAAGTAATCCATGACTACCAAGAAGTGCTTGTTCCCACGTTGGCTTTCAGGAAACGGTCCGGCAACATCTAATGCTATACGTTCCCACGGGGCTCCAACATTGTACACCTATAATGCACCCCTTCTGCGAGTGTGTGGTCCCTTCACGGCAGCACAACTCGTGCATCTGCGGCACCATTCCTCAACGTCTTCTCGACAGTGGATCCAATAAAATCGTTCCCGGATCTTAATCAGAGTTCTCTTAACTCCCATGTGACCACCCGAATTCCTATTATGATAGAGTTGTAAAACTTCCGGTACGTTGAGCTTTCGCACGACCATTTGCAGGTGACACTTGTCACCTCGAGCATTATCCCATTTACGGCACAGAACTCCATCCTGGATAACCAAGCTTTCCCACTGTGCCCAGTCACTCTTGGTGATAGAGTTCATTGCCGCAACTTCACTCCAGTGAGGTCTCGAAGCACCTGTTTTCTTCCATTCGAGGATGGGTCTTATGTCTTTGTCCTCTTGTTGCGTTCTCTGCAGAGTTTCCTTCCAGTCTTCGCTAAGATCCAACCTCAACATCCTCACTAGTCCTTCCTGCTTGGCCTCTTGCCTGGCACAGTGCTAACACTGGTCGGGACACGGTCCACGTGACAGGGCATCTGCATTACCATGTGACTTGCCACTGCAATGCTGTATTTAAAAGTCAAATTCCTGAAGTTGTTCAATCCATCTTGCTACCTGTCCTTCTGGGTCTTTAAACTGTAGTAGCCATTTCAATGCAGCGTGGTCAGTTCGCAGGTGAAATTTCCGCCACAACAAATATTTGCTGAAGTACTGCAATGTTTTTACGACAGCTAGAAGTTCCCTTCGCGTGACACAGTAGTTCCTTTCAGGTTTGCATAGGGCCTTGCTGAAGTACGCTATTACAACCTCATGCTCTCCTTTACGTTGAGAAAACACGTCACCAATACCGGTGTTACTGGCATCTGTATCTACAACAAATTCATGTTCATTGTTGGGATAGCCTAGGATCGGAGAATTAGACAGATATTCCTTCAGCTTCTGAAATGCGACGTCACAGCTCTAATTCCAGCAGAACTTTATCTTGTCCTCGGTGAGCTTATGCAGAGGCCGGGCGATGTCAGCAAAGTTCCTTACAAACCGTCGATAGTAGGAGCGCAAACCAAGAAATGCCCTGACTTGTGTCTTGTTCTCCGGAACTGGCCAGTCCTTGATAGCCATGATCTTATCCGGGTCCGTTTGGATGCCTTTTTCGGAGACTACGTGTCCTAAGAAGTTCACTTGTCGCCTGAACAATGCGCATTTCTTTGGACTTAACTTAAGGTTGGCTCCTCGAATCTTCGAAAGCACGCGTTCCAGGTTGCGAAGGTGATCCTCAAAGGTGCGTCCTACTATGATAATATCGTCCAAGTAGACCAGGCAGGCGTCTCAATCAATCCAGTAAGTACTCGTTCCATCAATCTCTCAAAAGTGGCAGGGGCATTACACAATCCAAAGGGCATGACATTGAATTGCCACAATCCTTTGCCTGTGGAGAATGCTGTCTTCTCCTTATCTCGAGGGTGTATCTCGACCTGCCAGTAGCCACATTTTAGGTCTAGAGTAGAAAACCACTTCATCCCCGTTAGTGTATCCAGAGTTTCGTCAATCCTTGGCAACGGGTAACTGTCTTTCTTTGTGATGTCGTTTAGCCGACGGTAGTCCACACAAAAGCGCATGCTGTCATCCTTCTTCTTCACCAAAACCACTGGTGAACACCAATTTGTTACGTGCTGGGTTCGACGGATAAGAATATAAAACAATATTACTGACTAAAACCGTTTTATTCTATCACACAATTAATTTTAAAACACAACAAACACTATACTACACTTTTCCACTGTAACTGCTTCAAACTTCGTAGTATTTTCGCTTCCGTTCGCTTCGATGAACACTTGACGGCTTACGATTGTAAACTGACTCTGCGAGCACTGGCCTTCCCCTTTTATACGTGGTTAAAGCGATTCCGGAGTTTTCTAGAAAACGTCATACACGGTACGTAACAGTACGAAGATTCGAGACTGTGCCAGCCTCCTCTCTACTTGACTCGTACCGACAACTACGTAGTTCAGTAAGATGTCAATAGATGGTGCTGTAATAAATTATTATAAGGGACTGCCAACTCTTCCCCACAGTGCCGTCAAATGGCACTAGCCGTACCAATATTTTTGATAAGTATGCAAACTTTTTAGACTAAACTAAATGAAAATGTCGAGACTGTCCATTAATCATAAAATTTAAACAAAATTTTAAAATAGAACTGCTTTATAAGACAAAATTATAGTTGGGAAAATAAAATTTATGCATAGTCTCAAATTCGTGTGTTATTAAAGTTTAAAATTAATTCGTTTTTGTTTTTTTTATCATTTGCGATTTAAATTATTATAACCAATAGTATTGATTATCTTTTAAACTCAACAAAAGTTTCGTACCCATAAATATGGATACTTCGTCCGAACAAGCCGCACAAATTGTAGCATTGCTGCGGTGAGGCTTGGATCAACGAACGATTGCTAGAAATTTAAATTTAAACCAACCCAACCAGGTTTCCAGAGTATACCGAAGGTTTGTAGAGACAGGTTCTTACAAAAGGAGATCCGGTACCGGCACAACTCGAGCAATCACCCGTCGTGACAACCGATTTATTGTTTCAACTTCCCTAAGAAATCGTTTCCTCAGGTCAGTAAACATCAAAACAGAGCTGAATGAAGTGCGTGGAGTAAACGTGAGTGCACAAACAATAAGAAGGAGGCTTAAGGAAGCGGCAATCACCCCTTTTAGACCAGCAAATGGTCCAAAGCTGTCTGCAGCTCAAAGACAAGCTCGTTTAAGATTCGCGCGTGAACATCTTAATTGGACTGAAGAGCAATGGGCCTCCATATTGTTCACCGATGAGTGTAGGACATGTTTTAATGGTGCAGACGGTCGCAGAAGAGTCTATCGTCAATGTGGGGAGAGATATGCTCATAGTTGCATTGAGGAGCGTGTTCCTTTTGGAGGCGGTTCGTATATGGTGTGGGGTGGCATTTCGATGATCGGTCGAACGGAAATTGTGTTCATCGACATGGTTCGTCAAAACGGTAGAAGAGGTGGTTTAACGGCACAATGCTATATAACAGAGGTTTTAAAAGCTCACGTGGTACCTTACATGGACTTAATAGGCGAAAATTTTACTCTAATGCAAGATAATGCCCGACCCCATGCCGCTGCACAAGTTCGACAATATTGCGAAGAGGTTGGGATACATGATACCATGAATTGGCCAGCACGCAGCCCGGATCGTAATCCCATTGAGCATGTCTAGGACAGTTTAAAAAAAGCTGTATATGCGAGAAATCCTGTGCCCACAACAGTG
Source organism: Catocala nupta (assembly GCA_963675205.1). Classification (NCBI taxonomy): domain Eukaryota; kingdom Metazoa; phylum Arthropoda; class Insecta; order Lepidoptera; family Erebidae; genus Catocala; species Catocala nupta. Next base: position 20,086,009 of record OY776081.1, read on the forward strand.
GCAGCACTAAGAACAGCGATTTCACAAGAATGGAACAATATTCCGCAAGACCGTTTAATAACTCTAATCAGATCTATGCGGTGCCGATTAGAATCTGTAATCACGTGCCCTTATTACAGATTCTAATCGCCTTATTAAAAGAACACACCTTACTAAAAAGAAAAATAACCTGTGCTTAGATTTTTTTTATTGTAAAAACTATTTTTTCAGTAAACCAACCAAAACCAATATTTGTTACATTTATGGTTTTTGTTCAAAAAAATTTAATGGTCCTTTCCAGTATACAAACATACACTTAAGGATATGATACTACGCTGTTAAGAAGATAACGAACCAAACTATAGGTTTCAATATAAATTTGTATAAAAAGTTTGAATACTTGGTTAAAATATTTATTTAAAAGGCGTCTTGAACATTGATGCAGTTTATGAGTCCGTCAGTGTATATTAACAGTAGCCAGACAATACATACCTACCTATATGAAAATTTAATTTATGGATAAGGAACATTGATTTATACTATAATAAGTAAAGCGACATACATAATATACCTAAATACAAGAAACAAAAACAGACTACTACTCCCGGATTCAAAAAATTAATAAGTCCTTTATGTGTGCGCTTTTACAATAAACTCCCAAGTGACATTCAAAATCTAAGTTATAATAAATTTAAAATAGTTGTAAAACGTAAATTATATTCGAAAGGTTATTACTCAGTCAATGAATATATAGAAGATAAAAATGCTTGGGATTGAGTTGCTTCCACTCACAGGTTATTTCTAATCATATTAATAAGTTAACTGTAATATGAGTTGCTGTGACTATTATTTCATTTGTTATTAATATGTATCGTAGATTTAACAAATTTTTACTTTTTAAATCTTATTGAAATAAATAACTGTAACAACTACACACAGCAGCTCATATAAGGAAAATAATATAACATTGAATTGTATTGATGTAAACATTTGGCGACTGAAAAGAGTGGCCATGAGTTTCTTGCCTGTTTCTTCTCATGAAAGGTCTACTCCTCGAACAGGCTTTTTTCAATGCAAAATTTTTATTTCCTTATATTTATTTTTATTAATATAATAGTGAATTGACGTGTCCAAGAATTGCTTGCACATTTTTATGGAAATAAAGATTTTTGACTTTGACTTCGACTTAACTTACTTCATCACTAGCGAGTGTTTCCACTCCGGTTATACACTGTTCATCTTTGCTCTCTAAAAAAGTGAGTAAGTTATAGTACCACAAATTAGGTACATGCACATCACTAGCTCCGGAACCTGTTCGTTTTGAATCTTTGACCTGAAAATATATAAACATAATGTGTAATCTTGACAATACTAGTTTTTAGAGTTCGAAAAAACTCTTATACAATAACTTTGTCCGTCCGTCTGTCTGTTATACAACTTTCAACTCAAGAACCGTAAGAGTAGTTTTAGGCCAATTTCAATATTACCTGCTATTAGTAAAATATTTGAGAAGCTTATATTACGGCGATTAGAGAGCCACTTTACTCTAAACAATTTATTTCATGCTGATCAATATGCTTTTAGGAAGAGCTTTGTCCGTCCGTCTGTCTGTTATACAGCTTTCAACTCAAGAACCGTAAGAGCTAGAGACTCGCGGTCAGCGCCATTCGACTCAGCATAGTCGATATTCCCCCTGAAATGACTAGGACCTTTGACCTCTGACCTTAAGGTCACGTGAACTACAACGTGGCATCACGTGACCTTTGCATATTACTTGAACCACTTTTTCAAACTCTAAGATTTACGGCAATTCATTGCCGTTTCTCACTTGTAATTTTGTTATCTACCTACTTTATTTTAGTCTGTGTCTGAAATAAAATAGTCAATACATTATATTATGTATATCAATTTATTTTCATAATAATATACAACATCGTTAGTTACATAATAATACATTGCTGACTACAGTTTTCTTTTCGAAGCTTGCTTTTTTATTTCTTACTGATTTTTTGTGTACTTTACACCATGTATGTACATAAAAATTCAGTAGAAATTCATCTGATATAGAACTAATTGGCGAGATTAGCTTTATACTTTTTTATCACGTAATAAAAAGGAACATCGCTGGCTGACGGCCACATTTGATGCAGTTTTTTAAGAAAATATAAGCGGAAGGAATTATTAAACTTATTTACTTCAACAAAAATAGAACTAATTATCCAGCGTATTCGTTATCCCACAGGACAAGGTCTAGGTATAGCCAAGCCGATGCCAGGTATCGGGGTGGCAAATTTTCAAAGTAACATTTGTGAACTACTGTCCATCTACCTAATAAAAAGATTGTCAATAAAAATCTTCATTTAATTTATATACCTACTTACATATATATACTAATATTATAAAGCTGAAGAGTTTGTTTGTTTGTTTGCTTGAACGCGCTAATCTCAGGAACTACTGGTTCGAATTGAAAAATTTTCTTAGTGTTAGATAGCCCATTTATCAAGGAAGGCTATATAACATCACGCTACTACCAATAGGAGCGGAACAGCAATGAAAAATGTTGCAAGAACGGGCAAAATTCTCTTATGTGAAGCAGACGAAGTTGCGCGAATAAGCTAGTTTATTATATAGGTACTATATAAAAATATTAATTTTACCTACCTTCTTCGCTTCCCTTTTGTAAGCGGTACGCATATGTTCTATGCGTTTTTTTGCGTCTTTGATATCTGCTGCAGGTTTAAGAAGTTTTAACTTGTCTGCCAGCAATTCCCATGCTTGAGCTTTTTTATTTTTATCCCTATAATCATCAGAACTTAAGTCCCACAAACAAGGATGATCTCTGTATAGTTCTAAAAATGCCGAAAATGTTGCACGCTCGCTCGCCATTTCGCGTCCACTTCACGCAACGCCCTGAGCAAAATGAATATGCGCGCGCGCGGTCGGGCAACAAGCAATAAGGCACAAGCTTCCACACGTTTAGTTTGCCAACTCAACGCCCTCTATTCGCCTTTTGTTGCGTGCGCAGCGTTGGCAATCAAGGTCGTTTGGATGTCAACTCAATTTGGTTGTCCAACCAACGACCACACGATAAATTTTGCCTTCAACTCAATCAAGTTCGACGTGACCTTAGTTGAGTTGGGCGGTTGACCCGACCGTGTAGAATAGGTCAAGTGGTCACACGCGGCACGCGTGTAGATACAGTACCTGTTTCTTTCGAAATATTTGACCGGGGTTACCAACTTATCGCCCCTTTCCCCAAATATATGTAAATCTATTTTATCACTATAAGCACCTTGCTGTTACGTTTTCTTTGTAAATTATCGATAACAGTATACATACATAAGTATAAACAAAACACCTGAAACGAGACAAACTTAACGATGTTTTAAATTGTGTAATTGGCTGGCCCAATAATTTGGCACTTATAAGTTACATTAGCAGACGTGAAAAGCTAGTTTCAGTGAACAATATCAGCGACCAATAGTTATTATACAATGTGGTGACGGTAGCCAGGTGTATCTGCACTCTTATTATTTGCTACATACGGTTTAACTGCCCTAACAGAGTACAATAAAACATTTAGAGTGTTGTATGCCTTTTGAAAATAAAAATGATTTGAAAAATAACAAATAAGCGTTGCCGCCTATCAAAGATCTATACATTGCTATTCTAAAATCTAAGAAATAAAACTAATTTTCGTATAATAAAAACCACTGGTAAAATGGCAGTATATTTTTAATAATAAATAATGTTTAAAAAAACATCCGTTCAAGCTCGACCCGATTTCGATAGACAGGTATGGTCCTGAAAACCTGCGGTGGTGATAAGCCACCATGTAGACCTCAGTAAAATACGCTAGATGTCTCTTTCATGTTTTACGAAAGAGACATAGGTTATATTAGTTAGTGCCTATGGGAATCGAACCTATAGGTACCTACCAGCCACCCACCATAAAATTATGGCGAATAGTTTGCTAAAGCCTATAATGCTTTAATTATATATAGATAGTATTTAATTTTATTGCTCATTAAATATACTCATTAAATATATAATATATTTTATTATTCGCATGTACTACTTAACTAATTTTATAACTTAAAACATTGCAAACTAATTTGAGATTTTAATAAATAATCTAAAGTTATATCACCCCCTGTTTCCGCTTGTTTTACATGGTATAGATTAGAAATGGAACGTAACTTTTTCATAGCTGACTGCGCCCTACCTACTCGATTCCCTTCCGAATCCTTGCCTCTGCATAGGAAACGAACTTAACTGAATGAAATCTAAAGCAAAACGGAACGCAGTCAGCAACGGGTAGCTTGCTAGTAGCAACTTGCGGCATTTTTTTTACAGGGCGGTTTTTGTTATAAATAGTGTACTAGTTTATATTGTCCTGCTACAGCGATTAATGTGCTAATTAAACATCTCCTATGATATATCACGTTTCGGTAAGTATTACAGAACACTTTATGTGTAGTTCAAGATTAAAATTTCAGTAACGCTTGTCTCGTTTCATGGGTGGTTTTTTCGCTCTCATTGTTCTGTTTGTATATATGTACCTTCGGCCTTTAGAATTGAGTAACGCTTTTGTTTATATGTTTTGTTATGTAAACCGTTTCCACTCTGGAAATTATATACTAGGTATTTTATTTTACGTTGTAGGTATGAGCACAATGGATATAAATAAGGAATATGAGGAAGATAATAAAACGCTCGATAAAAAGCAAATTGAGGCAGAGGAGAAGGAAGTAATGTTGAAAGCTGAAGAAGAGAATGCTAATCCAGCGGAATTAAAAGCTGACGACGGTCCAGTAAAGGCGGCTCTTTCTGGTGACCTGACCGAACAAGGCCGCGAAGTAAAACCAAAGTTTATACCTATTGGAGCTATCAAAATGCCCGGCTTCTTCACCAAGAACTCTGATAAAGATAAGTCAAAAGTAAGACTACATTTTATTACTACACAGTAAGACAATTTCAAGTTTCCTGAATCCCTCTATTAGCAAGACATTATTACAAATGGTATATTTGTTATTTATTTATTCTTTCATTACAGGATGAAGATGCAGTTATTGAGAAAGATACTGAGAATGAAAAGACTGATGAAAGCATTCAGGTGAAAGAACAACAATTCAATCTAATAAATAAAATGATGAAGTTCTTAAAACCAGATGATGGAGAAGGTGAGTAATATTTTAATAAAGACCTTAGTAATTTTTTTAGTTGATCTTTTATAATTTTCCTTTCATTTTGAATAGTTTTTATAGCAGTTTGTTTTGTATATTAATGCGTGTAAAACATTTTAGTACCTGTAGTTCCTTTATAAACTGAGGCAAATATTTCAAAAGTTTTTCTAGAGAAGTCCAAAGTACTTAAACTAGGAAGAACTACTAGAAACAGCAGTCATTGGTGCATATTTAAATTTGTCTCAAACACTGTAATAACATAATATTACAATAGAGTAATAATGTGTCCGTTTTAAAATAACACAAGCGAATTAATTGTGCATTAACACTTACACACCTTCAATACAAAGTGGAGAACTTTAGAAATGCTGGATTTCACTCAATATTATTCTTCCCTATCTAAAATGCAAGAACAAAAATTAAAACATCAACTAATTACAGATAACAAAGATGACCGTAAGAAATTAGGAGGTCTATTTAATATAAAATATCCAAAAGTTTTCCAAAAGCGATCTTCTAATAATGCTGAAGCTACCCTTGCTTCAATGGAGACATTGGATGACAAACTTGACACACCTAATGACGGCATGGAGACTGTGAAGTTGGAGACTCCTGTAAGTTGACTATCATACAATAATGACACTTGTCTAACTATGTACTTAATCTTTCAACAACAGATTTAAGACAGAGTTAAGTCATAATGAAATAAGCATTGTATCTGGCCTCTGGGAGTTTATTATTTGCCAATTAAACAAAAAAGTAATCAATAAAATAATTTATTTAATTGTTTACTTTATTGCCAGAAAATATAAAACTAACTGAGCTATTCAGACTATGTTGATAATGAGATATAGATAATATATATTCAAAAATTGTGCTTTATTACAATATTTGCTTTTTAAATTCAAAATTCTGTAAAATACATCCTCATCCTTTTTAATATGGAGAGCATTGTAATGTTCAATACTGTTTAATTTTACCTCAAAATAAAACATATATTTAATGTGATATTTAACATATCCATAAAAATATTGTTTTCCTCTATGTATCATAATTATTTAACTGTCTGGCTCAATATTCAGAGAAACTAGTTATCTTAACATATGTATATTCTGCAAGGCTTACGGCCACTCCTACCACTAACAAGTAAAATTTATCTGAAAGATAAATTGCATGCTGTCTCACTCATATTAGGTTAAAGAAGAGAGATGGCGAGACTTTTATCTTATAGACAAATTCTATCTGGAGGTGGTAGTACAAGCCCTTAATCTGTATTTTAATTATAAATACAAACAATGTCTTGGCAAAAAATGAATTAAATATGCCTATTTGATTACTCTTTGTAGTTTTAACAATGGACATTTGTTCTTCTTCATCAATATCAATAAAATAGATGTCCATTCAATAAAATTACAACAATTATTGTTGTTCAATGCATCAATATCCTGTTTTGAACAACTCATTGATAATGATATGAGACTGGCATTAATCATAGAGTTATATATTTTAGGAAATAGAAGAGGGTAAAGTGGCTACAAAATTACCTTTGAAAGAAAGGATCCGTCAAAAGAAATTTATCATTGGTAAGTTTATGAAAGGCTTTTGATTCATTGCATTTATTTATGTCAACATTTTTGATTTCTCGATCTGTCTGTTTATGTGCCTTATATTATAACTTTTTTTGTATATTTTTATGATTTCTTTAGTTACTTTTAAAAGATTTATGACTTGCGTCTTATTAAATGAATACACACTATTACTCAAAACAAGTATCTGTGCATCACGCAATTTTATATAGGCTGCGGCATCGAACTCGCGGCACTTTTAGCATTGATTGATCCTTGAATAGCAGTAATAAGATGTAGATACCAGTTAAATCACCTTGAGTAAACCACCGTACCATTCTTGAGTACAATTAAATACATTCAAAGCCTATTTTCTGGCGAGTTAACTTGTTACAATGGATCAGTCGCAAAATGTTCGTTCGTTCGTTCGGTCACAAAAGCAGAATTGCAGCAAAATGTTGCGATCTGTAGACATTTTGCAAAGTGGACATTCTGCGACTGAGTGGTTACGATCCTGGCATTACTCTCTAGCTTAATTCACTCTCGTCATATTGTACATAGACGCTTCTCGGGCTACTTAACCTGGTTTTACCCAGGATGCTTACTGATATGATCAGAGAATATTTATCAACATCTACCCCATCTGACTGCTCCTTTTACATTTAGGTCGTCCACTAACTAAAAGGACGTTAAGTGATATGGAATGCATATAGCTTAACGTCTTTTTAGTTAGCAGATAGCAGATTTGCGAGTCTGAAACGATTTACCAACAGTCCATTAGTCCATGAACATTTCGCCAATATGTCTTTACGTCAGTGAATGCTTAACCAAGAGAATGTTTTGACCAATAACTTTTCACCCAAAGAACATTTGGCGCATGGACTGTTCCCCAACAGAACGGTAGGTACGTCGGTGAGTGTTTAACCAACAGAATCTCTCAGGTGTTACCTACACCTGAGAGATTCTGTTGGTTAAAAATCTCAAAAATGAAAACCACAATTTACAAGAAATTAATATACATTTTACAAAAGAAAATAATACTGAAACAAAAAACATAAATGTAATCATAATTTTTTAGACTGAACTGTAAGTATCTACACCTCATCAACCTATCTAAAATATTATGGTTGCGTTGCAATGCACTGGCGTTGGCGCCTTAAATATACAAAATTACGACCTCTGTTCACAAGCTTAGTGGCGTTTTCCCCTTGGTGACATTACTGAGACTTCAAATAGAACAGCCCTTACTTTACCTTTAGTATATAAAATGTTCCAAATCTTTCTTAAGTAGGTACATATCTAGTACATTTTCAAACTAAGCAACATGTAGAATTGACAACACTTTGATCGAGTTGTTTTGACGGTGTTTAATTAAGTATATTATTTTTGTTCGTATAGACATCTCATACAGCCTAGTATTAAACTGACAATTGGGTAGGTACTTATTGATTATTAAGTAACAACAACAATAATACAATGAAACAAACTAAGTAGCATTATTTAACAAACCAGTGGATATTATATTCGGGGAGACATGTTTTTGTAAAATGTTGTGGTTGAAATTATACATTTTGCAACAAGTTCATGGGGTAAAAGCATAGATATAATAACAACATAATCTTTTTATATTTCTATGGGTAAAAGAGAGATTCTGTTGGTTAAACACACACTGACGTACTGTTCTGTTGGGGAACAGTCTATGGCCCAAATGTTCTTTGGGTGAAAAGTTATTGGTCAAAACATTCTGTTGGTTAAACATACACTGACGTAAAGTCATGTTAGCGAAACGTTCGTGGGTGAAAAGTCCTTTGGATGAAAAGTTAATGGTTTGAATATAATGTTGACCAACAGTTCATGGACCCATCGACTGTTGGTAAATCGTTTCAGACTCCAGATTTGCTTTATATATAAGTACCATATTGGTATTTTTTTTGTATAGTTATAGTTCCAATTAAAAATTTTTATCATGTTTGGTGAGAGCATAATATTAATGTATTATGCTGTTACATATGGTTTCTATTCAGGCAAGTGCTATACATTAGTACATATGATGGCGGTGTAGACGCACCACATGTGGGGGTAAAGTGTCCTATATTATAATTATAACATTTTCTAGCTATTACCGTTATTGTTTGAAAGTAAGACAGCTGTTACGTGTCGACTATTGAAAATATTGATATTAATAATTATGTCTCGACGACGTCGAATATTTGTTCTGTTATTCTTTTCTGTAGGACTTTTTGTCAAACGAATTATAGGTATAACATTTTTTATTATAATAAATGCGAAACCCAAAAACAAAAATAAAAATTGTATGTTGGTTACATTGTCCCTAATAGATGATTTCATTGATTTTGAGGAAATTTTGTGTAAGAATACCTTAAAAGCTAGGAAAGGACATAGGCTGAGGCATATTAGTAGATGTAGATAACAGATTAGTGATATCGTTACTATAAAAGCAATTTTAACAGATAAACTAAAAGTACAATTTGATTGCTTTGTGCCGAGTATTGTGAGTTCGAGCTATATAAGAGAGGAACATTTGAGTGCTCCATAAATAGACGTACCGATTTCGGGTGTTCTTTGTGTCTGATGTTTTATTATCCCTATATTACGAACTATACACGTTATTTTAGACTCTTATATGCTTTTGCGATCCTATGTTTGCTACGCAATTCTAACATTTGATGGCTAACATTAGATTAGATATTATATTTCACACACAAAAGTTGAATATAACTGTGGATAACCTCAGAGCTTATAAACATTTTAGGGTTTAAGTTACATTGTCCAACTTCAATCACTATCTATGAAATATTTTTGGAAGTTTATACATATATTCTAGCTGATTCTTGTTTAGAGATTTTAGGATAGTAATTTTCTTTAGTTAGCTGTTATCTACCAGTTCTATTGACAAGTGAATCAGCTAAACATCTTTGAATAGTTGGCAGTCATTAACAGACTATATGAATGAATATGGGTTAGACTGTAGTCTAGTCATAGTTATTGAACTTCCTGCAACCAGCAATATACAAGGATAAATGAAATGATATCCTCTTCACTTCATGAATGAGCTAACACTATAGGTTTTGTTAAACGTAAAGGCTATTAATAAGTGCTTGATTAGGCGTCGAGACAGAGGGATAGTGGAGTACCTCTTATATCAATTCAACGCAATAATAGAGTATAGGGGACAATATACTTGATTGCGCGCTTTCTTAATTTATGCTTATGGGCATTAATTCGTTTTCGTTTAAAAAGACAAGCGCTATATTATCCTTGGGTCAGAATGTTGCTAACGATGTGCAAGTGGGTCGGGACATACATTTTCTTTTATCATGAATATTAAAATTCTCATATAGCTTTGTTTTATTATTTCTATCATATAAAAAACTAATAATAAGACTAATATCATCTATTCACTTTTATCTGCACTGTGTCGTGTAGGATTTTACAAACATACAATTAACGCACACAAACCACATCCAGACTGGGAACAACTTCTATTTGTGAATCACACTTATTTTCGTTCTGACTAAAATTCAATGTAGAAGTAAAGGTTTAATAAAATCATATCTTCTACAGGATAAAATTATTATACGCTTATTATTTATTGTTTTGAATTATATCAGTTGTATCATCACCGAGCTGATGCAATTGAATAAACCATGTTATTGTTATTATTATATTGTATATTATTACATTACAGTGTATTGATTCGAACACCAATATCTTACAATATTTTTATGATTTCAAATTAACGACGACCTCACTCGTCCAGTTGCGTAAATGTATTTTATTTTTGTTACGACTTTGCGGTCCGACCGGGTTGTGCAAAATAAAACACCTCTGTCTGTCTCTTGGCCTCGGGTCAAGACGTAGGTACATGTTTATGAAAATTTACATGTAGCTCTGTAGTTTTAACAGTATTACTGATATTATGAAATTGTGTTTACTATATTACTGTTGCTTTATTGTAGATGACATCGTGGTGTGCTGCATTGCACTTCTGGTACTATTGGCTGTTATTATCGGCATAGTCATTGGAGCTCATGCCGGTCCGCCTGTCGAACGTCCTCTGCGTCTTGGACGTTATATTACAACTTTCTCAAGCTGCGGCCCTGTTGAAGGGTATGTCTTTGATATATTATTGTTGGAGTGTTAACTGTTTTATATTATTGTGTTACTAACTCTATTTTCCCGGTTATAGAATCTTGGAAGAAGGAGTCTACAAGTTCTTCAGCATACCCTATGCTCTCCCTCCAATTGAAGAGAGAAGATTCACATATGCTCAACCTTTGAATAATATTTCGCACTGCTGGAATGGAACACTCAACGCACGGACTAAGGGTCCTCTCTGCTTACAATTCCTAGAAAACGTAACCGTCACTGGTGAAGAAGACTGTTTGACTCTCGACGTGGTTACACCCCACGTAAGGTATGACACTCCATTACCCGTTGTGGTACTAATCGGAGCTAATTCATTGACTGGAGGCATTAGCCCTGCACAACCTTCTGCACTATACTCTCGGACCAAAGAAGTTATATTCGTACGTCCTAATTTTAGACTGGGTCCTTTTGGATTCCTTGCACTTGATATTTTATCTAATAGTAGATATCCGCCTACGTCTGGTAATTATGGTCTTAGTGACTTATTGGCAGCTTTGCAATGGGTGCACTTAAACATAAAACATTTTGGTGGAGACCCAGAGTCAGTCACATTGTTGGGTCATAGAGCTGGTGCGACTTTGACTGCGGCTTTAACTACTGTTAATCAGGCTCAGAAGCTGTACTCAAGAGTATGGCTATCATCAGCTTCAGTAATTTTCCCTGGAGAACCATTAGAGCAATCCCAACAATTAAATGCCAGGTTCAAAGAAATGACAAAATGTAACGATGCCGATTGTTTACGACGAATTTCCACTACGGAAATTCTTACACCCGATATTTGGTTGGAGTCTAATATTGGAGATTTACCCAAACATAACGAGTCGAAACATTCTTTGTTAGTATTAGACGGAGAAATGTTGAGAATTCATGCTTATGAGAGTTGGGATGCTGCTAAAATATCGGGCAAGGAAAAAGTTTTTAAACCTATGGTGTTTGGCACAACACAACATTCTAGTCATTCGGATCTCTTGCAAAATAAATATTTGGATTGGACCGCCGATATTGTGGAAAAATTGGTAAACAATAGCGTGATCGGTGAGAAGAACTTGACGTCTTCTGTATTCATGCACGTCAACAAGACTTACGAAGGTTTGGTGGAGTTAATATCATCCATTCGTACACTGTGTCCTTTGGTAAGCCTGGCTCGCCTGCGCATCGCCGTCCCCATGTACGTGGTGATGGGCTCGGGCGCCGGCGGAGGTGCCGCCGCCTCGGGCATAGCCGGCATTAACGCAGACGTTGAAGCGATTCTTGGCACATTTGAATCGGAAATGCCTGAACAGCGACGTTATATGGCAGCCATGCAGCACATGTTCTATTATTATGTATGGCACGGTCACTTGCCTGGACCCGACAGTGGCTTACTCCAGGTCGCCCAAGATCTTCTTCCTCTTAATGGATTCCCTCTCTGTGACTTACTCATTAGAGAAGATATTGTACCCAGGTATGCGCACATTGATTAAATTATCATGAAAATGGTATGATACGATGTCTCTTATAAACTTGCTATGTTTTTGTTATTGAATATGATATCATAAATTCGTAATTCTATACTTGCCCCAATACTTTATAAGTAAATATTTTATAATTATATACTCTTTGTCTGTGCACGTGTTTATTATATAGGCCAACGACGATGAATATACTCTCAAAAATGATCATGAGTAATTTAGGGATCTGGTTAGGACATTATTCAATACACAATTAGAATAACATCGTAATTAAGAAAGCGAGTTTTTCTATAGTCGAATGTATCGGAGTTTGCACTACAGCAGACATACGATATCGCGCTCATCGCACAATTAGTTTTGGATAATATCTAGTAATTTTACTATTATGCAAACAAGTCACATTTCTTTCACAGTTCTCCTTAATAGTTGTTACTGTCGCCACATTATAAACAAGATTTCACATATAAGAAAACTTGCTTATTGAATTATGATATTATTTAATATTTGTGTTTAAATTCATATGTTTATCATTATTTATTGAAATCCTAAAGTACAAAATTTCTGATATACTTAATTTTCTTGGCATTATATTACATATTCTCGTATAGATTATAAGTATCGTAACTTCGTGAGGTTTACACAATAGAAATAGTCCTTTTATTGTAAGCATAATATATAGACTGATGGTATTGCATTTTGAAACATTTTAATGATCTCATGATCGTGTAATCTCCATTCATATTATTAGTGTATGTTTATTAAAATTGTTTCAGTTACCTTTATTTTTAGAAATCATTTTTCTACTTTTATATGAAGATATTAGTATTGTATAAATAGGACATTGTTATACTGAGATTATATAACATTTAATAAGGCAATACTCATTTTTATATTTGTCGATTGTATTACTTCAGTAATAACTTAATAAGCTATAGAATATGGCCCGATGATTGCGTCGTAGTGGAACGACTTAGATCGTGGGGTTATAATTAGTTGTTCTAGATGGAGTAGTATAATTGAATTATTCTGTCAAGATACTGTGACGACTAACATGACAGGTATAAATAGCCTTCGTCCAATTTTTCGAAGCTACCAGCCGTGAGATTAGTTATTTTTATTTCCTGTTAATTTCAAATTAAGCGATAATCTCAGATATATGCCCTAACTGTAAGCTTATTAAGATTTATTGTATCTGCTAAAGTGAGAATAGATTTAGAATTTGTGTGTGACATGCTTTTTTATAAGTTACTCTTAGCCATTATATAATATTTAGTCCCACCTTTTCTCACCAAATAGTTTTGATTTATGATCGTAATAGTCAGTATTTTTTTTATTGTTAGGCTCAGTGCATTCTCTATTGTGGGAATGTTCAAGACGGTTAAATAAACGAGGGGAACTGAAGCAGCTTGCAATGCGATGACGAAATGAAGGGCGGTGTCGATCCCCCTTATTAAACGCCTATTAACTCCGTCTTTCCGTTTGAATTGATGTCTGATTTTAATACTACTTTTTAGTTAAGTGTTTATCTCAAAAATAATTGTGATTTTTACAAAGTCTGATCAATCCAAAGAAATTTAAGCGATTTACAGCATAATAAGATGCATGTTAGTTAAGTTATTTATGCGTTATTGTATTGCGCGGAGGTACCTCCATAACGATATGACTACTCTTGTGTTGCCAAAATGCTTTATGTATTTATTATTGCACTAGTGCTAGTTGTAGTATAGGTACAATTTTGTGTAATTTTGTAAATTGATGAAAATAAATTTGTGTAAGACTGAAAATATTATTTTATTTAATGACGTCTATATAATATTCATTGATTGTACCTATAAGTACTGTTATTGATTCATTGCCAATTCTCTTAAATTATATAATATATCAGACCCATTCTTTAAAAAGCGGCACGTCTATTTCTGTATTGCGGGCACCGAAATCGAATCGAACCCGGGTTCGAATCTGGTAAATTATTGTTTTTTTTATCAAGATATTATCGATAGCAAATATTTAGAGTGGCATACCAAAATTAAATACAGGGGCCCCATCTATCATTACGGCTTATTTCAGCGACTACAAGAATTGCTCGTATCGAAATAGATTTTGTTTTTATTGTAAAAGCCCTTAATCTAGGTGACAAGGGACGAGTCGCACTGAGTCACTTTATAGTGCGTAGCATAACTAGACTTTTTGAACTCTCATTGTATCAGTCTGTACACAATGTTCCACCAGACGGAAATTATGATGAGACATCTGATAGATTTGTTATTAAATGGAAAATTGCTTATCCGTTATGGATATTATAAATAAATTTTTCGAATCAAAAACCTCGGTAAGTCAGTTTCTTTGTAATGTTATATTACAAACTTATTAGATCTCGATGTCATTTATATTTTATTGGTCATTGAAACTAGCTACCTACACGCAGTTGCGGCGTTAGGATAGTCTGGCGCGGTCACGTTATCATTTAAATATACAGTTAGAATATGAGATACATCAGCGAGCTTAAAAAAGCAAGCTGAACAAGTGCGGTGCCTCCTTAGCGATGTGATTTCCGCCCAGAGGTTACGTGGTGTTTTTTTAAGTGACACGGCTAGATGATTTTATCGGACCTGATGGAAAGCCCTATTACAGTTAGACGTGACAGTGACGACAAAGAGATGATAGATGTCTTCTAGCCGTCGTCAGTGTCAAGCCGGTCTGACCAGATAATATACAAATAATAAATTATGACACATGAACCTTGATGTTTTTTATAGTTTTCTATGGTGACGTACACTTGGAAGAGCAGAAAGGTTGACCCGGTAGTGATAAAGCGGTCTTGCCTGATGTTACCGTGTGTATGCATCATATAGTCGATCGACTGATCTTATTTCTCCATAATCGACAACGAGCTAGTGCGTGCGGCAAGAAACCTTAAAAGCCAGTTAAAAATTATTTCACAGGAATCTTTTATTTAGTCACAAGTCAACCAGTCATTCATACTAATATTATAAAGAAGAATTAGATTTTTTGTTTGTTTGTTTGTGTGGATATAAAAGTAAAGCAAAGCAACCGTTTTAAAAAAAATTTCAATATTGGAAAGTTGTTTAAATCGCCGAGTAAAATAGTTTATTTTTATTGGAATAAGTACCTATTTAAATTACAACAATGTAACCCAAGATATCAAAATGTTGCTTTTAAGTCATTATTTTGCGTGCGCTGCGAAAATTATTGATGATACCTACATGAAATAATGTACTGTTTATATTGCTCATCATCATTCACAAAAACGTCTGCTATAGTATACCTACACAATTACAGTTTTTGTTCAAATGATTAAATTCAAACATCGAATAGTGATATTTGTATCATGATAATTATTTAATCCTTATCTATTAAAATGGTTTGATAATTATTAAGGTTCTTTCTTTCTTTTCGTGTGGTTAGTGGCCAACCTGTTGTCAAGAGTTCAACTTCAACTTTTCTCGGTGTCAAATGGCTCCATCGAGTAGGTACCGATGATTCTGCCAACGTCAGGGTGGAAAGAGATAAAAATATATATATATATAAATGGTTTGATCAGTAGGCAGTTATGTGACCATTGACCGGTTATTAGAGCGATGGTTCTTCTTTGGGCTACAACAAAACAACACAAATATTAGTAATATATATATTAGTAAGGTTAGAAGAAGAGAGAGGACAAGCAAAACCAACGATAGACATATAGATAGACGAGGACAAGAGCGGCAGACTATATTTTGATTTTGTTAAGGGAGATGAATTTATATAACGTTTTTATGAATGGGGTATTAAATTAAGTAAATGTGTGCCAAAGTTAATAGGAAGGGTATATTGACAGGACGAGGGATCTGTTTAGGAAGTAGATCATAAAGAGGATACGATATTTTAGGACAAAAGAAAAATAGATGTTCCAAGGAGCCCTCTTCGAGACCACACTCGCAAAGAGAATGATCTCTGACCCGAATTTTGGCTAAGAAGACTGGAGAGCAATCAAAACCCAGACGGAGACGGATAATTATAGACGTAGCCAATTTATTTACACTCTTTTGCCGATAAAACCACCGTCTGGAAGGGATAGAAGGTTGAATAGAACCGTAGAACTTTCCTTTAATCAAACTCGACGTTTGCCATAAGTTATTCCAAGCATCAATCAAAGAAGGACGAGCCAAAGAACGAAGTTCACAAGGGAAGCTGTAATTATGGTCCGAGCAACCAGACACCGCCGCAGCCTTAGCACACGAGTCTACAAACTCGTTACCTGCTATACCCAAATGGCTTGGGATCCATGCCATAGCCACCTCGATGCCCATTAGGTGACACCTATACAACGATGCTTTTGTCCTAAGAGTAATTATAAAGTTGCCACGACAGCGAAATTGATTTTTTTGTAAATCTGCTAGACAACTCCGAGAATCCGAGAGGATAAGCGCCTTGTTTAGCTTGTGTGACTCAATAAATTTCATGGCTTCTAGCAAAGCTAAGGCTTCACCAGCAAATATAGAGTTCTGTGTACGACTCTTAAAATTAAGAATAATGCCGTATTTAGGGATCCAAACAGCAGATCCAACAGAACTTTTACTAGATGTTCTGGAAGCATCAGTGTATAGGGTCACCCAGTCAGACCACTCCCTTGACAATTTCGCCGAAAGCTTGACGTTAGCGTCCGAACAGAGCTTACTTATACCGAAGTCAAGGTAAATCTTTGGTTGGAAAATCAGAGACTAGTACTCCACCTCGAAGAGAGGATTGATAGTAGATTGTAAAATAGGAGCAGGAAGGTCCTTAAATTTCCTAAAGGAATTGACAAGGGGAGGGGGAGTTTTATGCTTCCAATAGGCGGAGGAGGAGATAAGAGGTGCCAAGGTATGTAATATGTGGAATAAAGGATGGGAGTTAGTTCGAATGGAGTTGGTAAAGAATCTGTCCGCAAGATATTGTCGACGAAGATGAAGGGGAGGATCCAAGCACTCCACCTGAAGAGCATTGATCGGAGAACACTTCATAGCTCCCGCTATAATTCGCAAGCACTTAGACTGGACCTTCTCCAGACTGGATAACGCAATTTTATTGCATGGCACTAGTAAAAAACAGCCATAATCAAAATGACTGCGAACCACAGCGCCGTATAAAAGTTTTTGGCTAAAGGGATGGGAACCCCACCTGACACCAGATAGCGCCCGCATGACATTCACACCCCTCTCGCCCTTCCGAACAATGTAGTTCAGGTGGTGTATGCCTGAAAGTTTGGAGTCTAGGATAAGGCCTAGGAATTTGACATGATCTTTGATGGGAATAACTTCGTCGTCTACCGAAAGACTAATGTCAGGAACGTGTCTTTCACGAGTTAAGACTACAGCATTACACTTGGGCACTGAGATGGAGAGATTATCAGCTCGTGCATTTTCTGCCTGAGTAAAGGAAGCTGAACACTATCATATGCTGCAGAAATGTCAAGAAATACGCCAATAACGTGCTTGTCCTGAGAGAACGCGAGGCGAACATCAGAGGTAAAGATACTTCTTTCTGAAGCCAAACTGATTTTTGGCCAACAGGCCTCTGCTTTCCAGAATCCATTCCAGTCTGTTCTTAATTAGGTTTTCCATTATTTTGGCTAGCACGGATGAGAGGGCAATCGGGCGATAGGCTAGAGGATCCACCGGGTCCTTGCCCGATTTAAGGATTGGGATAATGATCTTTTTTGCCAGAGGTGAAAATCGAATTAAAATACTAAGAAGAAAGGATTTGCTGGAGTTTGAGGATTTGCAGATAAAGGAGTAGGGAATACCATTAGCACCAGGGGAGGTATCACGAAGATGGTCAAGAGCTATGGTAAGTTCATGGAAAGTGAAAGGATCATTAATTCTGTCAGACGAAATAGAAGATGAAATAAGATCAGGTGGAGAAAGGCAGTCAAGTTCAGGGACAAAGGGAGGAGTTAGTCTTCATTGGAAATCATAAAGAAAGGAGTTGGGATCGTTCTTGGTGACATTCGGATCTTGGTAACTTCTGCGATATGACTTAATCCTTTTCCACACCAAGGAAAGAGGAGAGCAAGGGGAAAGGGATTCGCAGAATTTACGCCAACCAATGGATTTCTTTCTAGAGAGGAGTCTGGCAGTGCGGGCAGCAGTTTGTTTGTAGGCAATGAAATCTGACATATCCAGGGATATTGCAAATCTGTTTTCCGCCTCCTTACGCAACCGGACGCTCTCAGAACATTCAGCATCCCACCAAGGAGGAGATGGAACCAAGCTGCGGGAAGTGGGTTTTACTGGGATAGAGGATTGGGCAGATTCCAATATGGCAGAAATAAACTGATCATATAAGAGAAGGAAGTTATATTGGTTGCTCAGGGGGAATAAGTCAATTTCTATGTCTAAAAGAGTAGAGAATTGTTCCCAATTAGCTTGTGCTAACCGGTACTTAAGGAGAGGTTGATAGGGTTTGGGAGGAGGGATAGTAGGACAGAAATAAGAAATAGAAATAGGGAAGTGATCGCTGCCAAACGAATTTGGCAAAACCGACCAGGAAATAAGTGAAACTAAAGAGGGAGAAAAGGAAAGGTCTGGGACACTAATATTTTGGGATGGAGATACTCTGCGAGTGGAAGATCCATCGTTCAAAATACATAGGTTGATGTCATCCAAAAGGTCCAATAAAGAAGACGAGCAAGGATCATTATAGTGGGCACCCCAATGAGTATGTCGGGAATTAAAATCGCCAAGAATGATTAATGTAGCAGGGACAGAAGAAAGGATGGAGCGTAATTCAGAAATTATGTTAGGATTAGGATGAGGGATGTATACAGACACAAAAGACAAATTTGCAGCCCTAGCAGCTACAATGTGAAAGCCAGTATTGTGATCTGGTATAGGAATTTGGGAAAACTTGATGCATCTTAATTAGTAGAGCGGCACCCGCCCTACCGTCATCCCTGTCATCGCGGTGACACGAGAAGCCTGAAATTCTAAAATGAGATTTAGGACTGAGCCATGTCTCCGAGACAGCAAAGACAAACGGTTTATAGCGATTCACTAGATAGATAACATCTTGTTTATTACGACGGATGCTTCTATAATTCCATTGAAGGACCTGCAGAGCCATTGGGTAAGTTGTTACGAGAGATGACAGAAAGTAATTGTTCAACACGAACAGAGACATTGTTCGGTAGGGAATCTGAGAATTTGGATAACATATTAATTAGGGAGCAGAGCAGGAGTTCAACGAGGTTATCGTTGGGAGTAGCAAGAGGAGTGGTTTTAGTGGGGGAAGGAAGAGCACAGCCATTAGGGTGAGAAAAAGAAGGAGTAGACACAATAGCATTGTGAGAAGCCCTGTCGTAGGACTTGCCTAAGCCAGGCTGGGATCGGGGAGGAAGAAACAGTCTTCCTATAAGAAGTAGTGGGTGTAGTAAAACAAGGGGTCAAATGGGTTTTTTGAGGGGAAGTAGAGGAAGACTGGGTTGAGGCTGCAATTTCAGAAAAAAGACGCTTAGGGAGGGGATAACGTGCTGAAGCTTCCAGGTAACTGATGTTTTGCTCAGACATGACCATCTTGATAGATTTCTGGCGGGCATGCTCAGGGCATTTGGGATCTATAGCCTTGTGGTTACCCCCACGGCAAAGAAAGCATGTAGGATTTGAATCCTGAGAGGGGCAGCTATCTCCACTGTGCTTTTGGGAGCAGATGTAGCAGCGAGGCTGGGACCTGCATTGTTTGGCAATATGTCCAAATCTGCAGCAATTGCGACATTGAATTGTTGGTAGCTGGTAGGTTGTAACAGGCAGTGAGGCATTATAGCAATATACCTTTTCAGGTAGGGATTGTCCCAGAAAAGTTAACACCACTGAGTTGGACGGGATCCAATTCGCGGTATCATCCCTCCGAGACTTAATATTAAGCCTTCTAGCTCTAATTACCTCACCACCATGTCCAACAGTGGAAATACCATCTAAAAGGTCTGATAGAGACCAGTCCGTAGGGATATCCCTAACTACACCCATGCGAAAAACCTGGAATTTTGGTATGTATGCCTCATAATTGTTGCTCTTCAGTAAACATAATTCCAGAAATTCATTGGCACTCACAGCTGACTTAAATTCTATATATAAATGGTATAAAAAATCTTGTTGCGACCAAGATTTTTTATACCACCTTCTTTAATGCCTGAAACATTGTTTTCATGAAGGAATTGGGCAAACTTCAAAATTTTAAATGAATACCCTGCAGAGGGGTCTGGTTCTGCTGTAGAAACATACACAGTAAATGGGCCTTTGTCAGTTGCCGAAAATTTGACTTTACTATTAATTTCGAAACCAGGCATCGTGAATACAGATTTTTTAGATTCAATCTCGATCGCCAGATCGGCATCAGCAGGTCTTTTTGAGGATCTAGGTTTATCAGGAGGTAAACCTCCACCCCCGTCCGGAGTCTCCTCCATACCTACTTGATTCCCAAAGGAATCAAGCAGATATGGATGCGCCCAGACGAAACGACAAAAGAATAAACAGAGGATTACCTTATAAGATTAAGCCACCACCGAGTCAACACAACACACACGAGTTAACAGCCACAAATAAAAACAATACGCATGAAATAAAGATAACCTATAAACAACTGACACTCTCAACCAAGCGTCAGACCAGAATCTTGTCAAGAGTTGTTCAAGCCGCCCATAGGTCTTCGACATGGCTTAACGACTGCTGTCAATTTGACAACAACCGGGACCGATAATAATTGTTAGTGTACATATAAATACCACATTAAATTATTCGAATCGAACCTTTAGAAGTTGCGATGGGTATAAAAATGCAGTATTCTTACTTAAAAAATGTCGCGGTTTGAGCGAAATGCCCTAAGTTTTGGTGTATTAATAAGTAATTTACACATTTACGTTTTTGTAAACTACAAAACAAGTGAATAGTAGTTTTGAAATTTAAAACTTTAATTACAATTATATAATAATTTAAATTATAATGTTCATGATCAACCCGCCCCAGCTCCGCAGGGAATTAACGGAATAATGCCCGTGCGAAGCCGGGATAGATTGCTAGTCTACTAACGTTTTTGTAAACTACAAAACAAGTGAATAGTAGTTTTGAAATTTAAAACTTTAATTACAATTATATAATAATTTAAATTATAATGTTCATGATCAACCCGCCCCAGCTCCGCAGGGAATTAACGGAAAAATGCCCGTGCGAAGCCGGGATAGATTGCTAGTCTACTATAAAAGCATGATGGGAATAACAAAAATGATTAAAATACATGTATATCGCCGAAAATAATTTATTACATTACACACTATAATAAATAGTATACCAATTGTACATTAACGCCAACACGTATTGGCCAGATTATAAAATATTTCTTATAAATAAACCCAGATGAAATAACTTTCAAACTTCGAATAAAAATTGAACAAAATACAATATTATAAAAAAACATAGCCTTCAGATCATTTCCCATAATCACTACCAACTATTACTACCAGTAGAAATATAGAATTATTTTTTCGCCTGTACGCAGTAGGTACTAGTGAAAACGTCCGGTGTTTAACTACATAATTATGGCTTATTTAAAAGCGGATCCTGTCCTAAAAAAATAATACATAAATATACGTAACTCCATCTACGTATAAAATTACTGGAAATCCAGTGAAGATTTTTTCATTACATTCGCATTCGTAACAATAGGATAACGAGTGGGCAATATTGTTTATATATAATATTTAAAAGATATATGCTGCCGTGTTTGAGTGTTGGTCAATTCGTTGTTAATTATCATTTATTCATATCATGATTAAAAATTAGAAACAATTTAATTTAATAAGTCCTTTCGTTTCGTGTTTGCATACAATAAGAAAATTCAAATGATTGCGATTTTATATCTATAATCACACATTTTTTACTTACAACAAATTTGAAGTATACGCTAGTCATCTACGTTTCACTAGAAATAAATCTCACTAGCCTTGCCCTAACACTCCCAGTTTTCATTTGCTAGTAAAACTTGAAAGATATTTCTAACTAGTAGTCATATTTGGTAGCAATTCTGCAATGATCGCATTTTGCAATGTAACATGAATTTGGCAGGGCAACAACTTTAAAAAATAACAACCATGACTTCAAAAAACATGCAATTTTGGTCATCTAAACATATCATATTATATAAATAAAACAAGAGTCCTGCTCTATATAAACCGTATGTTTGTTTACCCTAATGGTTACGCTCCCTTAAGGGAGATATGACAGTCTGCATATTCTCTTTGCCAAGTTTTGAAGTTTTCCGCAGAACGGAAGGTGATTTTGGTTTGTACTGTAATTGTTCAGAATCCTTCTTCATTTTATCGATAATTGAAGACTGCTTAGCCAGCGTCATTGTCAATTCTTCGTTTTCTTGACGAAGCAGTGATAGTTCCACTACTAAAGATTGTTGATCTTGAATCTGGAAACAAAATCGCATTTTAGTATATTTTACTTAACTTTTTACAATTCCGTATATATTTAGGAAAAACACAGAGAAATATCATCCCACTGTTTCCCAGTTAGTTAGTTAATATGTTAAACCTATTTAAAATCTGCGACAGAATTTGTCGTCGCGCTTTGCGCTCCTAGTCCTGCGTTAAGTAATCTATACGTCTACCCAGGCCTAAGGTGCAACTATCGCTTTCTATAAAACAGTTTTGAATAGTTAACATGGTTCACTTTTCTGTTCAGTGAAATTCAATTGTATTTTTATGACAGGTCATGTAGGTATGACTTTTTGGATTCTTTAATATAAGGATATACCTATTTAGCTATTTCTACAATATACAAGACAGTCTCTTCTAGAAGCGCAATTAATTAATATGCCTATCATAATGGCATATTATTACATCATTTTCTGATGTTGTATTAAGTAGTTGTGATGAATAACTGTTAACATTACCTGTTGCTGTAAACATTGATTCTCAGTCTCCAGGCGGTTGATTTCAGCAGCAGCTTGAGACAGGAGAACGCGCGATTGCTCCGCCGCAGCTGTAGCCTGGCCCGCGTGCTCCGTCGCCAACTCGCACAAGACTCGCTTTTTCTCAACCTACAAGAAAAAATATTATATTTTTTGCAGCTTCCACTTATAATGAAGTGGTATAGGACGCACAGTGTACGGATGATTTGTTTAAAGTGATCGCCTCGCGGCTGGGTCCGATCCCTATATGTGACAAAAATTGTGTGATCCGCAAATAGTTGTTCGAAGTATGGGCGGGGCGTTCTTTGTCCGTTGTTTGAATGATTGGTAAGTCACCTGCGACCCAGGTATAAATCATGGAGCGGGAATTTCTTTTTAAAAAATGATGCAAATCCACCATGTCAAAAAAGCACATCTATGGTAATAACTAATAATATAAAGAATTAGAAAATTTGTTCATATTAATGAGGTTAATCACTGCTTGTGTTAACTAACGCCTTAGATTATACACTATTTTTTTAATTATATTGTTCCCTTAAATATAACGTAATTCCATAAATTTTTATTTCCGACTTACACAAACCCTTACCTCATCACGAAGAAACTGTATTTGAGTATTAGATTCCTTTTTCAATAGCTCAACATCTTCAATAAGTTCACTTTTGATTGTACCGAGTTCGCGATATGCTTCTTTTTCGACATTTTGTAGGCTTTCTATCAGGGAGACATTGTGCTCCATTATACGAGTGTGCTCCTTCGCTAATGCCGCTTTAGATTTAAGAATGTTTACTAAGGCTTCCTTATATTCATTGCATTCCATAACAGTATTATTAAGTGTGGTCTTGTACGAAGTAAGTTCATTGTCCAATATTTCATTAGAATTTGTCAGAGTCTGTACTTTGTCTTCTAAAGCTTCCAATTCATTGTCAGATTCCCTCAGCCGCATGGTCAATACTTGGACAATATCTCTTGTTACAGTTAGAGACGTTTCAAACTTATTCTTCTCTTTTAAAGCCTTGTCTACTTCTACTGTAAGTTTATTGATTTCATTTTCGAAATCGATAAGTTTTCTTTTCGACTCTTCTTTGATCTCATCTCTCTCTTTCGCAAGGGCCAATTTGTCCTTATTCAAAGAATCATTTTCATATTTCAGATTGTTGATTTCTTTTTGAAGTATAATTTTTTCCTCTTCTGCTAGTGCAATGTTATATTTCAGTTCCTTCATCTCATTCTCAAGACTTTGCAGCATTATTTGTTGTTGTGTATAAAGGTCGTGAATGTTTCGGCTGCGTTCCTCAAATTGTATTTCGCAAAGTCGTAATTTCTCATGAGTTGCTTCATCTATCTGCTCCAATTTAGCTTTCATTTCATTGTCTTTATTTATTAATTCGTATTGGAGTTCATGCACAGCATCATTTTTCTCTTTGATTAATTCAGTTTTTATTGTTTCTACCAAATTGTTATATTTATTTTTAATATTTTCTTGTTCAGTTTTACACTTGTTCATGATTGCTTGTTTTTCTTCTTCAAGTTTTAATTTCAAAGTTTCTAGTTCTGCTTTATATTCACGCCTAATACTTTCATTTGCTTCCAATGCAAGAGCATGGTGCCCCTTAACCATTTCGAGCCTCTGACGTGTTTCCTCCAAGTCTGTTTCAGCATTAGTCAATTTTTGTTGTAAGTCTTGACATAGACTATCTCTAATGGTGATGACTTCTTCAACAGATCTTAATTCTAGTTGTTTGTCAGTCACTTCCTGCTCTAGCTTTTCACATTGTTGCTCTAACTCAAATATTTTTTGCTTTAATTCATTAATTGTATGATCTTCTTTTTCTTTGTTTATTGTAAGCTGTGCAAGTTGTTTATCTATTTTATTGATATTATTTAATTCATTCAATTGTTTTTCTAATAGTGAAATCTTATTTTTTAACTCCTCTATTTGTTTTGTATAATCAGCAATTGTGTGATCCTTATTCCTGAAAAATATTATTTGAAAAATAAGTTTTATAACCTTAGGACCTTATGACCAATTTTGGTATCAATCTAAATTAAATACAGCATGCTTTTACCTTATTTCAACTTCCTGAGCTTTAATAATCTCACTTTGAGTTTCATTCTTGATTTTAGAATAAGTTAGTTCAGTTTTCTTTTTCAGAGTAGTAGGAACTTTGTTGGTTGTTGCAGTGGCTGTTCTCAAAGGTTTTGGCTGAAAAAAAATATTTTTTTAATGGATAATTTGAATATGGGCAAACTATAAATATAAAAAGGGAGACTGAAAGATACTGGAAATGTATATAGCACTTATATACTTATATAGCAGTTAATCGGATATATGTATACAAGCACTAATTTGAATTTGTTTATTTAATTTCTAATAAGTACATTTTTATTAACTAAAGATCTCATATAAGATCTCATGCTGTCTGCTAACTAGAATGATGTTAAGCCATATGCTTTCCATAGCAATTAACCTCCTATTAGTTAGTTGATGGTAGCATATAAGCAGCCTATCCAAGTGATGGGTTAGAGAACTCTCATTTGAGGGGGCAATAATTATGCCAATGTTTTTGAATTGTGCCGTTATTCTAAAATTATGGAATAAAAAACGTGAAATTCTGATTATTTCATAAATGAGTTAAGAACTAAAAGTGATTTTTTATTAAATTTAAAAACTCACTGTAGCAAATGACTTGACACTATGCGCAGAGCTGCATTGTGACTGCACATCACTGCTGACTTTGGTTGACGCTGTTGTACCTAATGGCTTGGGTTTAGCCACAGACAATGGTACTTTGATGTTTGACTTTGGTTTCTCATTCTCTTGCTTATTTGCTACAATTTTATTCTGATTTTTTACTTGAGCTGAAAATATAAATATTATTAGGCGTAATTCTATGTAGATCAAAAATGTTTGTATAAAAAAGATGAACTAGACAGTGAGTACTTAATTTTTGTATTCCAGTATTCCTTTATTAAGGCGATATTAAAATGTTAAAATATTAAAAGTTTAGAATAGAAAACATTAGTGATAGTAATTGATTACATATTTTTACTACCAAGGTTGGCACAAAGTATAAATTTTTTTATCAACTTTTAAACATAATAATATCTTAAGTAGTAATAATAAGATAAATATATGTATTAGATATTTTCTACGAAAAGATGCCACTGTATTTTACCATTTCCATATTATGTATATGATATGCCTGATTATACCAACATAATGAAATATTGAAATGAAATAGAAAGTAATTAGAAATTATAGGTACAATCTAAAAACTAGATTACACATTATTACTGGCTAGATTTGAAAGCTATAATTTTATAAATTAGGAGCATTTGTACATTTTTTGAGTGAAAATAAACATTAGGTATTATTATTATTATTTAGTTATCGAGGCTATATTACAATACGTATGAATAAAGGAACAACGTATAGGTACTTGTAAAAAACATTCAGTACTTAAATATAATAAATACGTATATACTCCAGGATCAGCTGTTTGACAAAGTTCAAAGTGATTCTTTATGATATTACTACGTTCTTGACGACAGCCGAAATTTTAAAAATAAGAGGCATGCGTTTTGCCGCTTCTTTTAATTTCTTCTTTTAATCTTTATTTAATCATTATTATTACCTATCCCATAATGTAATAAATTAATAAAAGTAAGACTTACCAAGAGGTTCAAATCGTTTTGCTTTCGAGAACATGATTTAAATTAACAAAATAACTATAATTTTAATTCATCAAGACGTTAACTAAACTTGTGCGTATTCGAAGTAATCGTTAACGACTTAACGTTCACTCGCGACATGAATACACTTCAATAGAAAACGGGTGGATAGGGGCGAACGCGCGCGCAAATTATTATTATTTACTTGCACCCTCCCGCAGGCTCAATGTCCGTTACAAAACGTTTCGTTTTACTTTCCTATATTCATTTTAATGTAATAATTTTAAGTACATACTACATTTAACTTATTAAAAATGGTTTACGTTTATTTCTGAAGATTGTTTTATTACTTAATTATAAACTTTTAATTTCAACAGAGATGTCGATGTTAAAGCCCGTCACAGACGTAGCTATAATATATATTAATATGAATCATAGCAAGGCATATTACGGCATATTTTCTATATACATTTTCGGGTGACCACACACGCAGCTATAATATATATTTCTATGACGTCACCAAAATATGTCGACATATATATCTCGGTATATTCTGGCATATTAATATATACTTGTATTTTGGTATATTAATATATATTTTGAGGATAGGGGTGTTCCATTTGAACGCCTGCCCGACGTCCGTGCTCGATGCGCACGAGCTTAAATGACGTACTTTATTTAATTAAAATACAAGTGTTGCAATTATAACAAATGATTGAAATATCATTTGTTTTTACTTCTTTCCTCAAGCATACTGCAAGACGTTCTTCAGAACTAATGCTTTTGCACATAACCGTATCGCATTTTATTAAATCATTTTTTATCAATTCATGACGCTCAATAAATGCCGATCTTGAACTTTTAAAATACTGTGCAAATTTATTCGATGATAAATTTTAATCATGATACAAATTAAATTCGCCACTAGTTCTCTTTTGTTTTATATGCGACTCAACCCAGATGGTTCTATTTTACGTTCCTGACAAGACAACATGTACTTATATCAAATTCAGCATCGGAATCATCCTCTGAGATATTTTCAATTAGATCTAAAAGAAGTGCTCTTGTCGAATTCATTTAGGTACCTAGATTGATTACAGTGTTATTTCATTATTTGAACACCTGTACAGAAATTAAGCTTTAAAATCGTGCGCTTGCAAGGACGACCGCAGACCGAGTGAGGGCAAAATATATATTATAGTATAGCTCCCGTGTGTGATAGCTTGCTATACTATAATATATATCTTGATATATTAATATACAGGGTGATTTTGAAATCGTGTAATTCCTTTTAACCACGCATTCTACTGGTGATATAGAATAATATAACCATTATTTAATTAGACATATTAATAATTAATGTCGTAAATAATAACGGGCGGTCCTTTTTATTGCCCCTTATTATTTACGACATCAGTTATTGTTATGTTATTATTTTTAAATTAGTAAAATATTAAGATTGTGTCAGGTGGTTAAAATATGACTATTTGAAATCATTTCATGAAAAAAATCTGTACTCTAATTTTGCCGAAACCATTATTCTAATTAAGAAAAAATATGGTCAGGGTTATTCTATATCACCAGTAGAATGCGTGGTTAAAAGAAATTACACGATTTCAAAATCAGCCTGTATATTATAGCTACGTCTGTGACGGGCTTAATCTGTAATGTAGTCTAAGATCATCTAAGATACTGTACGACTACATAATATCGAGCCTGTTATGGAAGAACATCGTAAGCCACAAAACTTTTTACAAAAAAACTTTTTACCCAAACACATAATAAATATATAAACTACTTTTTAAATTAACGGTTCAATTGATTTAGTTTAAAAATTTTATTTTTAAACTGAGTTTTTAAATAAAAAGACACATCAAGATTGTTTACCTTTAGTTAAGTACCTAACCAAATGGAGTATAAGTATTTCACTTTTTTATCGTAACGAACGGCTAAAATAATTTAAATCTTAATGCAATAAATCTTAGATCCATATTTACAATGGTAAAATTATTACTAGAAATAAATTATATCGTAAACAACTGTTTGAATGCCTAGATCCAGTTGTGCGGCTGGTGTTCTTTGGCTGGGTTTGTGTGCGTTTAAATTAAACTATATTGTTGCAATTGACTGTTATATTAAAATATAGAAATACAAAAATATATGCACGTTGCGCACGCGTGGCGTGTATAAGGATAGGCGAGCGAGAAGTGGCGAGTGGGCCGGGCGACCGAGGTTCGGTCGCTGTGACGTAGTGGCCCGCGGAACCGGTTCCCGGCCGCCGGCGCGCGCGCCCGATGAGACGTAGGAACATATTCCCCCGGGTTGAAGGCTGACGGTCTTCAAGATACTGGAAGAGGGCAAATATTATTATAGGCACGAGTAATAATGCCCTTTTTCGTGCGGATATCTGCAACTCTGCAGCGCCCGTCAGTCCCGGGCTTGATGGAAACTATTCTGCCCAGTAGCCACAGAAGAGGAGGCAGATGGGCATCTCTTACTAAAACCATATCCCCCGGTTTCAGGTCTTGTCCGGCGTTCTGCCACTTAGTTCGCTGCTGCAAAAGAGAGACGTATTCCTTTGAGAAGCGTTGCCAGAAGTGTTGCCGTAATTTCTCGATACGCTCAAAGCGTGGCAATCGCTGGATGTTGACGTCGCTGAAGTCTGGACGAGGCACTGACGTAGGAGCTCGTCCGAGGAGGAAATGAGAAGGAGAAAGATAAGATAGATCAGAAGGATCAGTGGACAAAGGCGTTAAGGGTCTAGAATTTAGAATAGCCTCTATCTGAATCAGACATGTTGACAATTCTTCATAGGTTAAATGAGTTAGGCTCATGATTCTACGCAGCAAATGTTTTGTAGATTTAACAGCTGCTTCCCAAATACCACCAAAATGGGGACTGTAAGCAGGTATAAATTTGAAATCAATTCCTTGATTTGCAAGATCTGATTCTATGTTTGTAGAGAAAACCTGTAAGAACCGTGAAAGCTCATTGAAAGCTAAAACTAAAAGTTTTATATTGAAGATAATTAAGAATTATTATCGTAACCGACCCGACTTATCGTAAGTAAAGTTTGTTACCATAGATAAGACACTATATTTGTCACTTACGACATAGCTAAGACACTATATAGTATATACCTACTGAGAAACTTACGAGGAAAATCATCGATCAAATTTAAGGAAAATAGTTTCAAGATCTACCTTGAATCTTTGTTGCATTTGGTTAACATAATTATAATATTATATTGTTGATATGTAGGTAATTCTTTTACCTGAATGTTTGACTGCCTATTTATTTGAATAAAGTAATGTTCAATAAGATATTGATAAGTTATAATATTTAAATTTTATTAATATTTAAATAATAAGAATAATTAATATTTAAACAATAAGAATAATTTAAATTTGTAAATAAAAACAATGTTTCTGAGTAAATAACTAAACGCAGACTCGTTAAACGGGTCGAGTTCAAACTTATTTGAAATGACGATTCCTTGGTGATAAGTTGATAATTTTTCTCTCGCAAAATAATTACTTAATTAAAATAGAAAGTGATGATTTACAGACCAAAATTGTAACTACGAGTAGGTATTCATTTTGCAAAATTAATATTCAGTGCAGTGTGGCATGTAAGTATAATCTATATTTTACGATATTTTATTATTTTAAAGATATGATATAGGTTGGCGCCTTGGTGGTATGTGATAAATTTGTTAAATAAATTTAGCACACGTATTATATTTAAATGTAATAATTAAGCTATTCAATTTTTTTTAACCGTCCGCCTGGATTGATGTTGCAATAGTTATGTCGAGTGTTAGTATGTATGTATATGTGTGACGCTCTGTAGCCTTAACATCTTAATGGATTTCGAAGTGGGATGTGTCTTTAGATGTTGTCTCTTATTCCCGATATTGAAACTAAAAACCGACTGCAAAAGTAACTGAAAAACAAAACAAGTTGTAGATTAGAGATTGTTTTTAAACTCCGACCAAAAAAATAAGGGTGTTATAAGTGTACTGTCGTGTGTATCTGTGACTGTATATCTGTGTGTCTGTCTGTGGCATCGTAGCGCCCAAATGAATGGATCCATTTTGCAGGGGTTTTTTTTGTTTGACAGATGATATGATCGATCTTAGCTTTAATTTACGAAGATCAGTTCAGGCTTTTGAAGATCATCAGCTAATTTCCTACTTGACAAAATTACCAACTTTTATAGGTCCGATTGATTTGAAATTTGGCGTTCTGTTACTTCTAGGTACTTTCAAAACATGGCAACCTTGAGCTGATAAGTACTAATAGTAGGTATATAGTAGAAGTGTGCGGCATACCCAACATCACAACAACTGACAGCAGATATAGCGTGTTTGGGCTCAAAATAATGGTCTCAATGAGTAGGTGTTAGATAGATGATGAGCGAGGCCCTATGGAGGAGATTAATTTAAAATTTCTGAAATTGAGTCGAGGGTTAAATAGTTTTTAATTTATCAACTATGTATGTATCGACACATACCAACATCTAACATACTTGGACCTTTAATTTGTCCTACAATACAAGCAGAACAATCTATATTCTAGAGCTTAATTGTTTTTCTTGTAGAGACTTTTTGTTTATCTAATAATATCGTTCAACTAGTCTATTCCGATCCTATACTCACATGATTTTTGCTGCTTGCAAAGTTGTTCATTTGGCCAGCCTATCTTATCCTTTTGCGCTGTAGCATGATATAATAATTTTCTTTTCAGTATTCTAAAAGTCACCATGAATAACGAAGACCAGGAAAAGCTTTGAAATAATTAAGCCATTATAGTTCCGTACCCAAATTCAGATTCAACATATTGTAGTTCAGAAATAGACTTTAGTGTGACTGATTCTGATGGATCGTGGGTTATGCAATGAGCAAAAAAGTAAAACGGCTTTTGAAGTCTCCTGTACACACTGATACAGCGTCTACATCTACAGCTTCTACAGTTTTGCGTACATTCTTTGAAACTTACAGCAGTTCTACAGAAACGGAATCGAACGATGCAATAGGTGACGATGACGATATAGTAGGCAAAAAAGGATTAAGAAAGAAGCTCTCTTTACCAAAGCGATTACAAGGTAAGTCAGAAAAGTGGTTCGGTAAAGGTAAGAAAGTACATCCAAATCCGTGTGCAGGAAAAAGTGTGGTAATAAATATGCGAGATGAACTTTAGTGATGAAGATCGGTCGAATATACTTACACGAACTTTACTGGGGCTTAGGGAGTTCTGTAAGATAACGAGACTGGCTGCTGGCATCCGTCGAGGAAACAAACGTTCGCCGACGAAGAGTAGAAAGTGATAGTAGGCGGTCAGTTTCATATCGTTATTAGGTAGTTTCCTTGGGGATATGGTGGAAGGAAGAAAGTGTGTCAGTAGTTTCTATTAAATACGTTAGGAATATCACAGATGACGTTAAGATACACCCTTAAGAATATGACTGTTTTGAATGTGTCTAAGTCAGATGAAAGAGAAAATTCAACACCTAACAAATATAGTGACTAGATTATTCAAGCAGTTAAGCAATTTATTCAAAAACTTCCAGCTGTGACGCCTCACTATTGCCGTAACAAAGGAAATAAGTTGTATTTACCTTCCGAGTTCAAAAATGTGTCATACCTGTATAATTTTGCAGATCTCTATTTACAAAAATCGATTAAAATTCCAGTTAGCAAAGTAAGGACAGCTTGCTTCCAAAGAGCTGATCCAAAAAATTCGGCATGGTTATGGCTTTTCTGCTGATGCCGAAATTCAATGCGTGGAACTGGATTTTTAATAAGATCTCGATAAAGTCGGCTGCGCCTCCATGCACCCACGGTAGCATACTTGGCAAAAGAAAACCTATTGCTAAACCAAAGTACATCGACCTTAAAAAAATTGTGACAAGACTGACAAAGGTTATAATTCCTGCACAATATGCGAAGGAGTATCTTCCTTACTTTATGATGGCAGTACTAGAGACTTACTACCGCAGGGACACTCGTTGGTTACGCTTGTTGTTTGACCAACTATAACAAAGCTGTGCGGAAAGCCAAACGGAAGGCTTGTAGAGCACACTGTGAAAACATCAGTAGAATTCCTGAAGGAATGAGGCTCTCCAAGGCTATCTTGACTGTCAGAGCACACCCATTGACAACCATTAAGGATGGCAATGGGCAGCGAACAGGGTCTGGTAAGGAGACACTAGCAATGATGCTAAACACACACTTTCCAGACTGTAAGATAATAGAAAAAGAGCAGGAGGACCCGAACAGCCTGGTTGAACTAGACTACCGCACAACCAAAGCAGATTGGGACACTGCTAGGAAGGTAGTGGATGAAGGGAAGGTCGGCTGGGCTCTAAATGGTTTTCAACCATTCAAGTCACCTGGTCCAGACATGATTTATCCCATCATCCTACAACAGGGAGCTGCACTCTTGGTTCCGCATTTGTGCAGATTATACAGAGCCTGCATAGCTTTTGGATACATTCCAAAGATATGGAGGCGTGTTAAAGTCATCTACATACCGAAACCGAGCAAAGCGGACTACGAAGAAGCCAAGGCATACAGACCTATCAGTCTTGAGTCGTTGTTCTTGAAAGCCCTGGAGAAGTTAGTAGATAGACATGTCAGGGAGCATTATGGAAATTCCCCCTCCACAGGCTACAATGTGCCTACCAGTCGGGAAAATCCACTGAGACGGCACTACATTTTGTGGTAAATAAGGCAGAACATGCATTAGAGAACCGGGAAGTTTGCATTGCTGCATTCCTGGATATTGAGGGAGCTTTCGATCGGACCACCACCTTTGATGCCATCAGTGGGGCATCGGCAAATCACGGCATAGAGCCAACCATTTGCAAGTGGATCGATTATATGCTCAGGGGTAGAATCATTAGGTGTGAGTTGTTAGGAGATGAAATGTATGCAACGACAACCAAGGGCTGCCCACAGGGTGGAGTACTCGACAGGGTTGGGAACTCTCTCCATGTATGGTACGCAGTTACAATGGTCCATGGAGGTGAAGTATCTAGGCATGACCTTAGATAGCAAACTAACGTGGAAACCTCATGTAGACAAAGTCATAGAGAAGGCCCAGCGGGTCTACTGCATGGTTCGTTCTACTTATGGGAAGACCTGGGGGCTAAAGCCCAAGGTCATAAAATGGCTATACACGATGATTATAAGACCCATACTCACGTATGGAAGCATTGTCTGGTGGCCAAGAACTAAACTAGCTACATGCGGGATCGCGCTGTCGAAGGTGCAGCGATTGGTCTGCATGGCTATAACGGGGGCGTTCCCGACTACGCCAACGGCAGCGTTAGAGGTCCTGCTGGATCTAACGCCGCTACACATTGTTGTGGAGTCAAAGGCGATGAAGGCGCTACACAGACTATCTATGCATGGGCTGTGGAGCGTCAACATGCTGGTAACTCGACACACAAAATTGGAGATTTCAAAGGATCTCAAAAGGATTATGAGCATGGGATGCGACAAAATGCAACCATTGCACATATTAAAAAAGAATTTTAAAATAAAGGTCCCCACGAGGGACGAATTGAGACAAGGTCTACAATCCCCTGACAAGGGTTGTCTCATCTGGTACACTGATGGTTCCAAAATGGAAACAGGATCGGGCGCTGGTATCTATACCAACGACTGCAAGGTGAGCCAAAGCATGGTCAATATGCAACGGTCTTCCAAGCGGAAACCTACGCCATAATTGCCTGTGCTCAGGAGAATATCAACAGTAATGTCACTGACAGGACTGTGTATATTCTCAGTGACAGTCAAGCTGCTCTTAAAGCTCTGAACTCCTGTAGGGTGGACTCCGCACTGGTCCTGAACTGTGTTAAAGCCCTTAAAAAACTTGGCAGGAAGAACACAGTCAGACTGGTGTGGGTTCCGGGCATGCAGGGGTGCAGGGCAATGAGGAGGCTGGTGAATTAGCCAGAAAGGGCTCGGAGCAACTGTTTGTGGGCCCCGAGCCATTCGTGGGACTCTCTGAGAACACCGTCAAGGCAGCTTTGAATGCATATGGCAATGATAAACACAGGCTGGAGTGTATGGCCCTTAGGGGTCTGGAACACTCCAAGAAATTCATTGCAAACAGAGCCACATGCTTCACCCGGAAGTTCTGCGTGTATAACAAGAGCCAAATACGCCTGCTCACAGGAGCGTTCACTGGCCATTTTGGCACCAACGACTTCCTGTGCAGATTGAGATTGGCACACAATTCGATCTGCAGAGCCTGTGGTGAACAGGACGAGTCCATATCGCACCTACTATGTGAATGCGACGCGTTGGCTGGATTGAGGATGGGTCTGATGGGATTGGCATATCCAAATCCAAGGAGAAGCCTGAAGTCCTCAGACTTCAGGCTTCACCCTCTGAAGTGTACGCTATGACTGATGCAGTACATTCATAGGAAGATAGCTAAGGGATAAATCTTGGGGCCGACACAAAAGATCCCAATGGGCCGTAGTGTCGCCGGTCTGTACTGACTGGCCCCCACACATAAGATAAGATAAGATACTACCGGCGGAAAGTGATGACGAATGATTTATTATGGATGTTATTAAAAATTAATAATTCAAAATAAAAATTGATTTTTACATATATTTTTGTTTTAGGTAGTAGGTTGTACATACAGCAAAATTCTATAGTATAACATGAATAAGGTGACAAATTATACAAAAAAATAATATCGTTTGATTCTAAGTACAACCTAGCGTGTTTTGCAATATATACACAAAGCGGGGATCTATAATAGTTAATCGGGTATCATATCAGATATTATAACAAAATAATCACTAAATTACGTCTGCTGTAAAATTACTCATCATTGTCGCTTGCTATGTTCTTCCATAATAGGCTCGATATCTAAATTATAATTTGCGAAATGAATTATTATGGCCCGACTCTCTCAAATTGGAAAGATGAAGAACGATTACCTGACTTTCTCGGTCGCGCAGCGCAAACAAAAGCGGCTTTTGAATAAGTATGAGTTTTGGTTTGATACCCGGTTGGGTAAAGTTTGGTTTGAAACGGTGCCCGGTAGACGGCAATACGACCTATTACTTAGGAAGTATAACCACATAGCTGGCGTGTGGGTGTAAAGCGCCTTTGTATAGCCCTAAGTATATTGTATGACGTATCTTCTCAGTATAGTGTCTCATCTATGGACCTATCTTTTCGGAGTAGTAATTCTGTGTATTTTCCTATGAATTACTATAAATTGGTCTCGACACTTCTGCTAATGAGCACAGTGCAGTGTTAAATCTACTTTAGAACCCTTACGTCTGACTGACGCAAGGCAATTTGGAGATTTTGTAGAGCAGCAGATTCAGTTTGCTATTCAGTCAGTCTGCTAGTCTATGCTTATATTTTCATGGAGAGTTATCTTCTTCGGCCTCTTACTACTATATCACGACCCATAATATGATATTAGCGGGGCATATTCTGCGCGCCTTGTTTATACGATAAATGAGGAGCGCGGTATATGCTGCCTTATTGATAGTATCGTACTATCTACTACTGGGCAGGAGCCCAGGGCACATTTGCGCGCGAATTGAATTAGTAATTAAAACCATAAATTTGTAGTGACTATATCATTTATTATTTACATTACATTGATGGTGGGGGTGGAGGCACGGGTAATAAGGGAGGAGGTGGCGGCACTCCCATCAATGGAGCACCTGGAGGAGGTGGCAGGCGCATGCCATGGTTCTCCCACATCTTAGGAGGTGGCGGGGGCATTCTCAGTGGTTCCATTTTGAAGGCAAATTGCAAGAAGAACTGCTTTGTATCCTTATTCCAATGAGTCCAAAACTTGGAGTCATGTTTCTCAACTTCTCTACTGGGCACTTTGAAAGCAATTGTCTCATATGGTTCAGCAGCAAATAGCAGATATTGCCATCTGCGGTCTGGTGGTTCTATCTTTTGCTCATAAGCTGACATGAAGCGATGTCTGGGCTGTACTCCTTCAGCAATTTCTGCAAAATAAATAACAAACAATTAGTTTAATCTATTGCCTAACACTCTCATAACACTTTTTCATTGTTTATGGTTTCCAGCAAATTAAAACATAAGTTTATATCAGAAATATTATGAGGTAATAAAGAGGCTATTTGAAAGATTGTTTTTTAATTTTTTCAGTCTTCAGCATAAAATCTTTGACCATCCCCCTTCTCTACGACTATCCCAGTTTATGATATAGCGTTCCCCTACACCAACCGTTAGGTTATATTAGGGGAGCCGCTGTACCTTCCAGTGCCCGAGAGCACCTTCCGGGACCAGTTATAGACAGGTCTTGTCCCCTAATCTTGACTCTCCACCCTAACCTCAGAGATCCGGTTCTCGTAAGCGAGCTACCTCGTGCCCAAGTGACACTACCTATTCTCCAGATAGGTACCGGAGCAATAAAGCCGCTCACCACCCGGAACTCGGGGAGTTGCTAACGAAAACCTCGCTGAAGCCGACGGAGAAGCCGCTTCCCATATCTCCAGTATGGTACCGGCGCTGTGTAAAGCACTCTCACTTCCCGACATACAACCGTACGCCTACCCAAATAGGCCTACAAGCCGGGTGTGGCCCGAGTCACTCCAGCTATGACTCTTACTTGCTGAGCAGGCAAGCGCCCGAGATGCGTTGCGGCAGTGAAACCACACTGCCACTTCGCTAAAGGCAAATCCGTGCCTCATGCGACCGACTGGTTCGCACTGGCCGCGCCTGAGTCCGACGCTCGAACGCAACGTGCTTGCCGAGCAAACGAACCTGTCGTCCTCAGCGGCCAACCACATACCCCTGCAAGTCCAACACCAATGTCAGGCACCGCGCACTCTAGTCAGTGGTCGATAGAAAACGCCTTTCGAGGCGCAGTGGGCTTCCTGACCCCGCAGTACCCTGGCCCAAAGAGGGAGACCCGTAGTTCTCCCTCCGAAACCCTATCTACTCGGGTCCTGAAGATAGGTAGAAAATCTTTGACCAATAGAAATATGTTCTTTATGATGGTGCATGGGTGTGCATTAATACTCAATTCAACACCTACTCATAAAATTTATGAACACCTGCATCCACTTAACAGTCTAAGGTTATCTACTGGATTACAATAACATTGTATTAAATCCATAGAATATGGATAACATACACAATCTAAATACTACAATTGAGTAGACATTAGTTGCATGCACAACTGCGCCAGCCTTTAATTATAAAAAAAAGTATATATGTATGTATGTTTATCCATTGTCTAGTACCCATAGTACAAGCTCTGCTTAGTTTGGGCTAGATGGTGTTGTGTTTATGTGATAGAATATTATATATTATAGAATATTATTATTATTTTCACCAAAGTTAATAATTATTCAAAATTTAAAAATACTACAGCTACTCAAAAAGAGATGTTACTGTTTAATTGACAGAACTGACTTATATTTCACGTTTATTTACTAACTATCAATGTGAAGAAATAAAACTCATTAAAATTATATGTTACAGTTTCTGTAGTGCCATTTTAGCAGTGAGAAAATGTCCAATTTTTATTTTCAACAAATATCTTTAGTGAGTACTTAGTTGTGTGACAAATGTTCAAAAGTTTAATTTTAAAAAAAGTGCCTATTGTAGATAAGTCACTCTTTTTGCACATGAATCATATATTTGAGATAATGCATAACATATAGCACATACCAATAATGGTACAAATATTGATGCTATTGAGTGGGTTTCAACATATATAAGATCTGTGTAATGTACATTTGGCAATTCATTTCATGATTAATCATTGGCAATGTGTGTGATATTGTGATATATCACTGTCTTGTACAAAGTAAGTTCATATTGTTGCTGTTTACTTAAGACCATAACTGTTTAATAACTTTCTT
The DNA here is from genome assembly GCA_963675205.1 of Catocala nupta. Classification (NCBI taxonomy): domain Eukaryota; kingdom Metazoa; phylum Arthropoda; class Insecta; order Lepidoptera; family Erebidae; genus Catocala; species Catocala nupta. The sequence goes on from OY776081.1 coordinate 20,124,874, forward strand.
ACATTGATCTTAAAATACCATCACATCATATCTATATCCATCATGGCTTCTGATAATTCAATTACACACTGAAAGTAGTAACATCAACCATGGATGTTTGTCTTGGTCTGGGTGTTTCTATGTACAATATGTATGTATTTACAAAATAAAAAGTATATATTATGTATGTTTATCCATCTTCTAGTACCCATAGTACAATCTCTGCTTAGTTTGGGCTAGATGGTGTTGTGTGTATGTGGTAGAATATTTATTTATTTATGACTTGGCGTCGCAAATCATTATGAGTATCAGAGGCTGTCAGATGTTAATTATTTTTTACATGGCATTTAAAGAAGATAAGCTATCCTTTGCTGAACTTTGCAACCACCAACACTATGCTACGTCCAATGTTGGGCAAAGTTCTGTAAAGTCAAACAGTGTATAGATAGATTATAAGGTTGGTAAATGCGCTGGTAAAAAGACTTGTTCTTATCTATGTATGTAATGGGATATGCGTGAATAATCAGTTAGAAGTAAAATATTGTTATTCATAATAAAGTGTTGTTGTTATATTTATCCTACCTGGATAATCAACTTGAAAGAGTAAGCTTTGTTGGCCATTTTCAGGGTCTTTTTGTTTTGTAACTCTATAACCTGGTCTTCCGATTTTAACAAACTTCTTAGGCTCTATCCTAGGTTTTTCAGGGGCTAGTTGCTGAGGTGCTTCTTTTGCCTCTTTAGCTGCCCTCCGAGCTAAATTGGCCTGATGCTTCTTGCCTTGAGTATGAGCTAAATAGCTTCCCTCGTTGTTATGGAGTGTAAGACAGAGTTTACATTCATAAGATCCTGTTGGCAAAAAGCATGATAACTATTAACATAAAATATGAGGTTATAATAAATAGCAACACAATAAATTGTACCTTTAAAAAATGTGGTTTGTATACATACCTAAATGATTTTTCATAAAATAGGGATCCTTATTCAAATCAATAGTCTCTAATGCAAGTTGGCGAAGTCTTTCGCGTCGGTCTCGATTACTTTCGGACCAGGACGCTACGCCTCCGCCACCAGTTTTACCGCCTGGACGGTTTTGGAAGTCCATTTTGACTTGTTCTAACTTTTTCTTGTTTGAAATATATATCTAATTTACTAATTTATTAATTAACACTTTACAAGCAGGTTAAATATTGTTAATAATAGTTCCGATTGTTCCGAATACTAGCAAAGTTTCATTCTCATTATTGACAGATGACTGAAATGACAATTACCATTTTTAACAGCACAACACCGTATACAGATTATTAATGAATTAGTATAAATTGAAAGAAAAAATATATCAATGTTGAAGATAATATTTTAAAAACCCGATATAAACGACATATTTGGATGACACAATAAAAAATTATACAGAAAATAAAATAAAAGGTATAATATAATACCTACTGGCAATAGGCTAAGCCCAGTTTACGTGATACCTAAAATTTTAAACATTATTAACTCACGATATTTAAATGAGCAACTAGGCGTGCAAAAATAATAAATTGCCTAAACGGTTGTGATATTATCAGTAGAAAGCTTAATTTTGTAAGGTAAATTACAATGCGGACGAACTACGCACAAAAAGCAACATATTCTTTCTATTTTAATAAGATTCGGCAATAGGAATAATTCCACGGCAAAATTTAAAAACAGATGGATGGGCAGAGTACCGACACGAAGAATAAACAGACTCGAAACAACTATTTGTGGTGGTGCATGTGTGAGATGCGTACCCACAACACTAGGTGGCAAAACTTCTCAAGCCCGTCACAGACGTAGCTATAATATATATTAATATATCGAGATATATATTATAGTATAGCAAGCTATCACACACGGGAGCTATACTATAATATATATTTTGCCCTCACTCGGTCTGCGGTCGTCCTTGCAAGCGCACGATTTTAAAGCTTAATTTCTATACAGAATGTTCAAATATTGAAATAACACTGTAATCAATCTAGGTACCTAAATGAATTCGACAAGAGCACTTCTCTTAGATCTAATTGAAAATACCTCCGAGGATGATTCCGATACTGAATTTGATATGTATGTTGCCTTGTCAGGAACGAAAAATAGAACCATCTGGGTTGAGTCGTATATAAAACAAAAGAGAACTCGTGGCGAATTTAATTTGTATCATGATTAAAATTTATCATTTAATAAAGGACGAAGGAATCACTCCATATATATCTGGGCCCAGTTGTTATCATAATCAAAGTAGCCTTATTTGAAAGAGATTATAATAACAAGTCGTCACCAAAAATTTTGTGATATTTCGCTTCCCAGAAATTAAGTTATATAAAATAAAGTAAAAGTGAGGTTATATGACATTAATCGTTTGCAAAATGTTATATATGTTTATACGGAGGTACTTTATCGAAGGTTTATCTATTTATTTACCAGTGGCGGTCTATGGGGGAGGGCCTCCCCCATAGACCGCCACTGGTAATGTTCAGCAGTGGACGTCTGTGGCTGATAGATAGATAGAAGTAGGCACCTCAGAAAACAAACATCAATATTGCTTTGATTTTTATGTACATTTATATAAAACGTCCTTGTTTGTAACACGCAGATGCGAACCACTAAAAGTCAAAATCAAGTTCAACACTCGTTCCGTTTGTTCCAAATGTACTCTGTGGTTTGTTCCTTAGGAGTGCGCACGTATTTTTCTTGTTTTGTTATGTTGTTTGCTTTACCCCACGACTTTGGCTTGCTAAAGGACTGTTCGACGGATCTTGTGACTTAGAATTACCTGGCACTTCATATTAGACAACTGATTCCGCTTCTGAATTGGATATTGACGACATGGATCGCTGTGTGAACTATACCATTGCGATAGGTCGCAATAACTCTATTGGCAGAAGAGTTTTGGAGGATGAAGCGATTTTATCAGTTATACGTCAATGGCATGCATAGGTATAGGTATAGCAAGTATGTAGGTATAGCAAGTGAAAAATGCGTGCAGTTGCATACTTATAGAGGGTAATGCCGCAATCTAAGTAATCTAGTGGATCTTTGCTTTGTCTTTTAGTGGTTCGCATCTGCGTGTTACAAACAAGGACGTTTTATATAAATGTACATAAAAATCAAAGCAATATTGATGTTTGTTTTCTGAGGTGCCTACTTCTATCTATCTATCAGCCACAGACGTCCACTGCTGAACATTACCAGTGGCGGTCTATGGGGGAGGCCCTCCCCCATAGACCGCCACTGGTAAATAAATAGATAAACCTTCGATAAAGTACCTCCGTATAAACATATATAACATTTTGCAAACGATTAATGTCATATAACCTCACTTTTACTTTATTTTATATAACTTAATTTCTGGGAAGCGAAATATCACAAAATTTTTGGTGACGACTTGTTATTATAATCTCTTTCAAATAAGGCTACTTTGATTATGATAACAACTGGGCCCAGATATATATGGAGTGATTCCTTCGTCCTTTATTAAATGATAAATTTTAATCATGATACAAATTAAATTCGCCACGAGTTCTCTTTTGTTTTATATACGACTCAACCCAGATGGTTCTATTTTTCGTTCCTGACAAGGCAACATACATATCAAATTTAGTATCGGAATCATCCTCGGAGGTATTTTCAATTAGATCTAAGAGAAGTGCTCTTGTCGAATTCATTTAGGTACCTAGATTGATTACAGTGTTATTTCAATATTTGAACATTCTGTATAGAAATTAAGCTTTAAAATCGTGCGCTTGCAAGGACGACCGCAGACCGAGTGAGGGCAAAATATATATTATAGTATAGCTCCCGTGTGTGATAGCTTGCTATACTATAATATATATCTCGATATATTAATATATATTATAGCTACGTCTGTTACGGGCTATACCAAGATATATATTATGTCGACATATTTTGGTGACGTTATAGAAATATATATTATAGCTGCGTGTGTGGTCACTCGAAAATTTGTATAGAAAATATGCCGTAATATGCCTTGCTATGATTCATATTAATATACAGGGTGATTTTGAAATCGTGTAATTCCTTTTAACCACGCATTCTACTGGTGATATAGAATAATCCTGACCATATTTTTTCTTAATTAGAATAATGGTTTCGGCAAAATTAGAGTACAGATTTTTTTCATGAAATGATTTCAAATAGTCATATTTTAACCACCTGACACAATCTTAATATTTTACTAATTTAAAAATAATAACATAACAATAACTGATGTCGTAAATAATAAGGGGCAATAAAAAGGACCGCCCGTTATTATTTACGACATTAATTATTAATATGTTTTTTTATTTTAATTAGTAAAAAATTAAAATTGCCTCGGTTGGTTAACATACGACTATCTGACACCATTTCACGAAAAAAACGGAATAATAATTTCTCAAAAAAAATAAATCTAATTAAATAAAAATATGGTCAGGGTTATTCTATATCACCAGTAGAATGCGTGGTTAAAAGGAATTACACGATTTCAAAATCAGTCTGTATATTATAGCTACGTCTGTGACGGGCTTCATGCTAAAGATTCTACTGTGCAGGGAATGGAATCGTAAATATGTCAACTGTCAAACTCGAGTTGCCGATTCCTTTTCTTTTGTCAAAATAGGCGGAAGGTACTGTCAGATGTATAAATCTGAATTTATTTTTATAATCCGAAAATTACCAAACTTTTTGTGTGAAGTTTTGGATTCTAGGTTATTTTATACATAATATGCTTAAATTATTTTGTTCTGTAAATTAATAGTGGTGGGACAAACGAAGATAACCTATGTGCTTATTTTGTGTCTTGTTTTTAGGTAGTGCTTCAAGATGTTGATGCCTAAACAGAACCGTGTGTCGATCTATGAATACCTTTTCAAGGAAGGAGTTATGGTAGCCAAGAAGGACTACCATGCTCCCAAACATCCTGATCTGGAGAAGATTCCTAACCTCCAAGTAATTAAGGCTATGCAGTCCCTGAAATCTAGAGGATACGTCAAGGAACAGTTCGCATGGAGGCATTTCTACTGGTATGTTCATATTATATATACTATTTATCTCTCAAAGTGAAAATATAAACCAAAACAACTTTGAAATTATTAAAAGTTTCAGACATATGTAGGTACATTTACTAATCATCATTATATTATGTCATAGTAACTAGCAGGGTCTTTCTATTCGCTTGAGAGAGCATTGCAGGCATTATATCAAAGAAATTGATTAATTTCAAATTGTATGGACATCATGGCTTCTGAAAGTTACAAAAGTGAAAACCTCATTTGTGCAGTGGTCTGAGATTCATCCTTCTGCTTACCCTATGAGCCGATCGTAAAGTCTTGATTCGGTTTCCAGTTAGGCCAGTATTATCGTGTTTTACTGTTAATTTTTCATGCAATGACTACTTTATGATACCATTCCTAACATTTATCGAATTCAGATGTTTTTGATTCCCATTCTTAATTTTCCAGGTACCTGACCAACGAGGGTATTGAGTACCTGCGCATTTTCCTCCACCTGCCCCCTGAAATTGTACCGGCGACACTCAAGCGCTCCGTGCGCACGGAGACAGTCCGCCGCGGTGCCGTCGGCCGCCCCGACGCGCCCGCCCGCATTGCTGAGGACCGCTCGGGGTACCGCCGCGCGCCCACTACGCCAGCTGCACAAGACAAGAAGGCTGATGTTGGACCTGGCTCTGCTGGTGTTGAATTCGTAAGTATATTATTAACCTGTCAACTTTTGGAATGCCAGATGTAACTGAAAACCTAGTGTGTCTGGTTGCCAGTGTGCTGTTGCAACTCAATAGGTTCAGAACTGATTATAACATACGAGACAACAGGTGGTTAAAGCAAATTAGATGGTACCTATAGAAAACTATTCCTTTTTGTACTTAACTTTATTCAAGTTTTTAAACTTGAATAAAGTTAGGTACTGTATGAAGACTATTGAACTGTTTGTTTGAAATGTGATGATATTTCAATATCATCATTCCAACTACAGTTGGAATCCTAATCCTAGGATCCCTCATGTTCTGTGCCATATATTCAAAAGCAGGACATATAGTAAAACCATGTTACTATAACATGCTTGAAGTCTGTTTAATACCATATTGCATGTTAATTATGTATATTATATTATGTAGTAATTGAATTACTGCAAGATTTAGTATTGCTAGTGATTTTATAGTATATGTATTTCACATTCAGGGTAAATTTGTTTGGTTTCAGAGAGGAGGATTCGGCCGAGGCAGGCCTGCACCTTAATTAAGTTTAATAAAAAATATCATAACATAATTATTTTTATTATACTTACAACCTTTACTTAAAACTTGAGGAATAGTATAAAAGTCAGAGAGCAAAGTTAAAATGGAATTGAAACATTATTTAATTAAAAACTAACTAGTGAATTGGTTCCTGCACAAGTATTTAACTTAATTTTTTTGTATGAATCTACATTAAGTTCTTTTAGTAGGATGCCACATTCCTAAGGAAATAAAAAAAACTAAAGGAAATGTTTAATGATGCGCTGTTACGATTTCCCTCATATCTCAGAATAATCTAAATAAAATAAAATCTATATAAATCTCTAAATAATCGCCTGAGGTCGCGGGTTCGATTCCCGCACAAGTCAAACATTTGTGTGCATGAACATGGATGTTTGTCTTGGTCTGGTTGTTTCTATGTATAATATGTATGTATTTACAAAAAAAAAAGTATGCATGTATATTTATCCATTGTCTAGTACCCATAGTACTAGCTCTGCTTAGTTTGGGCTAGATGGTGTTGTGTGTATGTGGTAGAAAAAAAAAGGTAGAATATTTATAAATATTTGAAACCAAGAAAGTTTTAATTCAATTAAGAATTTGAATTAATAATAATAATATTCTATCACATACAACACCATCTAGCCCAAACTAAGCAGAGCTTGTACTATGGGTACTAGACAATGGATAAACATACATAATATATACTTCTTTTTTTGTAAATACGTACATATTATATATAGCAACACACATCCGTGTCCATGCACACAAATGTTTGACTTATGCGGGAATCGAACCCGCGACCTCAGGTGTGGCAGTCTGTTATACCAACCACTACCTACGCCATCGCTATGCTATTTACGCCGATTAGTCATACAAAACAAAGCAGACACTATGCATATGCTGAGATGTAGATCGTGGAGTTACTTACGGGAATGATAAACACAGGCTAGAGTGGATGGCCCTTAGGGGTCTGGAACACTCCAAGAAATTCATTGCAAACAGAGCCACAGGCTTCACCCAGAAGTTATGCGGGTATAACAAGAGCCAAATACACCTGCTCACAGGAGCATTCACTGGCCATTTTGGCACCAACGACTTCCTGTGCAGATTGAGATTGGCACACAATTCGGTCTGCAGAGCCTGTGGTGAACAGGACGAGTCCATATCGCACCTACTATGTGAATGCGACGCGTTAGCTGGATTGAGGATGGGTCTGATGGGATTGGCATATTCAAACCCTGAGGACTTCAGGCTTCTCCTTCTAAAGTGTACGCTGCGGCTGATGCAGTACATTCATATGGAGATAGCTAAGGGATAAATCTTGGGGCCGACACAAAAGATCCCAATGGGTCGAAGTGTCGCCGGTCTGTACTGACTGGCCCCCACACACAAGATAATATACTTACGGGAAGACTGGCACGAAATGCAGATTGCACGAATACCATTCTAAAAATATCATTTTGTTTCGCTAGTCGCTACTGTTCATTCCTCATCGCTATTGTCTTTAATTTCCTGTTACTGTGTTTACTGATGCGTAAGCCTAAAATCGGAAAAGAATTTAGGGCTGAAATCCGGGTGTTCGAACAATTCTAACCTGTAGCGCTTCTCAAATGGCAGCTACCGAAGTTACCGAACTTCGGCTTGGTGCCCTAGTGCGTTATCTGGGTGAAACAACACTTCATCTCATAAGTATTTTCCGTCACCTATTCGTAGATAACTTACCGTAATATTGCCAAGTAATCCCTCATTGCTATTCCCTAGATATCCCTATAAATGTATGCCTTCATTATTGCTCCTATTCGGGGTCTATGAAGTCAGTCTATAAGACCATACTTATGATTCAAATCTTATTCATGAGTATAAGTTGCCTCAAAAGTCTATCTTCGTCCGTGGGACGTGGATAGCTTTCCTTCACAATGCTTGTCTTTGCATGCCGAGTGGTTATAGAGAAACAGTCATCAAATGCTTTTACAAAGTCGATGTGTAAAAATGGATAATAACAAAGTTTGACATCAAGTAACTACTTAGATGAAATATTTTGTATTGTTATCTCTGACATCGTTCGTATTATACCAAGGCTGCTGTACCTGAGGTCATGGGTTCCATTCGTGGGTTATGCAAATTGTTGAAGTAATTCTTTGCACAAAGTTTTGAACTATGACTACAAGACTGCAATGGACGCGCTCCTCACATGCATGATACTTAAAATCATAAAATATGACATCAAATTTGCGACATTGCCGGTCGGAATATACAAGGCGTTAACGCTCTAACGTGAGCTATGCAGAGCAAATCCTACCTACCTTATGTACCAAAAATATTAACAATTACTGTTAGACACGGCTACACATCAAGTTAGACACCCTATATACGCATAACTACGCTACATATAAAATAGAGAATTGTCGGAAAGGGACAGTGCATAGTGGTGTAGAGTCTACACTGTAGACCCATCACGGTTGAGACAAAATAAAAAAATATAATGTACTCTCTCGCACGATTCGCAGCGTTCAACTTCTAATAGTTCAAAGTCCAAACAGTCTAGGTTGATGAGTCGCCGTGTTTACATACAACCCAAGTAAAATAAATTAAAAATCAAATGGAAACTGAAAATAATTTATTTAAAACAATCTACAGGATTTCAAAGTAGATACCTGAATTATTGAACAATATTGCTATGATAGACATGATTTTATACAATTATGTTAGATATATGTTAAATATCTAGGCCTCTTGTACTCTAGGGTTGTCTGGTCGCGGGAACTCTCCAATTTTATCCATGTAGTACTGGTAGGCGCGGAAAGGCTTCAACTCCCATGGCACTTGGTCTTCCATGTGGGTCAGCTTCACGCAAAGGTCTTCCAGAGTGGGTAGCGAGTGGTGAACCACATCAGTCGTGGCTTCCTATTGATTAGGTATTTACAAATTAACTTGTTTTAGCTTTAAAGTTCTTTTTTATGCAAATAAGATGTGCAAACATCACAAAGTATGAACTATGGGTGCCTGCAATATTTACATTTCTACTCTTTTTTGTAGGTTGGCACCGAGTAAGTGCCCACAGCAAATCAAAGTAGAAAAAAGTTGTGTAATCGATCTCCTTGCTAACAACACATCTTAAGGATGCTTTGTAAAACATCATTAGAAATATAACATAGGCGTATTTGGCTATGATCTGCCGTAAGGTGAACACACATGGCGAATGTAATTATTTAAGTTTGTAGCGGCCACTGTGAGCTGTAAGAATTTAACGACATTGCCACAATACTGGTTACTATTGAGAATTTTCTTACTTAGAAACAATAGCAATTTATAGGCAAACGTATTAATTTCACATTCGTTATATTACTAAGCGTTACCTTTTCCAGTCCTTCCCAGTGCAAATTTCCAATAGGGTATCCAGGCGAAATCAGGTTGACCAACATAACTTTAGTAGGGAAGATAATCGGATCATATTTCATATCGTAGCGCGCGTAGCCCCATTTCTCGTCCTTGCGCATCAATTTGTAGAACCAGTCAACCAAGTCACTTAGTAAATATCTCTTAGGTCTGAAAATAAAATTGTGTTATTAATTTTGTAGGCAATATAATATATTGATAGTATAATACATATATAAAATATATAGGTAGCGATCGAAATCTCATTGCCAAAATTTAGGTCAACCACAAATGCATGGTTCGTATTCATGTATCATTCAATCACACTGAAACAACTTCAACTATTAACGATAAATATTGAATATTGAATAAACTGCAGGACCACGTCATGTGAATCTTTTATAATCAATATTTCGAACATGTAAAAAAGTTATTTTTTGCTCTCATACCTCTCACTCATTTAAACTTTGATACAATTGACAACAAAAACATCCACACTTAGTATGGCAATTTAAAGATTACGTACATAAATTACTGACCCGTATGGGAATCGAACCCATAGTATTTGAGCATGGATAATGTCTAGACGATTCCTTAAAACCGTCGCACCCACGTACCTAATCATTATAAACCTGGTATTATAGCAGCATTTCAGTATTCGAGGTTTTTAAAAAGTGCATTAAAGTATATATGCTTACCCAACAGCCTGGTATATTTGACCCTTGGTTTCCGGGTCACGCATGGCATTCACGATTCCTTGAGCCACATCAGATACATAAACAGGCTGTTTAGTTGTAGCCAATCCATTCTTGTACAAGGGCATGTACTGACCATTAATGCGAAGCGGGGACACGAAGGATCTAAAAAGGAAAATCAATAACTTATTTATACACATCGATAAATAATCACTAGTTTTAAATTTTATTACTTCGCTCGTGGGCGGCGTAAGCGAAATCGATTGCCGATCGTAAATTAGATCAATCGATCTCTAGATTTGTATATGAAAAAATTGGGTTTCTCTAATATGTGTAATCTAAACATTAATAAATGCTACTTTGATGATTTAGTTGCATTAAGCAATTTGTCGTATGTAACGGCCTGAGATGCAGCGACTCGACATAATTGTCTTTCAATTTTAACAATGTATCTGGCATTGTAATCACCGTCCTGTCTTAAACTGTCCCACTGCTAGGCACGGGCCTCTTCTCAGTGTGAGAATGGTTGGAACATATTTTTTTAGAATGGTTAGGCCGTTGTCCACCACGCTGGCCCAGTGCGGATTGGCAGACTTCACATATCTTCGAGAATATTATGGAGAACCCTCAGACATGCAGGATTCCTCACGATGTTTTCCTTCACCGTTAAAGCGAGCGATAATTAACTATTTAATACGCATATAACTCTGAAAAGTCAGAGATGCGCGCTTTGGGATCGAACTCGTGACCTCTGCGTGGCAGTCCAACGGTTTCCCACTAGGCTATCGCTGCTTATAACAAACGCTTACGGTCTTAAAAAAAGCGTAGATGTTATGAGCATAAAGACTTGCAACACATATTTAATGTCCACGCAATTTAACCATTAAAACCGCGGCAACACACCGGTGCCCAGACACAATAGATTTTTAAAGATGTCTAACATTTAACAGATTAATAAGTATAAGTTTCGTACCTCAAAAATCTATCCTCAGATCCATAGATGTCGGAGGCGCGTAAAATGGTAGCACAAGGGAATTCCTCTTTGACAGCACGTTCGCCCAGCCACTTGCTAATTTTGTACCCAGAAGGTTTCTTCATTACCAGTGGAGTTGGCTTATCGGTAGCGTTTAGGTACGACAGATGGATAAATCTTTCCACACCCATTTCTCTCGAAATCCTGTTCAACAATAAATGTTATTACCGAACTTGACTACCAGTCGAAAGGAATTATACGGTTGATCCTCCAACAATATTCATATAGTCGCAAAACGATGTTATCAATAATTAATCTTTAAAAGAAACAGTAATACACCTTTTAAAGTATGTGATTTACTGCTGGTGAAATAGTAGCTATTCAGAAGTTATTTTTTTTTTGTTTTCAGTTAATATTAAATATATTAATTGAAAACAGGTTATGATTTATATATTTCAGACACAAATATACGAAAGTTTCGGCGTAAGAGCGTAGTACCGGTACATTCGGCAACACAAGTAGTTTAACATTAAATAAATTTTAAAAGTAATTTATCTATCAACAATTACAGTTATTATTCTGTATTAAATGAACTATTTAAAAGTTTTATGAAAAATTTCATGAACTTTAAATAAAGAAGAAATCGAAGTATCATAAGTGTGTATCAACTTATGTTGCTGAGTGTACCAGTTATTATTTAAATGTAAAATCGTACTTAAACTAGTAGTCCAACAACAGACCAGAATGTTAACATTGCACTCATTGCACAACAGACAGTCTCAATAATATATGCATACAGTCGAAACCGAATATAACGACATCGTTTATAATGACGGATCGGTTATTACGACCAAATGGCAAGGTCCCACCCGAATCCTATATAGGGATTATTTTATTGGATTAACAATTAAGTAATCATACCGCCTATAACAACATCGGATACAGCGACATATCGCTTAAAACGACGAAACTTTATCGATATTCATCGGCTTTAACGATCAACCGAATTACTTGTTCCAGCAAAACAAAAAAAAACGAACAATTTCATCTTAAATAGTTTTACTTATTCCAATCTGTAAAGGAATATTTTAAGCCGAGTACAGCTTATAGACTACACTTAGTATCTATACTAATATTATAAAGCTGAAGAGTTTGTTTGTTTGTTTGCTTAAACGCGCTAATCTCAGGAACTACTGGTTCGAATTGAAAATTATTTTAGTGTTAGATAGCCTATTTATCGAGATATAACATCACGCTACGACCAATAGGAGCGGAGCAGCAATGAGAAATGTTGCCAGAACGGGAAAATTCTCTTATGTGAAGCAGATGAAGTTGCGCGAGTCGGCTATAATGTATATAAGCTGTATTGTATATAAGTTTTTTCAGAATATCCTTTTTATTTCTTTTTCCGACATTTTATTTGAAAACAAGTTCTTAAGCATAACCTATACCCATACTACATAATTTCACATATTTAAAAATTCCAAACATACACATTATGACAGCTAATATAACTACATACTTGTGTATATTGCTTATAACATAAGCAATATACACAAGTATATATAGTTGTTACTATCGGACATAACATCCAAAGTTATAGGTCCCTTTAATGTTGTTATATCCGGTTTTGAATGCATTTTTTTTTAAATATCTCTTCCTTATTAGAAATTATTTCTGTACTGTGGGAGAATTTACAAAGATTCAAGTAATGGACACAAGGAACACCCAGACTTGGATCATCTATGTATGGATCACAATTGTTTCTGTCCTGTATCTGGATTGAACTCACAACACTTGGTGCAGTAACAGCTATGAGGCAACCATTTAAAGCATGCTATGCCACCCATGCAATTAATAGTATGCACAGAACTTGTAAGATATGTTAATTCTACAAGTTTATATGGTTCACACATGTGCTGAACTATATAAACATCATGCTATCTTATAAAACTGAACTTGAAAACTACAAAAGTATGAACTTGCCATCACAATAATGTGTAATTCCGACACCACTCATAACTTTGGTTTAAACTTTATGTTAGTTGAATACAATACCTGAATTGCAATTATATGTCAGATTTGATAATACAATTGATTTATAGTAAATACCTTGCAATGCGTCTTGGGCCCTCCACATTGACATCATTATATTTAAAGTTTTTCGTTTCATAGTCACGTCCAACCAAATTAATTACAACATTGGAGTATTGGACAGCTTTGGCAATGGACTCATCATCCCGGATGTCAAACGGAGTAAAGAGTACTTGACCCAAGTCACCACAAACTTTGAGCCTTTTAGCATCATAGAAATCATTCCTGTAGGGCAAGATCATCTATAACAAATAAAATAGTTAATTAGTAACATTAACAATGATATTTTTATCTATATTAAATAAACATAATTTCTGATTATTAATTCTTTAGTCAATGGATGATGGTGCCCAGACACAATGTCTTTTTAAATGTGTCAAGATAATATGGTTATAATTAATTAATACAATCATTTAATATACTTCTTAAATAATATTGTTTATGCGAATTTTATTCATTGCTGTGACTAAGAAGTAAGACTGTGTCTCCCCGTGACCATGGCTGCTGAAAAGCAACCGAAACGTCGGGGAAAGTGTAAACTAAAAATAAATAGATTTAATAGTTTAAATAATTTTATTAGCTTATAAATTAGTAAAATAAAATCCATAGTAGTAGTAGCGTAATATTTTCAAAATTTTGTAATACAGTGATAAATAAACAATGCGATAGAATCCGTATATAGTAGTTTAATTTCAATACTTCTTAAAGTAAAAATATAGTTAGAAAACAATATACAAAATAAATAGAATGGTAAAAAGCAATTTGTTTGATGGATTCTATTTAGAAAACCTTGCAGTTTGAGAAGTCTCTATTCTAAATCAGGTTATAAGGTTTTAGTTGAATTGAGACTAATGGTACATAGTAGTATTCATCAGCCAGTTTACATCTGCATTAAATGCATAAAATTGAAATTAATCGAATAGTAATACAGTATTTTGCTTTTGGAGAAAACACTAGAAGTTATTATGGTAATAATAATTAGCAAGCTTCTAAGTTATTGTAAAAATAACTTTTTGAGGCTTGTTAGTAAGTCGTCAGGGTACTGATCTTCAATCATAAGTTGCACTTACCTGTGTTCCAATCTTGCCTAGCTTGTTGCACACATAGCGGCCTACAAATCCTGTGCAACCGAAGACGGTTGCTACAGTTCCGCTGAAGCTGCTGCGGCCACCAGTACCGCGTTTGTAAGCAGCCAGGTTAGGCTTGTTCTTACTTTCCGTGCCATATGACGCGGACTTGATGTAAACAATGCTCACCGATCCATTTAAAGCTGAAATTATAATATAATTGTTTAAGGCTAAGATTGGCAGTTAATTTATTAGCAAAGTTGAGATAATACATGTCTTGTTTTTGAACTGAAACCACAACTCTGAGCGTTTACAAAATTATGTAAGAGTGTATATCAGTGACACCGGTGCTGTTTATTATTAATGTGGACTTACGTTTTAATTTAGTGACAAAGTGTCCTGTAATCGCAATTGAAGCCATTTTAAGGCCCACTAATATAATATTTTTCTAAGTTAAAAATATTCGATTCCCATGAAGGGTACTCGAATTGAAGTAAAATTTTATGTCAAATTTGACAGTCTTGACAGTGACTGCCGACATGCGAAGTCGTAGAGAAGACTAATATTACTACAGAAAACTTATTTTAGTATTAGTGTTGTCTCAAAGTAAGAGTTATTTGTATACATATATAGCATTATATTTGTATTATTCTCTACTAAAAATAATGTTCATTTGTATACATTCAGTTTATATGTAACTACTACGTACTAGAGGAGACAACTCAACCAGCATTATTTGTAACACACGTTGCACTCTGCATGCTCTGTAGCCCACATAGTCTGGGCCATGCGCTTATTTACTACACTGATGGACTTATAAAGTGCATCAAAGTTCAGGATTACTTTTAAATTAATATTTTTGATAAGTATGCAAACTTTTTAGATTAAACTTCATTAAAAGAAAAAACCCTGTGCTCCAACTTTTTTTTATTGTGTTTACCAATTTTTCAATAAACCAACCAAAACCAATTTTTGTTACATTTATCGTTTTTGTTAAAAATTGAATGGCCCTTTCCAGTATACAAACATATACTTAAGGATATGATATTACGCTGTTATGAAGTTAACGGACCAAACTATAGATTTCTATTTAAATTTGTATAAAAAGTTTGAATACTTGGTTAAAATGTTTATTTCAAAGGCGTCTTGAACATTGATGCAGTTTATGAGTCCGTCAGAGTATAACGACACATTTATCTGCAATATTCAAAATATTATGCTTTCACGTGTATTGTGGTACTGCATAATTAGGTTTGCTCTACAACGCGCGCATGATTTAAGGTGGTCAATTAAAGGGCACGAGTCTATAACTAGTGATACAAAATCTAGTAGAGTTGTCCTCTAGTGCGTAGTGCATACACATTAGCTGTACTACATATACATTGTAAATTTATACGTAAGTATAAAATAGGTACAATATATAAGATTGTGGTGTATGTATAATACACGCGCAGGCAACATATTGTTACGGCTAATGCCCTCTGTCGGCACTGTGGGGAAGAGTCGGCGGTTTCTAATAATAATTTATTACAGCACCATCTATTGACATCTTACGGAACTACGTATTTGTCGGTACGAGTTCAGTGGAGAAAGCGCTGGCACATTCTCGAACCATCGCGCTGTTGCGTGCCGTGTGTGACGTTTTCTGTAAAACCCCAGAAGCGCTTTACCCGCGTATAAATAGAGCGCACGCGCACCGCCGAGTCAGTTTACTATCGTAAGCGATCAAGTGTTCATCGAAGCGAACGGAAGCGAAAATACTACGCAGTTTGAAGCAGTTACAGTGGAAAAGTGTAGTATAGTGTTTGTAGTGTTTTAAATTTAATTGTGTGATAGAATAAAACGTTTTAGTCGGAGATATTGTTTCATATTCTTATCCGTCGAACCCAGTGCGTAACAATATTATGAGTTTATAAAGAACCTGGCATCGAACGGAGCATCATACGTCTAGCTGCGCTGAAACCAACTCACAAACTGAGCGACGCGCTAAGGCGATCGAACGGAGTATCATACGTCTAGCCACGTCGAAACCAACTTACGAACTGAGTGACGCGCGATGCTACCTCCCGTTTTTATACGTGGCAGTATTTATACGCCGTCGCGCCGCACGCACACACGCATAAGGATTTCCATGAATTACCTCGTAGATGTTAGAATTTTCTTTACTTATCGCTGATTGGTGCAAATGAATATTCTGCACACAATTAGTACGACCGCTACTTGTAAGAACAATAAATTATATATAAGAAGGCTTAAAAAAATGTAAATAAAAAACTCAGTTGAATCAGTCTACGTGTTTCATTATGGGTTATAATGAAACACGTAGACTGATTCAACGGTTACCAGCTACAGACCTGGCTTATGCCTACCGGCTGATCTATAACCCTAACGGTTACCAGCTACGGACCTGGCTTATGCCCGCCGGCTGATAAATGCGAATGTGAGTTTGTTTGTTTGTTAAACTTTCACGTCTTAACTACTGGACCGATTATCATCAAAAGGACATAGGAATAAGAATCAGAAATTTTATTTGCTAAGAATGCAGGTAACATTTTGACGGTGAAATTGGTATTACTTAGAAGCCAGTACATTCTACCATTTGGCATGCAAATCTATACAATGTTATTCTATAATGTTATATAAGTTAATAATGTGATACATTTAAATAGGCATATTAATAATTCACAATAAAAATCAATAGCAAAAAATATACTATAATAATATATAATAAATATAAGTCAATATACCTAAAAAAAAAGGTTATGAGAATGTTATACAAAACAAAAATTAATATATGTCAAAAGGAATTATCATTTAAAAAGTCATGGATGGAATAATAACATTTTTCGAGCAGCAGTTTCGTTAATTTCTTTTTGAAAATGTATATTGTGCTATCTTTTATATAATATGGTATCTTATTGTAGATAACCGGTGCCATACGCATTATATTCTTTCTCAACAATGCCGTGTTAACACTGCCTGTATATAATAGGTTTTTGTATTGAGACCTAATTAGTGCCGGTCTTGTTGAATGATCTGACCTTTGATTGAACAGATTTTTGTTCGATTTAACGAACATTGCTACTTCTAATATATACAATGCTGGAAAAGTTAATAGTTTGAGAGATTTAAACATTGGAACACAACTTTCTACTGATTTCAAGCCAGTTATTGATCTGACACAATATGTCTGAGCTCTGAATATTATTTCTTTTTCGCTACAATTGCCCAATATATTAGCCCGTATCTTAGGACTGAGACAACCAGACTATGATATGCCATAATAATAGTATCAGTGTTTAGTTTATTGACAAATTATAAAAAATATAAGCTGATCTACTAAATTTTTTACATACCTCTTCCGCATGAAGTTTCCATGTCAGTTGGTTATCAATTAATATACCTAAGAATTTAGCAACATTAGTCTTGTCTATATTTTGTCCATTATATTCAATTGATAGTGTCATTACGGATGCGTTGGTAAAAATGCATAACTTTTGTTTTTTGTAAATTTATAATTAGGTTATTAGTGGACTGCCAATTTATGATGTTTTTTAATGTGTAGGTGATTTCTTTTCCATAGTCATTTTTTTTCGCTTTTTTCATTTGTCTATCACCGTGCTATCATCCGAGAACAATACCATTGGATGTCGAACTAGTTTAGGCAAGTCATTAATGTAAAGTAAAGACATTAAGGGTCCGAGGACGCTGCCTTGAGGTACCCGTGAACATGGCTGCTCTACAGCAACCGAAACGTCGGGGCAAAGTGTAAACTTAAATATAAATAGTTTTAATTAGAAAATATATAGCTTAAATAGTAGTAAAATTCAATAATAGTAGTGTTAGAGTTTTCAAAATTATGTAATAACAGTGTTTAAAGTAAAATAAACAACGCGATAAAATCCGTATAAAGTGTTTAATTTCAATGTATAACATTCGCGTAAACATAAGACAATATTACGTCTAGTACATACTCTGGAGATTTCTGTGTATTGTTTACGATTTATAAGGTACGATTTTATAAGATTTAACGCGTTTCCTCTAATTCCGTATCTGTCAAATTTTTGTATTAGGATATTGTGATTAACGTTTAACGCGTTACCAGCCGGCGTGCAGAAGCCAGGTCCGTAGCTGGTAACCGTTAGGGTTATATTGAAACACTCAGACTGATTCAACTGAGAATATATTTACAATTTTTCACCTATCTTATATCCCATTTACCTATTAGTCATGCAAGTAACGCTAACACTAATGTGTACAATAATCATTTACACCAATCAGTGACAAGTAAACAAAAATCTAACATTTACGAATGATTTCTTGGAAATCTGTTCGCGAGTATAAAAATAGTGCCACGTATAAAAAGCAGAGGAAAGTTTCGCGCGTCACCAGTTCGAAAGTTGATATCGTCGCGGCTAGACGTATGATGCTCCGTTCGATCGCCTTCGCGCGTCGCTTGGTTTCGGCGCGGCTAGTTGTACGATGCTCCGTTCGATTCCAGGTTTCTCGTAAAGTTATATGTTGCCTGTACGTATATACATACGCCACAAATGTAATCAAAAGCCTTAGTCATGTCAGTAAATATTGCGCAGACTGGTGTTCTACTATCAATATTTATCATAATAGTTTGTAATAGGTCCTAAATAGCCATGTTTGTGATCTTGTTCTTTCTAAATCCCTTTTGATTATTGAAAAGAATGTTATATTTATTTAAGAAAGAATAAATTGATTCATATATTAGTTTTTCAAAAACCTTGGAGAATATCGAAATAAGAGCTACTGGTCTGTAATTTGACATTTCGTCTTTACTGTTTTTTTATGTAACGGTTTTATAGTGACAGTTTTTAAACTGTTTGGATAAATGCCTGAGCTAATGCTTAAATTTATAATATGACTTATGGGAGAAGCTATTACGTCTGAAACAAATTTAACAGCATTAGTTGCTATACCATCGTATCTGAAGCTTTTTTGTTTTTTAATATTTTTATGACTCTTACTATATCGTCAGGTCCAACCGGTGTCATAAATATCGAGTTTGGATTATTTACTATACTAATCACTTCGCTTGATTTGTTAAGTACAGAGTTTTGTATTTGATCGACAAAGAAGTTATTGAAGCATTCAGCAATTTCCTTAGCGTCACTAATTACAACGTTTTCCTTCTTAATTTGTATAGGGTACCAGGTTCATCCAGAACATAACTACTGTGCCCAAGGGATACAAAAGAATAACTTTTAGACGGTCGTCGGCTATAACAACTAAGCCTACCAATATGAATGAATTACAACGTGACGCTTGGAGTACAGAAAAAGGGATCTACTGCATCCCAGTAGAAATCCGATATCCCAAATAAAATCTGTTTCCGAGTTAGGTTAGCACACGCTCGAGCAATGTCCTGCTTGGGCGGTGCAGCGCCGTGAACTTATTGAGGTTGTGGGAGAATACCTCTCGCTGTCGGCCTTGATCAAAGACATGGTCGACAGCGAGAGGAAGTGGGCACCGGTCGCATCCTTCTGCGAGGACGTCATCTCTCAGAAGAAGGCGGCGGAGCGGATCCGTGTGGAAAGTATCCTTGCGGATCCGAGCCGTAGCCGGCAAACCGGGTGGCACAGGCGCGTGGCGTGTTCGCGCGCCTCATGCCACCATAATGAAGGTCGCGGGCGGGAGAACGGGGATCTCTTGGCCACTAGCCATTGAGTCGGTCCGACGCCCTCTGTAGTGCCGGGGTGTCGCCCAGGAGTCGTAGTCTGCTGGGTGGGTCACTGAAGTAGTCTCTTTTCCAGCGGCCCATCCACTACACAAGGCAGCGGGTAGGCACACCGTGGGGTTTTGGTCCGTAGGCCCGAAGTACGGGAGAGCCAGACATAACCCTCTCGCCTCCTCTTGTGGCGATGGGCATGAATAAGGCGCATATCCCAAAGTAAAAAGAAAAAGGATCTATCTCAAAATAATTACATTCGGCTAATTAAGCTCTATCTGTTCACTTATTTAATTATGACGTTGTTCCTCAACAAAACCAGAGATGGCGAGGCCGAGCTAATCACTTCCATATGCCATCGCGACTTCAATACGGCAGGCCACTACACAATATTACTTATCCTTATTAGGAGATAAATTTCATTCCTCCGGCTTGCATTATACCACGCAAGACTACACAACAGACAGGCGCGCGTGGGAACACACACGTCGCCTTTCGGACCTGCAACTGATCGGGTGATGGGTGGCAGGCCCACGAAGCTCTACACCTTCGTATACAGCTTTATTGTGGCTGAAGTTTTTCTAGCGCCCTCCGGCGCTCGGTTCTTCGGTTGGGGAGACAGTTCAAGCGCTCCTTTTCCTACTCCGCCACCTCCTTGATGGAAATTACTTCCTCACAGAAGGAGGCCACAGTGTTTCACGACTTCTTGCTCCGGACCATTGACTGAACCCTGGCCCGGCTGGGCCGAACGAGAGGGCAACTATTCCGACTGCCACGATCAACTCATTGCGCTGCGAAGCCCAAGCGGGGCAATTCGCCAACGTGGGCAGTGTTCCTCGACAAAACCGCTATCGACGGAGTCGCGCGAATCACTTTCGCATGCAGTCGCGACCCCGCCGAGGTTACGGCCCAACGTATGAAACGGCAGGCCACTACACAACAAGACCCACCTTTTGGGCAAACCTCGCTGTAAAGCCCTACTGTCCCACTTCTAGAGGGGAGACGTAAACGACACAGACGCGTGGGAACACGCACGCCGCTTCTCGGACCTGGTGCTGAACGGATGGCGGGCAGGCCCCCAAAGTCCACCACCCCCAGGTCAAACCTCAGGGTGGCTGCAGGTCATCTCGCGCCCTCCAGTGCCCGGCTCTGCGGTTCGGAAGAGGGTTTAAGCGCTCCCACTCCCGCTCCACCGCCTCCTTAATGGAAATCACTTCCTCACAGAAGGAGGCCCGAGGCGACGGTGTTCCACGACCTCTCACTCCGGACCATAGACTGAACTACGGCCGGGAGCGAGAGAGCAACCGATCCGACTGCTGCGATCAACTCACGGCGCTGCGATGCCCAGGCGGGGCAATCCGCCAAAGTGTGCAGCGCCGTGTCTTCAACAACGTCGCTGCAGTCGCCGCAGTGGTGACAACCGTGTGTCTCTTGCCGGCGTATACGACAAAGGAACTGGCCAAAACAACCGTTGCAAGTCATTACCTGTGTCAGCCGGAAGGTGAGGGCGTCCTGCCGCCTCTCCAGCCACTCCTCAAACACGGGACTTACCGCCACGATCAATCGCCATCCGCACGAAAACGGTTAAGCAGTTTGAGTAAAAATTATTCGTATAACTTCAAATCATCGATACATTTCAATTAATATAAATTTCATTTAATAATTGATTAATTTAAATTAAGTTGATTTTGTGAATAACATTGAATTTGTTTGAATAATATTATTGTTTACCAGTCCTGTCATACAACCCACGCGGAGGTTCATTACTAGGAAGTAAAAAAAGAAAACAAATCTGTTTAAATCTAAAAACCAACACCACCACTAGGATGATCTGTTAAATAAATATACCTACTGTTGTATTTTATTTTGATTTTTATTGTGTATTTGCAAAGAAAAATGTATTTTTAACATGAACCCTCGACGTGGTTTCCTGTGCTCTCAAATGCGGTTATAGTGAGACCACGACGTCGGTCTACGGCAATGAATGTGTTAGAGGCTGCAGCTATTTTAGTTAAAGACGAATCCGATACAACAATTGCCTTCGATTTGTCGATAATAACTATATTCCCCGACCTTCACCATGTTTATTCGCGGGTAAAAAATAAACATGTCCAATGACTAGGAGGGAAACAAGAATACTTAAAGAATAACTATGTATTTCGGGACAAATAAAAAAATAATCCGGGATATTGAGTAGGAACTATTTTTTAAATAGCTACCTGTTTATTGCTTAATCCAGTTATATTGTAAAAATAAAATAAAATAAAAATAGTATATATGTATGTTTATTCATTGTCTAGTACCCATAGTACAAGCTCTGCTTTGTTTGGGCTAGACGGTGGACGGTGGGTTTTGTGTGTATGTAGTAAAATATTATTATTATTGTATGTGTAGACTTGACGTACATACATATGTAGTCTCAGGGTCAGGCTCATATCCCCGAAGAGCTAAACAGAGCTGCATATTTCGCCAGTTTATTAGGGAGTGTTAGACTGACTATGTGCAGTTACTACTAAATTTCTTAACCCTAGAAAGATAACCTACGCCTCAAAGGCGCCTGCGATTGAATGAAGGTGCTCTCTCTTTCTAATGAGCGCGCATAGATAGCTATCCTTCAGCTCAGTCCGCGGAGCAGAGCGTCACGGGACGGCCGTTGTTTCGCGGTAAGTACCACAGTTTTACAGTTACTACTAGATGATGCGCTCCGGAGGCGCAAGGTTATCTTTTGTGTAACTTTTAGTAAAATAAATATTTGTTTATATTTGCATAAAATGTTTTAATAAAGTGTTTTTTTGTTTGTTTTAGCTTGAAATTGTTTACAGCATCATCATGACTAGCCGAAGAATGTTGTCTGATGATGCAATATGCAGATTAATGGCTGAAGATGAAGAAGACGAACATGGTGGGCATCAGACCAGTGACAGCGAGATGGAGGATCACCTAAGCGAAGATGATGTACAAAGCGACTATGAAGACGAGTTTATAGACGTTGCGGTGCCCGAAGAATTGGATGACACACAAAACGTAGAGAATATAACTCCGACTACATCTTCAGAGCTCGGTGAAAATTTGGAAACATCTCGTCGTGACCGCCGCATAATTGTTCCTGATCGCCGGACGATTCGAGGTAAGAACCAACATTGTTGGTCAACTATGAAGGGACAGAGTCGCGGAAGGACTTCTGCTATAAATATTATTCGCACTAATAGAGGTCCAACGCGTATGTGTCGAAACATATATGACCCACTATTATGTTTCAATTTATTTATCACCGATGAAATGGTCAATGAGATAGTGCGTTGGACGAATGTCGAGATCACCCTAAAACGTCAAGATAGTATGACAAAAGCTACTTTTAGAGATACTACCGTTACAGAAATCCATTCCTTGTTTGGTATACTTACCCTGAGTGCAGCCATGAAGGATAATCACTTGTCTACCGATGAGATGTTCGACAGTAGTTATTCTGGTACTCGGTACGTGTCGGTGATGAGTAGAGATCGCTTCGATTTTTTGATTAGATGTTTACGATTTGACGATAAGTCTGTACGACCCCTGTTACGTAATGAAGACCCATTCATCCCCATAAGAAAGTTATGGGAATTATTTATAACTCAATGTAAAATAAATTATACACCAGGAGAGCACGTCACCATCGATGAACAGTTATTGGGGTTTCGAGGACGGTGCCCATTCCGCATGTACATCCCCAATAAACCAAGTAAATATGGATTAAAATTTCCTATGATGTGTGACAGTGGAACAAAATACATGGTAAATGCAATGCCATACATAGGGAGAGCCACGAACACGAATGGGTTGCCACAAGGAGAGTACTATGTAAAGGAGTTGTCCAGACCTTTGCATGGCACAAATCGCAACATCACCTGCGATAATTGGTTCACTTCGGTATCTCTCACGAAATCACTTCTTCAGGAACCGTATAAACTGACCCTTGTTGGCACCATACGGTCTAATAAACGTGAGATCCCAGAAGAACTAAAAAACACCCGATCCCGACCTGTAGGCACTTCTATGTATTGCTACGATGGATGTCTGACATTAGTGTCATACAAGCCGAAGCCTTCTAAGATGGTTTATCTATTGTCATCTTGTGACGAAGAAGGTGTTATAAACCAAACGACTGGTAAGCCTGAAATGATTATGTTTTATAATCAGACTAAAGGTGGGGTGGACACATTTGACCAAATGTGTTCCACAATGTCATGCTCAAGAAAAACTAATAGGTGGCCAATGACAGTTTTTTATGGCATACTGAACATGACGTTCATCAACTCGTATGTGATATATAGTCATAACATGCTCTCAAAAAATGAAAAGCCTCTAAATAGAAGAGAATATTTGAAAAAGCTAAGCACCCAATTATCCGAACCGTGGATGACGTCTAGACTTGAGGCGCCAACTTTGACAAAGCGTCTGCGAGACAGTATTACTAGTATAATTTCAAAACAGGCTGTACAGATCCCTACAGAGGATGAAGATGAACCTCCAAACAAGAAAAGGCGATATTGCACGTTTTGCTCGACTAAAAAAAAGAGAATGTCGAAGATGACTTGCGCCAAATGTAACAAAACTGTTTGCGGTGAACATAAAAAAGATATTTGCGTTGATTGCTTGTAAACCAAATTCTGAAGCAAATAATTATAGGCTAGACTGATTTTATCATAGTTGATTAGTATATAAAACATAATTTAACTAGTTTTCAATAAAATAGTTCCTATTATGTGATAACATGTGCCTATAAACATAAGACTGTTGATTTTTTTGTTTTTTTTTATAGAGGGTTTTTTAGTTAAGTTTCTTTTCTAATATATATAAAAAATTAATAGAAACTGTCTTTTATTATTAGTTCATTAACCACACATTAAAGTTAATATGATAAATAAAACAATTGGTAAGTATTCAATGAAAAAATATCATTAATATTATCATGCGCCTCTGAGGCGTATGGTTATCTTTTATGTACTATAAAATAAGGTTATCTTTCTAGGGTTAAGGGAAATCCCCAATAACACTTTGTCCGGCACGGTCTTCGAACACGAGACTTCATGCTCAGCAGTCGCATTTACTACCGTTGCACCACTAAGGCAGGCCATATAGGAATATTATTAGAGGGCTATATTTTTTCGCAATTGAGCGTTCTTTTGTTGATTACCTACATCTACTAAAAAGGGTGAATATAATCCGAACTACTATTATAAATGCCAGTGAGTTTGTTACGCTTTCACGCCTTGACTACTCGACAGATCAGAATAAAATTTCGCATACCTGTTGTCAGGGATACGGAATAGGACATAGGGTTCCTTTGATCCAGAAAAAAGTACTGTTAATCTAGTTGGTTATAACTCTCATAGAAATAAGAAGCACACTAAGTATTTCTCGTGTTTTATTTTATTCAAAACTAAAGCCAGTATAGGGTATAGTGAATTTTGTTGAAGTCTGAACTCATGAACACTTTCATCTTAAGTTTAATAAATACGATGATTTTATATTTTATTACAAAATATATTAGATTACAAGTATAAAACATTCCTTAGTCTTGCGCGTTGGGCTCATTATACACACATTTTGTATGTATCATATTATGATGCCTTGCTGACGATTATTAAATGATTTATATCGCATTAAATTTAACAAAATTATTGAGTTTAAGAAAAAGTCTCACAATTTGAGCATGAGTGAGGGGATTTCACATTCGCTTGTGCTTTTATTTACATAAGTGTGCTTTGGAATGATAATAATTGTTGCATCTATTGAATCGTTGTTGTTCTTGCGCTTATTAAACTTTATTAGAATATAGTATGTAAGACATCTCCATCCTGGTTTCGTCAACAAGACTCATAACGTCTAACCGCATACATTTTAATGAGCATTCGCCCTGACCTAACGGTTCCCAAATTACTAAAATAGGCAGCAGAAACAAAATCTTAATGCAATTTTATAGCATTTCAGCGACATTGTAATTAAATGTATTCTCTCGTTTTTACATTTAAAATATTAAGCAGCTCAAATGCTACACAAATTATATTAAGATTTTGTTAGGTACATAGATATCAATACCATGTTGGTCATAATAGTTCGAGGAACAATACGATAGATGGCGCAAGTTGTCGTAAAAAGACGCTTTTAAAGAAAAGGTAAATTACAACATTTGCAATAATACTTTGCTAAGTTGGCAAAGGGAACTAAGAAGTCGTGATTAAAAATCTGATCTAAGATTTTCTATGCTAAGTTGTGATTTATTCCTTTCAACAATTATAAGACAAAAATGTATACAGTAAGACTTTTGACTAAGCCAGCTTGGTTTCTCCAGTCTGCACACTCTAACCGTTGGCAGATTGAAGATAAACAAAGTAAACTACGACAGATATCAAACATCTTCATTTTAGAGAGAACATAGCGATGTTAAATATGTACAATATAATATTTCGTATTAATATTGATTAGCTCAACACATCTGCTCATATTTATAGACTGTATTTCAAACTTGTATCTAAAGCTGTTAATATCTAGAAATAAATAATTTGCCAACCAAAGAACATGACATTGGTGCCAATTCTGTTGTCACAAAATTCTCTTATCTTAGCTAAAAATCTCTAAAATATAGTTTAGTCCTGTCACTTTTAGTGATTTCAGAATACGAAATGTCGTTTGATAAGACTAAACTAAATTTTAGAGATTTTTAGCTAAGATAAGAGAATTTTGTGACAACAGAATTGGCACCAATATCAATTTTAAATAAACATTATACAACAAATCGTTTTATTTTAAATTTTAGTATGTAAACGTTATAAATTATACGCCCTTAGCACCAGTTTTCACAGAAATTGGTAAACGAATGTCTTTTTCAAATTACATTTGTTCTACATTTTTAGTTTTTACTGAAAGCACTATTAGGTACCTATTGTATGACAACAATGACGTTTATTACAGTACAATTTTATAAGAACGCATACTAAAAACATACATATTATTCAAAACATTGTAGCAGACATTAAATACAAGTGAGGGGTGCCAAACCATAACGTTGTTCGTTCGGCTGTTCGTATGGCACTTGTCATACGAACTCAAATATGTTTTACTTCAGCAACGCGTAGTACACACGGCTACACGCTACATACAAATTAGAGAATTGTCGGAAAGGACAGTGCATAGTGGCGTCGATGTAATGGTAAGAATAGAGCGTAACAAAAATATAACGCTCTCTCACGCACGATTCGCAGCGTTCAACTTCTAATAGTTCTAAGTCCAAACAGTCTAGGTTGATGTGTCGCTGTGTGTATGTGCCGGCGTTTACTTGCACTTTTGAAGTACAGGCTCTGTGACCTCCCCCACTATCAATATTGCGAAATAGAAAGTCATAACGTTGTAAGTGTCTTGTGAGCTGCAAACATCAGTTTATTTAAAATGGCCAATAAAGGAGGTGTGTCAGTGTCGAGATCGTCGGAAAAAAGTTTTTAAATAAAGCTAAATGGAAAAAACTATAAGAAAATTTAATAAAAATAGTGGTTTTAAGTATATAAATACGAAAAATTAGGAAGTACGGATAAAAGCGAGCCACAGTAGGTACGTTTGACGAAAATATTAAGCCATAATTACGAGATCGAGAGTATAATAATAACTATTTACATTATGAGTATCTCGATGTTTTGTTGTTACCTGTTACACTACTCAAGTTTATATTGATGTCTATTAGGCAGTAAACACTATTTGGTGCTTCTTATGATTATTTTTACTTTGCTTTAGGTATCCTGCAAATGCCAGTTTTCTTGTACTTGTTTGACCTTAGATTGCCGTAAAAACCTATTTCGTGATTTCTGGAATCTTGGCAATTATAATGAACAGC
Source organism: Catocala nupta (assembly GCA_963675205.1). NCBI lineage: Eukaryota > Metazoa > Arthropoda > Insecta > Lepidoptera > Erebidae > Catocala > Catocala nupta. The sequence goes on from OY776081.1 coordinate 20,152,896, forward strand.
AGGTTTACCTAAAAAGTCTAATCCGGCTTTGCTTAATAAACCGAAGGAGACACGGCAGTTATGACGAGGCAACCAAAAGCAGACGACAACGCACATTAAAATACGTTCTTATAATCAGAGGCATGTCTGAAGTTCAGGTAAGCCATAAGCGTCAATACATTATTTGTATTGTATTGTATAATTAGTGTAATAATTATGTACTGTACTTATTTTAATATCAGGTTTGAAAAAATAAACGTTTTATGAAGCTTTTGGTGTCAGTCAGCGCCGTGTGCAGCTTTTATCCGAGAAAAGCGACAGCAATGATGAATCTGTAAAAGACAAACGAGATGTAAAAAGGCAAAGACGAGGCCTCAATGGAAAAATAAGATTATGGAGGTATATATCGTCAATACCAGCTCAAAAAAGCCATTACAATCGAAATGACGCACCGAATAGGAAATATCTCCCAACAGAGCTTAGTGTGACCAAGTTGTACAAAGGTTTTTTGGGAAAACACCATGATGGACCTTCTGAGCCACCTGTATCTCGGCAGTGGTTTAATGAAATAGTTTTGACTGAGTTTAATCTTTCTTTCAAGCCTTCGCGTGATGACACATGCCCATCGTGTGACTCTTTTAAAGTCAAAATTGATACAGCCCCAACTGAAAAAGTAAAAACCCTTGCTGAGCACAAACAAACTGACATGGCAAGAGAACAAATGAGTAAAGATGGAATAGAGTCCAGAAGCCACGATTCAGATACTCGAGTGGTACAGTTTGATCTCCAGCAACAGATGTACCTTCCAACATTAACCCATACTCAGATGTACTATAGTCATCAGCTTGCCTGCGTCAATATGGGAATTAATTTGGAAGATGAAGGAATGGCTATCATATTTTCTGGAATGAAACTGTTGGGCAAAGGGGATCCAACGAAAAGCTTCTTATCTCTACAAGCTTTTCACAGTTAGTGAAATAGGACACATTACATGTAAACAGAAACGAATCCTATGGTCAGATAATTGTGGCAAAACAAGAACTAGGCAGTACTTGCTATGTTCTTCGTTTTGATTGCGAAAGGGTTCTTTACAGAAGTCACTCATAAATTTCCCGTGAAAAGGACCTCATTGAGCTAGTTGCGAATGCTGGAAAGAAAAATCTATTCTTAGTCCAGTCAACAAACGTTTAAACGTTTTTTTGTTGGATGAATCTTGCTAAGACGATGATGAACACTAAAAAGCTGCAGATATCTTCGGCTACTATGATTCGAGTAACATCTTGAAACTTTGGTATGATTTATTATACAAAGAAAAGTAACGTCGAATACGCTCCATGGATCGCAACTTCAGAACTTGGAAATCGAGACGAAGGAAACACCTGTACCTTTATCTGCTAAGAAAAAGAAAGACATTATGCCATGTTGCCGTATTTAGCACGCGAAAATAAATTATTTTAAGAAAACCTTATTAAATAAGTAATCTTAAAAGTTTAAGTTAAGTTTAATAAGTGCAAGTAAAAATACGCTTATAACGTTATGACTTAATAATTACACTTAAAACGTTTTGTCGTTTTCAAATTTCTTTTCTAAATATTAAAATTATTTCTGTGTTTCGGAAAATTACAAATTCATATGCAAATTACGTTTATTGATTGGCAGTTTATTAATAAAAATTGTTATAATTAATTTGGTTTTTATTTACCAATTAAAACAGTTTTTTGTTTCTACTGAAAACTATTTTTTGGTCCTTAAAACGTTATGGTTTGGCACCCCTCAAGTATTTTGCTATAATTCTATGTGTAGGTATTTGAAAGATTGTAAACATACAAATAGGTATTGAATATTATGAAAACCAGTTTACATAATTTTAGGACATTTCTCAGAATAGTTAGAGACTGAAAGACGCTACCTTTAGTAGATGAAGTATAAACACGATAACACACACTAATACAAAAGTATATAAGTATCATTACGAACGCACACATACAAAAAAGTTAATACAAAATTAAAATTTACTCACACATGTGGGAACATTGTTCATATATTAGTCGCGAGAGGTATTACTGTTTAAGTCGTCTTTAGTCTGCAATTAGTCTAAGTCTTTAGATACAAGTTTTTTTAGTCTAGTAAGATAACTGTTACCGATAACCCTTATAAGCCTACAATAGGGTATCACTCGTGCGCATATAAAAATACAGCTGCCTCCAGTGATGGCAGTGTCTAAGCAGATATTTTGAGAGAACTCAACACATGATATATAACAGTTGTCTAACAAATATCACAACACATAATGTACTTCATCGTATTGAAAAACTTTATTATAGAGGCGTTAATTTTCGAAGAGAGCTACTAAGCTTACAGTTTTGGTCCAACATTCTGTAAAAATACAAATTCACTTCGTTGCAAAACTGCCAACTTTTACATATATACGCCGTTTATAAGTACAAAATAGACATTTTGAAGGCATATAGTTTAAATACACAGTGGAATGTATAGTTTAAGGCTTTCATCATAAGTATGAAGACTATCTACTACTGGCCCGTCTGTATTCCAAAAACGAATGGCTTTAGACGAATAGTAAAATGCTCGTCATATATTATACTACTAATATTATAAATGTGAAAGTTTGTATCGATATTTACTTCTCAATCACGGGTAAAATACTCCACAAATTTGGATCAAACTTGGCACACAAATAGACCATGAACTGGATTAACAATTATTTACTCTGGTAATGCGTACTAATGGGATTCACGTGAACTAAGCTGCGGGAAGAAACTAGTACAATATAAGTGTCAAACATTATTTGACAGTAATCTATTAGTATAGCCAACCAACACTATGACCTATTCGTTGCTATCATACAGATATCACACATGGCCTGCGCAAGAGACAAAGATTTGAGACGCTAGGCCTGAGTTACCTAGATTACACTAATATAGGTTTAGGTCGGGAGGGACTAGCTACTACCTAAGCAGGCGTCCTCCATGGTCGACCACAAGGTTGCTTTATATCAAGAGAAACTGTGGTTAATCGCAATTTGATTTGCATATTAGGTACTAGTTTTCCTTTTAACCCATTCAGCTAAGCTCAATTCTCGAGATCAAGTCGGTAGAACTGTGTATCGGCAGATACTGAGACGGATATACTTTGACCAATAGGCTACCAGCAATTACTTCGAACAGACTTACGCAAGTTAATATTCGTTAAAATCTTCGTTGTTATAATATAGAAACGGGGCATCAAATGGCAAATATTGAATTGTACAAAGTCGTTTATACTTTAGAATATATCTCGTGGACAAGTCAGAGTTATTAGGAAATATTTCTCTAATTAATATGTTAAATGCGCCGCGAATATTAATTATTAGGAAAAGTAATATACACAGCATAGCGACAGTAGATACATCCCCGAAGGATTAGGCTGAGGTATATTTCACCTACATTCCGCGAGCTATGTTTAAGTCACACGTAATACGGGGCGAGACTATTACCGCCCTTCGAGCAGTTTCAGACACCGAGCATCTACAATTCAAAGATAGGAAAATACAAAAACGCTGCCCGGGATTTTAACCCGGCAGCTCACGACCGGTAATTACACCAGCGCTCAAACCGATTCCATTAAGCCAATGTGGCAGTCATATGAAAGAAGATCGTTAGAAATTAAGTTTCTAGAATAGACGCGCTAATTAATAGTACTTGACGTAAATGAGCAAACATGTGTAGGTCCCGTAAGTACTTATACATTATATATATAACATTCAAGGGCGTCACCAATGAATCTAAACGGGTTAGCCACTGTGCCCTACCTCTAAATATATATTTAATTCTTGAAAAGACAACCACCGCAGAGATAAGCCCCAGTGTCATGCGATATTTCAAAAAACGCAGTTAACGACATCCAGTCTTGTGGGATTCGCACTTTATGAGGACTTCACGGATGGCTTAAAATATTTATTTTTCAAAATATAAAGGTTTATATAACGATGCGGATGAAAAATCCCCATCATAATGAAATTTCGCATATTCGTTGTCAGGGGTATAGAAAAAGAAATATGTACCTTTCATCCAGGAAAAAAGTACTGTTCCCGAGGGATAGAAATTTATTGTTAGAATCAAGTTTATTTATACAATTCCAAAATGTGTTTACTGTACTGACAATACCAATAAATTGTTAGCCTCTCCCTTCTTGAACATTGTCTAGTACCTCCACTCTTACCATTAGTTGGCAACGCCCTTGATAATATCTGACGAGTATATGACATTACTTTTAGTATTTATACCATAAACCTGCATGTATTTTGTTTATATCAGTAATAGAGTTGATTGAGAAATTATAAACTATATTTATAAATATAATAGTTAATCTCAACGTGTGTATGTCACAGAACTTCTCCTAAACTGCTGGACCGATTTTGGTGAATATTTTTATGTTTGAGTGTGTTTTTAGACGCCATAGATTTACATTTGGATTATTAGCGCTATTGAGCCAACATTTGGCTAGGACTATATTTGTCGGGTCCACTAGTTGTTTATTAGAAAATAAAGTGAATAAAATAGTTTGCGGCAGAAAACAAAAAGACTGAAAAAAAGCAAGCCTCTTTTAAGGACACTTGCTCCCCTTAAATTTTTATCTTAGTTACTTTTGGATGTTCGCGATAATAACAATAAAATACCAGCTATATTGGCGGACAAACAGACCGTCCATTTTGGCATAGCTTTCACAAGTATGCAATGCTAAGAGGTTTATGGCATACTAAAAATAATGTTAGGAAAGCGTACATTATATGTGGTGCAATACATACACCAGTGCGACCTAGCAGCTACTTTATAGTTGTCTTACAAAAGCGTATATCTATTACAGGCAACTTCGTACATTACCCAACTCTATTTCTCCTATGTAAAGCACTAAACCAAGATTTCTGTTTTCTCAAAACCTCGGGCCAAACGAAAGAAACTTACAATGATGTTTACCTCGAATTTCATTTTATTTTACGCTATCCGTTGTTCAGACTACGGCATGAAAGGGTTAAAGGCGATCAAGACGGACGTACTAAAATTCAGGACGACTTTCGGAAGACCGTGTTTTACGGTATGAACAGATTCTCTTCTCCCAAATTCCGTTGAAAATTTTGTGCACGGCTCTCATAGATAAGGTGTGTACCTATCTAGGAGGTAATTCTTAATATTCTTTAATAGTAAGAATAATACGTTTAGCATTACAAAGATGGATGAATCATGGATGTAAAAAATCTCTTTAGATTTTATAATGTAATATAAAATACATCAGACATGATATAGTATCCAAACACGACAGGAATAAGTCCAGCAAGTAAGGAGTCAGACTTTTTCATCGCCTGTATAGAGAAGGGAAACGCCGACTTTACCACAATTTCTAATTAAAGCTTAAAAGAAAAAGAGAGTTTATAAATATGGCAAGAATTCATGTCGGACATCCTGTAGTTTAAGATGCGGGTTTAATTATTTATTTAACACCTAAAAGACTATTATTCGTCGTTGTTCGTCTTCGTGCGATACAATAGAAAATCCTCCGGCTGGTGACACATGTTAAGCTCAACAACGCAATTTTATTGGTTTTTCTACGAATGAACTAGTGTGGCAATTTGACAGATTTATCACTTGTCTTTTTCTTTCTCCATAATGTCGAAGACTCATGCATGATTAGCTCTTCGACATTATGTCCAGGAGCCATGCATGATTACCTTACAACGTTTGCCTTGCCAAAAAATAAAGTCAAAGTCACTATACATAACTGTTTACTTGGATCTTGGCTGTTCATCCGAATTAGGCCGAATCCATAAGTGCCTTTGCTTCTAAGTAAAATGAAAACTTCACTAAAGCAGCTCTCAAAAACAGGCCTAAATACGAAGTTGCCGATAATAAACACACGGTTCGAATAGTCCTTTCGATGAATCATAAACTCTTACGTAGATCTATATCCAAAAGAGGTAGGCCTAAGAGGACCACACCTACATTTCGCTATATCTAAGGTCCCACATAATACGAGCGAGCCTACAGTCATTCGATGATTCATCACGCAGTGGCATTCAATTTACTATCTACGTACTTATAATCTTACGAATCGATCACTGGTTAATAGTGCGGCAAAAGATATTGAAGATAATCTGCCTATCTGGAGTACAGATTATCTGATTGTACATAAAGCAATGCACTGAGTACCCGGATATATTACACTCTTAGATATTATTTTATACATATAATATATGAATCTCGTATTAAAGAATGGGTTGGCCATATTTAAGCGTCGCATCGTTATGAAAATGTTTTGTATCGATTACAATAAAGAGTCCCAAGTGATTAGGGTAGAAAGATCAATCCTTCAGGCTAATTCATAAATGCTTATTGCATGATGATGGCATGTTATCCACCATCGTGCAATAAGCATTTGTTGCAGAATTATAAGGATAGAGTAAAGCAGGCTACATCCGCCCATATATCGGTTGGCTAGAGTAAGCTTGACTCTTGTTCCCCGGAATGGAAGTATTTTTAAATTAAAATAAGGTTAGAAACATCTGAATAAAACCATATTTCTTGATAAATCTCTAAATAATATTAAATGTTTATAACCTACTCAATTAACTCATTAATCTAGACTAAAAACAAATATGTCTATTGTGTATACACCATGGAATCTAATTCACTGTTTTCCCGGAAATTATGTACTCAGTCCATGATATAGAAGCTTTCTAATGCAATTATACCTTAAAATAAAAAAATTGTATTCAAAGCCGGTCTTTTCATAAAAATCAATATTTCACTGGCGCTACGACGCGAGATGTCTTCGTATACAACGTTATTCTTAGTATAATGCAAACACCTCAGGGGTGATTATACTTGTTATTATGAACAATTTTTGATCTGGGATAGTCCCGAAACCGCGGAAATAAAACAGCTGTTCCATACAAAATTGAACATTGACCTCAACAAAATGAATGGATCAGCTGATTTTTTGTTCGGGTGGCCACAATTTTCGTGGCCTCTTTATTATTATTGTGCATTACTGTGTTGCAGTCATGTTTAAAATGTGTTTTGACAATGAAAATATGACATGTGTTTTTGTCAAAAATGATAGTGTCTATTCTTGCTTAATTTTCATTAAGTGTTTTTTATAATTAACGATGCACAAATATTCTATATCATTGACTGACTATATACGTTTCGGGAAAACAGTGAATTAAATTACATGGTGTATACATCTTTTGCTACTAAGAATGCACACAACAGAGGCAATTACTATCGTCATCTTTGAAACAATAAACTAACCTGGAAATCAGAATAAGCCTTTATCAATAAACTTGCTATTGAACCAAAGAAGCGAGTCGATATTTTAGTATGATTCGATTAGTTTCACGATTCTTAAATACGGCCATACCTTTGAGCTACACCACAAACTAGCTAATGCTGATCCATACAGTCTATTACTGACTGTCAACGAGCGTTAACATGGGCCAAGAGCACCGGTTGATCATGTTGTAAGTGATCGTAAGCAGGCTGTATGAATTTACTTTAGCTAAATTTCGAGTGAACATATTATATAAATAGAATGAAATAGTAAGTCTTGTTGAATTAATGGTCATGTATTGCAACGGACCCTAAAATCGCCTACGGAACCCGAATCTACGAAATTGACAGAACAGTTGTATAAGCGATGCCTATCTACGCACACAATGAAATTATACTACATTTTTACAAATTTTATTAGGTTTATTTTGTTTACACTTAGCAATGAAGATATTAAGTATTCATAATTTGAAACTAACTTATTATTATCAGGCAACGTGGACTCTAAGAAATAACCAGTTTCGGGTGAATTTAAGCAGCAGCATTAAACGCGATTTGTTATATGTCAATATGACTTTGAACCGCCCAACAAATTGACAGTCCCACATTTTACTGCTCCTTACGCAGCAATCAAATCCAATAACTATTTACTCCAACCAGCCCAGCCAATCAGACAGTAATACATACGTTCACGCTTAGACAACTCGACGAACAAGGCTGTCTGTGTAAATAAAAAGTATAAGCACTATAAACCTTTATAAAATTGCCGTAAAGCAGTTTAATTTCAATGCGTAACATTCGCGTAAACGTAAGACAAATACTACACGATGTAAACATTAACTACTTTCTACAAAGTATTAGTACCATTTACTTAACACTAAAACACATCAATTAATTACATTTATATAAATATAAAACATTATTTGCTAGCCCAAGTGGGTTCAATATTCACTTTTTATATACAAATATAAATCTATTCTCCGTTACATAAAGAAGGTAAATTTGAATATACAAGTCGTTATGGCGATGGTCCAGTTTTACAGCTGCCTCTCTTCTCTGCTTAGCTTGTAACAGACAAGTGTGATTATACATATACAAGTACCACTTTAGCATATATAGACAAGTCACCCTAAAAATATATTTTGTTCTTTAACGTAAAATATACAAATATTCCAACATTTTTAATAACAGCATTTCTATTAAAATATAAATTGTTATGTTTGATAAATAGGAAATTTTAACCAGCCGATTAATAAATGTTTATCTCTACTAAACTCATACATACGACCACGCCTTTCTGTTACATGCTGTATCATATAATATTATATGCTCACTTCCAAACAAAGCGCGTCAATGTAAATAATATCTATTCAATTAACAAAACTGAACCATCACCACGCAATTTTGAAGACTAGAACAGTGGTCACAGTAATTTCGGTATAGGCAAGGAGATTTTAATAGTTTCAATTATTCATAAAAAATAATTAAATATTCACACACACATTCTCATCACACATAAGCTTGAATAACAATAAATTAATAGCCTGTGCAACACCCCGAGTATTTGTTCAAGCTTCTTACTCACACAATAAATAAGAATTTCATATATTCACATCTCCAATATAAATAAATCACAGATTCTATATTCCATTAGGAATATTTTTGTTATCTACGTATCTTTTCTACCTACGACAAGATAAACATTCATGTTATCCTTGCCTTTGACATAGACGCTGCCCCGCTGCTCGAACTCGTAGCGCGCCGCCAGCACCGGGATGCAGGCCTCGCCCACCTGGATGCGCTTCGGCACTCCCGTGGAGTCCATCCTGGAAGCTATGTTCACCGCGTCACCCCAAATATCATAGTATAGTTTAGTCGTACCTATAACGCCCGCGGTCACGTCTCCAAAATTATACCCAATTCTTAGTATAAAATCGAATTCAAGTAAATCCTGATTAAAGTTCTCCACTACTTTCTGCATTTCGAGAGCAAACTCCATTAGTTGATAGAGGTGGTCGAAAGTACCGCGGGAGGCGTGCCTCAAGTCAGGGTTAAGTCCGCTAGCGGCCATAAACGTGCTGCCTATAGTTTTAATCTTCTCCACATGTTGGAACTGTGGTTTTTCCAACAGCTCATCAAAGTCTGCTATTAATTCGTTGAGTACCCTCAAGTATTCCTTGCCTTTTAGATACGATTCGTCGTACATTTCGTTAAAGTTTACTATGCTGGCAAATATGATACCAACATCTTTGTGGTTCTCCGAATATTTGGCTGTGTTTTTGAGCTGATCCGCCACATGGCGGGGTATGATATTGTGGAGTAGCCAGTCCGCCTGGTTCCTCATATTCTGCACTCTCTGTTTATCACGATTCGCGACCACATTGCTGTAGAAGCTCAAGCGGTAACTTATTTCAAACTCACGGTTGAGAAACCAAACCAGCATTAACAACAGTGCAACGTCTAAATAAAGCTCTGTCAGGTGCAGTTGGTGTTGTTTAGTATCGTAGCCCATGGTGACGTTATTGATCGCCAGCCAGTCGATAGTGCCATTAGCAATGTCGAACTCGGTAATATTGTGAGCGTACATATGTGGACTTAGCTTTAAAGTAATATCACCGTCTAACAATTGAGTATTCGCTTCGTGACAACCCAACACGGCAAAAAATAGGAACAAACCAGCGTAAAGCGTCACTAGAGTATTTTTCACGAGCCAGTTCATTTGGGTGAAATTACAGAAATGCACTATACTAATACAGAGTAGGTATACGTAGAAGGACTGCTCTCCTCTTAATATGGTCATGGTAGTGTTTTGGCACGAGAAGTTTATAAGCACGGCCAGTATCGGTAAGCTGATGAGTAAACCCCCAGATAAGTGCCATGGAAACCAATTCGATAATTGCCTGAATATTCTCACTTTTCTAGATATCGATTCCGTCAGCGTTTCGTGATTAGTCTTCCATTTTAAGTAATGTCTGTAGAAGCATAGAATCATGGCTACGATCTCTATGAAAAGGAAAAACACGAACCAGCCGATGGAGTATCTCCAGTCACTGTATAAAATGAATATTGAAGCGGTCACTGCTAAGAAAATGATAGCAGAGACTAAAATATCTAAGGCGGTGTTGAACCTCGAAGTGGTGAGCGTGGGCGGGAAATCTTCACTGTCGTCGCTTCTATGAGCTTTATCTCTGTAATGCTTCTCTATTTCATGTGCTTTGAAGAATAAAGTTAATCTGTTAAGAGGGGGTTGTACGAAGTAGCTGATGCCTGAGCGGGCGTTGTCTTGAACACATCGTATTAGTTGGAGATCTGATTGCTTACGTAGCTTCTGTAGTGACCGTACTTGTTCCTCGTTTAGAGGAGGCGGCAGTCGACTTCGCGAGTGCGCTTCATTAAGCGAAGATTGGCTTGACGTGTAGTAGCCGGAGACACGATGCTGCATCATGTCCGTATGCGACGTTGCTAAGTGATTCAGTGCGTAGATCTGTAAGTATAAACAAAATAAGATGTATTGCCGATGTGAGATGTGGCACAAGCAAACATTGTAAGCGATATTTACGAATACATCATTACTATAAAACAGATTTATGATGATATGTAGTGCCAAGTCATACAAGACTGTTCCTAGATTTTTATTTACAGTTTTTATTTCTAAATTGATTATTTTTCCTCCGAGAATTATTTGATATTTAATTAGAAGTAACGGTCACCGAGTAGTCGAAATGCGATCGTAATTCATAATTTTTTTACATATGTCAGATATCTGCACTCCCTCATATACCTAAGTAAGTAAACATTAACTATGCAAAATCTGACACACTCCGCCGCTCGTGCTCGCAATCTATTTAAATAGGGTACAAAGTCTTGTCTTCATGGATTATTTATAAATTATAGATAATAATATTTTCTAAGATAAAGAAGAAGGTGGCTGGAATAGACTTAAGGCAGAAGACCAATGGTTAAATATTGTGGCGCGAATTAAATGTGATTGAAGTCCACTTTCACGGGCTGATTGAATGAGCGAATAAGATCCGCTAATAAAAATGATATTTTAAACACAACTGAAGCTCTTATCTGTTTGTTACATATTCACAGTTAAGCCGCTGAAATGAGACTAAGTAACTTTAGAATGGACACGTCTTGTACTTTAGGCACGAACATGGTTCCTATAAATAAAGCAATTGATGTCGCAACTGAGAGCTCTGGTGGCTAGTAAAATGTAGAGTTGTTTGGTCACTTAATATTAACATCTTTAGAACAATTTGGAAGGCAAATAGAAGGGAAAAGCTATAGGTATAATCAATTTTTAATTTTTCACAGTAGACTACTCCCTCCCGCATTAGGAATATTCCTGTGTCGCAGGGGACTCTACAAACATACAAACAACGGACACAAAGAACATCTTGACTCGGAACAACCATTTGTGGATCACGCAATTTGTCTCATGTGGGTATCGAACCCACAACCCTCGGCGCGGCGGCTGTGGCGTGGCGACCACGCCACTACGCCATCCATGCATGCAGCCGTCTTTGGCTAGATTCAGTATTGTTTACGGTGACGGACTCCTCATATAGGCTGTCGTTGATTTTTATTACTGGTCCTAACGATTTTAAGCGCTCGCAGGAAAGCCTGGGAGTAAGTTGACCTTTTACAAATGAATATACTTGTGTTGCCAGGCTCTTAGAGTTTACTTTCTGGTGTTGCTTAAAAGCTACCCTGTACTACGTTTGCATAAAAATACTTGTTGAGGTTATATAGAGTTAAGAATTAAATTTATAAAATGACAGACCTATCTCACCGCGTTCCGTCAAAAGCCGTTGAACAAGCAGACAGACACCAAAGTAATTTAAGTCTATCGTTTGATCCCACGACACGAACTTTTGACTTGTTAAAACTAAAAACTAATTTTAACTTAACTAAGTTTAAAATCTGGGCTTTCACTATAATGGTTATGGTCTAACACTGAGGAGAAGATAAGATAAGATAAGATTTTTATTTGCCAAAAATATATACAGAGGTTTCCTTATACAATAGACTGTATGTACTTATAGTATTAAAATTACCAAAACATAATTTGTAGATTTAGGGAAAATTGCTCATGAAGTTCACTCTAGGTCAGGCCTGTCTCGTGGAGTACTTGAGTGGTTCCAGTACAAAGTTAAAAAAAATACAGTTTAAGCAAGTTAGTATTAGATAAGAAGGCATAGAAAAATTGAGGTGATTGACAATATAGGTAGTGCGCAAAGTGTGAGTGTGTGTGCGAGTGTGTATGTGTGTATGTGTGTGTATATGTGTATGGGTGTGTGTGTATGTGTAAAGCCTCATAGTTTAAAAACTGAGCTATATTATTACAATAAATAAAGCGATAGCCTAGTGGGAGAATATATCAACATTAAACCTTTACTAATAAATGATATTAAATAATCCTAGTATCCTAGATTGAAGTGAACGTGGTTTCCTCCATCTATACTAATATTATGACCAGGAAAATTATGATTTTTTGGTTGTTTGTAAAGAATTAAATCGAAATATACTTAACCGATTTTAAAAATTATTTATTCATTACAAAGTTATATTGTCATCAAGTAATATAAGCTTATATTTATTTTTACTAACCTACTTTTGCGCAAAGAAAGCCACGGGCAAAAGCTAGTAATTTGTATAAACCCAGAACAATTACGACAATATAAATAACCGTGCGCGTATTATATTGCGGTATTTAGGTAGGTATGTTATTTTAGTCACACTTGACGCAACCCAATCCCCTGACGGGTAGAAATGCGACATTTGGTTTGTTGAGGCCGAGTGACGTCATCACTACGAGAGTACGTAAGTGATTTGTAACACGATGCCTTATGAATGGCTCTGTGAAACTGTGAACATTTTGCAGTGCAAATAAACGACGCCCGGTTTATACGTAACTTTGATTCACACCCGAACGTATTATCGAATGGATGGGCAGTCTATCACACCTAGAATTTGACAGCTGCATATAATTACATGATATTTAGTATCACTGAGTATATGTTTCTAAGGAAGGCGCGAGGAATAGTGTGATAAGAGGAAGCTGTGACGCAATGGAAAACATACCCCCGGTTCTAAAGAAAAGTAGCAAATCTCAACTGATTATTCTCAAATGATTTTTACAATATCGAATTTTATCAAACCGCTATCAACTGAGCATTTATTTGAGTATATGATGTTTAAACCTATTCACACTTTATTACAGTTTAAGGAAACTTGATACAGAACAAAAATAATGTTTAAGTAATACTTAAGTAGTAAGTAAGAATTTAGATAGGTGTACTAAGATAATTAATGATTCTACTTTATTATTGGCACTTATTGTATAACCGAAGATACAATATTGACACACAGATCGTTTTACTTGATATTTGTAAAATTTCCCACCGGCGTACCTTAACTTCCACTCGAATTACCCCAACGAGATATTGACGAGCACCTCCTATAAGTTTCCGATAATCATTGTTTGTATATTTTCTAGTTCCATGGCAAGTGAAGACTGGTTTGTTAATTCTCATGTAAGATGATCAGCGACGACCCTATTCTTTCTCCAATCAGGTTCGAGCGAGATTGTCTTTCGATGCCCTTTGGTCGACGCTTTTACTCCACGAAACACAAAATTCTCCTTCAGTTTTATGTTAAATGAATATTTCTCCAATTTTCAATTTCGAGCTTCAATTTTCTCAAATTAGTGCTGGAAATTGTTTTTTACATTTCACTTTTTGGCGCTCCTTGCCATCTGGCGCCAAGGGCCATCGCTCCTCATGCTCTATCCCAGGGCAGGCGATGAAGATGGTTGGATGGATATGTGAAAAAGAGGGCATTGACAAATGTACTAAAAAATATAAGGCAAGTGTGCATCGGACAGTCATAAGGTGAAAACCTGGACGAATGTTCTATAGCCAAATCCGAGACATTTTGCAAAAGGCAAGATTAAGAGCTTATCCAACCTTAACCGACAAACAGAGCACGAAAGTAAAATTCATATTTTGACGAAAATGGAAACATCAACTGCAAGCACAGTCAAGGGATACTAAATCTTAACACAAACACATAAAGACGAAAATTAAAACAAGTACATACAATGGTATGACTGGAATGGTTTATGACTGTAGCACATAGTTTTACGGGAACATGTTTATAATTTATTAAACACGTGTTCACACGTTACCATTTTGTGAAAGAAACGCGCTCTAGCTCAAATTTGCGTCAAGTTTATTATAGAAAAACTAAGTCCGGTGTTTATGAAAAAATAATTTATGCATTTTTATCGTAAGCAAATATAGATCAAAGTTTTATATTGAGCGACAGACTAGTGGGACTAAGAAGTCAAAGATTTTGGGACTGAATGGCATACAGATCAGTCGATGTATATCCATGAAGGTGTTGGCATATTTGTATGATGATCATGATGACCATACCCACATTTCACCAGCAAAATTGCAGATCGTAGTAATAGGCCGAGTTTAACCTAACAGAAGACCCCGATAATATTAATTATTTTTAAATACATCTCCCGCTCTAGGAATTACCTCTGTGTCGCGGGGGACTTACCAAACATAAATAAAAACGAAGACAAAGAACACTCAGACTCCGAACAACTATATGTGGATCATACAAATTTTTGTCCCGTGCGGGGATTGAACCCACAGCACTCGGCGCGGTGGCAGTGACGAGGCGATCAGTTAAAGTTCTACGCCATTTGGCTGATAGGCCGATTGAGCGTATTGAATCCGATCATGATAGTGTGTAAACAAAAAAGGTCAAGAAAACCCAGGGCCTTACTCTATATCTATACTAATATTATAAAGCTGAAGAGTTTGTTTGTTTGGTTGGCTGAACGCGCTAATCTCAGGAACTACTAGTCCGAATTGAAAAATTCTTTTAATGTTGGGTAGCCTATTTATTGAGGAAGGCTAAAGGCTATATAACATCTACGACCCACGGGGGCGGCGCAGTGACGACAAACGCGGGTGAAACCGCGGGCACAGCTGGTACTCAATTATATAATACGTTAACATTTCTAATGCTTAATAATAGTATAAATTAGTAAAAGAAATATAAAAAAAATTATACACCTAGCGATAAGACCATTGGTCTGCCGAGTTAAAAGACATACATATAGCCACGGGTAAATAATTCGATCCTCCGATCCTTTGATTAAAACTCGTTTTTAAAAAAGTATTATTACAAAAACAAAAACCCGACTGCTTAAAAGTAATGAACTAAAAAGAGATAAACAAGTATCATAATATCTATATAAAATTCGACTGACTAATGCATTGTTTTATAAGCTTACTTTATCAAATAATAAAATAACTACATAAGTATATTCAAATAAGTTAAATTAAATTCTTTATGGTGCTGCAGGCGGGGACAATCGTAGGTTTGGTAGATCTTTCTTTGCCCGTAGATAACAAAGTATTGTTTGTCCCCGCCTGCAGCACCATAAAGTATTTAGTTTAACTTATTTGAATATACTTATGTAGTTACATATAATTGGTACGCTTTTTGACAATTTGTGTTAAAACAGTAATATAAACGTGATATGACCCATATATTTTTGAAATGGTCTTTTCACGATCTTTCATTTGATACCCATATTGCTAAGGTAAGAAAAAATAAAATCACCCTTCCCTTATATCTTTCATTTCCGGGCGCCATTTTGAAAATTTGTATAGCCTATGTCACTACCACAATTCTGATGAATTCAACGACACTTCATATGTCAAAAACCGTTCAGCCGTTTGGGCTGTAGGGCGTGCCAAAGAAATGGACATACATACTCACATACATACATACATACGCTCGAAAAACATTACCCTCCTTCTGACGCAGTCGGGTAAATACAGGAAAATATTGTGAGAAATCTTACAAATAACAAAATATCTCTAAGAGATTTTTAGTTCAGCAGTTCTATGAAATAGATTAAGAAAATATTGTTAGTAAACATACAATTTAATATGCTGTCAAAATATTAAAAGTGTATTTGTCGACAGACTTAATACAGCTGAATATTAGATTAAAATCTACACGTATGAGAATTTACCAGAGTAATGTAATCGAAGATGTGTGTCTACCAACGGGCACCTGGCGCATAGTCCGGTTATAGAAGTAAGATTGAAAGGATCACGTAATAATGGTAAGGATAAGTTATCTGCCTTACATCGAAATCTGATTAAGCTTCTCACAAAAAAGCTGTCTGATGCCTTTTAAAGAAGTAAGAACTTTTTAGATCTATAACCTATCGAGTCGCAACGGCACACCGGTTGCACGACACAACGACGGTTTTTAATTATGTCTGGTTTTTATAAGACTTGGCAGCGTAATAGATATACGAAAAAACTAGGATGCAAAACAAAAAGAGCCTTAGTGATTTCAAATGAAGTGAGATTGTATAGATTCATTATAGAAATAGACCATGAAATTACTGTGGCAGATATAGAAAAACAAAATATATTAACCTGTTGCTGTATACTGGATCGTCGACTCGTGCTTCTGATGCCGGAGTCTTTGCGGCTGTTGACTGAAGGGCATAGGCTGATGACGTCATCGGGCGGGCGACACCCCTGAGGCGAAGGCAACGGTAGGTTCAGCCGCCGGTCCTTGGGGCGCATAAGCTCGTCCTGAGTGGTGAGGGTTGAGCTGCGAGCGCGACATACTGGCACCTAATGTATAAAAGAAAGTAAATTGAGTATATTTGCTAACCATAATATTTGAAATTAGAATACAGGCATAACAATATTCACGCAGATTATTTAATTTAAAAATTGAGATACAGAAAGATATCAACGGATGATCTATGTGATATTTTTCTTCAACTTTATGCCAATTCAGAAATGAAGGTAAATTTCGCTACATGAAATTATATTCATATTTTTTGCTAAATTGGTAAATATATTCACGCGAGTCAATTCAAAATTGAAATTCAGAATATTCGAAGAAGGCAAATCGTTAACGGATCAGTACCGGACCTAATAATGATGTTTTACATAAAGCACCATTAATATTCTTTGGATAAACTTTACCCAAACATAACCACACCATTCCGTTACACTTTATATTATAGACTCTATAATTGAAAGACGTTACAACTTACAACAAAATGAAAAGCATAATTTTATATCAAAAGAACTATACCTTTATATTTATGATGGCTTGACTGCCCTTCTCTTCTCAAAGAACAACTTGTCAATTAAAAACAAACAATATAAAAACAACAAAACTTTCCTATTTCGCTGGCAAAAATTATTACGAAGGAACGCGTAGACTTTGTTATATATATACGTACAAACATTCTTCATCAACTACTTCTCATAATATAGTCTATCATCGTAACGTTATATAATATTTTTTGGAATGATAAACAGTTTTTGGTTGTTGAATGTTTATATAAACTGTAGGCGTAAGTGGAAATATATAAACAAATTGAGCAATACGATACCGGAGTGAGTAGGTACATAATATTATTATAATGGTTAAGGAAAATAACTTCCCGATGTGGGTTTAGAGTTTAGAACGAGATTTCCGCGACCCTTGGTCACGACGAAACTAATAACTTCGATAAACATACAAATACAGAAAGTAACTAATCACACACACATATAAAATAAACCTGTACGTAGTATGTGGATGTCTGTATAGGGAGAGTTCGAATTCCTTTAAATTCTTAAAACACATGTCTTGCTGACACAAAATGGCTGTGAACTTTTATTTCCTACATTATACGTATTATATCTGCAATTAGAGTATTGTACGGGCGTTTTAGCTTCACGGCCTTGTATTCTTGTTTTTTTTTTTGTTTGTATGCATCTCATGCACTTGGAATAATTTCACACTACCGACTACGGCTACTACGCTTACACTTAGTTTTTGATTATACGACGATATTTATACTAACATGTAAAGTAGTAAAATTTGTTTGGTTATACGTGCGAGTAATATTTAAACCTACTGAATACATTAAAAAGATCCTATAAATAGCGTAAGCTTTTATTAAAATATAGCCTACATTCATTTTCTTATAAAAGGCTTTTAATGATACGCGAGAGAAATCACTTCAGTACACTAGAATAAATGATCATCATGAACCTCGCATATTATTGATGAGCATTTGATTCGCTAGGATTTAACTTATAGGCGACCTAAGAAATGGGACAGTGTATAAACAGAGCCATTGTTATTACTTATACCGATAGTAATATATCATTATGCGGATATCCCCGAAGAGTTCGGCAAAGGTTATCACACCCACATACTCGACATAGAGTTAGAGTCTGGTGGGCAGGCGCAGTATTCGGGGTAATTAGCCTTTTCGCGACTCAATTAAATCCAGTCTAATTTTATATACTTTTAACTGGCATTGAAGCATTATTGGTAGATATTGTTTTTTATGTTAAATTAATATTATAATTTGCCCGGTAAACGTGTAACAGACTAACCATTATACCTGGTGCACTATCATTTATTTATTTATTTAATTATAACGGTTGTACACCAATTACAATAATTAAAGATAGGAAACGATAAAACAAATACAAAATTAAAACAAAGATATAAAACATATTCATTTTAAACATTAAAGTAGGAAAGCGCCATTACTGACAAATTTTGAAGATTCAAATTTGTGGTTCGTATTCGAATGTCGATTTAGCGTTATCATAGATTATACATCGAATGACCGACGCGACGAATCAAATCGACTTCATGACACATTTAAGCGTTTTTAATTATTGTGTGATTAGATTGAGGAGATGATTTTTTGATAGACATTTTGCGCCAGGAATTTATACGACATCTGACAATATAATGCGTAATCAATTAATAAAGAAAACACTCGAATAACGAATATATTATTCAATTATTATTTGAATCACAAGAACATTAAAGAAAGTAAAATGTTCAATTGTCTTTTTGACCTGTACCTTGATATAAGCCCAAAGGCCCAGAGGTAAAGAATATAGGTACATATAATAGTTTATTGTATTTAATTTAGTACTATCATGACTAATGTTTACATTGGTGAGCTCATCCGTGACATGTGAAGTGAAATTTTATTGAAGAATATTATAAATGTTAAAGTTTAAGAAATTAAAAATTAAAATTAAAACCGCTGAATAGATTTGGATGAAATCGGATAGACGTGCCCTGAAAATTACATAGAATAATTTATTCCGGTGATAGGTTGCCGAGGGAATCACGCAGTCGAAGCCACGGGTAGAAACTAATTAAAGAATAAAAAGGGAATAACACAGCTTTTACTTCATCTAGTGTTTCTCATACAAAATCTATATTGGGCTTGTCTTCTTGTGAAATCTGCGTTTCTGCGTTCAAGGATAAAGTAACATCACATTAGCAATACTATAAGAGATAGTAACTCGGTCATAGCTTGTTAAACGTGGACAGACCTGAGATCAACAAATTTGATTCGCAATATAGCGCAACAGGCAAGTGGCCACACCGCTGCAACCGTACTGTGGGTTCGAATCCACGACAATTATTGTGCCATTCGCAAATGGTTGTGTGTGTGTGTGTGTATGTGTGTGTGTGTGTATGTGTGTGTGTGTGTGTGTGTGTGTGTGTGTTTATGTCCGTTTATTGTGTGTTTGTAAAGTCTCCTTCGACATAGAGCTTATATGTACATGAATGCAGGAATTGCCACTACCAAAAAAAATTGCAGATATGTATAGCCGTGATGCTATACGTATAAACATACACTCACTCTACAGACATGAGCTTATGTATGTGTGTATACTTGTATAGCATCATCCATTTCCCTCCATAAATTTCCCATTCAGCCAGCTATAATTTTGTTCCCCCGTAATAAGTAGCGCACCTGTTCAACTCAATAGCACTTTGCGTATCGCCTTTGCCTAAGGAGGCTAAAAAAGCAATCTAATGCCAAAAAATTTAAAAAGTAGTCAGTCGTAATTCTACATTATATTAGGTATTAAGCTATACAATTGACGTCTATGTCTATCTAATTTCGTAGTAACTGTGTAAAATGCAATTGTTATTTTAAAAAATCATTTAAATTTCGAGAATAGGCTATAAAGTATAAAATACATGTTATTAATAATATCTAATATCAATATCAATAACCCTATATATATACAAAATGTATATTTGTATTTAAAATTATATCACTTAGTGTCTGCTCGTATTCGTTGTTTTAATTCCATTCCAAACCCATAGTGGCCTAAATACAAGCAAATACACGTCAAAAAACGGAATTCGGATTAACCGTTCAAAAATATTGATTCAATAGTTAGTATTCAAAACCACAACGTTACCGATTTCCATCATACAAAGCGGCATATTTAAACCTCTATTATTATATTATAAATCGTAATTTGCTCTGGAAACGACAAATTATATATAATTTAAGAGGAGCAACGCTTGATAACATAATATTACGAATGAATTGCGCAAACACCAGTATCTGTTACGACTCACATTGCTCTTGAGTCAAGGGCGAGGTTCAAAAGTTTATATTTCGTAACCGAAACGCTGATAATCACATATAGATATAAACTGTAACGATAAGATGTTATAAAACATATACACTATGGTAGTTCAACTATATAGCTCATAACGCGAGACCTATTCTATTTCCATATTTAAAAATACTCCTGCACTATTCAAGTAACGGACACAAAGCACACCTAGACTCGTAACAACGATTTGTGAAGCAAACAAAATATGTTTGTTGAACATATGTATAACACTCAGCGCACTGGCAGTGGCGAGGCAAACACTGATGCCCGGTTCTTATTTACAAGAAACTAGTCGTTTCAGCTTCGGACAGTTTTTGAGTTATAACTTATAACATAAAAAGGTGTCAAAAATTAACTGTCCGTAGGTAGAACGACTTGTTTCTTGGTACAGGAACCGGGCATTAAACCACTTCGCCGTCCGTGCGTAACGTATGTGGGAAGTTTAAATTGTATTTCTAGACTTTGCATGTCGCTTCATTTACTTGGCACACTCATCACACTAAGCACCATATCTTCTTATAATAATAATAAGTTTATTTAATATAATTTTTAATAATAAGTTTCTTTATGCAACATATTTTCACAACTATTTTAAGTCCCTGACTCCTGTGCTAGGTGGTGTCAACACCTGTGTTACAGAAGCTAGTGTTTTCTCCGATAGTTATATACAACAAAACTATTTATATGTAGGTATAACAAAATAACAGTAAAATAAAACAAAAGATACTTGAACTTAACTAAAACTAACAAAAATATACTAAAGCAACTATAATAATCTATATTACAGGTGAGTGAGCGCATGTGTGTGTGTTAGAGTGGTGTGCGTGAATTGTAGTGTGGTGTATGTGATGAGAGTGTAGTTTAATGTATAAGCGGAAGAGTGAAGTGTCTACGTGTGCATGTAGTGTGACGGCGTGAACATTTTAGAAGATTGTTGTTAATGATTTTTTCAGTGTCGTCATAATTTAAAGACTGCAGCCATAATTTCAGTTTATGTTCTGGGACCTTACTACCCATTATCTTAAAGCATAGTATTGTCTTCTGTTTACGCGAATGTTATTCATTGAAATTAAACTACTATATACGGATTTTTATGATATGAGTCTCCCCGTGACCATGACTGCTGAAAAGCAACCGAAACGTCGGGGAAAGTGTAAACCTAAATATAAATAGTTTTAATAATTTTATTAGCTTATAAATTAGTAAAATGCCATAGTAGTAGTAGTGTAACAGTTTTCAAAATTATGTATTATATACAGTGTTAAATAAACAACGCGATAAAATCCGTATATAGTAGTTTAATTTCAATTAAAGCATAGTTAACGCATGCATGCGCGAGATCGAAAAAGTGCATTACAGAATGTATAGCTTTATCTGTTCTACCCTACTGTGCACGGTCGATTAAATGAATGAAACGATGATTCAGGTAAGTTTTACTTCAAGCTGTCATATCCGCTTCAAAACCTGTTTAATGATCTTTACGAGATGTTACTATAAGCAGGCAGACGGACAAACAATCTAAGATCATGGTTTTGGATTCAGACATTTATAAAAGGATTTTCAGAACGCTACGGCGCCATTAGAGTGATGCCTCTTAGTTTTTGCTATCGATTATACACTCACCGGCACGGAAACTTGGCCACATATAACATTGACAGTAATTTGTAATATCATGTTTTTTCACACAGGAACAAGGGTAGATGCGCTCAATAAGTGTTTATAAGGCTTTTAGAACAATAAAATTAACACAAAACTGCACCATTCTAGATGCTTTTAAAATTAAGCACTTTTCCAAAAAATACGATTTTACACTATTCATATAAAAACGGTAAAAATATTATAAAAAGAACTGCTTTTTATTATCTCTCCTTTTTAATATCGAGTGTTTCCTCTTCTTGCTCTAATAACAGCTTGCATTCGATCTGGCATGTTTTTAATTATGTTTTTGACATTAACTTGTGCAATACTTTCCCAAGCGGCCAGTGCTGCGTTTCGGAGTTGGTTTAAGAGTTTGTGGCAGGTTGGTGGTGGACTTTATATTCCTTTTAAACATGTCCCAGACATGCTCTATAGGATTTAAGTCCGGACTGCGAGCCGGCCACTGCAATTTTTGAATACCAACCTCTTGAAGGTATTCATCAACGCAATTTGCAACGCGGGGGCGTGCATTATCGTGTACTAGGAATTGATCGTGGCCAATGTAACCCGAATATGACAAAACATGTTCCTGACGAACCTCTTCGATGTATCTATATAGCAGTTAGCCGGTTGTCAATCATAACCAACTCCGTACGACCATCAGAACTTACTCCTCCCCAAACCATGATAGAGCCTCCATGAAAACCCACAGTTTGTGTGGTGGTGTTGTGTAGAAACCTCTCTCCTTTTCTTCTCCACACTCGCTCCCGACCATCGGGAGCACGCAAACCGATTCTACACTCATCTGTGAATAGCACTCGAGCCCATTGCTCGTGAGTCCAGTTAGTGTGTTCACGTGCAAATCAAAGTCGCGCTACTCGGTGATGTCTGATATATACTGGACCGCGTGATGGTCTACGAGGTTTTAAATTTATTTCTTCCATACGTCTTCTCACCGTACGCCCCTAACATTGACGCCTCTTATGAGTTGAAGCCGATTACGTATCTCAACAGCTGTCAAGTAGCGATTTCTTAAAATTTTGAGCACAGTAAATCGGTCGTCTCGGGCAGATGTGCATCTGATGCCTCCACTGCTTGGTCTGCGGGAATATTTACCTATCTCCTGGTACCGTTTTAGGGCATACTGCAGCGTGGAACGTGGTACGTCAAGCACTACAGCGACTTCACGCAATGTCAGTCCCTGATTAATTAATGCCACACCCTGTGCAACCTGTGCTGGTGTTAATGCCATTTTTATTGGCTTTAAAACACCTTTAGTTATTAAATAATAAGCACAAAACCACAATGATTAATAACCTAACCGAAATCTATCACAAAGGACATCGGCGAATTTCGGCCACTCACAAAAACAACGGACAGAAGTTAAATGTATACAGAAAAACAGCGCTTATTTTTATTGATTCTTAATTACTGTAAACAGAAAAACCTATGGTGGGGATATAAATATCACGAAAAAAGGTAATAAACGTACTGTAAAACTATAAACAGTTGCTTTTTCGAGTTTCTAATGTTGCCAGCCTTAAAATAGATAAGCACACTATTATTTTTAAATTAATGTTTATACAAAACATGGTCTCGGTTGTCAGTATGAATAGTTTATAGTTGAAATAAATATAAACCACATATGTATAACTATAATTACTGGCTTTTGACTTTATGATTATACGTGCGCGTTTTATATTATAATTTTATTTTTGTGTTGGATCGAAAGGCTTATATTCAATAACAGAAACGGAATGGCAACAACGAACAATAAAGCTGTCAAAAATAGCAACAAGTTACAGTCGTGTTGACTTTGCACACGTGCGCAGTGAACGATAATAAGTACTTATTTTTTGCGACTGTGATTTATTTGTGACCTGGCTATTCATTTGGACTCTGAAATTACTTTTCGATTGACCTGGCTATTTACTGGTTGACTTGATTACAGGAAACCAAAATAAATGGTTGTTAAGGGGGAAAATTAAAAGTAGGCACATTAGTAAAAAAAACTATTATGTGTATATTATAATAATAATTGATGTTAGTGGTATTAATGCTATAGAGCAATACTGTTGTAATTGTCTGGTAGGCAGGCGCACTCTAGGATGCTATGCCCATGTTATATCAATCATTTGGTATTTAGCATGGGCACGATATGAGTCCAATATAAATCCACCAGCTCAATTTCTGGATGTTTATTAATAACTTATGAAAGTGAATAAAGAAATATTTTTATAATAGTAACCCACAGAAAGAAACTAGTTTCGCTCCATATTATGTAAGCAAATTTATTAGTCTGTTTGCCATAGTACAGACAGGCAGAGCCTATACTATAGCAAGCAGTTTGGGATTAGATGTCCGTGTGTAAGTTGCCTCAATATATTATTAATTACGATCACTACGGACCGAGTCTCATTTTTCATACGCAAGTTACTAATCAAAGAGCAATAAAATAGTAGGTATTTATGAATATTACTATTTTTATACCTATAATATTTTTATCTATAAAATATATATGATTTACTTATTGTAATTATATAAACCATAAACAAATACAATTTTCATACCCACAAAATGGTGTCATTATTATAACCTAGAATTATACTTATAAACTCAATTTATCTCTTTAATACAACCATTAATATACTTTTTTTTACATATGATCATTTGTATGTTTTTAGCAGTAATTTGATTACATTTTCACTCTTGTCCGCGATGGGCCTGACAAACTAAGGAACTCCGCCCGTCTCCTTTCAACTTGCAATTTAACGGGTCAATTGGCGCTATTCAACTAAAAGTTAAAAGTTACACCACAGTGCATTCAAATATAATGAATTATCCTCTTGAACTAAGGGTAAACACATTTTAGAGCTACCTTCATCATAAATAATCATTGGCAACACTTAAAATCTCTGTTAACGCATAAATCGCACTTGGCCAATATTCTGTGCCGCTGAGTGTAGGTTACTGAAACCGTCTAAGGTGAGCTAAATATGCTAGTTCGTTACTTTTCTAGCACCTAACATAAAACATACAAAGCATACAATTACTTATAT
The DNA here is from genome assembly GCA_963675205.1 of Catocala nupta. Lineage (NCBI taxonomy): Eukaryota > Metazoa > Arthropoda > Insecta > Lepidoptera > Erebidae > Catocala > Catocala nupta. The sequence continues at coordinate 20,178,414 of OY776081.1, forward strand.
GTATTCACAAAACTTTAAATGTACATAATAATATCAGCCCAGTATTAAACTGTCCCATTGCTGGGCACAGGCCTCTTCTCAGTGTGAGAAGAGACATGTTTACATATAAAAACTGGCTGTGATTTACTTTTTATCAGCTCTTCGTATTAAGTAGCACTATTATTTAATCCGTAGTTTAAGTCCCACGTGATAAACAACGCCAAAAATCCAGTTTTGAGAATTTCCGGGCAGAAAATGTATCCTGATACTGGAGTGCAGGGGACGGGGTATCATGTCCCTCCAACACAAAGGGATGATCCTCCGACCAGGCTGGTTGTTCGTGCCTGGCGGGCCGCGGCCCGACGATTGATGTCGGGAGCTTGTATATACAGGGTTATCTTGAAATCGTGTAATTCCTTTTAACCAAATTTATTTTTTAATAAAGTAATTTTTTTGGAAAAGCTTATGTATATTTTTTTTTATAAAATTGTGTCATTAGTATTATGTTAACCACACGAGGCAATTTTAATTTTTTACTAATTAAAATAAAATAACGTATCAATGTCGTTAATAATAACGGGCGTTCCTTTTTATTGCTCCTTATTATTTACGACATCAGTTATTGTTATGTTATTATTTTTAAATTAGTAAAATATTAAGATTGTGTCAGGTGGTTAACATATGACCATCTGAAATCATTTCATGAAAAAAAATCGGTACTTTAATTTTTCCAGAAACATACATAATTCTAATTACAAAAATATATGGTCAGGGTTATTCTATATCATCAGTAGAATGCGTAGTTAAAAGGAATTACACGATTTCAAAATCACCCTGTACACTTAGTCGCTGTGTATAGTACAATGCAAACTTAATGGCGGCTCTGAACATCGTACGAGTCATTGCGCAGAACCCAATATTCGGCATCAGCGGGACCGGACGTAGCGGCACGGGGCGGCAGGGCAATTCCCCGCGCGCCCTTTCTTTCACCCGCACTCACCCTTCGCGTCTTGTAATTAGTGTGTGAGTTATATCCGTCGAATGTACCTGCGCACACATGCACTCGCAGCTAACTTCCGAGCCGCCATTAAGTTTGCATTTAACTATAAACTCCACTTGTGCGATGAAGAATAGTATGACGTCGTGAGAACTGAGATTGTATCGTTATCTGTTAAATGTAGGCTGAACTTCTTCGTCTGTGCGGAGTCGCCACACCGGCAACCAAAGGGCTTAGGATCGGTATATCGGTGATACCTACTGATGTGTAAACACTAAACTCTATGCGCTGTAGCATGGTGCAGGGTGACAGTTGCCTGTATGACGTTGACATCTGACACTAGGGATGTAACTTTATGCAATTCATTTTTATCACTAACGATATTCGCAGCATAAATCTATTACATTATATTTTATGGCTACATAATAATATCTTTGTACTTATATAAAATAATCAAAATCAGGTTTATGATTTTTTATAATTTATATTATATATATATATTTATATTTTTAATAATGGAGTCATCGTTAATAATATCCGTCACAGATACAGATGATGAATTTAGTGACAATTCAGATGTTCCTGACTCTGATATGAGTTTAGACGAATAAAATCTATTTTTTTATATATGTTCTGTTGTTTCATTAATATAATTATAGACTTTTTACAATAATAATTGACCTACGGCCCAATAAACGTTTATTATTATAAAAAACATCGACTATCCATCGTAGCAGTACATCCCATCACTAAATACGTTTATGGCGTTACGTTATACGCATAACACTTTGCTTAATTTTTCTTTCCATTAGATTTTATTTGTAGACTAGAACATTCTGGTTGGGTTTAATTTAATTTACTACAGTAATTAATGATTTAATATATTACGAATGTGGTACAGTTGAAATACTAAGTCATAATTTGTTAATCGCGGCAACTTACAAGAGTGAGACGAAACGTTACTGAAACTGTCACCCGCACCATGCTACAGCGCAAAGAGTGTAGCTAATGTTATAAGTGAGTTTGTTACACTTTCACACCTTAACTGCTCGACCGATCATCATAAAGTTTCGCATTCACTTTATCCGGTGAACAGAAGAGAACATAGGATACCTTTCATCCAGAAATAACATACATTAATAATAATAATAATATTCTATCACATACACACAACACCATCTAGCCCAAACTAGGCAGAGTCTGTACTATGGATACTAGACAATGGATAAACATAAATATATACTATTTTGTAAATACATACATATTATACAAACAGACACCCAGACCAAGACAAATATCCATGTTCATGCACACAAATGTTTGACTTGTGCAGGAATCGAACCCGCGACCGTGGCAGTCGGTTACACTAACCACTAGGCCATCGATGACATTTAAGCGAGCAAAGGCGTAGCTTAAAGCTAGATGAGTCAATAAAAAAATCATTTTTGACATCCCGATATTATTATTCTCAACTATTAGTAGTCATAGTCAAAAATCATTGATTCATTTAAGTCAAAAAGTAAAACTTACAGTTACTGAATTTACATTAGTTGCAAGGTTCAGGAGGAAGGTTGAGCCTATGAGGAGATGCACCTGCAGGAAAACTCAAGTATCTGATTTAACTAAATTCGGCCGAATATATTTTTAATCGTAATATTCACATGCTTACATAGACCTGTATGCCCTGCGAAGAGTAGAGAACAGGGTGGATTACACCCACATTTTACTAGCTATAATTTTAAGTCTCATGTATGTGTATGTGCCCGTTAGATGGCAATATGCTTGACCTCTATGGTCAAGCATATTGCCATCTAACGGGCACAAGGCCTAATTCTGTGCTGCTACTAAGAATGTCCAATCAGCGTAAATATAATACTACGATATCCAGGAATCAAATCGAACCCGACGATGGCACGCAAACTTAAGCGGAACCTTATACCACGGGATCAACGACATAGTTCAAAATATTTGATAGTACTAGATCCCTAATCAATTGTGTTGTACGTTTCTGACAGTCGGAATAGACGGTTTTACGTACTTATCGTGGTACAGGGTGGTGTGATATTTTGCATTCCATTTATTCGATCGGTTGACCTAGTATACACATCGATCCGCGCGATCGCCTCTGCGCCTTCCGTCAAACATAAAATATTAAACGAAATCTATATTTCAAGTCTATTTGGAACCTAATCTAATGCAGACCGACTCATTCAGTCAAGACGCTTAATAACATATAATATAGTAGTCTCATATTATTTCCCCGAAAGGGTAAGTAGAGCTGTATGACACCCACTATTAAAAGCTATAGTTGTAGATAAGTTATTATCTCCTTTTATAGGGTACAAATCCAGACCAGCATTTCTTAAAAAACCTAGTAATACTTTGTGTAAGAGACCCACTGAAGCAGCCTTAGTAATATCATGACGAGAAAAGTTTTTATTTTTGCGTTACGTCAGTTTTCATTATCGCGATATAGCACTTTCATGTTACACAAGGGAATCATTTCGAGAGCCCAGTTTAGAAATAGCATACATAATTACCTAGCGACGTAAGCTCACCAGAACATTTGAACATAATCCTGCCGGTTATTTTTCCTTTAGCATCGTACATAGGAAAACCATTTACTGTTAGTATCTATAACATTATAAACGTATTTGTGAAGATGTTTGGATGTTTGTTACTCAATCACGCGTAAACCGTTAAATAGATTTGGTTATAACTTGGCACATGCTTAGACTATTGCCTGGATCTCGTAGGATCCTCTTTATACCGATATGCGTTTCAGTGGTTAGCAAGTAAGATTGAGATCTTTTTAGAAAACTAATTGGTATTGACTATTTAGAGGTGTTACACAATAATGGATTTTTTGTTTGTCTATTTGTTTCGGCACCACATAAAACCACTGAACAGTACATATAGACAGTAACCAGTGGCGTAGCATAGAGGGGGCGGCAGGGGCGGCGCGCCCTGTGCGGCACTTTTAAGGGGCGGGAAATTGAACAATAAATAATAATAATAGCTTGTAAATATTTGAACCATTTCATGACGAACGAAAGGAATGGGCAGATGTACAACACACAATAATGATGATTGTTTTTGCCGAACAGTTCTTTAGAATGACTGTATTAAATAAGAGGGCGGCAAAATTTTCGTCTGCCCCGGGCTTCTGACACCCACGCTACGCCACTGACAGTAACAGAACTTTTATTGTGGTTATCACAATTTGGTCACATCGAACGTCATACAGAATGCAAGACTAAGTAATATGCATATGTAAGATTTTTTAAATATCTAGAGTGCCAATTAATTACTGTTGGAGCTAGCCAGAGGAACAAATTCTCTTATTCAAGTAAGCACTCTAACGGCAACTGCTATTCACTTGGTTAAGTAAGAAATCCGTAGAACTTCAGCTTTAATTCCTATGCTCTAGAGTCGGCAACGTACGAATGATACTCTTGCTCTTACAATTGATATGCTATTTTGCCACTTACCAATACGCAGGATCTGCTGTCGTTTGCTACCTTAATTATGTAAAAATAAATAATTTCTTATCTATGTCTACAATCAGAGGCTATTGACAATAGTTAATTCATTAGCGACAAATAGCAATGTTATAGTTAATTCATTAGCGACAAATGCCAAGATGCTATACCTAGCACAAAGGCGTTTGGGTGTGCCACTAACGTTATATAACTACAATATTATCACATTTGTGTATCACCACAGAGTGAAGTAGGTCTACTGTGGCTACGTTGCACTAAGTATCTTGGTTTTAGTATATCGCTTCTTTAGATACATACCAGAGAGAGACACTCTTGTCACACCAAATGTCTTTTAAAGACGAAGACATATTGCATTCCTGTTTCGCCAGTTATGCTAAAATCACTTGTAGGTTAAGCCTATTTTTTTACGATTGGAAATGCTTCTGCTTTCTGGCGTGTGGGAGATCCCTGTGGCGGCCTTCACTACGGCGGCATAAGACGCACATATGCGCGCCTTCGCCACGCGGTTCGCCGGCGGCGGCTCGGATCCGCAAGGATACTTGCCTCACGGATCCACTCCGCCGCCTCTTTCTGCGAGATGACGTCCTCGCAGAAGGATGCGACCGCTACCCACTTCCTCTCGCTGTCGACCATGGCTTTGATCACGGCCGGCAGCGAGAGGTCTTCTTCCACAACGTCCTGGAGTTCACGGCGCTGCGCCGACAAGACAATGACATTGCTCGAGTGTGTGCTGCACCGTGTCCTGCTCACAATCGCAGTGGTGGCAGATGGGACTTGGTCCCTCCTAGCGACCTTGTGCAGGTACTTGCGAAAGCAATCATGCCCCGATAATACCTGCACTAGTCGAAAGGAAAGGGTCCCATGCTGCCGCCCTGCCCACTGCTCTAACTCCGGCCGCACCTTCCACCTTCCAATCATGCCCTGGTGGGCTCAATTTCGCGCGCGCTCTATCGCTGCCGGGAGGGGACAACAACCTGTCTCCTCTCCCGCACCTCCTCACTCACGGCGAACACTTCGGCGAGCACTTAATCTTACGGGGGTGTACCGACCAATGCGCATGCTGCATGCTGCTCTCTGCGGTCTCCGCTAGAGAGTCCTGCACTCAGCGGTCAGGGTGTGCGCCCCCACCGGTGCGCCGTAAAGCGCCATTGACCGGATAACCTCCGCGTAGAGTCGCCGGCAACAGACACTGGGCCCACCCAAATTTGGCAATAGCCGCGCAAGGGCGGACGCAGTGCCGAGCAATCATCGGCGCGAGCTGTCTGAAATGCTCGTCGAAGTGCCATCTAAGACCAGGCCCAGGTACCTCATGTGGGCCTGGACGGGAACACGCGTCGAGCCCACCATTATCGAGGCGCTGCAGGAGTGTAAGCCTACCAGTTACCATGCTGTTACTAAGTGTACTCTGAAAAAACCCTGTCAGTAAATTATGCGCAATCTTATCTAACGCATAGTCATCCCTATTTATTTGCGTGAATATTTAAGATTGAAGAAACAGCCTATGTTGTTTCTTAATCAGATACAGCTACATAAAAATAACGAAATTCTGTTGTTTCTTGACATAAAGAGCGGAAACAAATATAAAATACATTCGCATATACAGCACTAATTAAAAGTAAAATTGAAATTTTACCTCAATGTTGTTCGGTCTTCCGTACTGGGAACGATAACTGCTGCTTCTGGCGAAGGGTGACATATTACTTCTTGACTGGCTCAGGTACGATCGTATGTCAATTATCTCTCTCTCGAACGACGCCATATCGTGAGTCAGCGGTATGTTCAACTTACTGCTACTTTGCACTGGCCTACTCTTATTGTCTTGAGATTCTATCACTATTGGGACTTGCTGGTAACCGTTGCTGGACTGAACGCCACTGCTGACGTCACCACGCTCCAAAAACTGAATGGTTTTATCCGTCAACTCTTGTTTCTTAATTTCGTGGAGCGGCGTATCGGAATGCTTCCGCAGAAATCTTGGCACTTTCCAATTCTTCAACTTGGTTGTATATTTGCCGTAGCTGCCTAAAAATAACATACCTTGTAATAAAACTTAGAAATGACATAGAAAACAGACTTGCATGTGTTGTTTGCGTTTGGCTGATTAGTCTCGTGCTCAACCGGAGTGTCTACACGAGATAACAGCTTCTTAACTCGACAGATTCAGTTGTCAACCTAGGCAATATGAGAGTAGAGACATGGGTCAGGTAGGTTTCCGTCGCGTCAAGATCTGTCTTCATAATGATTTATGTATTTACGCAAAATCATTGTGAAGACACAAAAAAGGCAAATCGCCCGATGAATGCCTATCGTTCATCTGCCTTATTGGAACACGCAAAAATAACGCGTATATAAAATAGAATAAAATTTTGAATAACGTGCCATTACCATCAACCTCCTAATAGCTAAATCCAATAGTAAATCGATTATTGTTTTAAACCATCGGATATATTAGTTAATATATAAAAGTAGCAATCAGATTCGTATATCTAATTGTTACTTTTTTATATTAACTCTCCGATTTTACTATACTCGTATAAATAAATGAATGTTAAGGTTATTTTCACCTGCTAGTATTGCGCTATTTAATAGCTTAGAAAATAGCCAGTCTTATTTAATCTAAGCTAAACGAGTCTGACTGTCTTTATTTGACTCGTTCCTGTTAGTAACTTTGTGCCAACAGGCGTCTATCTGTCCCTTAGAGCAGAGTTTCGTCGATTCGCCATTCGAAGGTAGAGGGTTTGGGACAAGATTTACGTAATGGTGGCTTGATGACTGGCAGGCACGTGCGGCACCAAGGAATATACTACTTCCTACCGAGAGAAGAAAGCCAACTACCGTCCAATCTGAAGCGACACACATGTATATTACAGCGCCACTGCATTACCGCAGTGAACTAACTGAATAAAACGCGATAAATTCAAATAGGTGTTGTTGTTACAGAAAGTTATAACAGCTGGGAGATATAAGGGAAACTAGCTCGTAAATAATATTTAGAGTTCGAGTTTCCCTTATATCTCCGCTTTTATTTTAGATGTTATGGAATGGAATAATATAATTATTTAATGCGAAAAAAAAGATCTTTTTACTTTCTTATAATTTTTTTCTGCAAAGATCTTGCTCTTTCATCTTCTGCAAATTCTTTATTTTTAAGAGTCACATATCTTTTAATCACTATGTAAAAAACAGAATTCTTCATGTGATTATTATTAGGACACGGTGCTCTTTACATATGATAAAACTAAAATCAACTTGAGAATGTAGCTGAATAACTCTTTCTTGAAAATTTTCCGTCTAATACTCTTCAACCAAAAATTTATTTGAAAATCCTGCACATGTCTCCACACAGTACACATAGTTTTTATGAACATAGTTCAAGCTACTACTTAAATTTTCATATTCTCTGTAACTTGTGAATTTTTGGTACTGTATTTTGTTACCTTTTATTGAAATAAAATCTTAATTTTCTTAAACAGTCAATTTTATTATTTTCTTTCTTTCTTTGGTTGGGGGATTTAATAAGTTAGTTATGGGGTTCGCTGTCATCTGGAAGCTTTAACAGGGGTTCGTGGAGCTAAAAGTTTGAGAAGTTTGAGAACGAGCTTTACAGGATTTCTTTAAATCTCTGGAATCGTAATAAGTAGCCGGCTATAGGCTGAAATTTTCGCAGAATATATAACATACTAATAAATATATTAACAACATAATATAAGAAGGTAAATTTATGAGACTTCTTGCTTTATCATCTTTACTGATATTTTAATGCGAATGTGAGTTTGTTTGCTTATTACGCTTTCACGCCTAACTATTCAACCAACATTCATAAAATTTTGCATACACATGTGAGGGGTACAGAAAAGGACATAGGGTACCATGGTCTCATCCGGAAAACGTTCTTTATTACTACTATTATAAAGGGGATTTATTGATAAAATCTACGTTATTGCGAGCGAAGTCGCTTACAAAATCTAGTAAAAACATTATAAATACAAGTTTAATACTTGAGAGTGGTCATATGTAGGTACCTACTCTAAACGTAAAACAACAAATAATAAAAACTGGCCTCATAGATTCTGGACCGCACCATTATGTGGTGGCGAGTCGAGTTTGCACTTGGCCGGTTTTTCTAACATCATAAATAAACGACTCACATTATGTTACTGACATTTACTTTAGGAATATTATTTACTACTAAATGTAGCAGACGTTTCGGCTTTGATGTAGTTCGAATAAAGATATAAAATACAGAGTAGATGTAGGTAATAAAATAGTTGGTCTGTTTGAATTCCCTGAAGGAACACGTATGTAACTATTTGTAACGCACGAATTTTTTTATTCATGACACCACTGGGCACCAATACATTAGGAATAGTAGTTTCGGCACTGCAAAGAATATCTACATGAGTAGTGCAGTTTCATTACCTGAGAGGATATCGACAAATGGCGACCACTCAAGGCAATTAAATCGTGACGTTATGTCAAGTCTTTTGGTAAAAGTATTTACCTTATCCTATAATCCGTTACAATATCGGAAAATTAAGATAAGAAGAAAGCAATGAAAGAGTTATTTATTTGAGCATGAAGAACGCTTCCTTACTAGACAAAACGCAGTAACCAGGTATGGCACTTCTGTTACGCCGGTAGAATAATACTATCTTAGACGAGCCGGCTCGTTAGTATCGTCACCAAATAATAGGCAATGGCCTCCTTTGCTCGGGAATCAGCGCAAGGTGAACATTTGCAAAGGCACCCCCTTACGTGTCTCAGAGAGCACGTGGAGTCGGTCCAGGCTATTATCAACACCTATGACTTATTTGAGAAAAAAGGTTAATTTCATTTTTTGCTTTTTATGTGTACTTACCTATTTACAATTTTACGTATTGTTTAAATCGTACGTGCAAATTAAAATCTCACATCTAGATAAGCAAACTCACATTCAGATACGATACAAGAGCTGCCTAATCAGATATTAAACAGATTTGTTGTGAAATCGTGTCATTTCATGTAATACAAACATAAAAAATAAAGTAAAAATGGCGATCTATGCCGATAATCGTGTTGTAGGTACGATAACAGTCAATTAAAGAATCTTTTCACTTATCTAATTTATAATATCACTTCTTGTAGGCGCCGTGACATAGTTAGATGCGACGCAGATCCATCTATCCACGAGGTTATTTAACGAATATTTACAAAATGTTTTCTGTGGGTGGGCACAGGAGAATTTCCTTTTATATCTGGGATCTTATTCAAACTGAGAAACTGCGCAAGTAGCATAATCATCCTGGCTAAGTGTTTCTGCGGTAAGAAAAGTTTCTAGTCTGCTTAAAGAGATAGATGGTGTAGTAGCCAGTTTAAAATTTAGCTTTTTGCATTGGCAGTTACGACGTTACGACACCGTTTTTCAAAAGAGTTGGAACCTCGCGGGTCTTTTCTTTGGTGTTGTAAGTTGCCGATAGACAGCAAAACAAGGCCACAGGTAAACTTATAACGGCGATCTGACAAAAATAGACGGCAAGGTTGAAATTAGGCATTAATTAGATTTTGCCTCAAAGAAAATAAACCATTTTTAGACAATGATCAATGAACCTATCCCATATCTAAAATGTACGATCAAATTCAAATACCTGTCTGTACATCCCCGACAGGGTATACAAAGGTGCATTACACTCAAATTATGTTTTACGTCTCACGTTACATTGTCCGATAAAGACTTTTATCGATGATACGATAAAGATCTATGTGTCACGGAATTCTGAACTTATGTTTTTACAATAACTTCTAAATACGAATAGGGCCAGCGCGACAGTCGGATCGACGGCAAAGAACTTACGTCGATTGTAAAGCACACAAACCGATGCGCAGGCTTCGGCAGGCATATGGATTCGTGACTCTTAGTAAACCTCCTAGAAGCTCTGCAGGACTGCTAGCTGTCGCGGGATATATTTCTTTTACACTTAAAAACACAATTCCCGCATTAGGAATAATTTCTGTATTGCGGGCGACTTAACAAACATTTAAATAACGGACACAAAGAACACCCAGATTCGGAACCACCATTTGTGGATCACACAAATTTTTGTCCCGTGTGGGATTCGAACCCACAACACTCGGCGTAGAAGCAGTGGCGACGCAAACACTTAAACCACTACGCCATCCGTGCACTTCGATTTTTGTACGAAAAATCGAGAAATGCGAGAAATGCAATCTGACTATGTGTCACTTGTAGCCGGTTTTCCGCCGGACGCGCACATTTTTGAACATGAGCTCCATATCGGGCGGGCGGCCACGTGGCAACCTAAGTACGCTTGCACTTTGCACTTTTGAGGCCATGACGTCTGGTCATGGCACTGTGCGCCTTACAGTGTGAATATTCGACATCTGGATCGGCGAAGTTTTATAAAGAATAAAATAAAATAAAATCTTCATGAATGCAGTGCTTGATAAACGCTTACCGGATTATTCTTGCCCCTCATACCTTAGTACGCTTAAGACCCATCGGGATTGACTTTCTGCTCGGCAATATATTATTGGCTTTGACTCGATAGCAATACGATGACTGGGATTTTGCCCGGTAGGCGTCAATAGGTCCCTAGGCGAAATGTCGGCTGACAGATACACCTCCACTGACCCTTTTAGAGATGTATGTACAGGCGAATCTATGTATGTATGGATTAACAAGATTCCATGAGACCTAAGCTGGCGAATACTAGTATAATACAACTCTGCCTAACCTCTTGAGATAAAAACTAGCGGATATAGCATATTCTAAATATAATATCTGTCGCTCCGCAATAATTAAACATTCGATTCATCGAGCTGAGTCATGGCTGTTTCTAATTTACAACGGAAGCACCACAATCGTTAATTACTGCAGTATAACATCAAGCTCTGTTCGTAATTTATTTTCTAGCTACTGTTCTCAATGGCGATACTAACTATGCGGAATATTTTATTCATTAGTTCACTTCTGCATAATACGAGATTTATTCTTATACTTTTTGCCTAGGTAAAGTAAGATAGCTTATAAAAGCGTTGTACTTAGTGACGCGTATAATTGTATTCGAATGATTCGAATACACAACACAACAAGTTGTGCACAATGTAATACTTCAGTTTGAATGGTCGAAGACAGCGCAAGCGTTTGTGTTGTCAAGACCATACGTACATTTCTTATTTTCTTCTTTATTGTTTTCTTTTTATAAAGACATCTTATCGCGTGGTACTTTACAAACATTCAAACAATTGACACAAAGAACACCCAGATTCGGAACAAGCATTTGTGGATTACACAAATATTTGTCCCGTGTAGGATTCGAACCCACAACACTTGGCGTAATTGCAGTGGCAAAGCGACTTAAAACACTATGCCATTCGTGCAACACGAAATTTAAACATTATAATGTGCATATCGGCACATTTCTGTCAGTATCGCGACTATAGTCCGTTTCAATTATGAAGTCCCATTGGACAGATGACCGTTGAACAGCAATAGTGAAGTGACCGCTTCAATCAACACATCACGAAATCGATTACGAATTAACATTGCAAACAAACTGTAATCGTGGATTTAATAATAATAATAATTGTTTATTTGTTCTCTCACACAGTACATATTTAGAATCGAAATAGAAATGATAGAAACAGAAAAACAAAAAAGGAGTCAATCGAAGTTTGACTTATCGAGAGAATAGTTACATGAAAGTTATATACAGGGTGATTTTGAAATCGTGTAATTCCTTTTAACCACGCATTCTACTGGTGATATAGAATAACCCTGACCATATTTTTATTTAATTAGATTTTTTTTTTAAATTATTATTCCATTTTTTTCGTGAAATGGTGTCAGATAGTCATATGTTAACCAACCGAGGCAATTTTAATTTTTTACTAATTAAAATAAAAAATCATATTAATAATTAATGTCGTAAATAATAACGGGCGGTCCTTTTTATTGCCCCTTATTATTTACGACATCAGTTATTGTTATGTTATTATTTTTAAATTAAAAAAATATTAAGATTGTGTCAGGTGGTTAAAATACCGGGCACGCCACGATCGTGGCGGTAAGTCCCGTGTTTGAGGAGTGGCTGGAGAGGCGGCATGGCGCCCTCACCTTCCGGCTGACACAGGTTCTAACTGGCCACGGTTGTTTTGGCCGGTTCCTGTGTCGTATACGCCGGCAAGAGACGCCCGGTTGTCACCACTGCGGCGACTGCCGCGACGTTATTGAGGACACGGCGCTGCACACTTTGGCGGTTTGCCCCGCCTGGGCATCGCAGCGCCGTGATTTGATCGCGGCAGTCGGATCGGTTGCCCTCTCGCTCCCGGCCGTAGTTCAGTCTATGGTCCGGAGTGAGAGGTCGTGGAACGCCGTCGCCTCCTTTTGCGAGGAAGTGATTTCCATCAAGGAGGCGGCGGAGCGGGAGAGGGAGCGTTTAAACCCTCTCCCCAACCGCAGAACCGGGCGCCGGAGGGCGCGAGATGACCTCCAGCCACCCTGAGGTTTGACCTGGGGGTGGCGGGCTTTGTGGGCCTGCCCGCCATCCGTTCAGCACCAGGTCCGAGAGGCGGCGTGCGTGTTCCCACGCACGCCTCTGTTTCGTGTCCGTCTCCCCCTTTAGGGGGAGACAGTAGGGCTTTTATTTCGAGTAAGTACCTATCTTGGGTAGGTCTTATTGCGAAGGGGCCTGCCGTTTCATACGGCGGGCCGGAACCTCGGCGGGGTCGCGACTGTATGCGAAAGTGATTCGCGCGGCCCCGTCGATAGTGGTTTTGTCGAGGAACACCGTGGTAGGTTTAGTCGGTATTCCGGGAGGTACATTATCTTTTTAACATCTTATTTTACCCCGGCGAGTCCGACATAATCCCTCCGCCCGCCCCCGCGGAGGGATATGCGTCATTGCATTCCCACACGTAAAAAAAAAAAAAAAAAAAAAAGGTGGTTAAAATATGACTATATGAAATCATTTCATGAAAAAAATCTGTACTCTAATTTTGCCGAAACCATTATTCTAATTAAGAAAAAATATGGTCAGGGTTATTCTATATCACCAGTAGAATGCGTGGTTAAAAGGAATTACACGATTTCAAAATCACCCTGTATATACACTAGCAGACTCGAAAGACGTTATCCAGTACACAAAAAAAAAACCAAATCTAAACCATCCTCGAATCCACTTGACCACATACAAAAAAATTCATTCAAATCGGTCCAGCCGTTTAGGAGGAGTTCGCTGTCAACACACGTACAGAAGAATTATATATATAAAGACATATATACGGTTCCACTTGTAAAAAAGATCTGGACTTATCCTTGATTAATTTCTAGTATGACAAACTTACTTCATATTTAGTACTAGATTTTGATTGGCAGGATGGCTACTCTTTAAAAACTATAGGATATTTAAACCATACGTCCAATATCGTATTATCAAATCCATTAATTGATAAAGTAAATATATTAAGCGTTTCCAGAATGGGATTTAAGGTACATTGCAAGCTAATAATAAATAACACCAAATACAAATATACAAAAGTATTTCTCGTACAATTGATTTTACTTCGAATTACTTCGATTTAATCCGATTCGTCACGTCACTATGACTGAAAGTAAAAAAATACCCTAATGCGTAACCATGGTATTGTAGTAAAATGTTATTTTATTTTGAAGTTTTAATTATTTAAGACTAATATCAATAAAAAATATTAGTTGATTGTGTTTGTGAAACAATTACATCAGGTTTTGTATGGATTCTAATTATTTTTAAATAGTCTTTAATACTATAAGGTCTTTAATACAATATTTTGATGTTAGCCATTTATAAATGTTATTGCAATATTGCCTATAATAAAGTTCGATTTTAGACTAAGTAATGACAATACGCACACCGTGCGGTGTCGTCGTATTAGTCCAGTTAAATAAGCAGAAAAAGGAGTCAACCTCGAAATGAGAGATAAGCTGTAAACTCGTATACACCTTCATTTTAGTGTTCTAAAAGTTGTCTCAAAAGTCTCATAATATCTCGTGTCTGCGCTGTAAGTTATTCAGGGTCAAAGGTCACAAAAATCAGTATTTCGTGATTATTTCGGTTTCTATCGCTCCAATGATGTAAACATTTATTATAAAATTGTAGAGCATAAAACTTGCAAAAAATTTTGTTTGAAAAATGTTCATACCTCCAACCGTTTTTGAGATAGAGGGCGGAGAGTCCGCAGCGCTCAGCCATACTCACTGTAATGCAAGGTCAACCGTGAATCTCAGTGAATAATACCATGTATAAAGTTATTACATTATTTAAATATTATTAACAATTAAAAAAAAATTATTATTTATTATTTAAATACATTATATTTAATAACATTTTGCATTTTGCATATATCTTATATTTTTATTTAATAATACCCACTTTCGAACGAACGTTTCTCGTTTAGATCGGAGACGTTCTGGAAAAAGGCCAGATTTAGAGCACCTTAAACCGACGAGCGTGTATGAGGAATGTGAATGAAGCCAGAGAAGACTCACCGCCCTCTAACTCAAAAACGGTTGAACGTATGAAAAAATTATTTAAACACAATTTGTTGCAAATTTTATGCTCTACAATTTTATAATAAATGTTAACATCGTTGGAGCTATAGAAACCGAGATAATCGCTAAAAACTGTTTTTGTGTCATTTGACCTTGAATAACATACGGCGCAGACACGAGATTTTATGAGACTTTTGAGACCAACTTGTAGAACACCAAAACGAAGGTGTATACGAGTTAACAGATTATTATCTCTCATTCCGAGGGTTGACCCCTTTTTCTGCTTATTTGACTGGACTAATACGACAACACCGCACGGTGTGCGTATTGTCATTACTTAGCCTATAAGTAACATTTATAAATGGCTAACATAAAAATATTGTATCAGTGTTAACCGAACCAGCTATCCCACTCGTGTCATGATCTAAGTGACAAAGAGCATCACCTTCATGTAAAAGTCACTTTATATCTTATCAGCCGGTGGCTTGTTTGTGATAAACACTACTTTTCTACTGTTCAATTCATAATATTATACTGGACAAGCAAAAATACGAGACGATTTTAAATTCTTTCAGTCAATATTTATAAACCAAGGTAATAATATTACAAGGTGTTTAAACGTAAATGATAACGAGGAGAGCATATTGCTCGCTGGCCGGCTCTCAAAAATTACACTATTGTAACATCACGTCATTTGCCTGAAGGGTTAGGCAGTCACATAAATCCATCCGCCTAGCAGATGCGAAAAAACCCACACTTTTAAATTTGGACCAAGGAGGCTGTCATAAATATTAATATATAAACAAAGACAGAGAATAATGATAAAGGTATATAGTTAACATTAAAACTGAAGATGTCGCAGATCTAACTACAGGCCAATTTCATTAGCGACGATTATCGCGAAGGCGTTTGGCCATTTGCTGGAGGCACAGTTGGACAAATATATTATACTTCATAACAATCAGTTTGGGTTTCGACCGACATTGTCTACGGAGAGTGCAATACTGTGCCTCAAGCACACCGTCAGATATTATACAGCTCGTAGAACACCGATTTACCCTTGTTTCCTCGACTTGTCGAAGGCTTTTGACCTAGTGTCCTATGATATCCTATGGAAAAAAAGGAGGACATTAACTTACCATCAGAACTTATCAATATTCTCAAGTACTGGTGGTATGGACACCAGGACAACGCCGTTAGATGGGCCATTGTCTAATCCGTATAGGTTCGAGTGCGGGTGAGGCAAGGAGGTTTGACCTCGCCAGTACTCTTTAACCTCTATATAAACGCATTGATCGTTGCACTCAGCAGCCAGCGAGTCAGCTGTTATATTGATGATGTCCGCGTCAACAACCTGAGTTACGCAGACGACATAGTACTGTTGAGTGCGTCGGTCTGCGGGTTTAGAAAACTTGTCAAGTTCTGTGAGACCTATGCTGATACTCATGGCTTAAAATATAATTTGACCAAGAGCCAGTATATGGTCTTTAAGGCTGGTAAATTGCAGCCATCTCATGTGCCTCCTATTCGACTGTACGGTAGTCCTCTAACTAGGGTAGAACAATTTAAATATTTGAGGCACATAGTTACAACTGACCTTAAGGACGATACTGACATTGAACGGGAACGGAGGGCACTGTCAGTACGAGCGAACATGATAGCACATAGACTTGGGCGCTGCTGTTCTGTTGAAGCTAAAATTGCGCTAATCAAAGCTTATTGTACTTTGATCTATACTAGCAGCCTATGAACTATCTTCACTTTGACATCATACAAATTACAATGCTCTCCGCGTACAGTTCAACAATCCGTTCAGGTCTGTTTTGGGACTACCTCGCTACTGCAGTGCCTCAGCAATGTTCGCCGAAGCACGAACTGATTGCTTTTACACAACAATGCGCAAGCGTTGCACTTCTTTAGTTCGCAGGGTGCGGGCTAGTTCCAACACAGTGCTGGCAATGATTGCGGACAGGTTAGACTATCCTTATATGCGTAGGTGCTGCGACATGCATGAATGCATTAATGAATAACTAACAATTTAACTAACAACTATGAGTCTTGTGAACTTGCAATAAACGTTTTATTATTATTATATTATATGTGTGTATAACACGTATACTTTTATCATTATTTTTTTATTTCGTTGGTTATCTGCTAAGCTAAGTAAATACAAACTTCAAAGTAAAAATATAGTTTTCATAACACATGAAAATCGCCAAAGCCAGGAGTAAAGTTGACAAATCGCATTATAAAGACAAATAATATGAGAATAGAATAAAGGGGATTTTAGAGATAACACACGTAATTGCTGTCGCATTCGAAAGATTTGTTCAGGAAACGAAAGTTGTTATTTTTAAAGTGTGAATAATAAATCAAAATTCTTCAGTTTCAATCATTAATAATATGCGTATATTTTTTACCTGTTCCTTTTGCTGGGAACTAAAAATGAGATTTAATCTAGCCAAGTGCTGGTTGGTAGTAGCCAGTGTTCATAAATCTCTAAAAACATTTTGAACAACGTTTAAATAATTGCAGGTATCATCGCAATATTTCCATTTACCGTTAAAGGAAACGATAATTATAATTAGATATATAGTAAACACATAACTTCGTAGTCTGAAGTGAGTGTTATTTGAACTCGAGACCTCTGACTTGACACTCTTGACGGTCCAATGGTCTGCCCACTTTGTCCGATGTCGTGTTAATTAAAACGATATAATTAATATTGACGCTTCCATAAGTCGACCGGATGATTTTCAAGCGAATTATCTAAATCTATTTCATGTATAACAGTTAGTTTAGTAGGTACTGCACTACAAAGTACTTAAATAATCACACGTGAACGCTGGCAGTAAAAAACACAATTTAACGTGGCAACTTACAGATTACGTACTTTGTACACACAGCAACATATCAACCCAGACTGTTTGGACTTTAAACTATTAGAAGTTGAACGCTGCGAATCGTGCGAGAGAGTGCGTTATATTTTTGTTACGCTCTATCTTTACCATTACATCGACACCACTATGCACTGTCCCTTTCCGACAATTCTCTATGTTATGTGTAGGTATATAGGGTGTCTAACTTGACGTGTAGACGTGTGTACAGTAAAGTGAAGCGAAAATTAATTGAAAGATCACTTCACGTGCAACGGTGGCGATCAGATTCGTTTTATTGTTTAACAGACAGCTCTTTCAACACAGTCGAACACTATAATGGGACGCCAAATAATGAGTACGCGTCCTCAACGTTTTAGTTTGCGCTCCCTTTAACACACCTGACCCATATTGTACCACGTTAAACGTAACCGTAAAATCGGTCTAATATAATATATTATATTATATTAGACAGAATTTATAGTACGGTATATATTGTAGAGTAACGTGAAATACGCCAAAATAATTGAAACGTACATGTATGTATATGTAAGCAAAAAACTCACCTACAGATGTTGGACTTTTCGACGAGCTGTCATTCCTCTCAGGGTATTCTTTATCCCTTTTTTCATCCAATTCTGTATCGGAGTCCAATATACTGGGCAGCGAGCTAGCTTTAGTACGGAAATTGAAGGCACCCGGGGAGAGGAAGTTTTTGGTATCTACTTTCCGAGAGACAGATTTCTCGTCTCCATAATCTTTAGGCGAGAGTGGCAGTGGGGAATGGTTGGATATGACGGACTGAGGTGATGCTGCGGGAGATATAATGAGGCGTAAATTGATAGGATTGGATGGTGCGAGGCAATTTCCATGGTCGTAAGGGGAATACAGGTGCCGACCTTCAATGAAATAGGTTTTGTGACCTGGACAAACAGATACTGTTTAGTTTGTGGTAACGACAATAGGATCATGCGATTCAGTAAAAATGTCACTTACCGAAAACATCGTCACCTTCTTCTAATATATAAGACCCTCCGAGAAACTTACTAGTTTCCTCTGATATATGAACGCGTCCTGGTTTGCCAGTCGATTCCATTTTATTGGCGAATGTTACGTCGTTGCTCCATACGTCAAATTTGAATCTGCGTGTACCAACAATGCCACACAGTACGGTGCCGGTGTGCACCCCTACTCTCATATTTATTCCTTCACCGCGGACTCTATCGAATTCTTTTATAGCGTCTATCATACCTGAAATATTATGCTGAGTCAGGATACTGGTGTCAATATTAAACAATTAACCTTGTTAAAGTAATTAAGATAATATAAAATTACGTTAGGACTCGTTTCAATTGTGAGATTTGCAGAGCAAGGAAAAACAATTATGCAATTCATACAGTAAAGTGGTGCTTTTAAGATTTAATAGTAAAGAAGATAAAAACATCGAATATACCACAAGGAAAATTTTTGTTTGATGACCTAAAAACCTTGAATTGGATGTTATCGATATAATATTACTTGAGAAGTCATCTGTCCAATAATCTGACTTTATTTCTAGGACTGTCAGTGGGCTCAGTGTTATCGTTGCGGCTTACATACATATGCTAAGTATCTAATCTAATGCCATCTAGGCAGACTGTTAATGTTAATTTATTTTACTCACCGAGTCCCATCTCGACACAGCAAGTAGCGTGATCCGGCCTAGGTTCTGGACAGCCAGAAACACAGTAATAGCAATCGCCTAGTGTTGAAATTTTCTCACACCCATGATTTTGACAAAGCTCATCGAATTTCTCGAATAGATCATTTAAAATATTGACTAATTCTTCAGCACCTTTATTACTAGACATTCTGGTAAAGCCGACAATATCAGCAAATAATATGCTAACGTTATCCAAAGAGCTCATATTGAAAGGCCTAAAGAGAGACTTGATGTCTGATGCGCCAGGGTTCGAGTTTCTTGGGTTGAGTGGGTTATGTGGCTTTAGAGTACTGTCCGATTCTTGTACTTGCTCCTCCAATAACCAATTAGCTACTTTCGGCGGCATCACAGAATGTATCATCTTCTCTTTGAGCTGCTTTTCCATCTCGAGTTGTTTTCTTACCAACAAACTCTGACCTACTTTCATAAATGTGCCTCGCATACGTACAAAGGTCATGAGGTAAATATGAACACCTATAATGTGGACACAGAGTTGCAATAGGATTCGCACAAACATTCCCGGGCACTGCCATTCTTGTTCTGACAAATGTAAGACAATATTCAGCACTTCAAACACTATTGAATATAAAATTCCAATGATAACACATGCATACAGTGGTAACGGTGTCAGTGTATATATAATTAGCAATATTTCAATGCACATAGTGAAGTGTCCAGACTGGCTTATGTCTGCAGCTTGAGAAAATGCAGCAGTCTCTAATCGCGTGGTCAGTGTCACCAGTGTTAGGCTGAGCGTACACAGAGCGAGTGCCATGACCAGGGATAGCTTGAATGTATACACTCTATAAATATTCGTAAATGTAACAAATAGCATAACAGACGTTATCAAGAGGACTCCAGCAAATATAGAACACAAAGATGGCCATTTTACTTGTATGCCATTCAAACCAAGGACCACAAAGTAGACAAACCATGATATAGAAAATATCAAAATGTATAAAAGTGCAAATCTGAAAGAAGAGAAAAATAAAAAACATCAAATATGTTGAATTTAAGATAATATATGTGTCGTCAAGCAATATATCACTTTACAATAACATTCATGCATATTACACCTGAATGGGAATATTGTTGCTTAGCACACAATACCATGCAAATCAATATCGGTATCATTGTACAAGAGACGAAAACATTAATTTATTTTCGAAAACTCTTTACTGCTTCATTTTTATATTTATATTATATATTAGTGTCACCATGACTTGCATTGTATTGTAATAAAAACAACAATATATTTTCAAAAGAACTTACCTAAATCTTAGCCTTATTTGTCTAAAGGAACTACTTCTGTATTGGCCTTCGAGTATCTCTGAATCAAATCTAGGATTCCACCAGGTTCCAGCTGCAGCTCTCTCAAAAGCGATTGGTATTGTAAGCCCACAACAATTTGTAGTTGGGTTGTTCCGTGCCAGGTATGCTTGAACATGTGGTGCCAGTCTGATTTGAGCATCCTCGCCCTCAGAGCACTCTGCATCATGTTTGCTATCAAACTGATGGGAGCCATCACTACAGCTGACACACCCGCTTCTTTCAGTCATTTTTGGGTGAATAATTTAATGTCACCCATCCTTAAACCAAAACATAGGTAGTTTTGGCCATATTTTGATTCTGTGCATAAAAATTTGACTTCTAATCATATAAACATATACATGAGTACATTATAATTATCATCATATTTTGGTTAAAAGGTAGAATAAAGACTTTAACTCATGCAGTAAAAAACAGTACAATAACCCAATTACTGTCCACTTAACTAAGAAATAAATATATTTTTTATATCCAACAAGAAGTGAGCTTTTTAAATTAAAATGTTATATTTGTATATTATCTATACTAATATTAAAAAGAGATAAATAATTTTAGTTGTTGATATGTTGAGTAGAAGCTCTGGAACCACCACCAAACCAAGTTTTACTAATTTAAATCTACACTATATGTGTAACATATACTATGTTTTAATGATTAAACACATGAATGAAGCTGAGAGTGGAAGCCAGTATGCCACAAAATGTATCCAATAACATTAACTTAAACCCACATCTTCACTATAGGAACTCTCTCTCTCATGTGTCTGACACAAGATAGTATACATAAAAAGTTTAAAATTTTAAACCTTAAATTTATTACCTTGCTTTCTACTTGTCTTATTGATTTTTATTATTTAAAAGGTTATATATTATTATTACTGTTATCTGAATATGTTATATCATGAAAATAAATATGCATATTATAAGAAACAGACATCCGCATGAAAACTAAATTAATAGACACTCTTCATTTTAGTTTGAAACTGAAGTGGAACTAGGCAGGGCACTTGTCAAGGTACAACAATAAGAGATGGACTTACCAAACAACTAAATGGCAGGGCCCAAAAGGTAAAAGAAATGTGGGAAGACAAGAAAAGATGGGCAGATCACATAATAAACATAGCAGGAAAAAGTTGGATGTATACAGCCAAAGACAGAGAAAGGTGGAAAAGAATGAAGGCGGCTTTTACCCATAAGGACATAACAAAGAAATGAAAAGAAAATGATTATAATCAGATGTATAATTGTAAGAATTGTTAAGTGGCGAATAAAGCTATAATAATAATTATTATTATAAGAAACAATAAATTGGAGGAGTCTTCTCTAGTTATCAAGGCCTATGTTGATATAATGATAATATACAATTATGATCACACGACAGCACTGAAATATGGCTGGATGAAGATGGTCTGCTTGTCATTGGTTGGGTTATTCAAGCAATGCAATACAATAGCAGTTAGACACAAGTTTTTGCAGACAGAAATACCAATACAAAACAAGAGAAGTTGCTGAAAGCACTAAAAACACAGTGTGGACTTATGGAAGAAGCACAACCATGAACTGCAGTAATTAATTATATCTTTCTACACACAAGTTATTGCTATTTTTATCACTATCCTAATAATCTATAATCTATCTACTCTAAGTCTTGTTAGTATTAGTTAGCATGGTATCTAATTAAAACATAGTATACTAAGGCTCCTTCTGAATGTAAAAATATTGTATTGGGTCTGGAGTTCTAGAGATGACTACAATACAATTTTACCTCTTTATAATATAATCAAGTACAGTCCTAAAAACAATTGTATTATATAAATAAATTTTGAAGCAAATAACATTACAAACAGCAAGCATGTAATTGGAAACCATAGTATTATTGCATGGAAAATATGAAGAACATAAATTAATAAAATTTATGTTTGCTTAGGTCAAGATAAATGGATTAATTAACCTACTGACTTCGATGATAGAAAGAGGTTGTTAGTCTAACTATAGGCCAGCTTCATGATACACTAAGATAATTGTCAGGGTACCTATAGAGTTGTCAATTATGTTATTGTTTTAATCATTTGGAACTAGAATATTTAAAGCATCACCCAATTTTAATTAGAATCTTTTAAAACAAATATAAATGTAATAATACCATCTATAAAAAGCTAACAGATTTATAAGAAAGAAATTTGTAGTAATGAATTATCTATAAAACAATAATTTATTTTCTTTAATTTATACGGGTGTTGTAACCAGTACAATATATACCTATAACACAAAAGTTATTATCATTTATGTCTACTATCATATCAACAAAAATAATATAAATAATACAAAACAAAGCTGATACAAATACATAGTAATATAAATAAAATATTTTAAGTATTATTTAATAGATTGGAAAATGTAAAGAGATGTGTCTCTTGTTGAAAAATGCTCAAAATAAATAACAGTAGCAATAAATAATAAAATATGTGTTTTACTCACCAATTCATACTGAATTGAATTTATTGACGTTTATTGATCAAGGTTAATACTATTCAATTATGAGAAACTGATTACAACCAAACGTAAATATAAACACATACTCGCAGTTTTCTCAAAGAAAAACTATTTTATTAAAAATTAATTCAAGCAACCAGGAGAAGAGTAAGAATTTACAAAAAGACACAATCCACACATTACTAATATTCACAGAGATGTCCTCGCTCTTGTAAACCAAAGAGGATGTAATATTTGTAAACCGTCAATGCTTATTCGACGTACTCGTTTATCTGAATCGATATTATTACGACAAATCGACTAAAACGTTTTAATTTATAATATAATAATCGCACAATATTACATTATTTATATTATTCCAAAATATAAATTACTTTCATTTTTTAACTGTTGACCTAAATAATTGAAATAGGACACAGTAACACAGTATTTTTTTCTCACAGTTTTTAATCTATAGAATACGTAGACTCCATCGTGATTCGTGCCTTATTCTTAAATATAAACATTAAGCACTCTTGCTATAAAAATGTTATAAAATAAAAAAGAAACCTAACCAAATAACACTTAAACTTATTTTATAATCAATGCATGTTATTAAATTGCACAATTTCTTTGCTATATCAGACTTAGGATTCGCTATAATTGTGTGAATAAGTCCAACATCAACCACATTTAGATCACATTCATTGATGAATGACTCTCTCTCTAGCTTGTTCTTGACACAATTCATTAGCTAATGTTGCACATCCTCAACCCTATTGTAAGCAATAGGTACAATTAGGTGAATTGTTTTTTTTCATCAAGAATACAAACTTTAACCAAAGTCAAAGTCAAAAATCTTTATTTCCATAAAAATGTGCAAACAATTCTTAGACACGTCAATTCACTATTATATTAATAAAAAGTAATAATAAAAATAAAAGGAAATAAAAATTTAGCATTGAAAAAAGCCTGTTCGAGGAGTAGAGCTTTCATGAGAAGGAGCAGGCAAGAAACTCATGGCCACTCTTTTCAATCGCCAAATATTTAGATATCAACACAATTCAATGTTATATTATTTTCCTTATATGAGCTGCTGTGTGTTAGTTATTTATTTCAATAAAATTTAAAAGTAAAAGTTCGTTAATATGAGATATTATATTAATAACACATGCAATAATAGTCACAGCAACTCATATTACAGTTAGCATAATAATATGATTAGAAATAACCTGTGAGTGAAAGCAACTCAATCCCAAGCATTTTTATCTTCTATATCTTCAGTGATTGATTGATATTTATTTCCTTAAATTTATTTCTCAAAGTATCTCTTGTTTCATGCTTGAATAGCCCTTTTCTGCAGTACGAAGATAGTTTGAATGTCGGCAGCATTCCCCCACAATAGAATACCATACGACATTACACTGTGAAAGTAGCTATGATAAACTAGCCTAGCGATATCTATGTCAGTAAGTGGGCGAATTTTTTTGACTGCGTACTCTGCAGAGCTGAGCCTACTCGACAACTTACTAATTTGTGGGCTCCACTGCAACTTTGAATCTAGTGTAATACCTAGAAATTGGGTGGTATCAACAAGGCCCAAAACGTCGTCCTTAATTTTTATAGGTTTCTTCACTTGTTTGA
Source organism: Catocala nupta (assembly GCA_963675205.1). Taxonomy (NCBI): domain Eukaryota; kingdom Metazoa; phylum Arthropoda; class Insecta; order Lepidoptera; family Erebidae; genus Catocala; species Catocala nupta. The sequence continues at coordinate 20,203,440 of OY776081.1, forward strand.
CATTTGGGGTTAAAAATCGGATACATTTGGTATTTCTCCCATTTAAAAGTAGGTTGTTAACATCAAACCAGTGAACTACTTTAGAGACAGCAATGTTCACATCATCCAGAACCGTTTCTTGGCGTTTTAATTTAAAAAATAGTGAGGTGTCATCCGCAAACAGTACTATCTCATGTTTATCCTTCACGAGGTGGGGTAAGTCATTAATATAAACTAAAAATAAAAATGGGCCGAGGATTGAACCCTGAGGAACCCCCATTTTAACCACAGACCCCGAAGATCGCTTACCATTAACATCAACTTTCCGAATCTTGTTACTCAAGTAGGATGTAAGAAGATTCAGTGCTGAATTTTTGCCTCGATAGTGATGTAATTTCCTGATTAATGTTTCACGAAGCACACAGTCAAGCCTTAGACAAACAACAGAAAATACCTAGCGCATCCCGTGATTCCTTCCAGGCGTCTGCACCTCTGAAACCAGAGGCGCATCGAGCCAAGAGTTGAAAAGCACCTTTGCTGTCTGAAAAGATAACAATCCTACTCAGATTTTCTGAGCTAGCGTATGATAAGGCTTGAAATATTGCCCCGAGTACCAGCGTCACAATCGATACTTTTGCACTGACTTTAAAACCAACTTTATATGCACGAGTTTGGTCAAAAATCCCAACTCCTAAACTGTGAGTACTCTTTGACCCATCAGAATAAATGCAGTGCCAACTATTATAATTTGTATTCTGTTCCCATAAGACATTATTAAGTAAGACACAGGGTTTCGTAATAGGTTTTAAAAAATTTTACACATTCTTTATTTTTTTTTACTTGAGTAATTGCGCCTGATGCGTACCCTCTCGCCGCAAGGGGAAGTGAGAGGGTTATGTCCGGCTCTCCCGAACTTCAGGCCTATGGACCAAAACCCCACGGCGTGCACGCTCGCTGACTTGTATAGTGGATGGGCCGCTGGCTTAAGTTACTACCTCAGCGATCCACCCAGGTTTCTACAACTCCTCGGCAACGCCTATACGCACTATATCGAACGCTAGACCGACTCAATGGCTGGCGGCGGGAGATCCCTGTTCTCCCGCCCGCAGCCTTCATTATGCCGGCATTAGGCGCGCAGAAGCGCGCCTGCGCCGCACGGTTCGCCGGCGACGGCTCGGATCCGCAAGGATACTTTCTTCACGGATCCGCTCCGCCGCCTCCTTCCACGAGATGACGTCCTCGCAGAAGGTTGCCACCGCTGCCTACTTCCTCTTGCTGTAGACCATGGCTTTGATAATGGCCGGCAGCGAGAGATCTTCACCCACAACCTCAATAAGTTCACGGTGCTGCACCACCCAAGCAGGACATTGCTCGAGCGTATGCTGCGCCACCCAAGCAGGACATTGCTCGAGCGTATGCTGCGCCGTGTCCTCCTCACAGTCGCAGTGGTGGCAGACGGGACTCGGTTCCCCCTTAGCGACAGTATGTAGGTATTTGCCAAAGTGACCGTGTCCTGACAACACCTGCACTAGCCAAAAGGAAAGGGTCCCATGCTTCCGCCCTGCCCACCGTTCTAATACCGGCTGGAGGGCCCCAACGGTTCTAAAACCGTCCAAGGACACCTCCAACTGCACCTTCCACTTTAAAATCATGCTCTGGTGGGCTCGATTGCGCGCACACTCAATCACTGTCGGGAGGGGACGACAACCCGTCTCCTCCCGCACTGCCTCACTCACTGCAAACACTTCGGCGAGCATTTCAGCCTCCAAATCCCACGGGGGTGCTCCGGCGCAAGCTGCGTCGGACGACACCGTGCGGTAGTCACTTATTGCCCTGATCGCTATGACTCTCTGCGGTCTCCGCAAGAGAATACTGGACTGAGCGGTCAAGGAGTCCGGCCACACCGGTGCGTCGCACTGTGGGCTGGATTTCGGCTTTCATAGACCTCCGATCAGTAATCTCGTGACTTTTATACCTGCATATGTTTCTGAAGACAAAATACATACTTCAAAATTGTATCATTATATTACAGATTTATAAACGACGCACTGAGAAATTTTATTCAAATATTTGTATGGAGCTGAGAAAATATATCTCCGGTTTCGCAAAATTGGCCCTAATTATTGGATGAAAAACGGCGTCTGCCCTGAATACTCTAATAGCATCAATGCAATGGGCAGAGGGTGACTCGCCAACTCACTAGATGGGCCCCCTGAATAGCCACCATAGGCATACAAGCCAGCAGCAGAGGTCAACACCGGTGCAAGTGGCTAGGGGTGCCGAGCGGTGCCATCACGGGTCTCGTGACAAGCGGAGACCCGGAGCGGGTTTCCCCGTAGTTAAGCCATTGAAATTGACACTTCCACCCCAAGCATATAGCTCTAGCGACCTCCCTCTGACCGGCCGACCAAGACAAGCCAGAGTTGAGAGTCCTACGGGTGCTCTTGAAGTTCCACCCCAGCCAACCAATAACGGCAAGCCGGGGACGAGGCCATTACCGACTCTCTAAAGCATTCAGAACCGCAGTGTCGTCACTCACATTCAGCTCGCCACAAGCTGCCCTGCGGTATGTGCGCTTTTTTTAACCTGGTGATATATTTTTGTTTTTACAAGGCAAAGGTGATAGTTTAAAAACTAGTGTACTATGCCCTCCGATATCGGGTTAGTCTCATGATGAGATAACGAATATCCCAGAGGGGTTTATTGTTATTATTATTATATGTTTTGATGTAAAATTTCATATTATGTCTTGTTATTGTATGTTTTATATTTTTATGTATAGTTTATGATGCGAAGAAACTAAGAACATATAATTTATAGTATGTTATCTTTGAAATTTATTGTGAAAACGCAAAATTGTAACGCAGCTCTCGTTACAGTAAAGATTTGTTGTACTTAAGCTGCCACGCGGCTCTCGTTATATATATTACAGGGCCTCCTTTTTTTTGCAAATTTGTTATAAAATACGGGTCGAATTGCGGTATCGGTACAGTCAGCGGACAGCAGTAATCGGAAGAACACTCCGAATAAAGAAGATCTACAAGGAAGAACATTCCTGGTTTTTATTCTCCACTAATCCAGCACACAAATTCGCCTTTACGGCACAGACTCCGACTGTTTGTGCACTAACGCCTTAGCAAGTATACTGCTATATGTCTCCTTTCCATTTACTGTGTTTGTAGTTATACTGCTTGGAGAATTCAGTGTTATTTCTTGCAGATTTCTGGTATTCCTCTTCTTATCAATGTATAGTTCTAAAGCGTTTATATACGTAAGATGTTCTGTACTCAATACTTCTAATTACCTTTCCCCTTTTGAAAAAGGGACAGTGCTTCTTCAATACAAAATGATCGCCTTTACAATTAAGGCATTTATATCCTTTCATAGGGCAGTTATCATGTTCATTACTGCCACATTTGGGGCATATTGGTTTTTTAATGTGCAATTATTTTTGAAATGTCTATACTAAAGAAATTCTATTCTATTCTATTCTATTCTATTCTATTCTATACTGCTGTACATTGTGTTACAGGGAACCTATATGCTTCAACTTTACCTCGACATCCATATGTATATTATACGTGCTGAGGGAGAATACAAGAAATAAAGAGAATACACGACCCATAATTGCTGATTCTTTTCAATCTTTGTACTGAAATAATCGGGACATCGCATTCTAAAAGCTTGTGAATTTTATCCTCACTTAAATCCAAGTCAATGCATTTCACTAGACCATAGAATGCTTAGTTCCTGTGTATGTTAGCATCGAAATCCCTTTTCCTTAATATTATCATTTTCCATAAATTTTCTGGCATCTTCGTATAATAAATCAGAAGTCAGGGAGACAAGGAAACTCACACTGAGACTAAATACACAATTTATTGCTAAATCACACTGACACACAATATATTCACACAGTATACATATATAGTACATATGTTATCTCATATAGTACATATGTTATCAGAGAAGCTTACAGCTCCGAGAATAAGCAAAGAATGACCTGCCGCAAATCTCAAAATGGCGCACACTGTGTTCATTCCTCGGTCAATTGAGATACTCGGTTACGCTAGAATAAATCATAAATTGAATAAAATATTACATCCGACTATTGTTAATCATTAGACGTACTTATTAAAAGTTATTAAATATCAAATTAATATAACAGTCGGCCATTCTGAGATTTACATGTCCTCATGTAAGTAATTTATTTATTTTAATAATAACAATCAATCCGATAAATCAATTATTACACCATAGAAAAAGAAAATATAAGTATATTATAATTATACATGTCTTATTTATACAACTAATTATTACCCTAAAATAATTCATAGAATTTTGTAATATCATTCCTTGCCTCGGCCATCTCTCAAAGCAAAATTGTTCCATCAATTTCTTAACTAGCTTAAAGTTTAATGTTACATTTGTCTCTCTCAATGTTCAATATCATCTATCAGTGTCAATTGAAAATCATAATCAATTCAAAATTATTTAATTATCAGGTAAGTCAAAAATATTTGCACACTCTTCAGTTGGCTTATCGGCCTCATTTGTGCGCAAATATATGCTCAATGTACCTAGCATACTCCGCAATTTGGCTTATCGGCCTCTTGTATGCAGGTATTGCAACTAGGTAAATAGATTTATTTATTTATTTATTTTCAATTGCTCGCTGCACTTACAGTCACCCAATACGTGCAGTGAGCCACTTACATTTATTTATAACTTAAAAATAACACACATAATCTCACAAATACGCTTAATTTATTAAAAAATATGTCAACTTCTGAGTATTGAGCGACCAGAGAGTTGAGCAGTCGCACAGCTTGGCTTGTTGGGGCAAACTGAGCAGCGTTGGTACGTACCCTGGGAGTCGACAGTAAAGGACACGAGCGTAGGCGCGTGTATCGGTCTGGCACGTATAGGCCCATGCGACACAGCGCAGACGTGTTGTCAACATAACTGTGCCATAACATATAATAATGTACCATGAGGGCACACTTTCGTCGTAGTTCGAGTGTATCAATACTTACCATGCCCGATACGAAGAGTGATGGGTACAAATATGGGTAATAACCGTACAACTTATAATATAAGTACCTAGCGAATTTGCGCTGCACTCGTTCTAACATCAGGGTATATTTTCTTTCATGCGGATCCCAGACAATAGAATTAAATTCTAAAATGCTACGAACGAAAGAAGAGTACAGCACAATGATAGCGCTCCTGTCCTGAAAACGGGCAGATTGTCTCATTACGAAGCCGAGGGACTTAAATCCTCTACTGCATATATCGGTGATGTGCGTGTTAAATGACAGGCCAGTATCCACGATTAAACCTAAGTCACGTATCTGTACCACCCTCTCTAACGGCTCGCCAGCTAAAGTATAGCTATACACGTAAGGTGACCGCGAGCGAGTAAGAGTACATATCTTGCATTTAGATACATTAAAATCTAAATGGTTACGCTCACCCCAGGCGACAACATTGTTGATGTCCAGTTGTAGCTCTTCGCTATCTTTGTTGCATCCTATACCCAAAAACAGCTTCAAATCATCAGCAAACATAAGACACTGAGCCGTCCTGATGACGTCTGGCAGGTCATTCACCATAATCAGGAACAGAGTCGGTCCAAGGACACTGCCTTGACTCACACCAGAGCGAGTGGCATACGAGTCAGATCGATATTCAGACAGTTGTACGTACTGTGAACGATTAGTCAAATAGCTGGATATTAATTTTAAAAGCCTAGGCGTGAATCCTATGCTCGAACACTTATCCAGTAGCACATCATTGCGGACGCGATCAAAAGCTTTTTGAAAATCAATGCTACGTCCACTTGTTTGTTCTTTTCTAATTCAGCCACAGAATAATCCACAAAGTTTATTAGGTTAGTGGCCGTAGATCTGCCAGCTCTGAACCCATGTTGACACTCGCTCAATTGTGATTTTATCTGGCTGACAATATGACGATTCAACATCGACTCGAATAGCTTAGCAAAAACCGACAGTACGGCAATGGGTCTGTAGTTGGTAACCCGAGACCTGGAACCATTCTTGGGTATAGGCACAACCCGAGAGACTTTCCATGCATCGGGATAGGAGGAAGTTTTCAGAGCCAAATTAAATATATGCAGAAGAGGTACCTGCAAAACCGAAATACAGTCCTTCAATATATACGCTGGTATATCGTCAGGGCCAATTGATGTTTCAGCCTTCAGACGTTTAGTCGCTCGCGTCAGATCAGCTAAGCTGATATAATCGACCGCTACTCGATGTGAATGTAACGAGCCATTTAGTTCACAATTATTAATGTTGGTAGATACGGAAGGCTGATCCGATAAAAAAACTGACTCAAAATATGATGCAAATGCATTTGCAGCATCCATCCCTGACACTACCCTGTTATCGTACTCGAACTCAGTACAGGAGCTCCGCGATGCACGCTGGTGCCTAACAAAGTCCCAAAAGGATTTCGGGTCCTTTTTTATATCCATCTCAGTTCGCCTGATATAGTCTATGTAAGCTAATTTGATAAGTTCTTTCACATGTTGTCTATAATATTTATACATTTCCTTATTATATTCTAAATTAAAGGCCCTAAATTTTTTCAGATGGTAGTGCTTATTTTTTATGTTTGTTATTATATCTGCGTTGTACCACACAGGATAAATATATTTGTTATATTTCGTAGTGCATTTAATAGGAACGTTACCATCAAAACAACACCACATTTTTTCATAAAATAATCCTACCGCTTCGTTCACACTAGTACTAGACATTACCTCTGACCAGTTCATTAATTGCATCGAACAATAAAGCGACCAAAAATTAGCTTTTTTATAGTTCCATCGTGGTACGCCACAATGCTGTCGAACCGTCTGTGATGGACACGACAAGCGCGCTCGCGCCGCTAAAGGTCTCATAATACTCAATCTAATTCCGAGTGGCGGATGGTGAGCATCCACAGGCACAAGAGGCTCAGCGCCACCTAACACACGTACACGCTCATCTCCCAAATCGCTCAATACCAAGTCTAACAAATTACCGTACGAATTTTTTATATTATTGTGTTGTTTGAGTTTGCAAAACGATAACAAATATTCGAAATGCAATTTTACATTGTGACTACACGAGTTCAAATTAAAGTCTCCTAATATAAGAACGTTTAAATTGGAATACTTGCTGATTACATTTTCTAAAACAGAAAAAATATTAACATATTTCTCATCGGAAGAGTTTGGCGGTATGTACACAACGCATAACAATACACGCTTGTAGTTAAAATTAATTATAGCTACGACTAATTCCATATCTCTCGAATAGTTTACAATGTCTACTATTTGCTGGACGGGATACTGTGTACGCACGGCCAGCAACACTCCCCCCCAACCAGTGTCATTGGAACGATCCCGTCGTATCACATTATACCCGTCGGGAAACAATTCACCGCTTTGCACACTACTTAATAGGAACGTCTCGGTTATAGCAAATATATCAGCGGATTCGCTTAACACAGCTAGTCTAAACGTATCTAATTTAGATCTCAAACCTCTGACGTTCTGGTAAAATATTGAATAACACTTAACCTTGGGTGGTTTGTAAGGTTTGTTTACGAAATCCATTCCGCCACTGTTTTACGTAAATTCCCTTTAGATTTAGATGCTCCCAAAGTTGGCTTCTCGGCCTCATGTGCATCCTTTACCCAACTAACTATTCAAGATCACGCAATTCACAATAAACATAATTCGGATTGACACTTATTTTAATAAATAATCTAGTGAACGAGTAACAATAAATTGATATGACAATATGTTCAATAGAACTCTTAATTATTCTTATTTAATAATTACATTGTCTTTTTAAATGTCGTTTTCATTACATACCTAATTCATTATTAATTTCATCATCAATTTTATCATCAGTTTCATTGCTAATTTTATCATCATTAATTTTACCACCAATTTCGTTGTTACGCTTATTAATATCCTGATCGATCGATCGATTATCGATTCTTTATCAGAATCTGTATTACTTTCATTTGAACTCGCGTCGGTATCATTTAAATACTCTTGAGTGTATGTCAACCATGGATATATTTTATCTATGGAAATAACAGCTTCATATCGTCTATTTTGTTTACGGGTTAAGGGGGTATCTTCTACAATGTATCTATCATTGTCTAGGATTTTAATGATTCTATGTCCATATAACTCCTTGAACCTTAGGTAAAAGTTTCTTAGATTTGCCACTGTTGCTCGCTATTTCCCTTTCTATCCTTACTAAGTCACCTACTTTATACTTTTTAGCTTCCTTTCTATTCTTATCGAATCTTTCCTTCTGTTTTGTCTGTTCTTTTGCTACCCTTAAATTAACCTCATCCCTGATCTCAGTTAATGATTTTGGGGTCTCTTTATCAGAATCTAGTAAAGAAACTATATTACTATCACCCTTAGTTCGTAATCTCAATCCAAATAATATTTCTGACGGGCTTTTACCAGTAGTTTTATTAACTGTTGTATTCAAACCTAATTGTATTTCTTCTAAATGTTTATCCCATTCATTTTCTGGGCAATTATGATTTTTAGTGGCAAGTGAAGCTAAGATCGTGCGATTATATCTCTCCACTTGGCCATTGGCCCTTGGAGTAGCTACTGCGTTTAAAACGTGACGTATACCTAATTTATTTATGAAATCTTTAAAACCCTTACTGTTGAAGGATGTACCCCGATCGCTTATGATCCTACTTGGTACCCCAAATAAACTAACGTAATTATTTAGAACTTTCAAGGTTGTCTTAGTTTTAGTGTTTTTGACTCCATATAAACTTATATATTTCGTGTAAGCATCAATTAATACTAATATGTAAGAATTATTAGATTATTTACTTTTAATAAATGGCCCTAAATGATCTAAATGGATTGTGTGGAAAGGCTCGTCTATTTTTGGGATAGGATGAAGCAGTCCCTGCTTTTTACCTCCAGGGGTTTTATGATAAGAACAGTCCAAACAAGATTGTATATATTTCTTAACAAATTTTCTCATTTTGGGAAACCAATAAAGATCCTTCAGTTTATCTAAGGTCTTTTCGACCCCAAAATGGCCTAACTCATCGTGATTTTTCTGAAGTAGTTGCCATCTAACTCCCTTCGGAACCATCCATTTTAATTGACCATTAACTACGCGATAAACCCTTCTATCTTTATTTTATAGTTTTGATAAATATCTATCACATCTTTAGCGTTCGGATCCTCTAAAATTTGTTTTATTTTTAAAATTTCGTCGTCAACATTTTGCATTGTAGTTAACCAATATTCAGTGTCAATGGTTAATACATATATCAAATATGGGTTCTGTTTCTTCTATCGCATTCCTACTGAGAGCATCTACGTGGTTCATTCGAGATCCAGGTCGATACTCTATATTACAATCGTACTCCTGTAGTTGCAACCACCATCTAGCTATTCTAGGTATAATGTCTCTTTTTGATAGGGTTGTACGCAACGCATTACAGTCGGTAATTATAGTAAATTTCAGACCCAAAACATAAACTCGAAACCTATTTAATGACGCTACAACTGCTAATGTTTCAAGCTCGAAAGAATGATACTTTTGCTCTTCGAGATTCGTCTGGCGACTATAGTAAGCTACCGCTCTCCATCTACCAGAATCATCTTCCTGCAAAAGCATACCTGCTATACCCGTCTTACATGCGTCAGTATGAATTTGGGTCTTAACTGAAGGATTATAAATAGTGAGTATGGGTCGTTTGACTAATTTAGACTTCAGAGTTAAAAATGCTCGATTTTGTTCTTCGCCCCAGTCCCATTTACTATCTTTTTTTAATAGTTTTGTTAATGGCGAGGCTATTATTGCAAAATCCTTAACAAATCGTCGAAAAAAACTAACAAGTCCTATAAACTGACGCACTTCATGCTGGTTTTCAGGCCTTTTATACAGTTGTACAGCTTCAGATTTCTTGGCACCGGGTCTAACTCCCTCTTTAGAAATTTCGAACCCTAAATAATCGATTGTAGTGTAAAAGAATTTACATTTAGTAACTTTTAATGTTAATCCCGCATCCCTTAATAATTTGAGTATAGTTTCCAAACGCTCCATTCCTTGTTCTACACTTTGACTCGGTATAATAATATCATCCATAAAAGCATAAGCTTCATTATTTCTCGAGGATTTCAACATTTTATTTATAGTTTTTGAAAGACAGAAAGCGCATTTGCCAACCCGAAAGGCATTCGCGTAAATTGATACTGACCATCGGGTGTAACGAAAGCAGTTTTATCTTGTGAGGAAGGAGCGATCGGAATCTGGTAGTACCCAGATGCCAAGTCTAAAGTGATAAAGTAATTGTACCCTCCAAGGCTGTCAATTTGGTCCTCGACCCTCGGCAATGGATAATGCTCTTTGACAGTCTTGGAGCTCAGTGCTCTATAATCTACGCATACATACACCAGTTTTCTTTTGTACTAGTAATATTGGGCTTGCATAAGATGAAGTAGATTCAGTAATGATACCGCTGTGTAACATCTCTTGTACCATATCTTTAACTTTTTCCCTTTCAACATGTGCCAGCCTATATGGCCTATATACAACAGGCGTCGCATCGTGTAAAGTTATAGTCATTTCCATTAAATTTGTTAACCCTAAATCGGTAAGACCAAACGAGAAACAATCCTTATATTTCTGTAATAAAGTGTATAATCTTTGAATATCAGTGTTGTTTAACATATCCCCTACTGATACATGTTCTAAAAAATTGTTCGACTGTTCAGTCTCTAATTTATTTACATCAAACAATCTTTTATCCTTAATTATTTGAGCCCTTGTTAATACATAGAACGTCATTTTTAATCATAAAGGGTTCTGGTTCTAAATTTACTAGTACAATACATCCTAAGCCATTTGTAATTGTATAACTCCCCGGCATCACATAATATTTATATTCATTTTCATCCCGTATAGACCCCCGTACATAAACGGTGTAAGTAACATTGCTATCAGTTTTTATAGGTACAGCTGTCATAGAATTTATCGTCGTATCGTCACGAATAATTAATTTTAATTTATCAAAGTTATTATTCTCAGGTTGTTTCTGTAGTATCAAATGCTCATCAGTTTTTATAATAATAATACCTGCCTGTTCGGTAAATGTATGTCCTAACAGTATCAGATATCTAAGCAAATCATCCTTAACTATTAAAACTTCTGTAGGTGCAGAAACCCCTTGAACAGTTAAATTGACAACAGATTTACCTATCGGATCTATTAGAGAATCTCCAAATCCTTTAAGTGATGGCAAATTACCTTCAGTAGTATAGGGTATATTTAATGCTTCAAAGTTACTTTGCCTCATTAATGTACATTGGCTACCAAGGTCAACATAACACATCATAGATTTACCATTAACGCTAATATTCAAAATGTATTTACCATCCAAAGTACCTGCTAACTTTACTTCCGATACTCCTGTCTTATCGTTAGTATTTTTTTGTAAACGTCTACATGAAGTGGTTTGATGTCCAAGGCGTTTACATATATTACAGGTAACTAATGGTTTGGGGCATTTAAAACTAGGGTGGCCTAATTCACTGCAATTAAAACATTTGATAGAGTTTGGTGCCGTTTTATTATTTTCACTTTGGGTATCTGAACGCTTTTTATTATTATAAAAGGGCTTTTTATTATTTTTAACATCTTCGGATTTTATGGTTTTAAAGTAGGCTAAAAACTGTTCAGGCTCTGTATAATTACCTGCCTGAGCACCTAAGCGCATACTTCTATCCTCTAACCCATTTATAATACAATCTATTGCTTTCTTATTATATATTTCACATCTATTCAGTAAATTTATCTTATGATAAAACTAGGTTTCTAATGATTCATCAGGTTTAACTTTCCTATCTAACATTTCTTGCAACAAGTGAGCATAATTTTGCACAGTAGGGAAAATTTTAGTAAACTTTTCTTTCCATTCGGTCCATGTAAAATTAACAGAGGGTAGGCCTTGATACCACGCTTTAGCTACACCCATTAGTTTTGGTAATGCATAATGCAACAATTGCGTTTCATTCCAATCATACAATTTTGCACATTCTTCTACTTTCTTTATCCATGTATCAACAGTTTGTTCTTTATTAGATGGATCAAATTCAGGGACGGCATTATTATTCATTGAAAAATGATTCTGAGAAGTTGTACCAGGCAATAACTTAATCAAATTCAACAATTCTCTAGCAGATACATTAATTAACTTACTATCGGTATTACACTGATTATCAAATTTTTGTCTCTTTGTTCGTTTTAAACTAGACATTTTTTTATTCCGATTTTGACTACGACGGTCCATAGCGGAATGGTCGCTAGAAAAATCGCCATCAGAGGTAGAAGATAAATTACTCACAGCTGATAAACGCTTTTTACTGCGCTTAGGCTTACGCCGACGCTCCGATGAACGCTTATGACGACTATCACGACGGCTCCGTGACCTCCTCCGACTCCGCGACCTTCGCGGTCGTCGTTGTCATCGGCTCCTTTGTGAGGATGAGGACGATTCGGATAGGCTCCTCTGCTCACGACGATTTCGTCTTTTGGAACGAGGATGGCGATTTTCGGGAAACGGCGGCGTCCTCATATATGCAATCTGTTCCTCATCTCCAGACATATTCCTAATGCTCTGAAACTTGACATTGTTTGCATTAGATCATGATAAAATAACCCAAATACGATGCTCATAAAAGCGGGGTACTTTTCAAATACATATGTACTTAGTTTAAACACTATTTATAATCTAATAGGTAATTTTATTATACACATGATCATGAAATCATACTACTCATATGGCGTAGAACAACTCAACAATAAATACCTACTAATCAACTACAAAATAATCAAAAATAAAACTTTCACACTAAAACATCTTATGTAGGTACTTTATTTCTTGCAAATAAATAAATGAATGAAAAATGTTTTGTTTCACTATAGAGCGTTACATTTTAAATTCGTTTCGTTTTACCAATCGTTTGACGCAGTAACATTTTAAATAAAAGATAAAATTATATACACATTGCGCATTTAACCTAATTATTTTTCAAAACAGCAATTATTTGAATCAGTATACAACAGAGTCAATTGCGCTCTTCAGGAACGAGAAAAAAAGCTTTTAAGATTTATGTATAAAATAATTCTAACTACACCTCACCTTGGTTTTCAGCCGAAATTTGATAAACAACCGTTGCCGTAACGGTCACTTGTAGGCGTGGAAGGAATTTTATACTTTAGTATCCCACTTCTGAACTATAATAAATCAGAAGTCAGGGAGACAAGGAAACTCACACTGAGACTAAATACACAATTTATTGCTAAATCACACTGACACACAATGTATTCACACAGTATAAAGTATGTTATCAGAGATGCTTACAGCTCCGAGAATAAGCAAAGAATGACCTGCCGCAAATCTCAAAATGGCGCACACTGTGTTTATTCCTCGGTCAATTGAGATACTCGGTTACGCTAGAATAAATCATAAATTGAATAAAATATTACATCCGACTATTGTTAATCATTAGACGTACTTATTAAAAGTTATTAAATATCAAATTAATATAACATTCGTTATTGTTAAACGTAATAATAACTTTATTTAGCTCCTTGTATTTAATACAATCAATATTGTTTATAGATTGAGAACGTAAAAGCTTTGCCAATGCAATCTGCTTTGGTAGGACGTATAATGAAGTAACGCAAATTCCTTGATTTTTAACAAATTATGACTCATCATTTTTCCAAATCTACCCTCATATAATTTGTTTCCGAGGATTTACTTCTAATCAAGTGTTTTGGTCTTCTGTGAATAACAGTAATAAAACCATCATCATCAATAATCTCATCTTCCCTTACTTTCCTCTTTTCAACACTTTTATCCAACGTAGTCAGCATATTCTCACATACATAGTTGTTTCATTTTCATTTGAAATATTTTTATTTAAATCTTGTTCACAATTGCTTAAAACCTCCGTATCAGTCATATCTTCCTCACTTTGACACTCTTCCATCGTAAAAATACAATGAAAGGTATTTATAAAAATATATTATCACCAAGTACCATTATGCGTGCGCTCTGTCCGACAGTTTGCGGCAAACTGAACTGAACAGGTAGTTTACACAAGGTCGTATATAATCAAAAAGTCCATAACAAATATGTGCCTATACTGATACTAATTAGATTCGACAATTTGAATGTGGCTAAACCCAAAGTCAAGCTTCCGGAATACTTGTATGTCCGTATGTTTGTTTAAACAAAATTCATTAAAAGAATTTTGAACTTTCTTAGTTCTCCAGAGTTCCAAGATTAAACTAATTACGTTCAGTAAACCGGCAATATAATGCACAGTGTAATACAGTCACCTAAATAAAATATTTCCTAAATCAAAGCTTGTTTACTGTAAACATGTTATTATTATCACTGTCTGATAAATCACATATAATAAATATCGGTTGCGTAACTATGGCGTGAAAGCGTAACAAACAAACTCACATTCGTATTTATACTATTATATCTAGTTAGTAAGATAGAATATCTTAGTATCACTAGGGAATTATTAACATAAAAGAGTTTAATTCAGCTAATTCGTGTAAATTAGTGATATATTGGTGTATTCAGTGTGGTCTTCATAAAGTGCAAAATATGAAAATGAGAGGGCCCCGTCGACTTAGATTGATCTCTTTAAAATATTTTAGTAAGCATTTTTGCTGTTCAATAAGTATTTTTTGTGGAACAAAGACATAAAATTGAGGTACAGTTAAATACTACCTGTTAAATTTTATTACAACGAATCGAAAAGACTTTTACTAGTTGTTATGCAAATAAAGCTTTTTCTGATTGAATTGTGTATCTCATTTCATGTCAAAATATACTACCCGTGTCACTTCTGTAGGTGACTGTACTTTACTTAATTTCACTGCAATAAATACAAATCGTGCGAGTCGTCTACAGAAAAATAATATTTTTTAAAGTGTCGATTCGGCCGATTCGGTTGAGTTAAATTCGGGCGACTCGTCCACTAAGCCGAATATGTAGGCGAATACCGAAGCAAAACTATTCACACCCAAAAAAAATGCCCCTGATATAAAAATAAGGAAAATTTTACAGAACACCTGATTTCAAAACATAATTTTATTAAACATTGTTAAAAATCTCAATCAAACGTTCTCATTGTTCCTAGTTATTATTAATCGACGTTAATCGATATCTAATAAGCTTTAAATAAACATAAAAACCACATCTGTATCCGAAACAAAACACTTTTTATGAGAGGCTAAACAAAGACCTTGCATCACGTGCATCTTTATTCGAACATTGCATTATCTAATCTCAGGTAGTTTAATACGGTCCTAACCCTTTGTCATAAATTAATAAAACTATTTTCTCTAAAGGTTCGAAAGGAATAAGAAATAAATACAAAATATCAAGTACAAATCAGCACGTTTATTTAGTTTCATCAACTTACAAAAAACTGTTAATGTAAGAAGTTTTCAAAATGACTACATAGTACTTAATTCGCAGCAAAATCTGTTGCGTTGCTCGTCTTATCATTGCTGGATCATCCTTTATTGCACTGGCGTAGTTCAAAATCTTCTGCTGCAGTTCTGCCTCACTATTGATGGAGGAGTTATAAATTGTCTGCTTCATTGCCCTTCACAGAAAGTATATAATCAAGGGGTGTCAGATCGGGTGATGGCGCAGGCCACCCGAGAGGCCCTTGTCGACCAATCCATCTATTGGGATAGCTGCCATTTAAATAATTACGTACGATTCTTGCATAATGTGCGCCCTGCACATTATGCAAGAATCGTCCATTTGCAGAAACTTTCTGCGACGAGTTTCTAGGGGACATTTTCCAAAAGTAATGGATGATCATCCCTTAAAAGTTGATGAAATCTCTCTCCAGACATTATTCTTGGGAGTATTAGTGGACCAGTCAACATATCGTCAATAAGAGCTGCCCAAACATTTAACGAAAATTTTACTTGAAAAATGGAAGCTCTTTTTAGCTTCGGTTTATCTCCTTTAGGACTCCAAAATTGTAAATTTCTATAGTTTGTTATACCATCTCTTGTAAATTAGGCTTCATCCATCCAAATAATAGTTTTTGCAGATACTGAATTATCTATTAATGCATTGTCAACCGGCGGGCATAAGCCAGGTTCGTAGCTGGTAACCGTTAAGGTTATAGTGAAACACGTAGACTGATTCAACTGAGAATATATTTACTTTTTTTAAGCCCTCTTATTTTCCATTTATTTTTCTTACAAGTAGCGCTCGCACTAATGTGCACAATATTCATTTGCACCAATCAGCGACAAGTAAAGAAAATTCTAACATCTACGAGGTAATTCTTGGAAATCCTTATGCGTGTGTGCGTGCGGCGCGACGGCGTATAAATACTGCCACGTATAAAAATGGGTGGCAGCTTCGTGCGTCGCTCACGCTTCCAAGTGGCGGTTGAAAGCGCCCTGTCTACAGAGCGGCCGGTGTGCCCCAGGGTAGTTGCCTCTCTCCCGTGTGCTACTCCTGGTACACGGATGACATCCCCGTCACTCGTTAAGCTCGCGCTGTACGCCGACGACGCCGCCTACATCGCGACATCGATGAACGGTGTCCACGCGGTGACCAAGATGCAGCGCACCCTAGACGCACTTCCCAGCTGGCTGAAGGAATGGAGACTGACGGTCAACGTGGCGAAGACTCAGGCGATCTCCATTGGCAGCATAGCCCTGCCGCAGTTGAAGCTCACGGGAGAGAACATCGAATGGTCCGCGACGGTGAAATACCTCGGCGTGACCATCGAACGCACCCTCTCCATGAAGCCCCACGTCAACAACGTAGTCGTCCAAACGCGCACAGCGCGCGCCCTCCTGTGACCCGTGCTATCGTCTCGACTGCCGCTCCGTGCAAAGCTCGGCGTGTACAAGACGTACATCCGCAGCCGGCTCACCTACGCTGCCCCGGCTTGGTTTGCTCTCACCTCTGAGACGAACCGCCGCCGGTTGCGTGCGCAGCAGTCGCTTGCGCTCCGTACTATCACCGACGCCCCTCGCTTCGTGCGAAACAGGACGATCTCCAGGGACCTGTGCATGGAGAGCTTGGACGACTTCGTGAGACGCCTGAGCACCAACCTGTTCGTGCGCGCCGACGGATCGCACGCCCGCCATCTGCGGGAGCTTGCGCCCTACCATCGGCGACCGCCGGACAGGATGGCCCTGCCGCGAGACCTCGTCTCCGTGGCAACCCTCACCGGACCTACGTGATGCCCCTCCCTGATGCTGGCTGACGGGCGCTCCCCGGGAAACTCTTCCCGTGGAGCTCGACCTCGCCAAGCGTAGGAGGGACCCATCGGACACGACCCAAGCGCTGCTGGCATGTTGGTCGCCCGCGGGGACTTATCTTTGCGGGCTGGACCTCGCTAGCTGCGCTACCCACCGGCTCTGACTATCCGGACTGACCAACGGGCCCACACGGGCCCACCCCAGTGTTTTAGCAGACGGCGACGAACACCACCAAGACAGGCCCACGGCCTGGTCTGGTTACCCCGAGACCCCGTAGGGGTCTACGAGAAGAACCACTGAAGAAGCGCGTCGCTCAGTTCGTGAGGTGGTTTCGGCGCTTCTTGATGTATGATGCTCCGTTCGATTCCAGGTTCTTCATAAACTCATGTTGCGTGTGTGTTTATACATACGCCACAGCCTCTTGTTTGTTTCTGAATCTATGCGGATATGACACACCTTGGGATTGCGTCAGCCCCTTCATGCAAATGTTGCACTCGTTGATAATGCTAGGGATGTAGCCCTTCTTTCTTTAAAATGCGCCACGCAGAAGTTTGCGATATGCCATGACGCATTGCTAATCGTCTTGTACTGATATTTGGATCTGCAAACAAATCACGCAGTACAGCTTCTTCACTAGAAACGTCGATTGTGACACTTGTCTTGCGACGATCTCTACTTGTTCCAAGTCCAGTAGCAGCCAATCTTCTACGAATATCTAGAAAGTTACGAGCAGATGGTTCTGGTTGTCTCGTTGGAAACGTAGCTAAGTAAGCAGTACGAGTACCTCTTGCACTTCCATTACACAGTCCATAAAAATACATATCGGCGATATGCGCCGGAGAAAAAGCTCTCAAACGGGGCATCGCAAAACAACAATACCTTCACAAGTAGCAGCGGCGAATGATTCGGAGCATTCGGAGCGACTGATCCTTTTTGTAGACTGGGTCCAGCTTATTCCCCACCCTACACCTCATGCCTCATCCAGCTACAGTTACATCCAAACTACCTACCTGTGATAGATAATAAATTAAAAAGCTTTTTCCTTACAAGACAAATAATGTATGAATCAGTCAAATGTAACATAACAATTATTTAATCCAATCTATATATTATTTCCATATAATGTTTTTTATTTTTTGTGTTCTACATTATTATTATTTAAACACGGTTGGTATATTTTAAAGTTTAAATTAACAACTCACCTGTGGACGCTGCGCTGTTTCGCATTTCACATAATTTTATATTTCTCACAACCGCTTTATGTCGTATATGTTACACTTAAGTAATAATTCTCCATATTTAGCTATATTTAGTCTCACTAATAAAATAAGGATATCAAAACAAAAACAAACAAAACAATACAAATAGCCTGCAACGCTGAGGTCGTTCACTTTGTGTACGTTTCACTCTGCACTTATTATTGTCACAATATAGTGTCATCACTCATCATCACACATCAGTGCCAATTATGCAATGACTTTTTTATTTTTATTTGTACCTAACCCCTTGAAATTTATTTATTTGTATTTTATTTCTACCTCTGTTCTCATATTTTTTAAATGTACTATCGACTTGAGCGACAGATGACCACTCCTAAGGTTAAAATTGCATAGCAGGGCACAACTACGACCTTTTTGTTTGTTTTTTTACAAGGGTTTTTTTTAAGGGTGGAGTCACTTAAAGTCAACATGTGTAAGCGAAAATTTTGTGTGTGCTCTGTACGAAATAAACATGATTTCTTCCTTTCTTTTTTTCTTTCAATGTTCGAACAAAGATGCACGTGGCAAGGTCTTTGTTTAGCCTCTCATAAAAAGTGTTTTGTTTGGGATACAGATGTGGTTTTTATGTTGTTTTAAAACTTATTACTCTTAAATAGATACTGGTTAACTTCGATTAATAATAACTAGGGGCAATGAGGACGTTTTGTCGAGTTTTTTAACAATGTTTACAAAATTACTGTACGAAAGTCAGTTTTGCTGTAAATGTTCCTTATTTTTATGTCACCGGCCTTTTTTTTGGGTGTGGATAGATTGCGCCGGTAATTGCCTACACACTTACTTTTATTATTGTATATGATTCAACACGTTTAACCACCTGGTTCAAAAGTTACAAGGTTCTCTTGGCACAAGGTCCATAACTACTAAAAAATACTTAATGGAAATAGATATAAATCGAAGAATTTTCTTTTTATTATTTTTCTACCGATAAAATTATGTCTAGTTTCACTCATTTTTATATGATCATATGTGCACTTTATGAAGACTCACACTGTATATAAAAAATATATTTATTTCAGTGATATATTTTGCTCGACTCAAGACCACTATTCGGCGTCGACGTCTTCACTTTTAGGTAATGTCCTCCTGAACGAAATTCGGTCACGGCGGCCAATCTCAACGGAGAATGGCCATCGGCGCAGGTGATATTATAATGCACAAGTGTGTGCGCAAACACAAGTGCAGAGTGCACTGTTCCCTAACTCTCATGATCCAGTGGGACGAATAATCCGACACGACCGGAGAGAGATCAGGCGCAGGACCAACGGCTTTACGTGCTTTCCGAGGCACGGGGGTGTCTAACACCTAACTTCCTAACTCCGGGGTCGTATTGAGATATCTTAACAGAAAAACTCAATAACATTTTTTGGCCCAACCCGGTCACATACGCTACCGCTGCGCCACGGAGGCAGGTACTTTTAGGTCGAACCAACTTTTGACTGTCTATTCTCAGCCCGTCTTTTCTCATGGTCCTTATGGTTCCCAGCGTGTTAAGGGATGTGGTTCACCAGACTGGGATGAGATGCACCGTTTTTGTGCATTTCAACTTATTTACTTCTATTCATGAGACTCTTGAACCTTACCTAAAGGGGGAAAAGCGACACAAAAGGAATTACAGGAAATTAGTACTAAAGATTTATGCACTCGAGCTGTGTTCCGTGCTGAGACGCCTTTTCCGCCTCTGCCCGACAATCGATAAAGAACTACTTATAAATAATAGCTCTGAAGTCAGAAGCTAAAAAAAATAGTTTATGAATGGTTAGCAACCCAACTGCCAGATATGATCACATTGGCTGGATCAGTCAACAGTGTGTAGTAACTAGCCTGGACCCTCTGAGTTGGTATTTTTATTCTACTCCAATATATATGACACCTTATTCTTTGCAAGACAATTATTTAATTTAAAAGTATGACAAATAACTTTTACTAACTATTCTCAACTGCCTCAATATTCTTCTTCGGTTTACATAATAATAATAATAATAAGGACCAGGACCGGACGGACTGCACAATTTCTGGCTGAAATGGCTGCGTAGCTCACATGCTTGTTTGGCTGCTCAATTTCAATCTGCCCTAGAATCTGGATCGTTACCAGATTTTATGACCACGGGAATAACCCACCTACTCCATAAAACAGGTAGTACTAACGAGCCCGGCAATTATAGACCGATAACATGTTTGCCATCGATCTATAAGCTTCTTACATCTATTTTGAGAGCCAAGGTATCTAAACATATTGATACAAATTCAATAATGTCAGCTTCTCAGAATGGATGTAAGAGGGGGGCTTGTGGTACTAAGGAGCTCCTCCTCATTGATATGGCCATTAGCCAACAGGTTCGCCGTAAACAAAGGGATATGGCGGCATGTTGGATAGATTGTAAGAAAGCGTATGATTCGGTGCCTCATGCATGGCTTTTGAGAGTGTTAGAGTTGTATAAAGTAAATGCAACTCTGCGCACCTTTTTGAAGTCATGCATGGGGCAATGGAAAACGGTTCTTAGCTATCCAGGATGTCGACAGATCCCTGGGAATGGCGAATTGATAAAAATTGAGCGGGGTATATTTCAGGGCGACAGCCTGAGTCCTCTTTGGTTCTGCCTAGCATTGAATCCTCTTAGTACATTACTAGAGGGTTCAGGGCTAGGTTACAGGTTACATAGAGGTGGTGGAGTGATATCCCACTTGTTGTATATGGATGACTTAAAGTTGTTTGCCCACACTAAATTACAGTTGATGGATTTACTTAAAGTAACTGAAACTTTTAGTAAGTCTATCAGTATGGATTTTGGTGTGGACAAATGTGCTGTCATCCATGTAAAGCAAGGCAGGATAGTGGAATCCGAAGGAACACAACTTTCGGATTCCATTAACCTACGATCACTTCTTGTAACCGATACTTACAAGTACTTGGGTATGTCACAGGCATTAAGTATCAATGAGGCTGACATGAAGCAATCGTTGCAGGAGCGTTTCTTTGGTCGCCTGAAAAAAGTTTTAAATAGTCTTTTATCAGGTGGCAACAAGGTGCGCGCTTATAACGGTTGGGTCATGCCGGTGCTCATGTACTCCTTTGGCATACTTAAGTGGACTCAGACTGAACTGGATGCCCTGGACCGGCGGGTCCGTACACTCTTGACGGCATACCATATGCATCACCCACGTTCGTCTGTGATGAGACTGTATATCCCGCGGAAATGTGGAGGCCGAGGCTTTCTGAATGCCAAGGCCCTTCATAACCGCGAGGTATGCAACCTCAGAGAATACTTTCTTCAGGCAGACGTGGGTATGCATCGGGATGTAGTTGCTGTAGACATCGGACTCACCCCGCTCAGTTTGGCTAAAGAGAACTGGCGCAAGCCTGTAGTACTTAGCACTAACGATCGCAGGGATGTATGGCAGAGCAAGGAGCTTCACGGTAGGTTCTACAAGGCTCTATATGGAGCTGATGTAGACCTGTTAGCCTCCGTGAACTGGCTACGTTTCGGTGACCTCTTTGGGGAAACCGAAGGGTTTGTCTGTGCTATTGCGGACGAAGTTATCAAGACGAATAACTACCGGAGATATATCTTGAGGGATGGCACGGTTGACATTTGTCGGGCGTGCCACCTACCTGGTGAGTCCCTCAGGCATATAGTTTCCGGTTGTTCTCGTCTTGCTAACGGCGAGTACTTGCACAGACATAACCAAGTAGCCAGGATTATTCACCAGCAACTTGCTCTGAAATACAAACTTGTAGATGTTGAAGTGCCGTACTACAGGTATGTAGCTGAATCAGTTCTCGAAAATGATCATGTCACGTTGTACTGGGATCGAACTATCATCACAGACAGGACTGTTGTGGCCAACAAACCTGACATTGTGGTGATAGATCGATCAGAGCGCCGCGCATTGATTATCGATGTCACCATTCCGCATGACGGCAATCTCGCGAAAGCTGAAAAAGATAAGCAAATTAAATATCTCGATTTGGCTCGCGAGGTTGTCGACATGTGGGATGTTGATTCGGCAATCATTGTGCCGATAGTCATATCTGTCAATGGTCTAATAGCCAAGAGCCTCGATCACCATCTAAAGAGGCTCGCGTTGGGTGCTTGGATCAAGGGTTTGATGCAGAAGGCAGTGCTTTTAGATACAGCACGCATTGTGAGGAGGTTCCTATCTCTGGAATCCTAACCACCGACAGCTTGGACCCTGTTCCTGATGCCGGTGGGGTACCATATATTTTATATTTTAAATGTATTTTTATAGATATATAATAATAATAATAAATTGTATTTATTTTTCTCATCACAAAGGTACACAGTTTAGGAAATAAAAGATATTGATCAGACAAAATTCCTTTGTGAGATGCTGGTGTCTGTGGTAGGAAAAGAATCCTGTGTTACAGATCACCAGGCTCCCACCTCCTGGACATAAACTTGGATCACATTGCTATGACAAGTACTTCGTCTAAGTTGAATATACACAAAGATAAAATATAAATAAATGCAAAACAAAGTGTGTGTGTGTGTGTGTGTGTGTGTGTGTGAGAGAGTAGGTGCATGTATTTATGTCAGTATGTATTTTAACAAATAGATAGATGTGCTAGCTTTGTTATCTCAGTGGCACAAGTAGGTTTTCCGTATCGTCATAGGTTAGGTTTTGTAGCCATTCTGTTAATACTTTTTTTAATTTATATGTATTAAGGGGGTAAATAGAGAGAATAGCATTAATTTTATTATATAAGTACGGTCCTAAAAAGCAGTAAAATCGATGTGATAACGTTGTTTTGTAAATTATGTCAGTTTGATATATTTTATACTGCCTACGTTTCCCTGCATTAGTTAGAGGATCGAAATTAGTTAGTGAGTGTGACTTAATAACTAGTCGAAAAATAAAAAGTTGCCTTACTGTAAGAACATTGGACTTTTGATATAAGTCTGTTGTAGGGTACAAGAACGGTAGGTAAAGTGCCACCTTTAACACTGCCCTTTGGGCACGTTCTAGTTTTATCATAGTGGATTTAGCAGCACCTCCCCAGGACGTAATGCAGTACATCAGTATTGACTGGCATAGGGCAAGATACGTTGTTATTAGGACATTCTTGTCACATACATGTCGTAAGTTTTTTAAGATGTAAATTAGTTTCCTAGTTCGGGAACTTAGTATATCTATGTGAGCTTGAAAATTTAAATTTTTGTCAATTACGATTCCTAAGTATTTGATTGTATCAACTAGTTGTAGTTCCTTGCAGGTACATGGAAAGGTAACATTACGGTTATAACATAGATGTGCAAAGATGGGTTGAGATGCCTCGGTATGCGGGTTCCTATTATTTGATCGGAAAGCTATGTATTTAGTCTTATCGACATTCAATGATAGGAGGTTGCAGTTGAGCCAACTAGTAACTCTATTTAGGCCCTCTTGTGCATTCCGATACGTATCTCGCCAAGAATCACCATTAAAAATTAATACAGTGTCGTCTGCAAATGTGACAATTTTTCCAGTGTTAGATATGTTTAATTGGCAAAGATCGTTAATAAATATTAGGAACAACGTTGGCCCGAGAATACTTCCTTGTGGAACGCCAATGTCTATAGGAAGATCATGACTACGTACACCATCTATCTGAACACATTGTGAGCGATCTGTGAGGTAACTGGCAAAAAACTGCAGTTGCATTCCACGCACACCCATCCGATCCAGTCTACCGAGCAGTAGTGGGACAGAGACTGTGTCAAATGCCTTGGCTAAATCTAAAAAAATGGCTAATATTTTTTTCTTTTTATCCATATTAGTGACTATATAATTTGTAAGCTCAAAAACAGCGTCATCGGTTGACCTGTTCCTGCGAAATCCGAATTGGGAATTCGAGAGCAAGTTCTTGGTTTCCAAGTACTTGACTAGTCTGTTGTTGACAACTTTTTCAATGATCTTTGAGAAGCCAGGAAGAATGGATATGGGCCTATAATTATTCACACAGTCTCTGTCACCGGCCTTATAAATTGGATGAACAAGTGCTCGCTTGAATGCTTTTGGAAAGATGCCGGACGAGAATGCCAAATTACATATATAAACAAGTGGTTCAACTAAAATACTTTTGTATCTTTTTATAAATTTGTTGGAGATACCGTCTAGGCCAATTGCGCAATCATTTTTGAGTTGAGTTATAATTTAGTCTATTTCATAAACATCTGTCGGCCGAAGTACAAATGACTGCGATTGGGTCACCAGTTGATAGGGTTCATTCACGTTTAGTGAGTTTGTCGATTGCAAGTTTCCTCCAATGATTTTTCCAATATTAGTAAAATATCTATTAACTGCGTTAGCTGATTCTAGATGGTTATTGTTGGTTATCAATTCTAATGCTGGGATTCTGTTTTTATTAGTGTACGTGATGGTTTTAATGACTTTCCAAAGTTGTTTAATGTTATGTTTGGCATTATTAATTTCTAATTTTTCATATTCTCTTTTAGCCTTTTTGATTAAAGAATTAGTGAAATTGCGATAGCGAGTATAGGTTAGTTTATGAATTTCGTTACTTGGATCTTTTTTTGTCTTCTGATATAATTTGTCCCTATTTCTTATACACTTTAGTATCCCCTTGGTAATCCATGGTTTTAGAATATTTTTACGTATGGGGGTACGTCTGATTTTGGTGCAAGATTCTAATTCTTTATTTAAGGTTGTAATAAAAAAGTCAACAGCGTTGTTTACGTCACCCATTGAAAATATTGGACTTAGATTTATTTTATTCAGGACTTTGTCAAGAGTGTCGTAATCGACTATTTTGATATTTTTTACGGATTTATGGGTATTGGGAAGCATATCAAAGCTAAGTATAACGGTGTAGTGGTCAGTTATGGTCGTATGTGCAACAAAGCATTTTGCAGAAAGTTTGGTTTTGAGGATGGCGTGGTCAAGACATGTATGAGTATGTGTTGGAATACAATGGGCAGGTAACATTCCATGTGCGGCCAAAAGATTCAAATAAGATTCTGCTCTATTGTCTTTTGTCGTGGGTGCAATATCGAGATTTATGTCTCCTGTAATAATTATGTTTCTAAATGAAGCTAGACTGGTTAGTATATTATTTAATGATTCTAAGAATTTAGAAATGTTTTTTCACCGGGGCGACGATATATTGCAAGAATGACAGTGGTCGTATTAATTTTTATCATAAGACAATTAACATCCTCGAGATGAGGTTCTGATATATTATAATTACTTGGGGACTTCGAATAAACCACTACACCCTCATTTTGCGTTTTATTGACTGTAGTTGAAGCGTGACTGTAGCCTTTCAACTCCGGTATGCGATCGTTGTTATGTAGCCAACATTCAGTCAGTATGATTAAATCCCAAGCGACATTAGAGCTATGTAATAATGTTTCGAAGTGTAACATATTACAGTTGATGCTTCTAATATTTTGTACGATCATATTTAGAGACGAATTGACTGGATATAGCATGTTGGCGCAAATATTTTCAAGTTCACAAGTAAAGCTTTCAGCTATTGATAAGCTATCCAATTCACAGTTAATCTGAGTATTATTTAAATCGAAAATTTGGATTTTTAGATATTACCTTGTCAAATTTGACGTAGAAATAATCTATCGTGTATTTGATATTATATTCCATAGGGCAAATGGGGACAACGTGAGAATATATTGTATTATTTATTAGTGGGGACAAATTTTGTACATATTTATTTATAATGAGCGCATCGAAAACCTCGTTAGTATAGTGTGATTTGAAATTAATTTGGTATTGTTTGTGTTTTGTGTGGGCTTTATACGGTTTCAGGTATGTGTACGTTTGATTATGTGTGTTATTACAACTGGGTTTATATGACTTTGTAAATTAATTACACAGTTAAGAAAAATTGGTATAAAAAAGTGTAAAGTGTCAGAGTGGCTAAAGTGAACAGGATTAGTTTTGTAATATATTGATAAGTAATAAATAATGTTATAACATGATGAAATAAAGTCTTTAAATTCTAGTCATTTTTGTGAATCTAGTTTAGTAAAATCATCCTCACAATCTATGCGGATGGTTGGATGTCCTTCCTTTGGTCGCATAAAAACTTTACCGAACGCAGTCCAACAGCTAGCTTGATGGTGGGATTTCGTGAATTCCCGAGCTAAGTAATATAGACGTCTAGTTTTGGTGGTTAGATTTTCAGTCACATAAATCGGTGTACATTTTCCTTGTATTTGAAGATGGCCGGTATTAATCTTTTCCTCTTTTGGCTTCACTTTATTAAAGTTAATCACGGATTGTATTAGATTTTCTTTTCGTAGGTTTGTAGTGAATTCTACAATTTTTCCGTGTCAAAGCCAAGAAGGAGCCAGGACCCATTCCTGGCTCCTTCTTGGTTTTGACACGGAAAATATCTCGAATTTCGCCATCGGAAATTGGGAGGTTCACCGCCTATAATATGTATATTTAAAAATGAAAAATATATTGAAAATATTTAAATAAAGAGAATAATAATAAATTTTCTTTATTTGTTCTCTCACACATAAAATTACAGAGTATAGTAATGTATATATCAAATTAATACATTAGCGAGTCAAATTATCTGTGTGAGAGACTGATATCTATACTAGGAGAATCTGTGTGACAGATTACCAGCCTCTCCAGGCTCTGGACAAGGATACAGTTTTATACTAATTTATTAATCAATTATTCAAAGCATTTTTCTCATATGAGTGAGTGAGTTAATATAGTATTTGCATTTATATGAGTATGAGCATGTGTGAGTGTGTGTGTGTGGGTGCGTCTGTGTGTGAGTGTGCGAGGTTTTAGGTGTATTCATTAGTGTAATTAGGGACCTACATGAACTAACTTTTCTGTATCATCGTAGCTCAGGGACTTGAGCCACGTTGTGAGAACTTCGTTGTATTTTAATTTTGTTAGGGGGTAGATTTCAGACAACATTGGCTTACGCTCAATCGTTAGATGCTAGGTTTGACGCCTAAGCCAGGCAAATGTTATAATTTTTGTTCTTACTATTCTTCGTAGCACCTACCAATATCTTTCGTAGCAGCATGCGATCTAGAAATATACCTGGCAGTTGACTATACCTTTACGCTTTAGAGGACACACAAATCAGGGTCGTTATTGATCCATGTTAATTTATTATCTGCGGATACTGTTGCCGATTTTTTTTTGATGTTGCCCAAGGAGGGTTGACGTCAGGCAGGCGGCCGGTTGTAAAATAAAGCCAAAACCTGTAGCAACATGAAAACATATAATGGCGACAGGCAGACAGCTAGGGCGTCCCCCATAGGCGACGCGCAGGGACAGCACCCGGTCACTGTGGGAAGTGGACAAGGGTTGTCGCGCCACCATGGGCGGGAGCGACGTAAGAAGCAAGCCCAGAGTGTAAGGGAAGTAAGACTGAGGTATGCGAGTTGGAATATAGGGACCTTGACTGGAAGAGGAAGAGAGTTGGCAGATGTATTGAAAAGAAGAAGAATAAATGTCGCATGTTTGCAAGAGACGAAATGGAAGGGCGCGAAAGCTAGAGAGATTGGAGAAGGTTATAAGTTATATTATAGTGGAAGTGATGGAAAAAGAAACGGAGTGGGGGTTGTTTTGGATAGAGATATAAAAGACTGTGTGATAGATGTGAAAAGGATGAGTGATAGGATTATAGTCGTAAAAGTAGTATGGGAGAATATGGTTTGGAATGTGATAAGCGTATATGCACCCCAAGCTGGTTGTGAGGAAGCAGTGAAAAAAAAGTTCTGGGAGGATTTTGATACGGTTATGATTGATATTCCGGATTGCGAAGAGATATGTATAGGAGGTGATTTTAATGGACATGTAGGAGCAGTAAAGAATGACTATGAAAGAGTGCATGGAGGTTGGGGGTTCGGTAATCGTAACAACGACGGCGAAACTTTGCTGCAGACAGCGTCATCCTTTCATCTGGCCATTGTGAATACGTGGTTCAAGAAACGGCAGGAGCACCTTATTACATACAAAAGGGGGTACCACGCGACACAGATTGACTATTTTCTTTTCAGAAGGAATAAGTTAGTCTGTGTCAAAGACTGTAAGGTGCTGCCAGGCGAAAGCTTGGTGTCGCAGCACAGAGTCCTGATAATGGATATAAAACTAAAATTACGCGCTAAAAAAACACGAATTCGGCCTCCGCCTAGGATTAGATGGCGTATGCTAGAGAATGAGGAGTATGCAAGAAGATTTAAAGAAAAAGTGGTAGATAAAATGATAGATATGAAAGATATGAAAGGTATCTCAATAAATGAATGTTGGAGTGAAATAGCAGACTGCATTAGAAAGACAGCTGAAGAAGTGTTTGGTAAAACGAAAGGAAAAGGTATGATCGATAGGGATACATGGTGGTGGAATGAAGACGTGCAAAAGGTGCTTAAAGCGAAGAAGGTTGCATTTAAGGAATGGCAGAAAGAGAATGAGAGCGAAATTAAGGAAGCAAAGAAGAATGAGTATAAAGAATGTAAGAAAGAGGCCAAGAAGGCGGTAGCGGTTGCCAGAACCCAGGTCCAGAAGACTATTTTCGATAGTTTAGATGGACCTAGAGGTCAAAAGGAACTCTACCGTATAACGAAAGCCAGAGAGGAAAGAGCGAAAGATATCAAGCATGTGAAGTGTATGAAAGACGGTACTGGCAAGGTTATGTTAAAAGATGAGGATATAAGAGATCGCTGGAAGGTTTATTTTAAAACACTTATGAATGAGGAGAATGCTTGGAGCGGAAGGTTAAAAGATGTGGACGTAAATATCGGTATGGTGAACGAAATTTGTACAGAAGAAGTAAGAAAGGCAGTACAGAGTATGAAAGATAGCAAAGCGGTAGGGCCTGACGGCATACCAGTAGAAGTATGGAAGTTATTAAAAGAAGATGGATATAAGTGGCTGACTTTATTCTTCAATAAGTTGCTGCATAAAACGGCAATACCCGATGAATGGTGTTTTAGCACGCTAGTGCCCATTTTCAAAAATAAAGGCGACGTTCAAGACTGCAGCAACTATCGAGGAATAAAGCTCATGTCTCATAGTATGAAGGTCTGGGAGAAAGTAATAGAGAAACGATTGCGAGAAGAATGCGAGATCACCCAAAATCAGTTTGGATTCATGCCTGGTCGTGGGACAACGGACGCCATATTTGCACTCCGCCAACTGTGTGAGAAATATAGACGTGCACATAAAAACTTGCACATGGTGTTCGTAGACCTAGAGAAGGCCTACGATAGAGTCCCCTGAACGGTTTTGTGGTGGGCCATGAAAGAGAAAGGCGTGCCTGTGAAGTATGTAGAGTTGATTCGTGCAATGTATGATAAGTGTAGTACGCATGTACGTTCAGCCGTTGGCAACACCGACGAGTTCAGTGTGGTAGTAGGCTTGCACCAAGGCTCGGCGCTAAGTCCTTACCTCTTTCTGTTGTTAATGGATGCTCTAACATCGGACATACAGGAGGAGGCACCCTGGTGCATGCTCTTTGCCGATGACATCGTTCTCGTCGGTGAAGATGGGTCCGAGGTCCAGAACAAACTGGCAATTTGGCAGTGTAGGTTGGAGAGTGTTGGCCTCAAGATCAATAGATCGAAAACAGAGTACCTGTTTTGTGATTTTGGCGGTCTCTCCAATTCTATACCCATGGCCTTGGATGGTGAGCCTATACCAGTTTGTTCCAACTTTCGGTACCTTGGCTCGCTCATCCAAGCTGACGGTGACTTAGATCGTGCAGTTAAGCACAGAATTGACGCAGGATGGATGAAATGGCGGCAGGTCACGGGAACAATTTGCGACACCCAAGTCCCCCTTAAGCTCAAGGGAAAAATCTATAAGACCATGATAAGGCCTGCCGTCATGTATGGATCGTCATGTTGGGCTACAAGAGTGATGGATGAGAGACGTTTGCATGTAACAGAGATGCGAATGTTAAGATGGATGTGTGGTGTAACCAGGATGGATAAAGTAAGAAATGAGTATATTAGAGGAAGTTTGAAAGTGGCACCTGTGACGGAAAAATTGAGGAGTGAACGTTTGTCATGGTATGGACACGTGATGAGAAGAGATGAAAGAAATATTGTTAGGAGAGCTCTGAGTATGGAGGTGCAAGGATTATCCAGTAGAGGAAGACCCAAGAAAAGATGGATGGACTGCATAAAAGATGATATGGCCAGGAAGGGTGTGAGTACTGAGATGACGAGCGATAGAGATTTATGGAAGAGAGAGACATGTTGCGCCGACCCCAAATAGTTTGGGATGAGGGCAGGAGGATGGATACTGTTGCCGATTTTCTGACATTGATGGCTGATTATGATTTTTATCAACGTATACCTACGTCCTTTGCGAGTGTAATTTTGTTTAGACACATACGGTACACTAAGCAATATCTTTATCTCTCTCTCTCTTCCTAGCTATGTATCCCACACGGTGGTGGGGTCAGCTTTCCTTTTTTTTTCACCTCCACTTCGCTCTGTCTTTACATCAATGTAAATTACTTCCCCTTTTCACTTTTTATCGGCAGAGGCTTTATTAATTTAAATATAGCAATATGACATCAAATAACAATTGAATCATTTTCAAACACAGGCACTCTGTTGAGTTATGTTTGTTTACAAATCACTTGAGTTTCAAAACTGACAAGTAAAGATTTATTTCTTGGGCTGCTAGCGATCATGCCATGCTCCTAGCGATCGTAAATATCAGATCAGCAATTAAATCAGCATTGATTAATGTGGTTGCTGATGTTGAAAACAATGCTAAATCAGCTGATACTAATTTGCAACAACCCTACAGATGTTAATCTGTACTTATACAAAATAACTTTTTAGATAATAATTATTTATTGTTAAACTTTTATTAATAATATAGTTTACAAAAAATATAATTATACAATAACATTTCAATCAAATATGACAACATAAAGTACTTATCAAATAGCTTTTTGAATAAAATTGTTGCAAAATGCAAGAAAACATTTTAAATACAATACATAATGGGCAGATCATTATGTTAGAATAATATCAAAATTTAATAATTATTTTAAATAAATAGCTACACATACATGTAACATCCATGTGTAAAAAAATTGAGACATATAAACTTATAAATACATTTGGTAACTAGGTACTATGAAGTAATATCAAAACGCACTTAAATATCAACAATTGTTTGTATTATATATATCCCAAAATTATCACAAAATATTTTATTAAATAACTTATGCTAAAAGGAAGACATTTTCACTAACAACATTTTTGATACTAAAGATTTTGTTCATAATAAATTGCATACTATTATCTAATTTAAGGCACATTTTGGGCACCATTAGTTTAATCAATAAGTGATGTTTGATTGTTACTGCAAATGTTGATTTAAGCAGAGACACAAGTGACACAACTGTTTTGTGGCCAAATATATTGATGACCATTTTTCTCCCTAGATCTCTTTTGCACATCACTAAAATTAATTACATAAATATCAAAAATATCAATTATTGTCATCTCCACATTTATAATTTGTTTGTTTAGCACAAACTTAACAATTAGTATATTACTAAATAAAATATAGTAACATACATATTTAACAGGCTTAATAAATTATCAACAGCATCAATGAGTAAATTATTGCAATATAAAAATGTAAGTTTGTAAATTCATAATTTTATATTCACTGGCCACTTAGTTATTTCAAAGCATAGTGGTTGTACCTGCTAAAATTGCTGTGCGGATTGCCAGTGTTGTCCTTATCCCATAATGCTATACACATAATACAATAAAATGTATTCGCTTTGTCTGGTTTGAGCTAAATTCAACTATATCTTTATTTTATTTACTACCACCAGTACTATCAGTCAGTTTGTTTCCGATGATTTGTTATAGAAGACAGATTTTCAATAAGTTCTAAATGGTATATTCCTTGTGTTTCCTCTTAAGCAAAATAATTTTGCAAGAAATATTTAAGACAATATATGAAATAGTTGAATTAGCTTACAACCCGGTAATAATAAACCACTAATTTTTAAAGGACTTATTTAAACAGGTTGTATTCACAACAATTTTAGATAGTGCAGCAACAATAATCTCAGAATATAATATTTCATCTATATGAAATATATCTCCACAATATAACTTGTATAGTTTACTTATCAAACTTTAATTTAATCATTGTACATGCCATCTAATAAGAAGTCCATTCGTTTATAATGTCGATTTTTCCATGCCTCCTGACCTCGTCGCAAAGCCATATAGCCAAGAACCGCAAACATGGGAACTAGTAAAATGGTTATCACTATAGGCATAACCATTCCAGGGCGCTTAGTTGCATTTGTGACGTAGGACTTTACTTCTGTATTAGGTAATTGGTGTTGAGTCTTCCCTACAGTTTCAGGAAAAGATTTCACTGTCTGATTTTCTAAAATATCAGCATTTAATATCAAAGGCTTCATTATTTTTTTTGTGTTATTTGTAGTTTCAGGATCCTTAGATATATTGCCCAATATAGAATTATTGCCCTTTAGCACAGCAGTTGTTTCATTGAGTTGATTATTTGACGTAGTTACATTTACTGGTGTGCTAGGATGGGTACTGTACTTTTCATTACTAGTTAATAAATGTTCTAGAGATTTAGTAGTGTTCTCTGTATATACAACTCCTTTTCGTGCAACTACTTTATTTTTACTTATTTCATTGCTATTCGTGATAGTTTGATTATCTTCAGGCAATGCCATGATTAAAGTTTCAGGCAATATTGAGCCACCTTCACTTAGTAATGGACCTTTCGTTCCATTCAACACATTTTCTTGTAGAGAAGCGGATAAATTATTTTTTGGTGGATCCGATTTACTTACTGTGATATTACTGCAGAAAATTATCGGAATAAACAGAATGTTGCACAATAGGAGATAAAATATCATTTTGTATAAAATGAAAATTATCAAAAACTAAAATCTTACAAGCCACAAAAACATTAGAAACAACATTACATCTGTCAGTTCAGTCGTGACGTGTGAAAATGTGTGGTTGTGCAGCCAGCTATTCGGTTAGTCGATTTGAAAAATATTTTGTTAACGAACTATGGTCACAGATTAGCTTAATTTCAAATTATGTTTAGTCTACAGTAGTCTAGGATAATATTTTTGTTTTGGCTGAATGAAAAAGCAAAATGTTAAATATTGACAACTGCGACTTTCAAATGACACAAGTCACAATCACACATTAATCACACAAATAAAACTTGCGAATTGCGGGTGAAATAAAGTAAATATAAATAGTGCTATGTGCCGCGTCCAAGATCTAAATATTTAGCGATAATGATTTAAGATAGTTCTTGTAAAATAGTGTAAATTGTCATTAAAATGAGGACTCGTAGTAATTCGGGGGTGCGTTTAGATTATTATCAGAGAATAGTGCACAAGTTAATTTTAGATCATCAGCAACCTGTGACGGGCTTGTTTCCCGCTAGTCCACATAATGACCATGCCTGGATCCGAGACAACCTGTACTGTATATTGGCAGTATGGGGGCTCTCCATGGCGTTCAAGAAAATAGCTGACCAAGACGAAGATCGTGCCAAAACCTATGAATTGGAACAAAGCTGCGTCAAATTAATGAGAGGTAGTTTTTGCCTAATAATAAGTTTAAAAGACGTTAATATATCTTTATTTTGTTTGTAAAACCATGAAGTATCTCATATCTCTCTATCAGTATGCATAACATATACACATAACAACTAGCATAATTTCAATCATCACATAATTCCGTATTATATTGTATATATTTTTAACTAATAATTTGTCATTAGCAATTGAATCTATTGTTATACATATTAGAAGGATCTAATTAAGTGTCAACTAAAGAATCAACAAGTAGTAATAACAGAACAGTTTAAGAATTTATTACTCAATATGCTATAATTGATTCAACAGATTATAATGTATTGTGTGTTCTCACATGACTAAATATATGTATATGTACCTATATCATTTGTAACTATATTTATAAGCTAAATTCAATGTAGTCTTTACAAACAACAATGGTACATCTGGCATTCTAACAATTATAATTATTGACAAGTTATTAACTCAAAAACTTCTCACTTTGAATTCAACCAATCATAACATAACATAGGTGATGTCATCGGTTAACAAAAGTACAATATTCTGAATATCTATTTTGGAATTTCTAGTAACTGTGTTCGTGGCGTAGGGTGAACTCTCATGTCTTCGAACAGAAGTGTCGCGAGTTCAAATCCAGGTACATGAGTTGACTTTTTGTGCATAATTGGATTCTAGAAATTATATTCCAATACATATTTCCTATTATAAGATGACGATCAGTGCTAGTTCGTAATAAAATAGCTACTGTGAACAGATAAAATATTAAAACTCAAATATACTGCACACAGTAAACAATAGATGTCGCTGTTCTAGTTATATGAATGGTCGTTACTAAATAATTCTAACTACAAAGATATTATATCAAGCATGGATTCCGAGGAAAATATAACTATTCGTAAACTGAAACCACAACGAACAATATCGTTGAGTGACGATTCGATTACTGACACCAGCCTTTTTGATGCTTCTGCTACGAGTCTGCCGTGTACATCTCTAAGTGAGAACCGTAATATGTACGATCTTAAAGAAAAAATAGACTATTTAACAAATGAGTTAGCCATAGCGCACCAAGAAATTGAAAATTTAAATGTCGAAAACAGTCAACTTAAGAGTGAGTTATGCAAAAGTCAAAAGATTTCAGACACGTACAAAAACCTTACTTTATCGCCAAACCCACTATCATCACGGTCAAAAAGAAAGAGCAAGGGCCCCTGTTCTACTCCTACCAAATTCTACGTACCTTCGAAGCTGAGTACAAACATCAGTACTGAGGAGGATATCGACCCTCACAATACTACTTTAAAACAAAACACAAGCTCGCTAAACAAGGAATGTCAAACGGACCCGATTTCTTCCCAAATACAAGACCAGAATGTTTCTATTCAAATGAGGACGTCGGCAAATCAGATTGATAAGACCGGAGGTGTAACTACGACTAAAAAGAGGAATAAACTTTGTTTATTGACAAATATTGACTTCTTTGGCTCAAGCAAATTTGTCGAAAATATGTTTGGTAACGACTTCAGCTGTTGCCGGTATATTTTATCAAAATGTAACATTACTCAACTATTGTATAATATTGGAAATAAGTTAATAGATTTTAATTTAAATGACTACTGTATCATCATATTGGGAGGAAATGAATGCAAAAGTTCACGTAGCCACCTAGAGTTAGTAGAATCTATTAGGGAATCTCTTGAACATATAAAATATACAAATATTGTTATCTGTACCCCTACTTACATTTGTGGAAGGCCCATATATAACTACAGAGCTGAATTATTTAATAATCTCTTATATCAAAATTTTCAGGATAGGTCAAATATCTTTATTTTCGATACAAATAGTTGTTTGAACTTCGATATGTTTTCTTTTAACACGGGAGTAATCAATGGAAAGGGCATTAGGACAATCTATAGGAAAATTTTGGACAATCTTATAATAGACTTAAACATTTATAGTACACGTGACAGTACTGAAAAAATAAGAGAAGATACCAGTTGTATGGCAGACAGCAATACACAGTTTTTTCTTGAATAATGATAATTGTCCAGGTAATATTTCTTCTCTTATTATTTACCATCAAAATGTATGCGGAATCAACAGTAAACTTGATGACCTACAGATTTATCTTAGTGAGATGTCAGAGGAAGTAAATTTCATATGTATAAGTGAACACTTTTTAAATGAGTTGTTAGTCAAACAGCTCAATTTTCCTAACTATAAACTGGGATGCTATAATACTAGAGTAAACAAGAAAAGAGGAGGAACACTAATTTTGACAAAAAATTATAGAAATGTACAAGAAATGGATATTTGTAAACAGTTATACCAAGTTAATAGCTTTGAAGTATGTGGTATTAGAGATATAGAGACAAACTTGTATATAATTTGTTGCTACAGAACTCCTGTAAATAGAAATTATGATTGTTTTATGGATAGACTAGAAAAAATACTACAATATTGTTTTAACAGGAAATGTGTATTATGTGGCGATTTTAATATTAATATGTTGAATAATGACGAGAAAAGAAAAGGCTTTTCATCTTTGCTCACATGCTATAATTTTAGGTTTTTAGTGAATTGTCCTACATTTCGAAGAAATAGTTCCGAATCTTGTCTTGATAATATCCTGACTAACATACCTGAAAATAGTTTGAGTAACTTATTAGTTGATCATAATGGAATTTCAGATGGACATGCGGCTCTCTTCTGTACTGTGCATTTAGAAAAAGTACATGCTAAACAAAATCAAGCGCAGTTTATACAAGTTAACAAAATAATTTACAACGATAGAAACAGGGCACAATACAGGGAAAATTTACTAAAACAAAACTGGTCTACAGATATCAATACTTTTGTACAACAATTTAACCAAGTGCATTCAATGTCATTCAAACACAAAAAAATCAAAATAAACATAAATAAGACAAATAGTTCTTCATGGATTACAAAAGGCATCAAAGTGTCCAGCAAATTTAAAAGATTTCTTAATACCATCAATAAACAAAGTAACAGTTGCGACCAAACTATCCTTGATTATCGTGATAAGTATGTTAGTACATACAGAAAAATAATTAGGTGTGCGAAAAGGTTAGATGTGAGAAGAAAAATGGAAAACACTTCTAACTCTAGTAAACTTATTATTATTATTATTATTATTATTATTATACATTTAAACAGGCAGGCAGTTGAGACAACTTATTTGGAAAATTGTTAACCAGCATCGAAACAACCAAAAAATTAAATTGCTTAACAATCCAATAATCAAAATTAATGATTCGGCCACAAATAATCCGGTACAAATAGCTAACATCTTTGCTAATCGATTTCAAAATGAAGCTCAACTAAATTCTTTCGATCCAGTACTGGCAAAAACGTATCTTGTTGAAAATGTTAAAAGGGTTGAAACTGATATGTGGTTTGATGAAGTCTTACCAGTTGAGGTGTATAATTTGGTTAGAAAGATGGATAGTAAGTCATCTTTTGGGTACGATAATATTCCACTTACCATAATTAAAGATAACATTGATATCCTCACCAGTCCTCTAACAAAGTTCTTTAATACCTGTATCAATTTAGGGGTTTTTCCTGAACAATTCAAAATTGCTAGAATATTACCCGTTCTTAAAAAAGGTAAAATGACTGATCCTCATAACTATAGGCCAATTTCTTTATTACCGGTCTTGTCAAAGTTATTAGAAAGGATAATGAAGGATAGACTTGTTAAACATCTAAGTACTTACAAAATATTAAATACTGCTCAGTTTGGTTATCAAAAACATATAAGTACGGCGGATGCAATCGACTCTCTTTTAGAGGAGGTTCTCACTAATCTAAACAATAGACAAATGGTAGCTGGGCTATTCCTAGACCTAAGCTCTGCATTCGACACTGTAGATCATAATATATTATTGACAAAATTGGAACACTATGGTATTCGAAATACAAATTTGCAATTGTTTAATTCATATCTTCAAAATAGAAAACAGTTTGTAGAGATAAAATCAATAATAGACGACGAGCAAAAAATCTCCAAATCAGATATCAAAGATATAAACCGCGGTGTGCCACAGGGCTCTGTTCTGGGACCAATATTTTTTGTCATCTTTTTAAATGATTTGACAGCCTTCATGTCAAATCACGCTCCCGATGCTAAACTTGTGATTTTTGCAGATGACACAAATGCCATTATTGTAGAAAAAAGAATACAACAATTGGAAGACAAAATAAAAATAGTATATGAGACGTTCGAAAAATGGTTTGGTGTAAATAATCTGATTTTAAATTCAAATAAGACAAAATGTCTACTGTTTAAGTCCACGGTTAAAAATACTAATATAATGCAGCTAATGACTCACGGAAATAAAATCGAAATTATAGACAACATCAAATTCCTAGGAGTGGAAATAGATGCCCTGTTAAATTGGAAACAAGAACTGTCTTCCATTGTTAACACAGTCAGTTCTGCTTGTTATGCAATAAGGAGTCTGAGAGATGACCTTTCTGTTAATCAACTTAAGATGGTTTATTTCTCGCTAGTTGAATCAAAGTTACGGTACAGTATTCAATTTTGGGGTAATAGCTATCAGTACAATATAATTGCAGCTTTTATTATACAGAAAAGAGCCATAAGAACGATAGTGCGCATCAAACAGACCGAATCTTGTATGGAGCATTTTATCAGATTAGAAATATTAACTTTACCCTGTCTTTACATTTTAGTTGTGTTAACAAATCTTATGAAAAAAAATTCAAAATATGAGTCAGAAACAGATAGGCAAATAAGATTTAATAGTCGCAGGAAAGACCTCACAAAGGCAATTCAGCCGAAACTAAATGTGGTTAAACATAGCGCTGGAGTGTCGGCTGTCACCTTATTTAACAGATTGCCTATAGAGTTTAAAATTCTAGTAGATCCGTACATTTTTAACTACAAACTCAAAGCATTCTTGGTAAAAAAAGCCTTTTATAGTATCAAAGAGTTTATGGATTATAAAAAATAAAATTGCTCTCCATATTATTTTCATATTTTTTGTAATTTGCTTATTTTTCTTTATTCTTGTTGATTTAAAAAAAAATGTATTGTGTAACTGTATTCTGATTATTTCTTTTTAAATATCTTTAGTTGTAAGTCTTAATTTGTATAATTTTCGACACAAATGTAAATTTGTTTAGAAATAAATGTCTTATGTCTTATGTCTTAATTTTGATACAAATAACAGGTCAATCTGCCAAGAACAAAACATAATTATAAATCTGGATAAAATTACCAATCGGCCTCAATGGCATTTTAGTAAGTGTAACCAACTGCCATGCCTGAGTCAATCATTTGTGTGCATGGACATGGATGTTTGTCTTGGTCTGAGTGTTTCTATGTATAATATGTATGTATTTACAAAAACTATATATTATGTATGTTTATCCATTGTCTAGTACCCATAGTACAAGCTCTGCTTAATTTGTGCTAGATGGTATTGTGTGTATGTTATAGAATATTATAATTATTATCATTTGAATCTTTCAATACATTTTTATTTTTAAATATCCATATATAAAAATTCATTTAATATATAAAAAGCATGGTACCCCTCCGGCATCGAGAACAGGGTCCAAGCTGCCAGTGGTTAGGATTTCAGAGACAGGAACCTCCTCACAATGCGTGCTGTATCTAAAAGCACTGCCTTCTGCATCAAACCCTTGATCAAAGCACCTAACATGAGCCTCTTTAGATGGTGATCGAGGCTTTGTTATTATTATTATTCTCTTTATTTAAATATTTTCAATATATTTTTCATTTTTAAATATACATATATCTATAAAAATACATTTAAAAATATAAAATATATGGTACCCCACCGGCATCGGGAACAGGGTCCAAGCTGCCGGTGGTTAGGATTCCAGAGATAGGAACCTCCTCACAATGCGTGCTGTATCTAAAAGCACTGCCTTCTGCATCAAACCCTTGATCCAAGCACCCAACGCGAGCCTCTTTAGATGGTGATCGAGG
Organism: Catocala nupta; assembly: GCA_963675205.1. Classification (NCBI taxonomy): domain Eukaryota; kingdom Metazoa; phylum Arthropoda; class Insecta; order Lepidoptera; family Erebidae; genus Catocala; species Catocala nupta. The sequence continues at coordinate 20,243,655 of OY776081.1, forward strand.
CTCTTGGCTATTAGACCATTGACAGATATGACTATCGGCACAATGATTGCCGAATCAACATCCCACATGTCGACAACCTCGCGAGCCAAATCAAGATATTTAATTTGCTTATCTTTTTCAGCTTTCGCGAGATTGCCATCATGCGGAATGGTGACATCGATAATCAATGCGCGGCGCTCTGATCGATCTATCACCACAATGTCAGGTTTGTTGGCCACAACAGTCCTGTCTGTGATGATAGTTCGATCCCAGTACAACATGACATGACCATTTTCGAGAACTGATTCAGCTACATACCTGTAGTACGGCACTTCAACATCTACAAGTTTGTATTTCAGAGCAAGTTGCTGGTGAATAATCCTGGCTACTTGGTTATGTCTGTGCAAGTACTCGCCGTTAGCAAGACGAGAACAACCGGAAACTATATGCCTGAGGGACTCACCAGGTAGGTGGCACGCACGACAAATGTCAACCGTGCCATCCCTCAAGATATATCTCCGGTAGTTATTCGTCTTGATAACTTCGTCCGCAATAGCACAGACAAACCCTTCGGTTTCCCCAAAGAGGTCACCGAAACGTAGCCAGTTCACGGAGGCTAACAGGTCTACATCAGCTCCATATAGAGCCTTGTAGAACCTACCGTGAAGCTCCTTGCTCTGCCATACATCCCTGCGATCGTTAGTGCTAAGTACTACAGGCTTGCGCCAGTTCTCTTTAGCCAAACTGAGCGGGGTGAGTCCGATGTCTACAGCAACTACATCCCGATGCATACCCACGTCTGCCTGAAGAAAGTATTCTCTGAGGTTGCATACCTCGCGGTTATGAAGGGCCTTGGCATTCAGAAAGCCTCGGCCTCCACATTTCCGCGGGATATACAGTCTCATCACAGACGAACGTGGGTGATGCATACGGTATGCCGTCAAGAGTGTACGGACATTATTATTATTATTATTACAAATCTATTGTATCTGGCCCTAGTGGGAGTGTCTGACACAATAGATTTATGTGCGTATGTGTCGCTGTGACTCAATAGGTTAAAGGCAATTATTTGTCTTTGTGTTACAGGTGTTAAAATGATCTACTTTTTAATCATATACTTTTATTATTTGGACTGTAGTTTGTTTACAAAGATTATATTTAATTTGGCTCCCATACACCTGTTCTAATTCTGTATGTTGTCTGTGACATCACATCTAACCATGATTATAACAATGTTTCTAAAGTGTACTATGCACAGTAGCTGACTCTACTAGTGGGTATTGCTTTTACGAAAGTTTAAGCTAAGCATCTTAATTTATTTCAAATCGATTTCTAGGTCTTCTCATGGCTATGATGCAACAAAAAGATAAAGTGGAGAAGTTTAAAAGCACTCAACATCCAATGGATTCTCTACATGCAAAGTATTCCTCTGCTACTGGCCGTACAGTGGTCAAAGACACAGAATGGGGACACTTGCAGATTGATGCCATTTCTCTGTACCTTCTTGTACTGGCAGAGATGACTGCTTCTGGCCTACAGATTGTGTTCTCTCTTGATGAAGTAGCATTCATTCAAAATCTAGTATTCTACATAGAATCAGCTTATTGCACACCTGATTACGGTATTTGGGAACGAGGTGATAAGACAAACCATGGGCTACCTGAACTGAATGCCAGCTCTATTGGTATGGCTAAAGCAGCACTAGAAGCAATGAATGAATTGGACCTCTTTGGTGCCCGTGGTGGTCCGTCTAGTGTGATCCATGTTCTTGCTGATGAAGCACAGAAATGTCAGGCGGTGTTGCAGTCCATGCTTCCAAGAGAATCAAATAGTAAAGAGCTTGATTCCGGACTGCTATCTATAATAAGTTATCCAGCATTTGCAGTAGATGATCCAAACTTAATAGCCTTAACAAGAGACACAATTGTTACAAAATTACAGGGGAAGTACGGATGCAAAAGATTTCTACGAGATGGTCATAAAACACCTAGAGAGGATCCTAATAGGCTTTATTATGAACCTTGGGAACTGCGAATGTTTGAAAACATTGAATGTGAATGGCCATTATTCTTTTGCTACCTAATAATGGATTATTGTTTCCAAGGAGACAAAACAAATGTTACGGAATACATGTCGAAGCTAGAAAAGATAATGATAAGAAAGGATGGTGGAATGCCATTGGTCCCTGAGCTGTATTCAGTGCCAGGAGACAAGGCTGATTTAGAACTTCTTGATCCAGGGAGTCAAGAACGCATACCGCTTGGCCGTTGCCCATTTATATGGGCCCAGTCTTTGTATATTCTAGGGAAATTATTACAAGAGGTAAAATATGATTTAAATATATATTTTATGTGTGCTAGAGTATTATTTCGATTTTTATGAAATTAAGTGTTTTTTTTTAGAATGTTTGATAAATTAAATATTGGGTTTTAGTTGATAATTATTATATGCATAATATCAATTGAATTTCACCTCTCTGTAGCGCATCACTGTGCATAGTTAATACTGTTTCTTTTTGTTTTAAAGGGTTTCCTAGCAGTAGGTGAACTTGATCCTCTGAATAGAAGGTTGTGTTCTGAGAAGAAGCCAGATGTAGTTGTGCAGATCGTTATATTAGCTGAGAATAATGAAATCCGCGACAAATTGCTGGAGTATGATCTGCATGTCCAGACTATAAGTGATGTAGCCCCTATTGAAGTTCAACCAGCAAGAGTTTTGAGTCATTTGTACACATATTTAGGTGAGTAATCCTGAAGCATTTCTTTAAGCTATAAAATATTGCCCAACTACTTGGTATGCAATTCCTCCAGAGGCCTATGTCCAATAGTAGATGTCTTCAGCTGAGATAATGAATTCCTTGAGGTAGGTTGCTTGAAGGGGTAAGCATATCAATTTCCTAATTTATTAGGCACAATGAAAAATGCATTGTGATTATGTGAGTATGTTTCTACTTCGGGTCAAAGTGGTAGGCCAGGAGATTAAGGTAATTCCATAAATAAATATAATTCTACTATCAATACAATCTAAAATAAGAATAAGAGTTTCAGCTGTTTATTGAAAGTGGTACTAATGGAAACATACTTAGTGAGATAGTGAACAGAGTGATAAATGTATGTTTGTAGTTATACCTATTGATAATATGCTTACTGCAATTAGCTATAATTGTCTCCATTATTAGGATAAGAGGATTAGATAAAAAAAATATACTTATTTTTTTGCCCATATTCAACAATATATCCTATCCTAACTAAGACGCCGAACACATTGCTCCGGCGGTCTGCGTTCTGCGGTCGAGTTCCTCTTTGATAATGGTGCCAATTCTGTTGTCACAAAATTCTCTTATCTTAGCTAAAAATCTCTAAAATTTAGTTTAGTCCTGTCACTTTTAGCGATTTCAGAATACGAAATGTCGTTTGACAGGAGTAAACTAAATTTTAGAGATTTTTAGCTAAGATAAGAGAATTTTGTGACAACAGAATTGGCACCAATATATAGTTTCTCTTTGACCGCCGCGGTCTGACTGCTTTTGTGTATGTAGAAGTCTAAGACCGCTTACATAACAGTGAACGCGGAACGCAGAATCGGAGCTCTGACTGTTAGACCGCCCGCAATAGGGCCGGCGCGCGGCGCCTGATATTATAAATTATGCGAATGTGAGTTTGTTTGTTTGTTACGCTTTCACGCCTTAGCTATTCGACCGATCATCATTAAATTTTGCATAGGCGTTCTCAAGGGTACAAAATAGGACATAGCGTACGTTACATTATACGTTTTTTTTTTACGTGGGGGAATGCTATGATGCATATCCCTCCGCGGGGGCCGGGCGGAGGGATCATGTCGGACTCGCCGGGGTAAAAGAAAGATGGAATAATAGTAAAGTACCTCCCGGAATACCGACTAAACCCACCACGGTGTTCCTCGACAAAACCACTATCGACGGGGCCGCGCGAATCGCTTTCGCATGCGGTCGCGACCCCGCCGTGGTTACGGCCCGCCGTATGAAACGGCAGGCCACTACACAAAGAGACCTACCCAAAGGACTCACTGTCAAAAATTACCTACTGTCTCCCCCCTAGAGGAGAGACGGACTCGACACAGAGGCGCGCTTGGGAACACGCACGCCGCCTCTCGGACCTGGTGCTGAACGGATGGCGGGCAGGCCCACAAAGCCCGCCACCCCCAGGTTAAACCTCAGGGTGGCTGGAGGTAATCGCGCGCCCTACGGCGCCCGGCTCTGCGGTTGGGGAGAGGGTTTAAACGCTCCCTCTCCCGCGCCGCCGCCTCCTTAATGGAAATCACTTCCTCGCAGAAGGAGGCGACGGCGTTCCACGACCTCTTACTCCGGACCATAGACTGAACTACGGCCGGGAGCGAGAGGGCAACCGATCCGACTGCCGCGATCAAATCATCAACCTTTTTTTTTTTTTTTTTTACGTGGGGGAATGCTATGACGCATATCCCTCCGCGGGGGCGGGCGGAGGGATTATGTCGGACTCGCCGGGGTAAAAGAAAGATGTTAAAAGACAATGTACCTCCCGGAATACCGACTAAACCTACCACGGTGTTCCTCGACAAAACCACTATCGACGGGGCCGCGCGAATCGCTTTCGCATGCGGTCGCGACCCCGCCGAGGTTACGGCCCGCCGTATGAAACGGCAGGCCACTACGCAACAAGACCTACCCAAGATAGGCACTACACAATATAAAAGCCCTACTGTCTCCCCCTAAAGGGGAGACGGACACGACACAGAGGCGCGCGTGGGAACACGCACGCCGCCTCTCGGACCTGGTGCTGAACGGATGGCGGGCAGGCCCACAAAGCCCGCCACCCCCAGGTCAAACCTCAGGGTGGCTGGAGGTCATCGCGCGCCCTCCGGCGCCCGGCTCTGCGGTTGGGGAGAGGGTTCAAACGCTCCCTCTCCCGCTCCGCCGCCTCCTTGGTGGAGATTACTTCCTCGCAGAAGGAGGCGACGGCGCTCTACGACCTCTCACTCCGGACCATAGACTGAACTACGGCCGGGAGCGAGAGGGCAACCGATCCGACTGCCGCGATCAACTCACGGCGCTGCGATGCCCAGGCGGGGCAAACCGCCAAAGTGTGCAGCGCCGTGTCCTCTACAACGTCGCGGCAGTTGCCGCAGTGGTGACAACCGGGCGTCTCTTGACGGCGTATACGACACAGGAACTGGCCAAAACAACCGTGGCCAGTTAGAACCTGTGTCAGCCGGAAGGTGAGGGCGCCATGCCGCCTCTCCAGCCACTCCTCAAACACGGGTCTTACCGCCACAATCGTGGCGTGCCCGGCACTGGGGTGCACAAGTCGTTCCTTCCAATTCGCCACTAGGACCTGGCGGAGCTCGGACCTCGCCGCTTCGACTGCGGGAAAAACAGGTCCTTCGCCCCGAGCTAGCGCCTCCTGGCGCCAACGATAGAGCGACGCCAGGAGCGCCGCTTCCAGGTCCCATGGCATCGATCCGGCGAGGAGGCTCGCAGCCTCGAACGAGATCGTGCGGTATCCTCTAATCAACCTGACGGCCATGGCGCGCTGTGGTGCACGTAGCGCCGAAATGTTTCGGGCCGCCAGGTTGTCTCCCCAAACTGGGGCCCCGTATAGGGCCATGGACCGTACGACCCCTTCGTAGAGCCTCCGGCAGGAGGTGTTTGGCCCCCCGAGGTTGGGCAGCAGACGCACGAGCGCACCTGCAGCGCCCCGAAGAATGGGGGCCAAACGACGGAAATGGGCTGTAAAGTCCCATCGGCTGTCGAGCAGGAGACCCAAATACTTAAGGGTTGGCTCGACGCCGATGCGGACCCCTCCTACCATGATATGGGCCCCTGGAGGTGGCCGGTTCCGAGGGCCGTGAAAACATACAGCCTCGGATTTCGACAGGGCCACCTCGAGGCCCAACCGCCGGATGCGACCAACGACTTGTGCGACCCCAGCGGTCGCCAGTATGGCCGCCGCCCGGTGCGACTTACCCCTCGCCGTGACAAGCGTGTCGTCGGCGTAACAAATGACGCCGACGCCACGGAGGAGCGCACCTCGCAGCACCCAGTCGTAACCGATGTTCCACAGGAGCGGACCCAGAACCGATCCCTGTGGAACACCGCACGACATCTCTCGCCGACTCCAACCGTCGTGACCCGGGTAGACGACTACCCTCTCTGATAAGTATGCCCCGACTATGCGGCGGAGGTAGGTCGGCACTCGATGGAAAACGAGTGCCTCCCTAATGCAACTCCAGGGCAAGGTATTAAAGGCATTCGCGATGTCCAAAGACACCGCGAAGACGACCTCGCCCCGGGACACCGCATCCTCCGCCAGGCTCCTCATTTGCAGGACTGCATCGATTGTGGAGCGCCCGCGGCGGAAACCATACTGGTTGTCCGCCAGATCCGGACCCACTGAAGAAAGACGCTGGACGAGGCGCTCCGCGATAATAAACTCAAATAGTTTAGCCACCTCGTCCAGCAACACAATGGGCCGGTAGGCGGACGGACTGTCCGCCGGGCGCCCCTCCTTCCTGATCAGGACCAGTTTCCCCACCTTCCACTGGCGCGGAAACTGGCCCTGCTGCAAACACTCACAGAGGAGCCCCCTGAGTCGGGGCGCGAGCTCCTCGAGGACCAGGGCCAAGGCAAGACCTGGAATGCCGTCGGGCCCTGGGGCGGTGTTTTTCGAGCGAAGTCTCGACACCGCCGCTCGCAATTCTACCTGGGTCACTTCGGGAACCACGTCGTCGTCAAAGTCCGCGCTGGACGCCATGGAAGGCGGAACCATCGACGGAGGAGTGTGCTCCGCTCGTGAGGGAAACAGAGCGGCCACCACCTCCTCCACCAACTGTGGCCGGAGACTCTGGGACAAAGGGGGCGCCCAGGGGCGAAGCTTGCCCCTTACCATAAGGTATGGACGCCCCCAGGGATTACGGTCCAGAGTCCCCAGCAGCTCTTGGCGGGCCAGATCCTTGGCCCGCTTGATGGAGATCTTCAAAGATTTTTTGGCCGCTCTGTAGGCCTCGTATAGTTCCGCCTCCCTGGCGTCAAAATCGGGAGGGCGGCGACGCCTCCTACGAAGCCGGATGTACTGGCGTCTGGCCGCCACGCAGGAGTGGCGCAGGTCGGCTATTTCGTCCGACCACCAGTACACCCGGCGCCTAGCTGGAATATTTCGAGGAACTCTAGGCATCGCCGCATCACAGACTTGAGTAACGGCCTCCCGGAACCACTCGGCCTCCATCTCGATATTGTCAGGCCCGGCCGGTGCTGGCACCCAGGCCTGAACGATGGAGGCTTCCAGGAGGACCTCCCGATTCAGCTTCTTTAAAGCCCAACGCGGACCGCCCCCAATCGGGGCCCTTGAGGCTGGGGGGTCGGAGGTCTGGGCGGAGACGTCGAACCGTATATACCGATGGTCCGACAACGTCTCCACCTCCTCGACGACGCGCCAGCCTTGGACACGGCGTGCTAGTGCGGGGCTAGCGAAAGAAACATCGATGACGGATCCGCCCCGCTGACGCACGCACGTGTGCACTGACCCACGATTGAGGACTAGCAGGCCGTTTTCTACGGCCCACTCCTCGAGCAATTCACCCCTCGCGTCCGTGGCCGCGGAACCCCAAGCAGAGGATTTGGCATTGAGATCCCCGACGACGAGCACGGGCCGAGGGTGGCTTCGAGCGACGACGACGTTCAGTTCGAGGAGATACTCCTCGAAGTCGGCGAGAGGTCGGTTGGGTGAGAAGTAACCGCCCACCACAACCGCTTCTCCTACGAGTGCTGCGACGCAGCCCCGTCCTCGGACGATGTTCTCGAAGGACGGGGCGCCGGCGGCGGCCGGCGAAATTAACGCAACCGAGCCATCGAGGTCCCCTACCCAGTCAGCCCTGGGAGGGACGAAGTAGGGCTCGGCTACGATGGCGACATGAATTGACCACTGCGCCATGCTCTGGAGGAGAAGGTCCTGAGCCCTGGCGCAGTGGTTTATATTAGCCTGGAGGAGACGGAGGCGTGGAGGCATTACGTCTCCATACTAACCTCCGCCCCTCCAGCTGCGGGAGCGGCGACCTTCGACGTCGCCGACGAAGAGGCAGGCGGCCTTGGCGGTAACTTCTTCTGGGTGGCGGCGCACCCCTTGGCACCCGACCGGTGCTCCGCTGGTTTGCCCACCGCCGCACACAGAACACAGTGCGGCGTGGACCCACACGTTGCGGCCACGTGACCGGGCTGACCGCAACGGAAACAGCGGCCGCTGCAGTCAACCCGTGAGGGGCACGTGACACCCACGTGGCCGCTGGATAGGCAGCGGTAGCACCGGGCGATCCTGGGCTCCAGCGCTTTAATTTGCGCCGACACCCACCCCACCAAAAGACGCCGGCCATCGGCCAGTTTTTCTTGCCCTTCTGGCTGGCAGGAACGTCTGTGGCGGCCGCTGGAATAACTGCTGGTGGCCGCGGGGCCCTTACTTTGGCCGCGTAGGATGTCTGCGGCACAGGCATCGGGGGAGAAGGCGGGACAGGCTCTCTAAGTCTGTCCGCTGCCAGAGGAGGGCGCAACAGCCGGCCCTCCATGACGGAGAGTTTGGAGCGGAACTCTCCGAGCTCCCGTCGGACGAGAGCCACAAGGTCCGATTCCTTCTTGCTGGTGTTCTGGTCTTGCCGCTTCTCGATATCCTCCTGGCGTCGCTTGAGTTCTGCAACTTCCTGTGCCAATCGAGCGTTTTCGGCCAGCAGCTTCTGCATCTCCTCGTTGGCTGTTCGGCTGAAGACGACCTCTGTAACGTCCCGAATGGCCTCAATCGACTCTTTAAGGGTCTTTTGGCACGTGCCCTTCAGACCCTTCGATTTCCTGGAGACCAGACGGATCGCCTCAAGGGCGTCACTAAGCCGGGTCTTCAGCCGGGACACCGGCAGATCCTCGGCTTCTGGCTCCACCACCGGCTGCTTACGCCCCTCAGCGACTCGCCGGGCCGCCGCAGCAATGAGGGTGTCCTCCTCGGACGTGCGCTCCTCAACTTCAGCCTTCCTTAACGCGGCGGCAAGTTCGGCCTTTGCCTGGCCCAGACCCACGTACCTACCGTGGGTGGGCGGACGACCGCGTCCACGTCGGGCTGTCGTCACTTTCGCCGCCGACACCGCTTCCTCACTGGAGCCTTCCGACTCCTCCGAGAGCTGCGCAGACCGCGAGCGTTTGCGGGTAGCCTTCTCCGGAGTAGCCTCCGAAGTTAGCTCCACGACGTCACTGTCCTGCTCTGACTGCACAAACTCCTCCTCCGCTTCGGAACGCGCAGAACTGGGCGTGCGCGACCGACTACCTACTACCTTCGACTTCTTTTTTAAAATAGACTTGAATGATGTATCCATATTTAGACCCACGAGTATGGGAGAACTAAACGTCGACCCGGGCAGAGATCCCGATACCCGGGCAAGCCTAATACTTCAGGGGGACGGCAGGTACCCTGAAGGGGCCGCACTAGTGACTGAACTACCCATCAGCCATGCATCTCCTCGCCGTGCGGCAGCAACTTGAGATTCGGGGTGGTTTTTATAGAGGGCCACTCCCTCGCAGTCCGGGCGGTGAAGCCAAGACCCTCGCTCCCGTCAGCAGCCGCGAGACGTGATCCACGACACTGCACAATACGGGGTTACGATATGCGCCAGACGGTGACAACGGGGACAAAAGTCAGAAAAAGGGGGGGACAACAAGAACACAAAACGGGGCAAAAACAAAAGGGGACAAGAAACAAATTTGGACGCAGAACCAAAAAGGGGGAACAAAACCAAAACAGGGGACAAAACAAAAGGGGGGATAAAGAGGGGGAAAGAATCGTCAGAGTGACGAGAAGAGACCCCGTTGTCTGTTCAGCGGCAGGGTGAGTGCACGCTGAACCCGTCAAAGGGGCTCTCCTATGTCCACTCTAAAACAGAGCGGTACTGGGAGAGCCGGGCCCAGAATAGGGCCTCCGGCTTGGGGATGGGACTCGCGTCCATCCCCCCGCCTCCGGTGCCAAACGCGACAAATGGCACCGGTTGTCAGAATATTAGCCACCAGCAACAATGAAAAGAATTGTTGCTGGTGCCCAGGGTGCACCACGGGGAGGTTTTCTGACACGCACCCCATCATCACCTAACCTAACCTACATTAACACGAGCAAAGCCGCGGGCTAAATCTAGTCTCAAATATTCTAGCCACATTGTTATTTCCAAATTGTGTGTTATTTTAATATTTATACAACATATAACATATTTTTATAGGTAGAAATAAAAAGTTGGGCCTGTCTGGCAGGAAATCCCGGGATGTGGGCATCCTCAGTACCAGTAAACTGTACTCTTTAAATGATCGCATATTTGCATTTACGCCTCAGGTAAGTTCTATAAGTATAATTAGACATTCTATTTCTAACAAATAATTTATATTTGGATTTGTAGATGAATATTGTAGTACCTATAAACAGAATTAACCAGCAAAGTACCCAATCAAATAACTATAGTATTTGTAACTGAGTTTAGGTTCTCTTTATATTGTAGGTACTTAACTTTCTATGTATTTATCTGCGATTGTACAAGCATAATTATTCTATTTTCTGGTTAATTATGTTAAAGGTATTTCAATTCTACAATAGGGTACTTGACACCAATAAGTAATTATATTCTCGAAAAGTTTACAGCAATATAGAAACTATATAAAAAAGTAAAATGAAATATAATAGTATGTTTTTGTAAATGTGAACTTTATAGTAATTTCTACATTAATAAAAATCGAACTATAACATTTGTGTTATTACTTTGTACAATCACAAACTGATGATAATTAAAATGGTTATACAAATATTTTTTATTTAGGTTTCCATGTTAATTTATCATGTCAAATATATTTATTGTTATAATTATAATAAGAATAGTCCAGTACCCTATTATTTATTAATTATACTAAGCATGTAAAGTGATATTGAGTGGTGTATTGTTACATTTTGCTATTCTAATTTCTGTTTACTGAATATTTTCTTTAATTTGATAGTTTTCTGATATGACCCGTTTCTACATCGCTTCTGATTATGAGCTGATGGTCGATACACTCAAAGCCGAAATTAATTTCTTGAAGTCCTCTTGGCAAAATCTTCTTGGGCGACCGCTTGTTGTTTTGACTCTGAACCATTTAGGTATTATTTTATTACTTTTATTATATGGTAAAATTTGCTTGCTGGTTTTGCCCATCCATGTTTGAGATTTGTTTAGTCCTAGTTTGGTTGTTAGTGTATATTAATTACTGTGGTGTGATACGCTATGACTATGTTTACACCTTGAATGACGACGCGACGCGGACGTTCATCAAACACAATAGAAAATCTATTGAACATCACGCCAGTGTTGTTGCGATAGCGATAGTCTATCGATAGTATCATAATACTATCATGGCCTCGAAAATCAATCATACTATCGATAGTCCTATCGAAACTATCGACCCTTGGCGATACTATCGATGGTATTGATAGATAAAACTAATTTATCCTATTGCTAAAGATCAATAGTATCGATACTATTAGTACAAATACTATCGATGGTATCGATAGAATTTATACTATAGATAGAATGCGTTTCGATAGTATCGATACTCTTGATAACATCGCCTAATTTTCACTATCGATAGTATTGTAGCATTTCGATATTTTTGATAGAACTATTCGCGCTATCGGCTGTTTCCAAGGTCAATTATCGATAGCGAAACTATCGTTATTGCAACAACATTACATCACGCAACGATTTATGTATATTTGGCATTCAACGTGTTAAAGTTATTTACTTATAACACGCGCGTTGCTGTCAATTGTAGTACAGCATTGACAGCAACGAACGCGTTATAGGCATGTTACGTTTAACGTCGTCATAGTGAATCAGTTTCTTGGTTTGTTTTGTACAGGTGTAATAATTTGCCCTGCTATGCATTTTGTACATGTATAACACTCGATGGTTATGACAGTATATCGTTACTGTGCAGATATAATTGTCTGTAAATAGTTGATACAATTTAGTTCTCATTGTATCTAGACATTGTTCTGATTTATTTTCATAGAAAACATAGTTTAGAACATTTTATTTTTATTTTATCAAACATGTTCCCTGCTATCAGATTTAGTTCATCAAGGTTGATATATTCAAGCTAAGTATAAACTGCTACTTATAAATTATTTTTATAATGAATTCATAATTATCATCTTTACAAAAGCCCTGTCTTTATGATATTGTGAAAATGCTGACCAAATTGTGTCCATTTAAAGTTGATTTTCCCTTTTTATGCAAAACTTTGTTTTTTATTATTTAAACTACTAAATGTTAATGATCAACCTATGATTATATTGTCCATTATATTTTATATTTATCTAAAACAAGTACCTCTTCGATCCCTGATGAGCTGTCATATAAGTATGTATGACCACTTATAAATAAATAATCCCTATATTCCAACCCAGTAATATACACATATTATAGAGGAGAGTAGATAACATGTTCCCGTATAGTACCTACTACCTACCTAACATTGTGCATGGGTGTGGTGTGCCGTAGAACTTCGACTACGAAGAGTACTACATGTCCCGCGACCCGGCTCTGCTCGCGAGCACGTTCATGGCGAACGTGGCGTTCCTCGGCATGAGCTGGAAGCAAATGCTTGGTCGGCCGACACTCACGTTGCTCGCTACACAGTATTTGTTAGGTAAACCGTACAATTGTATAAATGTTGTGTCTGTCTCTATGGAAAAGGCTTTTCTCTTGTTGTATAAAATATACTCTGTCCACAAAAATTAAGCAGTTGTAGCTGTTGCTGTTATTTTGGTTGTGTTATTCTGCCCGCTAGGCAAAGAAAGGAGGTTTTTATGACTAGTACCAGACTATTTATTATATAATTTCGCGGCTAAGGCCCGAGATGATGAAGAGAGGCTTTAGATTGCCAATATCTGCAATCTTAATATATCCCACTTGATGACATTTTGTAATTTAACGACACTAAAAGTTTATAAATTTGGTAGTTCTATATTAGAGTTTGCGCAAAGGCTGATTGTGAGTTTTTAATTCCTGAGTAAAGTAAAAGCATAATTGCATATCCATTGGTATGACGTATTCGGTAGCCGCACGGAATGTAGAACTATAAGTTGCAGTGCACGGTCTTCTCTTATGTGACACTTTCTCTTTGTCTACTATGTTTTTAGCTTATACAGGGTGTGCGGTAATTAATGGATAACCTTGAAATGTCTTATAGTAGAACAGAAGGCCGCTCAGAAAAAGAGAGGAAAAAAATAAGGAAGAAAATATATATTAAAAAGTGCAATATCTCAGGTAGTAGTTAGGATAATTTTTTTTCACCTTTTTTTCTGAACGGCCTTCAGTTCCACTATAAGACATTTCCAGGTTATCCATTAATTACCGGATACCCTGTATAATAGAAGGTGAATCTTCTGCCGTCTACTAAGTGATCTGCCACTGAGAGTTTCTTATCAGAAAAACTCAATTAGAAAAACGAAAATAGAGTCAAGCTAAAATTTGTTACCGCACAGTCTTGTTCCTTCTCTTTACCTACGTCGCAAAGAATACAACGTTTTCCTTTCAATTTTAACAGAGTTCAAATCGACATATTTACTGAACGCAGTAAACAGATTGCTTGATTTTTGTGGATTTATTTTCTATATTAGGATGTAGGTACCTATCTACGATATAGGTGCATTGGTAAATGGTTATCCAATAATAAGTTATTTTCATTATCTTCTGCACGCTATGACACGATTTTTAAACGATTTCGCTTTAGGGAATAAGTCACATGTCGCTGAAGGTTTTACAAACATTGAGAGCACAGACACACAGTGCAGCTACAATTGCAATAATCATGCATACATGAGAATCTATAAAACCATAGCTTACACCGATTTGGTTCCTTGTGTATAGTGTACTCACTCCCTAGCTCGCTATGGCAATTCTGTCATTTGTAAAACTTTCCGCATGAGGCTACTTACTCCCTAACGCGAAATGGTCCAGCTTTATTTTATTTATTTTTTCTCTTGTTGTTTCTATATGTATGTATTTAGCATTATATGCTTACTATATTGTCACTGTTACGGCTAATGGTCATCGGTTATATATTGTAAGTCTGTTAAGGTAAGCGCATGTACATGGATAGCATCAAACAGATTGCATTGAGATGTATTGTGATTTAGGATCACGGGTAAGATAAGATTATTCTTTATTACGTACTAATAGGATTCGGTTTATAGTAATAAGTATGTATATGATAGTGTACACACAGCGACACATAAACCTAGACTGTTTGGACTTTGAACTATTGGAAGTTGAACGCTGCGAATCGTGTGAGAGAGTACGTTATATTTTTGTTATTTTGCCTCATTCACGCTGAACGAGCCGCGGGCGTCGCCGCACGCGCTAGTGCACCGTGATGGATCTACGCCACTATGCACTGTCCCTTTCCGACAATTCTCTATTTTGTATGTAGCGTAGTTATGCGTATATAGGGTGTCTAACTTGATGTGTAGCCGTGTGTACAAGTAGCGACGTTATGGCATAAACAACCTTTGAATGAACACTTTGATTTGTTTTTGAAAATCTAATAGGTATATCTAGAAAACAATAATTTTGTCGGAGCATTTGCAATTACAAGCAGCAATAGCCTAGTGAGAAAACGTTGGACTGCCACGCAGAGGTCTCGAGTTCGAACCCAAGGCGCGCATCTCTGATTTTTCGAAGTTATATGCGTATTAAATAGTTAATTATCGCTTGCTTTAACGGTGAAGGAAAACATCGTGAGGAAACCTGCATGTCTGAGAGTTCTCCATTGTTCTCAAAAATATGTGAAGTCTGCCAATCCGCACTGGGCCAGCGTGGTGGACTACGGCCTAAACCTTCTCACAGTGAGAAGAGGCCCGTGCCCATCAGTGCGACAGTTTAATACAGGGCTAATATTATTATATTATTATTTGCTCGCTAATCTCCACAATGATTGAACCACATTGGATGTGGTTTTTTGTGCTGTACCTACTGAGATGATGTTGGGCCAATATACGTAGTATTTAATTTATATTGGTTGATATATAAGAACGATATATCTATTTTAAAATTCGGAGATGAAACATGTTTGTAGCAGAGCTTTTGATAGTGTCTAGCCATTGTTTAATAATGGCAATTAAAATGTCATAATATTTTCTTCTGTTTACGCGAATGTTATTCATTGAAATTAAACTACTATATACGGATTTACAGCAGCCATGGTCACGGGGAGTCTCCCCGTGACCATGGCTGCTGAAAAGCAACCGAAACGTCGGGGAAAAGTGTAAACCAAAAATAAATAGATTTAATATTTTAAATAATTTTATTAGCTTATAAATTAGTAAAATAAAATCAATAGTAGTAGTAGTGTAATAATTTCAAAATTTTGTAATACAGTGATAAATAAACAACGCGATAAAATCCGTATATAGTAGTTTAATTTCAATTAAAATGTCATTATTTAATTTTGACAATATTTCACCCATTAGACAATGGTGCCAATTCTGTTGTCACAAAATTCTCTTATCTTAGCTAAAAATCTCTAAAATTTAGTTAAGTCCTGTCAAACGACATTTCGTATTCTGAAATCGCTACAAGTGACAGGACGAAATTAAATTTTAGAGATTTTTAGCTAAGATAAGAGAATTTTGTGACAACAGAATTGGCACCATTCTCATTCTATGTACCTAGGTATTTATTTGCTTGTATGACTAACTTTTCACATAATACTGAAATCCGTTTGATGCATCTTCTATAGCGCGTTGACACCCTTAGTTTCATGAATCAGTTTGCTCGGTTTTTATTGTGGTATGAAAATGTATGCGTATGGTTAAATTTATATATCAATACATAATGCAGCATGCTTTTGTATTCATATAGATACATCTATAAACTGTCTCAGCTTATCTGTTTGTGAAACCGAGAGTGTGAACGTAGGCTTATGCGGATCTGATTTGTGAATGCTTAAGGTCCTCTACATACGACAGATTTTTTAAGTACTTATCCATTGCATCTTGCGAAACTACGGTTTGGTTGTATTTCTTTGGGACTGTTTATGTTATGATATCATAAAAGACTGGCGTGTCTATGGTAGCTACCACTTGCCGTCATGAGGGACGCTAGTACTTCTGCCACCAGCAGCAATACAAAACCAAAAACAAATGATGCCACCAAGTACCTACCACCATATAAAACCCACGCCATAAACGCTACAAAAAGAACGTCGTGTGAATAGACTTAGCAAAATTTATAATATTATGATTATGGTTAATTCTAATTTTAAATTTATTATTAAGGATAACGCATAAGCCGACTATTAACAAAATCTTATCATATCATCCTTCACGCTTTCAAGCTATCTCTTGTCTGAATGCTCAATACCCTTTGTACCACCTATGATATTAATTATACGAATTACAGATCAAGGTAAAATCCCAATGGCAATGATAACGACGATGAAAAAGCTCAAGTCAGGTTATATAAACGGTACCAGAGTGACTCTTGGTAATCTTGGAGAGTTTTTGAGCACGTCTGCCATTACTAACCTGAGTTTCCTTGGAAGTCAAGAGGATGGATACCCTGACAGTAAGTAATAAAATATGTAATATATCAAAAATAGATGTTGATGTACAGCAAATCTCGTAGTAGGGACAAAATATACGATCAACGCATACTCGGACTCAAAAAATCATTACTCGTTCCTATGGAATGACAATGATGTAAATGCAAAAAAGTCCCAAAACTAACCTATAATAAGAAACGTTTGACTTTCAAGTATTTAGTAATATTGTCGACAAAGGGAACCTACGTCGTTGTGTTTAAAAAAATATATCAACAAAACAGTGAAAATGATTAAATTGTCTGTTTCCCCAAAAGCGATATGTTCACGCTTATGTCATTGACGTTTTAGAGGAGCGATTGATTTGTGAATCACAAACATAATTGTCCCGTTTGGGATTCTAAGCCTAATTCGGTATTCTTGCCCACTGCGCCATCCAGGTTCTTAAGTAGGTATAATAAATGAATTATGTACAGTATGCATGATATGAATGGGAAACCGTTTAAAACGGTCATACACTCTATTCCTCGACGAGCGCGTAAACATCTGTGATGGTCGTATTAGAGAGTCAGAATACCTCATACGTTCCAATACCTTGTAAATCAAATATCTTAACGTAGAATATTGCTATTGTTTTCTCTTTAAAATAACTAAAATTTGGTCACATCTGTTAAGACTAGATTGCCGATCACAATACGATTACGAATAACAAGGCTAGGGTGAAAATGGTGCCAAAATATTTTGTGCGCTTGCCAAAATAATTAATTAGGTAATAGATATATACATAGCCTCGTATCTATATTCTTTAAGGGGTAGTCAGGGGCGGATTAGGTACATATACATTTCGCCAGCTATGGTTTTAGACCGTACGTAGGTAATAGTGGGAGTGCCTATTGCCGTTTACCGGTCTTACAGTTCTTGACTTCGTGCTGCTACTCAAAATACTTGACAGAAAAGCTCAAAAACATTGGGAATTAAATCCGACCCCTAATGCAACATCAGTTTAGTATCTATTATTGCTGCGCCACATAGGCATAATTCATTTTTATCTCCTATAGCCTATTTTAATGTTAGAAAGAAGTAAAATGCTGTAAGTTTTTTTTACTCATTGCAATCATGTTACGGGAACAAAGAAAGCGTTTTGCCTTCTACATTATCATACAGTCAGCAATGTAAGTCGAGTTCAATAATACATAATACTACTTAGGATTTAATTCATAAAATGTTTGATAAATTGGTCAAATGTTCAGCTAACATAAGCTGAACATTGCTTTATCATACAGTCGCGTCGGCAATGTAAGTCGAGTTCTATAATAGTACTAGTAGTAGAGTACTAATGAGGATTTAATTCACACAAATTTATAAATGTTTAGTTACTTATGTTCGTGTCTGTATCAAATGGAACTTTTAACATGTTTTCCGGAGGAACTTCGATTAAAGTATTGATTAAAGAATAATTTTAAAAGTTAATGATCTTATTAATGTATTCAGAGCTGAATCCGGAGGTGCAGAGCTACCTGGAGGAGCACTTGCTGAAGTCGTTCAGCAACAAGCTGAGCTGCCTGTCGCGGCCGGCGGGAGCGCGCGCGCGCGGCCTGCGCCGCCGCATGTCTGTGCGCGGCGCCATCAAGAAGACGCGCTCCATCAACGTTGACTGTACGAAACACTATTTTTACTGTCTCTAATCGTCTACGTCGCTTTATTACAATGTGACTTCTCATTCTCTAATGGTCCCTTCTATCTCGCTGTGTCTTTGTTTCTTCTGTCACTTGCTACCTAGAGAAAAGGCGAAGGAATAGAAGAAAGAGAGAGTATTAAAGGAAGGAAGAGTTAACCATCTTTCATGCTTTCTTTTGCGTTTGTTATCCCCGGCCGCAAGAAGCCGGCTAAATTCAGCTGACACTGTATTCTTACTACAAATAATTTAATGTACAATTGTTTTATTACAAAATAAACTAAAATGGTTTAAATATAGTGAAACAAAATTTGAATGCTTTACAAAATAAAGGACAAATGTAAACATGTTAGAGAAAAACAGTGCTACCAAACTGTGGCGTAACAGACTTATAAGCTTAATATATACATAATGCTGTTTATCAGAAGGAATAGAACATACCCTTTCTAAAGCGAAATGTTTTCAGTAAATAGATACGCTGAAATAAAAATTATGCGGGATCAATATCTTTTTACTATAATCTACAATTCTAGATTCTCATATTATACGGATATAATTACGATGTTTCGTTAGGTACTGACATTAATTACTGTTACAGCTGAAACGTTGGGTATGGAAGGCGAGTCCACAATGCCAGGTCGATCGCTGGAACGCAAGCCGTCTTGGCTCGAAGTCGATCCTTTGCATGGACGCAGCCCGTCACCCGATGAAGCTAGAAAGAGAGCTATCACTAAGTAAGTACACAACTTACTGTTTTGATAAATTAAACCTTGTATGTCTATTAATTAAATATTGTCCTTCTCTTTATTACTGGATTTACTAACTGTCAGATTGTTTACTGACTATATGTCAATAAATGGTCGAAAACTTATTATTAAACTAATTTATAATCTTTAGAATTGAGATTTAAATTTGTTTTAACCATCGGTACTTCCTTCAGGTTGCTACAGTTTAAACGAAATCCCAGAATCAAATGAAATCTCATTCATGAAATGCTTTCTTTTTGATTATTTTAGAGGAACGTCGACTACAAATTTAGGCGTCCTGATGACGCCGACTATTGAAATAAACAAAGAAGCAACTCCGCCGAAAGAAGGGGGTAAGTATCCATCTTGCCAATTATTTTATACTGCGGTATGTCCTGTTATCATAAAATTTAACGCACATACATTTGCATCCTTATTGTCTAATACAGTACCTGGCTTTGGTATTAGTTATTCTCAAAATATTTTGTTTTGTACGACGACTTGTTATTAAGCTATAGAGCGGTCGACCATATTTGATTCGAGGCATGGACATCTTATTCTTTGTCATAGTAGAGCAAATATGTTTTTGGTTTTCTTTAATCTCTCGCTAATTTCTCCTCCCGCTTCTATTACCCAATCTCTCTTCCTTGCACATTCTCCTTCTCCCTCTCTCTCACTTCGTCCTTATTCTTTTTCTTGAACCGAAGCTTAGTTTGACTATCATGCATAGGTATATTTATTTTATTAATTGGGTTAATTCTATGTATTATTAATATAAGAAGTTAAGATTTTTGGTTTTTGTACATTACGTAAATCTTTAGAAGGAAATTATATAAGAAGATTTAACATCGATTGTGGTCCTCAATTTAGTCTTTTAGCTTTTGTACTTTGTATTATTAATTGTAATCTTTAAGTCTCATTTTTAACGCAACTGGAAACAGTTCAATTTGCCATTATTTATATTGCGATAGGTCACTGCGTTACTTAATGAGAATGTCCCTATATGTATACTGCACACGCGAGTTCATGTCCAATAAGATTATTTATTACCTATTAATACAATTAGGTAAATTAGTTCAATCGAATTTTAAAATGCGCACTAAAACTCGCAATTCATATCGCATATCCCATATTTTTTTAGCGTTATGTTATTTTATTTTCAAGCACATTATAGTGGTGTTATCGTGAAGCGCACGGAGAGTGCGCCTGCGCCGGTCTTCCAACCGCCAGCTAAGCGCCAATGTGGTACTGTTCTCATTTTGTAATCGTCCGCTTAGCATGCATGACTTAAGTTAATGATCACGGAATAGTGAGGACGAAATAAGTAGCAAACTGGTGTCATGTGCGTGCTGTAATTGTGTCTAAATGACGGATTTTAGTGACACAAAAATGTCTTTATGCCATTACAAGCGATTTGGACTTTATGTTGCTTGTATTTTTGTTTACACTTCTAACTAAGCTTAGTTCTTGTGTAAACACTAAGCAGGAGATGAACGTCGGTAATGTAGTGAATTGGGATAGAAAACGCGACTTCAAGAAGTCCAATGCCTAACTTACAGGGCTTCCATTGCTCGACCCTGATTAAGATGAATAGGCGATGTCCATTCATGTTCTTAACAAACATTATAGTTCGTAAGACATAACTTGGGTCCTGGGACAGTTATACTAAGAGCTGGGACGATGTTAATCACATTCGATTACAAATCATCGATTCATTTTATTATATTCATTGATGTTTGTATAATTAATGTACCATATTATAATAAAGTAGTTAAATACTACAAACTCATAGTACTTAATTTTTATTTCAATATATTGTTACGTATTTATAGACACACCAGTGCATTTACTTATGTATTTTAAATCCTAATACGCTAGCTATAATGCTTTAATTTTTGTCCACATTTCCAGCAGACTAAGGTTAACGTAATTGCCATCAGTTTGTGTTCTCATTATTCCGTAGTAATAATAAAAGCTAACAAACCTCGCTTCACCCCATTAACCACCTTCTCCAAGCCAATTCTAGGGCATGTCTTAAATAGTACATGAACTCGCGGCCGGTATACTCCTATACAACATGTAACAAAAAGGTGTGGTCATATGAAAGGGTCGGTAGATAACACTTTATACACCAAACATTTGCGATAGATATAGCGTATACAAATAATGTAAATAGTTGCGTATAAGGCGGTATTGGTTAACCATTTGCACAATGCATTCGTATGTTTTTATAACAGTACACATAAGATGATGATGGTGTGTTTGACTCTTCTAAGTTTGTGTACAACTGATACACATATTTTACAAAATCGTGTCTAAGGTTATTTGAAGATCTGCTTGCTGTCTGCGATGTAGGTATTATAGACAATCATTGGATAAATTACATTATCACGAAAGTCGACAATATGTGGTTGACTGTAAGACGTGCAAATTTTAATTATTGTCTTATTGACTGTAAGGAAAATAATGTATTTGGTAACAAATAACCTTGTGTTGTATTCTTACGTTTTGTAGAGCAATAACCCAATTCCTATATAAAGAGTAGTTTTTTCTTCGGATGGTTAATATTTGACACATATTCAGTGGGAAAATATGTCAAAATTGAACTTTCCGTAAGTAAAACGACTCGTTTCGTAATACAAGAACAGAGCCTTAATGTTTATCTATCAGTTACCACCTTAAAACATAACCACACGTTTTCGTTACACTATACTCAAAATCTGACATAAATAACTGCCTGACTTTTAATATCCTTCATGTTCCAGTACTAATAAACAAGAACATACCGATGCTCCGCAACCGTACCACGTCGGAATCGCAGAACTCTGTGTACGCGGAGCAGGAGACTGATGAGCTGATTGCGATGTTGCGGGAGACTGAGAGCTTGGATGAGCAGGGTGATATACTGCAGTACCTCGTGGATACCCATGGACTTGACTTTAATACAGGTAATGTTGTGTATGATCAGTAGGTCCAGGTAGGTCATGAAATTGTTTATCCGATGCGCCGCAACCGTACGACGTCGGAGTTGCAGAACTCTGTGTACGCGGAACAGGAGACTGATGAGCTGATCGCGATGTTGCGGGAGAATGAGGGCTTAGATGAGCAGGGCTATATACTGCAGTACCTCGTGGATATGCATGGGCTTGACTTTAATACAGGTAACTTTATACATAACCAGTAGATTCAGGTAGGTCATGAAATTGTTTATCCGATGCGCCGCAACCGTACGACGTCGGAGTCGTAGAACTCTGTATACGCGGAACAGGAGACTGATCGTGATGCTGCGGACGACTGAGAGCTTGGATGAACAGGGCGATATACTGCAGTACCTCGTTGATACACATGGGCTTGACTTTAATACAGGTAACGTTGTTATTAACCAGAAGTTTTTGTGGTAGACCGTGAAAATGCCTATCCGAAATATCGGGCCGAACGAATAAAACTGAATTTCTTCGGATTTCCTTCTTTAAATATGAGCGTAGCTTGGGTGTGGCTATAGGGAGACCGTTGGTTCATTCCCAACGCACCTCTGATTTTCCGAAGTTATGTGCCTATTCATATGTTAATTAGGTATTGCTTGCTGTAATGGTAAAGGAAAACATTCTGAGACCTGCATGTTTGAGAGTTCGCAATAATGTTCCCGAAAATATGTGAAATTAGCAGACTTCTGCTGACAGACCCGCACTGGGTCAGCATGGTGGACTACAGTCTCATACTTCTCACATTGAGAAGACGCCCGTGCACAATTGGGTAGTTTATATACAGAGGTTTCATTATTATATATTTTTATAACGTTATATTCCTCTGTCGGATTGCTACATGAAAGAGTTCAGAATAATTAAGAGGTAACGTACCGAAATTCAGTTTTTTTTTTATACATTATAGTGGCAAACAAGCATACGGCCCACCTGATGGTAAGTGGTCACCGTAGCCTATGGACGCCTGCAACACCAGAGGCATCACTTGCACGTTGCCGACCCTTTAGGAAAGGAAGAAGAGAAAAAGGAAGTGGGAAGGAGAAGGAGCGGGAAGCGGGAATGAGAGTGATAGGCCTCCGACACTCTCACTCACGAAACAGTATTCTGTGAGAGGGTAGTCCTTTCCCGGTCGAGCCGGCCCATTCATGCTGAAATCAGCGGAATTAATGCGATTCATGGCACGATTAGTTGACTCGGAACTTTTGCATTTACGTTTCATGGTAGGCCTGCAAGTCTTGATTAAGTGAGGAGACATTGGTATTATCGAATATAAATATCTATAGAAAGGCAGGTACTTTAATACTCGATACTTGGCATTTTATTCGATCTGAATATTGCATAATATCGCTGCCGAAGTATGTCGTGAAGTGTACCTGCAGCGAGTATGGGAGCCAGGCTCTAGAAAGAGGCAAAGGTTCTGCGCTCGCAATTATAATTAATTATTATTATATATTATATTAATAATATATTAATAAAAATAAAGTAATTTAATTTCAATGTATAACATTCGCGTAAACGTACGACAATATTATAAACATATTATTATTATTTTATTGTCCATTTACAGGCATGCAAGAAAACGGCAAAGCGGTCACCGTTAAAGATCTTCTGAAAGTTTTATACGAGAAGGCATGCACGCAGAAGCTGTGGGGCCTGGTCCGTCACACGGCTGGCATGCTCGGCAAGCGAGTAGAGGACCTCGCTAAGGCGGTCACCGACTTGCTTGTACGCCAGAAACAGATCACGGTGGGCATGCCACCTAATAACGAGTACACGATTACAGCGCCACTACCCGAGAATGAGTTACGACAGCTTATACATCAGGTTCGTGAATTAATATTAAATGTTACAAAATATCTATAGTCTATCCTTTCTAACTTGTCTTATTTGGTAAACAAACAACTCATAAAATCACTAGCTTTTGCCTGCGGCTTCGCTCGCGTTAATGTAGATTTGGTCAATAAATCCTATCCCTCGGGCACACTACTTTTATCTGTCTGTTTTGTACCTCTGACAACGTGTATGCAAAATTTCATAATGATCGGTTGAGTATTTGAGGCGTGAAAGCGTAATATGTTTACTAAATGAGACAAGTAAGAAAAATGGATTGTATAAGTACCTAATCGTATTTTTTTTGGAATCTCGCCATTTTATGTGTTTGGATACGTGTTCTAATTTTAAATATATATGCCAGTCGATACTGCAAATAAAGTGGTGCATGATTCTCTTCGTCTTTTATCGGTTGGAATACAAGGTTGGTTTGAAAGGGGTACCAAGCCGAAATGAGGTATATCCAAACATGATACCTTTCTAAAATAATTCCCACTCTATTAAAAAAATCCCGCGATGCGCAGGACTTTACAAATATTCAAACAAGGGATACAAAGAACATTCGCACAGATTATGGACTTGTTCATAATGGATGGATTTTTCAACAAACAGTTATTAGAAAATACAAGAAGAGCAATTGGTGTTTAAAAAATACTGTTTTAAAAAATCTATCGACACGGCAACAGGGTTGTCTGTCTGTCAACGTTCTCGTCCAGTACGAAACTGTTTAATCAATAATTTCTCTCAAGTACATTTCCCAACTGCTATGAGTTGTCCTTTTAAATGAGTTTAAAAATAGTATTATTATCACGGTAAGCAGTGACTGGTTGGTACCTTTTGTTGACCGGCGGCTGTCGCTTATTACCTAGACAAGTAACTTGTGCGTCAAAATGGTTAATAAGAAAATCTATAGTCGTCCCGCTTAATCTTAGTCCTATTCTAAAGAAGAATTGTAGCCAAGTAATACATTTAGTTGTGATGCTGCTATGAGCTACTAGAGCGCTTTATGCTGTCTTGGTATGCCATCAACATGGGTGCCTGTATTTGTACAGTTGGCATCGATGGCTTAGTGGTCAGTGTAACCGACTGCCACGCGCGAGTTCGATTCCCCCGCATAAGACAAACATTTGTGTGCATGAACATGGATGTTTGACTTGGTCTGGGTGTTTCTATGTAAAATATGCATGTATTTACAAAAAAAGTATATATCTATGTTTATCCATTGTCTAGTACCCATAGTACAAGCTCTGCTTAGTTTTGTGCTATATGGTGTTGTGGGAAGAAAAAAAAATACATAGTGTAATAATCTACAAATAGAAAAACAAACAAACTACAAATTACGATGACAGAAGTTTTAAACATATTATTATTATTTATTAATTATGAGTTCTTTGATACCATTACTGCTTAGTACTCTTTAGAGGACTGACCTTGCATTATTTTAATTAGTAAGATATAACCTATTTACCAGGTGTTAACGAGTTTTATTTTTCCTTGCATGATTTGTATCTTTGAGAGAAATGTCGGTTTCTTGTTAGGTAACCTCTTCAGTTAAGCTAATATGCTTGTGTTAGGAGTAGGTTATTTCAGAAGTGCAATGAAACCTAAAGATAGCAAGTCCGATGCCTTATCCAGTTGATTACCGCCACTTGAGTGAGCACACAACCCAACTAAAACCTGGTGGCTGTATTACAAATCCGTTTACAATAGTAAACGGACTTGTTTGCCTGTTTCGTTGCTCCCGTGATATAAATGTACGCTTTTTCTACGACCGATTTCAAATTCCCAATCAGCCTTAGTGTTTTGCCTTTTTTAATATTAGGTGATTAACTATATCTAATATACCCAACCAACGAGACTACATAATCGGTAGAACAGTATAAACCCTTCGTTCTTACGATTGTGAGTGAATATTTTAATGAAAGTGAATGAAGCTAGGCAGATTATCTCGAAGGGAAATAAAAACAAATCTCTCACTTGCTTCGGGATACAGGCGTAAGTCTATGTATGTTTAAACATATATAACTATAGATAATAGCTAGAAAGGGAGTGAGTGAGAATGAGTGAAGACTCAGAGAGATAACCCTCCACTTATCGCATGCGGTGTAAAAAGGAAAACGTTCTTAACACTTTAAATAACATAACTATAATTATAAAAGGCTCAATTATTTTTAAATATTTGTTGCATGCAGTCATTTCGGCATGAGAAACACGGGAATGAACAGAAAAAGGTAAATTAATATTAATATAAACATGTCTAACAACACATATTGGTGCCAATTCTGTTGTCACAAAATTCTCTTATCTTAGCTAAAAAATCTCTAAAACTTAGTTTAGACCTGTCAAACGACATTTCGTATTCTGAAACCGCTAAAAGTGACAGATCTAAACTTATTTTAGTGAAACAGGATTAAAATTGGTTTAGTTACTCAATTTAGTCCTTTCTGCATTCTGCTGTACGGCTTAAACGTCAAAAATGATCTAAAATTAGAAATGTCAAACTAATATTAGATGACATCTGAAAACATGATACGAAGTTTAGTTTTCCTAGAGATTTAGTAGTTAGGGCTTAAACAATGGAATTTTTATATATATGAAGAGCCGTAAAAGTTCTCTCAATTGTGCAATTAACCTTGGAGCCACCAAAAGCGAGGCCTGTAAGGCACACTTTTGAAAGGAAGGAATATCCCGACCAAACATATTTGTATCACCTGAAACGCCTGATTATGGATCACCAGAGGTGGTCTGGAAGCCTTTAAACTATATGTCAGACTCAGTTATGTATATATATATTATCACTTATTATTGAGCAAAGAGAACATGATCAGGTGGAGATTCACGGACGGAACTAATTTGGGTTTTTTGTTCCTGGATGCCGCAACACTTGAACGCAGAAGAAATTGACGAGTGCCTCCGACATTGGATAGTTCTTATTTAAAATTCTGTTATATAAAAAAATCTGGTTCTTAAACATTCTGTTTCAATCATTATAGCTATTAATTCTAATTAAATACATAAAATATAATATTTTATAAGGATTATCCCACAGCTTTTTTATTTCTTGCATTATCACACAATTCAATAAAACATTTAAGTCTTATAATTTGTATGATTACAACTCAATGTGCATAAAATTATATACACTGTAAATACTTGTATTTAATGTAAATGTATAGTGGCATGCCACTATACATTTTATTTACATTTCTTAGTATAATAGGTTTAAAGAACCTACTGTGTAATTCATTTTATGAGTTCTATTTCATTGCTGGCTAAAATAAATTTTGATATTAGGCTCAAACCGATGTTTCCAACAAGTTAAGCTTCTCAGGTACATACAACTAACAAATCAGCACAATAATAATATATTGAATGTAAGCTAAATATGAGTCAAACAAAAATTACTGAAACTAACATTTACCCTGCCCGTTGTAACAGTGTAAAAGATTAATAAATATATTAAATGTTAACCAATGAACTTGTTTTCTTTATGCAATATCTTTACTAAAATATTATAATTTGGTACATTTTCATAATTATTATAGACTACAGTGAAACATGCCATGACATTTCTATGAAACATTCTTTTAGAGTGAGGTATGGGTAGAAGAGAATAGAATAGGAATTCAAGTTTACTTTATTTCCTACTGCTACTTCCTTTATTAGTTTATATCATTCATCCTTCAGCACTAGGAAATTGATATTAATGAAAAAGGAAAGGTACTTGAAAAGTCTTTATTTAATAACTGCATCTTGTAAATTTACTAAAGCACAGGCTGTAGTAATAATTAAGTCCAGAACCCTTAATAATTTAAGTTAATAATCGAGTGCATCTTCTGATGTTGCCGTTGACACAGTAAACTTAATGGTGATAATTTAACATCTCTCATATTTACACCAATCTGAAATATTTTACTTCTGTAGTGTGTAACATGTACTTGAATAGCTTTATGTTCCTGATGTGGCACAGCCTGTACTGCTTTATCCTAAAATGTCCCTTCAGGAGGAGGCAACACACATGAAGGCTCGTTTTCTTCAATGAGTATATCTAAAAATAAAATAGTAAAGAATATTTAGATAGGTACTTCCCCAATATTAGCTAAATTAAAATCATTACATAGGTAGTAAGCGAAAGTAGGTATAATTAGTAGAATATACCTGTACCTTGATTGAACGAAGACGTTGAAGGGTCAACAGAATATATTTCTTCTAGAAGCGATAAGTTTTGTTGTTTCTTGAAGGCAGGTCTAGGTTCGGTTGGTGTGGCTTTGTGTTTTCTGTCCTGTTGACAATCAAACCTCGACGGTCCGCAATCACGTTTTAGGCGTATTCTTTTGACTGAAACCATTAATTTGTATTGCATATAGTTGTCCATGTCATTCTCCAACTGAAACAAAAATGATTTGACAACATAATTTTAAAGAAAATATATAAATATAACTAATACTTTATTACTGATGTTAGGTTTAGGTATATAAACTTAAATCATAGTGATCTTCACACATATATAGTTGGCTTTTAGTTGATAATGATTTAGGATCTCTCCTCGCCAGTTGTATCCATGTATTTCTTAATTTTATATCCTTTGGTAACTGGATCCACAGCTTTTCTGGCGTTTTAATACTAGTGTTTTTAGTTTTTACACTCCAGCACAATACACCAACGATAATTGGTGTATACATTGGACATCATAACAAAATAATAAAATTAATCTATTTTCCATACAAAATCTACGTGTTTACTGCTTCAGCGACGTCACACAAACAAACGTCAAGTGCACAGAGTACTTTTTATATAGGGGAATAGAGATCTAACTTCATGATTTTTTAAGGCATAGTGCACCAGCGACATCTATGTTTCTCGGATGGAAACTTTATCATAGTGTATATATGCATAGATAAACTTCAATATAGGTATCACCTATCCTCCCTTCTATACTTATTTTTATTTTCATTTATTTTAGTTATTTAGGATATATGGACTGGTAGACTTCATAAGCAGTTTAACTTTATTAAATACATACATGAATTGCAAAATGAAACAAAAATCATAAAATACAATATATTTTATTTACGTGGTCTTTTCAAATGCTTTTTATAATAACATTTGGCCATTATTATTATTATTATTTACAAACTCGGCGATATTTGTAAATGTTCTCATTAGTCAACGCCAAAATATCCCCACCAATATTAAACAGCCATGACTTGAAACGATCCAAATCCTTTCCAGGGTTTGGAAAAAGATGCAGAACACTGCCAGAAGCTAAAAAGAAAAACAAAAATATGTAATCAGTTTTCCTGGCATAACATGGGTTAATAACATTATCACATGTTTATTAAGATAAACCTTGGCGGAAAATCGATAAAAATTACGTTAATATCCATTCATAACAAACAAAAAATGCAAGACCTCTTAAGTTGGCTTCGCACAATTGCTAAGAGTGGCGTTATGTTTAAAACCGCAGACCAAAGCATGTAAATAGGTGTCTTAAAGCATACCTGAGCTCCCGGAACACCCAGGCACACAGCATTTCTTTTCAGAAGACATGATTATGCACTTGTTACCGCGAACAAGTACACAATTCACTGGAGTCTCTATCTCAAATCAGTCACTAAACAAGCTATCACTGGCGTAGTTACAATACTAGTTCGGAGGAGCAGGGGCTCGACTCAACAAACATAGCATTTAGCAACACAAGGATAATCTTGAATTAGCACAAAATACAGAAAACAACGAATCGCACCGTACGGTAAACGAACGAAATTTTTCTGCAATGTCAGTGACAACGAGTAACGACTCAACATTTGAAACTCAATAATACCAGAACAGAAAAAAGGAAAATTACTACCTGCACCTAAAAATCACAAATAATCTTAAATTTCTTATAAATGACAAAAATAATATCCGTGAAATTTATTTTTTATACATTTTAAACATAATTATATCATTAACAATATCTAATCATCAAATTTTTTATGTATTTTACTGCACTCATAGTAAATAAAACCTACTATCGTAGTAGTTATGAAAATATGGGTAAACATTGTCTGTTGTATAACCCCACTAAATAATATTGTCACTTAAAGAACAAAACAATAAAGAGATTGAGTATTCTTTTTAATTTGTCTATATAATATTAATAGCGACATCTGTATCCTTCTGATGGCAACTTTTGGATTAAAGTACTTGACCTTGAGTTGATAGTGCAGCAGGTTTTTAGTTAGAAGATTGTAGGCCCTGGTCAAGTGGGAACAGCGTTTTCGTGCGTTCATAAAAATATTGGTTAAAAGTATTTATTTTAAAGCTTTTAACTACATACTTATTAAAATAAATTGAAATTATTAACGACTTATTTGAGGATAAGGTACTCTTAAAAAGTAATACAAAATTAATGCAAATAGCCTAATGGATAACAAAATTAATTAAAAAACGATTTGATAGGCTGCCAGGTAAGTACATTCTCTTAGTTGTGCAGTATTTACTCAACTAAAAAACGACTTAAATATAATTTTACTTACCGTTTATTCCTTAAGAAGTGTTCATAAACAATTACAGGCATTTAACAAAAATAAAAAATATTATTTTATGAGGGATTTTTCATACACGCACTCATATTCATTCTTTATATTTATGTAGTTTAAATACGGGTAACACCGCCTCAATTCAATTTAGGGTTGTCAAACTCGAATTAGGTGCTGTCTAAAAGACATCTAAATTTAGTTCGATGGAACAGCAGAATGCCATAAACGAAATCTCTTAACTAAAATTAGAGAATTTTTAGCTAAGAGAAAATTACAACAGAATTGGCACCATTGTCTTTGCCATATTTTATTTTACTTTTATGTATTTGCCGTTGTATCTTCTCTATTATCATTTTTCACTATGTGTATGTTAAAATGGGGATAAAACCAAATTTATACATATTTTCTATTAACCTAATTGATTAATAATCTTTACATTTATCTAGAACTATACTTGTATGTTATGTAAAGCAATTTTTTTATTAATAATACTTTTGCGGGATAGATTTTTCGCATAATTGTTATTTAGTTAATAAGAAAAGTAAGTAAGTAAATGGTGTCTAAAGTCTTTCCTTAGCATCTTATTTTGATGAACGCATGTGTAGTCTTATAACACACTAAAGCCTTTTTTAGTAAAATCAAACCGGACACTATGCCGCGTCTTGCAACATAATCATTTTAATTTTTTTTGGACTTGGTGTGTACTATCTGTCAATGCATAGAAATAGTTTGGGAAAATTATGAATAGAGTCTGGGTAGTAGGTAAGCTCGACCAAGGAATAGGTGAAGTAGCAGTATTCGTGCTATTGCGTTTCGTTCGGTGAGCGAGGGCGCCAGAGTCATCATTAATAAAAAATAATTCTAATGTGATATATAAACGTTTTTGGACTTTGAATATTGATTAATCAATTCAACGAAGTTGTAAAGTATTACTATTAAATATATTGTTGGTATCAATGGTTGGTGTTCATCTTTCATATAGACATATGTGGGCATACATATATTCTGTATGTGTAGGCTTATGGCGACGACGAGAGTACGGCCATGTTGACGCAAGAGCTGCTGGTCTACCTGGCGATGTTTATCCGCACGGAGCCGCAGCTGTTCCTTGAGATGTTACGTTTGCGCGTCGGATTGATTATACAGGTATTCTATACAATATATTAACCTAATATAATATATAATAATATCAGCCCTGTATTAAACTGTCGCATTGCTGGGCACGGAACCTCTTTTCAGAGTGAGAAGGGAAAGTATTTACTTTTTTTTGGCAACTAACGCTGGCCCTAGCTTTTGATCTGTATCTGCTCATCCACCAATATATACGAGAGAGCGACATAAAAAAAAACAAGTAATTTAGTTTTGTGGAAAACGGATAAAACTGATCTTCGATCGAACGATTCGAACCTTCGAATTAAAAAAATAACTGGCTGTGCCTGACCACATACATGTTAACATGTATTATTTTCTACTTTAATGTCTACCATTATATGTGTATTTGTTATTGTGGCGCATAGGATGTTTATTCATGTTTTGATTTTTGGAAAAGTTACATACAATCTTAAATCTCATCACACTAATCGATACTTCACCACACTAAACTTGCTTGTAATATGAATTTGTTTTATAGCAGTCGCTACCAGACTATTTTAAGAAGTCTATGTCATTGACCTACAAGTATATACTTTGTTTTTATATAGGTAATGGCAACCGAACTTTCACGAACGCTGTCCTGCGACGGTGAAGAGGCATCCGAACATTTGCTAAACTTGTCTCCCTTCGAGATGAAGAACTTGCTGCATCACATTCTCAGCGGAAAAGAGTTTGCTATTAACAGTGGTAAGTGCACTCATCTGGTTTCTTATCTTTATATCAAATCGAAATACGAGGGACTTTTCACTTGTAGTGCTATTCTGTAAAAGTTTTCATCTCGGTTATTTCACTTCGACAGTAACTGTTAATAGATATTATTACAAAATAAATCAAGATAATTAGTAAATTTTTACTGCAGAATAAAGAGTGAGTTTGGTAGTGAGATTTTGCAGAATAACACAGTTGGTCTAGATTACATTACCATAATAATATATTATAAGTATAAAATGCTAAACTAAAAAGGCGGTAAACGAGTAAAATCTCATTGGCTAATAGCATAATAATACCATACGGAATGTATGTACATTGTGATCGTTTTTATAATCTACTTCCAACCTACAGCAGTAAGTAAAATAACGTCGGCCTCGGTGGCGTAGTGGTTAGTGTAACCGACTGCCACGCCTAAGGTCGCGGGTTCGATTCCCGCACAAGTCAAACATTTGTGTGCATGAACATGGATGTTTGTCTTGGTCTGGGTGTTTCTATGTATAATATGTATGTATTTACAAAAAAAAAATGTATATATGTATGTTTATCCATTGTCTAGTACCCATAGTACAAGCTCTGCTTAGTTTGGGCTAGATGGTGTTGCGTGTATGTGGTAGAATATTATTATTATTATTATTAAATACGATTCGTCTTACGGTGTTCGCACAGGCAGTACCAGTTACCTGTTTTCTAAAGGGTCGGTAACGCGTATAAATATTCCAAGTGTGCC
Organism: Catocala nupta; assembly: GCA_963675205.1. Classification (NCBI taxonomy): domain Eukaryota; kingdom Metazoa; phylum Arthropoda; class Insecta; order Lepidoptera; family Erebidae; genus Catocala; species Catocala nupta. Next base: position 20,276,580 of record OY776081.1, read on the forward strand.
GAATTCTTGTTTGCCACCTTAATTGTACACAACTTGTAGCATTAGGTGACGTCATATCCGGAACGTTTACTTGATATTAAAGACTGCTTCAAAAAAATACAAGGTAATACGGAATTGATATTTAATCGATATTGTGAATTTAATCATTCTCAGCAAGAACACCCCACTTGAATTAATAATTTGTAGTAAACGATCACAAATATAGACACATCATTCTGTTATAAGATTTATAAAAAAAATTGGAACAAATATCGATATTTCTGCGTATAATTATCCTACCCATAATCAGAAACATCAGTATTTTGTACTAAATATATATTTATGTTTTATTTGTCATGATCGTAAGTAGTGGGTATTCATTCTCACAAATTATGTTGTAAGCTTCTTAGTATATAATCTTAAAATGTACATGTTTCCTTTGCAGCGAACTCAAACTCCCTGTTTGTTATAATAAAAGGCAAAGTCAGTAAAAATAAAGGCGAGTGGTTCTGTGGAAGCATATTTTTTGCTTTTGTTCGTTGACTGCACTTGACTGCACCCCTACCATTTCTGTAGTACGAAATGCATTATGTACCTCAGAAGTCTGTAGAAAAATATACCTTATTTGTATTAGAGTCAAATCTAATTTTCAATACGTGAAAATTATGAGATGCAAATGATTTCGTAGTACGATAACTGTGTGCTCGTCCCTTTGCAAAATTAACTATTGTATAAAGTTGAGATGACAGTATGACATGAAATGTTACAATTTACCATTAGATAAGCCCTCACATAACATTTACATAAAACCAACTTAAATTTTCGATTACCCATTTATCAACTATGTTATAAAATATATGTAGCATTTGTTTGTTTTTGTCAATAAAACAACTTTCAAATTGTACCGGTCTCTGAACAATAGAAAATCTAACGTGCAAAAAGATAAGGTGCTAATATATTGAAATAATTTCATCAACCTTAACGAAAGACATCGCTTGTATCTATGTATGGATATTATACATAACGTATATTAACGCGATCGTCCATAATGTTCACCTTATTAATGCTTGCCGTGATCACAAGCTCGATAGTTCGGCGAAGTGGTGATGGCGAACCAGTCAGCTTGTGACCACGGCCAGTGTAAGCTAGCTGGTTGAAGCGTCAAGCATTAATAAGGAAACTATTATGCATGGTCGCGTTAATACAATTAATGTATTAGGTATATATTAAATCACGCAAGGCAAAAGTTAAAAAAAATTGCTATTCAGTCGTAGAATAAGACAGAAATGAGATCACAGGATAATGACACACTTGCAGTTATCCACGTGAGCTCTATCACTCTTTTTCTCGCGTGCCATGTCGTACAGTTATCGCCATATTACATAATGTGTTTAATTCCATAATCTGGGATCATATACATACATACATATTACCTTTGCGTAGGGAGTTATGTATATATCCAGTAAAATTTTTACTCGTCGATAACACAAAATGTATTTTCTGAGACTTTTGTAAATGTAAACATAACATATTTTTTGTAAATAAAATTATATGTCCCATCCATAACTTTAATAGGATATTTGACTTAGTTTTATTACATACACAGTGAGCGGTGGCTTAAATATCTGTGACTGTAGCCTTTTAAAGAAATAACTACAAGTCAAAGATAAAATAACACGTCATCATAAAAAACGAAGCCGACCTAGACACCCTACGGCGTGAAAAATGACCATTAATGCAAAAGGTATACAATAAGACTACTACTTATCCTGTTACTACAATCGGTTTTGATTATTTACCACGTTTTTGTAATCCTATAATTCTAATCTCATACAACCGCAAAAAAAATCTGACAATACTAAATACAGAAATACTATACACTACACATACCACAGAACACTACCATACACATCACACCAACTACTCACACTATATTATACGTATTCTACAAAATACAGCCTCACTATTTCAAATGAACCTCGGCCCAACTATAGCAGCATCGAATTATTCTTTTACTTTAAAATGATGAATATTAACGAAATATCTAATGAGCTGGATAACATCTCAGTTGCTGACATATACTCATGTAAACCGGAACAATGTCAGTTTTTTACAGGACAACACGATAACAACTTACTCATCATTCACATCAATATCAGGAGCATTAAAAGGAACTTAGACCAATTTGTTACAATGTTAACTTCGACAAAACTTAGTTTCGATTTTATAATCCTTACAGAATGCTGGCTTCAGACTTCGGGTAATATTCCTGTTTTAGACAATTATACCTCTCACACCACTAAAAATAATCCTATAAAAAATGATGGTGTCGTAATCTATGCCAGAACAACATTGAATTGTTCCATCCAGGAACCTGATATCGCCGATGCCAACTGCCTAGTTTGCTGCCATAATAATTTAGCCATAATTGGAATATATCGCTCCCCATCATACTCAAACCCCACAAATTTTTTCTCCAGTATAAGTACCATCGTTACATCTCTCAATTCATATGATAACTTAATGCTCATCGGGGATCTCAACATTGATATTAAGACAGGCCATAGAGATCGCCACGCTAATGACTATCTAAACCTGACAGCCACGCTCGGGTTACTACCCGCCCACACTCTGCCAACGAGAATTAATAATTGTCTGGATCATGTCATGATGAGATCGAAGGTTTCAGCTAGTGTTATCATAATAGACACACATATTACGGACCATCTACCTATTGCAATATCCTTAGCCTTAAATAAAAATACCACACGTCCACCTAAACACAACACAATAAGATTTGATTACATAGCCGTTAAAAACGAATTAGACAATTACGACTTTAGCGCTGTTCTCAATTTATCTGATCCTAACCTGGCAACAAATCTATTTATTGTCGGCATACAGTCAGTCATTACGAGACACACCAAAACTACTCGCACCTCTAATCGCAAAACTATTCGTAAACCTTGGATGACGGCTGGATTAGTACGATGCCTTCGCAACCGTGACAAAATGCATCGTCAGGCTAAACTGTCACCTAATAATGACATTCTAAAAACCACTTACAAGCGGTACCGTAACTTTTGCAATGCATTGCTAAAAAGACTAAAAAGGGCCTATCATAAAGCTGAACTGTTAAGCGCTAAAAACAATCCGAAGGCCACATGGCATGTAATCAAGTCAATCACAAACAACAACCAACCTAGACAGTCTCCTAATGCTTTACTCAAATCTTCCACCGACCCAGTCTCTTCACTAAATGATGTCAATAGATATTTTTCTAGTATTGGAATGACTCTAGCGTCCAAATTTAACCAATCTACCGAGGCCACAAGTCCTGTCTCTCATTTATCTCCAAGTAACTCACTGGGTATATCCTTAGTACATGCAGATAATGTGCAAGCGATAATATCAAAGCTACGAAGTGATTGTGCTACCGGATGGGACAACATCCCAAACAAGGTACTAAAATTATCTTCCAACACCCTGGCCCCTATAATTGCTCATATATGTAATTGTGCTATCAGTTCGGGAATCTTTCCAAAAGCTTTTAAACGCGCGATAGTCCATCCGATTTACAAGAGTGGAATTAAAGATAATGTTTCCAACTACCGTCCAGTCTCAGTATTGAGTGCGTTATCTAAAATCTTGGAACATATTTTAAACACCAACCTGACAATGTTTTTAAGTAAAAATAAACTAATAGCAAATAATCAATTCGGATTCCGCTCAGGAATTTCCACCGAGGATGCCGTATCAGACTTTGTAAACACCCTGGTCGATAAATTAGACAATCGTTTGAAATGCTACGGTTTATTCCTAGATCTAACCAAGGCATTCGACACTGTCTCGATTTCTAGACTGCTTAACAAGATGGAGCGTATGGGCATACGTGGTGTGGCTCTGGACATATACAGAGACTACCTCAGTGGACGTAGCCAGTGTGTCAAGGTTAATTCGACCATTAGTGACGTGGAAAACATCAACTACGGTTTACCACAAGGAAGTGTTTTAGCTCCCACGCTATTTCAAATATATATAAACGATCTCTGTCAATTACCTCTGAACAATTGCAATATCTTCACATATGCCGATGACACAGCCCTATTAATATATGAAAAAGACTGGACGAGGGCCAAATACTCAACCGAACTTTCCATGCGAGTGGTGATGAACTGGTTATCTTCTAATCTACTCACACTTAACTTGTCAAAAACCAAAATTATTCAGTTCACACCAACAAACTTCGTCAAACCACCTCTAGAGTCTAAATCTATTATAGCCCATGTTTGTCAGGATCGCTCACAGTGTCACTGTCTCCCTCTGGCTATGGTCCCAAATATTAAATATTTGGGTGTTCTTATTGATGAGAGACTGGACTGGCGGGAGCACACAAATAATCTATGTTCCCGTATCCGGAAACTTATCTACGTATTTAAGGAGCTTAGGTACTCAACCGACTTGGAAACAGCATCACTGGTGTATCGCTCCCTATGTGAGTCAATTATCACATACTGCATTCCGGTATGGGGAGGGACCCTAAAAACAGTGATGCTTGGAGTGGAACGAGCTCAACGTGCAGTTCTCAAAATTATGTATTTCCGAAAACGAGCCTACCCCACCGCCCAGCTATACTCCGAGGCACAAGTTTTGACAGTGAGGCAACTATATATTCTCCACACCATCTTACGTCGACACTCCACACTACCGCTAGATCCAAACATTACTAGCCGAAGAACTGGCTATCCCGTATGTGCAACAAAAATATGCCACACCGCTCTCGCACGTAGGCACTTTTCATATCTGAGCACTCAAATTTACAACAAAATTAATAAAAATATCTCAATTTACAAACTCACGCGGCACATGGTCAAATGTAAAGTCAAAGAATGGCTGCTATCTTTAAAATATGACGAAACCGAACAAATTATAACCACAATCACATAAAAATCCTTTGCACCACTAATTACAAGATTACCTACTTACTTACTACTAGCTCGCACATTGATTCGCTTATTCATTAAACCACACTCCTTTCACTTACACCACACAACAACTATTCATCGATATACACACACACTCAAACACTCATTAAACCACACATCTTTCACTTACACCACACTAACCATTCATCGATACACACATACAAACACTTCCACACACACTTACAGACGGTCATTAGAAACAATTTTGCATTCCTTTTATTTTATATACCTTCTTTTTTCTGTTAACTCATTTAAGCCATAAAATAACATAATAGTAACTTTATTACATAAGATTAATGTAACTTTTAATTATGGAAAAGGGCACTGGCTCTTGTAACACAGGTTTGTCACCTAGCACAAGAGTCAGAGACTTCACATAGATTGTAAAAATATTATGTTCAATAAAGATTATTATTATTATTATTATTATAAAATGTCTTCAAACATTACGAACTGACAATCGTTTAAATTTTGATCATTGACAATGACATGTCATGAAAAAATCAGACTTATGACGTAACAACAAATAGGCACAGAAGCCAGCTCCATAACAGGGAGAAAAAGCTGCAGTATTTTTTTATTTGTACCTGACCAAATCGGCTGAGCGAGCCGTGTATAAATGTAAATTGTGGTACACACAGCGACACATCCACCTAGACTGCTTGGACTTTGCACTATTAGAAGTTGAACGCTGCGAATCGTGGGAGAGAGTGCGTTATATTTTTGTTACGCTATATCCTTACCATTACATCAAATCATTTCTTTGCTGATCAGGGGTATACAGTGGTGTTAACATGACAATCAATCGTTCTCCTTGATCTACCTTACTGGCATGCAAATGGTACATATGTTTTATTTAATTCGTTAAAATTGTGCTAAGTTGATTTAAATAAGTACATGCATCAAATAAAATAAGTATAGACATTCTTAACAATTATATAAGTAGTAGAAATTAAAACAAGTAGTTCAAATGAAAAAAATATCAAATAATAAAAGATCAGTACACAAACAATATTATCAAGCATTTTAGAATATAAGTAAAATAATTAAATTCAGTCCATCAGGGCCATGTCAATACAGAAATAAGAATTGTAATAGGTACGTCAATCATGTGTAAAATAATAAAAATGTCAATCAAGAATAAAATAATTAAAAAAAAAACATCGTCTCCGCTATGCATTGTCCCTTTCCGACAATTCTCTATTTTGTTTGTAGCGTAGTTATGCGTATATAGCGTGTCTAACTTGATGTGTAGCCGTGTGTACAATAATGCCAAATTTATTGACAATAGTTATACTGACACAAATCTTTTGCTTGAAAGGGAATTAGAATGTACTCCAATCAATAATAAAATCTCCTTTAATAATATTAATATATTCCATTTGGTCAGTTTGTTATATAGTTTTTCAAGTTATTAAAATGTACATAGCTCACCAACATTTTTATTAGTATCAAAAATACTTATCCTTTTGATGCCCAATGGGCATTGTCCAATAAAGTTAATCCATTTGCCTAGTGGAGCTGTCTTTTAACTACAAAGAACTATTAGAAACTATTTGCAACGTTTATATATTTTATATTTGATGTTGAGATCAAAAACATAATCACTGTACGCACATGCTGTAAACGTATAAAAGCATAACATAATATATAACAGCATCATTATGGATAAAATTCTAATGACAGTCACAGTCCATAATCTGGTTTACTTTTTCTGTTCACCTTCGTTCGTGTAATTTTTCTAATGATGACAGCATACCTTCAGGTAACATAAAGTCGATCATATGGTCAAAAACATTAGGATAAAAAAAATTGTTATGTTAATTAAATATAAATTACAATAGTATTACACGAAATGATTTTTCAATTAGTTATTACTGAAAAATGGACAATGCCCTTTACGAAAACCCTAATTCGTGTGTGTTTATATGAAATTCATAAATACACGTACAAGTCAAATATTTCTAGATAACATGGTACATTTATTTGCAGTTGGCCGCGGTAACTTCTCAATCGTGAGCAACAAGTCGAACAGATACGGGAAAAAATCACAGATAGTTCTAGAAGGACAATCCCTACAAGGCAATATTGACGACAGTGAGTATGTACTTCGTTTTATCGTACTATGGTCAGCTTCTATCAAGCGGTGAGTGGTCTATGCGCTCTTTAATATGCTTGTCAACTCTAACATGATCTTTCGTACAAGCTTTGGGCTTTTTATTCCTGTTTTTATCATTATTCTAGCCTTCTAATCTTTAGAGTAAAGCCTGACTGGAGAAGTGCTTTTTATCCTACAGAAGACTAGCCAAACAACGTTTTGCTCTTTTCTTGCGGTTAATAGAGGCCACATTTCTAGGCACTTAAAGAGATGCTGTGCTATAAGTAGGTCTTATAATTGTATGTTATATGTGATGACTATGATTAGCTATTGTCCTTTGCACTGTTAGCATTTTATGGTCTAAATGGAAGAAAACACAGCAACTTCTTCAGATAGTGTCAGCTTTCGCTTACCATCAGTTGGACCGTAAGCTTGCTTGATAGCTTAGCAGTATGAAGAATACAAATTACTAACTGGTGTACTTGTACACGTTTTGATCGTTAAAACGTATAGGTACCTATTCCTTAATAATATATAAATGTGTAAAAATTTAAATATTGTTGGCAGTTTTCTATGTAAATTGATGTGTGTCAACGATATAATTATAGTATTTTCATTAATAACTCTGTATTCGCAGCACCAGCTATAGAGCCGGACCGCCAAGGGCAATGGCTGCGCAGACGTCGACTGGACGGGGCTCTGAATCGCGTGCCCCGCGACTTCTATCCTCGTGTTTGGGGTGTTTTAGAAAAGGTATTTAATATCTATCACCTATAAACAATATAAGTATTTTTAATAAACCTCTACTAAGTATATTCATATTTACGCCACATAGATATACACTGTCTATACGTACCGTAAGTAGATAGATTAGTCTCTCAAATAGATGCTGCAATCCACCCACTTGTACGTATACTAGTCACTATCAAATTTACCTTATCCAGATTGTTAGACTGCCATTAGAAGGACAAAGTTGTACGGAAACATTTTTTTAGGAGTGATTATTTGTAATGAAATAGCCCTTTACCACCAAATTTACTGTAAAACCCATCGCATCAAATAAATCTTCATAATTAACTCAAATTTAAAAAATATTATGACTATCCAAGCTCACTGGCCTCAAGACGAGAAAGTAGCAGGAATGAAGCTTAAAGTATCTTTCATATTTTTTAACGTATTCTTTCCATTTCAGTGCCAAGGCCTGGTGATCCAGGGTAAAGTCCTGCAGCCCAATTTGACCCAAGAAATGACGTCTGGTGAGCTCAAGTTCGCTCTCGCTGTGGAGACAGTGCTGAATTCAATACCGCAGCCGGAGTACCGGCAGCTTGTAGTCGAAGCGCTCATGGTGTTGACTCTGGTGGTCGAATACAAGGCTGTGGCGCATTTGGGCGGGACCATCGAAGTCGAGAGCCTTGTTCATAAGGCTAATCAAATATTCTTGGAGGATCAGGTTAGTTATTTAGTGTTTTGACTTGTTTTATTTAAAATAGTAATTACATAAAATAGTCATTATGAATAATATTCACTTATTAATTGCTATCCGTGTAGATTACGGATTATAAAAGAAATTTGCAATAATATATGTTGGAGGTCGATCGTGTCACTCGTTATCAGAGTGGTCAAACATTGGGAATAATACCCAAAACACTTCAAGCAATCGTCCGTATAATTGATTTATTAAAGAGATATCACAATAACTTAATGATTATTCTGATAGAAACGTATGGAAAACGCGGTGTGTTCGATGCCACGTGGTGTCGTGAACGCGACTGTTCGCTCCGCCGACACAATTCAGAATGCTCCTTATTCACACAACTCGAACGCCCAACTGTAAACTGCCAAACATGTGACAGCCGACGCCCGCCCCACCACAGACTCGACACATAGATGGCGCTGTAGTGCTGACGCTGCGACATATACAGGTTGTCCGGTAATTAATGGACATCCTGGAAATGTCTGTTAAAACTGAAAGGAAAACGTTGTATTCTTTGCGACGTAGGTAAAGAGAAGGAACAAGACTGTGCGGTAACAAATTTTAGCTCGACTCTATTTCGTTTTTCTAATTGAGTTTTTCTAATAAGAAACTCTCAGTGGCAGATCACTTAGTAGACGGCAGAAGATTCACCGTCTATTATACAGGGTATCCGGTAATTAATGGATAACCTGAAAATGTCTTATAGTGGAACTGAAGGCCGTTCAGAAAAAAATATGAAAAAAAAATCTATCCTAACTACTACCTCAGATATGTGTATTTTTTAAAATTACCATGTATAACTTTCTTGTATACTACGACCATAAATGAATGAAATCCATGGGTTTTCGTTGTTTTATTATTAAACACTAATTATGCTAATTGATAGACTGTCAAAAGTATGCTATGCTAATATAGCCTGCACTTTTTAATATATATTTTTTAATTCTTTATTATAATTTTTTTCTTTTTTCTGAACGGCCTTCAGTTCTACTATCAGACATTTCAAGGTTATCCATTAATTACCGGACAACCTGTATATAAAAAAAAACCAAGACACCCAAAATAAAATCAAATTATTTTAATTGGGGCTATGTGATCACTCTGATCACGGTTTTGATTGCCTACACTTATTTTGACAGTAGACGTATGTAAAAGATTTCTGTCATTGCTTGATGTCCAATGTTTAATTACAAACGTGTTACATCACTTAACAACTCGACGCCATATTGTCGGCGCATGCGTTTTAATAGCTTAAATAAACAGTGTATTCTGTAATTACTTTTTAAAAGAAATAATTCTTATATACTTACATTATTTGTAGGGTTAATAGACATCATTAAACATCATCTAATATAGATGGATTCTAGGAATTAGTCAAATATCCTATTGAGCATTGTCACGGCACTAATGTTATTATGTTTTATAAATGCAAGAAAGTCTGGCGGAGTATGCCATATAAATTCTCGTATATACATTACATATATGCAGATTCGATCAGATCGGAGGCGTTCTGGATAAAGGCCAGGTTAAGCCTTAAACCGACGAACGTATTTGAGGAATGTGATGAAAGTAAATTAAGCCACAGAAGTGTCAGGAACGTAGTAAATGGAAATCCGTAGTCTCTGCCTACACCTTTGGGAAACAAGCGTGAATTTATATATGTGTGTATGTATATGCAGATTTAATAAACAATAGCCCGCGTGCTGCCATAAGCACGTGTCGCGCGGTAGCAGATGTCACGCGGCGTTACATCTGGTACTGCGCGTCGCAGACATAGCGCATCAGCTGTCGCGGGACATTGGGAGTAGACATACTGAAATGTCGCATCGACTTAACACAGCCTAATGAACGTTGTCCGTTCAGATAACGTAAGAAGACCTCCCGATGATTCGTGCGGTGTGTTGTCTCTTAAAGGACAAGACTCTACAGTGTTACGAAACGCTGGCTCAAAAACCTTTCTAGTTGTGCGACATGTTCATATTTGTGACATGATACTTTTTAGAGTTCTAAAAAACTCTTGTACACATAGCGACGCATCAACCTGGACTTTTGGACTTTGAACTATTTGAAGTTCAACGCTGCGAATCGTGCGAGAGTGCGTTATATTTTTGTTACGCTCTATCCTTATCATTACATCGACACCACTATGCACTGTCCCTTTCCCGCAATTCTCTATTTTGTATGTAGCGCAGTTATGCATATATAGGTGTGTAACTTGATGTGTAGCCGTGTGTACAACAGCTTTGTCCGTCTGTCTGTTATACAACTTTCAACTCGAGAACCGTAAGAGCTAGAGACTCGCGGTCAACGCCATTCGACTCAGCATAGTCGATATACCCCCGAAATGACTTTGTCACGTGACCTTTGCATATCACTTGAACCATTTTTTCGAATCGTAAGATTTACGAAAATTCATTGGCGTCTCTCACTCGTTTGTCGTGCAGATGCGGTGTAACGGGGACGCCACCCTGTGCTGCGCTAAGGAGGGCGGCGGCGGCGGCGGCGGCGGCGGCGGCGCGCTGGTGTGCGGCGGCGCGGCGGGCGTGTGCCAGCACCTGTACGACAGCGCGCCCAGCGGCAGCTACGGCACCATGACGCACCTGGCGCGCGCCGTGGCCGCGCTGCTCGCCAACGCGCTGCCCGTCGACTCGCCCATCGAGTGTACCATCACTTAGATGATCTTAATCCTTTGACCGCCACGTCATAAAAGCAAAAGCGCGCTCTCGGCGTTAAACTAAGATTTAATCCTTTAATTTGTCATGTAGTCGCGACAGTGGCGTGCCGAATACATTTTGCTTTGACATGTACGCATGACTGTAGCGGTCAAAAGGTTAAATGTTCCCTGTATACTATTCAAATTTAGAACACAACTAACTATTGTTCTATTTCTGTTCCAAAATCGAATTGTTTATATAATTGCTAGTTGGTTGCGTAACATTTTGCACTTACACTTGTGGCCAATCGTGACATACCAGTTTAAATTGTATCTAACTGCTATTGAATCGTTCTATTTATAAATTCAAAGACAGCTAACAAACAGCGATATGGTCGACCTATTAACATCGATTCAGATCTTTGACGGCCCGAACTCGGGCCGCGATACATACCAAATGATCGTGCCCGAAGCGGTCCATTTAGAATTCTATTGAAACAGCGAACATTTTGTCATGTCGCTGTATTTATTACACTAATAAAACAAATTTGTACATAACACGATATCAAAGTCCAATGACCTTTATGGGCAGCCGACGTCACGCCGCGTGACAACGCTACGATATTTAGAAGTTATAGCGCGCTCCAAGGCGCGCTCGCATTGAAAGTACGAATATTAAAATGTGTCACCAAGATATCACAACCCGTGACCTTCAACCTTCAAGTTTTGCGTCATTTTGCCTCTATGAAGACTAGCCATTATATAATACCTAAACATGGTTGCCAATGTGTATGTATATAATACTTCTTCCATATTTGACATAGGTACTAGATACTTTCAAATCATTAAATTTCCTCCATTATTAGAAAGCCATAGGTATTTTGACTTACAAGTTTACGGTATTTACTAACTAAAGCAATTCGTTTCTGGAACATAGAAAGTCGGTATCCTACCAAAGCGGAGAAGGTGGCAAGGAAAATGGAGAAATACGTGATTATAGTCGCCGTGTATTATTTGTCGATATCTGGTGCTCACACCACACCACTCCCCTCTCATTACTGCTGCGTTCGCCCCATAAGCAGACGATACATCTTTATAAAGCTTGAACTTAGTATACTAAAACGCAGCTGATAATTCCAGTATTCTACAGATTATTAACATCGCTCCTTTCTGCCCATTACCGCTTTGGATATTGGCTTCTCAATCAGAACTTAAAACCTGCAATTGCCCGCAGACAGTAGGCACAAATTTCTCCTACTAAAATGATTAGGTGCTCTAGTAGCCTTATACATATAATAGTAATGTAGCATCAAGACTAAACGTTGCAGTGTCGTAGCAGTGTAGCCAATTATAGTGTTGTAATTATAGCTTACTTTTTGATTGGATAGCCTACCAGAGATACATAGATTTCTGACATAGTATCTACTATGAATCTTTCGATAAATTTCAATCTCATCTCGCAAGCAATCGAAAGGTGCGGTATTATATTGGCCATTAGAGCACAAGGCTGCTAATACTACGCGCGAAAACGGACGCACTTTTATTTCAACACGTGTGTATTTCGATTTCTAATCAAGTCGGCAGAATGCAGTAATAAACATTTACTGGCATGCGACTGTGTGTGTGTCTGTTTATGAGCGTTGTATTGTCCCCGCTAGCTGTCATACAGTTTTCAATATCTTATCAGAGATTTGCTAATGGCTAGGGCCTTGTTCATTAACCGTTACAGCTATGAGTGATAAGCGATTCAACAAACTCACATTTATGCAATTGTTCTGATGTGATTGAAGGTACACACATTAGAATTTATGTATTTTCGTTTTATTTTTGTATTTATCTCTAAAGGTCTTCAAGTTTCTTTTGGGTAAGATCAAAAAATGTTATTGAAACTTTGTTGAATTGTTACACCAAAAACTCAAAATGCCCAGAAAACAATTCATAGGTACATATGTTTTAAAGTGAAAGACATAAAAATCTATTTTTGTCGTATTTAGAGGTCGTCATAATTCTACGTATCAAATAACATTTTGTTAAAAGTCGCCACTTACGGAATATACTAACTTATGTTTAATGAACTGGGTCCTAATGATTTAATAGCATACAATAAATTTTACTGTGACCGCCAATCATTTTCGACAATAATTGTATACATTCATGTGAATACATATCGATAATTGAGATTTTTGCATTGCGGTCTGCTACGATACGCTGCGCCGTAAACACCGACAGTAGACATTGTTTCTCTATTAACAGACATAAAAAATATATATTTTCATAGATATATTGTAATTATATATTATTTGTCGTGGCTTCTTGCCAATTTGTAATATTTCTTTGCTATCTCAAATAGCATTATTATAACAGCCTAATAGCGACAGTGATTCTATATTTAAACTTAATTATTTTTTTGATTGTAACTGTTTAATTTGATTTTAGAATAGTATTTCGTCACAAAATTACATTGTGGTCATTGTTAGTAAAAAATTTTGCTGTTGTCATTTACAACAAATTTATCGACACAGAAAACCTTAATTATGAGATGTTTATTTTTAGATAATAAAAATATATGAATTGCCAATAATTAGAATTTAATTTATAATGTACTTACCTTTGAATATGGACTAAGAATCTATTATACCTAATTTAGAAATAACTGACCAAATGAGTGGTGTGTGCTGAAGTGAAGTGTCAATGGATTACATCTCCAAGTTTTATCCTCAAGATAAAATGAAATTTGTGTGAATTGTAATTCCAAACTTAGTTTTAATGTTTAATGCGTAAAGTAATGGATAGACTAAAGACCCACTTATAAAAGGCATGTTTCTCAAAGTGATTCTCATGCTGTCTTTGTTTTTTTTTATAAATACTATAGGTATTGGCCCTGCTTCAAGAAAATTGCTTCATGTAAATATGCCTTACACCAGCCAGCATACAAGATAGAATACTTGCAAAAATGAAACCATTTAAGATTGGTAACACCTATATTTATTTAAACTAAAATAAACACTATTTCCGGCAAAAACACATCTACAAGTATGTTACATTTTTAGACAACTATTGAATTATTCATGTTCACTAAGCCTCGTCTTTCTTGCCAAATGGATTCATCTTGGACAGCCATGATGTAGTTGATCTGAAAAGTTAATTTATTCAAAGTATAGTCCAGCTGGACAGGGTAGCATGTCAGAAATCTCGCAATTATGTTTATTCTATTACGTTTTTTGATGATATATCATTGCAAATTATCGTATATTGTGACATAATATATGACACTCATGATTATGAACATTTACCAAGCTGAAACGTTTGTGACACCAAAAGTTATATTTGTTGCCAACCTTTGACCGCTATGTCAAAAAAGCAAAAGCGTGCTCTTTGCGCCAAGCTACGATTACATTATTTAATTTGTCATGTAGTTGTGACAGTGACGTGCTGGACATATTTTGCTTTGTCATGTATACATCATGACTGTGGCGGTTAAAAGGTTAAAGCCTGTCAGCTTAAGGGGGAAATAGGTGTAGAGGCTTCATAAATAATCATAAATCGCTTGTAAAACTATTCAAAAATATACTCTTAAAATTTGAAGTTAAAATTGCAATTCGTTAAAAAGTTACAAGCGATTAAGTGAGTGCCTCTCGGTACAGGTTCCGAGCGCGTGACTTGTAAATAGAGAATACAATCCCGGGATCCCGACCGTTTTCTGGCTCCGAAAAACCCGGGACTGACTAATCTCAGGATTTTCGGGATTGCCACAAACAGGTCTAATTTGCATTCCGTAGTCCGTTGCGACTTGACAATAAACTTGCCTAGATTATATTAATAGTATTTATTACTTATCGACACAAACAATCCTGAAATACGCGGTACGATACGTACTACACAGGTACAGCCCTAATAATATGTTTGTCGTAGAACTTAGAAGGGCCTTCCCCAACGGGCCTACAGGGGAATCACCCGATCACCACATATCATAATATTGTTACGGGGTATTTCCCGTCGGGGATTCCCTGTACGATAGTATAAATACGCCAATCAAATTTTATTTTTCATTTATTATTCTGCCAGTGACGAGGTTTTACGTTGGTTACGTCATTTGAAATTTAAAAGTCAATTATCTAAAATTAAGTATTTTAAATGGCGGGCGACTTTATTACACATAAAAAAGACAGTGATACGACGTCAGTGTGGAGTTATTTTTTAGTTGCGAAGGACGGGCATAGTGCTACATGTAAGCGATGCCCAGCTATTCTCAAGACTTTGGGTGGATCGACTAAGGGATTACATAAACATTTGTAATCAAAACATAACGTCAAGATTATATCAGCTTCAACAAGTCAAGATTCTGAAAATCTGAACACAGCACCGCCGCCAGCCAAGCGAAAGTTAGATGATTATTTTACTAAAACTGCCGACGATAGCCTGGATGAGGTTTTGGCAAGAATGATTGCATTAGTAGAATTTCCATTCAGTGTATTCATAACTTCAGATGATTTGAGAAAATTGCTCTTAGCAAAATACACGGATTTACCAAAGTCAGCCGTCACCATTCGAAAACGTGTTATGAATTACAGTAAAAAAATCAGAAAGCAAGTAACTGCAGAATTGAAACATTTGAAAAGTGCGGGTGAAAGATTTAATCTTTCTTTCGACGAGTGGACTTCTACGTCCAATAAACTATACATGGCTGTCAACGTTAATTCATATAAAAAATGTTGGAACTTAGGACTTGTTCCTATTTATGGAAGTATGACAGCTGAAAATTGTCGTCGTATATTGAAAGAGCGTCTAAGTAAATTTGTTATTTCCCTGGAAACTGACATCGTGGCTATTGTAACCGATGGACCGAATGTTATTAGACTTTTTACAATACAGACTATCTGACCCTAACCCTGATAAAGGTGGGTCGGCTTGTTTGCACTGAACAAGAACTGTGTCTCGCACATAGTGTCAATTTGGCCGTCTGTGATGTCCTTTATGAAAAACATAATTATTTGCAAGATTTACTAGATTATTGCTCTAACTCAGATGATACTATAAATGAACCAGCTGTGGCTGTTGATTATATGGACGACAGCGATGATGATGACCATTTAGAAGACTTCAGACGCCGATGGACGAATGAATGCATAATAGGCACAGCGACTGTCCAGAATCAGGTTTAATCTTAATGTCACAAAATGATCTTGCGCGAGAAGTGCGAGAACACATACCAGATTTAACACAACATTAATGAGCTGAAAAAGAAAATCCGCAAAGTTGTAGTGTATTTCAAAAGATCACTATTGAAAAATAAAACAGTACTTCAAAAACATTTGAAAATTGAACATGGAAAAGAGCTGTCACTTTTTTTGGACAGTAAAACCAGGTGGAATAGTCTTTTAACAATGCTGGAGCGATTTTATTGTTTAAAAACCTGCATTCAAAAAGCTCTTATAGATCTAAATCATCCAATTCGTTTAGAAAATGTTGATTTTGAAATGGTAAATAAAATTGTTGATGTGCTGACCCCAATTTATGCACAACTGAAACCGCTTTGAAATTTCTTATAAAACAACTGTCTAGCAAAAACTCAGCACTTGCCAAAAAAATTAAATATTCTTAGTGGAACGTATAAAGCAACGACGAAGTGATGATTTAACTGGTGTATTGAATTATTTACAAAATCCACGAAAAGTTGATGAAAATCAGTTATTATTGGATTTGGAATGGCATGACCTATCTCCAGTTCCTACCATAGGCTCTAGTTAGGAAGCAAATAAAGAGTATTGTTAAATACTAATAGCCGAGATGACACGGAAGAAGAAGAAAGGTCAGGATCACAAACAGATGATGAGCTAAAGCCAGAAATCTCTCAACCTCAATTGACATTACAGGAAAAGTTACGGCTGGAAATTAATAAGAGTATGAAATCCTCAGATCCTGAAGTACAAGTACAAAATGAATCGGGGTTGGCAAATAGTATTAGACGTGAAATGGGCCTGTTCGAAAATGGAGGAGTTCGTGGATATCACTTAGAAATAGTATATAAATATCTATTGGCTATTCCTCCAACTAGCGTAGAACCTGAGCGAGCGTTTTCAGCTGCTACTTATGTTGGCAATAAACTACGAAACAGGCTTGGAAGTCAAACATTGGATGCTTTGATATTTCTGCGATTGTATTTTCGAAATACTAAAAAGCTTTTTTGTGTTGTCTTTTTGATTTCTTGCAAAAGTAATATTTTTTGTATTGTTTATTTTCTTTTCTTACTATATTGTGATTTGTGTTGTGCAACAATATTAAAAACATTTTTAAGAAATTACTCTACTTTTTTCGTTTGGGCCCAATTAGAAACTACAATGTGGTTATAACACTATGTCATAGTCTAATCCTGGGATAGCCCCAGGATTAGACTACGGAACGATACGGGGTTTTTGATGCGTAATGCCGGGATTGAAAAACATGTTCGGGATTGTATTCTCTACTTGTAAAGCGGAGCGGTCGAGTAGTTATTCATATACTATTAGGCATTTATTTAAAAGGGAAAGGGAACATGGGCAGATGTACTTTTATTCTTTTGTGTGGAAATTTCTAGAAGCATTAGTGTCCTTGTACCAAAGCATCAAATAAAATTAGTTGAAAAGAAGAAGGATTGCAATATGGTGCTGGAATCGCTGATTAACCGGTAAGTTGTTTGAATTAGTTCATTACTGCTGTAAATTAAGTTATCCTGCCACTTTTTTTTAAACGCGTTTTCTCGAAGTTCGTACGAAACTGAGTAATCTCTAGTTTAAAATTATTAACCAATCATTTTGAAATTTTATACATAGTTTCTATATATGTATAAATACGCTTCATTTCAACCTGAATCCTAAGCGATATCCTTGTTTTCTTTTTATAACAAAAAATTTAAGAATAAGGTAAAATCATGCTTTATGTTTACACCCTTCTAAAAAATGCAATTTTTTTTTTATAATGAGAATCACATAGAATATACATATCTAAAATAAATAACTTTTCTTTTCCTATTCATTTCAGATGGAAATTGCGGCCTCCAAAAAATACGCAAACTGCTCAGTCGGATGGCAACCTACAATGCGCGACAGCTGATATCTCCGCTACATTTTGAGGAAAATCTTCAAAATTTTTAGAATTTTTCTCTAATATACAGTGTTAGTCTTCATAAATTACACATGAAAATTAGTGAAACTAGACATCATTTTATCGGTAGGAAAAATAATAAAAAAATCTGATAAAAATATTTGATGAGACATTAGCACAATGTCTCGTCAGGGAAGCTTATACTATAATTTATGAAGAGCTGATGTCTCAAACTGTTAAAATTAACCAAATTTAATTTTAGTCTGTTATTTTTCTGTCGTAAACCAATAATACAACTCTGATTTATTCAATATGGGATGGGTATTGGGCATCTAAACAACAAATGTCACTGCAGTAAAATCAGAAGTTTAGGTATTCAACCTTTCAGTTTAAATAGCTAAAATGATGAAGCAGTGTGATTAATGTGTGTAAAAGTGACAAAATGTGTGATTAGTAAATACCATTTTTAATAGCTAGGTCAACATAAAAGTTACTTCATCACTATTTGGTAATTGTAGTTTCCAAAAATACGATTTAACCTTTTACAGGTAAGGATCTAAGATTAAGATTAACTTACGATATATCATCAGGTGAGCTTTTCATTTCCTCAATGCCAGCAGCCTTCAATTTTTCTACTAGATTTTTTCTGTATACATTTTTCAAAGGAACCAGTCTCTTGGCTGCCTCTTTCTGCTTAGCTAATTTGCATAGAGCTTCATACCAAGTTAAACCATACCATTCTACTTCTTCTGGAGTATACTATAAATTAAAATAGCACTTGTTACATACCATGTAAAATGTAAGATACTGTATAAGGTTTTATGTACATAGTTTAATTACATGGTCTTCTCTACCTTATATTCCATCATATTATAATAACTTCGATGTATTTACAAAATTGTTGTAATTATTGTACACACAATTAACCATAAGTGCATTTTATTAAGTATTTAATTAAAATCAAATTTTGATTAGGTTAATTAATTTGATGAATGCTGTTGTCCTTTTTGTGTGCAATCAAGGCATTATGTGTATGATGCATCTTCAACAAGTTTAGGCTCACAAATCTGTAGAATATTGGTAATAGGAACACCATAGGTACCAATGCAATGCCTACCAATCCCTCTCCAAACAAAGAAGTTAATATCCTGCCAATGTTAGGAGCAAAGATAGCAGTACCCTCCCCGCTAGTACTCTGCCTTCTTACGGAATATTTCTCCGTTTGAGCAAATTATGAGGTTGCAGAGGATATGCCATACATCCTCAATGTGCTCTGAATGAAGTCGCTGAAGTCGCAAATGTTTAATAATATTAACAGGTAGATGTCTATTAATATTATTAAACAGTTGGTTCACAATTTGAGCAATCAATTGTCTGCTTAGCACCTATTGAGCCAGCCAGGCACAATAAGTTTTTAATTATGTCTGGTTTTCTAAGACATGACAGACTGATGAATTGAAAGGCCAAGTGATTGATGAATTGTTTCAATCAAGTGTTTGACATATACTATTATCCTACTTAATTATAAATGTGTATATTTGGGCAGATGTTTGGATATTTATTACTCAATCACAAGTACATTACCCAGAGAGGTAACAAGATGAAATAAACTTACCGATGTTAAATAGGTTTTATATTCCTCATATACTTCTCTCTGCTTTTTAGCATCATATGCATACCTAGGGCACCCATTCATCAATTCTATTAGTATTTGCTTCTTTAACTTCAATGCTAACATGGATACTAAATCACATGCAGGTGTCTTCAACAAGTAGTGGTCAAAACCATAGTGGTCATTAATCAAACTAATAGTCCGATCTGTCACTGTTACAGACAGATGAGTGTTCAAAACTTCAGATTTCACAACTGTTCTCTTTAATACTGGCACCCAATAATGAGCGACACGTCGACGTCGCGGGTCTCGTTTTTGAAAGCCTAAAAA
The DNA here is from genome assembly GCA_963675205.1 of Catocala nupta. NCBI lineage: Eukaryota > Metazoa > Arthropoda > Insecta > Lepidoptera > Erebidae > Catocala > Catocala nupta. The sequence continues at coordinate 20,296,791 of OY776081.1, forward strand.
TCAAAACGCATATTAGCAACATAACCTCTTGTGTTGTTCTCTTGTTTACACAATACAGATTAAAATAACATACCCTTAACCACAGCCTCGCCACCCCATATTCCTTCGTGTATTTGTGCAGGGTGTTTCAGAGGAATAGGAACGTTTTGTATTGGCAGTATTTCCCCAGTTATGTCGTCACGCTTCCACTTCCCTTCTTGAGGGATGTAGTGCACTGCAGCAGGTTTCAGTACTTTCCATTCTCGCCAGAATTTTTTGTACGCGAGAGGAAGTTCAGATGCAATACCTATTTCAAACCGTCCTCTTTTCTTATAAGTTTGGGATAATTGACGCGCAGTAGCCTGAAATAATCTATACGTCAAATAGCAGCAAGGTAATCTCTTACAAGGCGATCATAATGGATGATGAAACTTCGTTGATCAAAAAATAAGTTCAGTATTTCACTCACTTGTAGACGTGATGCCATTGAGCTTTGTTTTATTTATAACCATAAGAATAATAAACTGGCTGAAACAACAAAAAAATTTTGGATTTTACCAATACTTTCTGACAAAATTTGCAATTTGACAGTAATGACACATGTAAAACCGGATATGATCATAATCATTAACGGAAATAGCTTTACGTAGAATGAATCGTGATAAAATAAAAATACTATAAAAGAAAATTATTTTTAGATCATAATCATATATTTGTAACGGCTAGAATAAAGAACCGTTTGGCAACAAATGACTTTTCAAAAAATTAAATTCACTTTCGATAACTGCATACTAAAATAGATTTAGTTCGAGATTTCTGCGAGAGTTGTTCGAGTTAGCTGTCAAAGTAGCGCTGCTGACGTGGATAAAAAATGTAAATGGCATTGGCAAGCCATTAGTAATTAGTGCTCAGTGGTGGTGGCTAAATATTTTGATAAATCTATGATATATTTACATTATTTTTGTTATTTCTTTGCACTCGTTATTAAATAGTGAATAAAATAGTTATTGTGCACAGCATATTACGTCTATTATTAATGTTGGCAGAGAGCAATAAGCTATGTCGGACAATAAAAACAATAATCCTCCTGAAAGGGGTCAGTCGGATATTGCTGACAGCAATATAGCATCATGTAGCGAAGTATCCAGTATTGCAGGAAGTGTTAAAACTTCTAAGGTAAATAAATTCCAGTTTGATTGTGACAAAATATTTGCTTAACACTAGTGTCATGCAAGGACGATTGATTTTGATGTGCATAAGTTTTAAAATACGACGTAATAAACGTATAGTATGTTTAATTACGTGTCGACCTAAGTTATGTATACACTTACTAGTGATATTAAAATCATTGTTATGTTACACTTCAGAAATAATACATATTATGGACATTACTATTTGTCATGCATAATATCAGCTGACCATACTCACTAGCCATATTGTTTATAACAAAACAACATTTTTGATCTATTGTGAAAACATGTTTTGAAAGAATTTAATTCAACAAATTGTTGATTTTAGACATCTCAGCGCATGTCCTCATCTTCTGAAAGACAAATCAAGTTTGAACGTGCACAGAGATGTCTTGAGAATGCTGCACTGGTTTCAAAAAGAATTAAAGAACACCGAAAAGCAACTGCTGAGTTATTGGGAAGGCCTTTTGGTAAGATGTTATTAATAATATGTTTGTTTACCTGTTTGTAATGTAAAAATATATTATCATTGGAGTATGTAAGGAATGTTGGTGGGCATTTTTCATTGCAATATATATTTTTAAAATGTATACTCTTGGTATAGAAAAGAAAATAAACTTTTTCCTTTAACATACTGATATTGATCAAATCATATCATTGCTTATCATTAATATATAGACTAGAGATGAAACGGATAGCAGTTTAGCCGGATACCGGATAGTCGGCCAACCCTGTAGCCGGATAGCCAGATATTCGGTGGAACGTTACCGTTTGGTGCATCGCACGAAGCACGCTTGCGTAGGCGACGCGCGATTATACTACTTATACCTAGCCCGATATTCAAAACAAACTACTTGGGGGTGCTTGATGCTGAAAGAGCGCACCAGGAGGTTCTATAGTAATATTTAAAATGTCTTGTGAAGAGTCCTCCAGTAGCAGTTCATCTTCAACACTGGCTAAAAAAAGGAGAGGAGAAGAGACAGAGTCAGCTGTATCTCGCAAAGCTCATGACACGTTTTGGGATTGCTTTGATGAGGTAGCAAATGAAAACACTACTAGCCAGGTTCAACGTGAAGAAAGAAACGCAATAGCATGTGAGCTTGACTTTTATCTTAAGTCAGTTCATCGATCACAATTGTGATCCTTATTCTTGGTGGGCAGCTAATGATTAACAATATCCAAATTTAACAAAGTATGCCAAAATGTATCTTTCAGCATCTTGCAGCAGTGTGTACAGCGAAAGACTTTTCTGAAGTTGGCCTTATTTACAAAGACATGCGGGACCCTTTTGATACCTCTTAATGCAGAGAAATTAGTATTCATTTACCATAATTCGCCCTTAGTGCAGTAAGAGTACTAATTCATTTTCAAAGTTTTAGATTTATGTTTTGATTACTGATTATATTTCTTAAGTGATACTAACTAAATAAAGCAACTAATTACCAATTTTATTTTATATCCTCTTTTCGGCCGGATAGACGTTAGTTACTAACTTAAACACTTAACTAACGTTTAGGCCGCCAGATAGGCCGGATACCGGATAGTTACGGGATATCTGTTTCGTCTCTAATATAGACTAATGCCTGTAGACCCTTGAAAGATGTACTTGTCATTTGCCAGTGGCTTGGATACGGGCTATCCACTACCACACCACTTTAAACCCTATTTTACTAACCTTAATGCTTAAAACTGATTGATTTTTGGCTACAAAATTTTTTGGGTAAAGAACATATTGTAAAGAATTACGAAAATATAAACATACAATAGGTCAAGTGCTGTTGTTTATGTGCAACTTTTCTATTCTCTACACGGTTACTAAGAATAGCCTGCTGAAAATCCCAATATAATTTTTACTGGGCAATTCTTAGTCTATCTGTATAATCAACCTTCATGAGAGTAATCATAATTGTAATATTATGACATGGACCAAAGAAACATATATTTTTATATAGGTTTATTTTATTTTATTTTCTATTTTTGCAAATAACTTGCTGCACTAGACAACCATCACTTTTACTTTATTGCTGATACTGTAGTATATTTCTTGTGTAATTAATATAGCATATTATTCTTACATATTTTACATATTTATTCTTTATTTATATGTGTTACTTGTATAATATGCATGCTAATCAATCCCTAACTGGCAATAATATTAGCCATACATTATTCAATTAACTGAAAATCAATTTGTGATACAGTTTCTATAAATAATCCTAAATAAATAAATAAATATGTGTGCACTTGTAAGATTTTATTGGTATTTTACAGAAGAGGATGATGGGGGTGATACAGCATCTGAACTGGCTTCCACCATGAGCGAGAAAACTGGCTACTCTGCAGCTACCGATACATCCACCACACTGTCAGTCCAGGATGCATTGAACAGTAAGACTCAGCTTTATGTAAGGATGTTATAGTGACGGGATAGATATTTTAACTGCTCAACAACAATTGAGTTACATAATTGTTAATGTGTTACATTCCTTGATGTCACTGGATGTGGCTGTTCCTGAACCAAAAAATGTGAATAGAATGACATATTCAATTCAACAGTAGAGAGAAATTAAGCTTATTAACCACATCTGTATCTCCTATGGGTAAAGATATTAAGTCAAGTTACTATTTTCACAGTTTTATCTATCCTATCCAGTTATATATATTAATCAATGAGTTTGAAACTAGCAAATATTATGTGGGAGAGGCAAGTAAGTTTCATTTCATGTTTGTGCACTCTTCAATGCAATGAATATAACCAAAAGTGGGCAGTATACTAGAATAATCAATAAGAGGAAAAAGTTGAGCCGGGAAGCTTATCATTTAACTTACCAATAATTATTATCTAATCTAATCAACACTTTTCTACCCAATGGTTAAGTGCAAGCAACTATTTCTGTACTGCAAATCTATGCACTGCAGTTTATGTGGTGTAGTTTACCAGATTGTATCATAGACACAATCACTATGGTAAAGAATACTCAACTATGTATAGGCAGAGGTTTTAAAACATTTACCAATTCTTTTTACAGTTCCTGGCATCAGTGAAAGTTTAGCAAACACCTTAAAGCAAAAAGAATTACTAATGGAAAGAATAAAGCAGTACAAAGAAATAAGTAAAAGACCAATGACCAAGCCCACAGTTCAAACAGTTAGGAGGGATTCAACAGTAGACACCAAGATAGAAGTTAAAAAGGTATGTAGTCTGGCTGCCATGATTCATAAATGAAGTATTTATTGGTATAGACTAATCATAAAATATGTCTATTACAGGACAAGACACTTAGGTAAACATCCAGTTTTGTATAGTACATAATTTATATCAGTTTGTAATTTAATTTGCAGGCAACCGCTAATATTGATGTGACACAGCTTTTACACACAATTAAAGAAAAAGATAATTCTCTGAGTGTCATACAAGTCAAAATGAAAGCAATGGAAAATACTATTTTGGATCTACAAGAGAAAATTAATGAAAAGGATCAAATAATTGAAGCCAAGAATAAAGCAACCACTCTCATGTCTGACAGCTTGAGTAAAAAAGGTAATGTTAAATTATTAGTAAATATTTATTATAATGTTTTAGCCTATTGGGATTTATATGCATACTTAATACAGTATTATGCAATGGGTCTTAATTCCGTTAATATGTATATGTATAAAGAAAAAATTGTAGATACTCCTGATGTTTCAGCCGACTGAATTTAGTTGTGGTCGGGTACTGACTGGAGTCTGAAAACTTATAGAGAAATTAATACCCTAAAATACTTACTAACATTTTGTAAACATTGGGTCTACAACATGTTTAACTTTATAGACAATTTTGAAATTGAAATATCTATGTTACAAAAACTATGTTTAACAGTGATAATAAAAAATTAAATTCGTCGATATATTTAATTCTGACATCTGTTTTAAAATCATAAGAATACATACGGCACTACCAGCATGTGCTAAAAGATAGGACTATATGGTGATTTCCGTTTTTTACAATTCTTAATAATTTAATAACTAGTTTATTCATTCATAATTTTACTTTGTTTGTTAACTTTAATTTATTTTTGTAACTATAGAAGAGCAAAATAATGGTGTTAATTATTTCTATAAACATGAAGTAATTCCTACTTATACTGATGAACCAAAATCCAAGTTGATTAAGTAAACAATAGTAAAAATAATATGTTTCCTTTTTCAGAAAAAGATTCTTTAATTCTACTGGAAGACACAAGGCAACAAATGACTAAAATGCAAGAGAATTTTATTGCAATGGAAACTGAATGGAAGGATGAGAAACAAAAATTATTAAAACAAATAGAAGCAAAGGATGAAAAAATTACCAGCTTAGAAGAGGCTAATACTATTCTAGAAGCTTCAAGATTTGAAATTAGTGTTGCCCATGCCAAATTAGCTGAAGAAATAGAATTAAAGAATCAAGAAATCTTAAGGTTAGAAGAGACTATAGACACTTTGCATAAATTACCTTTAGAGGAGCCGTCGCCCAAAGAAAAAGACGATGTTGAAGAAGAGAAAGGTTCTCTGGAAATAGCTGGCATGGTAGAGTTGACTAAAAAGGTTGAGTTATTGGAGCAACTGAACTGTCAGATTAGACAAACTAATAAGGAGCTTGAAAATAAGCTTGCTTCATTTAACACTGAATCAAAATCTCCAAGTGCTAGTGCTGCGGGCAAACGAGGCAGTCCACTACCTACTCGGAAGGGTGGTAGAAATACTGCATCTAAATCAAAATCGCCTTGGAGCCAGCTATCTTCAGAATCATTACCCCAAGAAACAGACAAAAAGGCGGCGAAAAGTGAAATTGCTCGATTAGAAATGTTAGTGCAATCTCTCAATAAAGACATTCTAGAAAAGGAATATGTGATTTCTCGGAAGGAGGCATTAATAGCCGAGCTTCAAACTGCTCCTGTAGTAGCAGATTCGAAGGACCCACCTGAAATGCTAGAAATTGGCGTACTTACTGATTTGCCGGAAGACAATAAGCATGTAGAACATATGGAAGCTCAAGAGGGAGCAGAGTTAGAATCAAAGCCTATTGAAGATCAGGTAGAATTTGTTAAAGAACTTGAAGAGAAATTAAAGGCTGCTGAAGACCAGATAGAGACATTACACAAAGACATGGAAGCGGCCAATTTGAATATGATTAAAGTGAAATCTACACATAAACTGAAAATGAAACAGTTACAGAAGACAATAGATAGTTTTAGTCAAGTATCTGATGCACATGGAGAAGTTGTGAGACTCCAGCAAGAATTGCAAGACCTTACTCGCAAAGTTGCTGTTTTAGAAGAAGAAAAGGGTAATCTTCAATTACATCTTGTTGATTATGATAGTGGCAGATGTAAGTAGCTTGTTTATTTTTAGAATTTAAATCTTGAATCTTCAATCGAAATTGTATTAATTAGGACTGCACTTATAGCAAAAGCTTGTGACGTTACTTTGCTTTACTTTATACATGTGATAATCAATCGAAAATTATACGAATCTGTTCTAGTCATAGTTGTGTCGCGGACCAGCGACCATCAGCCAACTTTTGTCACATTCGTATTTTACCCATTGGCCCCATTTTACTCTTTACATACAAAATGATAAAGAGATGCTTAGAAAACCCTTTGGCATTGTCACAAAGGCAATTGTGTTCGACAACTATAACCCTTCTAGTCTTAATAAGTAATATAATCGCGTTTACTTAAAATTGTAACATATTTGATAATAATATTACTATGTTAATGTTTGGTATGTTTTGTTCTATTCCAGTAACTGAATCTGACATGTACAGAAAAATGAGAGAAACAGAAACGTTATCTGAAACGAGACTTAAGGCGATAAGCGTTTTGGAGGCTCAGAAATTTGATTTGGTGCAAGGTAAAGTATATGATTTTAAAACATAATAACTAATAAGTCACCAATGATTTATTAGATTTGTACATTCCACTTAAAATAAATCATGAATCTTCCATTATTGTGGATAATACGACTGTATTCCATTGTCTGCATGGATGGCGTAGTGGTATAAGTGATCGCCTCGCCACTGCCGCCGCGCCGAGGGTTGTGGGTTCGACGTGGGATAAAAATTTGTGTGATCCATAAATGGTTGTTCCGAGTCTGGGTGTTCTTTGTGTCCGTTGTTTGAATATTTGTAAATTCCATTGCGATATTGCAAAATGCATGAACTGTCATTTTAAAAATAAAAAATTACAGCAACACGATCGTGTGCAAGCACTTATAGCGCATGGTCGTATATCCATGAAATCGCAGTGCTTTAGAGTTCTATGCAATGGGATGTGTCATTTAAATGGCACTTCATGCAGATGTTGTGTATCTCAGCTTCAACAGTGCTCTAGCCATTACAATGATATTAGCCTTTATAAATATAGTGGCTTATTCATGTGTACAACAAACAATGCATTGTTTGAGATTATGCAATAATTTAATATTAATTGTAACCTGTTTTCGATATTTTCAGAACTCCATACATTGCAACAGAAAAATATGGAGATGGAAGACAAACTAGCAGATATCTCTCAACTTCAAAGTGAACATGTATGTACAGAAATGAAGTCAGTTCAAATGGAAGAACAAATTGATGAGCTTACTGCTGCTAAAAAAGAATTAGAACTAGTGATAGAAAACTTAAAATTGGACAATGAACATCTGAATGAAGCAATTAAAGATCTTCAAGATGAAAAGACTGAAATAACACATAAATTGGAAAATTATATACAGGAAAATATGGAACTTACTGATAAGTTAGAGAAACTAAGCGCGGAAAAAGTTAGTTCCGCTGAATCTATTGAAATTGTCGAGTCGTTAACTACGCAGGAAAAACTAGAACTTGAGGAATATAACAAAGGCATATTTGAAGGCAAACCTGATGAGCATCATGAGGGACATCTTGATGAAAACATTTCGCAAAACGATAAAAATATTGACAGCTTAATTGAGCAGAGGGAAGATTTAAATAAGAAAATAGAATTGTTTACACAAGAAAGGGAAGAAGTTATGGAGAAAATGTCTCAAATCAGAGCTGAAAATGATTCATTACTCACTAAGCTATCTGAATTGAATAACCAAAGCAACATCTTACAAGATAACATAGAAGCACTTAATAAAGAAAAACTTGAACTACAGAATCTAAATCAAGATCTTACACGCCAAATTGAAGACCTTAAACGCGAAAGAATTGAAATCATGAAAGAAACAGCAGAAATCGCTAAGCCTCCAGGTGAAGATGTAACAGATGGTGTAGCTATTGAGACACAACATGATGATAAGATAACTGGTGACAAGGGCGCTAAAGGAGCTAAAACAGTGAAGCAATTGACAAAAGAAATTCTTAAGTTGAAGAATACAATCAAGGAAAGAGAAGATGAGATTGCTGATTGTCAGATGAAAATACTGTCTTTGGAAGAACAACAGCAGAAACAAAATGAATCATTACAAACAAATGCTACTCACGAAAATAAGATAAGACATTTAACAGAGGAGAACTACCAACTAAAACAAGAATTAGAGAATGCAAAGAAAGATAAAGAAACCGATCACCAATTGCTTCAACAAGAGTTACAGAAAGTACATCAAGAGTATTCTGTTTCTGTTGGTGCTCGCGATGCCAGAATAAATGAATTAGAAAATGCATTGCTAGAGTATGAAAAACAACTGTTTAACTATCGCAATAGCCTTCAGCAGAAAGACAAAGAATTAGCTGAATACATCAACCAAGTTACTAAGTTAAATGATGTTTCTCAGAAACTTAAATCTACTATTGAACTACTTGAGGAAGAAAAAGCTAAAGACCAAAATGCTGAGCTTGTTAAAACACTAAATAAACAAATCACAGCTTACCAGAAGAAACTTGTGGAGAATGAAGATAAAATTAAGATCCTAGAAGACGAGAAAATGCAATTACATTGTGTGAAAGGTGAATTAGTTAATAAAAATGCTAACCTTGAATCTGAGTTGAAAAAGTTAAAAGAGTCATTTAGTGAAAAGCAAATTCTAATTAAAGACTTGCAAGCGCAACAGCAAAAGCACGCGGATGAGTTGGCTGCTAAACAATTACAGACCAAAGAACGCGATGAAGAAATTCATGAAATTAAATTACAATTGAGGAAAGAATCTATTGAGAATGAAAAGTTGCGTAATAGTATATCTGAAAAAGAAAAAATTGTCAATGAATTAACCCAACAGATGGAGGAAAGTAAAGAAAAGCTAAATCAGCTGTCTCTTGAAAAAAATAATTCATCTGAACAGTTTGTGGCATTAGAAACTAAAAACAAGGAACTTTTAGATAAACTAAAGAAGTTTGCTATTACTATCAAAAAGAAAGTTGCAATGTACACAGAACTAGAAGGAAATTATGAACAAAGTCAGAAACAACTGACTGCCAAAAATGAACAAATAGAACAGTTGCTAATACAAGTTGAGACACTTCCCGCCCTGCAGGAAAAACTAAAACACGCTGACGAAGAAATCAGTCGATTGCAATCACAAAAAATGTCTCTCGAACAGCAGAGAATTCAAGATTTGAACCAAATTCAAGGAGAAATGAATTCTTTACAAGAAAGATTCCATGTGTCGTCGCAAGAAATATCGCAGTTAAATGATGCTTTGAATGTTTTACACAAGGAACTGCACTTTGCACGTGAAGAGAATATGCATCTTAAGGCTCAGATTGATGGATTGAATAAGAAGTTAGTGGAACATGAAATAGAGCAGAAAAATAATATGAACTTAATTACTAAAATATCGAGTTTGGAAGCTGACATTAGTCAAAAACAAATTCAAATATCGGAATTACAGAGTAAAGTCGAAAGTCATGAACAACAGCAGACTCAAGCACAGTATGGTTACGATGCCAAGGTACAAGAGCGCGATTTATACATTGAAAATTTGGAAGCTGAACTAAATAAATATAAGAACCGTATTTGCCGTCTAGAAGAAAGTATTTCCGTTATGGAAGATAGAAGACATTCGCTTGAACGCAAGGCAGATCAGCTAGGAAGCCAGTTACAAGAAAAACAAAAAGCTTACACAGAATACACAAGTCAGGAAGACGAACTAGTCACTAGGTTGGCTGCACTCATGGACCATGACCGGGTGCTAGACAAACAACTATTTGAAATTGATAACGAAAATAAAGAGATGCAATTTAAAGTACAGCATTTAAATGAAGATAATCAGAGACTGAGAAAATCTCTTTCTGATATACAAGAGCACTATAACGTCTTACTCGACAAAGCAAATAGACTTGATTCGTCGGAATCTGAAGTGTCTAAATACCAAGCTCAGCTTCGTGATCTTGAGGCAAATCTAAAGAAAATAACCTATGACCATCAATCTTTAATCATACAAAAGAAACAAGAAATTGAAGAACTAGAGTCCGAGTTTAACACGCAAATAGAAAATGCATTTAAAGAAAAGAAGATTCTTAGTGAAAAGTATGAGAAAGTTAACGAATACGTGTCTCAGTTAGAAAATAAGCTACAAGAATACAAGACATCTATTGAGACGTTAAACGGTAACGTGGAAGAACTTACTAGAATGAATCAAGAACTAGCAGAGAAAACGTCCAAAAATGAAGACATTACTACACCTGATTACACGGAACAATACATAAGTGAGATAAATAGATTAAACTCTATAGTCGGCAGCAAGAGTAATGAAATTTATGAACTCAATAATAAAATTCAAATGCAGCAGACAAACAACTTTGCAGTAGTATCAAACTTTGAAACCAAAATATCAGAACTGACTTCGAAATTGAATGAGAGTAATTTAGAGCTAGAGCGTCTCGGTGCGGCATCGAATTTATTACAACAAGCTAATGACCAATTACAAAAAACATTATCTCAAAAAGAAGAACAGATTAAGGAATTAATGGATAATAAGAAATTGACATTTGAAATGAATATTCCTAAAACGGAAGGAATGGTAATATCATCAACTATAGAGGCATTAAACGACAGTATCAGAAATGCTGACGTACAATCTCTTGATTCACAGATAGTTTCTGGTATAGAAGAACCTCCCGTGGAAAAGAAACACGTCAATAAAAAAATAACCGAAAGTTTAGTAAAACAGTCTGCTGGTGGACAAATCATAGAAGAACCAATGATTACACCTAAAAAAGCGTATGTATGCTATACCAAAGAAGACGAAGGAAATGTTCCTGTCGAAACAGACCCCTTTAATTCTGATGAGGGTTGGGGATTCGGTGAAGGTGAAGAAATCGTAAATCCTGCTTTCACACATCTGCATAACCAAATAGAACAACTTAAAAAAGACAATGATGCTTTAAAATCTGAACTCCAAACAAACAATATTAAATTGTTGAAAGCATTAAAGAAATTAAAGGAATTAAAAGCTAGTAATGAAATATTATCAAATGAACTTAAAACTGCAAAACAAATGTCTCAAGCTGCTTTCTTCGGCAATGCTATAGAAGATGAACTGCGATTAAACATAAAGGAATTAGAAAAGAAAATTGATGAGCTTACTACAGAAATTACAAAAGAAAAACGAGACAAAGAATCACTTAGAAAACAAAACGAAGTCTTCCATAATGCCAATGATAAATTAACTGAAATGAAAGAGAAACTAGATAATGAAATACAATTATGGAAATATAAATTCAAAGAAGCCAATGACAAAATGTCTACTTTGCAGTGGGGAGGAGATAATAAAGAAACCACTGAACCACAACAATTGCACGTTTTAAATATGGATGAAAATAAATTCAAAGATGAATTAATTAAAATTGAAAATGAAAATGAAGAATTACAAACTAGTGTGGATCAGTTGAATACTTTAAATCAAGAATTGATGTCAAACCAAACGTTATTGCAGAACGAAATTGCTAGTCTAAATAAACAATTACAACAAGTAAAATGTGATGACTGCGGACTACTTAAAAAACAAATTGATGATCTAAGCAAAAATAACGACGAAATTAAGAAAAATAATGATTTGTTAACTGAACAGTTACAGGATGTTGCAACCAAATATAAGCTACTGTCCGAAAACTATGAAACCTTGAAATCGAACGATGAAACGATTATATCACAATTAGAAAATGAAAAGGCGGAACTTATGAATACAACTACCGCACTACAAGCACAAATTCTTGGACGCCAACAAATGGAATCTGACAAACTGGAATTAATAAACAAAAATAGTAAATTAGAAGAAGAGTTACTTAAATTAAAGCAAATCGAAAGTGATACGAAAGAATTATTAAACAAAAACATTGAATTAGAAGAAGCTCTACGGAAATATAAAACCGAAAGGTTAGAATTGTTAGACCTGAACGATCAATTAGAAGAACAACATCTCAAGCTAAAACGATGTGAAAATGAGAAAGCAGAGTTACTAGCCAAAAATAGTAAACTAGAAGAAAATCTGCTCGAAGTAAATCTGCTACATACTGAAGCTAAAGTTCAAATATCGTCGTTATTGGCAGAATTAGATGTCACTAAATCTAGTATACTGTGGAATGAACCCCAATATGGTGATAACTTTGATAATGCTGAGAGTTTTGCTTTAGCAGAAAAGTGCAATGCTTTGGAACAACACTGCATGGAATTAAACCAGGGCTTAGATGAAGCAAATACCAGAATATTAATTGCAGAATCAGAAAACCAGGAGCTGCTTAAAAAATCCTTAGAATATAAAGAACAAATACATGAACTTAATATAAAGATGGAAAACTTAAATCGTGAAAACGATAATTTGTTGTCCACTGTTGCAGAATTGCGTTCCTCAGTGTCTAGTGCTGTAGATCAACGCGGGTTCGAAATAGCTGAACTATGGAAACAACATTTAGCTCAAAGAGAAGCTGATTTCCAAAAGATTGAATTAGAATTGAGAAATCAACTAAGTAGTGCTGAAGCAAAATATGAACAGTTGCTTGAAAATGTGCAGTCTTCCAGTCAAGAAGAAACTAATAAGTTAGTGATAATGGAACAAGTCAATTCATTGCAGACTAAACTAGAAGACAAAGAAGAACATCTACGAAATTTACAAAATAAATATGCTGATGCTATGAATCAGCTCGATCTGCTGCGTTCAGAAATGGAAGATGAAAATGTTGGACACGAAAATAAATTATTAGAACAACAAGAAGAATACGAAAAGATGATCCAAGAACTTACTGTGAAAAATCATAAGCATTCTGAAGAATATGAAGATACTTTTAAAAATATACAAAAAGAACTAGCGACGTATAAAACCACCAATGAAGAATTGAACCAAGTAATTAAAGAGTTAAAAGTTAAGGTAAAAGAGTCTGAAGATAAAGTGATTGATTTGACTAGTCAATTGCGAATGAAGGAAAGTGAAATATACCAAAAAACTCATGACTACACCATAACATTGGCACAACGGAATGAGGAATTCGAAAATGTTCGACAACAGTTGCTAGATTACGAAAAGAAAGTAGAAGAGTTAAGTTATGAGAAGGAAGCTGAGCTAGCTGTTATAAGATTAAAAATGCATGAACAAGAAAGCTATTACGAGAAAGCAAAGAAAGAGGCAAATGATGAAAAGTCGAACTTATCAGAAGCACTGAATGCCAAAATAATTGAATGTACAAATCTCAATAAACAAATAGCTGATTTAAATCGTGAGTTAGAAGAAAATGATTCCACAAAGACAGCAGAAATGCAAGTGGCCTTAGAAAATCAGGAGTTTGAAATTATCGGTCTTAAAGACGAGATCGCTAGTTTACAGAGTGCTTTGCGGTCTTCCAGTGCTAAGATTCAGAAACACGTTTCTTTCGCTTCCGATACTAAACTTGGTAGTGATACTGAGAAATCGGAGGCTGCTTTAAATAAAGATCTTCTAGATGCTGTCCCGAGGGCTGAACTGGACTTGGCTTTATACATGCTGCATCAGAGAGACGTGCGGTGTGAGGAGCTCACGATGGAGCTAACGCAACTCCTAGAAGAGAGAGACACATTACAGTTGCGTTTGTCAGATAGTTTGAGGTTAAATGAAGATATGAAGACGAGATTCAAAACAAATGTTCTAGATGATTCGATGGATTCTAGTCAAGAAACGATATCGGAATTACCGAGCTTCACAGTAGAAAAAGAATTTGTAGATATCCACCGCGGGCAGTCGTCGCGTAGCAGTAGTGTTAGTGACGCTGATGGGGAGAAACCGAAGTTGCAAGCCAAGTAAGTACTAACTAACAATATTTATCACTGTTATACTATTCCATTGGGGCAGACCTATTGCCGTTTACCAGTCATAGTTTCATACTTGGTGAGGATACCGAGAATTTCCTAACAACATTTCAATGAAGTTTTGCCGCAGCCTTGCATTGGATATTCTCCAATGTCAAGTCATAGGACAAACATTCAAATACAAAAGGTTTGCTAGTTATTATGTTGGACCCAAAAACATAATTTGTGAATTACACCCTTGCCTACCTATTAGGGAATATAGGCATGAGATTATGCATGTATAGTATATCTATGAAGAATATTGTATTAGATAGTGTTAGGTACTTTACGGGAGCGAAGTAAAACCAACGACGGCTATTAGCACGTGCTTTATTAACGTGTTAACACGGGCGGGGGGACGCAGCCCGCGCACACTAGCACATCAATAGTTACATACATAACAATTCCTCCCCTTATCCAACAATATTACTATACAAGAAAATTACATAAACTGTTTACAATCGACGCGGGGAATGTTTCGCAACAGTCTATTGGGATTCCTTGAGATTGGTCCCGTTACTGTTTCAGCAACGGGTTGTGATGGCGATTCCAAATTTACATCACTTCCCTCCCTCACAGGGATGGGCTCCTGAGTGTTGGTGGTTGACGAATCACTATGACAGTCCCAGTCGTCAAAGTCGTAATGTTGCTGTCGTTGTGAAACATTACCTTTGTTCATTACGATTTGATTCTTATGTTTTTTCACGTAACACGACGAACACGAGTCATAAATAAGGTATAGAACCTTACTCAGTCTTTTCCTAATTATACCTGGGCACCACTGAAACTTTACATTGTTTGTATATCTTTTATACATAATAGGGTCTCCAGGTTTAAACACTTTTTTATTACATCCACCGTACCATTCAATTTGCGAATACCAATGGCGAGAAACATTACTAGGGTTTGCGAGTGAGGCCGACAAGGGTTTTGGATTCAACAAATCTAAACGTGACCTTAGTTTACGCCCAAACTTAGCTCAGCGGGTGAGAAACCTGTGATAGAATGTACGGAATTCCTTTAATCAAATAGATATTTTAAAACTCTTAGGTTACAATCACGTTTATTGCGCGAAGAAAGAATGCTGGCTTTTATGCCCTTTTTTACTATTCGTACAAAGATTTCCGCCTGTCCATTACTAGCTGGATTGTAGGGTGGTGACATCAAATGCTTAACACCATTAAGTACGCAGAAATTACTTAACTCCCAGGATGTAAACGCAGTCCCGTTGTCACTGACAATTGTATGCGGCAACCCGTATTTGGACATGAAATCACAAAGTTTATCTATGACACTTGTGGAAGTTGTAGACGTGCTTACGTCATACAGTTCTACCCATTTAGTATATGCATCTACGACTACCAAATATACTTGATTGTTAAATGTACCTAGAAAATCAATGTGCACACTGTGCAACGGTACTGGTGGTACGGCCGCAGTTGTTGACAAATTTCACACGAGTTAATCATTGTTTCCACAGCTCCATCTACGCCTGGAAACAAAAATCGTGCTCTAGCCTCTACCTTAATTGTTTCAATTCCCAAATGTGAGTTATGTAATTGTTGCATAACTTTAGTGCGTAGGGTTTCGGGTATGACAACCTTATGGTCTCTCATAAGACAGCCATCTTCGAGTGATAAGGGTTTAATATCTAAATCCGATAATAATTGTCCGGGCGAACCGCTGTGCACGTAATTAATTACCCTCGCTTAGATCATATCTTTAGCAGTTTCTTTGCGTAACTCATCCAGAGACACCGGTATACTTCCTTCAATCCCAAAATTGACATATGACGCGCGGTCCAGCGGCGCGCGGCGACCTGCGCATCGCCCCCGCCCCGCGCCTCACCCCGCTCTCGCGCACCACGTAACGTGGCTCGCGAACTCGGTAGATAATCCGCAATATTATCAACGCTTCAAACATATTCAATGGTGTAATTATAGGTGCTTAAAAAAAGCTCATATCTCTGTAATCTGTTTGCTGACACTACTGGTATATATACGGTATATATGTATATATATATTATACTACTGGTATATATGTATATATACGTATTTATACGGCCCGAATATAGAAATCAGAGGTTTATAATCACTACGTTATATAAATGGTACTGATCTCCCATATAAATACTGATGGAAACGCATCACACCAAATATGATTGCAGTCGCTTCTTCCTGTATCTGCGAGTATCGCTTTTCCGCAGCATTAAGCGTTCGAGAAGCGTACGATATTGGCCTCTCACAGCCTATTTGAGATAAAATTGCACCGAGCCCCTGTGGGAAAGCATCCACAGTTAATATTATTTTAGAGTTCGGATCAAAATGAGTCGGAACCTGTTCTGAAGTTAAACATTTTTTTTATTTCATTGGTTGCTTTGCCATTGCCACTTAACGTCTTTTTTTAACAGATTATATAATGGGCTGAGTATGCTAGCTGCTTGAGGAACGAAATTTCTATTGTAATTAACTAATCCTAAAAATGATTGCCAAGTATTTACATTAGTAGGAACGCAGACTTCTACAATAGCTTTGAATTTTACGGATATTTCTTTAGGACGTTCTTATCAGTTTTTACGTAACCTAAATAATTAATTTCCTGTTTAAAAAATTCACATTTATCTTTTTGCAAAGTTAACCCACATTTCGTAGCCTCTTAAAAACTTCATTCTATTTTGCTGTGATTAATGCGTCATCTAAATAGATGGCGCACTTAATAGACCAAATACAACGACGGCTATTAGCACACTGCTTTATTAACGTGTTAACACGGGTGGGGGGACGCAGCCCGCGCACACAAGCACATCAATACTTACATACATAAAAGATAGTAATCCGTACTAATGTTATCATAAAGAATGCCTCGTTTGCTGTATCACCGTGAGACCTTTGTTCGATTGCTATTGAGTCGAGCAAAAGCTTATTAAGGGTTTCACGATCGCTCGCAAACAAGTTCAAACTTATGATAGCATGTTATCTAGCGAGGCAGGCATATAGTACTAGAATAGATAAAATGTCTTTTATGACGTACCTGACGTAATATTTTGATTTTTAATTGACAGATTGTCGGAGTTGCGCAGCGTAAGACACAGTCGGGACGTGCGACTGCGACAAGAGAGCGAGCAGCGACAGTTAGACTTGCGATTATTGCAACGCGACGTCGCTAACCTGCCTCCCGAAGCCGTCGACCAACTGGCGCAGGCGCATCATACCTTATGTGAGTATCACTTCTATAAAACTATATATGTGAATAGAAAATCTTTGTACCATTTCTACGCGTTTGCAAGGAGGTATGTGAGATTTAGCGTAGATAAAGTTTATATAGAAGATTACCCAAAGAAAACATTTCTTTTACATAATGAATAAATAACGATATTCGACTAGTAGGCGAACACTATTTGTCATTGACAATGACGTAACTCATCTCGCCAAACCTAAAGCGACCATGCACAGGCCTCTTCTTATTACAATAAGGGTTATTCCACCACGCTGGCAAAGTGCGGAACTTCACCACATTGTTAACTTTTGAGAATAATATAATCTAATACACTTTGTCCATACTGAGAATTTAACCCTAGACCTATGCACTGCTACTAACTGAGTTATTCTTTATTTTTCAGCTCGAGATTCCCAAAGTACATCAACAGTTCTCCTAAACTGGCTCCGGGGGAAGAGTACACCAAAAGTAGTCCATATGTGAGTGGCGCATTTATTGTATAGGTCATAGTATGAGGTTGCATACAGCCGTCCTCAATTCGACAAAAAAGTTACATTACGTAGGAAATATTACAGCCACTAGAAAAACAGGTTTATTCACCCTAAGTGGGTAAGGCACATTAGTTACCTATCGAATTGAATTTTCATTGCTTTATACTTGCATTTATCAAAAGAGCCACCATTGCACACCACAATTTTCGAATGTTTCGCTAAACATTTTGTTGTTAATTGTGCCTATAGAAACTTGCCAACGAAAGTAATCAAACGAAATTTACCAGACATCTTCTGATTTTCCTTGCACTTCCATTTCTACCCTCTAAACCTTAGCTATTTTAAAAGTCTGGTAAAGAGCGTTCGATTCACCGAATCTTGTATTCTGTAGTATCTATAGTGGATTTACGCCATTGATTTGTTTATAAACCTCTCAGAAATTTCAGTGGTTTAAATCCGGATTGGATCAATCTGATATAAGAGAGCTAGAAATAGATTGGCAAGTACGAACGAACGACGAAAACACCATGAATTGTTGAGCTTAATGCATTCCTTTCATTTACCATTTCCTTGCGTTTAGGGGATTCTATTATTTAACTCTTCTCTACATATGTCACAGCGATAACATAATAGTGCGTTTTGTCACCGTCCCATGACTATTCATAAGTGGGTTACTACATATTAGTCGATAAACTTGTAACAAAATAGTCACGGTGTCAAACATCACCCGTGCTAAGCCCTCTCTGTATCACTGTAGACGAGCAATGTATTATTGATAGTGTTGCTAGCAACGATAAAATCGTTCCTATTATTTACTTATTACTGTTATTTACTTATTCTTCCTATGATTTAGTATATAATTAATTTAATTAACATTTAAATGGCATTGCTCACAAATTGCGACGTTTTATTTTTCATTTTAATGAGAATTGAGATTTTCCCAATGATTAAATCGTGCCTTTTCATTCATTAATCATATGTAAATGTTGATCGTTATTCACTTTAGCTCACTCTTGTAATATGTATTATTACAATTCTGAACCTGTATAATTTATGTATATAATTATAATCAGCGGATTCTACGTGAATGGGGAGTCCATGTATATTGATTGAATTTGTAAATTTGTTTCTGATTAAACGGTGTTCATTTGATTTATTGTTTTCTTGTAATCCTATGCAAATTTTACTATTCGATCTTAGATTATCTCTATAAGTAAATAGGCCATGGCAGTGTAATAACTTAAACATCCGTTGATTGTGAAGACTTCGTTCCCAGGTCAATCTAATGAGTAGATTGCTTTTATCAACCACTTCCAATGGTAGCACATTCTGATTGAAGTAAAAGTTATATTCACCCTGTGCTATGTAGAGCCATCGATGTCGTGAATACCGATGGGTATTTATTCATTGTATTGGTTACATAATTAATATTTTAACTGATGCAGCTATACAATAGATTCAATGTATCTTAATGACAAGTAAAATCGTGAGAAAACTTCATAAACCTAATCAGAAAAGTAGAGTTTTCCAAGAAATAAGGTAGTATGCTTACACGAAAGACAAGGGGATATGCTACAAAAAATTGATGCCGATTCATTTGAATAATTCCGAAATTCGAATTTCAATCATTATTTATTTTCTTTTTAATAAAAGACAACTCCCGCACTAGGAACAAATTCAGTGTTACGTGGATTTTACAAACATTCAAACAACGGACACAAAGAACATCCAGACTCGGGACAACTATTTGTACATCACACAAATTTTTGTCCTGCGTGGGGATCGAACCCACAACACTCGGCACAGTGGGAGCGGCGAGGCGACTGCTTAAACGTTGTCAATTAAGGAGTATCTAAAGGAGGTTACCAGACTTTTTTCTCGTAGACCACTTTCAAAAATTAACTGGTACCGGTGAACCCCCTCCAGCAAATTTTTTTTAATTTTAGTGTGACACGGCAATGTGCTTGTAACGGACCTGATGGAAAGCCCAATTACAGTCTAGAGACAGTGACGACGAGGAAAAGATAGATGTCTTCTAGTCGTCGTCAGTGTCAAGCCGGTCTGACCAGATGCTTCGTCACACTACGTTTGAAGGACCCAATGTCATAGACGGGAGGAAACACATGAGCCGGAAGACTGTTCCAAAGTTGTATGGTATGGCATAAAAAGGAATTGCTGAATCTTTTGGTGCGAGACGGGATTGTGCTAACCATCAATCGGTTTATTACGAAGAACGGCACGTGTGGTTCTCAAAAGGAAGGGAGAAAGTGGGATGAGATCAAATAACTCTTCGGAGCATTCGCCATGATAGAGGCGATAGAATACGCTAAAGGACGCAATGTTTCTACGAAGTTGTAGCGGTTCGATGTCATTCGTAACCTCGGATTATACGTACGGCATGACGCTGCAGTTTATCTAAGGCATCGAGTACGTACTTAGCGGAACCATTCCAAAGGTGCGAACGGTACTCCATGCTGCTACGGACTTGGGCCTTGTACAGCAGATACCGCTGTTCAGGAATAAAGAAATGCCGCACCTTATTTAGAATTCCGAGTTTGCGTGCAGTTGTGGTTATTACACTCTTGATGTAATCCCTAGAGTTAAGATCGTGGCGGATGTCTATGCCTAGGATGTTAAGACTATCCTGCAGTGGTGCCCCGAAGAGTGGGAAGTGGAGAGAACAGGTTTTTTTTGAGCTGAACGCGCACACCTGAGTTTTCTTAGCACTGAACTCAACCAGGTTAGATGAACCCCAAGCGGATATGTCATCCAACACCCTGTTGAGGTCAGTGACAAGCTTTACCCGCATCCTCTCAGTATCCTGCCGGTTGCTAGGTGGTTGTGGATGGTAACAACCATGAACCGTGCTATCGTCTGCATAGCAATAAATGCCACTAAGAGGTAGCATGTCATTGATATGCAGAAGAAATGGAGAGAGAGAGAGCACGGAACCTTGTGGGACTCCAGCATTTACACTTACGAAACGTGAAGAGCATCCGTCCACTAGAACACGTATTTTTCGCTCGTGTAAAAACCTTTCTTCAGTCTTTTAAATTTCACCTTCAGCTCCTCATTAGTGCTAAGCTCGAGTAGCTCCTCTTGTAATATCACATTCTCCATTTCCGTTTTAACAAATGGATTTATGATCCATAGTGGTATTTCCATCGGCAGAATATCTTCAAATCTGATTTTGAAGTCATCATGTAGGGCAATTAAATGTTGAACATATGTCTGAATATCTTCATCAAGGCATTCTATCTGTGACAAATTTGAAAACTGGGAAAATTCGCGCCGACAAATATTTTGCTACATAAATTTCAATTTGCCAAGAAAAGCTGAAATTACACCCTAAGTTTTTATTAAATTGAGGCTGTCCCCTTGTAATTGTAAGTTAATGTCATTACATTTTTCTAACAAATCTGTCAAATAAGCGATGTCTGCTTTCAAATTGATCAGGTTTTCTTTTAAATCGGGATTTTTACTTTCCACTGATTCAAAAAGTGAGTAAAATCTTGTTAAACATGCACCTTTCGACAACCAGCGTACTTCAGTATTTAAGAGCAATCGTTGGAAGTCTTCATTATTTTCATCGCACAATTGTGCAAATAAACGCGTATTCAACGCATTGCTTCTTATTTTGTTAACTGCATTAATCACAAATTGAAGCGATTGGTGCAATCTGTCACTCAAATTTTTCGCTACTAGGTGTTGTCTCTGGATGACACAGTGAATTGCAGTTACCTCTGGTATAATTCTTTTAAAATGGCTTATAAACCCACGATATCGCCCGACCATGGCAGGAGCTCCATCTGTTGCCACCGAAATAACGTTTGTGAATGGAATTGATTTTTCCTTTAAAAATCACTCAGGGCATTAAATATTGATTCACCTTTAGTAGGAGACGGCCGTCCCAAAGTTTTTGCGAATAGAAGCGAAGCTCTTCATGAATTTCTTCGTCCATAACAAATCGAACATATGCCAATAATAATGCTTCATTACCAGGCAAAGTTGTTTCGTCCAGTTGATAAGAAAAATTAGTTGTTTGCAGATAATTACACAAGAAACTTTCAATATCAGAGGAGCTCATTTCATCAATACGTCTTTGTACAGTGTTGTTACTCAAAGGTATTCTTTTGAGTATGTCAAATGGAGATTTGTGCAGAACAGTTATTAAAACCTCTTCAACAGCGGGTAAAATTAACTGTTCTCCAATGATGTGCGGTTTTCCAGATTTCGTTATAAGTAATGAGATATTGTAAGATAACCGCAAGCCACTATCGTTACTTTCAGATGTTAAAGCGAATATACTGTGCACGGTGGATCTCTTTTCATATTTTTCCTTCAATGCTTGAAAATATTTCAAATCTTTACCTATTTTATCAGGATGACACCTTCTTAGGTGATCTTCGAGCTTCTATGGTTTCTTAGAGTCATTGCTCAAAACTTTGTTGCATAAAAGGTATATGAGCAATCGCTTGTCTGCCTTTGATGGAAGAAAACCAAATTTTAAATAATCAACACTATACTGTCGACATTTCTTAGATTCAGCCATATTTCGTATCAGTTATCTACCTGTGAATAAAAAAACATTGTTTTAGTAATCATAAGGCGGTCTTACTCAATAAGATATGGCTATTTTAACAGAATAGGATTACCTAATTAATTATTACGCTTACGAATTGTGAACCCCTAATTTTTGTCACACCAACGTAGACCCCGTCGAGTCTCCCGTGGATTCCTGGGGGTCCACCTGGACCACTTTGGGAACTAAGGATCTAGACTATTGAGAAGTCTCAACGTATAGACGTTTACCTCATACCCAAAGAGAGCGCTGGATAATGCATTGTCTCCACAGCCTATTGTTCGTCATGTTGATTCAACGAAGTTTATAGATTAGTTGATTGTATTTGCTGTCAGTAGCGTACGAGGCGCGTTGCTTGTCCCATGTGAGGTACTGACATACGCTACATCGGTATTCTAGTCGTTTTAATATACTTACTTCATAATTAGGTACGTGACAGAAACATGTGGTTAAAATGCCTAGATTTTTACGAAGATGTTCCACAATTTTAATTGTAGCAATTTATTAAAGTTCCTTTTAAATTTTCGTGACTTTGATCAGTCGCTCAGTGTTAATCTGTAGCTGAACTGCTTGTGCATAAAATAATACATTTTGATACCCATCAGAATGTATTATTTAATGAAGATAATCAGTAAAAGATTATTAGACTACACCTTCAAGTCCATGTATTTTCTAAATCTTTCTTTTCGGAATTGGATATAATATCAGGAAATAATAACAGAGTAAGTACATATTATTTTGAATATTTTTATTATTTTCATCTATAGATATATTTACACTCTCAACGACTTAATTTCTACTATAATCCAATATGTCACTTAAATATAATAAATCACAATATAAAATCAAAGTAATGAAAATGCTTGTCATACTTTTTGAATTTTGGTCCTTATGATATTATAAAGTATAAATCGTTTACAGCTCGATTTCTACAGCTACATTCTACGGTTCCATCATTCTGGATAGTTCTAGAACGTATCTGCATCTGATACATATATATAATATACTATATCGCATCTTAGGAAAATGAAATCTTCCTTTACATTTTAAAAATCTACTTCATCATAAACACACTAAAATTTCTTACACTATTTCGAAAAAGCCAGTCCAAAAGCCAAATAGCGTTAAAATAAGACTAACTTCGTAATGCGTATGTTTTCCCACATAATTTTATATACAAGCTAATATATTAAGCATATATTTCTATTAGGCAGTATGTTCATCTGACTGTGTATTCTGTACCTAAACATTAGGTATTCTACGACTCCACAACCAAATTTGTGCAACAAAATGTTTATATTTTATGTATCTATCAATGTTAGACATAGTCAGGAGGAAACAAATAGACAAAGAATGGAAACAAGAATAAATATTGTAAATATTACAAAATTATTACTAATAGGTATGTCTGCTTATACAGTCAATGATATAGGAATGAAGATATATGTAAGGAAATATCGTTATCTAGTAAAACCCGCAGTTTTCGCCACACTATGTTAGGTATAAAATAATAGGTACTTCTTCCTCACTAAGCTACGTCGTATGCTATGTATAAACATTTATAGATTTATAATATTTGAATGTAATCAAGTCACAGCTAAACTAAATCAGTAACGAATGTGTTCTTCAATAAAATACTTGTTTAGCAGTGTAACTTATGGCACCACATGCTTACAGCACATCTAATTAAAGAATATATTTACAGTAAAAGTACATATCTCTAAGATATTTTACATCAACACCAGATCGCGAATTGTTAAACTTATATTCTGTACGAACAATCAGGCGTATGTGATAACAAGATTAAGAAAACTATAAAAATATAAACACAAAACTAAAATATTTCACTGACAGTTTTCTTGTCCGATTCTCTTATTCTCATGGAAGACATTGGAGTGATTTCTTGTTTACTTTATATAATTATTTAAAACTGAATGTGCACATAACTACCAAAGTGCTACTATCTAATTAACTTTATAATTAATATACATCTTTAAACCGGCACTCACTGCTACTTCACGTATGCTACTCTTATTCAATTATAATTAAACGTACGCTAAGAACTAAGTATGAAGATATTATATCACAATTTTAATTAAAGTTACGAGCGCTTCGATTATTGTTTAGTCTAGTCGAAACATTAAGTACAAAAGGGGATCATGATGACTATGCGCTATGTTTACTTTTAGATGGTTGCTAACATAGGAACGATTGCGACATTTTATTATCTAAGTTAACCTAATCGTCTTAAAAGCTTCACCACATAGGTTATTTTATTTTCCTTCAATAATCAGAAATTGTCTCGCATAGTACTTCTAAGTTAACATATTATGACTGGAAGTGACTATGATACCAAGTTAAATTAAATTTTATAACACTTATCACAATATTTTATGAACTAAAACGTAAGGAACAAAGGTTAAATCAATTTGCTTACATACATAGATATAAAAGTGAAATACCCCAGAGAATATACAGCCCCTTGCCTACATTATATCTATGTTTATTAAATCAAGTAAATATTATTTGCAGTTGCTCAGCTATTTTTATAATACATAATATAGTTGACTCCGTAGTGTAGTTTGTTATAAATATAATAGGTATGTAATGAACGTAATATTAGTTTTTACAATACACAAGCGTAATTTATTGCCTTCCCCCGATACAATAACATAAATCTGAAGTAAGTTGTTATTCCATCAGAAAATTTCCAACACAAGTGTGAACGTTATTGTCACAAACTATTTAATTTCTCTGATTTAAATCAAATGTGTTCCATTTTTAATCAAAGTATTATTCTGGCAGTAAGTGAAGGTTTGCTGCCCTTACTGTAAGGACTACGGCGTCCGAATCGTATGAATCAGCTGATAAATTAACGTGTCTTATAAAAATATTTTTATATGTATAAACTACAAATTAATTACAAAATTAACTGAAGAATTGGATCAGTTCATGTTATAAAATATGAAAAACAAATGAGAAGCTAGCTTTGGTCCCACACGAACATAAATGTATGTAACAAGGTAATGACTATATGTAACAGCTATTTTATTGACAAACTATTAGATTCATAGAACAGTTGAAATCGAAGCTTATATTATTTAACATCATTAAGAGGTAGATTGTAATTTCAAGAACCGTATTAACTAGAACTGAAAGTTTTAACTAAAGTTAACTCGTTCAATGCAAACAGTTTAGTGAACGCACAGACTAGAGGCAAATTACAAGTAGCACGCAGGGCCTACACTTATTTATTATGTATGCACAAGTTGCGATTAGATAGATACGTACAAAATTACCTACGTTAGACACATATGATTGTCAGTCTTGGGATCAGTCCTCGGTGACGGTCGCATCTTGTAACTATAGTTTAAAGTATTTTCGTACTAATGCACCGCAAGTAAAGCAATCGTCCGATGAGTGTGCGCGGGCGCGCCGCACGCCGCTGCCGCTCAGAAGTGCACGTCCCTCACGTCGGTGGGCGTGGCGGCGTTACTGTGCGCCTTGTCCTGCGTCGTCGGCGGCGGGGTCCAGCCCGCCGCTTCCCGCGCCTGCCCGTTTGGGACAGACGTGGAGCGCTCCTCAATCATATTCTGCACCATCTCCTCGATTTGCTCCAAGCATGTCTGGAGGCATTCCTACAACAACAGCAAACAAACCAATTAAACAATGTTGAGGGCTTTTGCTTATTCTTTTAATAGCTCAATAACGTGTCAGGTAGCAATAAAAGTATGAAACCAAGGTGTGTTTACCAAGTCAATGCGCGTGAGTTCGTGCAGACGTGGCAGGTGTCCGTCGAGGCCGAGCCCCCGGAGCGCCGCCGCGATGCTGCACGACGCTAGCGTGCTCGCCGGGTATAGCGTGAACTCGTAATCTGGAACAAACGACACATTCTTTAAACTCATGAACAAACAGCATCATTTTTTAATAAATATATCTATTTTCATAAGTATTTCCTTCGACTTATTAAAATATTGATTACCTAATTAAAAATAAGATTAACCGTTTATTTAAACTCGAATACTAGCTTGAATATAGATAACAAACGACTCGTCGATTGAAAATCGAGTCTAATGTTAAAATTTTCTCTATAACATTCCGGAACAGAATGCTAAAATTCCTGCAGGTATAAAATTATGAACATTAGCTTTTCACGTTAGACGATATTCGTAGACAGCGCGAATACGACGAGTATCGTCCGCGTAGAGGCTCGAGTGAGGCATATCCGGCAAAAGAAATGTTCCTTTCTCCCTCTCGCAGGTTGTCAGTCTCCTCTGGAGAGTATATCGTCAAAGGAGCCGGCACCCGCCCTCGCGGCCGCATTCCACAGCCAGTGCGCGCCCGTCCGCCTCACTTGAATATTTCTCACGGGCTTACTTTGGCAAAACCATTATACCAACATACATCATATTATATACACGCGTATGTAAGCTGATATCGGACAAGCCCGGTCTGGATGTGTTATATAAATAGGTACCTCTATACACAAACAAGGAGGATATCTACAGGAAAATGATTCTTACAAATATTAGGTATAATTATTATCATGACAAACAACTAACTCAGAAGTAATATGTACGTCAATGGTATGTGAGTACGGTTGCAAAATTTGCTCAACATGTATTTAGGTACTTATTTTAAGCTGCTTACGAATAAGTAATATTATTTTAATTACATAATTTATAACGAAATTTGACTTGACAAATGTGAGATCTCCATAGTTTTATTTCCATTAATAAGTTCGCTGGTCATTACTCCTTAAAGTAGCGTGTCCTTAAATTTTTACGAGTAGTGTTTAAATTTAGGTGTGAAAATATAAAGCGAAGTTCCTATTGAATGAATAGGAAGTGTTTTTAATTATAAGCAGCATGTGTACCCAGGCTCTGGTTCCTATATACAAGAAACGAGTCGTTTTACCTACGGACAATTAATATTCGACACATATTCTATTGAAAATATGTCAAAATTTAACTGTCCTTAGCTAAAACGACTCGCTTCTAGAATATAGGAAACAGGCCTAAGTGAACACAGTAGTTATTAGTTCACTGGACATAAAACGGCTTAAACTGATATACAACAGGAAAATCAGTTTTCTAACATTGTTGGTACGAGTTGATGTCTAACCAGCATAAATCTTAACATATTAAATGGATTAACGACCATTTCTATTAACAAATTATATTCCCACGCCATTACATGCGCGAGATAAGAACCTCAGCATGTAATCACAAATGCCCAACTTGAGTCCGCTAACAATAGGAGTGAAGCCTACAAGAGCCCTCCATTCATCATTAAGTAGACTCCATTATACCAATGTATGGATATCGAACACTCTTTCAGCTCATTTAAAAGATTTATTTTCATTTTTTTTAATTTGCATGTCGGCATACCCGAGATAAAGGGAACGGGCAGAGAGAACGAATAAAAAGAGAGAGATGAAACAACGAAAGCGGCCGCTCACTCGAGGCATTTGCATAATCTGATGTTAATCAAACTCAAACAGCGCAGGCAGTACCTTGTGCGCATCGGACGAACGCAGGCTCGCCGACTGCTGATTACCAGCTCTTTGTCACGAGCTCGACCGACATGCCATGCAGCCAGGACGATTGTAACGTGTGATGACTACAAGTACTTCCTAGAGGAGCTAGGGACACAACGCAGCGGGGCTGGACGCACACGTAGCGGAAGTGTGGGCTTTCCTTATTCATCATGACACGACGCCATCGGGAGCTAATAAGACTAATGCGCACTTTCTAGAGGAAGTGACTGGCGGAGCTTCGTCTCACCGCATTCTGGTCTATGTAAGTTAATCAAACAGTGCCCCAATGACCTTGAGCCTCTGTCTAGCCGAGCTAATGGCATGACACGACTGTTTCTCAACTTTACTTATAAGATAGTTAGAAGCGATCGATGTAGCTTTATGAGAATATCCGCTACGCTTTGTTGACGCTAAACGGACGGCTATTAAATATCACCTTTGCACAATGGCTACATAAATTAAGATACATATATTCTTTTACGGTTTGAAATAAGTACACTAGGAATACGGTCGCGTTGATATAATGATCATAATTATTATTACCACTGCCCTTGAATGTAAAGTAAGTATATTCTAATAGATGTCGTAGGTAAGTACGTCAACTGGCACGGGTAGTACTGGTCAATTATTTGTGAGGTGAACGATCCCACAAGGTCGCGTTTGATACTAACTATTCGGTTAGAAGCAGACTGAAATTAGTTTTCCATTCCAAAAGTTGAGGCGCGTTGGTTAATTAATCAAAATTGATTAAGAATACAATCAAAGTCGTATTTCGCCGGTGTTTCACAGACGTTTGGATAACAGGTTATTTACATTGCGATTTAATCAATTAATCCATAGTTGGCCGTAACATAACAGCTATTATTGTGGGTATTAGAAGGTACCATGCTGTATTGAAACGGTGCCCACCGGAACAAATAGCGCGGCGGCGGCGGCCGGAGCCCTGCGCCGCCGACTACATGTGAAAGAATACGTTCGGCGTAGATAAGATACCTGTCTCACGCAATATAATATATAGGCCGTCTTCACACACTCACGCCTCGTACTGTAAGCTCATGTGAACAACGTTATTGTACTACGAACATGGTGACACTACGTAGACGCACAACGGAGCCGCACGTTTCTAAAAACGAGTTTGATGGTACTTAAATATGTATAACTTATCATCATCAGTGATGACTTGATGAGTGATGATGTCAGCATTAAAATAAGCCATTACAAATTTAATATCCCGACGGGTTATGAGTCCAGAGTAAATTGTGCCATTCAAATAATGATACATAATGCGGGCGCGCTCGATACCGCGAAACGTAAGTCTATGCGATTTCACCGCTCTAAGGTACTTACATACGCACCACCATAATAATATACCTACAGGTGTACATGATATTATACATGATCCATCATGAAAGGCCTTTGTAAAAGCTATTTTAAAGCGACACAAGGTAAGGTCAATGATGATTAAAACAAAGAACACTTCCAAGCTAATTGGAAAAAAAAAAATATGGAAGTGAGGCACCAATTTGAAGGTTAATGGAAATTCGGTAATCTCGCTCGCTCGTTCGAGTAAATGAACCGTCCAACAGAGGATTTAGCCTCCGAGTCTCAAGTGAGAGACGATATCCGAGAAGCAAGTGAAATAAAAGAGGTGGAGCGTGAACTTCTTGAACAAAAAACAATACGACAGCGGCGGCGAACAACAAAAACCGTTGCACAAAAACATATGATCCCATGAGGGTAGCGGGGAGGTGCGGCGCGGTGGTCGGGGCGCGAGGGGGGGAGTCCCGAGGCGTGCTGGAATGCGCTCAGGCGAGCGGCGTGGGAGGCGCCGCTGCCGCCGGCGCAGGACACACACACCGCCCTCGCCCGCGCACTCTACCCTCACTGTAAACAAACCTATTCACATCTCGCGTAGCTCTGTGCTGCGAGCCGCGAGCACTGTCGAGTACCCACTGCCGACTGCGACTGCCTCACGATAACCATCTTTTCTACTAATAAATTGACCTACGGCGTAACTTGACTAACGTTCAATATAAAACCTTACGTATTCGGTTACCTACATGTACAAGATATGCTGTCATTGTCGGTCGACGCTAATTCTTTAATCTATACGTAAATAATATAGTCATACCTAGTTATTAGCTGTTTGTGCCTTATTATTAATTGCCAAAAATCTATTTGTATGTTGTTGGACGTTTAACACGAATTCACGTCACATTTTATTTCTCTGCTCATATATGGAGTTCTTTCTAAAGCTATTGGATCCATCGCCATACATTTACTCAGATTTTACCCAGTAACCTTGCTACCTACCAAGTTCGTTTATGTCAAAGGAAAATGTCTGAAGGATTCACGCACGAAAAAAGGCACGAGTATGGATAGTCGGGTGATATAATTATGAATAGGTAATTGTCGCTGATAGTATCTTAAAGTTATTATCTAGTACGTATGTTTTGTTCATCTCTGGCTTTATAAATGTATGGAATGTGCTAAGGTTCAGTGACATGTGTGTTGAGTAGACCAATGGACCGGGGCTCGAGACGATGTCGTGACATCACGTGGTATCTAGATGCTAATTACCGTCTGCCGTCGCGAACAAAACGTTATATTCTCATTCAAGACAAGTTAACTATGTACAGCAGATAGGATATACCCTAACCTACAATTTAGTATTATAATGACGCGCTGTTAGTATTTCCATGAATACTTCTTATCATGTACGCCCGGTCTACTTTGGTTCTGATTTTTCAATAACCGAGTTCAGTTACGTGTTGGTAAGTACCTACCTAATCTTTGTTCGATATTTAGTTTTGACTGCTTCTTTGGCCTATCTACAGATAGTGTTATAAGATTATGTTAAATATAAGTCGCAAACTGTATGGCTAGGCTCGTCTTATTTATCTAAGTGCTAAACATAGCTAACGTAAATCAACTACAATTTCGTGACTATGTCGTGGCGTACTTTAGGTGTATAAGTGGTGCTTACCTCTGGCAGCTAGTGCGATGAATGTTTGCGCGTGCCTGTGTACCATCTCAGTGTTGACCAGACCTCGCAGTGGCAGCCGCGACAACAACAACGGCAGAAAGTCGTGCGCCGTCACACCGGCCACGTCCCACTTCAGCTTCGATAGCACCAATAACTCCCAGCTCTGATGACAAAGAGAACAAACTTATAATAAACGACGACGACTTACTAATAATATTAATTGAGTATAACGAGTCAGAGATATAATAGGTGCTGTTTTTATTTCTTTCTCTGATAAGAGGTTGACAGATTATTATTATAAAATTGAAATTATTTTTTGTCTTTTTGGTTACGAACAACATAGTTAATACTAAAATTTTAAAATAAATTATGTATAATGTGAGTATCCTAAAATCTTACTTACAGAGTGGGACATTTACATTTAATCTATGAATGTAAATATACGCTAACGATAAACTTGGTTAAAATTATGTTAACACGTGACATAGATACTGTTTGAGGGATAATAAATAAGGTTTATAATGCATATTTACAAAATACCATCTGAGATTATGAATACTAATTGTCAAATACATGATTCCCGTCTTCCTGCGAGAATTACATGTCGGTCATGGATATATTACCTATCTGAATTATAAATAATAATAAAGGTCGACAATTGTTAGCCAGGATAATAAAATAGCATTCCTGTCGCCACATCCGCCTTATAATCACAAACATGTCGAGCTTTGCTTGACTTCCCGGAACGGCGGTGCGTAGGTACCCCCGGTACATTGTTGTGCAATCAAACGAACAATGTTACAGTTTTAGTTTATGTTTTGTTTAGTCTCATTCCGAAACAAAGTTACCTAGGCGTGCCCTGCAGCCGTCATCCACGTATCGTTTAAAAATAAATACTTTTCAACAGATTTATTTTTCAACTAAGACCGCAAAAAGTAGTTGTGCCAATCAAAACAAAATTATACTGCTATATTATCATTTCTTTATCTTTCGAGTAATAACTACAGTTGACCTACATAACAATCAAATTAACTTAGTTGCATCAAACTTCATTAGTAAAGATATATACAAACGTATAGTATGCCTATTGTAGCTATTCATATTCAGTCATCATAATTGAACAGTTCGAATAATACACTCAGTAGACATCATCAGTGCAAAATTAACAAAGTACTATCCAGTGTCTCATTAATTTTATAATGGGGCACAATATCGTAACGGTTCATTTTATGAATAAGTTGATTATTTAGTGTACCTACGTACGTACACACACATGTTCGAGTTGCATGTCCGTTGACAGATAATACTCGATGTTTACTTAACTCAATCGGCGGGGTCGACCGTGGTAGCGGGCCTCTGCTACTTTTTATCCAACTGAATATATCACTATTAGTGATGATTATAGAGTCCTCATTTGCTCGGCAGGGGTTAGCGGTTAGGGCATATAGATTCTTCGCATATCATGTTTATGAATGAATGAAGTATCATCACTGGAAGTCGAATTAAATCGGTGTTGTGTGCGTGTGAGCGTGTGCACCACTGAGTAACAATATTATCATCAATCACGAATATTATGAATAATTGATTACAAAAGAATAATTATCAGTGAATAGTACCTACAGCTTATACGATCGTATTATGTGGTTTGGCCCAGAAGCTGTAGCGCATCAAGTAAAAGCGATTGCAAACGCATCGGTATGCGGGTCGACCGCAAAATGAAAACATACGCTCTCTCGTATAACTTGCGACTGGCTAGGTGTTCTTCAAAACAATGCATTCATAAAATATTGACCGCAAGTGTCGTTTAGGATGAAGGATCGCCGTATCCTCTAAACATTAATATAGAAACAACACAATGCTTATGAGTTTTATTAGTGGACAGCGAGCCCGCCCGCGCCCCTATCAGCTGATCTTATTTAATATCGCTGAGCGATTAGTACGTGTATAGTTGTACGAAAGTCGCACGTTGCACGTATAGAGTGGGTCCACCCGAGACGGATGGAATGCAGCTCGTAAAGTCGCAGGCGAGTGTTCATTAGAGTGGAGGAGACCGGGCCGCGGCGCGGGTGCGCCGGCCGCAGCAGTTATCGAACCACGTTACAGCCAATAAAGCGAGCTATGCAAACAGCCCTCGTCGCGCGTCGGCCACAACACACTCGCTGAATTCCTCACTCGGTTCCCATGCTTTATCCAATTTCATCGAACGGTGTGACTGCGCCGCTATTAGAATCAAACAATGAGCTCGGTGTCGCGTGGCCACTAAGCTCATGAGACTAACTTTGGAATTTTCCAGGACAGGAACACGAACGAACTCCTACTGGCCGTTGTTATAAACTATTTAGCGCGAAGCACAGACGTGTGGAAGGATTACCATACTATCTATTTATTAAAACCTAATTGTTGTGGCCTTCGTCATCGATGAAAAGCAGGGAAGTGTAGTATTGAATACAAAGTTTTCTGTGAGCCAACAAAACGTGTTAGGCATGTACGATATAGCGATTCTTACGTAACACATAATTATGAGCATAAAGTGCATTCCTGTAAAATTATTGTGTTGACGAGTTTCGTCGAACGTTGCGGTAAAGATCTTGATAACGAAGATTTACATGTACTAAGTGACATATAATTATTGGTAGATAGTTTGTATGTTAAAGTGCGAGACGTGACTATAGTAAACGATACAAAGCCAGCGTTACCCGGCCGCGTTCCACATCTTGGTGCGCTCCTAACCACAAAATTTTCATTTTTTTCTTCTTTCACGGCCGCCGCCCGCATAGGACGAGTTGTTCAACAACTACCATTGGAATTTTATTACCGTTGAAGGTACCTTTTAGTGGCGAATTGTAAAATTATATCATCTTGAACGACAAGATAAAAGCTTTGAAGTTGTAGTTAGATTTTACGGTTAAATTGTCATTAAGTACATATTATAATTACACTGTGCGACGTGACATACCTTCAAATCTTGGGATTCTGAAACACGACGATTTATTTAAAACCTTTTTGTGATGCTGTATAGTATTACTTAACATATAGCATAGATATTTTTTACTAATTATATTATTTATCGTATTTGTGTATGCAAGGGGACCGGTATGGGCACAGCGCTTTTTAGTATTATTTATTAATGGGTGTTTTCCCTTTGTTCTTATTAACGATGTGCACATCACAAGCTTAGCAACTTGTCTAGTAAGTGCGAATGTAAGTAAAGATTACAAAATTAAATAACATACCTACTAAAATATTTTGATTCGATTATGTTACCGATAAACAGTACTATTTTCAGTTTACATTATTTCGGTTAGCGTTGTATGAACACGGAACCCGTTTATTCGCAAGAGTTGGGAACAAGTATCGCATATCTGTGATGTTATTAAGCGAGCTAAGTGACACAATTTTCTAACGAGCAAGTATCGCGCCGCGCGCCGCGCCTACACCTTCACTCGTGCACCACACACTGAGGTTATCGTGCACACACGCACTCATTAACACAATTTCTATACTACATCAAGTGGAAGTATCATACATATTACGATTGTATATCCCATAGTAGACAGTATATTACAACTATTAAACTTATGAATGGCATTAAGTACACACATTTCGTCAGTTACGTTTAAGTTTCACGTAATGGCGTCCCAGTCAGTCTTGCCTACTGGTCACGTTTCCAGATCTGTAGTAACAAAAAATTGTCTAAAAAACGAAGTACAAGAAATGTCGAGCTCCGGATGCTTACTATCAATCATAAAGCATAAACGCCAAGATATGATAGGCTAAATATAAATGACGCAGTGTAGGCGCACGCATAACGTATTCGATTGTTACCGATCAAACAGTTTAGTCCAGTCGTGTCTTCTAAACTGTTTGATGGACGGAGATGTGCATACAATCGATTTAATCGGAATCGATTTACATCGTTTTCTATCGATCAGTCAGTGTAGCAAACAAATTATAATAAATAGCGAATAAACTAGTAGCATTAAACTTTAACTCGAACACATACCTACTATACATGTTGATCTGTAAATCAACTGATTAGTCTAAAAGTGATGAATGTGGCTTTTGATTTATTTGTCCAGTCATTATCGAGTTGATAACATACGTATCGAAGTACTCATAAGGACCTCGATAGGTACGATGTTGATAGTATCATTAGATAGCTGTTTGGTTAAAAATTGTATTTAGGTGCTAAGGCTCACGTCGTAGTTCCATTGAACATTTCGCGGAAGGCTGGCGGTATTACAAAAGAGACGAACTTAACTTTATCGGTTGAAAGAGTTTCATGGAAATTTCGGGTGGACCGGAATACGACTGGTTCTTCGAGTTTTCAACGGTTGGACATACCCGCGTCGAGAGTGCGAATCCCACAAATATACATAGAAATAAGTGTGATACAGCAAGTTAAATTATGGTCAAGAAGTATGTTAATAGTTAATTATGGCAGGAAATTTGCAGTAGCAGCTCGAAATTCGGAATTACGACAATATTATAGACTCGATATTTGACCTAAAGGCAGCTAGCGAAATGTGATACTGCTTAACCTTCGAGGATTTACAGGCGCAATAATTATTAAGTATGTTGATAGACAAACATAAGTATAGAAATTCTTTGTAAAGTAATACAATAGTCTTGAATTACTAGCCGTTGTAAGTAATAGTATTTATTATGTGGCTAGCGATTTTATCTGTTTTCTAATAAGTAACTTGGCGTATAGTTTCAATATATCGACATTCGCCATTCGTGCACACAAGCTTACTTGTTTTCTTTTGTTGCATTAGGCCTACACCTCGAAGCGTAAGGCAACTTGTGCGGACGGCGTGATTTCACTACTAATAAACTATTTGATCGATGGATGCAACATCGATACGATCGTCATAGTTTTCTATTTACTAGTCGTAAAGAGCTTTATACAGCTTTTAACCGAACAACTCCCGAATCGCATGTCAATAGTTCGAGTCTAGAAGTCCACATGTTATTAATACAAATAGTTACCAGTTAGAATGTATATTGATTGCCTTAAGACTAATCAGTCGAAAGACCACCGACCAACAGGTGATTAATATAAAATTACTAATTGTTTTTATATATACAGTATGCCGCTAAAATGTCAGTTTTAACCGTAATTATAAATTAATATTTTCGTTCTCTCATTAAGTATAACAACAATAATACTGCTACAATAGTCGGTGGTGCAGTCCTAGGTTTATGGTATACTAAAAATAAAGTTGTTTGTATGTACTAAGCCTTAAGTTCGCGAGGAAGTTTCATTAACACCGGATACCAAGCACAGTCGCGGCGCGCCGAGCGCATGCGCCGTGAGATCCGCAAACAACCACGTCGCTCGTGCTAATTTGCTCATTCCTCATATTCTAAACAATCGTTACATTAGCTATTCCTGGATTTATCCATTTACCATATCGGCCTTCTTTATATGGCGACACGGATGGCTATAGTTAAGTGTTATTATGCCTAGCCGCGCTGGTCGGTAAAATAAAGAAAATCAGACGTTACGTTGTTGCGTTGCGAAATAATTGCGAAGAGAGGAACCCACTACGCGTACTCGGCTAACCAACCCCAATTAATAGGAAAATGTTGACAAAACCGTAATAATATAATTGTTTTTGTAATAGTTTAATCTCGTGCTATAATGTCACTTCTATGGTTAAGACAGGACAACCTAAAGGAGACCGTCCATATTCGGCTTCAACGTCGGCTTGAACGTGGATAATCGTCTTGTTGTTGTTGTACAAAGTAAAATATTTTAAAAATTGTTTTAATGTATAATAAATATTGGTTACTATACGTATCGTATGAAATTAACGTATAATAAAAATTATATTTAAAATATTTTCATTTGGTTCAAAATGTGTAACTGATATGGACAATCCAAATGGCTTTTTGTGTTGCCTAGTAAAAAATAGTGGGCAAATATCGGAACAAAGTGTTTAAAAAAATCACATTTGGAAATATTAAACGAAATCTGAACATACGTTGATATTTTTTTCATTATTTACTGTATTCACATTTTGAATTTGAAAATAATAATTAATGTAAAAATGATATGATATTTGATAAAATATGACAAAATTGTAAAGTGTGTTGGGTAATTTATTTTCATATCCTAGCAACACTTGACTTATCTGTCAATTCTGTTTCCGTCATCCAACTTGATATTAAACCTTAGTATATAGTGGCTTATCTATGTATAAAACGTCATAGAATAATGTTTTCTACTTAGTTTAGGCTATTGAAAATTAATATTGTTATTACAATATAAAATTGTTAACGCCCAGGCCAGGATCCCATACAAGGTGGTCGGTCTCCTTTTCACTGTGGATTCTGAAATGAGTTTGACAGTGAGATTTAAAGAATTGCACAACAGCTCTTAACATTACCATCACTACAGTTCCTAGAAACGACAATACTGATTGTATGCGAATGCTCCTTCTATAAGATGTTGACTGCATGGTTGGCTCCATCACAGGGAACAATAATTTGTGTCATCCACATATAGTTGTTCCGAATCTGCGTGCCTATTGTTTTAATGTTTGGAAAGTCCCTCCACGGGTACAAGGACGACCCTGGTATGGAAGATGTATTTTCATAAACTAGAAATTTGACTACTATAAACAACGCAAAAGTTTTTGAGGATGGATAGGTGGATGTTGGTAACTCTTACGCGCAAAAACTAAAGATTTCATTTTGATGAAATTTTGCGCACATATTGTGTCTATATCCCGGTAACGAGTTCCCTTGGCTGAAGAAGAAGATGTCCTATGATTTCACGCGAAGGACGAAGCTATATCCATTTTATTAATTTGACTCTCGTATTGGAACAAAGCGGTCGAGTTTTACGGCACCAAATTGAATGATCAAACTACAAGCTCTTATTAAAGTTAAATTTTAACCGTATACGCAATATTGAATAGTCTTTTGACAAGCTGGCACCGCGATCGTAAACTTATGCTTCAATTATAATAAACGTTTACAGTGGTTATGTCGATGTGAGAACTCGCGAGGTTTTATGGTCGGGCGGCGAGGCCGACCGCGAGGAGCCCCGCATTAAAGCCGCTTCGGATGCCAGAACGTGCTCTTTTTGCTCAAGCTCGCTCGCTGCGCCTGCGACTCGCCCGCCTGCCTCATGCCAGCGCTCGACAACTAACTACTACAAGCGACTCAATATCATTTCACTGAGGAAATTGTATCAGTATCAAATATAATTTTATTTCACTGATGACTTTTCACCAGGTTTAGCAGCTATAGAGCTTCTCCTGCGAGGGACTTGCACTGTACCAGTTCAACCAAGAATCTCTTATTAGAATACCTGAGCGTTAAATACTTTGTATGAACTACAATTTATAAGATAAACAATGCCTTAATTGCCATGAATTTCAGTATGAAGATATCAGTGATATGAAAAATTTATGTCGTAACAATGATTAGTGTAAAAGAAATATTGTTTTAGGTACTATCACTTCTGTGTGTATATATGTATGTCTAAGTGGTAGTTTTAAACTGGTCGTAAGTGCTAACGGTATAAGCAGAAATACTATACCTAGTTGTTTTTAAAGAATTCATTCCTGTACTAAGTGCAAGTCATATGTTGCCGATATTAAAAACATTGAATCAATCGATATGAAACCATAAAAACGGTCTGAATAGATACTCTGAGCGTAAACACAGCAAAATTAAATCGAATATTAAGTATATTCGCTGTAGTATATTCATGAATTTAAATAAAAAGTTAATTAATTGGTAGTATTTTCTATTCGCCACACTCCGATGGGTGATTAAAGTTGAGAATAATTTGAGCTCTGGTCGTTCGTATTATGCTCATGTACCGTTACGGCGATACAATGTTAAAGATTTCCGAGACTTGATAAACTAATGATTATTAATTTACTATCGGTCGTTTTTACTTTATCTTGGGCGAAATGGATAACAAAAAATACTTTAATATGATATAGTGCCACATCTACGGTGACTCGTAGAGGCTCTACGAAAGTGCTACGCTGGCAACAACACCTGTATATTCAGATATCTTTTAACAAAAATGTATAAACGCTAATAGCGCCGTTGAAATCTAATACATTTGTATAAAAATTAATATTTAATTCAATTTTTGGCAATGAAATTACGTATTTTACCGTTTGTAATATTGCAGTAACGTAAATATGTGGGTGATACTAATAACGTGCAATGAGTGCATCATTACATTCTTGTTTCGAATTATAAAACTTGTTAAGAATTTCACAGATTCAAATTAAATAATAATATTAGAATAAATATAATATTTATTTGAAATTTAATTTGAATTACTTTAACAGTAACGTAGATGTTAAAGATGACTAGAAGTGGCATCTGTGGCGGCGTGACTCAGCGAATTAACATAACGCGTCTACTGCAGACGAACTCACGATTGATGTGTAAAAAATTCAATCGTGAAAAATTTAAAATATCTAGTCGATTTGAAGGCGTAATCTCATTTGGCGTAGTGTCGATCGGTCCATTTCGTGGGACGAGGTGAGTTTAGGTTAACGTGAGTCGCGCGGCGCGTGAGAAAAAATAAGCCGCATGTTTCGCCTGTAATTGGTCTGATTGAAACGCGAGCCTCGTTCGTCGGTTTCTTCCGAGAAGTCTGTCGGCTCGTTAGGGGACACTGTCCGCAGGGCAGCCCTCTCCCAGACCGCGACCTGTCGCATTCCACGAGCACAGCTCGCCATACCTACCTACGTATCTCGTGTAATTACAATAATTTCGTATGGACCACGTTTATATGAAGCCTAATATAGAGCAAAGCTGTCAGTTTTCTTCAAATTGATATAGGTACCGAATAAATACAGAATATTTACGCATATTTATGTCTATCATAGACACTAACTCGGCACATAGGTATCAGATCGTTGAATAATGCGTAGGTAATACATCTATCTAATTGTAAAAAGATAAGTAGGTAAGTAGGTACTAGAATTGTCTTTAAT
The DNA here is from genome assembly GCA_963675205.1 of Catocala nupta. Taxonomy (NCBI): domain Eukaryota; kingdom Metazoa; phylum Arthropoda; class Insecta; order Lepidoptera; family Erebidae; genus Catocala; species Catocala nupta. The sequence continues at coordinate 20,336,993 of OY776081.1, forward strand.
ACTATTCACACGCCAGGAATAATCTGAATCGCCAAGCGTTACAAACTAAACATGGCCACAAAGATTGAATAATAAGTATAGGTAATAACAGTATATATTCTGTAGATGACATATTTTTTGCCCTAGTTTGACCTCAGCGCATTGGCGTGGTAATCATATATCAATTAAATAAACACATAATGTTTAATCTGTTTTCTGTGACAAGAAATAAACGTTATATTTTATTATTATTAATGACCTCGGCATGTCTACACATAGACGTGTAACAAATAGTCATCCTCAGCTGTGAAATTGCCGTTACTAAAGAGTGATACAAGTGCGCAGCGTGGAATGCACTTGCACCGCACAGGCAGAAACGAGTCGAGTATGTAGGTATTATGACGCGCGGGAAAATGGCGTGCACTTATTATCTACGGGACGACCGGCGACAGACGAGGCCCCGCCGGGTGGCCGCACGCCGCGCCCGAAATGCAACCGACAGCTAACACGTAATACGTTATATTCAATATAAATACCTACAACACCAAATTATAACACTTCATAACACAATTGCAGGGGCAAACCTGCATTTATGGGTACTTACTGACAAGTGGCAGTACGTAACCTAACTATTAACGATTCCTAATAGATAAGCAAAACAAACCCGAAAGGCAATGCCCTTTATTAAGATTAGGAAAGTTGTCCACGTGATTACGTTTAGTATATTACTACACACACGACAGTACAAAGAGCAATGAAGTAAACCACGCTGAATGGGCAAGTTTCAAGTGTCGGAATTCATTGACAGCTGGCTAGTAGAATAACTATTAATTAAGAATAACTAATACAACAGACCGTTGTTAACATTAGTTTTTAATATAGGAATAAAATAGTTTCTAGATGTAGCTTCCTACATCACGTGTACCTACTACATACCTACTGAATACAGATAATCATAAGTTCTCCGATTAATTAGCATGACTACAGTCTCACTACGTACAAACTGTAGGTACATTTATGGTTAGTTAACTATTAGTTTATTAATTCGCGGCAAGGTTACAATAACCGCAAAACATAAGGAAATAAATATCCATGGCTAATTTATATAAACTGTACGAAGCATAATATCGTACGTACCAGTGCGATTCGTACTTGAACTGTTTATTTGTTTTAATTTTAGATTGCGCCTATTTATAAGACACTAGTTATTTATAAACTGTACTTCAGTTTAGTCACTGTGCCTACACACCAAGTGTCTATATTTTTAATTCTATTAGTCATCCCACTCACGCTGTTGTGAATATTTATTCTATTTGTAAAGTGTATGTGTTGTATATCGTAATAAATCACATCATAAACGCAGTGTAGTCGATCACTCCATAGACACAATTAATGTGCCGTCATAAAACTGGAATTCCAATCTCTCGCGGATGTTCAGTGCGCGAATGATTTAGAAATCAGTTGGCGGAGTGAACGACACGAAAGCATCAAGAGCTAACTGCTAAATTAGTGCATGCGCGAGCACAATGTAAAAAGCAACCTCACGAAACATGCATGATTAATGAAATCAGCTGTTTCCTCAGACGAAGAAAGTTAATTAATACTTCATGTACGGGTTCTATTCGTATTGTACTCAATATGTTACCATTCGATAAAATTATAAAATGCGTGACAACTTCATTCAGACATCGATGTTGTCCTTGCACGTAGTGATATCATGGACGCTTACGCCCGCGCTCGCACCGGTGATGATACCATCCGTGCAACGTGTATTACTAAGTATTAGGTGACGTATGTACTCACACACAGGTCGGTGAGCGTGATGCTGTTGGCTGTGTAGAACACGAGGAGTTCTGCGGGGAGCGCGCGGGAGCCAGGCTCGCGGAGCTTGGACGCCAGCAGGAGGCACGCCGTGCCCAGCAGCTGCACTTGATTTTTACTCACTGCACAAGTGCTCATGAAACGATCCAAATACGAAATCGCCAGCGGAAACACTTCCTCTTGGCACCCCTGGTCTTCACATACCTGCAATGCAAACTTACAATTATAAACTAGCAACGAACACTCTTGTTTCTATTTTCTAAGAAACTACTAGTAGTGTTGTTACCGGCGCGGGCGCACCCAGGCTAACGCTTAGTTTATCATCCGGAATTCCTGATAACCTATATATAAAATGGAAATACACACTTATTGCGATAAATACAGCGCGCTTTACTTTCCTGATGCAGTTGTACGTTTCTTATCAGCGTTAATAGTTCCTGTAGGTACATACGTACCAGGCCCGAGCGTCGGCAATTTATATTTTATTCTAATACAATAGATCTTTTGTGATTGAACAGTTCAGAGAGTGGAATATGTATAATTACGGATATTTCGTAATTGTGCTAAATAAGTTTTAAAGGTTCTAAATATTAACTGTACGGTTTCGATAAACGGACTATGAAATGGAAAGTTCGGAAAAGCGAAAGGAGATAGTTCGAAGTAGCCATATCGTAAGTAGAGAGTGTCATGAGAGAAGCGGATGGGCGCAGATCGTTGCCGGCATAGTTTCGCACGGTGTAACGCGACTCGCGAACCGGCACGGATCCAATCGTATCACCGTGAAAACAAAACATGTACATCTAACCCGTTGCACACCGCTCACAGCTCAGCACGCCGTCTCACGCTCAACGCCCGTGGATAATTAACTATGTAACCTGACAAGTAACTCACAATATCGATCAAGTGTTCAAAAAACGACTTTGATGATCGAAGCTGCAGTACATAACACAATACTGTAGAACTAAGTAACTATAACAGAGAAATAATTAACCGTCTACAAGCAAGTACAATCTTTACATTCGTAATTGTTGAAGCATAACGGGCGAGGGCCTAATGAATGGCACAGGCGGCTATAAAACAAAGCGATTATCGTACCTATTACTGGCTTTGTTATGAGCCGTGAGCTACTTTAGACAAGTTTTACATATTATGTAGTCTACACAATTACCAAAAATACTATTTCAAAAAGGAAACAACGACGTAAGGACGATAATACTGTTTGATAGAGTGGCGAACAATGAGATGTATTAATTAACAGATTCCGTGAAATATCCTTGGCACGTCATGGTTTTTGGGTGCGCTTGTTGATTAAACATTAAAGTTAATGTGAGCACGTCGAAGATGTCATTGACCCGTCCGACTCGGAGGATCGTTTCGGTCTGCTTGTGCTGAGACGTCGGTATGCGACTAGTTTAAGTGTAACCACGAGGTGAGTTGAGGTGTCGAGGTGCGCGGAGACCGTGCCGCGCCGGCGCATGTGTCGCTGAGGCAGCGTGACGTCACTGCCAGCGCCAGCGCACCGGCCGGCTCCACGTGGCTACCATAACTTCTACTAACTACTTCTAAACATTATTTAGATGACCTACAGCTGCCACTACATCTATCACCCTACTTTAAGTTATTAGAACGAATGATTAATATACCGACCCGATTAAATCTAAAACCGAATAGTAGCCTTCCCATAAATCTTGTCAACCAGCGGTGTTCATTGATATTATATTAAGTTACACGTCATTTAAGCGACCGAGTTTGGAAAATGACGTTGGTGTGCGCGCTAGTAATTATTGATGTGTATATAGAAGCTAAAGATAAGTGCGCAGCGGAGCGTCAGCTGTGTGCGTGTCAAAATCAGCTGATTATTCAAATAGAACGAGCAGAGTCGCATCGGTCGGCGACCGCGGACGCCCGCGCCACGTCCGGGGCCCCTCGCTTGCGCACTCGCTCGACTCTCGAGTCACACGCTCCACAACCAGTTACTTACTCGAGTAGATACGCGAGCGGTGCACGATACACTAGCGATGTTTCATGCCTACACACATGCAACGGCGAATACCTAAACTTCAGAATCAATCTAGATTAAAACTAATCTTGTTTACGAAATATATTCGACGAGCCGAATACATACGTAGTACTAGTCTTATAAGATTCTAACATGTGGAACGAAATCGTAATCAGCTGATCGTGTAAACAAAGCTATAAAGTCCACTTTCGAAATAACTACGCAATCGATCGACATGTTTTCGTGATCATCTTCCTGTGAGAACACAAATGAAACACTCTCCACCACTCTTTCGTGGGGTACAGTCCCGGGAGGCCGAGGAATCACAGGGTGACCGAGCGGCACGGCGTTCGTTCAGCGGGCAGTGGCTAGAGCATACGAGGGCCACTGGTGCCGCCAGCGACGGCTGGAGTGTACCTACACGTGGCCGGAAAACGAGACAAAATGGCGAACGTTCGGGTTGCGCGGTCCGCGGATGGAGCGCGAGCGGTGTGGGTGCGGCATGCGCGCGGGTGCGCTCACCTCTAGCATCCACTCGGCGACGAGGCGGCGCATGGTCGGAGTGATCTCGGTCTGCACGGTGCCAAAGTAGTTGGCGGTGACGGCGTAGCGCTCCTCCGTGCGGAGCAGGTTGTCGAGCACGCGGCGCCGCAGCAGCACCGGGTCCGGCGCGGCAGCTCGCGGCGCCGGCGCCGGCCGCGCCGCGGGCTCTCCGCTGTCCGGGCTCACGCGCTCCGCGCACAACAGCTCCATGGTACACCGCACTGCGGCTTATTGACAGCGCGTCGCGGCCGGGCACGGTGGCGTATTGTGACGAGACAGCTGATCGTGCGGGGCCGGCTGAGCGGAGTGCGCGGTGCGTTGCGACGACGGCGAGTGCCCGAGTCGCAGTGAGCGGCCGGCGCGCGCCTCGCCGCCGAACATATGATCGGCGCGGGCGCGGGGGCAGGGCGGTGCCCGTGAGGCCGCACGCAGGTTTCTCCCATTCGATGTTCAAATAATAATACATAACATGTTTTCCTACTCGCTCACGCTTTAAAGTACTTCTCACTCGGTCTTGATTCTTGCTTCTCATTCTAGTAGATACGTATGTACTTACAAAATAGACGAATTCCACGGATTGAATACTTTAAATACATAGGTAAGTAATAGAATCGTTCTTAGAGTATCTTAGAGTAGAGATCCCTATGATTAGGCTCATGTAAATTTTAATTGTGTTGATGTAAAATAATAAATATTGATAACCATATTATGGGGTTTAAAATAATGATGTAGGTGTTGTTTTGAATGTAAGTGTGCAGACTTGTGACTTATAATCAGCGCATCATCGGCGTGATTAATGTGGTTGGGGCGGTTACGGCCAGTGAACTTTTCATATCTCCTAGGCTAAGGCGGCTGTGGACCTGTCGCCAATGTTCTACACAGTCTACACTCAGTGTAGAAGTGTAGACTCGTCTGAGTTTGTAGCATTAACGGCTTGTAGCATCATCAACTTTTTTAAACTTCGATACACGAATATTGATATTATGATTCAGTTGATACACTTAATTTAGAGTTAGATTGTTTATGTATAAGAAAATTACCTACAATATAATATCTAGGTACTAATTTTAATTCATAACACGATTACTTAAAATTTTATCAAATTTGTTTACGAAAGTTTATCTAAAGGTGTTTAAGCGGAACAAATATCTCTGTTCTGTTAGTGTTTAAGAATTAACTAGCATAATACCGAAATTATTAATAATTTGCAATACTAGTAGGCAATACATTGTAGTATAACATAGATAAGAGGAGGACAATGCAGTACATTTTAAAGATACTTAGGGACTTACCCGTTATCCCTACACCCACCGTCGCGCGTCCGTTTAAAAACAAAATAAAATACTAACATTATCGTTATAAATACTAAGCTCTAATTATATATCATTCACGTACGCAAAATCTTAATTCGTAAAATAACTTTTTGGTAATAGTAATTACAATATTTTCTACCGCCCTCTGTTTAAGAAAATATTGTAATTCCAATCCATTTATAACTTTTGCAGTGTTAGATCAACACTCTTGTCCACAATGATGTTCGTAAAGAAGAATAGAATGGAACCTAAGGTGTAATAAATTCACATAAATATGGTTAATTCGGTTCGCTAAATATGGTTTTTGGAATCACGTCATAGAAAGGTTGCTGCAACTCAATGTTCATTCAGAAAAAGTCATCGCACATCATATCCCGATACAGGCATTGAGACCTCACAAACGCACACTAACCTAAACATAGACTTATATTACGCGGACAAGGAGGCATAATATTAATTTAATAAAATTAATTCAATGCTTTCTTCTAATCTATTAATAATTCTCAGCAGGTATTTTTATGTGTTTAATTGATAGGCTGGCTGGCTATTTATAAGAAAAAGTGTGCGTTTCATGTTTCTAACTAACGAATTTTCGTGCCACAAAATCGTTAAAATGTGCCATAAAATTTTAGTCGATTTTACCTGTCTGGTTGTGCATTTATCTTATCTTATCTTATTCGGGGGCCAGTCAGTGTAGACCGGCGACACTTCGACCCAGTGGGATCTTTTGTGTCGGCCCCGAGGTCTATCCCTGAGCTATCTCCCTATGAATGTAATGCATCAGTTGCAGCGTATACTTCAGAGGGAGAAGCCTGAAGTATTCTGGGTTCGGATATGCCAATCCTATCAGACCCATCCTTAGTCCGGCCAACGTGTCACATTCACACAGTAGGTGTGATATGGACTCGTCCTGTTCACCTGCACAGGAAATCCTTGGTGCTAAAATGACCAGTAAACGCTTTTGTAAGCAGGCGTATTTGGCCCTTGTTGTACGCGCAGAACTTCCGGGTGAAGCCCGTGGCCCTGTTTGCAATGAATTTCTTGGAGTGTTCCAGACCCCTAAGGGCCATCCACTCTAGCCTGTGTTTATCATTGCCATGTGCATTCAAAGCTGCCTTAACGGTACTCTCAGAGAGACCTACGAATGGCTCGGGGTCCACAAATAGTTGTTCCGAGCCCTTCTTGGCTAATACATCAGCCTCCTTATTACCCTGCACCCCTGCCTGCCCCGGAATCCACACCAGCCTGACTGTATATTTCCTGCCAAGTTTGTTAAGGGCTTTAACACAGTTCAGGACCAGTGCGGAGTCCACCCTACAGGAGTTCAGAGCCTTAAGAGCAGCTTGACTGTCACTGAGAATATAAACAATCTTGTCAGTGACATTATTGTTAATATTCTCCTGCGCACAGGCAATTATAGCATAGGTTTCCGCCTGGAAGATCGTGGCATATTTGCCCATGCTTTGGTTCACCTTGCAGTCGTTGGCATAAATACCAGCGCCTGATCCTGTTTCCATTTTGGAACCATCAGTGTACCAGATGAGACAACCCTTGTCAGGGGATTGTAGACCTTGTCTCCATTCATCCCTTGTGAGGACCTTTATTTTAAAATTCTTTTTGAATATGTGCATTGGTTGCATTTTGTCGCATCCCATACTCGTAATCTCTTTGAGATCCTTCGAAATCTCCAGTTTTGTGTGTCGAGTTTCTGGCATGTCGCATGACGCTCCACAGCCCATGTATAGATAGTCTATGTAGCGCCTTTATCGCCTCTAAGTACACAACAATGTGTAGCGGCGTTAGGTCCAGCAGGATCTCTAACGCAGCCGTTGGCGTAGTCGGGAATGCCCCTGTTATAGCCATGTAGGCTAATCGCTGCACCTTCGACAGCGCTTGGTTGTGCATTTAGTCGATTCACATATTTTTATTTCTACATATGTTTAAGGTACGTTATGACGATGCGGGCGAAAAAGCTGCCAGTCTGAAGTGGGACTCGACTGACATTTACTGCGTAAGTACACCGCGTGAATGCCGTAATAGTTTAATTGGACGCCTTCACTGTCTCTGCACCTAGTGTTGTGGGTTTGATCCCCACACAGGAAAAAAGATTGTGTGACCTACAAATTATTATTTCCAGTCTGAGTATCCTTTGTGAACGTTGTTTGAATGAATGTTGTCTTTGTAAAAATAAATAATCTTAAAGGAGTGGGCTTATGTAGCTATGTATTTGTTGCTAATTATTTGATGACGGTAGGAATGATCTGGCTAGGGGGCAGAACCTACTCACTACTTTTAGGCCACTTTCCTACAATTGTTTAAAATTGGACATAAAGTTGAACTGCTTCTGTATATCATGGAAGTATAAAATAGAGAAGTATTATTCTAGCTATGAATAAGGCCTACGTAATATCTTTTACCCATTTACACTAAATGTTTATGTAAGAACTGCCTATACCTATATCTTACTATCTAACTTGCCTATCTTACTACATACCTATCTTGTTTTAATACTAACTCTGACATATTAAAAGCGTGGTGTAATTGTCTGTAAAAGTTACAGCACTAGAAATGTATCTATATGTATGGAACTTATTGATTATATTTATGAACTAGCTTTTGCTCGCGGCTTTGCTCGCTTAAAAGTAGGTTAGACTATGTTAGGTGTAACAGTACCTTTTTTTTATAAATTATTGTCTAAGTTGATAATATAGCTTTCTAATGGTAAAAGATATAATATAACAGAGTTTTTAAAATCAGCTAGGTAATTTTTGAGTTAAATACATATAAACAAACAAAAAATTAAATCTTTCCATTTTATAATATAAGTATAGATTAAATGTAGGTATTTTCTACATTATTTATTTATCCAAAAAATGTGTTCATGTTGATTTATAATAGATTCCCTCATAGATTTTCTACCATACATTTGTGTTCTTTAAATGCCTTGTTAACTTACTTCCATACGTCAATATTATAAAAAGGCAAAACTGGCACCGTTATGCACAGTGAGTCAATAAGCACTAAGACATTGGCTGTGATAAGTAATACAATTTTTTGACATTCTCGTTTATTATCAACATTCGGTTAACATTCGATAACTGCAAATGTCAGAAATAATCAATAGCTTAGCAGATCTTCGTTGTATAGAATGCTATGTCCTAGAGAATGTGATGAAAACATTTCCTACCATTCAGAATCGCAGACATACATTCTTAGAATGCCGGCCGCAGACCGACAACCGTCCAAAAAACATAAAAACCGAATTGAGTTTTAAATTAAAACCGTCACGGTTTTAGACGCCAAGATACATTGACATGATGGTAATACAACTAACTACACAATAAGATAATATTACGTCTGTAATTCCTGAAGGATTACAAAGTACAGATTTTCAGGAAGGAAGGAAGTACAGATTTGCGACGAAACTGATTAATGCTCTCCTTGGTCCTGTGTGTGTCTTAGGGCGTGTCCGTTAGGATTAATTTGCCAGATCAGCATTTTGCTTTTTCTGGGCACACAAGACTACAACTTATTACACTAGTGGTGATTTTTCGGTTAGTATAACCTTAACAGCAGCAGGAAGCGAACATGCCCGGTTGACGACAATAGGCTTGCCTCCTATTAGATGGGAACTTAATCGTATGTGATGAAATATGTGGGTGAAAAATATACTAAAGCGTTAATCTTTCTGTTAGTAAATTCGTAATAAAAGCAGGGAATCTGCAATCTTGCCGTGTATATGACAATAGAAACCCTTCTATTACATGGGGTTTAAAACACAGCTGACATAATAGGTGGGTGTAATGCCTACATCTCTGGCTATCCTTTCGGGAATATACGGCTTCAGTATATGCCTGTGTGATATATGATTTTCCACAAAAGAGGTAATCTACGTCTCGGGGCGCTCTAAAGACATTGAAACAAAGCACTCAAAAAACATTTAGACTCGTTACAACTATTCGTGGATCGCACAAATTTTAAGCAGCTAATTACTGTAGTACGTGATCAATCGTTTGTAGATTTGTTCTCTTTGTTCTTAAATGTCAACGGCCATATAAAAAGTCTTGTTTATGGCAGTAGAAGTAGCCGGTCGATCAACTCCTTTGAGGTCTTTTTTGCTTACTAGTTCAAATCGGAGGTCTGTGCCCGGTCGCCCGGACATTGTGCTCGCTACAGCGTTAGCCGATTATAATGCAAACAAACGGTTGAATTGCAGTGAAGACTTCTTTTCTGATACTGCCAAGGAAGCAAAGTAGTACAAGGCATGTTTAATGGTTACCGGTTACCATAAACTATGAACGATATGACCAGGAGTTGCTGATCTTGGCATCAGTCAATAGCATAGTGCGTCCTTAAGGATTTTGAAAACCTCAATCATCGTAACAATGCAACATATAATTGTTTAGCTAAGTTATACAGAGTTACACCATACAAAGCTCTTAAGAGCAGAGGTAATTTCCCAGCCGAGATGTTCATATTTGACCAAATTCTCAGGTACAACGAGGATCACGCTATACCCTAACTTACTTAAAATTTATAAAGTTTTTGAAAGGAAATTTAAGGCACAATTGGATCCTCGCTTTAACTTGGAGCAGTCTGACTGCGGAAGCATTTCAATCACAGCTAAATAATCTTTATATCGTTGATCTGCGACGATTACGGTACTGAAAACTTTAAAAAGACGCTGTTCTTTTAGTTGATAGACTATTGGTCCCTGTCCCTTTTTCAGAACTCCACTGGCAGCACAGCTCCTTCTTTCTTTAGTGTGGCCAAAGCGTAATTGATACTTCTGGTACTGCCAGCGGTTATATGCTACAGTAACCTTACCAATAGGCAAGTTTTATAAAAATAACATTGACTGGCACTCCGACAATACAGTTTTTTGGCTGTTTCGAGTCAACGGACTCGCGCGGCGATTGCGCTTGTTCATCGCCCGTCGGCTGCAACGCGCTAAGGCTATGGATAACGTTGACTAGAGTCCATCTTATTTAAAAAGAATCATCGAGATGTTTAAACATTCGAAAGAATCGAGTAACATCTCGCCATGACGCAGAGCGCTCCGGTCGGCGGTCGCAGGAAGTGCGCTATAACCGCGCGTCATTAATCACCAACTAGCCGGCTTCCTACACTCAACTTACTCAATATAAGGGCGACACTTTTATTGTTTCGCGTATTTTTAATTTTAGGGTCCCCTGTGCAAAATCTTTCGGGAGAAACTCTACATAATAAGGTAAAGCCTGTAAAGACCTCAAGGAATCTGGATAATGTTTGCTTTTTAGAATGATTATAATTTAGTACCTAATCATTTCTTGGATTTGTTAATAGAATGCAACGTAAAATTATGATACTAAAGCAATATACTTTTATAGATATTTAATAATAATACCACATTTGCAACAGCTATTTACGAGTTTTTATTTCCCGATTATCAGACAAAAATAGTATTACTCAAGTTATTACACTTACGTCAAACTTACTCTACTCTCGAGCACAGGCACGGCGATTCTATTTGTCTGTCCGTATGCATACATATTGTGGGGCCACAGTCACGTTCGCCAAAAATGCGACAGTTTACAGCACATACGTATTCATTTCAGTAATCTTTACCAATACAGCCATCAGTCAAGATCAGTAAGTGGTAAAAGCTGCACGGGCAAGCTGAATGGACACCGACCATAACTTATAATTTTTTAGTAGATTTAGCAAATTCTTTAGCTGATTACTTAGCATAATTATTTTATTAAAATAGTTGAATAAGTATCTTAAATTATGTAAGAAGAATTTGCATGATTGAATTTAATGTGTCAGGTTGCCGAATCAACCGTTGTACCCTAGAAATATGTCTAATCATATAATGCGTTAATAGCGCAATGGCCTAGTAATTTCGCTTCTAAGTAATCAAATGCAGCAGTTCAAACTCTGCAGAGTCGCACAATGCGCCGATTCTGCAAAGTTGATTATTATATGATATTTTTAGAGAAATCAGTCTAAATGTTGTATTTTATAGGAACATAGCGAATGATCACTAGTTGCTGCATCTCTTTTACACGTGTAGCAAGTGAATGCTAAGTTCAAGGCCATTGGTAGTAGGTATACCAATCTTTAATCCCATTAATCACTAACTCAATCACGCCCGAACTGTTAAGCGGATATTGAAGAAATTTGAAAGAAAATTGAGATAGCTTGAATATGTAGTTTTCTACGTGAATAAAGTACCTAACAGCAGAATTATATTTAATCATTTTATTCTATTGGATATAAATCTGTATTACAGGGTAAATTGTATGATGTGTCGCATCAATAATAGATTCAAGTAAGATGCTACAATTTGACCGTGCAAACACAACGAACACTAAAAATAGATTACACCTACCTAATAAAGCACATTAAAAGTTATGAGTAACACACGCAACGTTTTTTTGTGGTTATAAAACCTAACTCCATAGTAAATTCTTAGAAATTACAGTTCAAAATATAAGATTACATTTTCTTATACATAAGGAACCTTTAGTCTATCGTACACTTGGTGTTTTTCGAACGCATTAATCTTGTACCGTGTGGTTGACTTACTATTTTTAGCTTAAGCTTATAATAGTAATAGCAACATAGTTTACATATTTAGATAAATGCTAATTGATGATGGTTAGTTCTTAGAATATCACTTCCCTCATATTTTCTTACTACCTTGACGCGTTGTGATCCGGGAGTTTCAAGCCAAACAGACAAACATTAATACAACGGTCACAATGAACGCCAAGGCTCGGCGCTATTCGTAGATCATAAAAAAATACAATTAAGTTATTGATGACAGTTAAACCAATGCGCCACAGATGCAGTCAAATTAATGTGTTATCGATCAATCGAAGAGCATCGACGAGTACCGATTTCGCCAGACCTTTGACCGGATACGCGTATAGTTTCCTTACTTGTATTGAAATGAGCTAGAGCGCAAACAATGAACAGAATTCCAAAACACGGCAATAATATGGAATGCTTAGTGCGAGAGGGACGTCACTCTTTCTTGGAACCACGACACTGTGTAATGGAACGCGGCAAAATGGAATGCAACCGGGACCGTTCATCGGCCGAACCGACCACTCTTTACTAAAAGTTATAAGTACCTAGTCGGATATCTTTTTATTTTTAATTTATATTTCTAATATAACACGACTTCAAATATATGTCTATGTTATACTTGAATAATTACTTCATAATTAATACTTTTGATAAAAACAAAGCTAAAAGTAAACCGCCGTAAATGTACTTATTAAATTCTTTGGCGTCAATCAGTGTTTGGAATAAAAAGGAAAATCTTTTCGTAAGGTACTTAAGTAGGCAGTAAGTAAGTCACAATGAAATGCCTAATTTTTCATTGTTTTACTGAAGTTGACGTGCATTAAACATTTTCTGACAGATATTGTTAATTTTATCACGGCCTTTTTTATGTATGCCGTATTTTTATTCTCCCCTTGAACATAAAATGATTTCGACCTATCAGAATGAGGGTAAAAACATAATCCATCCCGGTAATATAAAAAGAAAACAAATCAACCAATTCTTCTATAGTTTGAAATGATATTACTTATGTTATTAGCTGTATATTGGCCATAAATAATTGTTATAGAAGGACGGCATAACTCTAGACTACAAATTTAACGCAAACTACTAATGGACTACCATTAGCCATTAGTTTGAAGGCTTTGAAGTTGACTTAACATTTGAGAAGCACAATAAAGATGGCGTCCTCATTTACAAGTGGACTTACATGACTTGAGGCCTTTTGTCTCTTTTCTATAGCTATTACTAGAGTGAGATGTATTAAGTCTAAATTAATTTATCACCACATAATCATTTTATTGCAATTCTTTACGTTTATGGCCCTGAGTCTTATAGACGGATAAGACGATAGCGTTAATAATTTTTTTAAAGCACTACTAGTAAGGCACCACACATGAGGCATAGAATTATGAGTCTGTAAATAGTTGTACCAATATGATATTGGTTTTAGGCGATTATGATTGCACTTAATACAGCACCCAATTAAAGACAACGGCATTTTATTTGTAGGTAAATTCATTAATTAAGTACCTACTTGACTTGTACAAGACTATTGAATTACTGAACGATATCAAATTTCATAAAGGAATGTTAAGTAATTTGAGGTTACTAATCGGTTATGAGTATAGTTATCTGTAGAATTGCCTATGTAGATATCAAAAGTTCATCAAATTGCATGCAATCTTTTTAAATTATTGGTGATAGACATTACTTTGGCCCACATGATGGTAAGCAGCTGTCGCCGATCATTGGCATTGTTGTGTTTTCTTGTCCAAACAGCTTGCTGTAAAGAAAGAAGGGGCCAAACAGGAATTGCTATTCAGCCCTTTAGTAGAAACGCCAATTTGCTTAGTGATTCAAATAGGTAGAATAATGTTGCCAAACCGCTTCCCCAGCATTAAGTGAGGATTTCAAACTAACATAGCCCCATACTATCTGAGATAGGAGAAAGGACGAAAGTATACAACATCAATACCGGAATGCACTGTGTGTGCAGTATCGACGACGTGGGAAACCGAGGTCACATGCACGAGTCACAAATATTACAACAAGGCTCATCCTCTAACCAAACTGGTTTAAAACAATTTAGTCAACATCATAATTATCTGCAGTATAACGGCATACGGTATCAAAATACCTATACACTTTACGGGCTTTTAAGGTGTTGGGTACCGTAGATGTAAATACTGGGATCTGACAACTCTTACAAAAGTACGAGACGGATAGTTTAATACCCTCGTGTAATAAATCGACGGGCGTTTATTCGACTGTAGGGCGTAGTGGTTTAAGTCTCGTCGTTGTTGACACTACGCCGAAGGTGGTTCCGAATCTCACACGGCACGGGTCAATAATTTCGGTGATCTACAAATGGTTGTGTAGAGTTTGGGTGTGCTTTATGTCTATTGTTCGAATGTTTATAAAGTCCTAGATACAATAATACATAGAGCAAGAGATGTATTTTCAAAAAACATAAATAACAGAGCCTGCATAACGTAGTGGACATTAGAGAGATGCCGTCGTCGGGCTTGTCCACGTGCACGTAAATGCTGGCGTGATAGACTGCAATTTGGACACTTTTTTGAACGTCAGGCGGACCGGATTTCTAGTTAGGGACCGTTGGAGAAGTGTAGGGGAGACCTTTATAAACAATAATGGCACAGTATAGGCAAACAAAAAATGAAGAGTCTATAGCGGTCGACCAAGCTTAAGAACTAATAAATATTACCTACGAGGTCTTGTTCTCAAAACTATTTTAAACGTTTTTTCTATAGACTGCATTATAAAGAAAATTTTAAAACTATCGTGATGTACAATTATTGATGGGAAGAAAGTGTTCGGATGTTACGTAATAAGATGAAGGCGACGGATGTGGCGTCGTTCTCACCGCTCAGATAGTCCAACACAGGCGTGAATCATGAACCTTAATATTCAATAATACCGTCAATTACCAGGGACAAACGTTTTTAGGCAATGGTACTTACCATCCGTTTCGGTTAAATCTTCAGGTAATCATTCCCAGAGAATGATCTTTTTTGACTTATTCATGGTAGAACAAGTAGATAATAGTTTTTCTATGCATCCAGGTTTTTAGGTGACATGTCAAGCCGATGTATATAACTTACAACCTACGCTAAGCTTACCTATGTAGTTAAGTTAGAGAATACTCGCCCAGCTAATGTTAGCGTGTAGACCTAAGGTCAAAAGTCAACAGTCTTTTAAAACTTATCAGTATCAAATGACTTTAAATCTTTGTCAACTGAGCATTTACTTAAGTATATGATGTTCAAATACCTACTTAAATTTTTATTACAGTTTAATGAAACATGAATAGAAACAAAAATGTTTAAGTTAAAGTTAAGTAGACTGAGTTGTTCTCAACATTTAATTCTTAATAATGAAACCAGGGGTGAATCTGGATTTTGTGCCACGTACCGATATTTAGGCTAACATAAAATATTAATATTTTCTATGAATAGATTGTTTTATCCGTAATACAACGTCCCTTTTCATAAGCTGGCTCTCACGCTTGCTCTGATATCATATGCCGTTTTATTTTACTGTTGATGCGTTACGCCCACGCATTTTTTTTGCTTTAGTGCGAACTGATATAATAGTTACGTTTGACATTCCTAAAACGTCTATTCGAATGACTCATATGATGGACATGACACAAGTAGCTGGCACGGGTTACATGCACAAGCTAGTCACGTGGACTGCAATCACACACGATGCATACAGCCTGCGCATAAACCTTGACTTGTATAACATATTACTCTCGTCGTCTTAAACTAGACCTTTAAGAATTATAGGGAAATACATCAAGATTATATAGCTACCTACCCATTGATGGTATAATCTATACTAATATTATAAAGCTGAAGAGTTTGTTTGTTTGCTTGAACGCGCTAATCCCAGGAACTACTGGTCCAAATTGAAAAATTATTTTAGTGTTAGATAACTCATTTATCGAGGAAGGCTATAGGCTATACCTATAACATCACGCTACGATCCACTGGGGTGGCGCAGTAATCATAAACGCAGGTGAAACCGCGGGCACATCTAGTTTTTATAAAAGACATCGCCAGCAATACGAAATGATCCTGTGTTACGGGAGAACACCCTAACTGGAAACAATCTTTTTTGTCCCATGTGGGAGTAGAAACCACAACACTTGCCTTAGCGGTGAGGCGAGCACTTAAACCATTACGCCATCCATGCAGACAGCCGCTCTGCGCGGTCGTTTACGTTATGTATTGATGTCAGGTCAGTATTACACAAAACTAAGTTAAGGTTACGTTTGGAACACACGTAACGCTTAATTTGAATATGTCCAAAAGGGTTTCGCCATCAAAAGCGTCGACGGCGAGGCTTGTTTAGCTTCAAACCTGTGATATATTGATTAAAGGGCCGGAACAGTGACAGGTTTGGCATTTTGCACGCAACACGACTCAAGCTCATTAGTACAAATTGTGGAAACACACGAACCGCTACAACGATTAAGGTACGAGCGAGCCGAAGATTGACAAGTAAAACGTCATATAATAGCCCTTCACGCCTGTTAACACGACAACTTAGACAGATACATACATTCGTATCTTCGCATAATATATTATAAGTTCGACTTACTCTATTAGCATTTGTTAATAATAAAAATATGTCACGGCGTACTTTCTTAATTTTAAGAAAGTACCTCGTAACTTATATTTTTAAACCGTAAATATGACGTTACGGAAGTAATAAAAATATATGGCTAAATTGTCGGCCTCGATGGCGTAGTGGTTAGTGTAACTGACTGCTACGCCTAAGATCGCGGGTTCGATTCCTGCACAAGTCAAACATTTGTGTGTATGAACATGGATGTTTGTCTTGGTCTGGGTGTTTCTATGTATAATATGTATGTATTTACAAAAAAAAAGTATATATGTATGTTTATCCATTGTCTAGTACCCATAGTACAAGCTCTGCTTAGTTTGGGCTAGATGGTGTTGTGTGTATGTTGTAGAATATTATATTATATTATTATTATACTATTATATTAAATTCTATACTTACAAGAAATATTTGATTTATCGAGGTGTCTCTATAGTCCATAAAAACAAGAATTGTGGATTGTAGAGGGACCTCGGTAAATCTGCCATCCCAGTTTTAGATTAAACTCTTTGTTGCACCCATGTAAACGTCCAAAAAGGCTTAATGTTTTTCTAACGGAAAATAGTATTAGCCGTAAAAGTTATGCGTAAAAAAATAATACAAAAATCTACTATTGATGTGCATTAAACAGTTATTTTACGCTACTAGGTATCCCACTAGATCATAGTGAATGACATCCAAATTTCGACAGCTAAATCATAGCCAAAAAGAAAATGTAGGGCTGTCTCGGGCAAAGCGCTGCTGAGAATGTTTTGAGAGAAAGATACAGGATCACTCTACCGGAATCAAACCCTCGTAAATAACTAGCGTCATATTACGTTTGTCCATTTGAATTCTCTGCTCCGATCCAATGGAATCGACTACACAGACCGCAATGCGGCCGACTCGTAGCGACCAATATATTTTCCCATCGGAACATGGCCGTTACTACGAAAGTATATCATAACAGCTTTTTATATCGACTTCTCTCTGCTCTAAAGACCGTTTTTTTCTAATTACCTGTAATTAATAGAAAAACTATAGACAGAGATGGCTTGTCTTCCTATTCGAATGCTATTAATTTTGCGAATAGATATTTAATTTTTAGTTTTTGTAGTGTCTTTCGTATATATTTAGCCAATTTGTCTTTTAGAGCGTATTTTAGCACGTACTAGTTAACATATGATTTGATCGTCTTTGTTCTACACTTCCGGGTGAAAATGGTTATTTATTCATCGTTGCAGTACTTAGATTATGTACTGTAATGGGCATCCATTAGTGGGCCTCTTTGGGAACGATTCTTCACGGCTGTTGGTAGGACAGTCATGGCCAAATTGAAAAAAAAGCGACTAGAGACAGCGGCGTGCATTGACCTGGTAATGTTTACTGTCCTTGATCGGCGCGGACGGCGGCGTCCGGAGTGACGTCATCGCGGAGGTGCTGATGGGTTTCAGCTACGAGGCCCCCGCGCCGCACTGCGCCGAGCGCCGCGCATTGAGCGCCGTGCGCCGCGCCCGACCTCACCTCGACTCAACACAACACTTACTATGTTCTTTCCGCAACTCTATTGTTACATACAATTAACGTAAAAGAACTTACTTAACGATGAAACTGTATTTTTTTAAATGGACTTTACCTGACGCACTGTAAGGGTTAACAAACATATCAAAATTCAACGTCTACGTTCGACTTCTAATTCTGTTCGAAATATAAATAAATCGCAATGACATTTAAAAAGGTATTAAAGTAGTTCTACCTACTTTAATGCAACTTTAGCGGTAACGTATTACTTATAAATTGTTAGTTGTATCATTAATTTATGAATGTAGGTATGGCTACAAAACCGAATCTATAAATATTGCGCGAAATATGTAAAAATACAAATAATTATGTAGATTCAGTCAAATAGAATAAGTACTAAGGTTAATGAACTACGAGTTAGTCAAGCGTAGCTAGAAACGTACTCTATGAAATAAATCATTATCTCGTAATACAATAATGGATTATTATTAAACAAGGCTCGTTTACGTTTTTCTTTTTAACGACAGAGCTATTGTAGTCATGGCAATGGCTACGCAGGTTTTTTAAACACCGTTCTACAGAATACGTAATAGACTGTTCCTTGTATTCGTATTGAATTGTTTTATACGGTATTTAATTCTATAATAAGTTAATAACTTTAAATCTATTTCTATCCCGACGCTTAGAATATTCATCACACGACACTGAACTAAAAGTTTTAGTTTAATGTCAATGTGTAACATTCTCGTATACGTAAGACCCTTTGTACTTGAAAAGCTTGCTTATAGTTTGCGTGTTCAAATTAGTGATGATATCTGCAATGAACAACAGTTTATAGTGTTGTAGAAGGTTTAAGTACTTGTTGCCTAAGTAGCGGCGGCAGGCGGTGTCCCGGCCCCGGGACAGTCGCCGACTGCCGAATGATGTCATAGCTCTGTTCTTAACAAATGACAAGCGCTCATTTGTGAGAGATGTCGTTATGTTATAAGCTTGTGAGCAATTTAATCTGTTCGTATATCTCGCTTCGTTCTCAGAAAACATCGTTTAGGTATAATTTTAGTGTTCCGTAACGAAACTGGAAATACTATTGGTATACGTAATAATCTTCATCTAACTTAAAATATATCGCTCTTTTATTCAGCTTAGATTAAATTAACTTAGACAAAAAGCATCATAACGTCGTCTGTAATCTTTTATACGAAGAAAAACTGAATAACCAAAGCTATTTGTGGCAAATAAAATATAGGTACGATGGTTAATAACCACTTCAGACATCTGTCTGAAGTGGTTATTAACCATCATATTAACAAACAGTTTATGTTGCGGAACGCTAATTATACAATGATACAGCAGTCACTTGACTATATAACATTATTTAAACATTAAGTAAACTAATTATAAGTCGTGTTATTTATTTAATTCTTCTGTGTATTATGCTCAAGCTCGTCCGTTTAGGTAGCACGTTGATTGCGCGCGGGGTGCGGGCCGGCGCGGGTGTAAGACGCGCGGGAGCGCGGGGTGTGCGGGCTAACGGGAGAGTAACGTCCTATGGGAGGTACGTTATGGTATGGCGCAGGTAAGGCACTGGACACTGGTACATCCACATAGTTGACGGCGGATGACGCTGGATCACACTTTTTGCCGGGCGGCCGGCGGCGAAGGTCGGTCGAAGCGAGTCACGAGCGCTCTAGCATTCCAACCGCTATGAATGAATAGTCGCTCGACTGGTCGAGTGGCGCATACTAAGTGACTTCAGATTAATTTGACAACAAACATTTAAGTTGGCAAAAACCGGAATGGTTGCGGCACCCGCCCCGTGGGAACCGCGGCCGAGCCGAAACGTTTGTCGCAGATGATTGTCCGATTAATAACTACCTGCCCATTTAACGTTCCGTTTATTTCTCGCTTTTCATAGCGTGATGTGCGGCCAATTTGCCTTACGATTTTCTGACACGACAATGTATGCAGACACGCAACACGCCGGATTTTACAAACGATACTTTGGTTTTTAACTCACATGCATAATTAAATAACATATATTTAGCTAATATATACGTACTCATGTAAACGTTGCAATATGTTGTTATGAAGATAAAAATAGTTTTACTTTAAACCGTACATCAATATTTTTATAACTACTTATATTAAAACATGTGTATGTGTAACGTAGACGTATGCTTTCTTATACTACATCGGATTGCAATGAAACTTTGGTGAGTTAAAGTGCGCTCGCACGCGAAGGCGTCTGAGAACACGAGGCATTGCTACGCATACCAGACATGTGTAAAGTAGGTATTAAAAGCTACAGAAACTAAAATATTATCGTACAAACCTGTAGGCATTGATTATGGCATATGATGACGTAAATTACTATAAGATCTCATCTTAAAGATCTATCCACACATATCAGGGCCGTGCCCGGGACGTTACAGAGCCGTGGCCATGCTAGTACACTGAAGCTCCGTCGTCCTCCGCATCGCCGTGCCGGCCCGGGCACGGACGTATGTGAACGAGTTATATTTTTGAGCCCGTGACGGGGCACGTTCCGTCCACGTCCCGGATACGACCCTGATATGTGCGGATAAACCTTAACCCTTCGCTCTGAAAGCGCCGTGATGATTTCTTAAAGAGTTTGCAAAGCGCGAGTTGTCTTCCTGTATTGCAAGCGTACGTAGTTTACCTTATAAACGTAATTTTTCCATTAGTAAGCGCTTACTAGTAGAAGAGCCGTAGGTACACATGTAAGGTATCAAAAGACTTAAAAAAGAAACTATGTTACCATTTTAACCTGAAAATCAGGTAAATAAGTAAAAAAAAGCAATACGGTATTCTTTAAAAAAAAGTCGAAATGTGACTACATTCATGGTGGAAGGTTTGTTATTGTTAGTTGTTTTATGGACAAATGAGCAATTAACCTATTTAGTCGCAGCGACACACCGGTGACCAGACAAAATAATTCTAATTTAGTCAATTCTATGATTTGCCAGATTAAAGAGAGGTTTCAAATTAACGGTTTGTGGGTGGGAGTATTCGGTGTAAAAGATGGCAACACTGTATTGGAATGTACCCGTTTGCAACGGCTCGTGTGTAGCGACACCCCGCTCGTCGACCGCCTACGCGCTCTCGGCCGCGGCGATCATCGCTTTTATTACCCACAATACCAACCCTGAATAATTGTCACACTTTATGGCAGGATTTCCGATTAGATTTTTGTATATTTCAATAAACACTCGCGGTTATTATGTTGTGGAATCTGTGATGAAAGTTATCAGTGTGAACAACAACAAAGTTGTTGGGATATATGCATAATAATACACGTATCGCAACAATTTCCACGTAAACACATAGATTTACACCTGATTATAAAACTGGCTTTGTTGGATTATTAATGTATAAGTGAGTTCTTGCCTATCTTGAGAATCCAAGTTCGATTTTAGAGTAAAGTACAGGGTTTGAAATTGTACATGCCAATCGGCGCCTCCTATTATTTAGGAAATGAATAATAGCGTGCGAAATGAAAACTCCAGCGATGTACAGGCGACACATTATATAAACCTAGAAAATAAGAACGGACATCTTAATACAATCTACGGGATTTTTAATTCTATGCGCAGGATTACCTATGCGAAACATCCGTTGCTTTGCGATGCCTATAATTGAATTTTATCGGTTAGACACTGTGGTTAACAATATTATATCGACTTCCTTTCATTCATATCAGTCACTCAAAAATATAGCCCCAGGCTACGAATTGAATTATCATTGGCTACGATACTATTCATTGAAAAGAAAGAAATAGGTAGGTACAATTAGTATGTACCTCCATATAATATTAGCACATAATATAAAAGACGAAGGACTCCTTTGTCTTATTCTATTTAGGTCCAGACAGATAGTCAAGAACTGACTTAATTGGACTACATACTTAAACCTTTTTAGTTAAACTAATATCGAAGGAGATTTTTGTCGGCAGAAATTTAAGGAAAATCACAAATACACACAGGAATCGGAATCACATAGAAAACCAGCTGATCAGTTCATTAGCCAGTATATTCTATCACTCGTCGTTGACAGCGGGATGCACATTTTAGTATTGTATTATCTTACATGCCTACCTCGCCCATATTATTTTTTATCCCAATATTTTCCATAGGCAGTACGACATGCAAGATCTACTCCTGGCAGGTATTGCAAGGGTTATAGACTACGATAGCTTACCAGCAGGCGGGTCGTATACATGTTTGTCACCTTGAAACTATGAAAAAGATATAAAATCTAGTCTTGTGTACCTACTAATCGACATTACGTATCCGAAATCACTACGCAAGTTCTGTTTCTGTGTGTTCTTACGTTGTATTAATCCGGCCATCTCTATCTGTCCAATTTATGATATAGTCTCAAAATATTTGAATAATATATTACTTACCTGTTTGCCGGAAACGTATAGTTATAAATTCTCCATGTATTACCGGTACAGCCTTGAAGGTTATGGTGATTATGTCACAGGTACTATTGACATATTCCACAGCCGTACCGCTATAAAAAGCTGTGGAACCTTGAGAGATTCACGTTTTGCTGATTTAACAGGGACAGGTTTGTACTGAATTCAAATGTCACGGATGAAGCGCTTACACGAGCCTCATGTTGTGATCAGAGTTAAGGGCAAGGTAGGCGACAGCCTTGGTCCTGTGTCGCTTAGGAATCCTCAGGTAGAATAAGTCTTTATAAAGGGCGATTCTTGTACTAAGTTTGACTCCTCTATCGTGAGGAACTCTACAAAAATTGTAACAACAAAACACAACTGTGTTTTGTTACAATTATTGTTGTTGTTATAGTTGTTTCAAATCTGAATGTTCTTTGAGTTCAAAGAACACTCAAATTCGAATGAACTATATGATCATACATTGTTCTTGCTGACCTCGAGGCCTTTATCAGGCATAAACTTGCCTAGATTGCCATGGTATATGAATATCAGCCCTTTTATAAACGTACCTAGGCTATACACTCTTGCTTTCAGAACAGGACAAGACGCGGCCGAAACCTATTATTTTTCTTGACTAAATAATTGTGGGTTTACCCACTAAACCCATTGTAATCCAAATAATGCCATAGTCTCCTCATTCACTGGATAAAATTAAAGGATGTCCAGATATTTATTATATTTATATTAATAACTCAACACAATGTTAATGATAGATGAATTGATTTGAAATATATTTTAATGATACAATACGTTATAGATATTAATGATATATGTATTACGCGAGCGAAGCCGCGTGCAAATTAGTCTTATTATTGTAATATTTTATTTAATTATATTAAATTCATAACTAACAACTGTATTCCAGTAACAATAACTATCTCTCATTCTCATTCATAGTTTTGAGAAACAAACTAATTAACATTTTACCAAGTTATTAACGTAGCATTACAATTGTATATCACTGAAGCGTTAATCAGAGATGCAACATACCCATTATCCATCAGTTACCTTTAGGTTTCAAGTATCTGATCGCGAGTTCATTGCCATTTATCGGACTCAGTTCCAAAATACGTGCGCTTTTGGTAGACATATTTCTATGCTTGACTCGATAATAGAATTCAGGGCCTCAGTAGCAGCAGTTGCATGTGCACTCACGTTGAACCAACGAGCCATATAAATTACAAAAGTTGTCCAATTATAATAGTTGTAATCATTGCGTAGATCATGCATATTTTGTCCCGTTGTGACGTCACGCAGCGCGCTTGCGCCCGCGCCGGTGACCGTTGGGGCAGGTTAGAAATTTAAAACAGCCATAACGAAAGCATACCTGGCCGGAGCTCGCTGATAAAACCTTACATTCTCTCGTGCTGAGACTCGAATTCACGTTTCACATGTTAATTAAATAATAAAATACCTGTGAATTTATAACTTCCATTTTAGATGTAGAAAATAACGAACTTTTGATGACCTGCCTATTATTCGCTTAATATCTTTGCATTTCTTAGTTTTTGAGAATATAACAATTTAATAAATTGTTATGGTGCATTTTTGCTAAACGAGAATTTGTAGATTTGATATTTTATGTTCTTGTTTCGTTATATTTTTGTTAATAAATTTAGAAGTTTCGTTATAGCTGATTTATGCAGCCTGCTAGCGTACATGCATACATAGTATGACTTTGCATTTTGAGACAATGTAATTTTTATTGTTTCTTACTGTAAAAAAAATTCTTTTTAGCACGGAGTTTGCAAATGTGGTTGATAAACGGCAACATGTGAATAAAATCTTAGCTGGTGATATGGGTGTAAGAAACCTTTGGCTAACCAACAACATGTATCAAATAGTATTACTTAAATTGTCACTGTAGTGTGAATTTGTTACGGGATATTAAACCACTGGCTTCTGCAAATACCAAAACACAAGTACCATTGGATCGAGTTAGAAGAGGGAAACGAGACTTTGTTTTTAACATGTAAATGATTACCTATAACATACTTAATATCACGCATGTATAAAGATAAAAGAGGTTTATGTCGAGGTATTCCTCACTCACGTTTCCATAACATCCTACGTTTTGTACCATATAATAGAGGGCAAACCTATTGTCATTTACAAAAGCTGCTACCGAGAAATTCCTGACAGAAGAACTTAGTAGGTACTGGTAACCCTAATCAGGCAACAAATATGACCCCTCACGACTCGTAGTTCATCATATCCTACTGAACCAGTTAGCAAACTAGTACTTACATATATCCTAACTAATATTATACATTCAAATGTGTGTTTGTTTGTTACGCTTTCACGCCTTCACTGCTTGACTGATCATCATGAAATTTTGCATAGGTACATGTTGTCAGAGATACGGGAAAGGATATAGGGTACATTCTATCCAGGAAAAGTATTGTTCCCGAATAAATAAATTGATTAACAAAAGGTACATTTATTTGAGCGAAGCCGCAGGCAAAATCTAGTTAATCATAAAATATGTTTGTCCACATATTTAGAGTTATCACCGCGGTATCCATACAAGATTAATGGTGTAGTAGTTTGTGACTATAACTAACCAGCCATCATTCAATGAAATATTTACAAGACGTTTACAAGGAATGTCGGCTGTTTAGTCATTAATCTCTGTGTTTTTGTAGTCAGCGGTAAAATTACAATGATGAGCTGGCTTGATTATCGTGTAAAATTCATACCGGTATCAAGATAAGATATATATTTTTAATGTATGTTTCCATCGCGTCGCGTCGTTGCGACAATTGACCGCACCTTTATATACCAACGTATTGCAACCAATTGCATTCAAATATGATTAAAACATGCTTATTATAGGAGCAAAATATTAATGTTTAATGACTAGCTTTTTCCTGCAGCTTAGCCCATGTAAATGCCATGAACAATACCCTCAGAGGCAAGCATGTTCAGGAGGGTTTGGCAGCGCACAAGCCACAAAATCATTTTATTACAATCGCCTATATATCTCGATTCTATATATCAGGGAACTGCTAGGACATAGCACGTATAATGGCTATGAGAGGTAGAGTACCTGAAGACTCGCTATAAGAAAGCTTCAAATGAAGATCCCGTCACTTAAACTTATATGTGTACTGCTTTGAAATGTATTAAAGCGGTAACTGTTGGGACAAATCCATGACTGATACTAATTGTTTGAATAATTGCATTCGAATGATATCCAAATACAGCGCAGGCATAGACGCAACACACGGATACGTATACATTTAAGATGTGCTATGTTTTCAGAAGCAATAGAAACATTTGTTTTTAGCGCTGGCATCGTAGCGCATCTTTGTTCTTTGCTTGAGCGATACCTCTGGAGTTTTAAGCGTCCATGAGCTAAGGGAATCAGTTACTATCCAGGTAGGGTATATGTTTGATTGCTAACAAATAATTTTAAAATAAATTAGGGGTGTGTTTATTATCTAGCGGTGTATCGTAGGGTCTAAGAAACAATAACATATCGATGTCGCTATACGCTAAAAGTTTATTTCTAAAGAAATTGGCACACTGCCTAATCATTACAAAAATGAAGTATATTTCATTAGGCTTAGATTTTTTAATATTGGTATAAAGGTAAATTCACGAGGGAGGATTTGAAGATAGCTGAATGAATAATACTTACTTACGCCAAATGTTTTTTTATGATAAGACTAATGTAATATAACTATTAGGATTTTCTAGATCCGAGAGCAACTTATTTACGGGTGTAATGTATAAAATATTCTATTAAAATTTGGTTTGAAATTAAACTTAAATTGGCACACTAGATACGTAGATCGTTTTGTTCAACCAATTGATACAAACATATTCAAAAAATAATCATGTGTGAAAAAGTCATGCATCTATTTCTATACACTATGATTATCCGAATTTGCTAATAAATATTCTGAAATTTAAGTCGAATATACAGTTAGGTATATTTTTGGCCAAGAAACAGAACTTAATTATGTATTATAAAGTGCCAGTATGTTTAGTTACCATGCAAACTTAAGAAAATATTTTACGAGTTCTATAGTTAAAACCGGAAACTTTATTGTGCTGCTATCGCATATCGTGTGAGATTAGATTCATATTCCGAGCTTTTGAATCGTAACTGTTATCTGCACCTTTATATTATTGATAATTGCCTTGAAACTCATCACAAGGGCTGACTTCACGTGTTTAAATCGGCAGTGGACGAGGAATCCATCGCAAGGTCACACATTATGTTCTTATTCATACTTTTTTTGAACACGTCTCTTTATGTATCGAAGTTTTCCGCTCATATAAACGAGGTGGTGTCGAAGGAATAGAAAGTGCTAGAACCTTTACACTCCTGGTTTTAGTCAGTAGTGTGTAGAATGATTCCTACTTAATATCAGTACGATGAAAGTATTCAGAAACAGTGTTCACTTAACAATTTGCCAGGCACATCACTTATGATCTTCATGTTGTAATGTAGGTGGTAAATAGTAAAATAAAAGCTACAAACCGCTTTGTAATACGATGGGTTAGTATGGACTGCGCCGTAAAACTTTCGTATTTCTTGTATAAAACAATTCAGATCATAAAATCTTATAAAAAAATATAATGTGAGAGTCAACTTGTCTGTGTATTGGCGTATGACGGACATAGCTATTTTATTTACTGCGTGAACAGCACCCAACTACGAAAAAAGACGTTTCTATAAAACTATCGTGCTCATGTTACAAATAGAGCTATTCAATTTAATTAGACATAAATTACATCGATAACACACCATGCAATAGACCGTCGAAAACTATTTTAGATTATCTGTGTTATTCATGGTAAGCACATGCCTGAATGTACAACATGTGATGAGGTTCAATGTATGCTGTGATGTGTAATAAAAACCTCAGTTTTTATACTAAAACTTGTTATAAAGAGTCCATATGTTACGAACAAGAGAACATTTACGCAGGATGATTGCTTTACAAACTACTTGCCCCCGCCGCGCGGCCGTGAACCCGCAGGATTACGTTTATCTGATGGTTGGTATCAGAGCCCACGGTTTCGGCAGATGCTTGCCAAAACGTTGCTGATAACTTTATTGTACTAAACATACAACTCTGCTCGTTACCAAATATACAAAATGAATTATATATTAAACATAACAGCGATATGAAACTGCGTGACTTATCGCAGCACTGCACTTTAGTATACGCGCTATTGGTGTCTGCTATCGTTATAACAGCCAATAAATGATTAAAATAGAAATGGTTGTGAAACTTTTACCAGACGATGTACCTACCTACTGGGTTTATTTTCGAATCGATAGCAATATTTAAAACTAGATTACATTATTTGAAAGAATGTCGTAACTGTGTGTTAACTACGAATAAACTATGTTATTAAGTGGGATTCCGGGAGAATTTTGGCGGTATATTCCAGATTAGACGCCCCGCGCCCATCAAACCAGTTCGATTCGGTTCGTTGAATAATAAAAATGGCCTCTATTTTGGGAACACCGCTGCGCCTTATCGGGCCTCTCTCAAGTTTGTTCATAGAGAGCGACGCACGGGCGGCGGCGACCCTCACGTCTGGTTCCCAATGTCCACATCCAGACTAGATCGACGTAATTAAAACTATTTGGAACAGAAACTATGCGAACGGTTCTTTATGAGCTACATAGAACTCTAGAATAATATTATAAGCAACACATGCATATAGTTGTAAAGACATAGACGAAACTATATTTTCGATATGTTAAAAAGGTTTTGTCTATCTGTCTCTATGAGTTAGCTTAACTCAGTAACTATTGTTTTCATACATATGAAATTTACACAGGTACGTCGAGAATGTAGTGTGGGTCTCTGGGCCAACGGAATTAGAATCTACATATTATATGTTACCAACCTTGGGACGAAATAAGTTCCAGTATAATAGGTAGGTCAAGGCTATCTCTAGATTTACAGAGACAATCGGTCATAAACTGCTAGCTATAAATGACTAGCTTCGCCTCGTGGCTCCGCGTGGTATGTATACACATTTCAATATAGTCTATGTTACTAAGGATAGTGAAGCTTTCTTTATGGTTTTGTTTTTAAAAGACAATTCCCGTACTAATATTAAAGCCTGTGTAGCGGGTGACTTTACAAATATTCAAACAATGGACACAAAGAGTACCCAGATTGGAAACAACTATTTGTGAATTAGACAATTTTTTGTTCCGTATCTATGGGGATATTCTGCGTGTTTCTTAGTAGGTATAGTGAAAACCTCTCAGGGGGTGATTGTACTTGTTATTGTGAACAACTTTTGTTCGAGGACAACGCCGAAATCGCAAAAACAAAAACAGCTTTTCCATACTAAATTGGACACCTCGACAAAATGTATGGAACAGCTGATTTCTTTTCGTGACTTCGGCTATGTCCCAGAACAAAAGTTGTTCACAATAACAAGTATAATCACCCCCTGAGAGTATTTCACTATACTAACAAAACACCCAGTATATATCCACAAAACTATGCGCAGTGGCAATAACGAGTCGATCACTTTATTAATTAAGCCATTTGAGCAGACATAATTACAATTACTTATTAGTAAAATATTTTTGGACATAATATAGATTTATATGCCCGAAGTGGTAGTCAGGCGGGTATTGCACACATTACATTAACTATGTATGTATTTAGGTCCAAGGTCCAAGGCGAATCCATACATTGGACCAAATGCCAGAATTTCCAAAAATAAAATAGGGCATAGAAAATAACTTCTATAATCCCTATTACAGTAGATTTATTAAGAAGGTCTATAGCTTTCAAGTATTGAATTATTAACAGTACCTTGCTACTTGCTTCGTTACTTTATTACTTTTGTGGTATGTTTTGTACAAGGGAATGCAAATACGAGAATTCAATGGTTACCATTATCAAAATACTCATTTAGATGAGTAAGTATGAGTATTTTGATACAGTGATTGTGCTATTATATATGACTAGATGTGCCTTCGGTTTCACCCGCGTTTATTATTACTGCGCCGCCCCCATGGGTCGTAGCGTGATGTTATATAGCCTATAGCCTTCCTCGATAAATGGGCTATCCAACACTAAAATAATTTTTCAATTCGGACCAGTAGTTCCTGAGATTAGCGCGTTCAAGCAAACAAACAAACAAACTCTTAAGCTTTACCTATAATATTAGTATAGATAGCTGCGAAAGCCTAGTGGGAGACCGTTGGACTGCAGCGCAGAGGTCTCGAGTTCGATCCCTAGGCGCGCATCTCTGACTTTTCAAAGTTATGTGCGTATTAGATAGTTAATTATCGCTCGCTTTAACGGTGAAGGAAAACATCGTAAGGAAACCTGCATGTCTGAGAGTTCTCCATAATGACCTCGAAGATACATATGTGAAGTCTGTCAAACCACACAGGGCCAGCGTGGTGGTCTATGTCCTAATTCTTCTCACTCTAATAAGAGGCCCGTGCCCAGCAGTGGGACAGTTTAATACAGGGCTGATATTATTATATTGTGCTATTAGTAGCACAATATTTTAAAAAGGAAAACATATTGTTTTCTCTGTTCTGTAATTAAAACCATTCTTTACATGATATGGTGTTTAGGTTCTACGTCATAGGGGGCGAGCCTTTTGTTACATAGTTCGACTTCTTAGTGTTACTGAGTATTTCTTAGTAGAATATCCTAATATCACTTAGCCAGACCCGGGCATTGAATCCAAGACATGTTGGACCATCCTTCACCGAGCTTTTGTGCTTTAACCGTTTGTCAAAGGATTTTATTGAATCGATTTTATTTTTAACAAAACTACTGGTCAAAAATGTTTTAATCCATTTATTATTTTTAAACGATAAAATTTATTAATACATAACATCCTCATATTTTTTAAATTACGTTTTATTTTTGTCCACATTTTTGCTTTATTATTGATTTTTGTAGATTATTAATATGCTTATTTAAATGTCATACATTATCAACTTAATATAATATTATAGAATAACATTGTATAGATATGCATGTCAAGTGGTAGAATGTACTGGCTTCTATGTAATAGGTACCAATGTCACTATCAATAATTTACCTGCATTCATAGCAAAACAATTTTTCTGATTCTGCTTCTTTTTAGTATGTAGCATTCGTTACCGGTATTTTCACATCCCACAGATTAAATTTGACTTGTAGGTTCGACTTACGCGCGTAATTGCATTCGGATACAGTTATGTGCAACGCAGGTTCTACTTTGCATGGTCAAGGACAGAGTGGATGTTCTTATAAATAGTGTTGTCAATACATTCAAATATTATTCGGATGTAATTTTGTATATCCCAAGCCAAAATATAAGACTGCGCTTTTGTTTGCGTCCGATCGTGAGGTTTTGGGGTCGGTTCCGGCGCCGGCGTCAGATATCGTCGAATAGAATAGTAGCTCGAAGTCTGGAAATGTAGCCGATAGGTATAGATACTAGGCTCGCCCTTTCTATGTAGGCTAAATGTCGTTTTCCTTTATATTAATTCAAATAACACGGCAGGTTACATTGATTGAAGATAGTATTTATAAAAATAAGACAATATTAATAATAAAAAAGACCAATAAAAACGAATTTTCATATGAAATATACAAGCAGATTATAATATATAGGTGCGAAACTATATATCTCCACACAAAATGAAGTCATTATTATATTTATACTATAAAGATATAAATATAACGATATTTGAAAAAGCGTTTATTTTTTTAAATCCATGTGATTTATTTTGGTTGTACAATGACTGGGCCCCCAATTTTCCCACATTCAAACCGAGTTTATATCATAATTATACGATTATAATTTACTTGGTTCCATTTTGATGGTTTTAGATAAGCTGCCCAATGACAGACATTTAATTTTAAAATAAACTTTTTCTCGTAATATACATGTGAAATTTTATGAGAATGTTCGGATGCTTGTCAATCATTCAAGCATAAATAGTTAAACAGATTTGGATGAAACTTGACAGACTAATAGACTATGCTCTGGATTACCACATATGATTATTTGAATCGTGATATACGCAGTCGTGGTTTTCAAAATGTTTAAATGAAGCAAAGCGAGGTAAAGCCAATGCATAAAGTAGCGGCCTTGGAACCTGCGACCCCGACAAACCATGTCGTCACATTGCCAACTAAGCTATTATATATACATATGGTCCTACGACAGGGATTACTTTTGCCTGTGTTCTTGCATCTTAGTCTATGCTATCTAAATAAATGCGGTAAGACAAGACAAGTCTGCGCGTTCACCGCTAAAAAACTTCCGTTGGTCGTATCTCCTCGTTTTGAGCACATCCCCATAACTGCCTCAGCCAATATTAGAATACTTGGGGTCGACATATCGAGTGAAGTCCAGTTCCGCGGCTATTTAGAGGGTAAGGCTAAATTAGCTTCGAAAAAGCTTGGCGTGCTCAACAGATCGACACAGTATTTCACGCCGAGCCACCGCCTACTACTTTACAATGCGCAGGTTCGGCCTCACATGGAATACTGTTCTCATCTTTGGGCAGGGGCACCCCAGTACCAGCTTCTCCCTCTAGACCGCAGTCAACGGAGAGCGACTCGCATCATCGACTGCCGGGTTGTTTCAAATCAGCTAGACCCCTTGGCGCTGCGAAGAGATGTGGCCTCGCTATGCATCTTCTATCGTTTTTACTATGGGGAGTGCTCCGAGGAATTGTTCGGACTGATCCCTGCCGCCTCTTTTCGCCATCGTCCTACGTGACAGAATTTCCGTTTCCACCATTTAGATGATTGGCAGTCCACAACTGTGCGCTTTTCCAGAAATTTTCTGCCTCGCACAACTAAACTGTGGAATGAACTGTCGCCTGCGGTATTTCCGGACCAATACGACCTACAAACCTTCAAGAAAAGAGCGTACTCCTTTTTAAAAGGAGGGCATCGCATTTGTAACTTCTCTGGTGTTGCGGGTGTCCATGGGCGGTGGTAGTCGCTTACCATCAGGCGATCCGTCTGCCCGTTTGCCACATATACCATAAAAAAAATAGAAAGTCAGTCTTGCAATAATTTTATGTTTAGTACGTAATTTAAGCCGGTTATTTCAGGTTGGTAATACAGTAATGACGTGATTCAATTATTTTACCTAAATCCTGTGTTACGGAGAACTTTACAAACATTCAAACAACGGACATAAAGAACACCCAGACCCGGAACTATTGGTGGATTACACAAATTTTTAATCCGTTGTCAAACCCGTATTACTCGGCGCTGTGGTTACGGTGAGCGATCATTTAAACCACTACGCTATTAGTGGAGTATAATTAACGTTTATAATAGGTGCTAGTTATAGTGTAGATATATGTTTGGGAGCCCTAAGGCGTGTCATTTTTGGCGGACGGCGAGTGTCGAGAGGACTTGGCAGGCGTGCCAATGACTCGCGGGCCTTGACTCGTTGGTACAAACTACTTTGGAGGGCCCCATACACTCGCTCACTGTATAGCCCGTATCAACGTATAATATAGGTCAAATACTGATATAATCGAGTCAGTTTACGAAATTGTAAATTTAAGTACATATAAATTATATAAGTATATTAAATTATATAAGTAATGGATGTTGATACAGTAAACATTTTGCATGTGGTGTTTGCCTATAATTGTTTGTGCAGTTAGATTTAAGACACAGATACTTGTATGTTCCTATCTGTATTATATCTGTAACAACTGTTGATAAACCTTAATAAAATAAATAAATTGGCGCATTTTAATATAGAGGCTGTTTTTTGCTTTGGATATTTCTGTAGTCTTTTGCGTATCGTGAGGTTTTGGTGTGGGTGTTGTAAGGCAAAATGTTTAGGGATGTTCTATTAGGAATATCCCTAAATATTTTGCCTTATGTCAGTTTGGGAATTCTACTTAATTAACGATAATAGGGTCGGCTCCTATTACCACCATTTACTATATAGGTACACCATAGTTGGTGACATGTGTGTCTAATCCACCTCAGTCAACCTCTCCGAGGCTATAGATAAGTTAGCTTGTACGCTGCTTTGTTGACCAGACACAGTTCCAGATACAACACTGCTACTAAGAAAAATTTTATCTGACCGGGAATCGAACCATAATGCAATGGAATCTCACTTTGTACATTGCTATGTGAGATGTCTTTAGAGTCATCATGAAAGTGATTTACGGTCTAAACAATACATAGTTCTTTTTGCCTTTTCAGCTCAAGCCGCGAATACAAAAACACTTAAAGGAATTGCTACTATAAGTGTTGTTTGTTAGTACACTAAATAGTCGATTAGATTATTCCTCTTTGCCGTGACATTTACAGTACAATAATTGGATGAATTTTTTTCAGTGTCTTGATAATAGAACGACATTCTATATGGATTTTGGCCTTGATTTTGATACGTTCACACTAAAACAGTCGTAAACCTCACATCGCGTTCAAGGTAACACCAAGGTAGTTTTGGCGAATATCGTAACTTTTCTTTTGCTAATGATATCCGTTAAAAAACCTGCATCACAGAAAAGATAATGAGACTAGGTACTTCAGATAGGTAATTTAAGATTCGAAGGACGTGGTTAGGATGGTTCTTTAATTAAAATTTGCTTAACTGCGTATCGTAACCAATATTTTACAATAGTATAAGGTTTTAGTTTAAATTATTAAGTTATTATTAGTAAGTTATTTGCGGCGGGTGTTTCTATGTATAATATGCATGTATTTACAAAAAAGTAAGTATATATGTATGTTTATCTATTGTCTAGTACCCATAGTACAGTAGTTTGGGCTAGATGGTGTTGTGTCTATGTGATAGAATATTATTATTATTACCTATATTATTTTAGTTAGGATTAGGTATTGTCTACATTATATTACACAAAATTAAATATCATATTTGTTTTTGTTTAAAGCCCTTTATAATGATCACATATATAATTAGGTACATTAATATTTTATAGTTTTAACCCCTGTCACCGATTTATTTATAAAAGTCAACCGACTAAGTTTAAACTCTTTTTATCGTTTTAACTAGCATCGTGATGTCTTCATTCATGCAATTACAAACGAGAAACACTTAGTCAGTAATTTGAGTTTTTCTTTGTCGCAATGCTACGAATAAAAAAAGTAAATTATGGTTTGCGGTTTTAACATCCAAGGAGGCCCGACAAAATGAGTTTTGTCATCACAATTCACTTTATTGGTGTGCTAACAAACGATTCAGTGTAATGTGGCGGTAAAATCGAGCTCTGAAATACGCTTATCATGCCACAAAGTCGGTCACATACTCGACCGGGCCAATATAGGGGCGTTATCGGTACCGTAAATTCGTACTTATGTTATACATACGAGTAGCTATCCTAATGACGCAAACGTATATTTATAGTCTGTATTCGTTGACCGTCTTGTTGGCTTATGTGGAAATATAATTATGCTGATTGTAAGGTCTGGGTTAGGATGCCTAAGTTGGTTAGGCTGCTAATCCCTTCCTTCCTATTTGACACGACAGTTTTACCTTTATACTACCATTATAATGAACAGTTAGCACAGTTTATGGCCCTTGCGATACCTAGGGTATCATTCACACGTTACCTACCCTTTACAATTGGAGTCATTTTAGAAAGGGAGGGTAAGGGAAAGATTACACTGGATCGTAAATCTTATCGTATCTTTAAGTGGGTTGAAAAGTCTACCTCCAGCGGTCACACCGCTTGCATTACTAGGCTTTCATTGAAACGTTGGTGATTTAAAGGAAAAGGAATCTAAGATGGGATTATACAAAAGGAACGAGAGAGATATGCGCATCTCCGAAACTAAACATCACAAAAAATGATTGTACTATAAGTATTAGGTACTCAGGTTTCATGTAAGAGTGTGTGCACTTACCTGGCAAGGAAGCTCATGCATATCATCACCAGATAATTGGCAATCGCGATCTCTTCAAAGTCTACTAGTACTAGTGGAAACTAGTCCTTGGATTTTAAATAATTTTTATGAATGAATGAGCATTAAGGCCATTCGTATAATAAAATTTAATGCTCTGATGACATGTTAACACGTAGAAGCTCGAACTAAATGCAGTATTTTACTACTTTTTGTCTGAAACTTACCGATGTTGATCACCATGGCCTTTCCCTACCAAGTGTGCTAAATTACTATCAACATCGCGTGCTATTTGCAAAGGAATGTAAATGTTGCTGTATTTGGAAGTGTTTTCATCAACATGGGGCATTGGCGCTCGCATAAAATTAAGTTTCAACAAGAGAATATAATTCACGGAATAGTGAACTCAATGGTAGTGGCGAATAGCTGTTGTGTGCGTGCCATACTTGTGCGCAGAAGACCATGTTTGACTACACTGACGCATATGGAATACATGCGAATACTCAAAACTGTACTGTGTCTGTAACAAAATAGGGTACAGTTGTGAGTCGCAGCTTAAGCCATCGAACAATAGATAAAAGAAACTTTAAATTTAGAATAACATTTTGTAATTAACATCATTATGTTAGGCAATCAAGGATTAACGGCTCATTGGTTGCATACTAAGAATATTTGGCGCAGAAGCGAGCCCATGACGGTAAACTGTAAATTGGAACACATTCAGATCCTAAGACGCGATAGTCAATCACCAGAGAACTTCGATATTTTGTAAATCTTTGTCTATTGCAATAGTTATGGTTACCCATTCGAGCAATCAAAATCTAAAATCAAAGCATTTCGAGCACGTGGTGGGTACCCTATTTGCGAACAGCGACTATAACTTGCGCTCATAATTGTGGCTAACAGTGAGGTCGCGTTATCAGCTCATTGGGATTGTAAGTTAAGAATATAAGGGCTTTTAAATTCTCAGTACCAACATTGCACCTGTAAATGTATACAGTAGACGGCATTAGACTTGTCCTAATTACGGAAGACCTAAAATATTAGCTGACTTGATGTGGTTGTTATTGTGTCTGCCCCTCCGGTTATGTCTAAGCATAAGTCTGGATATTTATTAATCTTTTCTATCATAAGATTTGTATTTTAATCAGAGTAGGGTATTTACGTCTTACTATATTTAAAAAAGCCACATGTTGCTAATTAAAGGTAGGTTGTATACCTATTTT
The DNA here is from genome assembly GCA_963675205.1 of Catocala nupta. Taxonomy (NCBI): domain Eukaryota; kingdom Metazoa; phylum Arthropoda; class Insecta; order Lepidoptera; family Erebidae; genus Catocala; species Catocala nupta. The sequence continues at coordinate 20,373,925 of OY776081.1, forward strand.
TGGTGACACTTGTTATTGTATTTATAAAGTTAAACCCAATACTCATCGGTTTGTTTTCTCATTATTCCGTTAAGGAATTCGCGCGAGGTAATTAATTAAGAGCTATTAATTGTCGATTCTCCTTAAGCATTCTGCAAACTGGACTAGCGCTGCAGTTGAGACCGAGAATGTTGGTTTGTGAACGTAGTGCGTTTCGATTTATGATATTGATTTGGCATATTTCTCAAGTAACATCGCTAGAGAAAAGCCGTGGAATATTCTCCAGACACACGTGACAAAGACATTATGCGACTTACGACAGTTAATATACGCAGTAGAAACTACATACTAACTACTTACGTGGCAAGTTTTCAATTAAAATATAAAAATTTAATGCGTAACATTTTATACGTATTACTAGATTTAGCCACGTTCACCAGGCTTCGATGGCGTTAATGTAGATTATGTCTGTTTTCTACCCCTAGGTAGCAGTACTTTTTTCTGGATAAGGTACTGTGCCCCGGAAAATGTGTATACGAAATTTCATGCTGGTCGATCGAGTAGTTAGGCGTAAAAGCGTAACAAACAAACTCACATTCACATTTACAATATTAGGGGTTAAAGTATGAAATTGCCGATTTGTACTCAAAAATTTCAACTCGTTTTTCTCTAAGATGTACCACCATATTTATTTCATCGAAATATTTACCCTCATTATCTATGCATTGCTGCCATCTAAACGGAAGTTCATATATGCCTTTATGATAGAACTCCGGGGATCTAAATTCGGCAAACTGTGTGAATGCATTTTGTACTGCCTCCTGGGAAGAAAATTTTTTATCACGTAGAATATGGTCCAAATCTCGAAAAAAAGTGGTAGTCTGTTAGGGCAAGGTCTGGCGAGTACGGAGGATAACGTATGGTTTCTACCTATAGAGTTTTCAACGGTTTCTCGTGCAGTGTGAGGTCTTGCGTTATCATGGAGCAATAATGGTGAAGATCGATTCACGAGTCGGGGCTGTTTCACTGCCAGTTTCGCCATCATTGTTGGAAATTGGGCACAGTAAGCATCTGCTGTTATTGCTTGACCAGACCTGAGAAAGCTATAGTGAATAACACCATGAAGAGACCACCAAACAGTTACCATTACCTTTTTATTGGTGAGCTTTGCTTTAGGGCACTGTTGCGGCGTTTTACCTGGGTCAGCCATTGCATTATTGGCTGACGGTTATCGTAAAGAATCCACTTTTCGTCACATGTCACAATTTGATCCAATATTCTTTCATTTCTGTACCGATTCAACAAGGCAATACAAGTTTCAATACGCATTTCTTTCTGCAGATCAGTCAAATCATGAGGCACCCATTTTACATATATTTTTATCATATTGATTTGATGCAAATGAGCCAATATTTTAGGTAGGGTAACGTTAAACCATGCCGCTAATTCCTGGGTAGTTTGACTCGGATCGGCTCGCATCATCTCCTTCAATTCAGCGTTATTCACCTGTGTGGGCGGCCTTCCACGTGGTTCGTTCTTCAAGTCGAAGTTTCCATTACGAAAGCCTTTAATCCAAAAACGCACGGTGCGTTCATTAGCAGTCTCCTCTCCAAACGCAGCGTTGATATTGCGAGTCGTTTCTGCAGCGTTAGTTCCGCGTCGGAACTCGTATTAAAAAATCACTCGGATTTTCGAAGCATCCATCTTTCCCGTCTAAACTGAATAAAAAAAAACAATCGATAGTCGAAAATCGAATGTTGCACATTTTTTAAAAGATTAATCTTATAGGTATCATGTGAAAAAGTTTCACTCGAAAATCTCACAACATGAAGGTTTTATGTCAATTCAGAGTATATATTAATATACAACGGCAATTTCATACTTTATTTGTTATTATTAGTTAGGATTTAGTCCTCAGGGCAATTTAATGACGACTAAATATTACTTATTGTTTATTTTCTGTAGATTCCTTATAGCAGTGTGAATTCTCCAAGGCAGACTACCTAAGAAAGTAAACCAAACCTACTAATCATCGCTAATGACCGATCCTACTAATGTTGTAAGAGGCATACGATTGTACGGCTACAGGTGCATTAGAAAGCATGTTAATCCGTCTATGTCGGCCGTTATGACCATATACGATAATAAATAAGGCAGTGTTTTAAAAGTCTTAACACAAAACTTAACGTCAGTAATCTGAGCCTTGAAAATCTAACTAGGATGGCTAACTACACGAAAAAAGAATAAAACGTGAAGTACTACCATCTCTTGACGCATGGCCTGACTTGGGCCTCGGTATTAAGGTTGGGAACGCATCATGGAACAAATTCCGTTATCTACTAAACTCAATATCTGTGGGACTGACGAGTCAAACTCATAAATAAAAAAAATAACTATCTAATTAATATTTAATTGAAATGTGAGATGTGTTTCAATTTAAAAAGCTCACTGTTGTCGTCCCTATTCCAACTGCTGCACTTTATAAGTAGGGCAGCTATTAATTGGTTTAATTATACTTTTTTATTAAGATAGTCTTTAGTAGACATTGTTATAAAATGGTAAGTCTATTTAATGTAGTTTTACACACAATTTACGAGGCGCCGTGTTTACTATCTTAAAATGTACAGTGTACAGGCTTAGTTAAAATTACACTCTTTCAGGCTTACTGCCAGAGTCTGTACACGAGTAATCTATGGGTCAATTGTACTAAGAGATCACGGGACGCCCTGCGCATCCAATATAATAATGCTTTCAGGATGTTGATGGGATTGTCTCGTTACTGCAGTGCGTCGGAAATGTTCGCGCAAGCACGAACGGATGGCTTTTACGCAATAGTGCGCAAAAAACGGCCTCGCTACTGAGGAGAGTGAGAGACAGTCCTAACAGTATCCTGAGAACTGTTGCTGAGAATTTCCATTCTCCACTTTTAAAAAAGTTTGCCTCTAGGTTAATTTATACTAACACTAGGAAATAAGTTGAATTGTATTACTAACAGTCTATGGATTCATTGGTCCGAAATAAAACTATATTATTATTATAATTATTATTATACTTTGTTACTTGTGTTGACTGTGATACTGATGTTTTTGCAAACATTTAAAGACCATGGCAACCACTTGCCATCCATCAGGCAAAAGGTGTACCTACTTATCAGCTTTTCTTTATAATACCAAGGTGGCAAATGATCAAAAGCCTGCTTGATTTCACAGGTTTACTCTAAACGCACGTGATCGTTTGCAAATGGTTATCTCTCCCGCATTACCGGCCCTTTTCAAAAGGAGTCACTGTGCTGCCAGCGCAACACATCAAGACTGAAATACATTGGTCTCTTACTGATACCATAATGCCTTCTTAAGGAGCTGGAAACATTATTCACGGCAGCTACACAATACAAAGTTAGTTCATTGCGGTCAAGTGAAAGAACTGAATGACGGTAACGGTTTAAACGAGCCAGCTTGCCAGAATAACTACAACACTCTTACAGGAAGCCAGTGTAAGACTGGTTCTAAATTTCGTTCAGTGAGTAAGAGTACCAGTGATTCGCACATCTATCTTTCCCATATCTAGGGCCGGCAATGGACGAGAATCTGGTATGGCCAGCAATCACAGGTTTCCAGGTGTCTATGTGTTGTGTTTTTGTTTTTAAATGTTCAGTAGCGGCTCGGGTTACCCATGATACACTTAATATAATTCATAATTCTATCCCACGTCTGCCTTAAATTCGAAGTTAAAATTAAGTTTTAATTTCGCTGTTAATGTATGCCATATCTTTCTAAACTTTGTATAACTTGCTCACTTGCTTTTTATGTCTTAATTAATAGTGAAAACATTATGGGACAATTTTTTGTTTTCAAAATAAAATTCAATTAAAACAGAAAACGCTTGTCCTTAGACGTAAGATATTAAACATAGCTAGCGAAATGTAGGCGTAATACAACAGTTTATATTATTCCTCTCTGAGGATATACATACATTGTGAGTATATGTATGTTGAAAGATGAAATCCTCAGCGAACTGGGCGCCTAAGTTTATCAATGCCAGTTATATTTGATAACACTTCCCATGTGTTATCAAAAGATGTTAATAATATCGTGGGTGTTATCAATACATCCGCTTGACGCCGGTATACTCCTGAAAGGTTAAGCAAAGGCTTATCATCACATACATTTCATGTAAAGGTCACAAAATGAGTTTGGAAATTTAAGACTATTACTAATACTGCATGAATGGCATAGTGGTTTTACTGTTCGCTAACCACTGAGAGTGTTGTTGATATTATCCTTAAATAGTTGTTCCAAGTCTGAGCGATTTCTGTGCGTTGTTTCATTGTTTGTAAAGTCTGTCAGGGAAATCTATGGCAACTGCCTTTTTAAAAAAAATAACTTAGAATATATTGATTTGTTTTTTATTAGTTCTTACGTATTATACAAATTGAATCGATTTTCATCGGACAAGTCAATCCTACTACTAGAAATATTCGCCTTATGACCAGCAGTGCTGTTTTAATACGTATATACCTAGTATTCGTAAATTACATGACAAATCAATAGCAGTGTTATGAACGCATCCATTTAGGGATTCACTATAGTAGCTTAATGACTAGGAATCGAACTCACGACATCACAACCGCAAGTTGAATGTGTTAACCATTGGCACCGCGTAGATGTAACACGTTCAGCGTTACGTCAGCGAAGTAACGTGATAACCAAACGTCGTGGCACTTATCAATATTTATGATGTAAAGATGATAGATAGACGGGAGCCACGAGCCCTAGGTTTATTGACCTAAGATTAGGAGTAGGAGTTAGGTGTTTCCTGTGGGGTACAGAGGGCGCCACCGGCCGCGACGCAGGCGCAGCGCGGCGGACGCGGTCGGCTCGGTTCGCACGCCCCTGCAATGAGTTTTAATTGAGTTTGACCGCAGGAAGCAGCGGTTATGCTTCGAGCATAGGGTGACATTTCTGCACGCACTATGCTATACGTACATACTTGTTTAGTTTTATGACTCGGCTCGTATTGTGGTTCGGTTTATTTCAGTTGGATGACGCGTTTCACGTTCATATTAATGTTGTGATTGCGAATGAATGTTTATTTGTCTGTGTATTATGTTTTTGAAGTTAAATTTATTAAAGGGTGTTAATGAAATTTGCTTTAGAGACAGGGTGTAGCTTAAAGAAGGATATTAGTTAGTGTAAAAACTAAAACGGAGTCACAATAAGGAGCTTACTAATGTACGAATTCAACGTCTAAAGGGCTAGTGTCTAGTCTACAACAAGTAGTCCAAATACAATGTCTAGGTATTTTAATTTGTTTGTATTTCATTTTATTTATTCTATGTCGTATAATAGTTTCTGCGTAAGGCTTTCCTTGCCTCAATCTGCCGGGTTATACGAATACCGGGATTAATGTATCCTTTGTGTTAATTCAGAAGATGGTCTATCTGTGCCAAGTTACATCCAAATCTGTTCAGCGACTATATTTTTATGCTGATATTTTTGAAGGATGTAATGAATGGTACTCTTCTGCATGTGGTTTCGGATTCAATTTCTAGGTTGGCCAACGTCTTGTTGTGTTTTACAGTCAAAAATTTTCGGTACGTAGTCTGGAAGTGTCAATAGGATCGTCGCCTATTAAGTGGGCTCTCAAACCATAGCTGGCGAAATGAATGTGGCATACTCCTCTGTCTCTGTTTTTTTAGAGATATACACCTAAAACTATGTATCTTATATTGATTGTTATCTGAAAATATCAATAAGTTATTTTTAACTGGAGTCTTGACTTGAGACTCCAGTAGTCTCTTGTATATTTACGTAAGGCGACAGAGAGCGCTACTTTCAAGGTCATTGGCAGTATTCAGCGCCATAATCAATCGGAAAACCATTTGTTCACGAAGGTCACACTTACATTCATTAGAGGACAAACTATTTTTAGGTTTCGCGTTATATTTATAACACCGAGAGTAATATTAGTTCGTGTCATATTAATATTTTTACTACAACGCGTCAATTAAATCAATATTCAACTCTGATGTTTAAGCTTTCTTTATTCCAAATTTTATCGAAACCGTACCCGTATACGATAAAATTTGGAACTTTAGCGGTTAAGCTGTGAAGACATAGCATACATACCGACAAATTAATTTCGTATTATAATACTGCTATGGTTTCGCTAGAACTGCAGTTCATTAACGACTGTAAACGATCGTTGACAAGGTAATCAACCAGCTAGTTAAGTTGATCTTGGTAATATTGTAAATGTGAAAGTTTCAAAAGATATTTGGATATAATATGTTGTTACTTAATCAGGCGTAAACTGCTGAACGGATTTGGGTGAAACTTGGGAGAAAAAAAGGTTAATAGATAGGATATTGCTTATTCTGGTATGCATGTGGGTTTTACGCAAACGAAACTATCATTAGACGCTAGCACTTACTAAACTGTCTCGTAACAGGTAAATAATGATGGTTTATAATAAGACCAATTCTTTAGAAGAATTAGTTTTGATAAAGGTGGCCTCTTTTGTTTTGAAATCATCGAATAGGTTTAACCTTCAAAGAGTGTAATCGATGAACTACGTGTCTCATTTATAACTCGATATCCTATTCAAAGCGATGAATTAACACAAATTCTGACGTAAAAACTGCCTTGTTAGTCTAGTTGGCGGTTGCGTTTGTATAAAGCTGTCGAACCTTCCGTGAGGCCAAGTGTTAATGAGTTTATAGTAATACTTAGTGGCCTATGGAGTCCGAATATTTGCCCAGTAGAAGGTAAAAGAATCGTCGCTTATGATTTGGGATCTAAATTATCTGCGTAACCCTATGGGATCATACAGGCAAATGTTAACCTATTTAGTCGCATCGGCAAACCAATGGACAGACGCAATTAATTTTTTACTATGTCTAGTATAAAAAGACTTGACAGACAACGTCTGTTTTAGCCACGAAAAATCCTTCAGAGTTCTGTCAACGCATATAAAGAAAATATATTAATTTCTCTTGTGGTTTTCATAAAATTAATATAACGGGCTTTAAGGTGGTACTCCCAATCCTTCCAATAGTCTTATGCGTGTCTTTTCTTCAAAAAAACGCGAGTTATAGTTCGAGCTGAGCGGGCGCATGGTCACAGTACCGCGAGCGCGTCGTGACGCTTGCGCCCGCGTCGCCTCTGTCACCGCCAACAAATTGCTTTGTTTATGACTTCTTATTGAAATGTGCCTAATACTAGTGCCTCGGCGGTCTAGTGGCATAAGTGTGACTACTTGCGCAATTGCCAATCGATTGAGTTCAACTCCCAGATTATGTAAAATGTAACTGCATTGCGAAGTCTTGCAGGAGGGGTGACGTAATATTCACCCCCAAAAAGCACGTAAAGAAATCTGTAAATGTGTTGTATGAAATAATATCAAAAACACAAATTACTCTGATTGGAAAAATAGTCTTTGGATCATATAAATGTTTATCCCGTACGAAGATCGAATCAACAATTTACGCCTTGACAGTCCGTAATTATACTTATATTGTGTCATTCCTCCTAAGAAAAGTAGTTTCATAATAATCTCTGTAACTTTTACTCATACGCATAATAATAAACAAATAACAATATTAGTTTGTGGAAAGGAAAAGGACAAGGAAAGGACAATTGAAACTATGTTGGTTTGGCATTTGAAAATCGATTATTTCCACTGTAATTAAAATAATAATTGATACCAGCGTTTTAGATAATATTGTTCATTTTAATTAAAAGCATTGATAATGTAAGCCAGCCATATATGATTTAATATTAGGCAAATAGCTGTGTAGTTTAACATTTACTATACAATTGGTTATAATAATATGTGTGTGTGTGTTTGTGCAAAGGGTGGTCAATTCGTCATATTTAAGAAGTATACTGACCTAACCCTGTGAATTAGATGACGCTTGAATTAATTAATTAAAAATACACCACCGTACATTCAAACAATTGAAACGAAGACAAAACACAAAACTTTGCTCATTGTGTCATTCGAACGTACAATCGGTCAAGAAACTGGTCTACCAGTTTTGACAAAAGTTTCTGTGGGATCTAATTATCGCGTAGGTGGACTTTTCTAGCTTGACACATGGCGCGATGGAAATATGATAAATAATAAAGAAAGCAATGGTCACTGTCATAATATTAATGCTAGGAAAAATCGACCTTGTTGTTTCACGACGCCGACGTTCAAATGAACCTCAACCGTAGGGTGGGGAAGACCACATTTTTGGCCGACTGTACAGCACTAATGAGTTGTTTATATTGAATTGTAATTTATTAACTAATTAATATTATTGTAAATAATATTTTTTATAAATTTTCAATAACGAGGTAATTTTAGTAGAAAGAACAACTATATATTTTTAATAAATAAGGCTCTTATTCGAAAAAAGGTTGACCATTTTACCACATAAGAAACATATGAAATATATAATTACAATTCAGTGTAAAAATAAGAGTACAAATATACTAATTAATATGTAGTTGATCATTGCTCCCTAAAACTTCGTCTGCTAGCTTGTCGTTCTGCCATACTCATTCAACTGAAGTGAGAACCAATATAATGCCTGTCTCTGACCTTCTCCTGATATTGGATTTTATGCAAGATGAGATAACTTCTTTAGTCGGTCACGACATTTCTCTGTTCTGTGGGCTGCACCGGTGGGTACATTGCCTTTGTGGCATTGATATTTTTCGATTCATTCGATAGTAAACATAGAATATGTTTTAAAACATGACAGTTTGTCTGCATAATGTATTAGGTAGGTATAAATGTTAGGTAATTCTTTAAAGCTGAATAATAGCAACCAGGAAATAGGAAGGTGCTAAAAATAATCTGAATATCGGCATTTAATCTGGACAGGAAAATCCCAAAAACATCAGCCGAAGCTGCGGCACATAGCAATAATAATAAAAACGCAATAGCGAAATTTACAATGGTATTAGAATTAGGTAGGTACTTGTTTTTTGAAATGTTTTTACAATATTATACCAGTTGTATAATGTTATAGGCGCCATTCTATTTATACGTGTGATGCATCGTTGAGCGTGCAAAATACGAACTGCGCTGTGCATTATCTATACAAATAAATATAAAAGAAGTGTCTGTTTGCAATATTAAAATAACAGCTTTTTACTCAATGTGTACTCAATGTTATGTGAGTATATAAGGTATACCAAAAATCAAGTTTAAATTTTTGTCTGTTTATTTATTCCGGCTAATCTCTGAACGGCTGAACCGATTTTGCGGAACTTTCCCTGGCAGATAGCTGATGTTATAAGGAGTAACTTAGGCTACATTTATTTTAAAATATTTTTGTTAATTTCTACGCGGGCAAAGACGCGGTCTACAGTTATTATTCCAACATAATTCGAAAGCAATTATGCGCATCAATTTAAAACATTCTAATTGAGATATCGTTATGATTTCTTTGGTATAAGTCTATGTTAATCGAGAGATTAAAATCCACTCCAATACATTAGAACAATGCGTCGATGCATAACACGACGATTTTATACATCTACAATATTTAGTACCATTCATCATGATACCTACATCGTTATTGAATTTAGTAATCACTGTATGAATAGTTGCAGTATAAGATTAACTAGCTGACCTGCGCAACTTCGTCTGCTTCACATAAGAGAATTAGCCCCGTTTTTGCAACATTTTTCATTAATGCTCTACTCCCATTGGTCGTAGCGTGATGTTATATAGCCTATAGCCTTCTTCGATAAATAGGCTACACTAAAATATTTTTTTTAATTCGAACCCGTAATTCCTGAGATTAGCGCGGTGAACCAGCCGAACAAACTCTTAAGCTTTATAATATTAGTAAGTATAGATAAATAAGTTATTTGAGTAACATAACGATATACGAATTCTGTCCACAGGGAAGATTGATACGAATATTATATTGCGTAATCGCTATAAACAACTAAATTACTTATCAAGAGGCACTTAACATTTAGCTTAGCCAAATGGATGAGAGCAAGAGCAATAAACATACACCAGTGTTGCGAACATTATGTTATAGGACGTTGAACTATTAGAGCTGACAGATGGCGAACAGAACTACTTTACCTCCAGAGCAAAACATTTTGTAATGTATTGTTGTCAAGGGTCTACTACTGAGTTGAATAAGAGCCGTGACACACGATGCGTTGTTGCGCGTGCTATCTTGAGTTTAGCGATGTGCACAACTACATTTAAATGTTTTTACAAAATGATATATAAGTACGTGTGCTAAGATCTTTACTACACAAGGTAGGTATCGACTATCGTGTTGTACAAAATTGTATTCGAATTTCGTTCGAATAGAACTAAACTCAAAACTAATTGAGATAAAGTAATGCGCCATTGCTGCAGTGAAGCAGCACCGCAGTAACGTAGCTTATACTATAGCATATTACGTGCTTAACTTATACTATAGAAATATCTTAAAATTATCACATACTTTAATATAAAATTATTATTTCCAAGTAAATTGGGTACAGTCTATGTTTTGTGAATTTATTAATGTTTGTTGGTATTGTTAAAATAGTGGTATTGTTTCCTCCGTTTTGTACCTACATGGTCAGATTCGATCTGATAACCTGTAATGACAATGTGTGTTGGAAATAAATAAATATTCTGTATTACCTAATTAATACATAAGTAATCTAGCATATGGTTTCATTTTTTTCTTGATCTCCCAACACTGGCGACTCTGTAGTTTTTGCTTTCTTTAGTTGTCACAATATAATAATTATTAATATTTTATTTATTTTTAGATTCAATGTACAGTAAACGCTTCTAAATTAATCTGCAGCCTTTTAAATTAATTCACATATGCTCATGCGCCGGACCGCGTATACTACAGTGACACGCAGCCACGCAGCTACCACGCCGCGCCGCGTCGCATTGTGTGACGTAGCCTTACCTCACAGCCACATCATCTGTTCTTAGTGTATGTACACATACAGTTACAGGTGTTTCGGTACCCTTCACGCGACATTGTCATGTTAATAATTGTGTATTTACTAAATGAACTGTTAAGTAAAATATTATGTTTGTAACTATTTTTATAAAGTTTCATATCTGATATGCGAGATGAGAACTAAAGAAAGGCTGGGTAATACTGGACTATCACTATCTTTTATAGGACTACTAACTAATCCCCGTATATATTGCAATGCCTTTTTCAAAAGCGTGCTATTTGTTTTCTCAAAATCCTTCGCTGTCTTGCGCACATCAAACCATTGCATTGGAGGTTCCATTGCTATCAGATGGAATAATATACCTTCGTTATATATCATTCAAATAAACAAACATCTAGAATGCATTGCTTTTTTTTTAAGAAAGAGTTCTAGCACTTTGCTCTATGTATAGCATCGTCTTGTTCTCTAGTTAAGCAGTATTACAGTAACCCTGCTATCAGGGTTGCTGGTAAAGACCCCGTTTTCTATATAAGAAGAAGACTTTCTACATAAAACTTACTTAAGATCTGTGATTCATTAAAAGTTAGGAAGAAAATAACCCATAATATATATCGTCATCTTAATTAGGTGCTACGTCATAAGGGGCAAGTCTACCTATAGTCGTCTACCGGGCACTGGGTACAGCTGCATACTTCATACTGCGATGGAAAATTGCTTATGAGCTTGTTGACAAAATACTGACTAAGAAAAACCTAGCCTTAATAGTTAGTAGTATTGTAATTTTGGTAACTTAATTATTTATTTAACATTTTTGCATGAGAAAATATTATTCAATGGGAGACTTAATGCTAGAGGCATTTTTAATTAGTCATACCTATTGAAATTAAACTCTATATACGGATTTTATCACGTTGTTTATTTATCACTGTATTACAAAATTTTGAAACTATTACACTACTACTATTGAATTTTACTAATTTATAAAGCTAATAAAATTATTTAAACTACTGAATCTATTTATATTTAGGTTTACACTTTCCCCGACGTTTCGGTTGCTTTTCAGCAGCCATGGTAAACATTTTGTAATACAGTGATAAATAAACAACGCGATAAAATCCGTATATAGTAGTTTTATTTCAATGAATAACATTCGCGTAAACAGACGACAATATTAGTCATACCTAGTCTACCTTTTGATGATGGAGAGATAAAACAATGTATGTGCACTCATTGGTAGGTTAAGAAAGCCAGTACAGTATGTATATTTTGTTAATAAATATGACTTTGCACAGTAACTTTATCGCAGAGAAACATGAATAAAACTATGGAACAAATAACACAGAACGCCCAAATTTGGCATAACGTTTTGTAAACACAATAATTTTTACTGTTTGGGGCTCGAACCCTCAATACCGCGCGGTATTATGGCGTGGTGACTATTTAAATCATTGCGTCATACATCTGGTATTTAATAGTGTCACATTTCTTACGCCGGATTCCTGTAGGCGGGTAGTAGGTACTTCCCCGGGCAAGCAGCTCATTTTTAACGTCACCAATTTATTGGCAATGGCAGGAATCGTCATTTAATTAAACTAATTGCAGCATAAATAAATATAGACCTTCTCATTCCCTTTTAATATCGCTTCTGTCATTTATGTGTAGTTAAAGGATCCTTTTTAACACGCTTTTATTAGCTTGGTATGTATCTGTGAATCTATGTATCTATGAATCTATGTATCTATCAATCTATGTAACGGAATCTTTGAACGTGATTTTCACCTCTTTCAAACCGACGGATTGATTTGAAATTTTGCATCCTTATAGAGGACCGATAACAAAACAAAAAATTAGATTAGAGATTAGAGAAAAATAATAGTATAATAAAATGAAAATAAATAATAGTTTAGAAAAACTAAAAACATGCTTTATTAAAAACAGTAGAAAATAATCTTCTTATATATAAAATTCTCGTGTCACAATGTTAGTTACCATACTCCTCCGAAACGGCTTGACCGATTTTTATGAAATTTTATATGCATATTTAGTAGGCCTGAGAATCGGCTACTATCTATTTTTCATACCCCTTAATGATAAGGGTTGTCCACCCCTAACATTTTTTTTAATCTTTTGGTCAAAACATTTATTTTATAGCAAAACAACGTTTGCTAGTTTTATATATATTTTTTTATCCTTGATGGCATAGAAAGACGTAGTGGTTTGGGTGGTGGCATCGCTACTACACTATATATTTATATACTACGCCGAGTCTTGTGGGTTCGAATCCCACAGGGGACAAAAGTTTATGTGATCCACAAATGGTTGTTACGAGTCTGGATGTTCTTTGTGTCCGTTGTTTGATGTTGCCCCACGACAAAGGATTTATTCCTAGAGTGGGAGTAATATTTTTATTAGTAACTCTCAATTCAAAAACATATGATATCAATAGCATATTTTCCTTAATTTAATAAGATGATAATAACGACCAATATTAAAATTATAACGTACTAAATTCAATATAATATCTAAAATACTACGCTCGCTTTGCAGTCTGCATTATGTTAGTATTTTTCTGCGCTATCAAATTACTTACAAAATAACATAAAATTATACGTATGCACAATGATGATTTGAATGATTAGATTTAAAGCTACCAAGAGAAAGTTGAGTGACACACTATTTTGTCCCATGCGGAATTTTAATTTAAACCAACTTGCTCGCGTAATTCACGGTGATGAGATGCGTAATGCGTACATAATCCATTGCGTCATCAATCCACAAAATATGAATCGTTTTAGTCTTCAAATTCATTCCGGTAATTGTGCAAAATTATTGTCTGTTTCGTTTCACGCTGATGGTAACACATTCAGATGAATGGTATAAGAATGTGTTCATCTGATGGCGATGAAATTTTGGTGAGTTGGTGTGAGCACGCACGCGAAGGCAACCGACAAAAAAAACAGCATATTATAACAAATGAAGGCTTTGCAACGCGTGCCGAACATTAGCTAGTAATAATCACACGAAATCTTCGCCGATGGGGATAGCTTAACTTAGATAAAATAAAATAAAAAATCAATACAATAAGTAATATACAATGACTAGATTTTGCCTGCATCTTCGCTCGCGTAAATGTATGAAAGGTACTCTATGTCTTCTTCTGTACCTGTGTCAACTTGTATGCAAAATTTCATAATGATCGGATGAGTCGGTAAGGCGTGAAAGCGTAACAAACAAACAAACACACATTTGCATTTGAAATATTAGTTAGGATTAGGATTATTGGTATGTAATCAATCCTTACTAATACTAATATTATAAACGCGAAAGTTTGTATGGATGTATGGATGTTTGTTACTCTTTCACGCAAAAACTACTGGACCGATTGCGATGAAACTTGGTATGTAGATAGCTGAAGCCCTGAATTAACACATACTTTTTATCCCGATATACCCACGGGAACGGGACTTACGCGGGTGAAACCACGTGGAAAAACTAGTTGAATATAAAAGTCTTAGCTGTAATATTCAGAGAGCGATTTTGTTAAATTTTAGCTAAATTGCGCTCTATCTCGCAAAGACTATGGGGTTCGGTCTATTATGGGCATACGGTATAATGGAATTAATAAGCAATGTAACATAATATGTGTAGTATTAATAGTTCGACGAGTGGTTTGATTGGTTCCTGATTACAGTTTAGTTATATTTATACTTAGACTTCATATTTAATTATACCTATTCGTGTGGGTTCAGTATCGTGATGTGAAGTCTCCCTCACCTAAATCTCGTGGATATAAATTGTTATAAATAGCGTACAATGATACGCCTGATAGCGGTGTGATTTGGGCGCGCGGGCGCGTCGACTGAGCTCCGACGGCCGCCCGTCCAGATCGCCGGCCCCAAGTCGTGACAGCCGTTTGTTAAACTAATGGCACACAAAAAGAAAACCGCCTGCCATTCTTCCATTAACTACGTCCAAGTGTGCGACTGTTGACTCCGTCAATTTGCACGCGCGAATAGAATTTGTCTTAAGTAATAACATCTATTGTGCCACTTGTCATTTCCGCTTTGGATACAGCGAGATCAACATTGTCATTCAGCTGTATTAGATTAATTGCTTAGCTTAATTGTTGTTGCGCTGATAAATTAGAGCTAGTTGGTTCAGGATAAAGAAATTAGCGTGGTTGGCGCCATGTGGTGCGTCGCGGGGGTCGAGGACTCGACGGATCCGCACATGTAGCCCACGCGACACATCGCCTCAAAAATGCAGCTGCGATAAAAAGCCGGCGGTGTCGGCAGGCGTGAGAACGTCGACACGTGGCCTCAGCGCCAGACGCGAGCTCATTCATGCATTTGATTCATAAATTGTATGCGTGTTTTAAGGGCACACACGACAGCTCGACATCAATCCGTACAACGACGCTCGAATGAGACCAGACGAGCACTTACGTTGCACAAAATGTCACCTATACTGATCTAACATAACCCCGTTATCACGAAGATAATGTTTACAAAACAAAGAGCCCAATAAGCGTGCCGAACGATCGTTTATGGTTATTTGTGTGGGGAATGCAATCTTTCGCGGTCGATCTGTGGCAACAACGGCGGCGGCCCGGTCGCTATAAATCAGCCCCGATTGAGGTCGATCCGGACGCGAGTTATTTTTAAAATTGCGTGCACAATATTATGTGTTTAGGTGGAATATGATAATTGCGGCGGCGAGAGAGGCGCCGTAAGCCGACACCGACTATGGGATTACAGAGCGCTCGCCGCGCGACCGCCGGCCGAGCCCGCGGCCTGTCTCGACCGCCTCGCACACCGTACCTCATCATGCCTTGTTACAACCACCCAACCACCCAATCAACACACATCACCTAAATGCACCAAACGCATTTAAATCATTAAGCTTTTGTGCCGCAACAAACATAAACCATAACTTAAACAAAGGACTTTCATCATCTTTATATTATACTAGATTTTACCCGCGGCTCCGGTCGCGTAAAAGTATGTTAGCTTAAGTTAGTAACAGTACTTTTTTCTGGATGAAAGGTATTCTATGTCCTTTTCTGTATCCCTGACAACGTATATGCGAAATTTCATGAAAATCGGTCGACAAGTTAAGTCGTGAAAACGTAACAAAAAAATCGCATTAGCATATATAATATTAAGTACGTAAGGATTCGCTTTAATGATAACCAATGTATATTTGCATATTACCGTACACACATAACTGTATAGCTATATGTATGACTTATTGATATTCTAGAATATACGTTGAGGTAAGGTACCACATATATAAATTGTTACATAGCTTGTTATTTAGTATTCCAAATAGGTATTTCGGTATTCCTTCGTCAATCACGGCCACAGTGACATGCATGAAAGTACAATGTTCATAATTGAAAAGCAGTTTGAAAAGTTTCACCGCTGATAATTAGGTACAAAGGAATTTTACCGAATAATCATAACAAAGCTATTATAACGACTATGAATAATGGTCCGATATTACAAATTAACATAAGGTTTTTTTGTCGCCTCCTTTGGTGGTGGCCGCGGACAGGTACAAGCTATGAGGGTGCAGAATTCTTTGAATGGGCATACTAGTTGACTCTAGCACAATCAATTTTAAACTTCAAAGTTATTGTCACAGGTCTCAAAATACTTTGAACGGTGTTAATCTTATTTAGAAAGAATAGAGTGTGATAGATAGTTGGAATTTGATGTTTAATATGTGGTATTAAGGTAGATATTCGGTTGTGTAGAAAGAGGTGCGAAGGTCGACTAAGCTACTATCAATCAGTAAGGCGCCATTGAGGGTTGGTCGAGGCTCGTGAGAAACCGTAAACACTTACCCGCTTTATCTGATAGAGATTTTTTTTCGCTCAGCAGCAGGTCCAGTCAATTAATGGATTGCGCCGTTATTTGGTTTTATTTTGTTACCGAAGCTGCTTAGCATTAGGAGATACTAATTTATCTGGAAGGGTTTGACAGGTAAGGTATTACCGAGATGCACATCGCCTACCGCGGTAGTATTACCGCCTTATCACTTGTTTTAATATCACCTTATTTTATCTAACATATATGTGTTTGGTTTGATCTAAGATGACTGCCTACTGGCTTGTCGACAGTATATTTCTAGACACATATTCTAAAACGACTACTTATTTTTTAGAGCCGTCTCTCGCTTTAGGTTACAACAACGGACATAAAGACGACTATACCTATAGGTTATGATAGTCGTTTTAAATACCTATTTGTATATTATAAATTAGCTTAGATGAATTTATATGCTCTAGGCTTGGTGATGCCCTTTTTCTAGACATCTTGCCGTTAAGATCTTGTCGATAAGAAAATCCAACCTAGGATCTATCTTCATATTATCCTTTTGGAACAACGAGATTAGCCCACGTAGACAAGAATATTGATATTTATTATTCGGAAATCAGAATTTATATTATATTTCTAAAAAAAATGAACTACCTTATTCAGCAACGGTTGTATCTTAAACCATAGATTGCGCAAGTCTTCACCCTGACCCAGATCACAGATTAGAGAGATACAGACGACGTTTGGGGCAATACAACGTACGTAAACCAACGTACACGCACATATTATCTATGCAACGATTTCGGATCGAAGTTAGTAGGATCAATACAATAACACGCCTCGATTAGAACGCGTCTCTGTGCTAGTGCGTTTGTTTTCGAGCATCGTATTAAACCGGCCATCTGTTTGTATTATAAATTGTACCTATAAGTCCTTAACGTCCTATCTCTAATTTTAATATAAACTGAATGCATACAATATAATCTTTCAGACGAGGTACGTAATTGTTCGTCGGGCCCTTTAGGTCGTTAACAAATGATAGAACGAGTAGGAAGCCATTCACTTAGTTAACACGCCAAACGTACACACGAAGGATTGAATTGTACAGTTTTATTGATTTGGAAATGTGAGGTTCTAAGCGCTTTAGAATTGAACACAAATATTTGTCGAAGGTCGTGGTCCGGGCGGTCTGACGCACATGTGCGTAGAAAAAACTGTGTGATGTGTGCAGTGTGCGGAGGCACTGTGTTGACAGTACGCATAGTTGCGACAAAGCGATGCGCCGGCGACCACCCTGAGATCACTCCCTTCTTATCATTCGAATAACTTAAACTGCTCTTAATGACGGCTTGCTTTAGTAGAATGAGCGTCAACGACCGTTAGGGACCTTAGTCGGGCTTTGTCTTCGGGCAATTCTCAGTACTGGCATGGTGTCTAGAAACGTGTTCTGAAAGGTCTTCTGTGCAGAACAATATCTCGTATAAGTCCATAAGGTCGGCTTGTCTTACATCCAGAATATACCTAGTAGTTTATTATATTGTTTTAAATATAACACTTTCACTACATGAAAATAAAATTGAAGAATAAATGGTACAAGATGGATTGTCACATTTTCTGTCCGTTGCTTCTGCGACTTTACAGGGCTATCGATGCATCACTATGCGTTTGATCTGTGCCTTGAGTTAAACTTTGGTTCAGTAAGAGGCGAGAACATTGATGGTAGACTATCTGAAGAAGTTGGACTCATATATACCAGTTAAATATATTAGAATAATGTCGAGGACCTCTCGTTAACATTTTAGAGACAGCGGCACGCCTAGTATTTTTCAGAAATCCATTTTGTTCCCTATTTATACTTGCGTGTACTTGACGTTGTCATGTATTAGTTTACTAAAGAACATTGAAGACTCGATGTTTATATTTTTATAAGGCAAGCGGGGTTTGGGTTATAAACTTACCGCTATTACTGCTATATTATTACTAGCGTTTGTCCGTGGCTATGCCCGTGTGTATCCCACAGGACTCAAGAACATGTATTGGGCCAGGACATAGTCTATCTATATGCTAGTCTCGATAAAGATATGTTGTACGCTGTATGTTCATGTACCTATACGATTAATGCCATGGTATAATATGTTGTAGTACTCTGGGGTCCACACAAGGTCAAACCCGAAGTTTGTAGATTTTATTCTACAGAAAATATTTACTACATACGTACGCTAATATCACTTTAATTTTAAATTAATATAACATTTTGCCATTAATTTAAATGTAAAAAGCGATAATAGTTTTTTAATAGGGTACACCTTTTAGGCTTTATGGGCTGGTATCTTAAGTGTGTGCTTATACCCAAATATAAACGATCACTTATGATACCTTAGGCGTTCGTGAGGTCGCGGGTTCTATGTCCGGGTCTGTATTATTGTTATTTCTGATAGAAAATTGACCGTACACAATAAGTAGTCAGGAATTGTGCCATGCCACTTTTGACCTAAAAATATGTCTGGCGAAATGTGGGTGTTAATAACTCTGCCTACATCTTTGATGGCTGGCCACCCTGCTTTGTAACCTAAACTATCTTTATAACAAGAGGTGTGAGCGCTTCCAATGTCCTGTACATTTTAATAATCCCTCCGATTATATTATAACCGTCATTAGTATTCTGTTCGCATTACCATATTCCTAGGATTTGGCGGTACTTAAAATTACAAATGTGATTACCATTGTTCAATAAATATATAAAATATGCGATAAAAAGCCTTTGTTGCTAAGTAAAGAACAGCTATGTATTATCTTTATATATTATAATCGTTTGTGATCGTGTAACATCTGAACGATTGAGATCATATTCACGTCATATATTTGTTTTGTCGAGATAATGATTCATTGCTATGCCAAGATCTGAAAGGTAGAGCACTATAGTAAAATTTGAAAATTGTATATGTACCAAAATGCTTTTTATTTGCAATATAATATGTTACTTTTATACCAATAACTCTTCACTTTAAGAATCTAAACTCCGAGATACATTTTTGGAATGCGCAGTCTTATGTCTGCCGGGCAGCTAGTTATTTATATGAAAGTACTAATGTTTGGTTAAAAGTCAAATGAAATGTTAATATGTTTTGTATTCTGGTGATTTTATAAACGAGAGATCTCACTCACTTAACACCTGGACTGACCATTTACGAGGTAAAGTTCGTAGAGGAGCTATAGGTCATGGTAGATAATTTAAGATGTCAGCAGCATATAATAAACTAACTACTCTTCAGACTGTTAATTTAAATCAGTAACACGCGGGCGTCTTGAAAATCTGACAATAATTAGATTTATAATCTTTTATAACTAGTAGAGTCACATAAGATTATATATGTAAAAAGCTACCAAATCATATATGACATACAGAACAACGATTCTAACAATCGTGAGAAGAATCTTATCTAGAGGAAGCTTATATTTCACTAAATATTTAGTTTAGTAGGAAAATGCGAGACCGTGTGACGAGTCCCTCTGCAGCGGCAATCGTAATGGCGTGTAAATTCCCTGATTAGATATCATCCTTGGGAACTAACAACAAAATTAAATGGCCGCATTTTCCGGTGCGGCCCGACGCGACGAGGTGTCGCCTGGCTTCGCCGTTTGACACAGTTACGGTTTGAATTCTACCTGTCACATTAACTAGCTGATAAATGATTATTGTACATCAAATATTACACCATTATTCCACGGATTTCCTGACGTTTGGTAAGAAGGCAAATAATTCCAAAAAATACAGGGCTAATACTTCGGGTATTTTTGGTAAAGGATTATTTTATTCAAACGTACGATACTGATCGGAAAGGTCGTTTTTTTAGTAATTGAGAATACTGCTCACACTCTTTGATCTCTATTTTTATCGAACTGATCGGGCCCTTCACTTAAATTCTGTGTTTACGGGTTCTAAAAGCAACACATCACCCCTTTCTATGTAAGTGCTGTGTTGTCACTTAGTAAAATTATGTTTATTTAATTTTTTAGGCGACAACTCCCGCATAGTAATTGCCCCGATGTCGTGGGGGGCTTTATAAATATTGGAGAAACAGACACAAAAACTTTCAGCGTCAGAAAAACGATCTGCGGATTACATAGATTTTTATTCCGTCCGAATATGTGTTGTTATTGAGTTCATTTTAGTCTGTTTAAGACAAGACCTGCTTTAGATGTGATAATTCGTAACCGTGTTTTGGGACTTTAAAAATCCAGACTTAGAACAACTATGAAGTTGTACTATGTGTCTGGTGTTCCTAAAAACATCCAGTTTTAGAATAAGTATTTGCGACAATACCTACACATTTTCAAAACATTATATTTATTTGACTATTTCGCAACTCACATCTATAGATAGTAGAGGTAACCACCTAAACCGCTGCGTCCTCGAGGCTCTCGTATAGTTAGTAGTACAAACAAGCTGTTATTAAATTAGGTATCTTGTGTGTGCTGGTGTCGATGGCGGTACACAAACACACTAATTCTGTTTACCTAATGAGATGTGTCTGCTGCACGCGATCCATTCTCACGACCCAACATGGAGAAAAAAAGAAATTCCCAAAATTTTAACGTAATAGATACATTGTCTCTACATAAACAACGGTTAAAATTTCACCGAAAAAACACCGAGGCTCGCCGGTATGGAGGTGGATTACAACATATTTATTATTACAATAGATTTACTGCAGTTTTAAAAATATTTTTCTTGGCACAATGCTGTTTATTAGATGTAATTAAAGGTTTAGGCTGTTCACTAGAATCTTAAAGCGTTTTAAATGGGTAACTTTTTTTGTACTTTACTTGTTCTAGAAAAATCGTCAGTTTTTATATTGTACGTATTTGATATTTGGTAGCAGCAGTAGTCTAGTGGGAGATCGTTGCACTGCCACGCTAAGGTCTCGAGTTTGATCCTAGGCACATGACATCTGGCTTTTTAACACGCTTTTATTAACTTCGTGCGTATGTTAGTATGTATGTAACGGAAACTTTGAACATGAATTTGACCCCCTTCAAAACGTCGGATTAACTCGAAATTTGGCATACTTATCAAGGACCGATGACTATACAATAATTTAGAAAAATAAATAAAAATCTTATTAAAATAACAAAAAAAAACACGCTTTATCAAATTGTTAATTATTGCTCGCTTTAACGGTTAACAAAATCATTTTGAGGAAACCTGCGTGTCTGAGCGTTCGCCGTAATGTTCTCGAAGGTTTGTGAAGTCTGGCAACCCGCACTGGGCCAGCGTGGTAGACTATGGCCTAGCGCTACTCACACTGAAAAGAGGCCCATGTCCCGCAGTAGGACAGTTTATATACAGGACTGATATTAATATTATTATTGGAAACACGAATTTGAAGTTTGCTTTGTCGAATTAAGTAAGTATAATCAGGCTAAATTCAATACAGCTGTCAAATTAAATGAAATAAATAGTATGTCAATATTTTTTTTAATAATAATTAATTTGATAATTGCTGATTAATACAGATTCTACACTGAATTTTCTCCAGGTTCATGTGCCACGAATTCGTAATTTAACCTATTATAGCACTTTGAAGGGTGCTAAAGATCAAATTATTGCTAATATCTAGTATAGAGCCTAGACAGACAAATAGACAGACATATAGACAGACATACATGTCTATATGGTATTTCTTCCATAAAATTAATTTCTACTAGCGACATTATCGAATGCTTCAATAGTACAATGATTTTTAAAACGATTCGGTTCGATTTCCGACTGGGAATATGTTAGTCTCTCTTCGAAAATCAAATGTATATTAAAATACCGTGTTCGTTTTCATTCAAATTAAGGATGAGACTATAATTACTAGGTTATGTCGAAAAACTAAACAATATTTTCTGTTCCACAAGGAAGTGTGTTGGATCCATTATTATTTATTATATATATTAATGATTTACCAAAATTGACAAACAATAAAACTATTTTATTCGCAGACGATAGTACAATTATATTTACAGGTAAAAATGATACAACAGTATTAAAACAGGACATTGACAATACTTTACATTGTATAATTAATTGTTAGACACTAAATAACTTAAAAATTAATCTAGATAAGACAAATTTTATAAAATTTTGAAATAGTATTAATATATTAGGCCAAATTGAAATTCATTATTTAAGACATAAAATTGAAGAAGGAGACGTAACTAAATTTTTAGGACTTAATATTGACTATTGTTTAAATTGGACATCAAATGTGGAACTTTTGTGTGCAATAATAAATAAATTTGCATAAGCCTTGTATGCGTTATCAAAAACTGTAGATATATCAACCGTGTTAATAGCTTATCATGGTCATGTAGCACCTATTCTAACATACGCAGTTATATTTTTGGGAAACTCCATTGGCATTTAAGGCACAAAAGAAATGCATTGGGTCCATTTGTAAATTAAAAATGATTGATAGCTGCAATCTTTATTTTATATATTATATTCTCGAAATTGTCTTGTTTGTAATGAAAAATATAGGTAAATAAATTCGAGAAACTTAACAGTCGAAGACACAATATGAAAATATACATCCCTGCTAACAACACTGCACAAATGAACAAAAGCATATTATGCCATACATAATATGCTCACGCATTTAACATCACTTACCAAACGAATTGTTAAATATTACGAATTTTATTATATTTAAGCATGGTGTTAAAAAATTACTGCTTGCCAAAACTTACTATTCTGTCAAGGAATATCTAACAGATGAATGTCTATAAAAATCTGACTGTGACATTATTTAAATTGTATGACGTGTTGGAATTATTTTTACTTTATAATTTTCTGTTTGATTTTGACATCCTTTGTAATTATTTAATATTCATTCAATAGTTGTTTCTTATTTAATAAGTGCTGAAGTGCTTGTGTCTAATAATGTTAAAAATTAAATACTTTGTAATGTTAAATTTTGCATGCTTAAAAGCTGAGTATGGTGATATCCTGTATTAATTTAAGATCAGCTTAACCCATATTTCGCAAATAAATGATTTGATTTGAGTATTTTATTGATTATTTTCTATTTCATATACATTGCGATATAGCAGTAAAAAATCGACTATAACATACAACATAATATATTGCGATACAGAGTTTATTGCACTATTTTTGTCTATGTTATCTATAGAGCATAAGTTGTTTCCATAGTTCCGAGCCACCATTATCTATGGAATGCTCATTCGTCGGCGAGCACTGCACTTTACGCCTTCTTTGAAAATTGATTGCTTATTCTTCTTTTGGCTGCCTTTTAAGAACTAGAGGGCCAAATTGTTATGTAACTTATTAATTAACCTCAACCCGATTGATGGGAATGTTGTACTTGATGTTTACTTGTTCTTGTACAATAATACTAGACTTATTAAATAGCACGTTGACTGCGAAAAACATTTGGAATATTATGCGACAAAACTTATTGGTAACTTTTCTGGAATGACTTTTATTGACTGTACTAATGTGTGCATAATATGCAGTAGACAATTATAATAATCGTAGAAGTGACACTATTTTATTATAAGTTGATATGCACAGAATGAAATAGGCGATTAAAATTGTCGTAGAAGTTAAAACGAATCCGAACTTTGTATGAAACCGACAAGCAGAAGTTTATGCGGTATTACCTCGCCTTACTTCAATAACTTTTTAATGTAGAAAAGTGTGACTGTTTAGACACACCTACATGTCTCCAAAGTGTCAGGTTAGGAAGAGGTTTATAATATTCCATCAGCTTGTTGTCTTTGGGACCACGTTATACTCGTAGATAAGTCTATGCTTATTGCCGTTGACTGAGAACATTTTCAGACATCGTATTGCTTCTAAGTTCCTTACACAAAACTAATAAAGCTTTGGGTACTTCGCTCGAAATCGATGCTCACTACAGACCAATGAGGCAGATTACATGGTTCCTTTGGCCTATATATGAGAATGTATATAATTAACACGCATTCTTATTAGTGTCAATTACTCTATAATATACTGCTCGGAACGTTTTTAAACGGTTAATTGTAGATTGTCATTTTTCTTGGGCGTGACTGACCCAATAATTGCACGCTAGATCAAACGTATGACTCAGAGTGTGGTACATTGTAATTTTCTGGAATGCCGCCTCGTAATTTTATATCTTTGAACTGATAATGTTGGATCGCGTCGCCACGTCGTTAACCCAGTGGCGTAAATGCAATTGCTGGTTGTGTGGTCTCGAATTCGATTATAGATATGTAAGCTGTTATGTGTGTATATATAATTGTGTAATTTTTGTATTTTTGTATTCGAAATATAAGTAGGTTTTCTTTCAAGATATCTATCATTAATAATTTTTGTATGTGGGTTTGTGTAAGCTAATGTCTAGATTGACTGAACCAATGGCTTTACATAATTTATTAAAAAAGTTAGGTGTAATATATTTTTAGTCCCTTATATGTTTCTTTCAAGGTTGTAGTATGTTAGGATACTTAGATGATTTATTTTCGATAGTTTGTCCCATAGTGCTAGTTCAGAATAATTAAATTTGGATTCGATTCAATTATTGGTTGATGCTAAATTGATTTCCTTAAGGTTTTCATTGGATATTAATAAATTAAAAGTATAGGTAGGTATTGCATTGGATGTTACACATTCCAATTGATCAATAACCTATGTATCGTAAATTACTAAATATGACTTATTGCTGCGATAATTTATACTCTGTTTTTTGTCTGGCAATTCTCAGTAGCAGTATTGACACTATGTTGGTCACATATTATGATACGTCACATGGTCGGTGAAATTTAAACGGTTTGTGCCCGCTGTTGAATGTTTAGCTATGCTAAAGTGCTGATTAGCATCTTTTTCATAACTGTTATGAATTGTAACCATTACTGAAATACAATATTCAGTCACAATTATATGATAATTGTACTGTAAACTAAGACATAGATTCGTCAAATTCGATCTTTCGTTTTGATATGTTCAATGACAGAGCACCTCATGTAATTACTCATATTAATGTTAGGCAAATAGAATTACTTAATTTATTCTGCCAAGAGAAATGTACAGGTTTGGATAGTCTCTGGACTACAAACATGAATTTCCAAATAAATATCGTTTGAGCAAGGTTTTAAAAAGAGATCGATTTGTAATATAATATGTGTAATATCCACCCAGTGTGCTTCATATAAGGGCGAGGATATATGTATTGGGCTGGACAAACAGAAAAGACGGCGTCCTTTCAATAAATTTTCATACAAAATGTTTAGAAGCGTCGCGACACAAAACAAACAGACAAGACAGGGCGCGGACAGGGCGCGGACACGACGCTTCTAAACATTTTCGTCTATGTATAATATGTATGTATTTACAAAAAAAAAGCATATATGTATGTTTATCCATTGTCTAGTACCCATAGTACAAGCTCTGTTTAGTTTGGGCTAGATGGTGTTGTGTGTATGTGGTAGAATATTAATAAATTATTATTTTGTATGAAAATTGATTGAAGGAGCGACACGTCTGTGACGCGTCCTCGTCCTCGTCTTTCGTCTTTTCTGTTTGTCTTGCCCCTGTATCCTCACGCTTATATCTATCGTAAACCCTTTATTTTTCAAGAGGCAGACATTTCATTATATCAATTACGTTTACAGTCTAGCCTATAGTGGTCTAATAGTTATATTTATTTATTGAAGTGTATTTAAGTATTTAAAAATAACCACTAATATTTACTTATTGTCGTAAGTGATGTATGAGTGTATATTTTTTCGCGACACGACAATGTAACTATTGAAACATTTCATGGGTCCGTATTAACCTTCTTTTTAAAATGCATTTATACTAGTATCTTTTTCATTGCATGTATGAAAACGAGACAAAGAATGCTCTTGCATGCAATGAGGTGTTTAAGAGGTAGTGGAATGTTTATCCATTAAATCGATTCCTAAATTTGGATCTAGTCTTGCCATCACAGTTCACACACTTATTGTACAGGCAGCAAAATCGCAACAGTTTGATGGCGCGATGCTGGACGATGCTGGATGGCGTAGTGGTTTAACTGGTCGCCTGGACACTGGCACTGTATTGTGGGGTCGAATGCCAAGTTGGACAAAGATTTATGTCTACAAACGACTGTTCTGAATCTGAGAATTTTTTGAGTTCTTTGTTTGAACGCTTTTTAAATCATACGCTATAAAGGAATCACTTATAATGGACACAGCTGCTAAACCTTTGCACTTTTCACACAGTCAAAATACTTATATAAAGTAACTCTCTATTTCCTCATGATATGCATCAACCTAGTTCACCATATAGCCAATTCGCTGTCGTCTAAAGCGCGTCGTGCGTAATGCGACAAAAATGTCGCGGGCTTGTAATTAGCACTAGGCTCCCAAGACATTACACAAATAGAATTGCTCTCTTTATGTTTCTTGTTACTTGTCACACTAAAGGGGCAACGTACTGGATGAGAGGTGGATGCTAGGCTTCGCTGCAACTCGACGCAAACGCGTTTTGGCGTCAAGTAGCCACTAAACTTTGTCAACGCGTCTTTTGCGACTAATGTAGTATTTTCATAGTTTAAACCCCAGGAATTTAAACTGCTAAGGTCAATGTGGGTATTTAAAATGATTGAATAGAAGATTAGATTTTTATTTTGTTTAAATTATGATTGCTATTGGGCACAAGGATAAAAGTAACTCCGTGCTGGGCACGGAGTTACTTATTTTTACCTACGTTATTTATTTTTATAAAGTTGTCTTTCCAAACGGTTTATTTAAATTTAAGCTTAAATAAAATAAAAGCTCAGGCAAACAGAATTACACTATATGGTTCACCATTGCCAGTTAATTTGAAATATGTGAAACACTGCTACTTCACATATTTTATATGAAAAGTTGTAATTAAAATGCAGTGTCCCGAAAATCTGGCCAATTATTTATAATTTTGGCTGGTACTACGAAGTTACTAGAAACTAAAATTTCATGTTTAGTTTGTTGTTGTATTTTGTAGAAAGGACGAGAAATTATAAAGGTATGTCTTCTGCCCGGCTGGATTTCTATCTTCTCTCCCATGCGAAGGTGCTGCCACTGAGTACCATGGGTTACATTCGAACTCGTAACTTCATCCGACACTTCAAAACATATTTCTGTGACATACACGCGTGGATACACGTTTGTTATTATTAAATCTTAAGATTAGATAACATTTCAAAAAACTTTCATTATAACCGCCGTTACTGCTTACCCAACTAATAAATACCGGAACGTTAATATCTTGATAAAGGCATCAGTGAAGGCTCGACGCGGATGTGCCCATTTAACGCTGGCTCTCGTTCGTCTTAGCTCCCACTTTCTCAAACTAAGCATCCTCTGCTCAGTCCGTGGATATGAGCGATGTTTATTTATTTACAAACCCAGTAACGGAACAACTAAGATCAATAAATAAATCCATTCGTTGTAATTCTCACAGTTTGGGCCGTCGCGTCGCCTGTGCTGAACCTCATTCCATTGAGCACGCGTCCCGCTCGCACACGCCGCTCGGTGCGTATACGCATCTCTCTTGTTGGCTTTGTGTGGAACCGCCCTCGACATGTTCTGAGAATCGAGCTCGTGGCATTTTTTAGAACGCATAATAATTTGATCGGGAAATATTTATGGAAGGGGTGGCCGGACGCGGACTAGTCCGACGAGTCAATTATCAGGCACTCGCGCCGGTCGACCCCAGGCCGCCTGAAAGCCGCGCAATGGGTGGCTTACCTCAACCTCACCGATGTTAACTCACAATTTATGACGTAGATAGACGAAGGGTGGAATTTCACATGATTTCATTCTTCTTTTTTGTTAATGCCCTATATCATTATTATCGTGTATAAATAAACTTTTTATACATCCCAAGTTAAAAATGTTTTTATGCGAACCATAGGTAGGTCTATAATTTGATTACGTAAGTGAAATTTATAATAGTGGTAGGGCTTATATTGGATATTTTGTTAGAGGTTGCCCATAGCGGCATCCCTGAACTGGATAACCTTGACTGTAGAATTTCCTTTACCCTGCTGTATGTACGCAATCCCATGACACAAGTGTCATGGTTCTGTAGGTAAGGAGGGTTTGTGAAGCTTCTTAAGGAAAAGACCTGGAGTAAGTTGGGTGACTGTTGGTCTTCTGTTCTGGCAATACTCCTTTGTTGAAGGGTAGGTAAAGCACTCGTGATATCCTGTGGTACATGTTCATAAGTCTTCGAATTGCATACCGTCAGCCGGCGCCGGCATCGCAGGAGAAGGCCTTATGTTCGTTGGCCACATGGTATAAAAAAAATATATAAGCTATTTCATTTAAGTTTGTTCTTTTAGTGCAAGTGCTTTTAAATGCGTATATGTATTAGTTTCGTTAAAATACTTAAGGCAATGAGTTTCTAGTTACGTTACCTCGTATACATTGTATTAATGCATTACGAATCGATTCGTAGCGTTTTCTGTGCTACGACATATTGCTACGACTTTCGTAGTAGTTTCCTAGTGCATAATTCGTAGGCAATTTAAAGGTTGAATTGCATATACAAGGGAAAAAATCGAAGCATTTTTCTTAAGCCATAGAAGTACTACTCTCAGCAAGATTTAAAAAACAATTCATTAAGTGACACGTGGCGCCATCTATATGTAGACTCAAGCATGTTGTTTACGGGGGTAAGCCGAGACTTCGAATATCACATTGCTACGATCTTAATATATCTCATTTCTGATATCGGTACAATAAAATCCCACTGCTGAGCAAAGGCTATTTCCTTTTTTCATACTGGTGGCTGACCAGCGTCTGACCCGAGGGTAATCAATATCCTTACGTGGAAGATACACCTCACTCACTCATTGCCGAATCTGCGATGAAGCCGAAATGCGCTGTTAGCACAAGTGACAAAAGTCACAGGTCCTCCAGTCGACAGTATAGTATCTCTTAGAGGTCATGTTTACAGATTCTAGATAACTCAAAAGCGTACATACAGATTTAATCAGCGCCGGCCTTGAGGTACAGCGAGCGGATAGGTCAGTCTAGGCGCACAGACAAGAGGTACTTACCAAAAACATAAATGCGAAACCGATTTAAAAAAAACTTAATACTAAAGATTAATTATTTAACACTTCGCCCGAAGTAGAATTTAAGTGAATCTTCGATCTTCTGTAGCACAAAAGAAGCTCACAGTCGGGCCGCTCAATGACTAGAGTAAACATTCTACATAGTCCTATTTCTCTAAATACATTACAAACTCTTCATTTTTCTTCATGCTAATTAAAATATTGTCTAGAACTCCTATACAGGAAACCTTCTTTGTATCACGGGTAACCTTTTCATAACGCAACTAAGATCTAAAGGAAGCTTCGGCCCGTCTGATTGTAATTAGTTACTACACCTCATTAGTGCTTGCATCAACAAGGGTGTAAACCACGTTACCTTGGCGGCAGGCTGTGGACTAGTTCAGTCTATGGCCAACATCCTTAAATAACTGGTAAACTCCAGAAACTCAACATAAAGTACTTATGTACGGTTCTGTGAAGGTAAGGTGAACTTATTGATTTAATTACAACTCCCGCACTAAGAATATTTCCTGGGTGGAAGGGGACAAACATTCAAACAATGACCACAAAGAATACCCAGACACAGAAAAATAATTTGGGGATCACATAAATATTTGTCACGTGTAGGGATCGAACCGACAACACTCGGCGTAATGGCCCCTGTGCCGTGGGTTATGAGCTGACTCCCTCTCTGACCTGACTGCTGCGAGGCGACCACTTAGCCACTGCGCTGTTCGACAGGTTCCATAGACGGCGTGCTCCAGTTTTATAAAAAAGATAATAGTATAGATGTACTAGCTGTCACTTTATACCTTAATTTCATTGAATCATAATACAATTTCGTAATATTTTCAAGGCTTTAACAAATAAAATATATTTCCTATTTCAACTATCTACACTATGTGAAAGTTTGTGAAGATGTATGGATGTATGGATGTTTCACGTAAAATCTATTAAACCGATTGGGATGAAACTTGGTATGTAGATAGCTGGAGACCTGGATTCACACATATACTACTTTTTATCCCGATATTCCCACGGCAACGGGACTTTCGCGATTGAAACCGCGGGAAAAATCTATTATTAAAATTCTGTTATAAAGACTTTGTTTCGCAGTTACTAGTACCTAGTGTGGCTATCATAGTAAATTTAACAATTGCATAACCTTAATTAAAATAAAGAATATTAAAAACGGCACAAGAGCAAAGAAATATAGGCAGAAGATGGTCTATGTTTAGGTCGTCACAGCAAGTCCACGACACCGATTAATGGTTTAATAAATACTGCAATGACCACATAGTTTTATACTGTCAATCAGGAGACAAAAATTCTTCATCATAATTGACATGACAGCTCACTATTGGAGAAAGAAGTCAACCAGAACAGGGACTCTATAACTACAAACGCTGACATGCGAATTGATGATCACCTTAAAAAAGCAGGCAAATATTAATTTGGAAGTTGATGTCTCGAGACAAAAGTATTATCAAATCAATACAGAATTACGTCGCCTTGTGGTTTGGTTGATTACATAACATGGCATTACATTACTTCTCCATTGGTTATATACAAGTCCCATGTGGTAGAGGTCAAATCGACTGCCGTATTCCGGAATACATTGCCAGTAGTTTCGTTTAAATCTAAAAGCCCAGCTAGACTTACTTGATACTTGTCACGGCCGTATGACTCACGACTTCATTAAACAGTACCAACGTCATCTGTCATCGAACTTATGTGCCAAACCGTATCAGTTAAGTCATCATCTCAACCAAAAGACGTCCATTTCTGATCATAGGTCTCCCTCAAGGTTTTCCACACAGCGGTCTTGGGCCACTCGCATTTAACCGATTCCCGCGTCCTTTACCAGATCGTCGTCCAACCTCGTAGCGGCCTTGTGATTGTATTTGATCAGCTAAGTAATTGTGCCAAATTTCCTTACTTTTTAATCATTAGGAAATTATGAGTATGTCTAGTCTACGATTAGCGGCGTGCACAGTTTTATTTATATAATAGTCGAAATAATTATAATACATTAGAAGGTGCTTGACCCTGCAAAGTGGGTATCAAGTTGTGCGCAGCTTCTATATCATTCGAATGCAATTATGCGCATCACTAATATCTACAGGAACCATTGTTACTGGAGCTACTATCAAAATGAAAATAGAGTTCAAACTAATTTATTGATGATATTCAGTAAAAATATTAACTGCGCGATAGCAAATCGTTTCGTAAGACTGTAAAGATGTGAACGAACTCTAATTATTGCAGACTCACTATACAAGGTTATTTAGATACAATCGCTCAAAGGGTACTTCCTCAGTTAGGTATCTCTAAGACCGAACCGAAGAACCGGCATCTTAGGTTTAAGTGAAATTCCAAGTAGATACAATGTCAAATTAAAAAAGATATTGAAACCAAATTCAATTTGTTGATTCGCTTTTATTAATTTCATAATATAACAAACAATATTTAAATAAACGGTCTTCTACAAAAAATGCTATACAATTAAAGAAAAAAGGAGCTGAACGTTGAAATTGTAAAATTATTATAAGGATTCAAATTTTTAATTAATTATTATTCTGATTTGCGATTAAAACTTATATATTTTAACTGCCAATGCTAAACCGACGGTTATTTTTGTTCGATTCTGCTTTCAGTTTCGTTATCGTAAATCCCACGGCAATAGTTATACTTGTGTAAATCCAGGATATTGGCTACCTATGTGCCAAGTTTTATCCAAACAAGTTCAATGGGTTTCGCGTTACTGATTAAACAAATATGTATTTACATTTATAAAAGTAGCTGCACCTAAAGAAAGCCGGTACAACACGTTACCTGTTTATAATCTAGTATCAATAAGATAAGTATTAACTGGTAATCTAACCAGGTATCAAATCTGCTATCTTTCCGATATCGATGCGTTTCGTAGTATTGCAATTTTGTTAAAAAGAGCCGCAATGCAGGTTACGTAATAATGTTGTTACTGCCTAATCTGTATATCATAGATAATGGAAAGGAGTAACAGGAAAGCAATTTAAACATATCTACTTACAACATATTTTATTTTAATGTTCGGTACCCAGGCGATGTCCTACCTTTAAATGGTTCTATCTTTTGAACCGTATATATTAATATTTGAGCTTACTCGCATATATAATCTTTTATGTAGGTATAATAACATATTTTTAAAACTGCTCAAGTGTGAATTACCCACGTGTAGTTGTTAATTGGAAATAGCAATCCATGGTTTCTGTTTAACTTCCAGAAAACGCAGCCTATTAAATAAAATCTACGGATTACTAGTCTGCATAAATCTATTGTTTCTTTAAATCTCTTCATATTTTTCATGCACACTCGTCGTTATAGGGATTGTCCGCCTAAGTCCTTATTTTCCGATTGTACCATTTACATTTACTTTATATACTTGTTTCATGATCAATTTTTCATCGCTCATTAAATTTCCACGTGTCTTAACCATTTTAGTAATTTTTAAAAATTCTTGTATACTATATATCTTGTTTATTATAATATGATAGGTATCTAAAAAGTTATGAATATAAGCCCATAGACGGCGAGTCTGTTGCGGTGATTGTTGGCCACAGTACCGACCTCCATACTGCTGTAGAATTATTTGACGGAAAAACAATAACGCTGCCCAACCTGGGAATCCAACCAATGCACAGCAGACTTAAAAGGACAACTCACACTAAGAATAATGTGTCATAAACTTTAAAGCTACAATCACAGGACAACCGGAACAACTATAATTTGTGAAACATACAAATAACTGTCCTATGTGAGGATCTAAAAACGAGCCTTGCAAAAAAAACGCATTAATAGTGTAGTATCCATTATTATCTAAACTAGTACATCATATCGACGTCTTGAAGCAATAAAAAAGAAGCAAGCAACCAAACGATACGGTCCATATTAATGATCACACGCACATTAACATCGTTTCTGGTAATTTGTCGCAGTGTATAGTAGTGGGACCGTGGTGTGGCGATGTTTCCGGTGCATGTGCAATACAATGCTGAATGGACCCGTTAATAGCACAAATGAATGAGAGAGTAAACACATGTTGGCCACGGCCTACCCCCACAGCTCTCGGCCACATGGTGCCAATACATTGTCTTATGCAAAACGACATTACGTTCATTCACTAATTCCCCACTTCGAGGAATTCGTGTTTAGTGTGCCGAAATGTTTCCAAGAATGTATATTTGTTACTTCCGCTGTTTTGTTTATATATTTCTTATTATTCTATTTATAGTTTTCGGACACGTTAATGGTTAGCTTTTTATTATGTATGTACAGTTTGTTTGTCAATAACAGTATAGTTTTACTTCGGCAAAACTTATAGAAACACATTTTAATTTTAAGATTGCTGGAGATATGGGTCGCAATTTATTATTGAGCAGTCTTAAGATTAGGTTAGTGTAGTTTGTGGTAGAAGTGGATGTACATATGTCTACAGTACTATGCGTAAACTGATGACGACACAAGTCGTTTATATCATTTGCAAGTCTGTTACCAAAACCATTGGGTTACCGTCGATTATTTATTAAATGAAAGTTAACTAAAAACTATCTCAAGTTTATCATTGATTTCCTATCTTTTAAGTTAAAACTAAAGCTATTTACATTATTTACACGGTATTACGCTAGTTTACATCAAGGATTTAAGAATAAGAATAGGAATTACAAAGATATATTTATATTCAGCAGTTGTTAAAACGATCAATCAATTAGGTATTTGGACCGCACCTTTTCTCCTTTTTATTAATTTTAGTTCTTTGCCCTTCTGCTTCTCCAAAGTTTATAAGGAGAGTATAAACTCTGCTTAAGCCAAATCTTACGTTCCTCAGTGCGTCTAATATCAGTTCATGTTTTTAATTTTTCTAGTAGTACCTACTTATTTTGGTCCTATATGTGCACTCTAGCAAGTGGTACTATTCTTTGCCTCTCAGATAGAGATATACATAGATTATGCTTTATCTGGTAAAAATACCAAATAGAAAGTTTCGAAAAGTGAAGAATGTCGATAATTAACTTTAAGAATATTTTTTATGTCGCGTTCAGCTTGTCGATCGTTTGCGATACAAGAGGTTTCTAGCACGTTGCGCGTTAAAAGGAATGCATAGCAATGAGATAAGATATAATAATTAATAATATAAGGAATGAAAACTGTAGGTATAGATAAGTATGTCTACCACCGGCACTTACTCACAGGGCGATACGCAGTAACAATCTTTTTACTTATATGCTGGTTTGCTATAAGAGGGCGATTCGTGTACATCGGTTCATTTATACCGTCATCAAATACTCAAATTGACAGCAGAGGGCTCCCTTACTCAAATTGTCTTTGCTGTCTTTGAATTTAAAGGTTTGTAAGGACACCTTATCATATTACTATTGTGTAGAGCAACCTTTATATAAAAACAACAAAATTACTTATGTCAATATCAGTATCACCGCGGATAAGAATGCAACCAAAAAAATTAAAAGAAACCCTTTTTAGAAACTATAAAATAATTCTACGTGAGCTATGCATTATTTTCGGATTATTGTTCATTTGAAGATAATATCGCTTCCTGTGCTTTTCACTTTTCGTTTGTTTAGTGGACAACAGAACTTGGATGATACCTGGCACGGTACAATGAACAGGTACCCGGTACCAAGTATTGCCTGTTTGACAGCACTCGTTCCGGACAGTTATGTCTTTGGCTGTGCGACTTACTGGCGCCTAATATCGCACTCTATTGTTATTCGAAACTATTACCTATTCTTTTCACCACGAAGATCATGGTCACTTGTCGCAGGTACTTCCTGGGAGGCATTCTCTTGTCACTATTGTGAATTGGGAATTACGCGTCTCTTGTTTCGGTGGCGCTTAATTTACCTTGATTTTACGGAGGGGAGTGTAATACAATACTTACGTACTTGTCATAAGTTGATTTACTATTTGTGATAGTTGACTTGTTGGCTGCTGAGCGCTTTGTTGCTCAAATGGCTTGAAGGTTAACAAATGCAAAAATATAGTACCTGCTTTGTAGTAGTCTTGTCATGTAACCGTTAATATGGTTAGGTGGACAAAGCACGACATGCAAGTGAAATTGAAGAATAAGACAGAAGAATCTGCTACATGTGCTGGGCTAGGCGGATAATTATTAAGCTTGCGTCACTGGCTGCATCATTGCATCATTGTGCATTGGTTGGAGTAATGACTAACAGAAATCTGCCCAGTAATAGCGGCACGATACAGTGCTTAAGTACAAGATTATATCTTAATGTACACACAGCGACACCTCAACCTAGACTGTTTAGACTTTGAACTATTAGAAGTTGAACGCTGCGAATCGTGCAAGAGAGAGTACGTTATATTTTTGTTACGCTCTATCGTTACCATTATATCGACACCACTATTCACTGACCCTTTCCGACAATTCTCTATTTTGTATGTAGCGTAGTTATGCGTATATAGGGTGTCTAACTTGATGTGTGGCCGTGTGTACGTAAACCACTTGTAGTGAAGCAACTGGGATGGATTAGTGCATGCTCTGTAGAAGTACAGCAAACAACCTTAAACAAACTAGTGATCCTTGCCTTAACAGTACATCGCACATATATTTGACCAATCTACGCGGCTATAAGTCAAATTATTAAAGTACGCATTCCATAAAAAAAACACTACCTGAGTTAGGGGACACTTCCGAAAACAATACCCTTCCCCTCCCATCCAATCCCCGCGCACGCGGCGCGTGTCCTTTCAGTCGGAATATGATCGTTCAACTTGTTGTATGTGTCTGTTCTCGTCGTTCGTGTAAAATCTTTAAATTTTAAGGTAATATTTTGTATTCTAGGTTCATTTTTTAAGTACTTGCGATGGATTCTAATACATCAGATAAGTAAGCAATACTATTCAATGTTTTACGTTATTTTTATTATTAATCCGTGTAGATATGGTATTTTAAAGACATCGATACATTAGAGAGAGATTCTTTTTTAAATATTATATTGATTCGAATGTTTGTTATGTTATGTTATTCTGTTAGATCCTGTCATAATATCGATTGCAATCAAAAGTTTTAAGATTTGACTAGTTACAAATAAAAAATAGCCGCGGAAAATCGCAGAATAGTAGTTTTGATACTTTGAACTTTAATGAAAAAATTTAAAGTAAGCATGATTATGGTTTGGCGTTCTGAAAATAGATATCTTTTCGTTTTAGGTTCACAAGAGTGCCTCAGGAGTAAGAGTCGTGACGCGTAAATACTTATTTGATATAAGGTAGAGTTTTAATTTAAAGAATTTAGAAGTCAGCTAATATCTTTTGCGAACGATAAAGAAAATGAAATGAAGAGCTTTAAATCTAAATTTGCACACTTCAAATCACAAATTAAGCAAAGATGGTTGAAAGCCCATAAAATGGAAGAAGTATTTATCAAGAGCAATCTTTCGTGGCTAGATGAAACGTTTGAGTTGCCTGCCATTGCACAAAATCGACCAGGACGACCATCGAAATTATTTAACGAGGTAAGCGAAAGATCTAATAGGAGGAAATCTGAAGATGTACGGTCTACTTTGGAAAGGGATGGTATTATTCTTGCTGCTCAGGTTGAGTTACGGAATGCTGGACAACGAGATGCATCCGATATACTCAAAGAAATCACCAGTACTCCGACTCGTGCAACTAAATATAAGAAAGCTTTTACCAAATAAAAAAAGTGATAAAACTTGCTCACTGACATCAGTACAAGCGTTGTCGATGTTTGTGGAAGCCGATTTAAGTCACAGACCATATGCAATAGTGAGAAATACAAACAAGAATTTTTCCCATGTTATACTTTGTTACAAAAAGCGAAACAAGAATGTTATCCTCCCCCGGAATTTGATTTTTCAGAGAACGACGAAGACGTAATTAGTCATTTTAAAATTTCTTAGTACACGTATGTAGTAAAAATATACAATAAACCAGTTTCATAATTAAAATATGTTTTATTTGTTTAGTTATGTCCTTTTGAATAGATATACCTAGCATATAAAATAATTTTGGCCGTGTAGATCGTTCAAATACCCCCTATGTGCATCGGCTACTTTGAAGGTCCTCTTGCGAATGATACTCCCGATGTTTCATGTTTTGATAGTCTATAGTTACTACTTACCATCAGACATGCTGTATGCTTTTGCCACCATGAAAAGATATTGAGTATCTTTAGCTACTGGACCAACGAGACGGATAAATGTTATCTTTCTTGATGTGTTGTACTTTATATGCACACATTCCGTAGAAGGTTTATCAGCATATCGGTGGCGGGATACAAACCGTCTCGCCACCTTCCCGGAGTTTATCTACGTAAACTCAATATTGTCTACTAATTCCTTGTAATATTAGGTCTTTGCTTACAAAATTGCCGTTTTCGTATAATAGCTGCATATGTAAGAGTCCTTTATAGTGGATAATGTTCGTGAAGTCTGCTGACCCGCAGTGGCTCTGTGTGGTGTACTGACCTAATTCTTCTCACACCGAGACGAGGGCCGCGTCCAGCTGTGCGACAGTTTATATAATATTATTCTTAATACTATAGTTAGATATATTAGAAAGATGTATTTTTTATTTTGGGCTCAATGAGAGCGCTGAGGGAAATATGTGTTGTGACGCTGAAATATAGAATAAGGAATAGTGTGATTAGAGAGAGGTGCGGCATGAAAGTGGATATAGTGACAAGAATCGAAAAGCGTATGTTAAGCTAGTTTGAGCATGTAGAAAGAATGGACGAGAAAAGACTGACTAAGAAAGTTTATAAGGCTAGTGTTAATTGAACCGTCGCGAGAGGCAGACCTAGGCGAACTTTTCTTGATCAGATCGGAGACGTTCTGGACAAAGGCCAGGTTAAGAGCACCTTAAACCGGCAAGCGTGTATGAGGAATGTGATTAAAGTGAAGGAAGCCAGAGAAGTGTGCCAGGATCGTAGCAAATGGAAATTCGTAGTCTCTGCCTACCCCTCTGGGAAAGAAGCGTGAATATATGTATGTATAGCACTGACTTTTGCCGAAACCATTATTCTAATTAAGAAAACATATTGTCAGGGTTATTCTATATCACCAGTAGAATGTGTGGTTAAAAGGAATTACACGATTTCAAAATCACCCTGTATATTATATATCCCTCAAGTGTTAGAGTACAACCACACACTCAATATTCTGCAGCTACCTATGTTTTAAGGCCATAATTAAAAGAAGCCTAAAAGATTATCAGTACCAGCATAGAGTCTGGACACACGTACTGATAATTGTCGAACAGAAAATTAAAACCAAACGTGAAACCTAGATTGACTACAAACAAACGCAAACTTACCCCACGAGACTAACGAAGCAGACATTAATAATAATTGGCGAATATTTCCCTCCGAGCACCGCCCGCATCGTGAGGGTTGTGCGCAATGACTTAATTGGGTTATAAATAAGGTCAATGCAATGATCGGTGGTGATATTTTTATACCAGCAAATAGTGGTCACGTGTCCTAAATTCGCTACAATTGCCACGCGGCGCCCTAATCAGTAGAACGGCTCTGCCAATGATGTGATTATTATGTTACGTATGTGTAACACAAAACTGTTTAATTTCATAGGGGTGATACAGCCACATGAACGCACGTCATGCAGGGTTATTGAGTGCTAGTGTCTAGTGATATTGTTATAAACTGTCAACCTTAATTTCGTGCTCGGGATTGTTTTTTCGCTGATTCGCTTAATTCGTAATTCGCTTAACATTTTGTGATATGCGAATTAAATCCTGTAGTTTTATTTCGGATTATCTTGTTTCCTCCGTGACGTTGCGGTTACGGTAGGCGGCAATAGACTAGCTCCCTGTTACGTGGGATCCATGGTTGACGAATGTACCACCGACTATGTAAATCTAGGTATGACACATTATGCAAAGCATCGAAATTGTCCAATGGAAAGAACATGTTATGTGAAATTTGTCAATGATGAGATCTTGGAGCAGAAACAATAAGTGTTGACTAGCAATAAAGAGTCTGTGAACGTTGGCAACGCCAAAGATAAAACTCGAAAGTTACCAACGCTTTGCTAAGGAAATCTCTGTACTGCTAGTTTAGAAGGCAAAAATACTGGCTTAGGTATAGCCATAGATATAATAAAATAGCACAATCTGCTCTTTACGCAGATTGGAAACTACTCACTACAGATATACACACACAACACAAGGTTGTTTGTCTGCAATCTTCTGATGGCAGGGTGGCAGTCCTTTTCCAGGACTGTGTCGTTTTGAGCGAATTCGTTAAGTTTAGCAAGCACCCATTTGTGGTTGAAGACAGCTGTAGGATCACATCTTATTTCGTGGTACCTAAATATAAATGACGAAATATGAATCAGACACGCCTTTAGTTAATCCTTCCAAATTATAGGCAGAATGCAAAGTTATGTAGATATATTCCAACAGCGATTACACCGGACATTTATATGATTATCGTCAAAATATGAACGATTCACATAACCCAGTTCCCATGGGCACAGTATTATTTTTCCCATATTATAGTTATCATTCGGCCGTCATGTCATTTCATAGGTCAGTGTCGATAAACAGTCGGGACGCGTGCATTTGTACTTATATACGATATATTGCCACGTCTGTGACGTAATCATCGGGCTAAGAGATCAACAGATATATCACACAATGTTATAGCGAACACACTATCGTTATTAATTTCGTAAGTGTTCCCAAATTTTATACATAAATCATAGTTTTATCTTCGTTTTAGTTACGGCGTACTTTTCTACTTTTACACAATAGTATAGTTTAAATATTATGTGCCAATAGTAATACGTGATACATTAGATATTATAAGCTATTATTTGACAACACTCACGCTTGATTAACCCCTAAGGTGCAGGCAGAGTCGTATTACATCTGCATTTCGCTAGCGTATTACGGTTGGGTAAACCGGCATTTTCATTTGAACCTCGGGCTTTTATAATATTTGAATATTTATTTAAAAGATTTTTGGGCAGCCCAACTGAGAAAGAAGATCCCTATTATTACTGATGAAGTGGAGGCAAATTTGTCGAAGTATTTTCGTAACAACATTATTTTGTCTGACAATAATATTATATCACTCTACACAAACAAAAATAAAGTAATACGTGGTGGTGCTCGTGAAATCATTAATAATGTTATCATGCCGTGTTTAGCAGAATTTTAAGTCTGCAAAATGTTATCCGATTTAGACAATGTCTAAAAACGTGCGGCGGATTTTACCGGTATTAACTATTATATCTTGTACTAAAAGTCAATTACTACCTAGTACTATATAAAACTAATGAGATTTTTTGCGAATTCCTAATTATTTTCTATGATATTTCACATATTTTAGGTTATGTTTACAAATAGAAAATTGACAGTATTATTACTGTTAACTAAACTTTAAATTACTAATCTTGACACTTTTAAACCTATTTTATATCTTATATTTAAATGTGACGTTTTGTTTGTTTTAGGTAAATCAAAAAGCACGGTGTGAAGAATCGTTAAGAAAGGCATGGGAAGAGGTGGAAAATTTTAAACGCCGGCGAAGCACCGACAGATTCCCATCAGAAACTTAGACAAAAGTATATTTTTTATACAGTGCTTTACTTAATAAAATGGTATTTTAAATAAACATATTAATGCACATTTTGTTGTTTTATTACACAATTCATAGATCTTACTGTTATTATTGATTATCAGCTACACAAACAGGCAATGGTGTCAATTCTGTTGTCACAAAATTCTCTTATCTTAGCTAAAAATCTCTAAAATTTAGATTAGTCCTGTCAAACGACATTTTGTATTCTGAAATCGCTACAAGTGACAGGACTAAATTAAATTTTAGAGATTTTTAGCTAAGATAAGAGAATTTTGTGACAACAGAATTGGCACCAATATCAGGCTTATAAAATTAAATAAATGCTAACTAGAATAGAGAATGTGTTAATAGATTTTTGTCGACTTGTTCTTGTTCAGTCAGTCTTCGTTTTAATTAGGCATGGAAATTATATCCATATATATTCTTTGATATATATCATCGCGAAGTTATTATTTTTTCGTCACATTATATCACTAGTGATAAAACACGGTCGCTTATATTACACTGAGTCTAGTTATGATAATTATCTCTGTGGTTGTGTTTGTTTTCTCGTGATATATGTATGTATATATGTCGTTATAATATTGTTATCGCCCGTTATATGCAGATGTAGTCAGTCAGTATCGATATTCGGTTTACTATCGCGATAAGTTTTGTCAAAGAACTTTATTTCATATTTTAACAGTCTTGGAACGGCAAATGCTTAATATTTTTTAAAATAGGAATAGTATCAGCCCTGTATTAAACTGTCCCACTGCGGGGCACGGGCCTCTTCTCACTGTGAGAAGGGTTAGGCCTTAGAGTATACATACCAATTGGTTATGTATACTCTAAGGGTTAGTCCATAGTCCACCACGCTGACTCAGTGCGGGTTGACAGACTTCACATATCTTCGAGAACAATATTAAGAATTCTTAGACATGCAGGTTTCCTCACGATATTTTCCTTTACCGTTAAAGCAAGCGATAATTAACTATTTAATACGCATATAACTTCGAAAAGTCAGAGATGCGCGCCTTGGGTTCGAACTCGAGACCTCTGCGTGGCAGTCCAACGGTTTCCTACTAGGCTATCGCTGTTTAATATTTTTTATTTTATCTAATTATTGACAGTAACATCGGCCTATTCACAAGTTCATTGAATCAACTTAATAAGTCTTTTTAATCTAGCGAATTTCACTCAAATAGATTTTCTCTGTTTAGCTGCGACGTGTTATGTGTCGTTCGCTCCCGCTTCAGCATAGTGTTATTTTTATGCACTCATAGTTTTAATATCACATGTTACGACAGAGGAGACGACGCTCTCGTCACATGTAACGGGGGCTTCCTCAATATTTAATTCATCATTAGTTATAATAACTAGTGATGTGTGAAATATTCCATGTCTGGTCAATTTGTTACTTATTTATAGGAAAACTAGATTTTGCCTGCAGCTTAACTTTCGCTAGTGTAGGTATGTCAATAAACTATCTCTCGGGAACAGTACTTTTCCCTGGATGAAAGGTACCTTGTCCTTTTTGTTTCGGTTTATTTTATGGTTAGGATGAGCACAAGCTAACCATCAAAAGAAGGTTTATAATAATTTTATCGATTTTAAAATTCTTACTATGATAACTGACAACGTATGATATGCGAAATTTCATGAACCTCCGCCGAGTAGTTATGGCATAAAAGCGTTACAAAGAAACTCCCATTTACATTAGTAATATTAGTTGGGAAATAAATTAGCAAAACTTGTGATATTATTTCATTACGATATTGGTAAAAACTCAAACATCAAAATTAGTGGATCGCATGCTTCCTGTGTTGCCACATGTACGATGGCAGCGCCCTCATTTAATGCCTACTCTTTTATGTCGCACTGTAAGTATTATGTTGATTTGTCGTTCAGAAACCGGGTTGATTCAAAAAATAGATAATGTATTTTTTTAAATCTAAGTACTTATTCTCATCTCTCTGTAAATTTGACTGCCAAAAAAGAAACGACGAAGCAAATTAAAATATATGTTTTTTTTTTTACTATTAGTAGTGTTTTAGAAATAAATGGTTATAAAATCCGAAAATAAACAGATTAAATTCAATGTGTAACAATCGCGTAAACGTAAGACAATACGTGAGTATTAATCATCATTTTCATTCTTTTAAAAAGGCAACCTCTGCACTAGCAATAAATACTGTGTTGGGACTTTACAAACATTCAAGCAAACGGACACAATGAATACCCAGACTCGGTACGACAACTATTTCCGGATCACACAGATTATATCCCGTGTGAATCGAACCCACAACACTCGCCGTAGTTGCAGATACTACCATTCAAACCACTATACCATCCGTAATATAAAGACAAGTTTCAAACCCGATCAAAAATACAGCTGATTGCCGCTGAGTAAGTACTCTCAGTAAACGTAGAAATAGAGTCGCCGAGCAGACATACAAACATGTGAAGAAATACTCGTCGGCGACAACATTCCCGACAAGTGCCGCGGCACATAACATGTATGTATAGTGTTATAAATTTTACGGGGCCCGCACTGTTTGCATAGCCAGTTGGAATTTCGTGAGTGGAATGTCATTTTTGTTCTATTTATTCGATCCTAAGTATATACATTATTATATCAACCGGGTGTTTTATGGAACAGAACATATCATAAAAGTGTTTCTTTTTATGTTTGTGATAAGTCCTGTTTTATAAAACATGCTTTTGCCCGCAGCTTTGCTCGTCAGGTACTTCTTCTGGATGAGAGGTACGCTATGCCCTATTCTGTACTCCTGACAACATGTATGCGAAATTTCATGATGATTGGTCGTGTAGTTGAGACGTAAAAGCGTAAAAAACAAACTCACATACGCATTTTTTAAATAATACTAGCTGAAACGGCAAACGTTGTTTTGCCATTTAAAAAAATGTTAGGGATGGACGGACAACCCTTATCACTAAGGGGTATGAAAAATAGATAGTAGCCGATTCTCAGACCTACTAAATATGCATATAAAATTTCATAAAAATCATTCAAGCCGTTTCGGAGGAGTATGGTAACTAACATTGTGACACGAGAATTTTATATATAAGATAACATTTCTTTAAAATAAAAAATAAAATAATATTACTACATTTTGCCGTGGCTTCGCTCACGTAAATGTGGGTTAAGTAAGATTAGTAACAGTAGATTTTTCTGGATGAAAGGTATCCCATGACCTTTGTGTCGCTCTAACAACGTGAATGCTAAATTATATGATGATCGGTCGAGTAGTTTATGCGTGTTAGCGTAACAAACAGACATTCGCATTTATAATATTAGTTAGAATTTACTATTAGTATCTTAGATATGTGTTTTATTTGTTAAATTACATAATCTCTATGCATTTGAAAGTGTATAATGATTTCATTTGTATTTATAATATTATTAAATATACACTATCACTGCTGGG
This sequence comes from Catocala nupta, assembly GCA_963675205.1. NCBI lineage: Eukaryota > Metazoa > Arthropoda > Insecta > Lepidoptera > Erebidae > Catocala > Catocala nupta. The sequence continues at coordinate 20,418,814 of OY776081.1, forward strand.
GGTCTTAAGTTGGATATATTTTCATTGAATTAGTTGATGCATGTTATTATGATGTAGCTGTTTTATATTTCACGTTGAAATATTTGAATAGTAAACAAATCATATGTTTTCAGTATTAATAACAACACAGACTGGTAGATCAGCGGCAGTGAATCTGCTGCGGCTGTAATCCGGAGTTTGATACCAGGATCAGGCAAAATGATACTGGGTTTTTATTTGTCAAGACATTAGTCAGTAGCAACTCCGAGTCTAGAACTAGTGGTAGTCGGCTGTATCACCCTTAAACATAACCGATAGGAATGAGTAAGAACATAAAAATAAATTGGAACTTTTTGAAGATCGTCTTGGAGCTGCTTCCCTTCAAGAAGTGATATAATGTAATACAGTTTAGAAAAGCGGCGATAGCCTAGTGGGAGGTCGTTGGATTGCTACGCAGAGGTCTCGAATTCGATCCTAAGGGACGCATCTCCGACTTTACGAAGTTATGTGCGAATTAAATAGTTCATTGTCGCTCACTTTTACGGTAAAGGAAAACATCGTGAGGCAATCGGCATATCTGAGAATTCTTTATAAGTTTTCGAAGATATGTGAAGTATGCTATCCCGCACTGGGCCAGCGTGGTGGACTATAACCCGTCTCATACTGACAAGAGGCCCGTACACATCAGTTGGACAGTTTAATACAGGACTGATAGTATTAATATATTTCTGCCTATCCCTTTAGTGTTATAAACGTCAAGCTATGTAAACGTCACGTAAGTGTGTTAAATATTTAATAGGCTTGCGTCAATACAGTGATGTCAATGAAGGATAAAACCCATCAAATTTATCTACATGGGAATATTATCTTGTTATGTGCCTACGCTCTATATTAAGTGTCCACATGTCATGGTCTCGCTGAAAGTACTGATTACGAAACTACATAACGGCCATAATTGAAATGCAATTAACTGTGGGTAATGCTGCTTTTGCACGGAGCTACATGCGCAAGCTACTCGTGCAGGCTATACGCATACGCAACTCTCGCGAGTGTGCGTGCATGCACATGCTACAGCGCAGAGTTCATGCGTAAGCTACTTGCGCAGGCTATATGCGCTTCTCCCACGGGCTACACGTACAATGTGCTCGCGTGGGCTACATTATATGCAAGCTTCTCGTGCGGGCTATATGTGCAACTCTCACGAGATGCATGCATATTCTACTAGCGCAGACTTCATGCGTAAGCTACTTGCGCGGGCTACAAGCGCTACTCTCGCGGGTCACATGTACAAGGTATTTGCGTGAGCTATATATGCAAGCTTCTCGTGCGAGCAACACTTCTATATCCACGAGTTAATCGTATGGGCTACTTGCGCGGGTGGCTTGCGTTTGTCGTTGACATGATGCATATTATCCCCACAAGTACATTATCTTGTGCATAGTAGTTGCGTCAGTTGTAAAAGTCAAACAGTCACATAAAACGGTATTTTGGCTAAACATTTGTGTTTAAAATTGTCTGTATCGTTTCAACACTATAGTGGCTTCTCCTTATCGCGTTTTTGACTATAGTCAAAAAAGCGATAAGGAGAAGCCGCAACGTCTGGCATGCCTTAGTAATGTATTCAATCCAGAATAGTAAAAGAACAAACCCAAAAAGAAAATCTCGGGCACAGTTCTAGCACGCCGCGTTCCGTGATGATACTGAGAATTTCTTAATAGAATAACTCAATAATATTGCCGAACTCAGGAATTGAATTCATGCACAGCAGTTGCAACCAAAATCGTTGCGGAATCTTTGCTAAAAATACTAGAGCTATTTTCTATACAGAAGTCTGTAGACCATATTGTAGGTACTAAATAACTAATACAGAGCACACACCTTATGAAGACGCTGTACTATGCATTGCATCTATTCAGAACTTTGCGCTGTAGCACATACACAAAAATTTTAATGCGGCATCTCCTCAGTGATAACATAACTGATAACTCTGGTGTTGCCAGTGCCTAAAAGTAGGTAGTAGTAGTAATAGATTATCAGATTAAAACCATTATTTTTAAAGAAATGTACCTGATATCGGTAATTAAGTCCAAATTGTCTTATATTATTATTATACAATGATTACGAGACTTTGTCTGTTCAAGAAATATATTTTGAAAAATATTAGGTTTGATTATTGCAAGAAACCAAAGTTGAGGAATATAATTTTATTGTCTGTTTGTTTGTTTTCTGCAGTATCACGCTAAAACTACTAAACGTATTTTGATACGGTTTTCATAGTTCGATAGTCTTGGCATACAACTTAAATCGTAAGTCAAGTTAAATCAAACGCTGTTCAGTATTACCAGAGGTTATTATTGCCTACAGTATGATCTAAGTAAATGCCATTGCAGGTGCAACTAATAAAGTAAGTTGTATTACACAACCGAATTTACCGATAGCTATTCTGTTTTATAAATTCTGACATTTATTCGATGTTCAGAGTAATATGTCAATCATATAGTCATCCTCTACACGACCTTAACATATGACCCCACCCGCTATATTATGAATGAGCTGAACTATATCACTTTTTCATACTACATTTGTGGTGCATGTCTTATTACAAAAAAGCACTAAAGTAATTTTGCCTCTAAACAGCCAATATATTCGTTAATAGACAGGTCACCTGAAGAGGTTTCACGGTCGATACAGATAAATGGGCATTTTCTCAACAATCGGTCACAGTTACGAGCCCAGATCGTGGGCTAGGCGTAGGTAAAGAAAACAACCCCCAAAACCATCGCCAACGTGGGAGCGGCCGCGGTGGCATTTGCTAATGGAGCCCAAAAATCATCTTATTACTTTTGTATCATTGTCCAAGAGTTTTTGCACTCCATACGACAATAAGATTAACCGAGCCACACAAAGGCGACGTCAATACATTTGCACTTTTTACTGCATCGAATTTTGGATGTCGTAATACATTTATTGCCAGCAAATTGTACTTTTTTCACATACGTGTGTATTGCCATAATGGCACTCAGTTATTACTTTGTATGCGATTTTTAATAAAATCTATTTTGTCTCAAATTTTAGTTTACGATGTCAAACAAAATAATCTGTATTCTAGATATTTTTGTCTTGCGTTTACACAAATACTATTTTATACGGATTTTGCATTTTTTATTTTAAAATTTTTTTATTATATAAATTTGAAACTATTACACTACTACCTACTGATAAACTTATTAGTTTTAAAATATGTAATAAATGTGTTATAAAATAAACAATGCCATAAAATCTGTACAAACCACTTAGTTTAAATTCAACTAAAATTTAGATGTGATGATTAAATTGATTAATAATTTTTACTGACACTAGCTTTCGTCTCTAGTTTCGGTTATATAGATTTATATCTCTTCTGATCATTATCAGCAGTTGCTAGTACTAAAACAATAAACATTTATAGGTAGGTACATGAGTTGAATAATAACGCAACTCGAAAAAATATTTTAGATAAGTGCGGTACAAACTATTATTATAGTTATTTCAAAAAGGTTCGTAATAAATAATGAAAATTAAATAATGATAAATAGAATATGTGCTGTGCGGACAGTGGAAAAGTATATTAAATCTCTCTATTTTCATTTTTTATTTTAGTTATAATATTAAGTATTTAAATAAAATTACTAGTCATAAATATAATATGGTACAATTAAAATGAATTGTGTAAGAAAAATAAACTTAGTTTGGAAAGATAATATTTTCTGTAAATGCTGGTAAACGCTACATTAACTATCAGTCTTTGTAGTAATATTGAGTGTAGTTTCGGAAGGATGGTCGGGAAGGGATGTTCGGCGTTTGGCGTCGACGTGGCGCCCTACCCTCGAGGGTGCAGCTCCGGTGCAGCAGGAATGCGAGTTCGCCAACTATCACACGCCCAACATGAGTTGGATCTTTTTTAAAAAGGCGCAATTCCTGGAAGCATCTCTCGAGCGGTCGGAGGCTGGCGCTCGCCTCGCATTGTGGCGCGGCCGGCTAGTTTTGATCTTATTGTTAATGGGACGCCAAGTTTTTTCAACTGTGTTCGGAAAAAAGGTATCATAGGACCCCAGCGGAAACGTTACGGACCCTTGTGAAGTAAAATGGATATGTTCTACGAAGGAGGTGTTATTTTAATCGTAGGTCGGCTTTGTTGTTCAGGAATGTAGATGGCCTGTCATAATTTTAATGGGCAGTTTCTCAGACATTCTATGAACCTGATAGAGTACACGTTCTGAATATTCATCAGGATTCCATGTGGAGGGCGAGCCCATACATCGGAATGTAATGACAAGTACCTACTAGCCCACTATCGGATATGCTTTTAATCCTATGTTACTGTAAAGTATTCGTGTCATCAATACTAGATCAACCAGACATACCGTCATCAGAAACACTACTAAACCATACAAAAATATAAACCACACCGACTTTTATAAAGAAATATTTTAACCCATTGTCTGCAAAGTGAACAATTTTATCCCTCTCCCGCAAGGGATATAATCTTTCACAAAACCGCGATATTTAATTTAACCTTCCCGCCTTTCACTGTCATTGCTTGTGATTACGGTCGCGGATAAAGACAGCATCCTAAAAAACGTAATAACACTCAATAGATATGCGGGTTTGAATGTTTACCTTTATTTATTTATCGTTGTCCATTACTCTTTCATCTGGCGAGGTCTTGTGCAGCAAAACAATAACGAACAAACGGTACTCATATCGGGCGGCCACCCACGATGTGTTTTGTAATGACATAATTGCCCATCGCTTGGAATAATAAACATTTTAAGAATCGCGAATATCTTTTTAATATAAAATGATTATGCGGGCACTAACTCTGTTTCCGGCCATGCACATTGAATGCTTGCTTGTCAACTACACAATGTATTTTAATGTCTGTTCACGTAGCTGTGGCGAACATAATTATGACAAGATAGTTAAACAATTTACATGCCTGATACTTTTTTATACTATACCAATATTTTTTTAATAAGAACTATGAAAGTTACATTTAATTTTGAGCAGTAGTTTTTTCGTGATGCCCGTATAAACATACAGAGCGATCAAATCTAAACATAGTACATTTGGCTTCTGTCGTTCAGTGTTGGGATGCGAGACATAATTAAAGACCTATTGGGTCTGGCAGCCGGTGTACCGCTGCGACTCAATAGGTCAGGAAGTCCTAACATATTTTTTTAAATATCTTCTATGAAAATAGACCAATTACATTATATATATCAATTTTGCCCCCGGCTTCGGTTGCGTAAATGTAGGTTAGGTTAGATTAATATCAGTATTTGTTTATGGATGAAAGGTACCTCCTGTCCTTTTCTGTTGCCCTGACAACGTGTATGCGAAATTTCATCATGATCGGTTAAGTAGTTAAGACATGAAAGCGTAACAAACAAACTCACTTTCGCAGATAGTTGATGACAAAAGAATTCCTGTCTATGATAAACATAGTTACCGATAAGTTAGTGTATATAACTCTGTCTAACCATACGAGGACATATTAGGTTATGTTTTAATAACAATTTAACTATCGTTTGCCCTCTGAACATTCAATTTATCAAATGGCCTCACTTATCTATACTATTATTATAAAGAGGTAAAAGGTGTCAGTTCATATGTGCGTGCTCATCTCTGCAATTACTGAACGGTTTTAAAACCAACTCTAATATGAGACGACATTAGTCATAACTAGCGTAGGCTACATTTTGCTGACATAAATGCGAACAGATTAGTGGAGGACCGTCAGACTGCCACGGATACGTCTCGAGTTCGGTTGGCACGCACCTCTAACTTTTCGAAGCCATGTGCATATTAAAAAGTTCATTATTGCTCGCTTTAACCTGTCAATTATTGTAGGAATGCCAGGCATAATTAAAAACCTATTGTATCTGGTCGCCGGCGTGCCGGTGCGTCTCTTAAGGTTAATATTAAAGGAAATCATCATCAGAAAACCTGCATGTCTGAGCATTCTCGATAATATTTTCGAAGATATCTGAAGAATGTCAACCCCCACTGGGCCAGTATTATGGACTATGGCCTAACCCTTCTTAGGCCTCATTTACGGAGACGCGGAGCGTTGCGCGTCGCGTGTGGCGTGGCGTCTCGCGGCGCTTCGGACGTTTTTTCTGTTTACGGAGCGGCGGAGCGTGCAGCGGCACTCATCTTCGCCCGCGTAAACACAAACATAGAGCAATATACGATGTTTTTTATAGAGATGCGATGCGGGCTGTGTGGCGGTGCCCGCCGCTGCGCTCGCGGCAAATCGCTAAGCGTGTAGCGAAGTACGCTGCGTCGTATGCGGCGGGCATCTCTGCGGCGCATTTATTATAATTATTATTATAGTTCACTTTTTAACATAGAATTTACTTCTAAAAAAGTCGATTATATTGTAGTCCACTACCACAGTGACTTACATCTGCGTTGTGCGATTTACAAATAACACTGGCAGAAGGTTCCGCCGCGCCGCAGGCATCGCTTCATCGAGAATTGCCGCCACGTGCGTCGCTGCGTGCGCCGCTGCGATAAACGCCGCGTGCGACGCGGCGATGCCATCCGCGGGCTCCTCCGCAAACAACGCTATATTTCAAGCAAACGCACGTAAATTCGCTTCTCCGTAAACGCACTCATACAACGCCATATGTTTAAATTCAGTGCGGGCCCCGCGTCTCCGTAAATGAGGCCTTAGGCGCCTCAGCAGTGAGACAGGTTATCAAAGCTGAAATTATTAAGCAAACAAAGTGGTTCGTAAGTTAAAAGTGATTAAATATTTTCTTAAACTGTAAAAGTATTACTACGAATTGAAAATGAAATTGCATAACGGTCAGAGTGATCACAACATCACTATCTGATCGTTTACTTCTCTTGATAGCGAAATGTTAGAGTTATGCATACATAGTCTCACACTTCTATTCTCGAAGGGGTTGGCAGAGAGAGGTGCATAACAACCATATCTTGTATATACACGTAGATAATTTTTCATAAGTACTGCAAGCATTATCAACAAATTAGGCAATTCGCATGACCTCTTCAACACAAGTCCTTCTAGCTTTAAGAGTTTTATTAGGTACTCTAGTTTTTGATTATTTATAGAGTCCATGTTCTTACTGCCTAATTGTTGTCAAGCACCTAATACTGAAATGTGAAAACGTCTAAATGGTTTATATAGTTGTTAATTAGTTTTAAGATACTGTTTGTTTTCCAAATACAATAAAATATTTCAACAGCTATGTATTTAGGTCTAACTTAACAGGGGGCGAGCCCCTTGTCGTCTACCAGAAGTTGCGATTTATTCTGATCTGATCCCCAAATTGGATCCACTGCTAATTATTATGACTGCTTTTTTCCTAACTGATCCACTTTGTATATTCTGAACGGAAACCCAAATTTTTAAAAAAGGTACTCCGGGGAAAAGTAAATATATCCAAATATAACAAAACATTCGTCATCAAAAACATATTTTTATGGCCACACCTAACATGTAAAAGTTATCCGAAAGATAAATCGCATGCTGACTCACTCTTATTAGGTTAAAGAAGAGAGATGGCGAGACTTTTATCTTATAGATAAATGCTATTTGGAGGTTGTGCGACAAGCCCTTTTTCTTATTGTTTTTACTTGTTGATATTGCCTCTGTCTGTAAGTAGGTAATCTATTAAAACAAATCAATTTTGATGCTAACTGTACCAAAATGGTTGTAGTGTAACTTATGTATGCATTACTTAGGATCGGATCCCCTGCGTAAGGGATCATAGTTAAACTTAAATATTTTATATTTAAGTTTAACTATGATCCCTTACGCAGGGGATACGATCGGAATAAAAATTATATATAACAAATCGGTTTATCCCGCATTTGGCCCTACATTACGTCCCACATACCAAACTGATCCTTATTTGGCCCTCTTTTTAAATTATTCCTTTTTCGTCTTGCATTTTCGTGCATATGAAGCAAAACAGAACATGGTAAAATTATTTTAAATCTTTTCGCTGTTGGGTTTGTGATATTATGCAATCATAAACCCAATGTGTTGCCAGGAGATCAACGAGAAACATAATTTGGGACGGAAAAGGAATTAAATTAAGAAATTAATATTGATTTAAATTTAGGGACGTATCAGGAAAAATTTTTGGGACAAATGCGTATTTCTACGTTTAGGACGAAACATGAGGGACGAATGCGGAACAAACCAACAAATCTGATCAATCAGTGGATCAGGTTCAGGGGATCGGAACGGAATAACACGAAGTTGCAGCTACTGAGAATTCCATGACAAAAAATGACAGTAACATTTTACCCGACCTATGGACCGAACCCTATAAATATCAAATGCTATGCAATCGCATATACTATCGCTGGGCCACCGAGGCGTTCTTGTAAGAGCTATAGATAGAAGTTTTCGTTCTGGGTACTAATATCTCTGATTTATATGTCTGCAAAGACCCCACGCGATCCATAGATAATTCTCGAAGTGTGGGAACTAATCTGTTTAAAATAAATTAAATTTACTTAATCTACAAACATGTCACGTTTGTTATCTCTGCTATGGGGTGAGCAGAAATATGTATACTGCATCCAAATTGCGCTGAGTTTTGCCACAAACTGAATTGCTTTATCTAACAGTGAGTTCAGGTGAGTTAGTTAACCTGCCACGCACTGGTTAAAGTTTGAATCAAAGGTATCAGAGTTTACGAAAATATTAAATTATCGCTTGTTTTAACGGAAAGAAAAAAATCGTGAGGAAATTATGGCTGAACATTATGTTCTCGAAGATGTGTGTAGTATGGGCCAGCATAGTGAACTATGTCCTCACTTTCATATTGAAAAGAAGCTCGTCCCCAGCAGCGTAACAGTTTATAACGCTAATATTATATATTTTAACATAGTTTCACGAAATCGTGGCAGACATATTGGTCAATATACATAACAAAGAATACATACAGACAAACATAGAATCTTCTCCATTCTTAAAGTCGACTAGAACAAAACGCTTTGCGGCTATATCGCCGATAGGTTACACGGAGATTTAATAAGATATATTGAGTTTTACCCTAGGTGAATCTATACAGCACAACCTTTCTTAATTCTCATAGAAGAGGGCAAAAGTCTTATTCGATTGAATAAAAACAATTCTGGACCTATGTTGCTGCTGATATTTTCTTGATTGACAATCTGTTCCCACGCAAGCAGCTGCGACCCTTACTAGACCAATAAGACAAGATATTATATTATCTCATACTAGCTTGCATCCCCGGCATTGCTTATGTGGCTTGTTATAAATACAAATTTGATATTCAGGATAGCATAGCATCCTTTTAATGACAGAATTTTAATCTCAGTTCAGTAGATCCCGAGTTCTCTAACGTATTAAATATTTTAGGGTGCCGTACGAAAATGGTAAACATAGAATTATCAGGACCTAGTTTGGCCGTTTGACTGTCTGTTACAGCTGCATATATCAACAACTATTAATGCTATAGACTTTCTTGACAATTTTGTAGCATATTATAAAACAGTACAAAATATATTTATGTTTGTTGGAAAAGAGCTAAGTAGTGTAAACGTGCATACTGATTACTGCGCTTCTTGGAATGGACCTCTTTTTTAAGGATCTATCAATTGGAGAGAGAAAAAGCAACCTTATGCCGCATACGACGTAAGTTTGTGATACATATCTACCGTTCGTGAGGTACGAGGTTCGATTAACTCTAACTCAGTCAAATTTTATGAAATTTTGCAATTTTAATGGATGATGTATTAGACTTGCGATCGAGAGGTCGCGGGTTCTCATCCCACCCATTGCACTACTGACGTGAACCTACTCCTAATACAAGCATTCTAACTTAGCTAGGGGGGTTAACAAGAATACTAGTCATTTGAAAACCAAATTGATACAAAAAATAGGCTATGTGGCATATATTGTGGCACTAATTTCTGTAACTACGTGAAACGAAAAATATTGCTAACAAAATGTGGTTGCAGTACTTCCATGCACAACAATACCTAGCTAAATACTATAGGTACACGGATACGTCTATCATATGACTCACAAACGTACTAATTAGAAAGAATTGTGATTATTATAGCAACAGTCGAGTGTGATGTGGAGCGTCGCAGACATACGGTGTTGATACAACTTGGATACAACTCACTTGCCGCTCTACTTGTGTTGAAGGAACAGGACTGTGAAGATAACTACTTTTGTTTACACCTGTGTTTAGTATACTGTTATATTATTATACTCAGATAACACACAAATACTGAGAATTAGAACTGTTCTTAGCGATCTACAGTTTTAATTCAGTTTTAAACTAACGGTATTATTCATAATCTTAATGAAGGCTTAATACGACGGGTAGTTAAATTACTTAGTATGGCTATCTAATAAATGCATTGTAAAATTCTTTATTCATTATTTTTGTGTTTTTAGGCCAGCTAACATTGTTATGCATTATTATGAACAATACTTTTTATATTTTTTACTTATAATGACGTTATAACTTATATAAGTTTTATGAATATGGCCGTAAATGTTGTAGTCTACACTAATATTATAATGAGGGACGATTAGATTTTTTGTTTGTTTGTGCGTTTGTTTGTAACGATTTAACTCAAAAACTACTCAACCGATGTTAAAAATTCCTTAACCGTAAGCTATATTATCACCGAGTAACATCTTTATACATATATTATATTATATATATATAATTCTTCTGTACGTGTGTTGACAGTGAACTCCTCCTAAACGACTAGACCGATTTGACTGATTTTTTTTGTGTGTGTTCAAGAGGATTCGAGGATGGTTTAGATTTGTTTTTTTTTTTGTGCTGGACAACTTCTGTCGGGACAGCTAGTATTGTATAAATCTTCTGTGGGTGTTTGTAATTAAACTCCTCCTAAGTCCGGACGGACAACAAAGTCATCCTATAAGGGATCGGTTTTTTCCTTTTGAAGTACGGAACCCTAAAAATACTGTTACCAACATAACCTAATATACCTAACCTACTTTTACGCGAGCGAAGCCGCGAGCAAAAGCTGGTTTGTAATACGTCTGATCTTGTTTCAAAATAAGTGCCATAATTTGTATTATGTAGTGCCTCGTTGGCGTAGTAGTGCGCTGCAGAGTATGAGGTCTCGGGCTGATTTCGGGATGTGATTGTGTTTTTCTATCAAGGAACTCCTAGCAGCACGGAATCTGGAACTGTGTCCAGTAGACGCCAATAATTTCGCCGCCTAAAATGTGAGACTTTTAGCCATAGTTAGCAATTATTAGCGAAATAAAGAGCTAAGTAAATTAGTAATTTTAGTAATTTTAGTACCACAAATATTTTATTTAGATTTCCATATATTATATTTTTTTCTGAACGGCCTTCAGTTCTACTGTAAGACATTTCTAGGTTATCCATTAATTACCGGACACCCTGTATATTTATTTAACCAAAGGTATACATATCTTTACAGGTTTATACCTAATGCGATAGTGTCACCTAACCTACCGTATGTTTATATTTTGGTTATTCTTTACAATATGTCCTTTAACCAAAAAATCCATTCGTAGCCGGAAAACAATCAGTTTTACGCGTTAAGATTAGAAAAATAAGGTTTAAAGTGGCGTGGCACTCGGTGGCTCGTATCCGTGTCGCTGGTAAATAGAGCAAACGACAGTTAGTACTTATTATCTATAATAATTTTATTTAGGTTTGTAACAAATCACAATATAATAATATCAGCCCTGTACTGTTCCATAGCTGGGCACGGTTCTCTTCTCAGTGTGAGAAGGATTAGGCTATAGTTCACCACGCTGGTCCAATCTCTAATAATAATTTTCCTATATACATTTTCTTTTGTCCTGTATTTTAGACATCGAAAAGCTTGTTATAAGCAGCATACAACTAATAAAACATATCTGAAGAAAAGGGTGTGAAGTCAGTAATATTCCTTAAAAATAAATGTTTGGACGTCATACACCGCTGCCTACTCCTTCGGGGAATATAGGCATGTGGTACATGTAGATTATAAAATTTGCTTTATACCTATTCCAAGGTGATAATGCAGATAATTTCTAGTTGATTATACACCTAACATCTTTTAAAGTTTATCGCACGTACCTACTACATATTAATATTTTATTTATAGTATTACTAAAGAGATAGTGTCTAATGAGCATACAGAATACCTAATTGCCATTCTGCTTATATTATGATTTTTGATGGCATCGTTTTTTTAAGCAGATAATTTCTAATCATTGGAGACAAGTATAACGCCTATCCTTTCTTATTATCTTTTAAGCTGGCATTGTCTAATCAGTAGGAAGTCTATCTTTGCTAGAATATGGCGAGTCTTGGAATACGATCTCTTATCAATAACGTGAGTTTATACTAAATACATGTAGTGTACGATTATTAATTAACATTTGAAACATTAACTAAAATGTATTCGATGTAAATGTAGGTTTTGTCAATTTTCTATACCTCGGGAACGTTATTTTTCCTGGATGAAAGGTGCGTTATGTCCTTTTCTGCACCGTGTCTACCCAACAATGTATTATTTATAACTTATAGTATCCATTGTATAATTAACTGACTATATAATTTAAATAAAATAAGAAAAGTATTTATAAAAATTGAATAAATAAGTAAAAGTACATGTGTGTGGTTGTGTATTGTACATATTTGCATGTGTGTGTGTGTGTGTGTGTCTGTCATTTTATTTGAGAATTTATACGAATGTAATTTTTTTTGTAACGCTATCACGCTTTACCTACTCGACCGATCATCATGAAATTTCGCATACATGTTGTCAGGGATACAGAAAAGGACATAGAGTACCTTTCATCCAGAAAAAAGTACTGTTACTAACCTAACCTTCCTGTTATCCTGACAACGTGTACCTATGGGAAATTTCATGATGATAGGTCGAGTAGTTAAGGCGTGAAAGTTTAACAAACAAACAAATAAACAAACTCATATAACCATTTAGTTAGGATTGAGACGGGGATCGGGTTCATGGGTTATTTTTCAGATATAATTTGTGACTCTAAAACATGACCACGGCTTTCTGTAACATGTAGTACTTATAAAGGCATGATGTTACATTACAAATGTATAGCCACACCAATAACCGATTAGACAAATATATAATCCATTTAGTGTACAGTCAGTTTTATCAAGTCTTCTCATACCGGTTTCAAAGTCAGACGCACATTTAAATGTTACTTTAAATTCTTGTATCGATTTCTTGACATTGCTTTGTCTCCTTGCGAAAACTGTCTTCAATACGTATGTGAGTAGGTATTTGAGACAATAGGTGCAGCGTACGATAAGGATAATAAGTGTTTTTTTTGTAGCAATTGCATTTTAAAATGTCATATCAATTTAATCATTATGGGTTGGTCTAGTTACGTTTGGTTACGTAATGATCGTGTAGTGCTGAGACGGTTCTTGGGTAGGATAAAAAAACATTAGTATGAACCACAGATAGTTGTTTAGAGTCTGTGTGATTTTGTGTCCGTTGTTGGAATATTTGTAAAGTCCACCGCAACACAGGAATCATTATCAGTGCAAGACTAGTATTTTAAAAAATGTAATAAAAGAATCTGCCAAACCGCACAGGGCCAGCGTGGTGGATTATGGCCTAACCCTTCTTACACTGAGAAGAGACTTGTGCCCAGCAGTAGGACAGGGCTGATATTATATAAAATACTAACAAACTGCGAGTGAGGCCCACCTCTGCCTAGTCTCTTAGAGGTAAAAGCGACATAATATAATGAAGTGATTATTCCGAACAAATTGTGATGTTTTAGTTTTATTTCCGAATCGCTAAGAGCTATATTTCCCATCTCGCTTGCAGACAGACTATAATGAGCGGTTGTTAAAATTATGAATGGAACATCTTCCGACAAGTGCGCGCGTGTGTGTAAATAAGCCGTTCGTTGTATAAGGCGCTCTACGCACACATACGTAGAGAATTCTTATCGCGGCGGCATGTGTGAAAGCCTGTTCGGTTATACTATCTGATGTTTATTTGATTTTTATTCTGGAACATTCTTTTGCTTACGGACCTTTCTCATATGCGTTAAGTCAATTACTCCCTATGATTCAGCAGTATTATTGTTTCTTTACATTGCACCACCGTCTAAATATTGATTATTTTAACATGCAAGAATTTTAGCTATTTAGAACTCTAGCTCATAATAATTATTGATAGTTTAAGGACTGGTTGAAGTGGTTATATGTCATTGCATCGTCTAGTCTCGGTCCCTGTTTATACGATTGCTAGCTGCTCAGAGTATATGTAGTTGTACTTGCTGCCGGTTGTTTGTAACGTTCCTCGCAAAATGGGAGTCTTTGATTGTATTTTTTATTATAAAAATAGATGGCACTTATACAGGGTGTCCGGTAATTAATGGATAACCTGGAAATGTCTTATAATGGAACTGATGGCCATTCAGAAAAAAATATGAAAAAAAATCTATCCTAACTACTACCTGAGATATGTGTTTTTTTTTAATTACCATGTATAACTTTCTTGTATACTACGACCATAAATGAGTAAAATCCATCGGTTTTCTGTTGTTTTATTATTAAACACTAATTATGCCAAAAGACAGACAGTCAAAAGTATGCTATGCTAATATAGCTTGCACTTTTGAATATATATATACATATATTTTTTTTTCTGAACGGCCTTCTTTTCTCCTATGATAAGACATTTCAAGGTTATCCATTAATTACCGGACATCCTGTATACTATAAAAAGGGGTAGAAATAGTCTGAGCAAAAGGATATTGTGTGTAAACGCCTCAATTAGATATTCCAGTAGTGGATTTTAGATTATTACTTGATTTAGGATTAGATATATATAGGATTTACTTCTCACTGCCTTGTACCTCCAATAAAGTTAGTGAGAACTTTTGTGCACACTCAACACGGTAAGGTCCTGTTTCTGTCCTATCACTGAATTGTAGTTGCATATCACACCGTCTAACCATTTGAGGATAATATACTCTCTCTCTTCACTTCCCGATTCCCATGGGTTTTGGTAAATTGAATCATTTTATATGTACACTCGAGTAAGTTTAAGTAGGCAGACGAAAGATCATGCCCGAGAGAAATACCTGGCAAGAAGCTCATGTCTTTTTATTTGTATATAGAACGACTGCGAAGTCATGCCTGCAATGGTAGTAGAGAGACAGAGAAGACAGGGTCATTACGCCAACATACTGCTAGTTATGTGTTACGTCACACTAAATAGGAGACAAGCCCGTTGTCGTTTTACTGGACATATATTAAGTATCCGTGCTATAAGTACATAATGTGAAAATATCGTGACAGAAACCGATACGGGTACCAAAAGTGAGACTTCACGATCGGTCGCAAACACATGCAACGGGACCAACAGGCAGACTATGGGGCGACAAAAAAATCTTGTTCGGTCGTTAGTCACAAATTATTCTGATTGAATAATGGGAAACAAATGTTACCGACTCATATCAACAAATTGTCGTTCCAGGGATTATGTTGTCGAAATATATATGTGTGCGTTTACATGAAGGAATTTTAAGGCCCAATTACGGGCCAGCTTCCATTAACAACTTTATTTATGGCAGAATGAATAACTTGCGGCTTTTTAATCAATCATGTGGGCTACTATAAGTGGCATCCGGTGTGTACGACAATTGTCCAATAACTGTTCATTGCCGACCAATAAACTATGCACACGGTTCAAGTTTAACGTTTTTAAATAAAATTATACGCGTCGGGAACACCGTCGCGCACTTGACCCAACAAATGGAATGCTGTTCTGACTAGCCCTTACAATACAAAACTAAAAAAGGACGCGGAGGCAAAATCAGTTAGATACGTCATTCATTATGAATGATGTTTCTGATGTTTGCTTTGTCTATACGTGTTTAAAGTTATTTGTTAGATAATTAATAATTTGTTTCTAAAAAATGTATCCCCTTTGATATCCTAAAAGCGAAAGTGAGTTTACAGAGAGTTGCCCCGTTTTCTGAGCGGCTAATTAACGACGTATCTAATTTATAATGATCTCATGTGATTTGATTGGTTGTTACTAATTCAGTCAGACAACATGAATAGCACCGTCTGTTAACTTTGTGCTGATCTACCTTTCAGATAGCGTGTATTAATCAGTTAATTATTCGGTAAAGTTACTTCAATATGCCTATATATATTTTGATGAAACTTCGCATGGAAGTCACATATGCTTCTCATGCTGATGTTATAACGTAAATGTAAAAAATACAGGAGATCTTTGTCATTGTTAGAAATATAACCAAAATTCCTTTGTCTAGACTTTTTATAATACTGATCTGGCAAGCAACTTTGCTTTAGAGAAGACATCCGCCAAATAACCTTGTTTTGTTTTTGTGTGAGAAAGATAACCAGACTCTGAGATTTCGACCAAACTCAGGCGTCGTTCTATGGGAGAAGTTGCTTCGATTTGCAGAAGATTATTGCCGAACAACCTTGTATTATGGTATAGGTTTTCCAGACTCGTGGAAACGGTATTCTGTTAAAAAGGGGTTAATTTGATCATTTTTTGGGCGACATTGCATAGGGAAAAAAGCGAGTCCTTTTTATTAAAGGGTTGACAATGTGCGAGTGGTACAATTTATAGACTCTGTCATCTGATATTGATGGCAACATCAGATGGACATAACGCTCTCCTCTCTTTAAGCTCGCGCAAGCTCTTTTGTGGGACTAAACACAGCTGATCAAATGTTATCATTCTGATGTATACTGAGATGCTATGATTACCAATAGCAATCTTAATTAAATTTAAACATGTCTAGCAAGCTATAATATTTTTATCGCGACATTAAAATATGATAGTGTTGTTAAGCAATTACATCTGGTTCTTGCTCAATTAACATATCTTTAACTACACGGTACTAATCTCACCGAATATGTAGATCTATTTTATACATAGGTACTTTAAAAATAACTCTCTTACTTAACAGATTATGGCCCAACCCCACACTGAGAAGAGGCCCGTGCCCAGCAGTGGGACAGTTATCACATGATACTATTACTTCAAAAAATTAAATTAAGAACCTATAGTAAGTTAACAGTACATTGGTGCCAATTCTGTTGTCACAAATTCTCTTATCTTAGCTAAAAATCTCTAAAATTTTGTTTAGCCCTGTCTAACCACATTTCGTATTCTGAAATCGCTAAAAGCGACAGGACTAAACAAAATTTTAGAGATTTTTAGCTAAGATAAGAGAATTTTGTGACAACAGAATTGGCACCATTGTACATTATTCATTATTAGTCCATGTGCTGCAGGGAAGCAATGGAAACAAAGAATACCTCTCGACTCAAACTTCATCCAAGTTCAAAAATTCTCTGTATCATCATATTCATCATATTAAATACCTAATGCTGCACTGGGTATTTTATATGTGCCTGGAATATGAAAGTTCGTAAAGAAGGACTTTACGTGACACAGGAATTATTCCTAGAGAAGGAAAAGAAAAAAAAAACATAAAACAAAAAATTGAAGAAGGCAATAGCTGCAATATTACGTTATACTTAAAACAATTGGTGAAATGGGTGCATTTTATTCTAACGATGTGCTATTGTCGTGTGAAATAAATTTTTAATATTTGTAACTTTCATGATCTCCATACCGAACGTTAATCGATTCATCGTCATCAAGTATATATATAATTCCTAATTTTACTAGTGAGTTAATCGAAACTATTGATTTGATGATTGCACGATTGATGTGTATCGTGGTCGGTGTTCGGCGATATTCGTATTTGCGTTAAGCTGTTATGTAATCAAATAATCAATCAACATCAAAGTTTTACGCATTCGGATATTTTGTCAGTGTCGAATATTTCGGTTTTCTTGAAGATTCGATTTTTTATCGAGAATTGCTTGTCAATATTTCTACCTGTCTGTATGTGAAGTCCATGTACTGTGTGTGTACAACATGTTTTTGTTTAAAAAACAAAGCGTGAAACCATGGAACATTAACAATTTATGTATAAATTTAATATATTATAATAATAGGCTTATCTTAAAGCTATTAACTTTTATTTAGCATACCCTACGGACTAAAAAGCAAGTTTTAAATAATATGTGTATAAACAGTGGCGATCCTTTTATGTAAGCAGATAATGTTGGTTATTTAAACCGTATAAAAATATATTACCATTATTATTAAAATAATTTAACAAACATATGTTTATTTTGTACAAATAGCAATTATTTTCTTTTTTATACTTTCTTGGTAGGTATATATGAGCCGCTTAATACGTCAAGCGGGTCATAGAAGCGCCCATAGCTCGTAGCTTTTGGAGACTTGCGACATTAGGTCGAGTTATAGACTTTAAAAAGGAGACACTGTGCTGCAAGCCCATGGGCGATAAATACACTAGCACTCTGCTAACGGCACACTGTCGTCTTTGAGCTGCTTTGTGTGCCTTTATTATGGCCTGAGCCCATCTTATTGCTATTGGCTGCTTGCTATCTTTTTTAAATATCCATGTATCACAAAGAAGAAATAAAGAAAGAAAAATATTTTATTTGTATCTCCATAACACATATAAAATATAAGCATATACAGAACAGTCTATTAATGAAGACCAAATGAGGTACCTGTGTCAGCTATTGTTGAAGTTGAAATTGCAACGCTGGTATTCTCGCAGGTCCTATACAGTATGTGAGCAATTACAGCAGGCGAACAGCAACCGCCGAATATCACTAAACAAAACCTGCTTTAGTTTTATTTGATGATACGATACACAACAATTACCGGTCACTTGCTATAATTTTAATCAATAAATAGAAAAAGCAATATATGATTATATGTATGATATTTCATAGTATCCCCTAAATATAAAAGGGATGTGGCTACGGACATAATTACTGCGTGGTTTCCGGTTAAGAATATAACATTATCATAACCTGTCTATATTTTTTATAAGATGTATCCTCAGGGGTCTCTGCAATAGTCCCGTGCCCGTCAATGCACACAATTTGATAAAGGTTACCATTATTAAAGTTGTGAGCCGGGCACAGGTCTAGGCCAGGGACTCTTGAGAATTCAGTCAGATACTATTCCAAAAGGAGGCGCTGTGCGAACGGTTGATCTTCTGTTAACAACTTAGTAGTTGCTTAAGAAGACTAGAAATTCTGTTCATTCATGAATACAATATAAGATATTGTGACTTTGATCAATGGTTGGTGACTTACTTCTCCAGGCTGCTTTATTTTGACCAAAATCTCCAGTGTGCGAAGGTCCAATTATGAATATAACAGTTCTATTTCTCTAAATATAACTATATATTGTTATGGAATACGACTTTTGTACGCGATGCAATGGTTTCGGTTACGATTGATGGCTTTAACATACCAGACAATGGCATATATCTAATCATCATCGTGGACGCTACAATTGCAAGCGACGTATGCTAGCTAGTTCGTAAAAAGCTCGCACCCAGTTTTCGAAAGGCTAATAAAAGACGTGTCAATATCAATCTCAAGCGAATTGATTTGCTGTTGATAATTGAGTCAGCCAATTACAGCATTTGACCACCTGTTATGATTTTTTTATGTTGATCTGACTTTCAGAAATCTAGTGTCAGTTTCAATAGATCTACAAAATGACAGTTCGCGCTTTAATATAAATCTATTTAATTCTATTTATGAGTCGTAGACAATATTAAGTAGGTACTAGCTCAAGTATTTGTTTTTTTTTTTACAATATATTATACATTATTCATTATTACAACACTAATTAAGCTAATATATTTAAACATGTATTAACAATGATAAAATAATCAAAAGAATACTAATTATTATAATAGGTATTTACAAAACTGGTTTAGGCGTCGTAAGATTCGTCAGCTTCGCTGTCAACTGGTACCGTACCCAGAAGACTGGCAGCAATGCTACGTTAGATGCCTGCTATATTGAACCGCCGCTGTTTACCTGCTACACGTACGATACTATTTTAGAAAATGTATACACCAAACAAAGATATCATTAATTCGAAGATAAGGAAAGAAGAAATATGTAACGTTTTCTATAGATGCAATATTCATTGACATAAACATGTCTAAGGCGGTCTTTACGTAGAAATAAGAAGATGCGTTCATTATGTTTTCAGCTGATTAAGTGAGATAAAGGACCACTAATCTGACTCGCTGGAGATAGTGCAATGCGCCCCATTACACGGGCTCGAGTGGCCAAAGCAGGCCGACCACCGCGCCGCTACCGCCCGCACCGAGCAGACACAGGCAATCGCCCAAAAAACACCCCAGAGACGTAACATAATATTTCCCAAGCAGCCTTTTATTTATTAGCCGAGCAAGACACGGGCGGCGCCGCGACAAATCTACTTCCCAGAACTGAGCATCGACGTGTCGGCACAAAGCCGTTACACATATAAGAAAAAACAATATTTATGTCGATGAAAAAAACTGAGATAGCGCGCGTATTTATCTCTGCACCGTGAGCTATGCGCTTTTTGTTCACTCCCGATTTGCAGGAATCCGCAGGTACAGATTACCCAGTATTAATTTATTAATTCGATTTCTATGTGGGAGTGGTTACGTTCGCGAGTGCGTATTACAAGGCGTATTCTATTAAACAACGGATCCGTTCTTTATGATTGCATACGTTTTGTAATAACAGTCCCGCTGTGAAAGGTCTGTCTATTGATTACTACAATATACCACTACACACCGTATCGACGGGACGTGTGGTACTTTTATGAGAATGTAGACTAAACATTATATTATTATACACACGTTTCGCTACTCAAGGGGCTTTAGTAATTGTATAGAACGTAAGTAGCTGTTACATGCGCTCAGTGGAACCTTCATATAAGCCCAAAAGGCCGAATTGCCATAATAAAATAGGCAATTCAGAAAAAAAAGCTATATTCAATCTTGTGATAATTTTTGCAAGCTTTGGTGAGCTTGTCCACGACATGCAACTAAAATCTAAGAATAAAGAGAGCGCATCATGGTTCGCACTTTTTTACTGTGAAAATCATATATATATTGCTTACTCTGGAATCCAAGGTTTGCTCATACTCTATATATATATTCTACCACATACACACAACACCATCTAGCCCAAACTAAGCAGAGCTTGTACTATGGGTACTAGATAATGGATAAACATACATATATACATTTTTTTTTTTTTGTAAATACATACATATTATACATAGAAACACCCAGACCAAGACAAACATCCATGTTCATGCACACAAATGTTTGACTTGTGCGGGAATCGAACCCGCGACCTCAGGCGTAGCAGTCGGTGACACTAACCACTACGCCATCCATATGTAATTAAGAATTGCATAATAAAATTTAACCAGTTCTATAAGTCTATCTTGGGGTTTCCGCAAGCATAAGTGCAAATTCACGTATCTAACGAGAGTTATAATTAATCTTATATGTAAAAGTAAATAACGCAATTGCTATAGAATAATAAATATCCTCTTATTTCCGTATCACTATCCACCCAGTACTCATTTCTGTTTATTTTTTACAAGACGTCTCCTATCTAGGCATAATTCCTGTGTCGCGAGGACTTTACAAACATTCAGACAACGGAAACTAGGAAGACCCAGAGTTTACTTGTATCATTGCACGGGTTTTCTGCATGGTATGACAAAATCGACGCGAGTCACCTGCGCTAGAAGCCTGTATGATTTGCGTATGTATGTAGCTTTGCCTTTTTTTAGCATACACTTACGACTGAACGTGAGGTCTTGGACTCTTGGATCGGCCAAAATATTATGTGTTATAGGTTCTCTTATATGAATAGAATTTATGTTTGAAAAATGTCAGTGGCAACAATCAATCTGCAAGTGTCCATAAGGGGGCGAAATGCTAATCTCTTATCAAGTACACGGGATCTAAAACTTAAAACTGGGTGGCAAACTGCTTACATCTTTAAAGATATAAAGTTATAAATAAAGTGACAAAGATCGTGAACACTTCAGACTTTTTCTAGTTAGTTCGAGTTGTCATCTATTTACGACCTAGATGACATACATAAGTACCTATATATATTCACATTTAAAAGAAGTAACATTTATATGTTTGAATGTAGCGGTTACTGTTAGTTACTAATAAATCGAATCAAAAGAATCGCCAATAGACAGCTACATACACCTGAGTAACAGGCTATACCATTTGATAACAAACTATGCAAGTGAGGCAGCATTCAGAAGCCAGTAAAGACATGATGTATCTAATGTCTACGAATATTCTCGTACTTCCTACGCGATCAATAACAGTTATTTTTGGATATTACAAATGCTATTAATAGCAGATGGACCTCCCGCGATGTGTGGCGAGATATACCATATTTTCAGAGAATCTACTGTTTTCATTTTGTCGTATTGTTATTAATAGTTTAGTGTGCTGTTGGCGCAAGAGTTAAATGTGTTACTGACGCTATAGCTTAAAAGCTGCCTAATGGCAAGCGGTTACTTGATTGCTTGGAATACTAATGCTACCCTAGGCAATTAAGGATAGCATGAAAGTAATGGGCGCAGTAGGTGGAAGTTTTCCTCATCGGGCATAACCCAGTAACGGCGTTACTACTCTTTTGCTGGTTGCCTGTAATATGGTAGTAGGTACTTCTCCGGGTAAGCTGACTCATTATGATACACATTAGACATTTGAACAAAGATGAAGTAGACATTTGATAGAATTTGTATTTTTTTATTTTGTGCCTTAATTCATGTGACTTTGAATTTAGGTATTTAAAACTACATATCAATTACCGTTAATGTGTTGAAAGTTAGCCAGAAAGGGCTCGGAGCAACCGTTTGTGGGCTCCAAGCCATTCGTAGGGCTCTCTAAGAGCACCGTCAAGGCAGCTTTGAATGCACATGGCAATGATAAACGCAGGCTAGAGTGGATGGCCCTCAGGGGTCTGGAACACTCCAAGAAATTCATTGCAAACAGAGCCACGGACTTCACCCGGAAGCTCTGCGGGTACAACAAGGGCCAAATACGCCTGCTCACGTGAGCGTTCACTGGCCATTTTGGCACCAACTACTTCCTGTGCAGATCGGGATTGGCAAACGATCTGATCTGCAGAGCCTGTGGTGAACAGGATGAGTCCATATCGCACTTACTGTGTGAATATGACGCGTTGGCTGGACTGAGAATGGGTCTGATGGGATTGGCATATCTAAACCCCGAAGACTTCAGGCTTATCCCTCTGAAGTGTACACTGCGGCTGATGCAGTACTTTCATAAGGAGATAGCTAAAGGATAGATCTTGGGGCCGACACAAAAGATCCCACTGGGTCAAAGTGTCGCCGGTCTGCAGTGACTGGCCCCCGTATTTAAGATAAGATAATGTGTTAAAATAATAATTGTTAGATAATAATTACAGAATCCGATTTTGTCATAAGCTATATAGATTAGTGAATGTAGGGAAGAATGCGAACGATCGATGTATGCTAATTGGAATAACTTATTCCAATTAGCATTTGAATGCTTGGCATGATCATGCTATGTTATTCGAATCATAATGTTTTGAATTATTCGAATAATTGTAATTGTAATTAGAGTGCATTATATTTTACAGGATAATTACGAATGTGCAGTCAGTTAAACTATTACGTATTATTGTACAGTTGTTTTCAGTTCTGGTCTTAATTATTCGATGGATGATCAGACACAACGGATAAATGGTCATTGGAAAATGAGATGTAGGGGACGTGGGCAGTCGATACGTAGAGAGGGCAGACAAAGACATACAGAGGGTCAATAGGTACTAGACCTTATAAGCCCTTAACGTTCTTGAATCGAAACACAATAATATGGATACTGATCTATAACATCGATATTCTGTGCTCTAGTTAGAACCTATCTAGTCGAGTCTTCTTCAACTATCCATGCTCAAACTGGCATGGCTCTTCTTCTGTATGTATAATTTTGAATAACAGTACTTTAACGTTGAATTTATCAACGGTTACAAGATTTCCGTTCTATTATATATTAGTTTTTTTAGCAATTATCACATCGGAACAAGTTATACAACGTAACATAACTTGTTTCAAAATATATATTCCTAGAATTATTGATTGAATTCTTTAACATTAGCTAGCTAAAGAACAGCATTAGGGTCATTAGTGTCAAACTTTTAATTAATTATGACAATATCTGAATATGATTATAATGAACTTATTGCGATTAACGTAATTTTGTCTATTCTAACGTTTGTTTGTTCCAGCAACGCTCAAATATCACTGAAGAGATTTTTATACATATAAAGATGTGGTTTTCACAAGATAGTAGCTTGCACTATAAGTTACGTTGCATCTTATTTGGTTCAATAAGACCAGTTTATGGTACATAATGTGTAATTAAATAAGGTTGAGTAGATACAATTGTTATACATAGGTTTATGACATAGTATCTATATATGTGTTACACGTACAGACAGCAATCAACATTTGTAAGATTTTGATTTGCTTTATCATACACAACAAAGACATTTTCTCATTTTTACTGCAGTTACAGATAAATGAGTAGGTCGTGTAGATACTGTAGACCAATAATTGGTACTTTCGTTCATAAAGTAGGTACTTATTTAACGTTCAGATACGTATCTCACTTTCTGTAGTAAATACGACGAAGCAAATACTAGTAGGTATTATGTGTATTTATTATGTATACCTATGTATTCATGGCGATTTAGTTTATATGTCCAGCGTTGGGATATGTAGTTTTGCTCTCTCCTAACCGTGCGTAGTAAAAGTATCTATTACTAAAATCGTTAATAACCAATAAAACCACTTCTCAAACCCATTTAATATAAATTAAATAACAATAAAAGTGCGTCATCTTAATAAAAGCGTTAAACACTGGGTTACATGATTCGTGATCTATTTATATCCGTGATCATAATTATTAAGGTCGTCATGTGAATCATGTCCTCATGCAAATCGATCGTCTGCCGAAGTCGTTCATTTGTGTATCAAATTATATTTATAATGATATCAGCCCTGTTTATATCCCATTGCTGGGTAAGAGCTTCTTAGGATGAGTAGAGTTAGACCATAGTCCATCACGCGCTGGCCGATTGCAGTTTAGCAGCGAGCTCATGCATGATTTTGCACGATGCTTTCGCCATTCAAGCTACGATAATTGACTATTTAATAAACATATACTTTGGAAGACAGAGATGCGTACCGCGGGATCGAACCCGAAATCTCTACGTGGCAATAACGATCTTTAATAGGTTATCGCTGTGGCTCATTTTGATGTTTTAATCTATACAAGTATAGCTCAATATATTACAAACGTTCCCGGCACTTAGCTTGGGTAAACTTAAAAAAAATACGAGGTCTATAACGTACTCTCTTTACCAACAAAGACGGATTATTTTGGATTAAACAAATTGAAACTCAGTTGCAATTCCTTAAAATAAATATGTAATGTATAGTCACATAATTAGAGTTCAAATTGCCTATCTTCCAAATTTCGAGTGAAGTCGCTGTTTTATTAAGAGTGTGATACAATAACACTTATCGTAGAAAATCATCGCCAAACAGCCAATTTAATCCACGTTATGCTGGTCTAACTCGAAAAAATTTTTACGGTGAAGAGCATCATGATGAGGAATCTTACATCCTTACATAGATATGCATGCAGCCACTATCCTTTCTCTTTGACGCGATATGGGGAACGCTCATGCCCCATACCATCTGCAAGTTTGTAAGGTCGGTCAACATTACTTGAAATTTTACTGAGTCTCTTTTTTTGACCCATTGAGTCAAAGGGGACACCGGCGGCCAGACACAATGGATTTTTAATTACGTCGTGCATTCCAGGACTTGACAGGTTAACGAAGAAGCATAAATAGTAAGAACTGTTAATAAACATGGTCAATGTATGGCTGCTGAATGGGTCGCATACAACTTTGTTATTTGTGATGAAAGATCAATAATAGTTACAATGAGATGCGATATATTGATCGCTTAACTACCAGGTAACATATAATAAAATGAATAATATGATAAGTAGTATAAATGAGTACCGCTGATTATGAACTGTGATCACGTACTGGTTTTGATTTACACAATTTATATGAGGCGAAGTAAAATTGCAGATTTAAAGTAGGCGCGATATACTTACTCGTACAGATAATATTATTATTAGACAGCCAATCAATAAAATCACCGGACATAGTAACACACATATGTACGTGAAACCACACCCAAATATCATATATCCGTCCAAAAGTCCGAATTCCTCCGTTTTCGTTACCAGTAAAAGAATCTAAAGATACGTGAATTGATACCGGTTTTATAAGAGCTACTATAGTAATAATACGAATTGCATCCGGAAACAATGACAGATACGATTGAACACAGTCATCATACAATCCTGACGCAATATGTCCGCCCACGAAGGAAGCGATGTCGTAAGACTGTAACGGTTGTGTCCATATAAAAATGTGTCGCATAGCTGGTCGCATTTATACCAAATATGTCTATATAATCAGCCAGAATAGGGATACTGAATTTGGTATGGAGGTAGTCATAATAAATAACGTTACTTGTTTCATAAGTCGTCAATAGCGATAGATTTTGATCCGTCATGTCTTAGAATACCAGACGTCATTAAAATCTATTGTGACTAGCTACCGGTGTGCCGCTGCGACTAAATAGGTTAAGCATATAAAAACACCCTACAAGAACTCTTCCCGGGCACCTTAGAAAAAGTACTGTTCCCGGATGAAGCCGCGGGCAAAGCTAGTAGCACCTTTGTTCAGACCTGAAACAAAGCGCGTCTATCCGATATACAGGTTGTCCGTTAATTAATGGATAACTTTGAAATATCTTATAATAGAATTGATAGCCGTCCAGAAAAATGAAAAGAAGAATTAAAAGTGCTATAGCTGGTCATACTTTTGACTGACTATCTATTAGCATAATTAGTGTTTAATAATAAAACAACAAAAATCCGATGGAATTCATTCATTTATGGTCGTAGTGTACAAGAAAGTTAAATATGGTAATTAAAAAAAGTCCTATCTCAGGTAGTAGTCAGGATAGATGTTTTCATTTTTTTTCTGAACGGCCATCAGTTCTGCTATAAGACAATTCAAGGTTATCTATTAATTACCGGACTCCCTGTATATCCTATATTCAAGAGATTGTAATGGAACAGTAAACTGAAACGTTCCTGCTACGAACAGAGAATCCATAACTTTTTAGGCGGAATCGGCTACATTACAAACATTAGCATTTACTCCACTGACATCAATCTTACAATGCAGTTTTAGCAAGCTTATTTTTATTGTTATTAAAATAGACAACTCTCGTAACTTTTTTTTTCGTGTATATCGAATCCACAACACTCGCGGCGATGGCAATGCGAACACTGAAATCACTTCCACAGAGTTCTCCATCCATAGTGCAGTCATAGGAAAGCTAGATACTTTACATCGTAATGTGTTCACGTTTATCATTGTATTGGATTCAAACCACCATTCAGTCACCAGTCATAGCTACCAAGTTAAGGAATTTGACATTTAGATCATTAATCGAACTGTCAAACGCTTAATCGTGTCGATAACGATGGCACCCACCTATAATCATTAGTATCTCTTACTTTGGTAAATTAAGGGCTTGTGTTCAACTGGGTATAATTACAGAACATCTTTCTTATACCACAAAGTGGTTTAACAAGCATACGGCCCGCCTGATAGTGAGCGGTTATAATATATGCTGGATTTTATCACGGCTTCACTCGCGTAAATGTAGGTTATGTCCATTGTTTATCCTTTGGGATCAGTTCTTTTTTCTGGATTAACCCAGTGTCCTTTTCTGTACCCCTGAAAACGTGTATGCGAAATTTAATAATGATCGATCGAGTAGTTAAGGAGTGAAAGAGTAACATACAAACTCATTCGCATTTGCAATATTACTTAGGATATTTAATTAGACCTGCCACCGTTACTAATTATTTGGTGACGCTACAAATGACCTGCTTTGCCCAAAGAAGGACCACCTTCTTTCAAAAAACTGGTGTAAGACAAGGAACACTATTATTGTGTTCGGTCCAGTGAGTTAAAGTTCGAGTCATATTTTAACCTCTTCAATTTATTTTAATTATCTTTCGTTTACGTCATTAGTAGTTTCTTTTTGCTAGAAGTGCAATGTGCACAAGCGAACATGTTATAGGCCACAGAAACCGCTGACCATCCTTCTTTGAGATCTTACACTACATAAATCCTAATCCTTACTAATATTATAAATTCGAATATGAGTTTGTTACGCTTTAACACCTGAACTACTCAAACGATCATCATGAAGTTTCGCAAACACTTTGTCAGGGTACAGAAAAGGACAGGAGGGTAACTTTCATCCAGAAAAAAAAATACTGTTTCCAAGGGATAGAAATTTATTTACAAAGTCTATATAAAAGCGAGCAAAGCCGCGGGCATAATCTAGTACGTAATATACTAGGTCAGTCCTGTTTATTAAATTTTTTTAAATCTAGTTTTAAGCCCCTTATTATTTCCCTTACCTTCTGATTCTCACAGTATCATCATTTTATAATGGTACCTTAAGGGTTAATTTAATGTTGTACAATCTAGTCTCAAGTACCATAATTACAGCTTTAATGAAAGTGATAACCAACATAAAATATAAACGGCCATATTAAAAAATTCCTCGATAAAATCATTATTATACTATAACACCTCCGCTGTTCCAAATCTTCGTTCATCAAATGCATTGAACGGTCTTTTCCAATCAATTAATTCCAAAGCCAGGTACCAAGCGTAAAAAAGGTCGTAGATACAGGTTGATCGAAATATGTTATACGAACAATATATGAAAGGAGTTAGACTATGGCAACCACATTGCGTTTGTACGTTATACGCAGATTTTACGTTATGAGGCTCTCAGACTTCTTTCTTCTGGATATATTGGCTTCCTTTAATATGCAAAAGTTGTAGAATTAATTGATAAAAAGTAAGTAACAATCCGAAAGTCACTGTTTAGACTAACGTTTTAATCCTATCCTATCCTTTATATTATAGACTATTAAGTAAAAATATAATAAAATATGATATGTAAGTTAACTTATTCTTAATTATTAAAAACATGTTATAAACTCAATCAACGAAATCCTTTTACTAACTTGTGAGGTAAGTTTATTCTTAAACGATGTTAACATTTATTACACGTGGGTAATTTAATCCCTCGAGTACGAACATCATGTATGTTATGTAAATAGAATATGATATATATACTACATTTTGACCGTGGTTTTGATTGCGCAAATGTAGGGTAATTTATTAACAATACTTTTTCTGGATGAAAGATACCCTATGTCCTTTTCTGTTCCCCTGACAACATGTATGTGGAATTTTATCATGATCAATCGAGTAGTTAAGGCGTGTAAGTGTAACAAACAAACTCACATTCGCAGTTATAATATTAGTTAGGATTATCGATACATATTATAAAATTGTAAGCAGAACCATTGCCAGTGCGATTGCGCATGCAAATTTCTGCAAATTGCAATTTAACCTAAGCACTTACGTCAGTTGCCAAATAATAAAGGTACAATACCAAATTTTAAATAAGATTCGAAGAGACGCGGATTATATCGTAAACATAAAGTAATACATAAATGCATCGATCAAATCGATGCATAAATGTATTTGGTAAAAACATATGACATCACTGTTTGTGACACAAGTATAACGAAGATGTTATTTGTAGTAAACTTGAGTGTTCTAGTTAAGCACTACTCTAGTCGCCGATAAGAAAGCGACTGGCGATCGACTAATATCACGTTTATGTATCAGCAGCTTCGCTCGCGTAAGTGTACGTTGGGTTAAATGGTTAATAAAAGTAATTTTTCCTGGATGAAACGTACCCTATGTCCTTTTCTGTTCCCCTGACAACGTGTATGCGAAATTTCATGATGATCAGTCGAGTAGTTAAGGCGTGAAAGCGTAACAAACAAATTCACATTCAAATTTATAATCTTAGTTAGGATTCCGTATAAATAAAAGAGATAAATATACTGTTAGTTAATCGCTGTGTATTCTAATAGTTAGCGCGATATTGTTATGTCACAGCGACAAGAAATAAGCACTTATCTAAAGAAAACGCCGCTTACGGTTACATTATCGAACTCGAGACTTTGCGATGCTGTCCAACGGTTTTCCAGGCTATCGCTTTTAGTTAGATAATTATTCATATGATTACGATAAATATTAATTCTACTTGACTATTTATTTATCAAAATAATTATCATTTAAATTGTCCTATGCAGTTAAGTCTGCATGGATTGCGCTGAAGTGGTTGCCATTACTGGTCCGAGATTTTTGGGTTAGCATCAATAGTTGTCCCGAGTATGGGTATACTCTGCGTTCATTGTTTGAATATTTCTAAAGTCTAACTTTACACGATGATTAATCTTAAAGTTAGATACACATGGCAGCAACTTTGAACGACGGCGAGTCGCTGGCGATACCAAAGTTAGTGTGTAAATGTTAGTAGTGATTTAATGTCACTAGCAAATAAAACGCAACTAATATTCACGTCCACACACTAACTTAACAACTTTGGTATGTGACTCGCCATCAATCAAAGTCGTTATCGTGAGTAGGTAGATAGTCTAAAAAAGGAAGTCCTTTTTAAAACATCCTGTAGTTGACAGAACAGTCAAATCAAAATAAGAAAGCGCCACGTAAACTGGCCCAGCGATCGCACTTGACACTGTAATAAATAGAACCGATGGCTAACAAAGGGCGGGTCCCGGGAACCAAACCAGAGGTATTTCGGCGCTTTGACGCCGACCTATAAGCCGATTGTCAATGGCTCTAGCTGTAATCTGTTTTTGTTGTAATGTTACGATATACTGTATACACTTTTTTTAGTTTCCTCAATTTACGAATTGTCATTTTTGGAGTTTTATTCTGTTTTTTTATTGTTGGGTGTAGGCGAATATTTGGTTCTGTTGATACGTATCATAACTTATTCGTAATTATGATATATCTTTTTAGGGATTACTAGGACCTGGACTTACGATTCCTAGTATGTTTGTTATCTAGAGGGGTCCATTGTAATTAAAGAACTTTATGCGGATTTTATCGCGTTGCTTATTTTCAAACACTATTATTACATAGCTTTATGGTTGGCGAGGTTCAACTAAACTAGAATGATTGTCTTAAAAATGAGCTGACGTCGCGCGTCGGTAGTGGATGGGATTGGACCCCCGACGTCTCGTTCGGAATTACGATACTTTGCGAAATTGAGATATATTGGAGTGCATAATCATTTTAATGTCTTTGTTTGCTAGTCTTGGTGTCGCAACGGTAGTGAATGCGACTACTGTACATCAGTTCTCGAATTCGATTGTCAGGCTGGACAAAGCGTTAGGGTTTTCTGTCATTAAAATATCAGTAGCAGTACGGACTGCCGTACTGTCCTTGACAGACAACAAGTCTCGCTTCATAATACTTGGTACCATACCTTGTGTAATAAGAGTGTAAGTATAGGTACTCTTCCTTGGGAGATATAAGTGTAAAACTATTTAATGTCTTTGTTTGAGCAAAAGACCGTCATAGTTTTATTGGGTTTGTCATTCAGACAATTCTTACGGCAGTAGCTGCATGCAGTCGAGGAATATTATCGATGCCCGGGTTTCTTCTTTATAAATACCTATTCATTGACGAACTATTACCCTCCTGTAGTGTAAATTGACGCAAGAGGAGTACCTAACACTGTTACTGCAATTAGCATGGCGAGTAATAGGAGTAAGGGCCCGCGCCCACGGCGACTTTTTGTAGCGATGCTGTCGCGCGTTCGCATCGATACAGTCACGATGCGGTCGCTAGCTGTGTGCCCTCGCCCACATAACCACGATTCAGTCGCGATGCAAACGCGATACTGTTGCGCTTCTGTCGCGATGCATACGCGATTCAGTAACGGCACAAATATGCCTGCGATTGCTACAGTTGCAAGATGGACTCTGTTAAGGCAACATTAGTCACGTTATCTTTGGTGCTGCTTTTCCGTAAGCAGCCGAAGCGTGGGCAATTTCTTTCTCCACTCAGGCGACACACTCCCTCCGTTCTCTCCCCGATGTCGTCCGACACGGTCGCGCGTTTGCATCGATACAGTCGCGATGATGTAGCACGTTAGTAGCGCGTTGGCATCGCTTCAGTAGCGTGTTGCAAATGCGACTAACGCGCGTTAGTAGCGATGCTGACGCACGTTTACTAAACGCGCAACAACATCGCTAAAAAAGTCGCCGTGGGCGAGGGCCCTAAGACTTTCGAAGACTTATATACCTACCTCTGCGATGTCTTTCGCATGGTATTGCAAGCAATTATCGGCTTTAGTATCCACTTACCATCAGACTAGCCTTATGTTTGTTTGTTTCCCTTGATCTATAAGCTATATCATAAACTGGACTAGTCGTAGAGAGAGGGGATGTGATCTATACTATAAGCTATTCTATTAATAACTCTCACTTTCCTCTGAATGCTACTAATCTCTTATTAGTACTCCGCTGGATATTGATACGATTTTTTTTAATAATTCCTTTTGTCCATCACTACGGGAATATCTTTCGGTTAAGAATATGCAAAATTATCCTAGTTAATATTATAAATGCGAATGTGAGTTTTTTGTCAGGGGAACAGTAAGGAAATAGGGTAGGTTTTTCTTCCAGCCTTTCATCCAGAAAAAAGTTACAGTTACTAATCTAACTTAACCTACATTTACGCATAATCTAGTCTTATATAAAGGTAGTAATTAGGGTTGCCAACCGTACTTTATAATAAAGTATTGTACGTTATTTCGGGTAAACGTACTTTATACATTATTAGGAAAATAAAGTATCTACGTGAAAATATTTTATTTTACCTACGTCATAATTTACAGGTTTTATTTAATTGTTAACTTAAAGCAACGCTTTAGGGATTCACTAAATTGAATATAAGCATTTGCTTATCATATATAGAGAATATATACATATATTGTAAAGATGCATTTAAGACTTTCGTTGATAATACATATTTGTTAGATGTTACTAGCATTAACAAAAATATGGTAACAAAAAAGCAGGTTAAATACCTAAATAATAGTTTATTTTCGGAGCTTTATTTTTGTACTTCAGATAGTAAATGTACTCTATGTGTTCAAAATAAAGGTGGCAACCCTAGTAGTAATTCTTTACCAAGCTTTATGAACTCAGTAGCTTTATTTTTAGTAAATTTATATTTAGATATACGCTGTGCCATTTTGACTAGCGTCGGTAAGAGAATACTGTCTGCTTTAGAGGTGACTAATATGGTTCATTGGGTCGGGGCGGTGTTGTCGTTCATATCATATAAGTAAGTGGAAATCTTACTACCTAACCCTATCTCTATTCATAGTTGTCAGGGTGTCTGATGGAGATTTCCTCCATGGTTAAAAAGGTTGTGATATAATTAACAGTAAAATAAAAGGGTGCCTTCAACCGTTCCTTGTTGCAGCAGCAGCCATTCCTTTGAATTTTGTTTCTTAATTTATTTATTTTTGCAACGTATCTCCTTGTGTTGCCGGCCTCCACCGCGCGGCCAAGATTGTTTTGTACTCGTACATCAGTTGTATATAAAATGTTGGAGTAAGAATATTTTTTGCAGTTAGAGCGAGATCTATTACTCGATATCAGTTGCGTGAAAGGCAAGAGTTCTTACTTGACAGACATCTAATTCACAAGTTTTAATCCTTAATAGAACAGCTATTTAAATGTATATTAATTTACTTTTACTTGGGACTTTCTCCCGTGACTAAAAGAAGTTTTACACGGAGACTTATAGCGATACAATCGATTTTTTACCACATGCTCGACTAGATGACGATACTATCCACTTATAGATGCTAATAGACGTTTATATAGACTCGCATCGCAAAACTGGTAATTTATCGATGCTAAAAGATGTTTCTATCGATTTAACTCCGCGATTGTATCAATGCATGTAATGAATAAATAAAATCTTGCGCCTGTATCGATGCTTAAAATCACGCGTGTATGTAAAGGTACGATTTGGAACTGAATCGTCACGAAAACTGTGTAAATAGTAGAGATATATTATCGGTATATTCGCGCGTCGCCTACGCAAGAGTGCTTCGTGAGATGCACCAAACGGAAACGTTCCACCGGATATTCGGCGGAACGTTGCAAGGTTGGCCGTATACCCGGTATCCGGTATCCGGCTAAACTGCTATCCGTTGCATCTCTAGTAAATAGCCGCTGTGTGTAACTGTTTTACGACAAAATAACTATAGTAACAATGTCCCCTAGAACGAATTTGACACGGCGGCCTATCTTAACGGAGACTGGGCATCTGTACAGTGGCGTAGCTTGAGTGTCAGCCGCCCGGGGCGGAACATTTTTATGCCGCCCTCTTATTTAGGTATTTCAAATTAAAAGACTATAATTTTCAGTAATTCTAAAGAACTTTTCGGCAAGAACAGTCATCAATATTGTGTATTGCACAGTTCACAAATATTTACAAGATATTATTATTATTGTAACATTTCGCCGCCTCTTAAAAATGCCGCCACACTTTGGGCTGGATTCCGGCTTTCATAGACCTCCGATCAGTAATCTCGAAAGCGGTGTCTGCATATGTTTCGAAAGACCAAATACATAGGTACTCCAAAATTGTATCATTATATTACAGTCATTTAAAAGGCGCAAATATTTATTTAACAATTTGTATGGAGCTGATAGAATAAAAATATATATCTCCGGTCTCGCACAATTGGCTCTAATTATTTTCAGAGAGTCAATCTTTGAATTATTTGGATTTTTTTAGATAATAATATATTGCATAATAAGACCAGAGGTGCGAAACCCTTTTTCTTAAATAATCAAATTGTCTTTGTATTTTCAAAAGTTTAACTTTATTCCAGCTTGGCATCTATAAATAGCGATAATAGATCACAAAAATATATGAATATATAATGAAAACATATTTAAGTGACAAATATTGAAGTTTTGTTTTCTTTCTCAAACTAGGAAGAAACCCATGCTCAGCAATAAGACAGTTTATATGGCTAATATTAAAATTAGCTAGAAACTAGACACAATGAAAAAAAGGATGGCGTCTTCGCCAAGAATGTTCTTAACGTCGGCAAAGAAATTAATAGATTTATATAGTAAAATCCAACATTATTGCCAATTTATTAAAACCATTAATTGTATAGTAAAACTTTATTAATAATTAATTAGAATCACTATCACTGCCCGAATAACCTGCTAGTAAGGAGAGTCCACCACTTGGCTTCGCTTCACTCTTAGATTCAGCACTCTTACTAACTACACTAGAACTTACATCTTTGGAAGTCTCAGAATCCTTCTTATTTTTCACTAAGTTCTCCAAGTCAGAATCCTTCTTACTTTTCACTAAGTTTGCCAGAGCGGACTTCTTTGATAACACTCCTATACTTCTGTTCCAAGATTGCTGTTTCTTTGCTTCTGTGCTCTTCTGCGGCAATACTTCTATTCTAGAAGATTTGGATGGCGGGCCACTGTCTTCGTCGATGACATCTTCGATTATTTCTTCAACTACCCGTTTGCTGGATGGGTTGCTGAATTTTATTGATCTGAAAATAAAAAGTTACATAATGTAAAATAGTCTATTTGACTTTTGGTGTGGATGTATGTATATTTCTTTAGTACGCTCAGAATTTACTTGCAGGGAAATGACTTTATGGATTCAAACCAATGATATTAACTGGCAGATATGTTACTGGCGCACTGGTTGCTTTTTTTATGATCTCAAAACAAAATCGGTGTAACAAAATCGCTTGCAAAGCACTTGTTAAAGCACAATTATTGTTCGAATGATAGCTATTTCCTTCACTCTTTTGCTATGTACTGCAGTACTTATTGATCAAATTTTAAACACAAGTAGAGTTATTAATAACTCTATTTTATGGATCAGATTTTCGACGTCCATTACTATGAAAGAGACATATTTAGTGTATACCTAATATCATCGATTTAAACATATTGTGGACCTTACACGTTGCACACCTCTAAGCGTCGTAGGAACTGAGCTGGCTTTAATAAAAATGTTTTATTTATATTCGTCTTGATACTGGGCTTGGCATAGACAATATCACTATCTTCCTTTGCCTAACCCCTAAGTACGTTATAATTTATTGAATTCCTACTCATTAACAGTATGTATTTTTTTATTATTATAAACGACAACGCCCACACTAGAATTAAGACTTTAAAAACATTCAAACACAATCTTTCGTAGATCACACAAATTAATGTCCCGCGTGGGAATCGAACCCACAACAATCGGCACGTGGTATGTGACGACGTGACCAAAGAACACACTGACTTGGCACAACCTTCTTTAAATCATACAAATTATTGTCGCGCGTGGGAATCAAACACACAGCACTAGGCGTGTGGTAAGTAACGAAGCGACCACTCAAACTAGTGCGCAGTATCCAATAAACAGCAATAATATAAACCGTCGTGTGCCTCTGGTTACTACATCGACATGCTATGGTGCTGGCTTATCTACCGCCTGTTATTCAGTAAATAGACTACTAGACTCTTATAATTTCAGAAGGAAAACGATACATCTTATAAGTTTTACATCGATGTTTGCGTGGCTTTATTATTCTCAAACGACCCGATATCAATACGACTTTTTTAATTAGAATATAGATTGACTGCGATTGCTCTCATTTGTTTTTAAACTATTGAGTCGCAGCAGCACACAGATACCGAGTAGGCTTTCAATAATGTCTGGCATTCCAATAATTGCCAGGTGAATAAAAAAATACTCAGCTGTATAAAAGTTATGAGCCCTCTTCAATCAACATAAGGTACATCAACGATATAATGTAGTCAAGTGAATCGACTCGTGGTCTAGACCCTGAGCTACATAGGAACATGTAAATATCTGCGTAGCATGTATATTATAAGCGCAGCTTAAACTATCGATCAATATAAATTAACTACTCTTCCGGCACAAAAATCTGTGCTGCCATTGCACAATCTACTTAGAAGCAGAATGCGCCAGAGCGTGCCTTTCAATCAATCTTAAATCTTTAGTAAACGGGAATGAATTAGAGAAGGAACAAGATGGATTTAACATAATTTTAAAAAACATTTAAGACTTATCATTATTTATTATTATGTTTCTCTTATCACATGTATTTTCTAACATATTATATTAGAAAAATACCTGGCCCTTTGGGAGGCTTACACGGAGACATGGGTACAACGTGAAGAGGCCCGTCGAGAATTTTAATCAAAGGTGGGATGGAACACCGACAGCGGCACTAGCCGCAGCAGGCGAAGGACTATTGCTACGTATGGTGCGGTGCGGCGCCGGTTTCACCATCACGGAGCGGTTCTTCACGTAGTTATGCCCTTGAAAATTACACTTTCACCTCTAAGCATATAGCTCTAGCGGTCCTCCTCTGACAGGCTGATCAAAGCAAGCCAGAGTTGAGAGTCCTGTGTCCTATTATTATTATTATTTATTACCAGGCAAGTAGTTGTGTATAACTGATAAATGCCTATATCCGGCTATTGCATTACATGCTCATCACTTTCAGTTGATTAGATGTTTATCTAGTCTCTTTTTAAATTGGTTGTTAATTTCGGCTGATACTACAACTCTTGGAAGCTGGTTCCACGCTCTGACTATTCGGTTAGCCAAGAAGTGCTTATGTGGGTTGTTGTTAGAGAAACTGGTACATAATTTAAGGTGGAGGCCTCTGAGTTTAGTGTTGTCATTACGAATGAACAATTGGTAAATATTTTCAAGGTCATAATGTCTGTTTAAAAGTTTGTATGTTTCAATAAGATCTCCACGATGACGACTGTCCTTCAATGTTATTAAATTCAGTATCTGGAGACGTTCTTCATATGTTCGTGTTTTTAGCAAGCGTAGTATTTTAGTGAAACTGCGTTAAATCTTTTTCAAGAGCTCAACGTCCTTTATGAAGTAGGGGTTCCAGACCTGAAAGGCGTACTCTAGGATTGGTCTGACAAACGTTTTGTAGATCTTAAACATAATTTATGTTGTCAAGGCACCAAAGGCGTTCTTGATAAGGTGGATTAAGCTTCTAGTTTTTTTTGCGATTGTAATTACGTGATGTTCCCACTTCAGATTTTCTGACATTTTCACGCCCAAGTCTGTTTTAACCTTAACCTCCAACAGCGGTTCATTATCTAATTTGTAGGGTAAGCGGGGGTTGCGACTGCCAATATGCAATACTGTACACTTTGAGCTATTCAGATTTATCAGCCATTCTTTTGACCAGTTTGCTATTTTATCCAATTCGTTTTGAAGATGGTTGTAGTCTGAATTCAGATTTGCAAATATTTTGGTGTCATCAGCAAAGATGCTGACATTACATTGTAGGCTATTGGAAAGATCAAAAGATCAAATCTTTATATATACATATAATTCTTCTGTACGTGTGTTGACAGTGAACTCCTCCTAAACGGCTGGACCGATTTGAATGAATTTTTTTGTGTGTGTTCAAGTGGATTCGAGGATGGTTTAGATTTGTTTTTTTCTTCTTTTGCCTGCACAGAGTACAACGTCTGTTATGTAAAGCACTCGGCCCAGAACTGAACCTTGTGGTACTCCACTATGTATTGTCCGGTTGTTGAATTTTGTCTTGGGAAAGCTTGCGTTATTCTAATACTTAAGATTTGCTACTGGCTTAAGGTTATTGTTTATGCATATGGTAATGGTTTTTTTATGTGCTATATAATATACTGGGTGTTTCTTAGTATAGTGAAAACCTCTTAGGGGGTGATTATTCTTGTTATTATGAACAACTTTTGTTCTGGCATATTGCCGAAATCGCGGAAAATAATTATCAGCTGATTTTTATCGCGAAATTTTTTAGGCAGTCGTTTAATACAGGACTTATATTATTCTAATTATGATTTCTGTACTTACTTAATAAATTCATTATCTTCCTTCTCTTCCCTTGCTTTTCGTTCATCTGTAGTCTCTGGTTGGTACTGCTTCAGCATGCCTTCATAATCAACGGCGCGCTGTCTTCTGTTTAACTCCTTCAACTCTTCCAGACTTTCTAATAATTCTATTTCTTGTTTCGATTGCTCTGTCCTGTATTCTGAAATATAAGATTGAATAATATGTAATTGATACTGCTTGGATGGCACAACGGGCAAGAGGTGGCTTTGCCACACACGGGATAATAGGGTAGTCTCTATCTCTCGTATCTATATTCGATTTTGTACATTATATTATACACAAGAGCAAATAGCACAGAAGAGAAGATACTCTTACTCATAATTGAAAACTGTCCCCTTAACCATTGAAGCATGGTGGACATCAAATAGTTTTTATTGCTGTCAAACATGTGAAGACTAGTGGATACAGTTTTACACACTTTGTATAAATAAGTTGACTAATTTTGCATACTCTTGCTGGAATCAGTTGGCTCCTGCGGGGCTAGATGTTTGGCAGTACTGTAACCAAATGGTTCCAGCCATCCCCCAATGGTTAAGTAGGCTGCAATCACTATACACCACTAAAAAGGACACAAGGTTGTCTGACATTAAATTATAATAACAATCATACCTAATAACTTCATAGGGTTATTTGCTTCCTCTTCTTTCTGTTCCTCTTCCTCTCTCTTGGCCTGTTCCTCTGCAAGTTTGAGAGCCATAAAGTTCCTTGTGGCACCAGCTTCAATCTCATAGTCTGTGTTTCTTGGATCTGTCTTGAAAGATATTTCTTGAAGACATCTTGTACACTGTAATTAGTAATTAAACTCAAATGAACAAGATTATTTTAATGACAATTAGCAACAAATTATTTAAATGCTTCATTTTTTTTTTATTATGTTTATTATGCTATTGTGTGAAGTGACAATACTAAAGTTGATGGGTTTCTGTAGCTACCTACTGGCTTGCTACCATCTGTCAGACTCTGAATATCATCTTTTATCACAGTTGTTGTCAAGACCAATAAAAATAAAATTATTTCAGTATGCTGACATTGCTGTTTGTATTGTATTTATTTTGTCAGTCAGAGTGTGAGTGAGCACAGAAAAACCTCTCACACTGCAGAAATTGTTTTGTTTAACACTAGTTTATTAAAGTTATGATTTTCTAGAGTAGGACAGAGGTACTACCTCAATCAGACTAATTTAAATCATCTGTGCTATTCTGTATAAAATTTATAGTGAAATTTATTGTCACTATTGCAGTAGCCATAGCCATCTATTATTACTACAGTAAGTAAATGTGAAAAGGACTTTTTAACATTCTAGTTGCCTGAACCAATTCATGTGATTGTGCATCTTGTTTTCCTTTAGGTCATCAAGGAACATATATATTGTTTACCTTTTTTAGTAAGCTTATGACCAAGGCCTATGCAAACTTCAATATAAATATTCATAATTACATTAATTACTGTTAAAAGAAATATATTTATTTTGCATCACTGACTCGGCATTATTGAGACAGCCATGTAATATTAAAGATATTGACAGTAAATTACAGATAAGAGATTCCGCTGTGCACTTAACTTACAGCAACTTACTTATCACCTACTATTTATAGTATTGATATTTACAATTGTAAACTGCTATTCAAATATATTGTATTCATTGGTGGATTTCATTGATGTGGCTGTGGGATGGCTATAACAGTATCCCAATATTATATGGTTAACCATTTGACTAATTTAAACTTTATGGACAATGATCTTAGCCACAAAATTGTGAAATATGTGTACATGTGCATCTTAAATGTGTGTGCACTACAACTCACTTTTATGTAAAATCTGTAAATCCTTATCCCAAGGTAATCTTCGTTTTCAACATCCTCTTTTCTAGCATTGAACTTTTTGCCTTTGTATATGTACTCGCCACATGTTGCACATCGCATGTTGAAGGGGGCCATCAATCTGACTGTGTATTGGCGGTTCTTCGCCAGTTTCATACGAGGGATCTTCGACGGATCGAAATCCGGAGGATAGTATTTCTGAAATCATCATTACACATTACAGTTATAGTCGAATATAACAGTTGTTTCAAAATCGTACACATTAACGAAACACACTTATTGCAATACTTACGTTTAATACTTTTCTTTCAGACATTTTGTAGTGATTTACAAAGAATTAGATATAAGAAGTGTATGCTCCCGTAAACAATATTTCATTCACGTTCCAGTGTTGACCTTATTTATGACCAGTTATGACTCTGCTTGACACTTGACATTTGACAGTGACAGAGGAAGTGATAACTTTGCCAATACCGAAGATATTTGGTCAATACAATGAATATAGTACATTCACTGTGTTGCCAAGTTCACGCCAATCGCTTATTTTTACTTGTTCCGTCCGTGACTTTATTGCGTTAAGCCTATAAACTACTCTATGCTATAAACGCAAAGACATCAAGATACAATGGTGCCAATTCTGTTGTAATTTTCTCTTAGCTAAAAATTCTCTAATTTTAGTTAAGAGATTTCGTGTAGGGCATTCTGCTGTTCCATCGAACTAAAAGATGTCGTTTAGAGTAGACAGCACCTAATTCGAGTTTGACAATCTTAAATTGAATTGAGGCGGAGTTACCCGTATTTAAACTACATAAATATAAAGAATGAATGTGTGAGCAAGTGTATGAAAAATCCCTCATAAAATAATATTTTTTATTTTTGTTAAATGCGTGTAATTTAGTCAGCGATCACACAGCCCCTAGACGCCTAATAACAGGCGAGCGATGTCTGTCAACACATATGACTTGAAGATCTAATATAGGTCGCCACTCGACAATTTCGAATTAGTAGCGACCACTTCTATGAGCCGTAAACACTTCCGCATCAGTCAATTATGAATTGGTAAAATAAATATTATAATGGCCCCTGGTACAATACGTTTATGTGGTAACAACAGCCAGACTTCGAGTTACTCGAAAAATGGCATAACATTTCATCGGTAAGTTAGTAGTTACATAATCATAATTAGATTTATCTTCTGATTTTATTTATCGGAGTTCATTTTATACTGGTTATATTTGTAGGTGAAAACTGCAACAGCACAAATTTTGTCGCGCTCGTTGATGTCTTTGGTGTTTTGTCTCTTTCTTTTAAACGTATTTTTCTCTATCTCTTTTCCTCTATAATTTGGTAAACATAACTAGTGATGCACCATATTCTATGACCAAATATGTTATCGGTAGAACTAAAAACCTACATATTATTTTTACAAAAAGAAACATTGAAGAAAGAAGCAGTTTCATTGGCGAGGAACTCTTTCCCAATATAAGTAACCATCAATTCCACTCTGAAGTTACTAATCATGTAGTGGATTCGTCAATGAGTGTTATGCACAAATATGTTTCCACAAGGCTAGCGTTTCTTACAAATTCTGCTTAGCAGAAACACATTGTTCGGAGAATATATACAAAGTTAATACATTTCAAAAATGATTAGTACTTACCTATAGTGGTGATTTGTATTGTACTTACAAAAGATAGGAGAATTTTAATTCTCTCCGAAAATTTCCCTCTTACGGAGAGAAGGCCTTTGTTCCAGCAGTGGAAATATTATGGACCGATTTAGTTTGAATTAAGTTTTTTTTCTATTGATTTCGTTATTTTACTAATATTTAATATTATGGATCAACCTTTGAAAAAACTATGTTATCTTTTAGAATTTTATATTTTGTTTTTAGTTTTTGCATTTTATTTTATTACTGTATAATTAATAATAAAAAAGCTAACATTCATTAAAAAAATATTACGTACAATAACTATTTAAAAAAATATCGATGCCGTCATGGTTTTATTTAAACCTGTCCCATCCCTAGTTCGGCGAAATGACCTTTGTAGGGACCAATTAGAGCACAGTACCCCGTTCCTCATACCTCAGTTAGTTGCCAGAATTGTTTTGATGTATTAGATTAAGCATTAGGCGTCTAGTGGCTGTGTGGTCGCTGAATTTAGTATATGATGATATAATTTATGAACGGAATGAACGGTAAGTAAAATTATATTTTAGTCGTTCTAAGTTGAGTAAA
This sequence comes from Catocala nupta, assembly GCA_963675205.1. Taxonomy (NCBI): domain Eukaryota; kingdom Metazoa; phylum Arthropoda; class Insecta; order Lepidoptera; family Erebidae; genus Catocala; species Catocala nupta. Next base: position 20,461,923 of record OY776081.1, read on the forward strand.
TACTGCACAACTAAGAGAATGTACTTACCTGGCAGCCTATCAAATCGTTTAATTAATTCTGTTATCCAATAGGCTATTTGCATTAATTTTGTATTACTTTATAAGAGTACCTTATCCTTAAATAAGTCGTTAATAATTTCTATTTATTTTAATAAGTATGTGGTTAAAAGCTTTAAAATAAATACTTTTAACCAATATTTTTATGAACGCACGAAAACGCTTTTCCGCCTTGACGTTTGTTTGTGTTTGTTTGTGTGACGTCGCTGAAGCAGTAAACACGTAGATTTTGTATGGAAAATAGATTAATTTTATTATTTTGTTATGATGTCCAATGTATACGCCAATTATCGTTGGTGTATTGTGCCGGAGTGTAAAAACACTAGTATTAAAACGCCAGAAAAGCTGTGGATCCAGTTACCAAAGGATATAAAATTAAGAAATACATGGATACAACTGGTGACGATAGATCCTAAATCATTATCAACTAAAAGCCAACTATATATGTGTGAAGATCACCATGATGTAAGTTAAGATAAACCTAACATCAGCAATAAAGTATTAGTTATATTTATATATTTTCTTTAAAAATTATGTTCAAATCATTTTTGTTTCAGTTGGAGAATGACATGGACAACTATATGCAATACAAATTAATGGTTTCAGTCAAAAGAATACGCCTAAAACGTGATTGCGGGCCGTCGAGGTTTGATTGTCAACAGGACATAAAACACAAAGTCACCCCAACCGAACCTAGACCTGCCTTCAAGAAACCACAAAAGTTATAGCTTCTAGGAGAAATATATTCTGTTGACCCTTCAACGTCTTCGTTCAATCAAGGTACAGGTATGTTCTACTAATTATTCCTACTTTCGTTTACTACCTATGTAATGATTTTAATTTAGCTAATATTGGAAAGGTACCTATCTAAATATTCTTTACTATTTTATTTTTAGATATACTGATTGAAGAAAACGAGCCTTCATGTGTCTTGCCTCCTCCTGAAGGGACATTTTAGGATAAAGCAGTACAGGCTGTGCCACATCAGAAACATAAAGCTATTCAAGTATATGTTACACACTACAGAAGTAAAATAATTCAGATTCGTGTAAATATGAGAGATGTTAAATTATCACCAATTAAGTTTACTGTGTCTACAGCAACATAAGATGCACTCGATTATTAAGGGTTCAAGGTTAAATTATTAAGGGTTCTGGACTTAGTTATTACTACAGCCTGTGCTTTAGTAAATCTACAAGATGCAGTTATTAAATAAAGACTTTTCAAGTACCTTTCCTTTTTCATTACTATCAATTTCCTAGTGCTGAAGGATGAATGATATAAACTAATAAAGGAAGTAGCAGTAGGAAAATAAGTAAACTTGAATTTCTATTATCTTCTACCCATACCTATCAATCTAAAAGAATGTTTCATAGAAACTCAATCACTGTAGTCTATAATAATTATGAAAATGTACCAAATTATAATATTTTAGTAAAGATATTGTATAAAGAAAACAAGTTCATTGGTGTAGGTTAACATTTAATATATTTATTAATCTTTTACACTGTTACAACGGGCAGGGTAAATGTTAGTTTCAGTACTTTTTGTTTGACTCATATTTAGCTTACATTCAATATATTATTATTGTGCTGATTTGTTAGTTGTATGTACCTGAGAAGCTTAACTTGTTGGAAACATCAGTTTGAGCCTAATATCAAAATTTATTTTAGCCAGCAATGAAATAGAAGACTCATAAAATGAATTACACAGTAGGTTCTTTAAACCTATTATACTAAATGTAAATAAAATGTATAGTGGCATGCCACTATACATTTATATTAAATACATGTATTTACAGTGTATATAATTTTAAGCACATTGAGTTGTAATCATACAAATTATAAGACTTAAATGATGTTTTATTGAATTGTGTGATAATGCAAGAAATAAAAAAAGCTGTGTGATAATCCTTATAAAATATTATATTACCTATTAATTCTAATTAAATACATAATTTAATTAGAATTAATAGGTATAATGATTGACACAGAATGTTTAAGAACCAGTTTTTTTTTATATAACAGAATTTTAAATAAGAATAATATATTGTCGGAGGCACTCGTCAATTTCTTCTGCGTTCAAGTGTTGCGGCATCCAGGAACAAAAAACCCAAATTAGTTCCGTCCGTGAATCTCCATCTGATCATGTTCTCTTTGCTCCGGCATAACTGAGTCTGACATATAGTTTAAAGGCTTCCAGACCACGTCTGGTGATCCATAATCAGGCGTTTCAGGTGCCTTCCTTTCAAAGGTGCGCTTCACGTGCTTCACTTTTGGTGGCTCCAAGGTTAATGGCACAATTGACAAACTTTTACGGCACTTTATATATTTAAAAATGCCACTGTTTAAGCCTTAACTACCTACTAAATCTCTAGGAAAACCAGCGACCACACAGCCCCTAGACGCCTAATAACAGGCGAGCGATGTCTGTCAACACATATGACTTGAAGATCTAATATAGGTCGCCACTCGACAATTTCGAATTAGTAGCGACCACTTCTATGAGCCGTAAACACTTCCGCATCAGTCAATTATAAATTGGTAAAATAAATATTATAATGGCCCCTTGTACAATACGTTTATGTGGTAACAACAGCCAGACTTCGAGTTACCCGAAAAATGGCATAACATTTCATCGGTAAGTTAGTAGTTACTTAATCATAATTAGATTTATCTTCCGATTTTATTTATCGGAGTTCATTTTATACTGGTTATATTTGTAGGTGAAAACTGCAACAGCACGAATTTTGTCGCGCTCGTTGATGTCTTTGGTGTTTTGTCTCTTTCTTTTAAAAGTATTTTTTTCTCTATCTCTTTTCCTCTATAATTTGGTAAACATAACTAGTGATGCACCATATTCTATGACCAAATATGTTATCGGTAGAACTAAAAACCTACATATTATTTTTACAAAAAGAAACATTGAAGGAAGAAGCAGTTTCATTGGCGAGGAACTCTTTCCCAATATAAGTAACCATCAATTCCACTCTGAAGTTACTAATCATGTAGTGGATTTGTCAATGAGTGTTATGCACAAATATATTTCCACAAGGCTAGCGTTTCTTAAAAAGTCTGCTCAGCAGAAACACATTGTTAGGAGAATATATACAAAGTTAATACATTTCAAAAATTATTAGTACCTATAGTGGTGATTTGTATTGTACAAAAGATAGGGGAATTTTAATTCTCTCCGAAAATTTCTCTCTTACGGAGAGAAGGCCTCTGTTCCAGCAGTGGAAATATTATGGACCAATTTAGTTTGAATTAAGTTTTTTTTTCTATTGATTTCGTTATTTTACTAATATTTAATATTATGGATCAACCTTTGAAAAACTGTTCTTTTAGAATTTTATATTTTGTTTTTAGTTTTTGCATTTTATTTTATTACTGTGTAATTAATAATAAAAAAGCTAACATTAATTAAAAAATATTACGTACAATAACAATTTAAAAAAATATCGATACCGTCATGGTTTTATTTAAACCTTTTTTTTTTTTTTTTTTTTTTTTTACGTGGGGGAATGCAATGACGCATATCCCTCCGCGGGGGCGGGCGGAGGGATTATGTCGGGCTCGCCGGGGTAAAATAAAGATGTTGAAAAGATAATGTACCTCCCGGAATACCGACTAAACCTACCACGGTGTTCCTCGACAAAACCACTATCGACGGAGCCGCGCGAATCACTTTCGCATACGGTCGCGACCCCGCCGAGGTTTCGGCCCGCCGTATGAAACGGCAGGCCACTACACGAAAGACCTACCCAAAATAGGCACTACTTCACCTACTGTCTCCCCCCTAGAGGGGAGACGGACTCGAAACAGAGGCGCGCGTGGGAACACGCACGCCGCCTCTCGGACCTGGTGCTGAACGGATGGCAGGCAGGCCCACAAAGCCCGCCACCCCCAGGTCAAACCTCAGGGTGGCTGGAGGTCGTCTCGCGCCCTCCGGCGCCCGGCTCTGCGGTTGGGGAGAGGGTTTAAACCATAGACTGAACTACGGCCGGGAGCGAGAGGGCAACCGATCCGACTGCCGCGATCAATTCACGGCGCTGCGATGCCCAGGCGGGGCAAACCGCCAAAGTGTGCAGCGCAGTGTCCTCTACAACGTCGCGGCAGTCGCCGCAGTGGTGACAACCGGGCGTCTCTTGCCGGCGTATACGACACAGGAACCGGCCAAAACAACCGTGGCCAGTTAGAACCTGTGTCAGCCGGAAGGTGAGGGCGCCATGCCGCCTCTCCAGCCACTCCTCAAAAACGGGACTTACCGCCACGATCGTGGCGTGCCCGGCACTAGGGTGCACAAGTCGCTCCTTCCAATTAGCCACTAGGACCTGGCGGAGCTCGGACCTTGCCGCCTTGATTGCGGCAAAACCCGGTCCCTCGCCCCGAGCTAGCGCCTCCTGGCGCCAACGATAGAGCGACGCCAGGAGCGCCGCTTCCAGGTCCCATGGCATCGATCCGGCGAGGAGGCTCGCAGCCTCGAACGAGATCGTGCGGTAACCTCTAATCAACCTGACGGCCATGGCGCGCTGTGGAGCACGGAGCGCCGTGATGTTACGGGCCGTCAGGTTGTTTGCCCACACTGGGGCCCCATATAGGGCCATGGACCGCACGACCCCCTCGTAGAGCCTCCGGCAGGAGGTGCTTGGCCCCCCAAGGTTGGGCAGCAGACGCGAGAGCGCGCCTGCAGCGCCCCGAAGAATGGGGGCCAAACGACGAAAATGGGCTGTAAAGTCCCATCGGCTGTCGAGCAAGAGACCTAAATACCTTAGGGTTGACTCGACGCCGATGCGGACCCCTCCTACCATGATATGGGCCCCTGGAGGTGGCCGCTTCCGAGGGCCGTGAAAACATACAGCCTCGGATTTAGACAGGGCCACCTCGAGGCCCAACCGCCGGATACGATCAACGACTTGTGCGACCCCAGCGGTCGCCAGTATGGCCGCCGCCCGGTGCGACTTACCCCTCGCCGTGACAAGCGTGTCGTCGGCGTAACATATGACGCCGACGCTACGGAGGAGCGCACCTCGCAGCACCCAGTCGTAACCGATGTTCCACAGGAGCGGACCCAGAACCGATCCCTGTGGAACACCGCACGACATCTCTCGCCGACTCCAACCGTCGTGACCCGGGTAGACGACTACTCTCTCGGATAAATTTGCCCCGACTATGCGGCGGAGGTAGGTCGGCACTCGATGGAAAACGAGTGCCTCCCTAATGCAACTCCAGGGCAAGGTATTGAAGGCATTCGCGATGTCCAAAGACACCGCGAAGACGACCTCGCCCCGGGACACCGCATCCTCCGCCAGGCTCCTCACACGCTGGACAGCGTCAATGGTGGAGCGCCCGCGGCGGAAACCATATTGGTTTTCCGCCAAATCCGGGCCCACCGTGGACAGACGCTGGACGAGGCGCTCCGCGATAATAACTCGAAGAGTTTAGCCACCTCGTCCAGCAACACAATGGGCTGGTAGGCGGACGGAGAGTCCGCCGGGCGCCCCTCCTTCCTGATCAGGACCAGTCTCCCCACCTTCCACTGGCGCGGAAACTGGCCCTGCACCAGACACTCGCTGAGGAGCCCCCTCAGTCGGGGCGCGAGCTCCTCGAGGACCAGGGCCAATGCACGACCTGGAATGCCGTCGGGCCCTGGGGCGGTGTTTTTCGAGCGAAGTCTCGACACCGCCGCTCGCAACTCTACCTGGGTCACTTCGGGAACCACGTCGTCGTCAAAGTCCGCGCTGGATGCCATGGAAGGCGGAACCATCGACGGAGGAGTGTGCTCCGCCCGTGAGGGAAACAGAGCGGCCACCACCTCCTCCACCAACTGTGGCCGGAGACTCTGGGACAAGGGGGGCGCCCAGGGGCGAAGCTTGCCCCTCACCATAAGGTATGGACGCCCCCAGGGATTAAGGTCCAGAGTCCCCAGCAGCTCTTGGCGGGCCAGATCCTTGGCCCGCTTGATGGCTACTTTTAGCGTACTTTTGGCCGCTCTGTAGGCCTCGTACAGTTCCGCCTCCCTGGCGTCGAAATCGGGAGGGCGGCGACGCCTCCTGCGGAGCCGGATGTACTGGCGTCTAGCCGCCACGCAAGCGTGGCGCAGGTCGGCAATATGTTCCGACCACCAGTACACCCGGCGCCTGGGTGGAATATTTGCAGGCACTCTAGGCATCGCCGCATCGCAAACTTGCGTTATGGCCTCCCGGAACCACTCGGCCTCCATCTCAACATTGTCAGGCCTGGCCGGTGCTAGCACCCAGGCCTGAACGATGGAGGCTTCCAGGAGGACCTCCCGATTTAGCTTCTTCAAAGCCCAACGCGGACCGCCCCCAATCGGGGCCCTTGGGGCTGGGGGGTCGGAGGTCTGGGTGGAGACGTCGAACCGAATATAGCGGTGGTCCGACAGCGTCTCCACCTCCTCGACGACGCGCCAGCCTTGGACACGGCGTGCTAGTGCGGGGCTGGCAAAAGAGACATCAATAACTGACCCGCCCCGCTGACGCACGCACGTGTGCACTGACCCACGATTGAGGACTAGCAGGCCGTTTTCAACGGCCCACTCCTCGAGCAATTCACCCCTCGCGTCCGTGGTCGCGGAACCCCAAGCCGAGGATTTGGCATTGAGGTCCCCGACGACGAGCACGGGCCGAGGGTGGCTTCGAGCGACGACGACGGTCAGTTCGAGGAGATACTCCTCGAAGTCGGCGAGAGGTCGATTGGGTGAGAAGTAACCGCCCACCACAACCGCTTCTCCTACGAGTGCTGCGACGCAGCCCCGTCCCCGTACGATGTTCTCGAAGGACGGGGTGCCGGCGGCGGCCGGCGAAACTAACGCCACCGAGCCATCGAGGTCCCCTACCCAGTCAGCCCTGGGAGGGACGAAATAGGGCTCGGCTACGACGGCGACATGTATTGACCACTGCGCCATGCTCTGGAGGAGAAGGTCCTGAGCCCTGGCGCAGTGGTTTAAATTACTCTGGAGGAGACGGAGGTGTGGAGACATTATGTCTCCATTCTAACCTCCGCCCCTCCGACCGCGGGAGCGGCGACCCTGGATGTCGCCGACGATGAGGCAGGCGACCTTGGCGGCAGTTTTTTATTGGTGGCGGCGCACCCCTTGCCACCCGCCCGGTGCTCCGCTGGTTTGCCAACCGCCGCACACAAAACACAATGCGGCGTGGCTTCACACGTTGCGGCCACGTGACCGGGCTGACCGCAGCGGAAACAGCGGCCGCTGCAGTCAACCCGTGAGGGGCACATGACACCCACGTGGCCGCTGGATAAACAGCGGTAGCATCGGGCGAGCCTGGGCTCCAGCGCTTTGATTTGCGCCGATACCCACCCCACCAAAAGACGTCGGCCATCGGCCAGTTTTTTGGCGGCGGCGACTGGACAACTAATAATGGCCGTCCCCATGCCGGAGCGACCCTGCTTGATTTCGCCACACTTTATTTGCTCCGCAGGGCACCCTCCGGTCTTGGCGACGGCAGCGACGACCTCTTCTTTCGTTATCGAGTCATCCAGGCCCGTGATGCGCAAATCAACGCACTTTTGGGGCCTGGAGACGCGGACCTCTTCCGACTGCAAGATCTGGCGGAGACTTTCCGCCAGACGGTCCGCCTGGTCGCCGCTAGCGACTCCCGGCACTTCAATAAGGCGGGCGCCGGTCTGGGTTGTCCGGCACCGCAAGCCCGCCGTTATCCCTAACTTGCCGGGGTCGATTGCCGTCCGTGCCTTTTTCAGGAGCTCCGCATAAGTGGTCCCTCGCTCGATGGCAGCCGGCTGCAGTGTAAGAACCACTGCAGTAGAGCGAGGGGCCTGGAGCTTCCTGGTCACCTTTTTGGCCGCCTGCTTAGCCTTTTTGGCCGCCTTCTTCTTTTTCTTGGCCTCCTCTTTTTTCCTGCCGACGACCTCCCAGTCGTCGGCTTTGCGTGCAGTGGAAGCTGCTTGTTTCACGGCAGCGGCGGGGCACTCCTTGAGGGCTGCGGGTGCGCGCTTTGCCTGCTGTCTTTTTCTGCCTGGCGCAGGCATCGGGGGCGAAGGACGGGGAGGCTCTCTGCTTCTGTCTGCGGCCAGAGGAGGGCGCAGCAGCCGACCCTCCATAACTGAGAGCTTGGCGCGAAATTCGCCAAGCTCCTGTCGAACGAGAGCCACAAGGTCAGAATCGGCCTTGTTTGCCCCCTGGTCGTGCCGCTTCTCGAATTCCTCCTGGCGTTTCTTTAGCTCAGATAACTCCTTCGCCAAGCGAGTATTCTCCTCCTGCAGCTTTTGCACCTCGTCGTTCGCTGTGCGGCTGAACACAGCCTCCGCAATCTCTCGAATGGCTTCGAGGGACTCTTTGAGGGCCTTCTGGCACGTGCCCTTCAGTCCCTTCGACTTCCTCGAAACCAGTCGTATGGCCTCCAGTGCGTCACTAAGCCGGGTTTTTAGGTGAGACACCGGCAGGTCTTCGGCATCTAACTCCACTACTGGCTGCTTCCGTCCTGCAGCAACTCGCCGGGCTGCCGCAGCAATTACGCTGTCTTCGGACGTGCGCTCCTCGTCTTCGGTCTTCCGTAAAGCGGCAGCAAGTTCCGCCTTCGCCCTGCCCAGACCCACGTATTTGCCGTGGGTGGGCGGGCGACCGCGTCCACGCCGCGCAGTCGCGACTTTCGGTGCCGGAACCGCGTCCTCACTTGAGCCGTCCGACTCCGACTCCTGCGCCGACCGCAAGCGTTTGCGTGGAGCCTTCTCCGGTGTTGCCTCCGAAGTAAGCTCCACGACATCGCTACCGTGCTCCGACGGCACGTACTCCTCGTCTTCCTCGGAGCGCGCAGAACTAGGCGTGCGCGACTCCCTCAACGTCTTCTTTAAAATTGATTTTTTATAGTTTTCCATATCTGAACCCACGAGTATGGGAGAAATAAACGTCGACCCGGGCAGAGATCCCGATACCCGGGCAAGCCTAATACTTCAGGGGGACGGCAGGTACCCTGAAGGGGCCGCACTAGTGACTGAACTACCCATCAGCCATGCATCTCCTCGCCGTGCGGCAGCAACTTGAGATTCGGGGTGGTTTTTATAGAGGGCCACTCCCTCGCAGTCCGGGTGGTGAAGCCAAGACCCTCGCTCCCGTCAGCAGCCGCGAGACGTGATCCACGACACTGCACAATACGGGGTTACGATATGCTCTAGACGGTGACAACGGGGACAAAAGTCAGAAGAAGGGGGGGGGACAACGAGAACAAAACGGGGCAAAAAACAAAAGGGGACAAAAAACAAATTTGGACGCAGAACCAAAAAAAAGGGGGGAACAAAACCAAAACAGGGGACCAAACAAAAGGGGGGACAAAGAGAGGGAAAGAATCGTCAGAATGACGAGAAGAGACCCCGTTGTCTGTTCAGCGGCAGGGTGAGTGCACGCCGAACCCGTCAAAGGGGCTCTCCCATGTCCACTCTAAGACAGAGCGGTACTGGGAGAGCCGGGCCCAAGGATAGGGCCTCCGGCTTGGGGATGGGACTCACGTCCATCCCCCCGCCTCCGGTGCCAAACGCGACAAATGGCACCGGTTGTCAGAATATTAGCCACCAGCAACAATGAAAAGCATTGTTGCTGGTGCCCAGGGTGCACCACGGGGAGGTTTTCTGACACGCACCCCATGGTTTTATTTAAACCTGTCCCATCCCTAGTTCGGCGAAATGACCTTTGTAGGGACCAATTAGAGCACAGTACCCCGTTCCTCATACCTCAGTTAGTTGCCAGAATTGTTTTGATGTATTAGATTAAGCATTAGTCGTTTAGTGGCTGTGTGGTCGCTGAGGAAAACTAAAACTTCGTATCATGTTTTCAGATGTCATTTATTATTAGATTGACATTTCTAATTTTAGATCATTTTTGACGTTTATGCCGTACAGCAGAATGCAGAAAGGACTAAATTGAGTAACTAAACCAATTTTAATTTAAAATAAGTTTAGACCTGTCACTTTTAGCGATTTCAGAATACGAAATGTCGTTTGACAGGATTAAACTAAATTTTAGAGATTTTTTAGCTAAGATAAGAGAATTTTGTGACAACAGAATTGGCACCAATATCAACGCACAAAAGAAATACAATATCTAATAGACATAATTTGTTATTTTTATTATCCATGTCCATTATGATTTTCTGTTCCTTTTATGGCTACATCGCGATTAATGTGAAATGAAACGATTAATCGATTACATGTAATTCTGCCATAGCTGCTATGATATATTATGATCTTAACGTGAACAGTTAGTTTCATAAGACATAACAATTTTTAAGTACATTATACAGTGTGAATTTTCATAAAGTGCACATATGAAAATGAGTGAAACTATAACTTTTAGACATCATTTCACATCGCTAGGAAAAATAATGAAAAATAAAAAATAATATTCTTCGATTTATACATATTTATATTTTTCTTTAGTAGTGGACCTTGTACCAAGAAAACCTTGTAACTTTTGAACCAGGTGGTTAATCGTGTTTACGAAAACTCACACTGTATATATTTTATATAGTATATTATAACCATATGAAAAGAAAGAAAGAAAAAGTACAATATTATATTGAAATGCTTTTAAAATCATATGATCTTGTTGATGACCATTATTTTTCTTTTTTTATACGTCTAAGTTGGGAAACAAGCATACGGCCCACCTGGTGGTAAATGGTCAGCGTAGCCTATGGACGCCTGCAACAATAAAGGCATCACTTGCGCGTTGCCGACCCTTTAAGAAAGGAAGTGGGAAGGAGAAGGAGTGGGAAGGGGGAAAGAGGGTGATTGGGCTTCCGGCACTCTCACTCACCGAACGAAACACAACAGTAGGAATACTGCTATTTACGTTGATATTCTGTCAGAAGGTAGTCCATCCCCGGTCAAGCCGGCCCGCGGCGGCGGCGGCGGCCCATTCATACTGAAATCAGCTTAAATCTCATTTTGACAGAGACTTTAATTGACATTTTAGTTACTCTGTGGCTGCAATTTGACATGACATGACAACTATGTTTATGTGAACCGATGTGAACGATGGCAGACGGCAGTGGTTGCTGCTGTTTTAGTTAGTGTGTGTCAAGAAGTATTTGTGCGCGTTGCATTGGTTGAAGCTTTTATTGAAATGTTTCGTAAATTATTTCTTCCTAATTAATATTACCAACTAGTTCAGATTAACAGTTGCGAGTGCAGTAATTGTAAATTTAAAACACATTACCATAATGGAAGAGAGTGAAATCGAACTCCTCAGTAACGGTGATAACTTGGAAGAAGTCTGCCAAATTTTACAGCGTTTTTTGAAGAATGTTAGTTAATTTAATTAGCTTAAACTTTAAACTACAGCGTTCTAGATAAAATCCTATTTTCTTTATTTTTCAGTATAAAAATGCGTTCCTTATTCCAAATTTGGCCGAAACCAATAAACGAGAGTTGCTGTGGACAGCTTTATTTCAGCATCTGCAAACTAAGGCTTCAGCTCCAGTTCACGCTTTGTGCTTAGCGTCAATCAGGGTATTGAGGTCTGTTATATTAGGTATTTTATATTATAAACATTAACATAAAACAAAATGTATCAATAATGCTGTGATTTATTATTATTGTAGCCGTGACAAAACTGATCTTGAAAGCCTAATTTGTGAAAGATGGATAACCACTCTTATAGAAAAAGCTGGCTTGTATAACTATGAGGGGCTTGATGATGAGTCTATGGTGCCCCTGGATCTAATAGAGAAGGATTTGGCAATGGAAGCACTAAAATGTCTGTGCAATCTAACATTCAACAGTGAAGTGGCTCGAGCTCTGTGTGCATATACTTCTATAGCTCAAGGACTTGTGGCCAGAATAAGGATTTACAAAGACATACCATTCAAGGAGGATATCATGCTTTTTGATATGAAATTGATGTTTATCTTGACTGCTTTGAGACAAGATATAAAAACTAAAATCAAAGATGAACTGCATGGCATGGAGTATTTGATCAATTGTTTGGATGAGATCTTGTCGGAAGCTTCATCTAAAGCTGATGATCAAGCATCAAGTAGCAGTGGATTGATTGAAGGGGCTCATCACTGCTTACTACAGGTAATAGTCACATCTCTATAACTCCTGAATTTATAAACCAATGTTTACAGGAGACACAGTCTGTTCATCCATTAAATACAATACGTGAAGAATGCTGCCAAACATTGGTCATGCTTTTGGGCTTAAATTCAAATCATTTATTGTCAACTAAGTGTATGTAAGGTGCTGTTACATTGATTTGAGAAAAGCTTATAACTTAGTGCCGTTAAGTATTACAATATTGAGGCCAAATAATAAATGATAATCACTATTATACAACTAGAATATACTATAATTAATAACTGAGAATTATTAACAAATAAGTATATTTTATAGTATACTAGATTATGCCGGTGGCTTTGCTTGTGTAAATCTAGGTTAGGTTAGATTAGTAACAGTCCTTTTTTTTTTATGAAACATACCGTATGTCCTTTTCTGTGTCTCTAATAAAGTATATGGAAAGTTTCATGTTGGTTGTTAAGTAGTTAAGGTGTGAAAGCTTATCAAACAAACTCACATTCGCATTTATAATATTTGACAGGTTTTAAGAATTAGTGCCGTCATAAATAGTAATGTATATTTACACAGTAAACATGAATCCTATCTTATCTTATCTTGTGTGGGGGCCAGTACAGACCGGCGACACTTCGACCCAGTGGGATCTTATGTGTCGACTTCCCAAATAACGACTGCCATATCTATGGCAGTCGTTATTTGGGAAGTCGTTATTTGGGAAGTCGTTATTTGGGATTGAACATCTGTTCATGGCAGTCGGGACCGACGGCTTAACGTGTTCTCCGAGGCACGGAGCAGGCGATAATTGTCAATCAATACGCACATAATTTCGAAAAGTCATAACTTCCGAAAGTCAGAGGTGCGCGACGTGGGTTCGAACCCGAGACCCTCTGCATTGCAGTCTGTTTATCTCCCCACTGAGCTATCTCTGCTCAACATGAATCCTAACTTCTATGGACTTTAACTTAGTCTGTTGCCTTTTAGATATAATTATATACCTACAGATAGCTGCATCACAATGGCATTATAAGAAAGTTCAGTGTCACAACTTCAATGATTCCTACATACAACTACTACAACACATGATTCAATTTATTGTATGTTCATGTTTGTACTGTACATTTGTACTGTATACTTAATGTTCTTGAAAGACAACAGTATCTGCAATACTTATATACAGCTCTCATGATATCATCTTGAATAATATGGTAGTTAAGTTTGATAAGTCCTCATACCTAGCTACAATAGGATTGTTGAATTTGTAATAAAAGAATTATTGAATATAATTTCCCTTTAGTTTAGTTATAATAGTAAGAGGCATATCGGCTGGAACTGTCTTATCCTCAACTTTAAAGAATCACCCATGACTCAACAAGAAACCCTTTCAGTATAGGGAACAGGTGTTGAAAGCACCCTTTCCCTTTATTCTTTAAAGGTGTACTTGTTCATTGTACCTACATAGCCATATTTTATAATATGAGGCAATGTTGATATTTAACCTAACTTATACTGAGAAACCATTTTTATGGATCTTTTATGACTGTGGGACTCTACTTTTTGTTAATCCAGAATGCTAATTCATATATTATAATTCATAATATTCATAATTCATACCAGTACTGGAGTAGGTAGTAATCAAAACTCAAGAACTCTCATTAGCCAGATGATTCAAAATATTTGGCTGACACATAACTGTATGTGATGCACAGTACACCCAACTGTAAACAAATTAGTAAAAGCCACATTATAAGTTCTAGACTAACTAAACCAAGCGGCTATATTACCTTATTGCTTAGTAATGAGGATGCATGTACTATTTGTTTATATTGTTTACCAATGATAAGGTTATATATTTTCTAGTACTGTTGTATTCTCACATAATAGGGACAGTGTTTTACATAGAAATTAGATTAGATGCAATACTTGATACTTTGCCTGACTTTGGCAGTTGTCATATTTTCACACTTATGTTATTCAGTCAATCCTAAAGGTCATAGCTCATTAGAGCTACCCGGCACCGGTATTCTTTGTATGGAATATTTATTCATTTATTCATAACAAAAAATATTGTGTTGAACGTAATAGTTTAGATTAATAATTTTTACCATCAATTGTAATTAAGTAGGTACTAAATTAATATAAATTTGTGGATTCTCAATCTATTAAATCTATCAAGAATTATATTTTATTTAAAAATTGAATTTAAAAAGCAAACAATAATGAAATGAAATAATATAAAAATAATCTATTACAATCATATTATATCTTTGAGGTATTCATCAACACTGTAGTAACATTTTTGCAATAACAAAGATTTTAATTTATTTTTAAAGCTAAAATAATAAATTATGGTTTTATAATATATGGGTAATAATACTATGGGTTACGCTCACTACATCAACTCCGGAGCGCCTCAACCGCGGGCTGACGGCGAGTAGGCCACACGGTGACCACCCGTTGCCCGCATGCTTGCCTTGCATTACCGACGCGCAGTTCCCGAATCGGTCGTGGCTCGTGCGTCGTCTGCGAGTGGTCCACGCGCCGTCCGCGAGACGCGAGACGTGTAGACCTAGTGACGATTTCTGGTAAACTACTCATCTATTCGCGGATTGTCCACTCGTTGACCACGCGACGTCAACACATTAACCACGCGGCGTTCACCCGTGGACCACCTGACGTTCACTGGTTGGCAGGCGGCCTCCAACCGTGGACCACCTATCGTCAACGAGTGGACACCGAGCAACGAGGTGGTGTTGTTCGGGTGCCGGGTGGCTCTAATGAGCTAATATTACAAATGCGAAAGTGAGTTCGTTTGTTTGTTACGCTTTCACACCTTAACTACTCGACTGATCAGCATAAAATTTTGCATACACGTTGTCGGGGGTACAGAATAGGACATAAGGTATCATCCAGAAAATAACTTAACCTAACCTTCATTTACGCGAGCGAAGCCGCGGACAAGATCTAGTCCTAACCCTAACTAATATTATAATTGCGAATGTGAGTTTTTTGTGTGTTACACTTTCATGCCTTTACTCGACTGATCATCATGAAATTTCACATACACATTTACAGGGTACAGAAAAGAACATAGGGTACCTATCTAGAAATAAAGTGCTGTTTCCAAGGCATAGCTATTACTTGACAAGTTTTGGGTAACAAACTTTATATTTTTTTTTATATATAGGACAAACAGCAAGCTATAATATGTGAGATTTTGAAGACACAGTTCAACTTGATCCTCCAGTCTGGCTCAGAGGAACCGGCAGATGAGGCTGAGGAAGCCATGTACTTAAAACTGATGCCAGTGCTCAGTGCTCTCCTGTATGCTCATACTAGCAATGAGGAAAAGCTCATGGATCTGCGGAGCAATGTCACTAATTTATTGACAAGGTAATATATGAGTGTCTAATTAGGTAATATCTCTTAATTTCTACACTGTAACATTGATGAATCATCAGGTTTTGCCGTTCAGTTCAGTTTATCCCAACAGTCAGCTGAAACAAAAGGATTGAAATCCTTTATCAGGCCTACGTTCTTATAAAATGGGCTATTGGATGGCAAATATTAATTTCAGCCCTGTTTGAAAACTGTCCAACAGTTTTTTTTTGTATCATTCGAATTTTCTATCTTATTGCGAAGTACGTCTACGCCTTCGTCTGCATTCGAATAACGAACAATATTATTCGAATATATTCACATTACTTAAACATTCCTTATTCTATAATAGCATATTGTACATACGTTAGAAGGAATCAAAATTTTAAGACAATTTTATCTTATAAAGTTTGAATCATATAATCAATAAATCCGATGTATTTTTTTCAGCGTGCCACCCATGTTTTACCCATATCTAACGCCCCTGTTGAATAAAGGAGAAACAGTTCAGTACGAATTCGATGGACGAAACATGGATGCTCTCCAGGCTCTCATATTACTACTGCAGTACAGATTGACGATAACTACAGTAAGTAATCATTTGTAAAGTTGATCATGTTATGTTGAAATGTTCCAGCTTATAAAAAATCTTGAAATCCAAACTGACTTACTAATATTATAAATGCGAATGTGAGTTTGTTTGTTGCTTTTTACGCTTGCAATCCTCAATTACTCGGCCGATCGTTATGAAATTTCGTATGCATATTGTCAGGGGTACATAATAGGACATAGGGTACCGGTAATCCAAAAAAGTAGTGTCCGTTTCGACTGCTCGGACACAGTGTCGTAAAAGGAAAACGACTGCATCAACATTAGGTACGAAGGAATTTGTAAAACACTAGTAATGAAAGTGGCAAATTTGTAGATCCAATATTCAGAAAGTTGTAAAGGTTTAACCATGGCCACGCAGTTGAAAGGTGAAGTACCGCGCGACCACGCAGTTCTCTTAAACGGAGATTAGTAGAGGTACCATTGTTTTTGCTAACCGCTGATACGATTTCGAAGAAAATGTAGACAGTATGAGTAAAGCCCTAATGTTTGAACTTCACGACCAACAAAACTTAAAACTTTTTTTTGTTTTTTTTCTTTTTTTATTAGAAATATTTGTTACAACATATATACAACTATTTATATTTACAAACGTATTAAAAAAGTTAAAATATTTAGTATTATAATTATTTGTGTTTTTGTAATTATGTTATCTTTTTTAATACTTAAAACTTATAATAAAAGTTAGAAGAAGGGTGACCAAGATTTATGGTGCGTCAATCAGACATTTGCAATTTTATTATGATAGGTAAGAATCTTTTGTAGTAAAAAGTAAGTACCTACAGTTAGTTTTATGTTTTGTTGGTTTTGTTTAATTTTATGATTTAGATTGTTTCTATCAACTATTTTAGTTTATGTACGTATCGGTGCCAGAGCTGAGGTCAATGATAACGCAACGAGTATCGATGTGAAATTATTTTGAAATCAGACTAATTTATTTTATTAAAATTCTCCACACAATTAATGGAACATTGACAAAAATACGAAAGAGTGTCAATTTCTTTATGGTCAAGAAGGTTGCTAAAATGAAATAATTGTATAGAAATTGTATGACGTTGCATACTTAATTCACAGAAATATAAATGAGTGTTTTCTTTAGCAACATGTTAAAATTAGTATTTATACGAATACGGCGTTAATCTTTTCGTATACTTAAGTATTTCTCCATCCAATTAACCGTAAGTATACGAACGTGATAACAAAACGACGCTTTTGGAAATGTCTCATTGATGCATCCTAAATCTTGGTCACTCTTCTTCTAACTTGTGTTGTAGGTTATAAGTTCTGTAAGTCGTGAAGTTCAAACATTAGAACTTTAATCATGTGTCTACATTTTCTTCGAAATCGTATCAGTGGTTAGCAAAAGCAATGGGGCCTCTATTAATCTCCGTATAAGAAAACTGCGTGGTCGCGCGGTTCTCCACGTTTCAACTGCGCGGCCATGGTTAAACCTTTACAACTTTCTGAATATTGGATCTACGAATTTGCGACATTCATTACTAGTGTTTTACAAATTCCTTCGTAATGTTGATGTAGTCGTTTTTCCTCTACGACATTGTCCGAGCAGTCGAAACGGACACAAAAAGTATCCCAAGGGATATTATATACAAATTAATTGTCAAAATCTTCATTAGCGTAAATGTGTAGGTATATATCGGTGGATTATAGTTGAAAGAATAAATATGCCTTAACTACATATGAATAAAGATCATTTTAGCTTGTTTAGTGTAATTACATTCTCTCACTACTTATCTAGTAGCCTACAGCCCACCTTGTGGTTAGTAGTAACCACCGCTCATGGTCAAGGCTGCGTTCCCTTGCAACTAAGCAAGCGATACCGATGAAACCTAATCAAGTGCCTTCTCATTTTAACGTATGAGAGTTTCTAGCCGGAAACAAGAATTACTATTGCCCTTAATTTAGTAAGCAAATCTAATTGGCAAGTAAAATACAGAGAACACTGTTTGGTACAAACCAGAGTGGGTTGGTACAGTCAGCAACATAATAACTAAACGTGGGACAAATTTGTTAAAGTAATTATTACCCTGTGTATTTGAACTGTAATTAATTCAACTATTTTTTAATACTACTGCCATTAATAATAACAGTTGTTGTAATTTTGAAATATAGAGATAAACTCTCGCAAGTGTCTGTTGATTTATTTTGTTGATTGTACTAAACAGTATTTTGTGTAGTTAGCAATAGAGTATTTCTAGAGATAGTTCGCTTATAATAACACTCAAATACACTCATACAACTTCTTACAAACAAACAAATTACTTATAATTTGAATGTAGTTTATTTTGGAATAAAGAAGCGGCTGTGGTCTTGTGGGAGACCGTTGGAATGCCACGCAGGGGTCTCGAGTTTGATCCTACGGTGCGCATCTCTGACTTTTTGAAGTTGTTTGTATTAAATAGTTAATAATTGCTCGGTTTAACAGGGAAAGAAAACATATTGAGGAAGCCGCATGTTTGAGAGTTCCCCATAATGTTCTCGAATATATGTAAAGTTTGCCAACAGGGCCAGAGTGGTGGACTATAGCCCAACCCTTTTTACACTGAGAAGAGGCCCGTGTCGAGCCCAGCAGTGGGACACGGCTTATATTATTATTATATATTACGTTTGATTATTTTAACTGTTGTGACTTATTTCAGAGCACCAAAAATCAGTATGAGAATCTGTCACCGATTCTCACGGCGTTGAACAAGAGTTCCCGCGGTTGTCGCGCTCAGCGCAAGTATTTACGGCAAGTGGTGCTGCCGCCATTACGTGACGTGTCCCGTCCCCCAGAGAAGGGCAACACGCTGCGGAATCAACTGTGCAGGCTGCTCACAACCCCCGTCACGTCCGTCAGAGATTTGGTTGCTGAGTTTTTGTTCATCTTGTGCAAGGAAAAAGGTTAGTTAAATTGATTGTGTTTATGAATTACATAAAGAAATTTAAATTCGATACGTACTTTGTTTTATGACACATACCTACATAGTCAATGAAGATATTTAATTGCGAGAGGGACGCATGGCTGCCTTTATTTCTTTAATAGTGAAGTTGAAAACACATGATATTGTGATCAAATTTCTAAGTTGGCTACATTGACATTATTGGGTGACAAAAGTCATTGGTGGTATTTCCTTAGAAAGTGAAAATCACGAAACAGTTTGTAATTTTTGTGTCACGGCACTTAATGAACGCTTTTCCTGTTCATACAAAATGGTAAACTGAATCTTTGACTCCACGACAAGTCTTCGGGCGGGGTATGAATATGATTCTCTGCGCCTATAAAGGTGTTACATTTTCTCACACTTATTTTTCAAATATAATTCTAAAAATAAGACTGTACCATAATAATATCCTGACTTATATCTCTTGCTGCATACTCTCTCATTAATTCGTATACACTCAGAATGTTTCTGATTTAAGCAAAGAACGCACGCACACATAGTCCTAGGTTTTCTTTTCGAAACGTGTGCGTCATTTTCTATTTAAATTTGGTGGTATTGACTTTTTGAAATCGTTCGTCAAAAAAGTCGACTTACATGGTGTTAGTACTTAAGCGACGAGTAGTTAAGCGAAGAGCACTGACTCAATAAGAAGAAGAAGAAGCGACGATGTAACTCGTTTTAGTCGGTCTTTTCATGTCCATTTTTTACAGTACCACTCACACACGTAAATCAAACGTTAATCCTAACGTTTATTCCAGTGGGTCGCATGGTGAAATACACGGGTTTCGGCAACGCGGCGGGTCACCTGGCGCAGAAGGGTCTGCTGAGCGGTGGGCGGGGCGGTCGCGGCGCGCGGTACTCGTCCAGCAGCGACGACTCGGACACGGACGAGTACCTGCAGGCGCAGCCGCACATCGACCCCGTGGTGGGCTGCACGCGACCACCCCGCGTCAATCCCTTCGACGGCATGACTGAGGAACAGGTACGTACCGACACTTCCGAATGGATGAGCTATGAATATAGGTTTACTACATTTTGCCCGCGGCTTCGCTTGCGTATATGTAGGTTAGGATAGTAACAGTACATATATTTTTTCTGGATAAAAGGTATCCTATATCTTTTTTTGTATCCCTGACAACGTGTATGTGAAATTTCAGGATCATCTGTCGAATAGTTAAGGCGTGTAAGCGTAACAAACAAACTCACATTTCCATCTATAATCTTAGTTAGGATGAATAGCTGTCTCCTGCGGTTTCACCCACGTTTATGATTACTGCTCCGCTCTCGTGGCTTATAGCGTAATGATATATAATCTTTGTTACTTCTAGTTAAATTACCTTTCTACTAGTGAAAGAATTTTTAAACTCGGCTCATTAGTTTTTGTGATCTTTTCTCCTTATAATGTTAGTGTAAATTAGTGTAGATAGAGCATAGCGGAATCGCCGTAACGCCTCTATGTCTCCGAAAGTTAGGGTACGACTAACACTTACATTAAGTGTAAAACTAAAAATGAAATTACATACAACTAACTTTAGGTAACATATTATAGAAGGTGAGCCCGGTGCTTTTGTATACTTATAGTTTTTCGTACTGTATATGAGAACTTTCTAGAAGAAAAATTATACGCTGATTGGATCGAATACCGAATAGTATTGGTATATACCTAGTTCAATAACATTGTAGCATAATCGTAAACTTAGAATATTAGACTAATCGCAGTCAGAATGTACACACGGCTTCACAGTTAGACACCCTATATACGCATAACTACGCTACATACAAAATAGAGAATTGTTGGAAAGGGACAGTGCATAGTGGTGTCAATGTAATGGTAAGGTTAGAGCGTAACAAAAATAAAACGCACTATCTCGCACGATTCGCAGCGTTCAACTTCTAATAGTTCAAAGTCCAAACAGTCTACGTTGATGTGTTGCTGTGTGTACTACAATTACACACGGTGGCAAACATATTAGATTTTTACCTCTACACAACTGAAAGAGTGTTTTGAGGAAAAGAGTGAAATTAACAATACACTAATACCTTATCTATTATTATTGTTCACAGAAAGAGTACGAGGCCATGAAACTGGTGAATCTGTTCGACAAGATGGTATCCGAGGGTGTCGTGAAGCCGGCAAGGATAGGCCCTGACGGCCGTCCACAGGCCGTGGACCATGTCTTAGAGCTGAGAGAACATCCCCCTAATAGACCGCAGTCTTAAACGGCCATGGGGCACACGGGCGGTCTTTATGTTCGGTACAACGTGTTTGGAAGAAGCTGTTGAAGATGTTACGCTGTTGTAAGATAACGCTGCGGGAGTATTGCGATGGGTATTGTGAAGATTATTGTTGATAATATTGAGTTAAGTAGGAAACGCAGATTGACGTATTTTATCCTTATAAGTCATTGTGGTATTGGAGCTACGGCTTAAGTTTTATGTAGCCGTAATACCTCCGCTACTTCTGGTTAGACTAAATGTCAGAATATTTTAGGAATTCAACATATCCACTGGCCATATACACTATCGTAGGTGTTCATTGCCGCCGGCTTTGACGATTTTACATGTTTTTGTTTGTTGTCTTTTGACGTTCTGGAAAGTGGTTTCTCGAAGCTTTTCAGAACGTTCGCAAACATAGGATGGAGTTTCAAGATTATATTATTAAACACACATGTTAAATTGTAAGGTTAACTGCTAATAATATAATACACTTAGATTTAATAACTAGACCACATTTTCATAAAGTTAATCAATTTTGTCGTAAATAAGAAATTAAAGATACTTTTAATAACTACTTTTCAACTTCATTCCTGTCACGAGTTTGCTATTATTAATCGCGTTCTAAGTTTAAATTTGAAAATTCATTATACTGTTATTTAAAAAGAGCATGTCTTTCTCAGCTCTATACATTCCTCAACATCAGTTTAGCGTATTAACGGTGAAAACGTAACAAACAGACTTTTGCATTTATAATATTAAAATTAATTCGATTAGACGTCAAATAGCAAAAATTTGGCGCCTCAATTTTGTGTAGAATTAGATACATTAACGATAATGCGTATATAATATTTCAAGTTTAGTTTTATAGGCTGACAATATGCGGTACCTACTTAATGCAATATTTGTTATGCTGAATTACGTTCAAGTGTTGGGATGTCATAGAATTATACGTAGATCTAATTTGATAAAGGTTTATTAATTCTGAAATAACATTTTTCCTCTCAATAATGAGATTTGTAGAAGTTTTAAATAATAGTGCATGTCTCAGTTAGGGAGTTTCCAAGTTGTAGTTAATTAATATTTGGATATATGTACTTACATATTTGACGAACATTAGAATTTAGAGAACTTTCAATAACTATCAAGGTTTTTAATTTTGACTTGACATTGATATGATATATTCCAGTCTCTTCGAAATAGAAATAAATAAAGGTAGATTTGGTAGGATTATTTGGTAAGAACACGTCTTTGATTAAATTATTCTAATAAATTCGCTAGAAGAACTATTTTGAATTCTTTGCCTAGCGATTTCTTTTTTTTTACAGATTTTGTTTTTTATTTATGAGAATTTATTTACTTTTTATTTTGGAATATTTATTTATCTATATGAGCTAGTGTTAAGCAAAGTGAGATGTAGGCTAAAATAGTGATGTGGAATGGCCTAAGCAGGTCAAAAAAGTTGTGCCATTAGGATGTAATACCTACATTATTTAGTACTGGTAACACCAAAGTGCTTATTTTATTCTAAGTGCAATTTAGTTAACCGTATTTATGTTCCTTACGCAATTTTTAAATATTAGTTTGTTGAAATTTAACTTAGTAAATTGTAACTTTGACAGCATGTAGTTTAGTTCAATTAGTATTATACTATCTGTGGTTCAATAAAGGTTTGGTAGGTGAATAAAATGAAAATTCGATATTTATTATCCTTTGTGGGTATACATTTCTTAGTAATGTAGATTAAGTATTTTACTATCACCAATGTGTTACATAATATGTTTTTAATGTATTACATATTTTAATATTTGATACTTATTTATTTAATAATCAAATAAACATTACTTAGAAAGATCTGTTGTTTATGTTTAAATGTAGTTTGTGTTAATCTCATTTCCAATATCCTTTCTTCCTATCAGGATATATATCCTAAATACATGTACTCCCGTATTTATAAACAGCAAAGCATTATACAACAAGTAAATATTATGTTCAACTCAAGACTGTTCTGGTCCTCAACGCAGAGAGTACTAGTAGGAAATCTCGGTGCTTTGTTTAACAAATGCATATCTACATAAATAGTAGGTACTTGGCAACATACTCCCTTACTTTTTTATACTACTGCCTAATACAAAAAAGTAAAGCAGTATATTGTGGTTACTATAGTGACCCAGTAAAACGTAGTAACATTGTAACTACTTTAACGCCTATAAAAGAGCGATGTTTTCTTGGTTACAGTTACTTAATAACTGTTCTAAACTAATAGTAGTAAAATTGCCATCTACTGATCAAAGTTCTCTAAAAGCCTCCACAAGTTGCATCTATACCTTAACGCAAGCTACCAAATGGGACGAGTATTTTAACTAATGATATATATTTGGAAAATATCCTTGAAAATATATTTATGCTAGGAATAATAAAGAGGATGCTCCGGTTTTCATGTCAATTTAAAACCATGAAAAGTATGTAAAGCTTTTCTATTCTTCGTGACTATATAAAACGCTTATTCATCACATTAAGGCTCTTTAACACCCGAATCAGCCCAGTAAATCTAGTCGGAACTCAAATCAAAGCGAGTCAATAAACTGCCGCTATGAATATCAACTTTCATTGAAAGTTGCATCACGGCCCCCTCCCATTTCGTCTCCCCCATATGCGCTGACGAAAGCTACAGGGACGCTGAAAATCAATTACCAGCAATTATTGGGTAAGTATACACAGCGAACAAGGAAAGCTGTATAGAAGCGAAAGGTCGTATTGGCTGTGACTGTCGAACCGGGTTCAGTTAGCCCTCGGAAGGCGGGAATGTAGGGCGAATACGCACGCTCGCTCATATTGTGCGAATAAAACCGCGAATTTAATATGAATATAGTGTAGGTATATGTTATTATTAATCGTATAAATTGTTATCGATACCTAGTTAAGGTTTTCGATGTATATAAAAGTTATTATTTTTGGTATTTTGATTTTATTGCACAGGGTTGTTGACCTCTCTTTGTTATGACAAAACCTGGATTGAAGTTCTATATTATATTATAGTTGTTATAATAAATATAATTGTTGAGATCGATACAATTTTAATTAATTTATTCGGTTGTAGATATAGACGATATCTACAACCGAATAAATTAATTAAAATTGTATTTTCGATAATCTCTGTGCATTTAATTTAATTATAGTTGTTTAAAGTTATTAAAATCAATGTTTATAGTTAACTAAAATCAAATATTTGTTTATATTTTTATATATTTTCTAATTTAAAACATCACAAACGCGTCTTTATTTGATACTAATATCTATAAAATATGCCGAATATTATTTTCCCAATTGTTCTCAATTGAATTTATTGCGTAAATAGGTAGGTACGTTTTTTGTCATTCACGTAAATTAATCATAAAATATATGTTATCTTTATAATTAATAGGTATCTATTACATAATAATATATTCGCTTTTTAAAGTCTCGTAAAGATATCTAAACAATATAATCACAGCCGAATAAAAAATATCTGTCTTGTTTGTTAAAATGATGAAGGATTGTAAGCGTTTATAAATGGTTATCTTCATAATATGATATACTGGACGCAGACTAACTTAATGCAGTTATGTAGTGCAGTATAAACGCTGCTAAATTAGGGTGGTCAGCCCGTCGACGGGTGGGGGTGTGTTCGGAACATTAATTAGTTTGGGCGCGCTATCCCTCGCACTAATGGACGTTTTGAATCTCGCTTCGGTCACCAGTCACATCGGCGAGTGATAGATTTTAGCTCAGTCTAGTGTTTGACGTTAGATTTATTACTGTAATAGTGAAATTTTATGCTATGTCTGTGTTTATCAATACGTAGGTACCTTTTAAACAAATAATTAAATGTTTTAAGTAGGTATTATTTATTTGAGCGTGGAGATTTAAATTGCTATAGGTAGATTGGCATAGTCACAGATAATATAATACTATACTAGTATATATAAAACGATCATGTGCGTATATTTCGATAAGAGTGAGTAGAATAAAAAAATAAGAATTTATTTTTCATACCTACAGAGCACTTAAACCAATCAAATGCAAGCGTCTAAAAATATAACGTCGATGCTTAATTGCATCTAAATGCTGGCGCTTAGTGTTCTCGTACCTAATTATTTTCCTTTACCTTTATTTTTCATCTATAGGATAGACATTGTTGAGAAATCTGTATGTGCAATATAATCGTTTGATGAGCACCCATACTGAACTAATTAGGTACTTGATAAACTTCAAGACGAACTTACATACCGGGCGTATTTTCAGCGCGTACTATACGCGTTTAAATATATAAAATTTCGTGCTAATCTTTTTGGATCAGGTTTCCAATATGGATACCTACTGACGTAAAACTATATTTTATGCGTTAATTATTTAAAGATGGTGAAGGTGCTGTATTTCTTCTTTAGTTGCATCAAGATTGAAATTAAACACTTTATTACGGATTTTGTCGCGTTGTTTATTTTACTTTATAACACTGTTATTACATAATTTTGAAAACTCTAACACTACTGTTATTGAACTTGTTAGAGTTTTCAAAATTATGTAATAACAGTGTTATAAAGTAAAATAAACAACGCGACAAAATCCGTATAAAGTGTTTAATTTCAATGTATAACATTCGCGTAAACATAAGACAATATTATGTGCATCAAGATTGTCAAATTCCAACCGCTTCTGGTTAAAGATCATAAGCGCGTATGCGCTCGTACGAGATGGATGCGTAGTGAGCATTTTTCTTCATATTTATTCAGATAAAAAGCGTAGCCGAAATATCAGGGGGTATAATGGGTTGTTAGTTCCTCAATAACACAAATTCTGAACAGATATTGATTTTTAAATCAACCATAGAGATAAAATGGTTTGTTGGTACCGTGTAGTAACCATGGCCTGCGAAGGCGTGCAAAAGTAATTTACACCTTGATAACCCTTCAATAAAGTTCTTCCTTCCTTTCTCACAGTACAACGCCTTCTGAAAGTGTCTAGCAATCCTACCCACTAAAAGAATAGCACAAGTTATTTGGCGGCGCTTCCGTGTTTCGTTTTGAAGTCATTTCTCCAGCAAGGAAGCTACAGAGAACAGCTGCTTTAAAAAAAGTTTTGCTTAAACTCAGGCCTTTACTCAGATTATAGAGACGATAGGAGAAGTCTAAATATAGACACATTCTCACAAAAATATTTTTGTTTGTAAGTCAAAGTCAAAGTCAAAGTCAAAAATAATTTATTCACTTAGGTCACAAAGTAACACTTATGAACGTCAAATGGGTTAGTGAGTTTATTATATTTACTGAATTTACATTTATGTTAGTTGCAAGGTTCAGGCAAAAGGTTGAGCCTATGAGAAGATACCTGCAAGAAACTCAAGGCCACTCTTTTAAATCGCCATCAACTTATAATTTCAGTATTTTACAACTCATTTATGTACCAGGTGTTGCAGTCATTATGCCATATGTCACTGTCCATATAAAACTAAATTCTAAAATAAAGAAAAGTTGGTAATATTATGTAAAAAGCATTTGAGATTTGAAATCATATTTATCAGTACGTAGCCATTTGTAATAGACAATAGTATGGCATGAGGACGCATACACTTACACTTTGTGACATGAAAAGGTAGTTCGTGACTAAATGTAGTTAAAACAAAATTTACGTTATTACTTATAAAGTTTGTTTAAAAGAAAAGAAAGATACTTTAACACCACCAAATAAACACAATATAGTTATGTGAAGGTAACATAACTATATTGACTTATATAATACATACATTGTTTGAATCCTGTATGAAACAAGCAACTAGTTCCATGAGTTTTTATCATTTAAGTAATCATTGATTGAATAATAGCCCTTCCGGATAAGCTGACTTTTAACAGCACTTTTAAATTTTAGTAAAGGTAAATTTATAATATCAATCGGTAGTTTATTAAAAAAGCGTATACTGAGTCCCGCAAATGAATTGTGAACTTTATGTAAACGATGATACGGACCTACCAACTTATGCTTATTTCTAGTGTTTAAGTTGTGAATATCACTATTCTTATTATATAAGTGAATATTATGTTTTATAAACATAATATTCGTAAATATATATTGCGACGCAACAGTAAGTATACCAATTTCTTTAAAACGCTCTTTCAGGGAAACTCGTGGGCCTAAATTATAAATGCTACGTACTGCACGCTTTTGAAGAATGAAAATTGTTTCAATATCAGCTGCCTTACCCCACAATAGTATGCCATAGGACATAACGCTGTGAAAATAACTAAAATATACTACTGTAAAATATGAATAGTCTAGAACTCAAGTCTAGAACAAAGGCTACTTTAAAAGTAATACGGTGGTACAAAGTTGAAGCGGGTAAGCGATAGCTAATTATTTAATTAAGTCCTGAACTTTCTTCCCCTCTTCTAAATTGAAGTGGACGGCAAACTCTAGTTCTTGGGTCTAACAAAGTGTTGTTCAGTTTTTCTGTTAGGCAGGTTAGTAGTAGCATAGAGTCTGAATATAGGTAAGTACGGTAAACTGTAATAAATTCGAACGGTAAATTCCAATAAATTCTTCCCCTATTACGAAGTAGGTACCTAAACATGGCTAGGTAAATGTGGATGTGTAATACAATTGCTTATCCGTTTGGGCACATAAAGGCGTCAATCTATTTATATATATATGTATAACTATATAATTTATGTACCTCTATAAAGCACTCGTATATCGCCTGGTTATAGGGTATTGAGTATTGAGAAATTGCATATTCATATTGGTCATTTTGCGAATGTGTTATGTTTGTGCAGTTCGGCGCTTGTAGCGCTAATATCGCTGTTGTCGGCGGTGGCAGCTGCGCCGGCGCCGACGCAGTGCGAGCGCGCGCCGCCGCATGCGCAGCCTGCCGACGCGCACTACCGTCTCGGTCTCGCCGGAGAACCCAACCTGTTCCTGCCTGGAGAACTTTATACAGGTTTGATTTTAAAATATTGGTAAGAGAGAAAGCCACGGCGCACCCTCGGATTACCCACCCCATCCATTGCAATAGAAAAAGGTTGACAATACCGAACTCCTCTGAATAGGGACAGCTACAACGTGGGACGTGAGCGTACTCCAATTTCCAGTATTCCGGTTCGAGCACAAAATATGCGTTTTACTACAATGCCCACTTCGATATAGGTTTGATTTATCTTCCGTGGTTGCTATCACTTCTAATACTGATATCAACAGTGCTATAAGTGAATGGAAAATGACAGTGCCGTATACCACTGTGTATGTCACTGTTATTTTCTCTCCAGAAGTAAGATTGCTTTAGCACTGTTATAAGAAATAGTGGTACCCTAGTACAGCTCGTTTTAGTTAAAGTATCAAAGTGGCAAACAGGTATACAGCCCGTCTCATGGCAAGCGGGGTACTATAAACTACGATCACTTTTAAAACTTGGGACATAATTCGCGCGTTTGTCTGACTCAATGAAAAATGGCATAGTCAAATAAAATACATTTTAGGTCTTAGACCAAATTTTTCATAACTTTTTAAATTATTTATACGAAGTATTGATAGTATCAAAGCAACCTAATATAGAGTGGAAGTTACCTTTATATTCAATCAGTCAATCAATTAAAGAGTCTTGGCTCTTGTCGGTTGACAGATTTAAAAGACTCTCCCTCTTCCATGTCTCGCTATTCTCTGCCATTACTTTGATGTCTTGTTACGACATGACTTTAAATTTTCTTTCACCTGATCTATGTAACTTCGCTTTGGTCTACCCTTGTCTCTTCTTTTTTTTTAATTATCATTTTATAGAATAAACTTTTCACTGACCTGAAGGATTCGACCACGAGATTTTCTTAGTTCTTTATGCACCTGGATACATCTAATTGAAGGTATATCAATTTATACGTTTTCTGAAAGCGTTCACTTGGTATATATCGATGGCCTAATATAAATCTAAGAAAACCAAGTTGACGATAAATAGCTTTATCGAAAACTCAAAGATGACCCAAGCGATTTTTTTAAGTTTTCACAGAGACCCTCAGTAGATACTTTGCGGGTTAACTGAGCGAGGATAGTTGTTTATATTAAATTAAGTTTATTCATACTCGGTAGAGATCACGTAACATCGTATAACAAATGAAAATTGGCAAAAATATTGAAAGAACGTGTTGCTTGATGGTGTTTTTGTAATAAATACGACTGCTGTGCATGAGGTTGGGTTTGATACCCAAATTAGGTGAAGTGTTATTAAGTTTTTCTTTTAGGCTTTTCTTAGTAACACGCAAAAGCACGAAGTCTTATATCCATGACCCTTAGACGGCAATCAACTTCTAGTCTTCTTTAATAATAATATCTTGTAAATATTTGAACTGTACAATACACAATAATGATGACTGTTCTTGACAGTATTTTAAATTGAAATACCTATATAAGAGGGCGGCAAAATTTTCTTTCGCCCCAGGCGGCTGACATCCACGCTACACTACTGGTGGGACCTAATAGCATAACTGGCGAAATTTATAATTTTCCAGTCACCTCTTCGTCGATAAAGCGTAGGACTAAATACATATGTATGAATCTATATTTAAATGTTCTACAGGATTCTACATATATTTTGCTACAGCTTTGTAAAGGATTCATTAATAATAAATTGCCTGAAATAGCTCTTGGTGAAAGACTTTCATTGTATGTATATTTTTAGTCAAGCCAAACAAGCATAATTTCGTTGCGAAATATGAGCCCCGTAATTTGCGTAGGTAGTAATGAAATTCGTAATATATTTTGCGCCTTCGTGTGGCACTAACGAGACTTTATTATGAAACTTTATGCAGCGTAAATTATACGATGCAAAAAAGCGACACGACGACGCTCTCAAAAAAGCGCTCGGTTGGCTACATCCTTACTAAATAATCTCACAGTAATTACGCATATCAGTTTCGTAGTTTAGCACTAGCACTGCATAGGTTCATAATATATAGTTCTAGGTATACCTCAATGTACACAGACGCGTCGATTCAGCGCATGCGCGACCGGTGGGTGTAAGCTGTAGGGGGAAAGCGCCCACCTGGACGTCGACCTGGAAACTTAATAAATTTAAATCGTGTATTTCCAGGAACATGTATTCCACCCAGTATGAGTTGCCTAGCATTTATTTGCTTCTGTGTAAACGTAGAGTGCAAATTATCATGTTGTATCGTTTTATTTATGTTGACACTCTTTTATAATAAGTCTATTAAAACAGAAGCGCAACAAAAACGTAGAGGTAGAATAAATGAAACGGAAATCTAGAGTGTTAAAAACAAGATGTGATGAATTAACGCGATTATGCGTATTGTATGCTTCAAGTGCTGGTTTCGTCCTGGTTAACCCGGCCGTGGTCGTAAGATAACATCTGACTTGACTGTCAGTTTGTACCTTGGTCGAAACGTCTGTATTATAATATCATAGGATTAAGAAAGGTGCTCTACGATCGTTTGGGCATGTAGAAGAATGGACTACAAAATATTTGAATAACTATCGATGGATTTTATTAAATGCCATATGAAGTAAAGAATATTTAGTTTATAAAAAATTATCGATTGTCAATGTGATAAAGACTCTTATTCTAATCGAATTTAGGCTAAATAACTAATTCGTATCGGACGAATAGTTATCTGGATGTTTCTGGGTTGACTTATAAATAGTTTAGATGCGTTTTGGAGAAAAGCTATGTGAAGAATGAAATGGGTTTATGTACATAGTTGTGTAGCTAAAATAAACATCATACATTACATCTTCTAATTTTCAAAGTCTGATTAAAGATGATTATATTGACGATTCACTAGCATGAGACCGTGCGATCTAGGTATGATGCGATGATCGCATCGATTTTTGTCCTTTTGGGTCTACTTTTATTAAGAATTTTGCTAGAAATTCCTAACCTGCAATTATTATTGCACAATAACACTAATGTTATAAGTATGATGGACTGTTTGGATAGTAGGAAACCGTTGGACTGCCACGCAGAGGTCTCGTGTTCTATCCCAAAGCGCGCATCTCTGACTTTTCGAAGTAGTGTGCGTATTAAATAGATAATTATCATTCACTTTAACGGTGTAGGAAAACATCGTGATGAAACGTGCTTGTCTAAGAGTTCTACATGATGTTCTCGAAGATATGTGAAGTCTGCCAACCCCCACTGTGCCAGCGTAGTGAACTTTGGCGTAACTCTTCTCACACTGAGAAGAAGCCCGTAGCCAGCAGGGGGACAATTTAATACAGGGCTAGACATATTATTAATATTAACTAACCTGCATTGTGTCTTATCCTTGACTGGCAAGCGATTGAAATCAATCAATTTAAATATCCGATTAATTGCTTTATAGTAAAAATAATATAATATATGAACTGTCAAAATATTAAGCACGAGCTTCTTCTTAGTATTTAAACGGTTGACGCAATACCCCTTAATCTGCCCCAGTGCATGTTCGTTGCCGTGTGCACACAACTTTGAGAACTTTGTGAAGAATTCTCTGACATGCAAATGCCGCCACGATGTTTGCCCTTAAACTTTAAAGCGGGCGATTATAAAAAACTAGATTTGCCCGCGACTTTGCTTGTGTTAATCTAGATTTTGTCAATACTTTTATATGCCTCGAACCGTATTGTTTACTGGATGAAAATTACTCTATGTCCTATTCTGTACCCATGACAATGTGTATACGAAATTTCATGATAATCAGTCGAGTAGTTAAGGTGTAAAGGCGTAACAAACGAACAAACTCACATGCGCATTTATAATATCAGTTAGGACTAGTTAGGATTTAACGTGTACTTCACAAAGAAAAGTCATAGATGCGTGCCGTGGGACTGACATCGAGAACTCGGCGGTGCAGTCGAATGGTCTATCGATCGATACTTCAAATAAAATCTGATTTGTTCAGTTTATGACGGATTCACTTTTAAACAAATTTAGATCTAAGTCAGTTTCGGTTTAAGATGGAATTACTGTACGTTGGCGTAGACGTTTCAGCGGTCACCTCGTCATTGCCACTGCGCCGAGTATTATGGGTTCGACTTTCCTACGGGACAAAAATTGTGTGGACTAGAAATAGTTAGTGTCTGGGTGTTCTTTGTGCCCATTGTTTATTATATGTATGCAAAGCCCTCGCGACACAGGATTTATCCGAGCAGCAAAGCAATATTACAAAAATAAAAAAATACTGGCTTAAGGACAATCAGTTCAAATAAATGTTATGAATTACGTTTTTCTTACGTTTATATTCATTTTTTCCTAGTAACCCTTCAGGGTATTGATAGCGGGCAGGGGCCAACGCCTTTCATAGGCTTCACAATATGGGTGGAAGTAAAAAGCGACCCGCCTGCCAAGACTGAAAAAGTGGATGCCCCGCCGGTGGAGACGGCAAACAAGTCGCTGGGTACATTCCAAGCTTATGATGCACAGGCGAAGATTTATGAGCTCTGTTCGCCAGCTGTGAATAATGCTACTGCACATCCGAAGACCGAAATACAGGTTTGTATAGAAATATTATAATTATATTATATTAAGTTGTCTCCGTGGCGCAGCGCTAGTGAATGCGACTGCTGAGGCATGAGGTCTCGGATTCGAATCCCGGTTCGGGCCAACAAAATGTTATGTGGTTTTTCAGTTAAGAAATCTCAACAGCAGCCCGGAGCGCTAGGAAGTTGGCGGTGTTAGACACCCCGTGCCTCGAAAAGCACGTAAAGCCGTTGGTCCTGCGCCTAATCTCTCTCCGGTTGTGTCGGATTACCGTCCCATCGGGTCATGAGAATTTGGGAACAGAGAGTGCACTTGTGTTTGCGTACACACTTGTACACTATAATATCTCCTGCGCAGATGGCCAGTCTCCGTTAAGACTGGCCGCCGCCGCCGTGGTCGAAATTCGGTCTGGAGGACATTATTATTAAGTTTATGATCGATGGCCGATGGCGCGATGGCCGCCTCGATAATAGTGACGCCCAGTGTTAAAGGTTCAGTCGCCAAACATGACAAATGTTTTTGTGATCCACGTATTATAGTAGTTCGGTGTATAGCTGTTCCTTGTGTCTATCTAAATTTAAAAAATATATCTATATTAATATAGTGTTAGCGATGTGCGATTATTAATTAAACATTTTAATTATTCGATAACTATAGTTCGAATAATATTGATAACAATTCAAATACATTAATTGAATATTTATAAATACGTAGGTACATACACTAATGTACAGTCTGCAATCATTTGGCATCCTGGTTGTCACAGACATAAAGAAGAATATGATTCAATTGATAAAAGAAACTTCTCTAAGATCAATGTTCTAAATCGGCTTTATTTAATGTTTGAAGCGCTCGAAATTTTGTTGTAATAATCGTGCATCGTTTTTTCATATTCTTAATCTGAAAGTCACAAAACAAATATTTAAACATGAGCATAGAGAGCTAAAGGATGAAGCACCTACTCACAAAAGTATTATATATTCGTACAAAAATAAACAGTATATTTATAATGGTAAGCTATTATATTCGTAGAATCCATTAGCAGCAAATATATTTTATTTATTTCACAGTTAGTTTTTAATAATTTTGTTTTGTTTTGTAATCTCGAATAACCAAAACAAAAAGAGAGCATTATTCGAGATAACATAAAAAAATAATAATTCAAAAGGTAAATATCTTTAGTAACAGGAGTGAAAAGACCGACACCGGGTGTTGATTTCATTAATTTTTTTAAATATCTCTAATTTTTAATATACTTAAGTTTTTTTTTTATATTTTACTGGTAGCAATTATAACTTAGCCTGTTACCTGATTCCGGCTTGACGTCGACTTCTGGGACACCCTGTATACAATTTTTGTAGTATATTATCATTTGACAGTAAACGGTTACTGTAGCCTATATACACGCTTAGAACACCAGTATTCGCGCGTTTTGGACCGTGCATGTAAGTAACCGCCGCGCTGTCCGCGCCTTGAACATTAACAAGAGATCTTCTCGTAGTATAGTGACTTTTAAAGGAGCTGCGGCAAGACTACCTATAACACAACGTACGGTTATTTGACCGCGATCTTCTGTGCAATGGAGTTATGTCTATAATTCTATGCTTTAAGCCGACCACATACAGACAGCGCAGGTGGTATGTAGGTATCGGTAGCGTTCTTGTTGTATTGTTCGAATTGGTATGAAACGATTCGGAGCTATCGTGTATTTATTTCATACTAATTCAAACAATACAAAAAATCCGCCATTGGTATCGCTCCGCGTCCGCTTTCAATGTGTGGTAGACTTCAGCAAAGATATCACTTTGCCCTGCCTCTTGTTTTGAACATTAAAGTAGCTATCGACTTAATTCGCTTCGTTACGATTCCGGCCTAAGGACGACTCAAGAGAATTCCTTCATATTCAGGTAATATGGAACGCACCGGCTGATATAAATGACTCCTGCGTTCGCATCTGTGGGAAGGTCGGACCGATCCCTCTGACGGGTGGTGGCGCTAACGGTGGATGGTCTGTGCTAGCCCGCGAACTTTGTGCTGCCCCAGCTGCACCCCCAAACTTTGCGAAACTACCCCCGATTGTCGAACCATGCTGCGCGTGTGATGAAGCCAAATACGAGGTAAGGGAATAGTGAAGCGTTAATAGACTATCTAACAGAATGAAAAATAATTACTTATTCATGGCCATTCGCGTAGATTCTGGATTTTAAAAGCAATAATGTATATATAAAATAACTATTATTTATACCAAGCCCCAAAACTTTATTTATTTTTAGTTCAACCCACGTGATTGTAAACGGTTTTGATTGGCTACATTTATTATGACGTCACACGTTTGTAACCGACTTCTGTCATTGCTTGTCGTCCAATGTATATTTACAAACGTGTTACGTCAGGACGCCATATTGCTGTAGCGTTTTGATAGAATCATATTTTGTAATGACTTTATTATATGCAAGACTTCAAATAATTAAAAATAAACGTTATTTGAAGGGGCCGGGTTTGGTAGCAGTTGTGTATAACGCAATATCTACAAGTACTTACATGTTTATAGGCGAAGTGCTCGTAGTTATGTATAGTGTTGTCAATTAATTCGAATGTAATTAAAATACAATTGTCCAAATCACTTGGATGAAATTTTCAGCAGGAAAAGTTACTTAAGGTATTGCTGCATAAAATTGTAAAAGTATATCAAAATGTGGTTATTTTGCATAAAATCCATAGCTACATATCTAACAGCTGGTATATTATGTTTTAGTATCAACTCAATAAGAAGCGAACATATTTGATGACTACGGGACACAGTTTCAGAGATCGTGTTGCTACTTAGAATATTTTGACAAAAACCCAATAACACATTCTCGAAATATACCTACTCTTTGTTGCATATAATAGCATTGATATAAATGATAATTTCGAGTTTCCAAATTCAACTGAGATAATTAAGTTAAATGAGTACTGTTAGTGATACCTATCATTTCTTCAGGTGACATTCGAGGGTCTATGGTCTCGGAACACACATCCACGAGAGTTCCCGCCGGAGAGTGCTCGCGCTCATTTCGGTGACGTCATCGGCGCGTCGCACACCGCTCAATATCGTGTGTGGCAGGAGGGACGCGTGGCTAGCCCCGGTATGAAGCGTCTGGCTGATGACGGGACTACAACTACACTTGAGAAGGAGTTAAAATCTGAAGTAATTGAATAAAACAAAAAAATAATTTCCATGATCTATACTGCTTTTCTGCCTAAACTATTCTGATGATCTTGGACCTTAGCGTATGTATGTAACTCGCCGCACACTGACTTAATATGACTAGGAACAGGTAGGTATTTCATGTTAGCTCAGTAATTCTGGTGCCCTCTAGGGCTCACCCTAGATGGTACTAGAATTACTGGATAAAAATCTTTCTTCTTCTCTGGTCTTAATTTCTGTTCTGTCAGCGGAAAGGTTAAGGTCAAAGTGGACATTTGCACTTGTGAACATTGACTGAGAATAGATTTTGACCGGAGATTTCAATCTTTAGCTGCTATTACATACCAAATTAGTTTATATGAGCATCTAACAAAATATAATATTGTACAGTAATACCTCGACTTACGCTATCTCGACTTATCAAACAAACCCGGAGTTATGACATTTCCAAATCTAGTCAATTCGTCTTTTGTTTAAGCGTATTACAACTCTCGATTATCGATTATAGATTTACTGCCCTCACACAATTGTTCAAGAATTTGCACAAGCTATGAGTCATTTCACATTGTTAGATTTTATTTTTATTCCAAGAGATCGCTGAATGTCCTGCGCGTACAGTATAATAACGCATTCAGGATGTTGTTGCGACTGCCCCGTTTCTGCAGTGCCTCGGAAATGTTTGCAAAAACTCACACAGACGGCTTTCATGCCATTATACGCAAAAAAACTGCGTCGCTGTTGAGCAGAGTGCGGAGTAGTCGCAACTATATCCTGAGAGCTGTGGCGGAGAGTTATACTCCGAACATCAGCCATTTTGTGCGGAGGCTTATTAAATAGGAAACATGTTTTCCTGTTTGGTCATCCTCTTGCATTACTGTTTTTTTTTTTTTTTTTTTTCTTGTTATTTTTAATTTGTTTTGTTCTACGTACGCTACTAACACTAACACTAGATATAAGCTATTTGTAATACTAACACAATATGGATCCCTGTTGTCCGAATTAAATGCATTTTAATTTAATTTTAATTTAATTTAATTTAATTTAATTTTAATTTAATTTAATTTATGAAACCTACTACATCAAAATAATTTTAGTAAGCCATTTTAAATTTATGTAATCTAAGAATTTATTAAACATTTTTTGACTAAATTATTATTTTCTTCAGCGTCAGGTCCCAACATAATAATATTAATTTATATGTATTTACACCCCGACTTACGCGAATTCGACTTACCCGGCTATCGCTCAGTCCCACCTATTGCGGCAGTTCAGGGTGTTACTGTAATTATATATAATGTATTAATATTATATTATATTTAATGTAGTATAAAAAATAATATGTTAACAACAGCGCAATGTAAATGTAATCACTGTACGACAGCTATTATAGCTTTTTGTATCAAAGAGTGGTGCGTTCCAATGCGTAAGTGCGCGTGCGAATGTATCTGCACTTTATATTATTTCCTTAGTCTCAATACGGTTTATCTAAATAAATATTTATATTTCCCCAGAGTGAACATATTAGGACGATAATCAAAGCTAGAGGTATATCATGGCAGCAGATCGGTGGCGCCGGTACACCGAACACCTTCGCGGTGTTCAGAGCCGACGCGAAGCATCACCTCATCTCTCTAGCGTCGAAGCTCGCGCCGTCACCTGATTGGATCGTGGGGGTGTCTGCACTGGAGTTGTGTAACACTAACTGTACCTGGAGCCGGTCTGCTACGATACCACTGTACCCGTACGATGCTGGGACTGATAATGGACTTAGTTACATGGTGAGTAGCTTTTTTGGTGAAGTTGCTGGTGGCCGACAAACCAGTGGCCCACCCAGGTGATAAGCGGTAACCAGTGCTTTTAGAGCGAATGGAGCGGCCGCTCTAGGCGCTAAGTCCTAAGTATAAGTGGTAAGAAAATGGATGAGAGGCAAGTAAGGAGGTGTTGTTTTTTGATATCGATTCATCCTAAAACCTGAAGTCAGTCTGAAGACCCGCACTGTCTACCGTAAAAATACGGGGCGAATAGTAGTGGTATTCAGAGGATGGGCTAAACAGCTAAATCCTGATGCCACCGGTGGCAAATAAGCACACGGTCGGTCTGTTGGTAAACACCTATTTCACTCATACAGAAGACTAAGTGAACGTGACAAAATATTAGTTAGGTAGTCATATATAGAATGCGAGTATAATGGACCACACCTCACCATTTTTATATAAGCTTTAAATTACCGACATTGAGATTAAATGGCGATTTTAAAAGAGCTGTGATGTATTAATTGCTGGTATCTCCTCTTAAGGTGCGTCCAGATCTAGCAAATGCGCCACAAATGCGCCACAAATGCGCCACAAATGCGCCACAAATGCGCCACAAATGCGCCGCTAGCGATCCGCTCACGAGATATGCAAGTGCAGTGACTGCAATTGTTTGGTGCGTCTCTGTGGCGCACTTCACGCAAGGCTTGTACGGTAGGCGCGCATGCAGTTACGTCGCGTTCAGTAGTTGCGGGAAGAAGTACGTGCAGCGCGCCGGCGTACGCGCGCGGTTCTTGCGTCGTCCACGCCCGGCGTGTAGTTGGCGCACGGGCGGCGCAAGAACGCCGCGCGAACCTGAAATGCAAGCACGCAGCTCGCGAGCGGTGCATTCGTGGCACACACCCCTAGACTCAATTTTTTAATTCTAGTATCAAATCTGATTGTACCTTTAGTAATCTAACTAACCATAAAACTTTAACGTTTGTGAGTGTTACTTTGTGACCTAAATGAATAAATTATAGCATTAGATCTCAGGTTAGATTCGCTTCGAGCAACGCTTTACTGTATTTTTCTGTCAAGAAAGTAATAGCACGGGGTCTGGCAATGTGCTATAGACGGCAACATGCCTATCACCTGGAACTTAAGACCTAACCAGTAAAATATTAATACTCTGACTAACTTGGGCTATAATATTTGACCAGTCTCGCCGTTCGCCCACATCCCCCGCGGCGCCGGTTCGTGCCCTACGGCCGGACTGGCCGCGCGATCAGCGCTCGCCGTTCTTCAACGCTGATGGCGAGATGCGACCCTTCGCACGACTCAGAATGACTCGCCTGCGACTCTATGAGAGGAGCTGTGATGCTGCCGGCAATATACACGGTGACTATCCAGATTTCTCAATTTTCATATTCAGCTTGGATTTGACCGCAACCTCATTTGAAGTAAAGCTATAGTCTACAGAACACGATTGTTTACTAAAATACTTTTACCATCCGAGCCTTGAACTACCACATTGTAAATAATAGATAACAATAAAAAACATAGGCAATTATGTAAATATGCACGATCTTGTTGGCATTGCTACTTAAGGATGGATACTCGATATAGAAATTTGTTGTAAAGAAATATATATGTATTATTTGTTAAGAACAAATACGTATGAATCAGACAAATAATTCGAAACCTCAATACTCAATGCAGCGGCAGTGAATAGGCTATCGTTTGCATATTGCACCATCAGTGCATTCATTAGTTTGCAATTTAAGTATTGTATTTTAATCAGATGGTGAAGGAGTAGATCGTATGCCGGAATCCGTGGGTAGCGGGAGCATTGGTGGTGGCGGGGCCTGCTCTACACACTCTTGGAGCGCCTGGGGACCTTGCAGTGTCACATGTGGTCCTGGACGTACTACTCGACAGAGGAATTATGTGTGGCCGTCTCGAGCTTACGCTGAGGCCTGCAGGGTACCGCTCACGGATTACAAGAGGTGTCATGGCCCGAGGATGCATTGCAAGTAAGTAATGTGTTAAAAGAGTTAGGGTGCTATGTATTCCTCGCTTAAACCTAGTATTTCGTTCAAACAGGAACTGTTCAGGTATATATTTCCGTTTTATAGAACAAACTTTTGTGTGTAGGCTCATTATGCCCTTTAAGAAGGCGCTGCGCTGTCGGTAGAGATTTAGTAATATTCTTCATTTGCACTGGCTGCACAGCGAGTCCTTATTGAAGGTTCAGGCGTACGAGGTCCTTACCTCTACTATTGCTAAGGTTTATAGGACGGTACCGGCTTATCATCTTGTTTGTAGTAATTCCCACATAGAGTGGCTTTATGGATGTCACTTTTGTCGCTTCTTTTAAGAAGTAGCTGTATCATCATCGTAAGGAAATATAAATATTGGCCACCTGCTCACATGACGGCGTCTTTTTAAGAAGGTTAGAAAGCTAAAGCTATCGCAAGAAACACAACATAACGATGTTTGGCTGCGATGTTCTGGGCTGAGTATTTCTACGTTCTTCTTTTCTTTTCTGTCCAGCTGACGGTTTCGACATTTCCAATCCTTTCAGATTTGCCCAAATTCTGGAAGCATTAAGACATAATGCTATGGGTCAAGCAACAAGAGATAATGGTATGGGACAATGATCCCATACCACTATCTCTTTAAAAATCGCATGTAAAGTGAAAAATGTAAGCTATTGATACCGTTTTCCTCAGAGCTCCATCAGAATATGAGCCTGATCCAGCGGAGTCGACCGGTCCTTGCGCCATGTCTGCCTGGTCGGAATGGTCCCCATGTGAAGGATGTGGTGTTCGTGCCCGAACACGCCATTACATAGGTGACAAAGCTTACAAACGGTGCCATATTGGTTACCGCGCCAGAACTATCATGAGTCAAGCAATGCCGTGTGAAATGGGACCGTGTGAAAAGTAAGATCTCTTTTTTTGCATATTTTCTTTTTTCATGTTAGTAGAGAAAATATACATGGCCATTGAAATGGTAATTTTATTAAATTAACGTAACGTAAGGTCCCGATGTCACGAGACTAAATAAGTAAAACATGAAGAAACTAAATTACTAATATTGATGTGCAAAAACAAGAAACTGTGTGTAGTATAATATATCTCCATAGAAAAGGCCAAAATAGATGGAAAAATATTGAAGGTATTGTCCAGTATACTATTGTTTCCTCATTATACTTTTCATTGTTCAGCATCATTAGCAAAAAATGGTTTTCTAGTCGTTCTCAACCTATACTTTATGACCCTAAGATATCACCACGTCTTTATGACACATGCTGTAGAATAAAATATTATAAATGTTTCTTTCAGGCCACCAGGTAACCGCACACAGAACTCTACAAACTTTGACTGGTTCTTTGTCGTGAGTTTCTGATTCATTGCATATCTATTATTTATAATTGATAATAATATCAGCTCCGAATGATATATCCCATTGCTGGGCACGGGCCTCTTCTCAGTGTGAGAAATGTTAACCCATAGTCACCCCTTGCGGGTCATAGACTTCACATATGTTCGAAAAAAATATTTGCCTACTCCCTAAAGCGAGCAATAATTAATTATTTATTATGCATACCTATAACTTCAAAAAGTCGAAGGTTCACGTCTTGGGATCAAATCCGAAAGGCCTGGGTGGCAGTCTAACGGAGACACTTTGGCTATAGCCGCTATTACATTTTTAAATAATTCAATATTTACATAGTTCAAGAATTTGATGTAGTACTATTTGGTTAAAGGATCTGACTCGTGGGGACTGCCAAGTGACGCAATGGGGTACTTGGTCACCATGTTCGGCCAAGTGCGGGCGAGGACATCGGCTGCGTACTCGACTGTACGTCTCACAAGACCACAAAGTGCAGCAGGAGATGTCGAAAAGACTGCTTTCCATGTGGAACCGAAGATTCGCACAGTTTCAATCCATTGTAATAACGTTTCCCATTTATTTATTTAACACTAGAGACCGGGTAGTACAAAACTTTAACAAATTATATATCTAAACCTTCCTCATGAATCACTCTGTCTATTGGTGAAAACCGCATCAAATTCCGTTCAGTAGTTTTTGAGTTTATCGCGAGCAGACAGACGCGGTGGAGGACTTTGTTTTATATGAAGTGATACATACCTACGTAGTCTCACGCTTATATCCCGAAGGATTAGGTAACCACATTTTACTAGTTAAAGGTTTAACCCCCCACCTAATAGGGGGTGAGTCTATGTTGTCCGGTGGACATAGCTCCAGACGCTGTGCTGCTAATGTAAACAACCGTTAGGCATGCGGCTGATGGTAAGTGGTTACCGTAGCCTATGGACGCCTGCAACACCAGAGGCATCACTTGAGCGTTGCCGACCCTTTAGGAAAGGAAAGGAAATAGAGAAAAAGGAAGTGGGAAGGAAAAGGAGCGGGTAGGGGGAAAGACAGTGATTGGGCCTCCGGCACTCACACTCACCGAACGAAACAACAGTAGGAATACTAGTATTTCACGTCGATATTCTGTGAGAAGCTTTCTCGACAGAAAATCAATAATACTTTGCCCAATCTTGACTTAGACTAGACTCAACAGTCGCATTGACTCCTTGGTTTAAATTGCTGTGATATACTGCTTCTTAGGTTATTTGATCTTCATTTTATTTCATCTTTTACAGCTGGTTTTAGATTTATTTCTAAGTTAAAGTATGTTGTGTTGTTTCCTTTATTATATAACTGTAATGAGGGTGCCACGTTGCGGTTTTATAGATATAAACAACTTAACTATGATAGCGGCAAGTTTGACTTAAATGTGTCTGTAAGAGCTTAAGGTTTTCTTTAGTTTCCTTGGCATCAATTTTCCAATACCAATCGAAGAGTTTACATTGCACTCTATTTTCATGGAGTATTGCTGATAATATGATTGAGAGCTTTTCAAATATGGAGACGATTATTCTTGCTGACGAGAACAATAAAAAAATACTCTTTTTAAGCAATAATATTATTTTTTTAGCTGTTAATTGTGATTAACATTCATAATTAATTGCTAAAATTATTTTAGGAATATCCACCCGAAAACTTTACTGTCGACGACCCAGCACTGGAGAGCGCGGTACAAGAGCACATGGATCGATGCCAGTTCACTCTGACGCAGCAGGAGGCGTTGTGTGACGGGGAAGATGTCAGCTGCATCAATAAAACTTTGCCGCGTGGTATGTTCAGCGTCATTTTTCAATAAGGTATAGGGTAGTGGCAGGCAAGAGACTCAGATTAATGTAGCTATATATAACTTCGCTAGCCAATGGCAGAATACAGCGAAATTTAATAAATGTACATAATTGTGTGTTTTAAAGATCAATTCATGTAGTAGTCATTACCATGTAATGTAAATGCTGAAGTTTTGGCCCGACTATTTGTACGGCGAAATATGTTTATGCCGACATTCGTTCTAAATTTTGGTACGTTTACACGGCTTCCGGAGACGTGTAACAAGGCGCTGTGATTGCAACACAGGTTCTTTTTATGTGTCTGCTAAGGACGTGGTTAAGATAAGGTAGGAACAAAGCCGCTGCCTTTGTTCTGGACTATTAGATCACAACGCTCTTGTCTATTGCAACAGAAGACGGCTCCTTAAGAAGCTCAAAACCTCTACCAACCAGCAAAATACAATATAAGGTTATTTTGTTTTAACGCTCTTAACGGCTGAGGTATGTTCCTCTGTCTTGTTGATTTAAGTTTGAGTACCGAGTTTTACTATCTTCTTTTAAAAAGATAATTGCCACACTATGAATAATTCTTGTGTCGTAAAGTGGATGTGTATGAATCCATAACACTCGGCGCAGTGGCGGTGGCGAGGCGATCAGATAAACCACTTGCCAACAGAGCAGTCAATAGTATTCAATTGTAATATTATCCGGAACAGAAGTGTGCTCACTGCCAATGTCGGTGGGTCACTGCCGCGGCTACGAGGAGCGCTGGTTCTACGAGTGGGCGCGCGGCG
Source organism: Catocala nupta (assembly GCA_963675205.1). NCBI lineage: Eukaryota > Metazoa > Arthropoda > Insecta > Lepidoptera > Erebidae > Catocala > Catocala nupta. The sequence goes on from OY776081.1 coordinate 20,505,609, forward strand.
CGTGCGAGCCCTTCGGCTTCAGCGGCTGCGGCGGCAACGCCAACAACTTCCGCACGCGCGACCACTGCCTACGCGCCTGCAGGACCTACGTCAACACCACACAGCACAACGGTACGTACACACATATATAGAAAGAAAGAAAGAAATAAATAAGAAAGAAACAAAAGTAACACTAACACTGCATATTATAAAATAAAATTTGCCGCCGCATCTGTCTGTATGTTTAAAAAAAACTCAAAACTATTGAACGCGTTTTCATGCGGTTTTCACCAATAGACAGAGTAATTCATGAGGAAGGTTTTGGTGTATAATTTGTTAAGGTTTTGTGTTACCCTAGTTCAGCATATGCCAGGCTAACGAAGCCTGCTGATATACATACGTACACTACTGCTTGTATATTCCCGATGTTAGTAAGTAAGTCACTTCGACTAACGGCTAACAACTTCATCTATTTGAAAATACACTAAGAATAAGCTGTGCTAGGGGGATCTATACAAACTTCTGACGGAAAGAACACCTAGGCTCGAAATAACTATTGGGGATCAGACAAAGCTTTCTCCCGTGTAATATGTGTTGAAAATAAAAATAATTCCTAGAAATTGATCGCAGCTCTACCTACCGGATTTAATTGTGTATCCATAAAGTCTAAACCTAGGGATTCACACAAACACACACTAAAATTTGCCTTAAAATCGGTCTAGCCGTTTAGGAGGAGTTGAGTGACTTATACATGTAAAACAAATAAATATACAGGAATTATGCAGATTTGGGCCCCTGTATCGTAAAAAAATCTATGGTGACATATGGTTATATAAGAGGGGTAAATGATAGATGATAATTTGGCCAGTCGAGAGTTTCAAGGTTATCCATTATTTACGCCACATTCTGTATGTATAAATATAAACCCAATAACTTTATCCGGCCTGGGAATCGAACCACACAAATACAAGCGTAATCTTATGCCATGGCACCAATTCAAAGTCAACAATACGAATTTCTTATCCGCAGATTCCAAACCACCGGGTGAACTGAATACTAAGAAGTTGAAGCCAACTCCATCTCACCAAGACAACGAGGTGATACAGAATGATATACCAGCTTTATATGGTAAGTAATCGTACCTCTATAGTATTGGAAATAGCTTAGCACTCCCTTTGTACGCACAGCACGATTCTATGTACGATGCCTTGGTAAGTTCTGTTACAAGACGTTTAAGTTGTAGATCATACTGATTCAATATAAACTTGGTATTACTTGATTCTTTACTGTAGCTTGAATTCTGACCGCCGCTGAAATTTTATTAATCATTTTACAATGTTCTTATTATAAATATGCTTGAAGTCTTCATAAAATATTCATTTATATACATCTTAATATATATAAAAAATGTGTTAATACGTTCTGAATATAGAATGATTACGCGATCGGGAAAAGAGAAAATCACAGCCACAGCAACAGATTAGATAATTTGTATTGTTGTAAACTTATGAAGACAGTCTGTGATTTTAACTTTTAAAATAATAACACGATATCCTGTAACATAATTAACTAAAACGCTTACTTATACCCTTCCAACCGCTTTTGTTTATGTACTTATACATAATTATGTATGATGATTATATTTGGTGCGTGAGTTTGATAGATTAGCATTAGGTTAGGTTAGAATAGTTTTCTTTGAAAATATATTATAATACGTCTTGCCCAGGTTTCAAGACATAGGTATGTCTAAATGTGCGTAAAAGACACAATAGGTTTTTGAATGATGTCTGGCGTGTCAACAATCGACAGTAAGACATAATAAGAAAAATAATGTTAGTATCTATTTGAAAGTAAACGTTTCTGTTTATTAATGTCTTGAGCTTCAGCGGCTTACAGAATGCCAGACAATATTGGTTTTTAATTATATCTTGCATGCCAGCAATTGACAGATTAAGCTATTAAGTAATATGTGAAGCAAAACCTTTGTACCCCTTTTTACGAAAATTGAGCGGAGGCGTATGAAATTTGGCACAGTTGAAGTTTATATGGTATATGGAGAAGGAGGGATGAATCCTACTATTTTTATAAAATATACATTAGAAGAACATTAAATTAATGAAAAAACACTACACGCGCACAACCATGCATTTGACACACGCAGTCATATCGCGTACGTAGTATTTCGGCATTATTCGGCTGATGTCGTAGAGTTCTTTACATATCTTAAGTACCGTGAAATGTGATTATTAATGCGATAAGGGTTAAACCTTAATAACGATCATACTTAAAATTTTAAATCAATTATGGTCGAATTTCGACCACTTGACGACTGCTAGTAACTAATTAAACTGTAACCTAACCTAGCCACTCCGTGTCAAAGATTTTTTTGGCAAGTATGGTATAGGAACCTATCTACTACTAAATATAATTATAAATTCAAAAACTAGGTAAAAGTAAGTATTTTCTGGTCCATTGATCAGATCTTTTTAATGCTATGTATATGCACCTACTTTATATTTTTATATTTGCATCAGTACATCACCCTATGTTTGCATATTGGTAACGCCTTTCTCCGAGACATGTGTCGAAAGATAGTATTTAACAAGTCTGAAGATCACATAAGAATTGGGAGGAATTTAAACATCCAACAACTGTACGCACGACTGTATTAAGAAGATTGAAAATTATTTATAAATTTATAGTTTTACCTCCGCACGCTGTTAGTATTAGCATTATGTATATATATTTCATATTAGATACCTTAGTATTCATCATCCTTTTTTACATGCTTACGTATCATCACGCTTCTGATGCCTACCAGGGTAAGCACAGTTATGATTAGTTGGAAAGCATCGTATGGCACAATTGGCACTTATTTCTAAAAAACTAAATTCTGATATGTTGCAACTGATTGCCATTTTAGATTTACTAGGCAACTATAATAAAGGCATTTTGACTGGCATTTTGGTAAAAAATTGTTGATAGAAATCGGTTTTCTTGTGTTTCTCGTTAGCTGCCGTTCGTGGATATGGCTTGATCCGTATGCATAGCGGCTATGCTATATTTGAGAATGAAAAACGATGAAACCGCAGCTTGCCTTCAAGGTAACGGGCTATAATGGCATAAGCACTATTAGTGGTAATAAGGAACGTATTACCATCTCTCAAAACATTGTTATTGCGTGTGCGAGAATAAAGCAAAGTATACACTCTGTAATGTGGTGTTTGTAACACGCCTTAGGAACTTCTATGCTCTAGCTTACAGTCTGAACTTTAAGAAGTAACTTAAAATTTTAAGAAGTTCGATCAGTTTTGGTTCTGTCTTCACAAAGTGTTAAGGCACTACAAAGACAAAAAGTTAGTAGTCTCTATCTTTAAAGAACAATACTGGGAAAACACAAAAAAAGAAATACTGGGATTCAAGGCTTAAAGCAAAGGTACCCAGATTTTTTCTGGACACCCTGCAGCTAAAAATTATAAAAAAATTTGATCATATCTCTACGGGCTGACCTTTCTTAATTTTTAGAAATTCTTAGTTCGATTGGTATTCCTTTAAAATATTATCTGCCTACATTGATAGGTGAAGTTAAGCCAACATTTAGTTCTTCACTATCGACAGCAAATCAATTTTCGTGGACCCCGCTTACGAATAGTGGTCCTCCATTTATTGTCACGCCAACGTATATCCCCGTCGAGTCTCTCGTGGACCCCTGGGGATCCACCTGAACCACTTTGGGAACTAAGGGTTTAAAGTATTAAAATAAATGCATATTGCAGAAGTTGCTTTGATTTTTACTTTTTTTTTAAATATAAAAAGAAGTATAAGTACATTAGTATCTAGGTAGCGTAAAATATATGTAAATAAATTGCCAGTCAAATTGCCTCATGTATACTATTTTACCCTTTTGTTGGTAAGATTTTACGCCTTGTAGGTACTTACTTGTGTTTTTGTTTCATGCCAAGCATAGGTACTATATTGACTACATAATATGGAATAATGAAGTGGAACCTATTCGGTTACGACTGGTATTGTTTTCATTACTAATCGTGTTTGGAACCAATGTTTCTTTAGTAACAAGCCCAGTATTGATAACAATGATTATTATTAAATATGTAAGTTATTTTTAACTAAGTGATTCTTTCTTGTTGTTGAGTTTTACTGTTTGGAAATTTTCAGTAGCAGCCCTGAGTCTGGAAATATGTCTTGAGGTTCCATCTATATTGTGAGGGACTTAAGCATAGCTTGGAAATATTGGTCTAATACACCTTTACTCAGACAAACTTTGACGTTAATAAGTGTTACTTTCTCGCGTAAATAATTAATTGATTTCTGATTACCAAATACCTTTTCAGATTTAGTACAGTGAATTTCCTAATAAAACTCAGTAACAATCGGCCGACCCGCTGTCATATACGCTTCCTTTTAATCGAGCGGAAACTAAAGGCCGCGTAAGGTCAGACATGAAGCTAAGCAATATGCATGGCAGACTAATATGGTCGATATGATATGTTGCATTCTGAGAGAAAATTCGTGAGTAATAGAGTAGTTCATAAACAGGTCTGATAGATATTATAATTACTTGACTAAATAAATGTCGCAGTGGTTCGTGGTTGCCTTGCCACTGACACAGCATCAAGTATAGTCAGTTTGTTTCCTATGGGACAAATATTTGTGCAATTCACAAATAGTAATATCGATGCTGTTACTGTTTTTTTTAATGTTAGCCTCCCGTAACACGGGGATAATTCCTGTGCCGCGGGTGGCGCACGATGTGAAAGTAATGATATTATTTAGAATCGATAAATTGTCATTCGTCTAATAAATATATTTGTATGTTTAGTAGAGGCAAACTGCGAGGTGGGCCCCTGGCTTGGATGGAGCGAGTGTACCGGGGAATGCGAGTTCGCAATAAAGCTTAATTACAGGCTCATTGTGGTAAGTAAATAGCCATTTTAATTTAAATCACTATTATACCTTCACATTGAATGATTTATGAATCACAAAACGGGTTAATAACCGATCGTGCTCAGTATTTACATAGCTTTTTGAAAGGTTTGACATTTCGGCCGAGTTGCATTCACAGAGTACATTTGTATATAGGAAGATAGAGACGTCACTCAATGCATTGGCGATACTAGCGCTAACTGGCGTTCGGTTCAAGCAACTTTTTCAAATATATACATATGCGTGGGTATATAATATATCTATTATAATGATGTAGTGATTAATTATGTGAATTTTCAGACTAGCGAAGTTTATAGTTAGAATGTGTATACTTAACTATAAAATTCGCTAGCCTGTATATTCACTTAAAAATGAAAACCAAGATCAGGGCAAGTATGGAATTGTAAAAAATAAAACAAGGTCTTGAGTCTATTAATCAAGACAGAATAACAACGGAATGATAAAATGTCAAATTTGACAACAGCTTTATCTATGTGACAGGTCCGAATCGTTCGAAAATAAATAACATTAATCAAAAAGGGTACGCGATAACTTTAGAACTTCCTTTTTAAAAACAAAATTATTGGTTGATAATAGTTTTATGTATTAAAAGCTAAAAATAATTAAAAAATTGGTAATAAAGTGAAACTGATTTCCCCGTCATCTAGCAGTTGTCACATGCAACTTTCAGAGTATAATACAACTAAATTGAATATCACTTTAGTTATCTTATAGAAAGCCAACATGGTAACCTATGTAATTTGATTACGTTATAATTCAACTGTTTTCTTCTAAGTTTTAACACCATGGTTGCATTGGCCGTGGTAAGACAGAAGCAGACTGCATTTTTACTTTTACTGAAAATTTAAATTCAAATAATATCATCACATGTGACGATTTTATTTGAGTTACAACCAGACAAACATTTTCACAAAGTTCCACATTTATTTTTAACTAATATTTTAAATATTAGTTGGTAAATATAAACTCTTATCGCTTTACCTATTTGTTTTTTAATCAAATTTGTATGTTTGGAATATAAAAGTATATATTAAAGTGTAAATATATAACAAGGCACATAACGATACCGTACAGAAAATTGATTATCCATCATGTAGAAAAAATACGACAAAATTGTTTGTGGTTTGTTTAGTAGTATTAGACTGTACGAAGGCAATACTCTGTTGCTTCTAAAATCTGCTTTATAATACAGGAACGTAGGTTTTTAGGGTACCATGTCCAAAGAACACTAATGAAGACCTATTACTTATCCTGCATGGTCGTTTTATCATACATTTAGAAACCTCTTTTGAACTGTAACAGACAAATTTTTGCTTATGTTATGTGTATTTTTTTAATATCCAGAAATTCAGGCAAGATTTTACTGCACTGAATTTCTAGATATAAAAAAATAGCAGTTTATTAAAATGTATCACGCTGTACTTTTTTGTATAAAATAAGACAAAGTTGCTACGTGTAAATAGGCCTTATACCTAGTTTGTACAATAATAACTTTATCGGCGTATTCTTGTTTACACAGAATACGACAGCCGGCCAAGGCAAGGGATGTCGCCGTCTTCTCAAAAGTCGACCTTGCCGACCAACACAATGCCGGAAAAGTAATTCTACAGACGTCGTGGAACAACTCATTTACTACGACGATTAGGCAACCCTAGTATTTTAGAATGCTATTTAAACCTACATTAGGAGTTTCATATATATCCCATATTACGTCCTGTGGTTGTATACACAGTGATGTTATATAAGCTGTTCAACGTAGACAATAGAAATTATGTCAGTTCAATCAATATTATTATCGTCGTCTAATAAACATCCTGTTAAAGAGAAAGTTGTTTTAATTTGTTCCCATTCAATTCATGATAAGCGTACTGAATTATGATAATATCCATCCCGCTTGAAGCGACAATACGCTTACTGCGTTTTAGCCTATATTATGTCCGTTTGAGGAATAGCAAAAACCACTTCTAGGAAAGCGGCATAAGAATTGTAAAACACTGTTACTTAATTCTACAATTTCTTTTCATTGATGAAGATGGGATATCTTGAAATCTTTCTTCTTTCGTCACCGATTGTGACGCGAATGATTGATATATTGTACAAGCGGCAGTAGACCAATGGATACGGCATTGGGCTTGCGATTAAAAGATCGCCGGCTCGAATTTCATTAAATGTACTACCTACGTGAATCCGCTTCTAACACAAGCATTCTAGCCTGGAAGAATTATCAAGAATACTAGTAATATGCAATCCAAACAGCTAGAAATCTTAAAAAAATAAAGAAATAATTTGTATTGTAAACGAAATTATCGTAATAAAATTGCCAAATGCCTGTTTACCACATTTGATGCATACAACAAAATCGATTCCAGCTGCAAAAGCACCACAATAACTCTATTAGTCGCAAGATACGTTGTATTTGTGTTTCGTGCACGCTATAAAACAATTTCGTACAACTGTTCTCACCGCCTATAAAAACGTTGGATAGATTATCCGCTGTAGCAAATGTCGCTGTGCTACTTTCCTGTTAGTAATAAAGTCATTTTTGTATATGACTCTTGATGCTCATCTTTGTTGCTTAGAGCGTCTTTTTTCCTAGCCCTCCAATAACTAAGTTTAACGCTTATGTCGTGTGTACGCGTGATTCAGTGGGAACCTAGCTAATGACATGATTCGTAAGATTCATCAATGTTACGTTTGGCATGCTCAAATATAGGTGACCATTAACAATATGTTACTCTCCTTCTTGCCTCAGTAAGAACGTAAAGCTGCCGGTCGCGGCTGACATGAACATATATGATAGTTGATATATAGAGTACCCTCAAATAATCTGAATCTTCTTCCTTGGGTTCGGGCATCCTGGGACAGTAGCATAGTAGTAAAAATCTGATTTGCCATAAATGAGATTTTTAGACTCGAATCTGATAAGACTGCTGCGTGCAACTCTGGGGCATATGGATGGTGTATAATAACTACAAACATTTTTTTTAGATATTATACATACAAACATTTGTTTAGGTTTTACGAAGTAAAGTCTCTTACAAGATGTCTACTAATGTATTAAGTTATGTGATTCGCTTTTAGCTTTTGATGTGAGCATAACCTAGTGTGGCACAACTGGTTCAGTTCTCGATGTTCAAAATGTCAGTAGCTCCAATATTTGGACAGTGTGTATGAGTACTGCAATTATCTCTAGTAGTGTTAATAAAGTGGTTTAACCTGTGGCTGTATAGCTATTTGGACTTAGAGTTTGGTAGCGTGTAACTACTGAGTAGGTATATTAATTAATATTAAGTAGCATCCAACAAACATGACTTATTGGTTTAAGTGGTCCCCTCCCTATTGCCACTGCGGCTAGTGTTATGGCTTCGATCCCCACACAGGATATAAACTTGTGTGATCCACAAATTGTTGTTCCGAGTCTAGGTATACTTTGTGTCTGTTGTTTGATTGCTTTTAAAGACCCTTGCGACACAGGATTAATCCTAATGAAAGAGTGGTCTTAGTAAAAACAAACAGAAATTCGACGATGTGTAATCCTGTGAATACACTTATTTATCCTCAGGCAGCAGAATATAATTAAAAAACATCATGCATCATAAAAAGCAAACTATATTGCGTTCCTAACAGTACAATAAAACTAGCGGTAAGTCCGTAACTAGTTTTTAAAACAGTACTTGTTGCTTAACATGTCACCGTTACCAATTTACTGATGTGTTTTAATGTTGCCTTGATTTTGTATTATTATGTGCTGTTATTTTTAACCCCCGACGCAAAAACGACGGGGTGTTATAAGTTTGACGTGTCTGTGTGTGTGTGTGTGTGTGTGTGTGTGTGTGTGTGTGTGTGTGTGTGTGTGTGTCTGTCTGTGGCATCGTAGCTCCCGAACAGATGAACCGATTTTAATTTTGTTTTTTTATTTGAAAGGTGAATTAGTCGGGAGTGTTCTTAGCTACGTTTTACGTTTGATAAAAATCGGTCCAAGATGGCCGCCACTACAAAATGGCGGATTATATATTTTTTCACAACTCCCTCAATATGGGTATCAAATGAAAGGGCTTGACGAGTAGAATACTATACACTATGATAAATTTCAAATCCAAGATGGCCGCCACCAGAAAATAACAAATTTCCACAAATTAAAATTGTTCAATATGGGTATCAAATGAATATTGTGTCGGGGGTTTTTTAAATTTTAAATTTAGTTATTTTCTTATAGGGAAATATTATTCTTAAATATCTACAAAGGGGTAGGCAGCGGTGTATTTTAAATCCCCATTGCGCGAAATAAGGTTTTAGATCCCACGTGATAGCGAGCTTCTTGTGGTTTATAGGGCAGGGTTGTGGACTCCGTGTCGCTATTTATATTTTTTTGATTGGGAAACCTAATAAGACATTGAAACGGGAATCAAACCCGGGACTTCAAGCACAGTAGTTCCTGCAGAATTCACTACAGTATTAATAAAAAAATATGAAATTAAGAAATTGCGGAAGTATGCAAAACAACTCATCGAAATTTCGTCGTAAAATAAAGTAATACTTAAACTATCTTTGTAGGTACGTGAGTGCCACGCGCACCTCTGTGTCGTGTTGTCTTCGTCCAATCGCAAGGGCACAGTAGGGGGAAAAAAAATTTGTAGTTGGGTAGGGTAGTTTTTGTTTAACGACCCGTGCGTCCGTCGTCTCACACGGCCCGGGCCGATACCTCGGCGGGTCGCGATTGCATGCGAAAGTGATTCGCGTGGCACAACCGACTCTGGTTATGTCGAGGAACATGTGGTATTTTAGTCGGTATTACCGAGATATCTCGTCCCCGCCCCGGTGATGCTGACATAACCTCTCCGTCGCCCGCGGAACGGTATGCGTATGTTTTCATTATTATTTGCAATTATTAAGAACCAGTTTTCGAAAAAGTAGTCGAGTTACCTCCACATGCGATTATCAGGATTTGTTCACACATTTTTTATTAGTTTACCGACGGCCTTGCTTGAGATACCTACTTCTAGAAAATGTGTAATATCTCAAGGAATGCTGATGGTTTAGCATTCGAGACGTCAACTTATGATAGAGATTCTAGACTTACTCCTAGTGATTTTTGACGAAGTGTAATCATTTTGGTCATTGAAAACCATACGAAATAAAATTTTACTGTAAATAAAAGCTACCCTGGAGACAAGATGTAAACCACTACACAAAATCGCGTACAACTCAATGCTATCACTGCTGACTTCATTGTACTTTTGTGTCAGCCTCCCAAATTTACACAATGAGTCAGGATACGGATAAATCAATGCTAATTATAAAAATAATAACAACAACATTATATGAGTTAATCATTTTATTTGTCTTCAAATCAATAGTCAACAAAACTTTGTACACAAACACTTACAGTCTATTATTATTTGATACATCGTTATTGATAACAATGCGTCTAATTAATTTATTTATTACTAAACTAGCTTACCTAATTAACCTTAATACTGTAAAGGAACATCACAGTCACTTTGTACGCCATGTCTGATACAAATAAAAGTTCTGATCAATTTCAAAGGTTCATACGTTTACATGTGTACCTATTAAAATTAAACTACTTTCTACGCATTCAGTAGGTAATTAAATTTTATTGCATTTTATCTACTAAAATTAAACTACTTTGTACATAACAAGCGGTTTTCAAATTTCTATATATGTAGTTTATTCCCGATGCAGCTGGTACGTAATAGAAGAAGTTTATCGGGATAAGGAAAGAAAGTAGTTTAATTTTAAACGAAATATATTTTGCAATTCATAAAATTTTCATCACTCCAACCTAAATGTTAACATAAATTAATAAATAATTATCATGCCTTGTTTATGTGGACAATAGTCTCCGTATGCAAAAATATTAAAAAATGATATTCAAAGAATATACTTACATAAAAAATTACAAGTCATCGGAACTGGTGTTCTTTGTATAGACTTTTCTATCTCGTCATTATAATCAATAGCATGTACAATTTCACCGTTAGCAAAAATGTTCTTTCGTCACCGTAATGGCTCCATAACAATACTTTTATGTTTCAACAATAACGTATCGTCATTACGTTGAATTATGTTCATTTCGGTGTCATGGCGGCATCATGGCGGCGGGCACCGGCACGCGAGCTCACTCGAGTGACAATGCGACTCGCGCACCATGTTTTTATTCAATACACTTTCACTGTTGTAGCCTCTGACTCTGTTATTTACTACGATTAGAAATTTCACCGCGCACCGCAACACTCCAACGAACTTCTTTGGTTGTTTTCCTATTACATTACACCTATTGCCCGTTTCACCACACCCTGTTTTCGTAAGCACAGTCGTAATAATTACTTTCTGATAAAACATTTGACTAAAAACGGCAAAACAGGAACTTATGTAATATATGCTGCCTATTGATAACACATGGAAGGCCAAATAAGAGGTATTTCATAGTCTCGTTCTTAGTTTAAAGGATTCCACAAAAGATATGTGGTCACGGCCAAATAGTTACTTAGTTACGCTTGTGTATCAACCATTGGTTTCGTTTGTTATCTAGGTATTATCTTACACTAAACCTACCTATAGCTTAATACTATGGCTATTTACAATGCAGTTGTGCTTAAGTTAAGGCAAGATTAATTTAATAAAAACATACGAGCCACCTTTTCTAGGCAATAAAGTTGTTGAAAATTCGGATGTTGTAGTCGCTATTAGCGATCAGTTTCCATATTAAGAAAAATAGCCATTCTTGTTACGACTAGTAATAAAACTTAAGTCAATAAAGTTTTTATTTAAATAATAAGGCAACGCTTATAATTACCATAGGCTTTTGCTAATACATGAGAATATATAAATCTGTCAAGTCTTAGAATACAAGATATGTATAATTAAAAATCTTTTGCGTCCGGTCACCGGTGTGCCACTGCGACTTAATAGTAGCGTTATTACATATATATGGATATAGATAGAACCGCGTCTGTATTTCCAATATTATACACCGACATTTCTCTAACTGTATTTTAAGTCCCTTGTAATTGGATACAAGTCTAATACCTAGAAATAACTCCAGACTCAGTGCTTGCTACTAACAATTTCCTTACAAGAAATCGCAATAACACATTTCCCGACCCGGGACTCGACTATAAAGCCTCACGATAGCCTGCAACCTTATGCCAAGACACCAGCAACGCATTATGTACGTAGACGATAGTTTATAATAATAATATTCTGTGTGTACAGTTCATACGTGTTATGTAAACCGAAACCGTTTCTCTTCTCTTTTAGTGTTTGGGAAATCGTTCTTAATAATATGGAAACTGCGCATAAGATATCATAATTGAATAATAGCGTTTCATCTTATATTTACAAAAGTCGATTCTGTTTGGTCATAAGAGTTTTAGTTTATATACGAGTGATGGTTGGCTGTCTCGGTGGCTCACAGCATCTTGGCGCGATGCACTCCTTGGCACAAGGACAGGAACATCCCAGGTTCGCGAAGTCTATCAGTCTCTTTTTGTCTTCCTCTGTACCTGTTATTAATAATCAAAATTTAGTATCGCATTAGGTATTACAAGAAACATCTTAAGCAGCATTGACTAACGTAGTGCCAGAAAACCTTACTGTACCAAAGAGAACTTTAACTAGACTTGACAAGCTAGACATCACCAAGCGTTTAAAGACACAGGCATCAGCTTATCAGCTTCTAGTGTTTCTATAATAATTTCAGCTCTGTATCTAAACTGTCCCACTGCTGGGCACGGGCTAATCGGGCTTGGGATCGAACTCGAGATTTCGACGTGGCAGTCCACCATAGAGTAATAATAATTAAGTTTACATTTAATTAATATACAAATAAATTAAATATTCAAATCGATTATTTTTATTGTCATTTCATTAATGGTAAAGTATGATTATCTTTTTTGCGAAAGATTAAGATACTAGGAATAATTCTTGTATCTCGACAAACATAAGAAACATTCAATTAACAGACAAAGAGAACACCCAAACTCTTTTTAGACCCATGTAGGGTATCGAATAGTGATGTGTAAAACTGCATTTGAATTATCCTGGAATGCATTTCGATCTTGGTCTCACCAAGGAGTTATAGTATTGTGTACAGGTGGATTCGAATACTGTTCGAATTCAATTATCGTAATGCAGGGGTGATCACTTAACCATTGTGACATCCTTGCAGATATCGAAGTTAATTATAGCTTATGTAAGAACACAGGCAGTCGGCTATCGCTAATAAAATAAGATGTACTATTATATATACTTATGACATTACCAAACATGGAAGTGAGTAGGAACTCCGGTTGCAGAGTGACTAGACTGATGCCGTGTCGTTTGAAAATGTCGGTCACTAGCCCGGAACTCTTTAGATAATCCTGCAACAATACTACTATTAGTTATAATACTAAGATACTGCCTCTGTTATGCAGCGGACGTGCATGCGACTGCTGTGCCCAGGACTCAGTGCCCAGGTCCCAGGTCAAACAAAGTGTTCTTGGGTTTTTCTATCCCGAAATTCTTAGTAGCAACACAGAGTCGAGAAAAGCCTTTAAAACGTGGGGCATATAACCTTTGCTGCCGAAATATGGGTGTAATATACTTCTGCTTAACCCTTCGGGATATAAGCGTGAGACTATGTTTGTATAATACTACAATATCAGCCTTTATGAATTGAGCCATAGCTGGAGACGGGCCCTTTCTTAATATCTCAATATGAGTAGAGCTTGGCCATAGGTCGTCATGCTTGTCCAATGCGAGTTGGTAGGTACATTACTAAGACCTTTTAGATAAGTAGAAGGTCTGACAATAATTATTTTCACTATTGACGTACATATATAGCCTGACGTCTATATCCATGAAGAACTAGGCAGAGATATACGAATTTAACCCGTATTTCGCCCGTTATGGTTACAAGTCCTACGTAATAGGGCCAAGCTTATACTTTCTAGGCCCAAACTCTACTACGGAGAATTTCTGAACAGAAAAATCTAACATACGTATAGCACACAATCCATTTGGCCCGATCCGAAATCGGACACGAAATCTCATCACAGCAGTCGTATATTGATTTCCTTTTATTAAGACTCACCGTCCATAACTTCAATAAAATAGAAAATATCATACTTAATAAGCGTCATAACATTTCTCCGTCGCCGATTAAAAGCGTAAAAAATTGGCATCATTAACACGTTGAATGGCAACACTAATTCTAAATAGGTCCGAACTAATTTACAAACGTAGTAACCGTTTAGAAAACAATTGAATCGTTCAAGAACAAAAATGCGTGACCTTTGATTCCGTCACGCTTCATTACGTCAATGTTGCAAGGGATGTTGACAAAACATGGCAGGTGACATTGTTATGTCACTAAAGAATAGAATTAGGGCCGGCTTAACCATGTAGCACGAGTAGCAAATGCTACAGCACAGGCTACAAATAACGAGAAATTCTAGAAAATCTAATTAAATTGCACATCAAGCAAGCAAGAATGAGGATATGTAGTGTGAGTAGCAAATGCTAGGTTACAAACAAAAGGAAAATATCGAAAAGAATAATTTAAGTGCAAAAATAATAATAATTGTCTAGGAAAACTATACTTTGTTATGTATTTGAGTTGGATATACACATATATAGGCTCACGCGTAAATCTCTAAGAAGGTAAGCAGAGGAGTATAACAGCCACTAATAATTGTCGGTTTTGATTTGATTGCTTATTGCCACTAACGGACACGGTGCCACATTCTGTACTGCCACTGATAATTTAATCACTGACAATTTAAAAGATATTAAAGGACTATTTTTATTTTATCGTATTTTTTTCGAAAACATAGTAACACTTTGCCTGATCCGGCTAATTGTAACAATGACATTTTATTTCATTATTTTTATCAAGATTTGTCTTTTAACATTATTACTGACTTAATCCGGCCCAGTACAGAACTGTTGAAGTTTTACATCGAGCGAGCCGTAAGCGACGTGTGCTGTGGCGAAGACGCGGTCCCTGTGCATTTGCTACACGTGGAGCTCATATATGGCGAGCACGCCCGGCACACGTAATGCCGCGGCGCGCAATTTGCACACGCCTAGGCCCTCGGGAACTGTCTGAAGCAGTACTAAGCCCGATGACTTAATCCGGCCCTGTACAGAACTATTGAAGTTTTACCTCGTGCGAGCCGTAAGCGACGTGTGCTGTAGCGACGACGCGGTCCCTGTGCATTTGCCAGACGTGGAGCTCATGTATGGCGAGCACGCCCGGCACGCGTAACGCCGCGGCGCGTAAATCGCACGCGCCCAGACCCTCGGGAACTGTCTGAAGCAGCACCAAGCCCGCTGATCGCACTGTTTAAATAAAAATAAAATAGAATAAATAATAATGTTACCAAGTTTTATTTTATTACCGAAATAAATTAACGCTAATAATAATATAACTAACTTATACCTAAAATATATAACATAATTAAATGTCGAACACAACAAAAAAAGAAGTAGAACCTCGCCGCAAAATAAAGACTAGTGTCTAGTGTGCGTTATTTTTACGGTAGGTCGATCGATGATAACGATGTGTAATCGGGATTTTTCGAATATTTGACGATTGACAAAATTACTTACAAATTGTTATAATTATACTTTTTTAAGTCTTGAGGATATGCTGTATTTCTCCTTTCTCTCTCTTAATATAAAAGAGTAGATACTTACGCTTAAATATAAAATAATCTTTTAATTGAATATTATAATATCAGCCCTGTATTAAACTGTCCCATTGCTGGGCATGGGCCTCGTCTCAGTGTGAGAGTGTTAGGCCATAGCCCACCACGCTGGCCCAGTCCGGGTTGGCAGACTTCACATATCTTTGAGAACATTATTAAGAACTCTTAGACATGCAGGTTTCCTCACGATGTTTTTCTTCACCAATTGAATATTTACTAGTATAATCGAGGCTTGTAAGATTTTTGCCAATGAGCAAAATTTTGAAAAGCTATTTACTACATTGTTGGTTTTTAAGATGTTGTGTTGAGACATGTTTGTCTCGCTATTGCGCTACTTACGACAGCGCATCAAACGACTTGGCTCATCGAAATTACTTTTAAAGTCGACATGTAGTTCATTACCCATAGTTTATTTGTCCTGTAATATATTCAGATCATATAGAGATTTATACTCTATTTGCACTGTAAAACTCTTAGATGATACAGCGGGACGTCTTCCTAGTAGTTGCTTTTAGAAGTTCCTTACAACGGAAACAACCGTCTCACACTTTCGTGACCTATATGACTTGAAGAGCCAGCAGTTATGAATAATTTAAACATATTATGAATGGTTGAATGAATGGTTTTTATAATTTGGCACGACTTGTCATTGTTATCTTCTTATCATTGTTGTCCTTGTCATCTTTAATCTCTTTGCCTAAGGCCGGCAAAGTGAGAGTGAAACCCTTTTTATTGTAAACAATTATATGTTTCGGTAACTTTTCTTCATCAGGCGACTTGTATAGTTCTTTGTCACCTAGATACTATAATATACTACCTTATCAACTTCTTATAATGGTGCATCGAGGATCTTTTCTGAACCAACACTGTTGCCCTCAATTTACATCTTTTTATGAGAACTATGCGACTGTAACGTTTACAGTTATACGTAAATACCTACATTTTCTAATCTCACCGCTGTCGTCTAATAAAATTGGTACATAATCGCTTTCATATCGATAGCCAAGTATTTGTTTTATTGTATTCAGATAACGTGGTCGTTCGCTACCGATCAGACGATTTCTGCTATGTTGACATATGTTAAGAAATGCATTCTGATTCACGCTGTCCATTGTGTTGATGAAGGGGCACCCTCATTACGAAATAATGAAAACATTGATCACGGCTGACCGACCGATGTTACGGAACATTGCGTAATTTTGCATTGCGTTGTATTGCTAGTTTTGTTTCCTTTTCTGTAGGTATTAATAGCTTATCTTGGATAACAGGCTGTTGCTGTAAACGGCTATAACGTCAAAACCGTTTATTTGCAATATCGTGAGTATTATTAGGTAGCGGTTATTGTCGTTGTTCGCTTGATACCTTATCGGATCATATTATACGTATAAAATTGTAATTTTATTGATCATGGATAACATTTGGAGGTTTTAGGCTTGACTAAGTTTGTATTTAAAGTTAGCTGACAAAGTATTTGTAAAAGCGCACAACATGTTTTATATACTTATTAAAATCATCTGTCGTACGATTGTGTCCGTAAAACATAACAAAAAGTTGTCAGATTGTATGTTTTATAAGAGTTTATTTATATAATTTTATCCCGATATTACCACTAATAGTAATTAAACAGGTTTAGTGCTATAAATTTGTGAAGAGTGCCATAGATTATCTAATTGTTGGTTGTTTGTAGGAAATTCACGCATTTTCTGTTCAGTAGGAACGGAATGAGTAGGTATAGAATGTATAAATTATATATAGAATCCGCGTAAATGTTGCGAACGAAACGCAGCCCAAACGAACAAAGTCGCGGGTGTAATATAGTTCACACGATAAAATATATAATGTGATTTGACCACACCTTTCTGTTACTGCTGGTGTACTTACTAAAGGGGTAGTTGAATATGACCAGAACGATGGCTGCGCAGGCGGAGAGAGCGGGATCGGCGATGCGGGCGGCGACGGGCTCCCATTCAGATGTCAGACCAGCACCCATCACGAACAAGCTGCCTGCAGCAAAACACAATACTTACTAAGTGCTGCTCTATTTGGTTTATTGATTTTAAGCGACATTTAGTATACTTATGTCAGTGGACATTAATAATGATTGCAGTTCTAGGAGTATTCAATAAACGAGATATCTTGGTATATATCCGTGCTTGTGTTGTTGATGTTGTTATTTTGAGATTCTAGATTAGACTAGATTCGATCCCCGTTACCTCGGTAAACTGTTATTAGATGTAGCAAGCACAGAGTCTGAAAATATGTGCGGTAGACGTCAATGTGCGAATCACCTATTAAGTTATTTGAAAAAGCCATTTTACCAGGTATGGTGGCGTTTCAATTATAATAATTAATAAATAATTTATTTAAATAAAAATAGAAGTACATTATAAAATAAGTTTACATTTTAAATTTATCCATATACTCAAATATCTTTATGGCATCTGTGTCTGAACTAGACAAATTAATATTTGTATTTCAGACAGCAGCGCTCTGCCTAGAGATAATACATTTAAGAAACAGTAGAACAAAACAGGACAGCAACAATATCACAAATAAATTAAAAAAATAATAGAAAAGAATGGGATTAATGAAAAAAATACACTGTATTCAGACTTTTACTTTAAAATTATATATATACTTCATTTGTGAACCGTTTTGCATAAAATACACATAACATTTAAGCCCAACTTTATCCCAATCCCAAATTTATAATCAAATTGAAGCCTTTGCGGACGTTAGCGTGCAAAACGCGCAGACAACCAGAGAAAGCCTATACGCATGGAAACATTAAGTAGCTCTGTTCAAATTATGCATACAGTTGTGCACTTATATTGTATTATTGTGGTATCATTTACACAAATATACATTTAAAACGACACGTGTAGACAAATTTATTTGCATAATATTATCTGTTGTCCTATTTACTGGTTATATTGATTTTAAATAACGATACATGTTGTTTGAATTGCAATTAGATATGCTTTGCAAAACACGTGCATATCTTAAAACTAGCCTATTTATATGACATTTTATATAAACATATGTTCTATAAATTTGGTTTTCTTTTTCTATTTAAACGTGAACTTGTGGTTTTAAAATTAACGTGTTGAGTTACTTTAGTTTTATTCCACCCTGTCTCGTTAGCTTAGCGGTTAGAGTGGAGATCATTATTAGGTAATAGTTCGATTCCGTGGCCAAATCTTATTGAGTATATCTATTAGGAAATGCTCACTAGCAGTACTAACTATTGCTATGAGTTTCGAAGACGTGCTTAGGATATGGAACGCAAAACATGGCTGCCCAAAAGTGAGTCTGAGTTTTTATGAGCAATAAAAAAGTACATGATTTTGGCACCTGGTATATAAGTATGGATATTGAAATCATAATATTTGGTGAGCTATGTGTAGCAATTTCTTAAAACCAAATAAAATAAACAATCGATATTTTAGTCATCTCTGTACTAAATTCTATTTACATTTTGTAGGTACTATTAGAAATATATGGTAATTATGTACAGAAACGGTTCAGATTAAATAAATAGTGTTGTGACTAAATAAATAATGGGAGTATGACGTATTACTTTATAATTAACTGTTCGTTGTTTGTGTAGGTGTTCTAAGCGCCTGCGTCTTAAATTGTTAACATCATAAATAATTATATATTCAAATAAATGTATAATAACTATTACGTGATCTAAACTGATTCATAATGGGGTATACGTAGATATAGAGTATAATTTCAATGTATATAATAGTAATGTATGTAATGGCACTTTAATTTAACTTTATATCATAAAGCTGAATAGTTTGTTCGTTTGGTTGAATGCGCTAATCTCAGGAACTACTGGCTGGAATTGAAAAAATATTTAAAGACTTTAAGTTATATAACATTACGCTACAGCGGAGCATCAATGGAAAATGTTGCAAAAGCGGGGAAAATTCTCTCATGTGACTCAGACGAAGTTGCACGGTTCAGCTCGTCCTAAATAAAATACCTACCTTACCTATGATTTTGTTCTCGTGTTTTTTATTACAGAGGTAAAGTTTATTGTCTTGATTACGTACATGAAGAAGGAGTTTAAGTGTTTACCTTGTCACTGTGAGAACACTAAAGGGTTGGTGGGTTTGATTTGACGACGTTATATGTAAATTGCCGAGAGCGGTGCAAAAATATCACATACATGTACACTGTTGTAGAAACTTAGTGTGTTTTTGTGATCGTTGTTTTAATGTAGGTACATAAAGTCAAAGTAAAATAGGATTTGAAACAGTTTTGTAAAAATTTAATTGTGTCTTCGGAGTTTGCCCAATATCCAATTTCACAAAAAACTGTGATGTTTAGATATTGCGATTGATTGATAAATAGTTGATTGATTCGAAATGGATTCCGTATTCGGATCTTAATCTATTCATTGTAATGAGTTTTTCATTCGAATCTCGATTTGATAACACATAAAAAGTGTCTAACATATTGCTTTTTCTTGCGGGCGTCAACTTGTAGTCCTCTTATAGTCATGCAATTCCTTTTGTTGCTTTTTTATTCTAGTGTTCTTGTAAATTTGTCGCCTAAAAGGCGAATATCTCTGTTGACCTACAAATGTGATTTTAGTTTTGTTTATGATGTGTGGTTGTACTTACTGGCGATGTCAGTTGGCGCATGCGCGAGGACTGGTTCTCCAGAACCAGTCTTCAACACCACGACACCACCTTCTGTAACGCTTAGACGACGGCTGTAGCTCAGCTCACGTCCTGTAAATATATTAGCTATTAGAATTTGGGTTAATACTGTTACTAAAAATCGTAAGACCAAGAGAGGCAGCCGGTCAAGCTCTGACTAAATGGAGTCCAGGTCAAACATTTCTAACACAACATAGTTTTAATGCAGTGTGGAATCTATGGCCGTTTCCCGGGCACAGTTTCGGATTTTGTGCTATTAGTAAGAATTTCCGGCAATTGAGCCCAGTAAAACTTTGTTCAACCTGGGATTCAAGCCTGAGACATTGTATTAAATTTAAAATATGTAATAAATTTTTGTTCAATAAAAATATAAACGTCTTTACAAAATGCATTACAGGCTACTTATTGTATTCGATTTACATCATCTGCCTCGGTGGCGTAGTGGTTAGTGTAACCGACTGCCACGCCTAAGGTCGCGGGTTCGATTCCCGCACAAGTCGAACATTTGTGTGCATGAACATGGATGTTTGTCTTGGTCTGGGTGTTTCTATGTATAATATGTATGTATTTACAAAAAAAAAAGAAAGTATATATGTATGTTTATCCATTGTCTAGTACCCATAGTACAAGCTCTGCTTAGTTTGGGCTAGATGATGTTGTGTATATGTGGTAGAATATTATATTATATTATTATTATTTAGATTTTCAATATTGGACATATATGATCGTATTTATGCTTGTAATCTTACCTGTATTGCCTGAACTAGGTTAGAAACCTGTGTTTCAGCCTGTTTCAAACATTTGATATTTGTTTTAATGGTAGTAAAGTAAATATTTATACATGCACAGCAGGATCTTTTTCTTTATTACATCTTAAGATTTTATTTATGAAGCATGTGAAGAATTATGTCACTATCGAAGCAAGACGCATATAACTCCATTCTCTGTGACTAACTTTTGTTGATGTACATATTTATAACGACTGCTATAATTTAAATTAGCATAACGTACACATGTCATAAAAATAACCACGCGATTTAATCAGTACGAGTAGTAGTATTTCATTAATGTACCATGCTGATAACTAAAAGTGCAAATAGGCGATTGAACATAGTGCGGCCGAACCAACGCATGGTACAGTGCTACGGTGCGCTCTTCACATCACACCACCACACCGCACCACGGACCGTCATATGTTTTCGGTACCGCACCAAGTTCGATGTCGAACCACCCGTACCGGTATAAATAATAACGAGATGGGTGTAAAAACCCACGATACAACCTTTTCGTCTTCATGCGACAAATTTTTTTTTCGTCAGCTTTTTGTTATGTCCATGTTGCTGGGCAAAAGCCTCCTCCTTGGACTTCCAAATCACTCTGTTGGTGGATATCCCCTGACCTTATGACCTTGTGCCCCCTATATCTCGGGGGTCTCTTGACCCACAGGGCCCATATTCAAACTCGGCTGAGGGATGACCCCAAGGTGTCTGTACACCAAGTTACAAGTCAATCGGTCCAGTAGTGCCGGAGCTATGCCTGTCACTAACAGACAGACACACAGACCCACATAGTGTTTTCATTAACCTGTTCGAAGAAGACTCAGAGGATAATAATGTTCAGCGCTTTGTGCGCCACACGATCGAATATGGTTCTAGAGCGGAGCACACATATCAACTCGGAAACGGATCGTCACCGTATCAACTCGAGCCGTACAGTATTCTTTGTATGAAACTCCCTACTGCAACGCACACTAATCGGAATCGTACCGTAATCGCCTCGCCTCGAGACAAGCTTGCAGTCCTCGCGCTTACGGCTCGTCCTCCCCGTGCTTACGGCTCGTCGTCTTCGCGCTTACGGCTCGTCGTCCCCGCGCTTACGGCTCGTCGTCCCCGCGCTTACGGCTCGTTCCCGCGCTTACATCTCTCCATGCACTACTGTAGCCGAACGTGCTGTCATTCACAAGACAACCAACAGTCGTGTTATGGGCGTATTTTATTGAATTTGTAGGTAGGATTTCAAACAAAAAATAACGATGAAAAGGGATCATTGAAGAAGTGAGAAAATATCATGATTTAAGTGAGTGCGGCGTAAGCGCGGCGTCGCCTAGCCGTAGGCGAGTCGACGTACCGGATCTGTTGATCCACTTTGGTTACGTTAGGTTGACGCCTGTTTTCACACGGGGGGGCCTGCTATGGATGAATCTTTTTAGACTCCCAACTGGCCCCCCCATTGGGTGAGAGAGGGAACACCCCTGGTTTTTTAGTGGGTATACCAGCGCTTGGCTGGTGACTCCCACACGCTTGTGCCGTCCCCTAGCCGGCGGGTAGTGCATCAAGCATTTTTCCTGGGTATCAAAAAAAAAAAAAAGGTTGACGCCAGTTTTAGTGCGGTCGATGGTCAATGGTCGATGTCCCATTTGGGCCGACGCCCTCGGTCGCCAAAACGTCGCCCTCTTGAGGAGACCTCAGGGGGCGATGGCGATCAGGTTGTTGCGGGCGTACCGCACCGTCTCCTTTGAGGCGGCGTGCGTTTTAGCGGCATCGCCGCCCTGGGATTTGGAGGCGGAGGTCCAAGCTTCGGTGTATTACTGGCACGCGGACCTCCGGCTTCGTGGCGAGGAGCCCTCGCACGGGGCGGTGGAGACGCGAAGGTCCCAGGGTCGACTGGTCCTTGAGGCGAACTACACACTACGGGGTAAGGACCGTCGAGGCTGTCCGTCCGGTGCTAAGGCGGTGGACGGACAGACGGCGCGGACCGCTCACGTACCGGCTTACCCAGGTGCTCTCCGGACACGGCTGTTTCGGAGAGTACCTCTGCAAGATAGCCGGTAGGTAGGGAGTCGACAACCAGGTGTCACCATTGTGAGGAGTGTGACCGGGACACGGCGCAGCACACGCTGGAGTAGTGCCCGGCGTGGGCCGTGGAGCGCTGTGCCCTGGTCGCCGTGACTGGCCCCGACCTCTCGTTGGCGACCGTCGTATCCAAGATGGTCGGCGACGACAGGGGCTGGGGCGTAATGAGGCGGCGGCACGGGGGCGTGAGGTAGATCCTTACGCCCCGGATGTCCGCCGCCGGAGGAGGGGGCGCAGGAGACTCGCTTATGCCGCTCTCCTGCCCCCCACCTAGGGGTTCCGGGTGGCAGGGCCTCAGGGGACCCGCGCGCCTTCTAACGTCGAAAGGGGAGAGCGAGGATCTCTCCTGGGGACGAGAGGTGGTAGGGTCCGTTTGACCCGGCCTGCACCCATACGGGGGAGGCCTGCTATGGATGAATCTTTTAAGAGCTCTCAACTAGTCCCCCTCATTGGGTAAGAGAGGGAACACCCCAGGTTTTTTGTGGGTATACCAGCACTTCATGCTGGGAGTCCCACACACCCCGCCGGTGCCGGCGGACAGTGCATAAAGAATTGTACCGGGGAAACAAAAAAAAAAAAAAAGGTTGACGCCTGTTTGACGGCGATGCGAAAGGCGATACGGTGACAATCCCTTTCCAAGTTGATATGTGTGCTACTGCGCCGAGTGTTGTGGGCTCGAATCCCACAAGGGAAAAACTTTATGTGATCCACAAATGGTTGTTCCGAGTCTGGGTGTTCTTTGTGTCCATTATTTGAATGCTTGTAAAGCCTCCGCGACAGAGGAATTATTCCTAATGCAAGTCTTTTAAAAAAGACAAAACATAGAAAGTTCAATGTGCAAGCAACCAGCGTACCAGTATTATTAATAATAATAATAATGTTTATTTCTCAAAATATGCACATTATACCCAGGAATATGGCTTATATGTAATTATGTACTATTATTAAAAACGCTGATCTCTAAACTAGGTATATACCTGTATCTTAGAGACTAGTGCAACCCGTGAGTCTTCTAACAATAACAAGCCATTATTTTAAAATGTATATATAATATATTTAATAATAATAGTGTTCGGTGCACTGTGCGCCACACGATTAAATATGGTTTGAACGCGTTCGTGGGTCAGCCCCACCATGGTTGACTAATTGCAATTTAGTACTTATAAAACATACACATATCGTCACGACTCTATCCCTGACGGGGTAGGTAAAGCTTAAACTTATAACACTCACATTTTGCATACTATGATTTGAAGTCCACATTATATGGTGCAAGCCTATTCCCATCTACCGGGTCTTTTCAGACTGAAACTGCTACTGAGAATGTCTTCACTGAAAAACCCAATGACACTGTTTGACCCAGGAATCACCACCAAGACCTCATCAGTCGCAATCAATGTCGAAGCGTTACTGAACTCATAACGAATCACTTTCTTTGTAAAGCTCTAGATGTTAGCCATGACTACTCGCATTCTTAAGTATTTTCCTAAAAGTTTTAGGCTTTGGCAAAGTCTTTTAAGTAAGTGCCCGCGTAATAGAGAACAAGCCTATTGCTGCCTGCCGAGTTTATTTTCTGACACATGGCTGCAACTGAGAATTTCGTAATATAAAATTTAAATAACTTTCTGAGTTCGATGATGATGAAGCTTTATCATTAAATTTCTATCCCACGGATTTTTTTTTTCTAAATGACAGTTACCCTTTAATATGTCCTTTTCTTTACCTCTGTCTAGGAACTATGAAGATCGGTCAAGTAATTAAGGCGTGTAAACGTAACAAACAAACAAACTCACTTTCAAATTTATAATATTAGTTAGGATTATCATACAAAGGCATTATCAGAAATGAAATAAATTAAACGTTTGGTACGCATCTACCTTACTCTTTAGAGCAGATTAGCGTAATGATTTATGTTTAAATGTTCCATTAGACGGCCTTACTCGAATACGTGGAACATTAACCAGAACAAAAACATCGGTTATTAATTAAATATAGCTGTTACGACACAGTAGCTTACAGAGTTCATTGTGCTGTTATCAAGTTTATAGATTAAATTAACCTTATTGTACAAGATTAAATAGTTTGTACCGTTTTCCTTATCTAGTATGTTTAACTGTTAGTAATTGTGAGTACGTTTTTATAGATCTACTTTGTTGCTCTTTCGTGATAAGTTTGCGGATAATTGTGAGGTCTCGGATTCAATACCCGGGTTGAAAGAAAGGATATTGGGTTTCGTTATAGTCTGAAATGTAGCCTGTGTAGGCTTCTATAGGTTTTCTTCTATTACGTGCAATTTTAACCAGCTATTTTGGCTGTGTGTTTTTTACAGGTAACTTCTCATAGGCTCACCCTTTTGCCTGAACTTATAAACTAATATAATTATAAATGTAGTAAATTTAGTAAACTCACTAACTGATATAACGTTTGACTTGTGACTTAAAAGAATAAATGATTTTCATTTTGACTTCGCTGGCGAAATTTATGTGTAGTACCATTCTGCTTAAGCCTTCAAGAATATACAGGTGTACCCCTACAATCGACTGTAAGACCCAGCAGTGCCGAAATAGAGAGTGTTTATTAGTTTTTCTGTTAGGAAATTCTCAGGAACAGCACGAATTCTATCAATATATTTGAAGGCGGTAGCCTTAATATGTAAAAAATATGTAAAATGTGGACATAATGTAATATTAGCGAAAGCCTACTTGAACTACTGTTGAACTTAGGCAGAAGTCTTGAGTTCTATCCCAAGGCGCACATCTCTGACTATTCAATGTGTAAATAGTTAATTATCGCTCGCTTTAACGGTGAAGGATAACATGGTGAGGAAATCTGCATGCCTGAAAATTCTCCATAATGTTTTCGAAGATATGTGAAGTCTGCCAATTCGCTCTGGGCCAGCGTGGTGTACTATGGCCTAACACTGAGAACAGGCCCGTGTTCAGCAGTGAGACAGTTTAATACAGGCTTGATATTATTATATTATAATGAAATATATTCATATTTCTTCATATTTCCCGGAATATAGAAACATTTGCAGTGTGCAGTTATCTATATATTGTCTTGTGTTAATGTGTTATCATATTTATAAATTGATACGCTATTGCGATTGTGAAAACCTATGTTTGTCATGCATTTGTAGGTTCTACGCATTGTTTACTTTATTTATAATAGCACATTCACACTTTCATTGAAACTAATAGCAAGCTTCGTTTCAGAATAAGGCGAACACGATAGATAGTCTCTCGCTTATATAATATTAGTATATTATTTAGTGTATTATATATTCTGGATCGAACATAATAGGCATGGGACACGGGTGTTTGTTTGTTTCTTTATTACGCTTTCACTTCACGACTTATCTACTCGACCGTTCATTATAAAATTTCGCATAAGTACACTTTGTCAGGGATTCAGAAAACGGCATAGGCATTTCATTTAGAAAAAAGCACTGTTACTAACCTAACCTAATCTAAATTCACGCATATCATATGAGTGTGAACACACGCTTACTAACAACACAATAATATATCAAATAGTGTACACCTAATGAATTACATATTTGTATAAACTACTTAGTTAGGTGATTTGTGTACATTTCATATCTTAGAACGACAATGATTATGTAAGACAATACAGCTAACTGACGGCCTCGCTGTCCTGACATAAGTTTGTATTATTTGCGTGCTATAATTTGATTCTGCGTTCGACGCCTGGTCGTACAAAGTGTTGTTGAGCATTTCTGTTAGCAAGTTCTCAGTTACAGCACGGATCTTTCTTGTTTTTGTTTTATAAAAAGCTAATGCATTAGGCATTATTCCTGTGTCACGGGGGACTTTACAAACATTCAAACAACGGACACAAATACCACACAGACACGGAACAGCTATTTGTGGATTACACAATTTTTTGCCCCGTGTAGCGGCGCGGCGGCGCTTGTATGACGGTCACTTACACGATTACGCTTTCTGTATGACTGTATGAAATATGCCTAGTAGTACAAAATAGGTTAATATCGTAATAATAAAGAGAAAGTTATAGGAAAGTCACGAATGTA
Source organism: Catocala nupta (assembly GCA_963675205.1). Lineage (NCBI taxonomy): Eukaryota > Metazoa > Arthropoda > Insecta > Lepidoptera > Erebidae > Catocala > Catocala nupta. Next base: position 20,532,853 of record OY776081.1, read on the forward strand.
TATATTACTGACATCTGCGAATGTGTAAAAATATAGAAAATAATCAATACTATTGTTCTTTAATCAATACTGACAACATCAAGGTCTGTGCATCACAAGCGCAAGTCAAGCTATTCTATAAGATCTCACTACCAAACTTACTGTTTAATTCGCAGGGAAACTAGATGTTTATTTCATTATTAAAAACCATTCAAAAACGGACCCGTAACAATTATTTTTGTCCTATGTGGAGATCGAATCCAAAATACTCAATGCAGTGCCAGTGACGTGGTGATCACCTAAACCACATGTCAGACAGCATTCACACTTTCATAATTTTCTGAGACATGCTACTTATGTCTCAGAGTCTCTATAATGTTTTAAATATCAATCATTCTGTCAATTATAGTGTCGTTTAAAAAAGGCGTAAGTATGTTTAACTTATCACCAGATTTAGTAGATATAACAGTCAAAAATAGTAAATGATCACCACAACTAAAACCGCAATATATTTAAAGAGATCAAAATAAGTCGACGGACTATTTTTGGGTGGGTTTCAGAAGGAACCTAACATAACCTAACCCTTCCGAGACGGAAAGCAGTGATTTGAGGCGTATAGGTGCTCGTTATGATATATTTTAGTAAGCATATTTTGCTGCGTAATTACTATTTTTGGTGGTCATTATATTTAATCCCCTTAAAAAATATAAGTCCTTTAGTGTTAAAAGTGATATAAACCAAGGCAATCTATCTAGATTGTCTTGGTTTATATAACTTTGTCAACCAGTACCATTTTGTAGATACTAAATGTTATCCATGGGTATGAATACTTGCCTGCGAGTAGCATGTAGTTTATGGCATGTAGGAAAAGCCCGATGACCGCGCTGCCGACGATCACTCTGGGATATCTTGGAGGCTGCCCATGGGACGAGTGGACCCCCAACTGAAGGGCATTGACCACCAGTGCCAATGCAAATGACGCGAAGAGTACGTGGACGGACAGCCGGCCGACGACTTCGATGCGCGCCCATCCGAATGTGTTGCGTAGACGGCCCTCCCGCCCGGCACCTTCATCCGCCCTCTCATACTATACAATATAATATTAACTTATAATGGATATAGCTTAAAGATTAAGTAAAAGCAAAGTGCTAGAAAAGCATGCTTCGATAGAAATGGCCGCTACATTTTTCAGGTTTATTTATGTTTAGAGCGTGTCTGTTGTCGCCTACTGGACAAAATTCTATGCTTAATGCGCACGCTTACAGAAAATCAATATCGCTTTTCCGAAGACTAGACATGATTAAAAATCTATTGAAAAATCTATATAACGAGTTAATACCTAAGAGATTTAGCTCATCTAATGCTCTGATTGATCGAACCATGGCAATATCGGTAACCTGGTCATGCTCTACTATTATTTAAATCAAGTCTCTTGGAGTGTCTTATGATTTAAGTGATTAATTAATTAGTTATTCCATAAATTACTTTTTGTTTGGATGGTCCTATTTCGTCATAATCTATAGGTAAATTAAAAATTTAAATACAAGTAAATTTTACTTAAAAGGTGTTCCTAAAATATTGACTCTCATAGTATATTATATATACACTCGGCGTCAAAAAAATCGCACCTTTGCAAAAATTTAATTCAATTCGGTTTATGTCGCGTTTAATCCTTTGTATGGTTGTTTTATGCTATTTATTTGAAAGGTTGGTAGGTATAGTAACAGTAAAATACAGAAATATGTATTCAATTACAATCGTTTAAAAAAAAACAAGGTGCATGTGTCAAGTGAAAAAAATATCTTTATTAGGAAAAAATATTCAAACAAAAACAGGCATTAAAATTACAAAACAACAAAAGAAATTAATAAAAAATGCTACTTAAAACCTAGTGCAACCCCCCCTTGCTCTAATAACAGCTTCCATTCGTTCTTGCATAGACCCAATCAGCCGTACCACACTATCTTGAGGAATCCTATTCCATTCTTCAATTACAGCATCATGGAGGTCTTGTAGAGTTGCTGGGGCAGGATCACGTAACCGTACTCGTCGTTTTAGTTCATCCCAGAGATGCTCTATTGGATTCAGGTCTGGGCTTCTCGCTGGCCACTGCAAAACTGGAATCCCAACCTCGTGTAGATAATCCTGCACGATTACTGCGGTATGGGAACGAGCATTGTCGTGCATTAAAGTGAACCCATCCCCAACATATCCTGCATATGGGACTACATGCATGTCCAGCACCTCGGTTATGTACCGATGAGCGGTTAGTGATCCCTGACCACGAGCACCTCCAGTCCGGGATATGCAAACGAGTTCCGTCTTGCCGTCGACTGAAATTCCGCCCCAGAACATGCAAGATCCCCCTCCATATTCCACTGTCTCCTCCAAGCAAGCTTCAGAAAACCGTTCGTTTCGCCTTCTGTACACTCTCCTTCGCCTATCGTTAACGAAGAGACATACTCTCGTCTCATCTGAGAAGAGTACGGTCCTCCATTGTTCAAGATCCCAGTTGAGATGTTCTCGAGCGAACTGTAATCGCTTTCTACGATGCTGTGGCGTTAATTTCGGGCCCTTGGCTGGTCTTCTGGCCGCAATACTCCTTTCTCGCAGCCTTCTTCTAATCGTAGATGTGCTCACTGCGGTTCTACGAGCCCCACGGAGCTGCTGTTGCAGCTCAACAGCATTGGAGAAACGGTTCCGCAATGACGTCGTCACAATGAAACGGTCATCTCTCTCAGATGTACAGCGCCGTCTTCCTGATCCTTGTCTCCGGGTGTAGCCCCCAGTCTCTTGAAACCGTTGGAGCACTCGACGAATGGCAAAACGGCTCAAGTTCAGTTGTCGAGCAACATCACACTGTCGCATCCCTGTTTGCAGTAGTGCTATCACTTGAGCGGCTTGATCTGCAGTGGGCATTTTGTAGGGCTGTTTTCTTGTGTTCTGTATTTTCATGTGTTCTCTACAACGTCTGGATGTCGAATGACCTAATTTTGATGCTTACTGCCCTTTTTATAGCCCATGAAAGTGCGGCAAGTTGTGGTCTATGTAACGAGTATTTGGATATCATTTTCTTCAACATGCAGTACATGCGGTTGTTTAAGGAATTTATTCATTAGGTTGTTGTTTAATAAAAGCTAATTAAATGTACTTTCAATTAATATTAACATTGTTTGGGGTAAACGTACTGGTTTGCAAATTATTAGGCTTTATAACTTATTTTCAGAGAAGTGCGATTTTTTTGACGCCGAGTGTATATATTAGTAAGCAAAAGGTAATAAAATACTTTTTTATAAATTGCTTTGTCTGTACATTGAATATGTACTTGAAAATTAAATGGCATCGACTATTAACCTATTGAGTCGCAGCGGCACATAGGCGGTCAGACAAAACAGGTTTTTAATTATGTCTGGTATTTCAAGACTTGATAGGTTAAGGGGTCTGAATTAAAACCAATAGTGTTTGTTCTAGCATCGGATGCTCATCCAAACTATTTAATTGATTTTTGGATAATGTATTAATACAAATATTTCCTCGTAAGCGACAAATTTTATGCCAGAGAGCCATTCGTGTAACCCCAAAGAGTTTCGCTGTAAAATACTCATACTTTATTATTTCTCATTCTGAATGCGGTTTATATAACGGAATTAAATAATAAAAATACAATATAAATAACAATTTTATAGATTTGGAACTAGAGTTGATAAACTAAATCATAAAACCGACGAGTTATCAGCATATTTCGGTTGGCTATAAATTTTACATAGGTACTTACTTACCAATAAAGAAATTGATCAGACGATAACAAATGCTCTATTTTGCGTCCAAATAAGGTCAACCATGCCTTTAGGTTCCACATCCTAACTAATATTATAAATGCGAATGTGAGTTTGTTTATTTGTTGTTACAATACAATACATTGTACATCATTAGACCATATTTAATAAATATTATTATGTTTCTATTGTTAACTAACGTACTTAATAGGAATCGGCACCATATTTTTTTTGAGTCATTGATTAATTTGATGTAATATATTTACGATCGTACTATTGTTTACTTTAATTTCAATGTTATGTCATGCTCATTAAGTGAACTGTAATGTTCTTTGAGTAATAATAAAGATGTCTTTAAACCTAACTACACGAACGATCATCATGAAATTTCGCATACACGTTGTCAGGGGAACGGCAAAGCACATAGGGTATTTTTATCAAGAAAAAGCTATTGTTACTAATCTAACCGAACTTAATCCACATTGACGCGAGTGAAGGCGCGGGGAAAATCTAATACATAATAAATGCGAGTCGACGGAGTACATTTTCAAACTTTGCTTTTACTAAGGATTTTCAAACAGAAAAACTTAACAATTAATAACACTGCCCAGCCCGGAGATCGAACCAGAGACCTAAGGGTTGCTGTTATGTGATCTTATGGTAATGTCCCTTAAATGGTCCCTTCACACATTGAGAAGAGGCCCGAGCCCATCAGTGAGACAGTTTAATACAGGCCTGATATTATTATTATTATTTATATGGTAATCAATCAATTCCACATTATAAAATGAGACACAGAAGAAGACGTACATACGTTAGATCACTAACTGCCTTTTTGCTGCATACGTTCGCAATTTTATAGTGTATATGTTGGTGATGTGAGCACCTGGATTCAATTCTAGGGTCAGAATACGCTTTATTGGGTTTTCCGGTGAAGAAATTCTCTGGTGCAGTATGTCTGGTAATGTGTCGGGTAGCGTGAAATAGACTCGCTTTCTGGTGATTAGGAGTTAAGATATAGCTGGCTAATTGTTACGTTTCTCATTTTGGCTTAACTCTAGATAGGCGTGACTCTATGTATAAAAATATGAGTAGCTGAAAAAGCTTATAGCTTTTAAAAGTTTGGCACATTTTCATAATAGATACTAATCAAGGTTAAATTACATTTTAATTTCAAAATTGCCTTGTAAATGGTATGAGTATTTAAACCACACATACCTATATTATATATAAGGATATGAGTCTTATATATTATACTATCTATACTAATATTAAAGCTGAAGAGTTTGTTTGTTTGGTTGAACGCGCTAATCTCAGGAACTACTGGTACGAATTAAAAAATTATTTTAGTGTTGGATACCCTATTTATCGAGGAAGGCTATAGGCTATATAATATCACGCTACGACCCACGAGGGCGGCACAGTAATGATAAACGCGGTTGAAACCGCGGGAACATCTAGTAAGGTATATATAAGGCCAAAAGCCAATATGAAAACTATAGATATCTAAAATGTAACTTCTATCCAATTTTTATCTTTAATAAGTCAAACAACGAAAGATAAGTTATTAGCTTCTGCCGGTTGCTTTGCTCGGCAACAGTACTTTTTATAGATAAAAGATAGTTTATATCCTTTTGGTACCCTTGAAAAGCTGTATGCGAAATTTAATGATGACCAGTCGAGCAGTTATGGCGTGAAATTTTAACAAGTAAACAAAGCGCATTCGCATTCGTAATATTAGGATCAGGATATTTGAACATTTCCTATTTTGCTTGGGAAAAGGTAATCGGATGGCTTTTAAGTAAATATCTTTACTAACCTTAAAAGATAATAAAGTGGTGATGAGTCCAACGAGCCGACAGAGTGAGTGGCAGGTATCGACGAGGAGTGTGGGGGAGTGTGTGAAGTGTGAAGCGAACAGCCGACCGCTGAAGCCAGCCACGGCCAGAAGCAGCGCCAGTAGCGACCGTGGCGGCGGCAACCATTGCAGCCACTCTTTCATCGCCATCTTTTTTAATCACGCCGGTTCTAAAAACAAATGTCTAGTTAGTTGCCCGAGTTTTTATATAAAGCTTTAATTTGCATTCCCGCAAGTTTTGGGAAAATATAGTAACAGACATATTTAATCATAAAAATTATTTTCATTCATCTATACTAATATTATACAGAGGAAAGACATGATTTTTTGTTTGTTTGTAATTTGGATTAATTAATTTGGATTTAACTCAAAACACAGTACCGATTTTAAAAGTTTTCCATCATTAGCCAAGTTATATTATCACCGAGTAACATAGGACATATATATATATATATTTTAAAGTACTTAATATTGTCTTATGTTTACGCGAATGTTATACATTGAAATTAAACACTTTATACGGATTTTATCGCGTTGTTTATTTTACTTTAAACACTGTTATTACATAATTTTGAAAACTCTAACACTACTATTATTGAATTTTACTACTATTTAAGCTGTATATTTTTTCTAATTAAAACTATTTGTATTTAAGTTTACACTTTGCCCCGACGTTTCGGTTGCTTTACAGCAGCCATGTTCACGGGGAGACTAAGATGGTAGTTGCTGCTGTAAAGCAACCGAAACGTCGGGGCAAAGTGTAAACTTAAATACAAATAATTTTAATTAGAAAAAATATATAGCTTAAATAGTAGTAAAATTCAATAATAGTAGTGTTAGAGTTTTCAAAATTATGTAATAACAGTGTTTAAAGTACTGTTCCTTACATAATCTAAACTAACCAACTATTACGCGCGCGCAACCGTGGCCGTAAGCTAGTCTAAAATGAATATAATAAATATGAATATCCATATTTTTTTCATATTTTAAGCCGCTGTCAGTCGGCGGGATCGCGGCGTACCCCGTCGAGTTGTAATGTACCGATATGTAATGTTTTGATTTTTAATGTTTTAAGGCAGTAGATATAACAAAAATGTACATGTGCACACGATGCTATTGCTTGCTATTATAGTATGGCGACGCTTATCGGCGTGCATCAAAGTGTTGCATACAAGTTTTTTTTATGTTAGGTGCGTTACATACGGGTTGATATTACTTATTTATCAATAGGAAAAAATTATTATATTTTGTTTATTTATCTTCAGAATACGCTACTGCTAAAAATATATCATCGTTTCAGTTTGGAGGAGGAAACATTATACTATACTTGTAGAGTATGACGTTTCTTCCTCCAAAACTAAATTGATTTTAATTTTTCATATACAAGATGGAAAGTATCGGTTATGATTGGCAGTATGTATTTATTTATTATATTAAATTCGCTAAATCCGTTTAATAGTAAAACCTATAATTTTTGGAGGTTCCTTGTCATTATAATAATTAAATTATAAACGAAACAAAAACATAGTAAAGGTAGATATAGATTACAGAGTCATAATTTTTTTGTTCTAGTGTTATTACACCGAGAGAAATCAGAGGAATATGTTTGTTTGGACAAAACGCTGTCCGCATTTCTTCTAGAGCATGGAAACCCTTAAGAATATCTCACATATATACAGTTTTAATTCTTTTTGACTTCACGAACGGCGCAGTAGCACAAGTGTGTCAGCTCACATCGTGTCACGTGTAGCGAGGTCGATCCCCACTTGCGATAATAATTTTGTCTGATTCATAAATAGTTGTGCCGAATAAAGATGTTCTTTGTTGTCTTTGTCTAAATGTTGTGAAAGCTGACTTTTTAAAGTAAGGAGCAATTTTTAGGCTCACAGACGTAGCTAAGCATAACGACAAGAGTCTGCACTTGGACCTTGGGTGGAGCAAAAGATTTTAACTTAGATTTAAATAGCATGCACTAAATTTCAAATAAAACGGATGGGCCTGTCCAGCTGCTTTTACATTGGACCAGACTAGCTAGCAATCGTCCTAAAAGTTACCAGGTTACGCAAGTCGCCAGTCATAGAACTGACATTTCCCTAAGCGTTGCAGAAGCGACATCAAAGAATTAGTCGCTACTACAGACGAGCTGCATTCGCACCATATCTTGCGGTCTACTAAACGAAATGAGATGAAACTCTGTCTAGTTTTGTAAGTCAGACTCGAAACTACCAAATGGTAATAACCGGATTCAAATCTGTTACACGCCTTTTTGCCTGATGAGCAGACAGATGAAATTCTAATAACTATTGTCTTGGGCTTAGAATCTTATTCGGCTTATTAATGGTTAATCTCAATTAATTTTCCTAATTATCATAATTTGATTGCACAGATAGCGTGGCGGGGAAGCAGTAGCCTAGCCACTACGAGCGATGTTGGTTCAAATTCCACAAGGACAATTATTAGTATGATTCACAAATAATTCTTCCGAGTTTAGATGTACTTTGTATTATTGATAGTATATTTAAAAAGGTTCCCGCGACGCAGTACTTAATTATAAACATTAAGGATGCGGGAGTTGCCTCTTTAGAAAAACACCAGTTTTATAAAAGTATACTTACAGCTCCTATAATACAATTGACACATCAAAAGATACTCTGTAGTTGGCACACTATAATCCGCTGATAAGACAACGTCTGCTAACTTATCGGTTATCGAGACGATACAATAATCCTTTGGCGCTTACGAATACAGCTCATCCGATAAACTAAGATAAGTTAAATGCCACATTTAATTCAGTTTCTAGGCTATTAAATTGCCTCTATATGTTGCCTTTATAATCCTATTCCTAACTAATATTATAAATACGAATGTGAGTTTGTTTGTTTGTTACGCTTTCACGCCCTAACTAATTGACGGATCATCATGAAATTTCGCATACACGTCGTCAGGAGAATAGAAAAGGATATAGTGTACTTTTCATCAAGAAAATATACTGTTACTCACCTAAACTAACCTATATTGACGCGAGTAAAGTCGTAGGCAAAATCTATCTTTGATCGGCTTCAATGGCGTAGTGGTTAGTGTAACCGACTGCCACGCCTGAGGTCGCGGGTTCGATTCCCGCTCAAGTAAAACATTTGTGTGTATAAACATGGATGTTTGTATTGGTCTGGGTGTTGCTATGTATAACATGTATGTATTTACAAAAAAAAGTATATATGTATGTTTATCCATTGTCTAGTACCCATAGTACAAGCTCCGCTTAGTTTGGGCTAGATGGTGTTGTGTGTATGTGATATCATATAATATTATATTATTATTATTATATAAGTGGTAACCTACGCGTGCAGCCGATTGTGATAGGTATCTTGGTTTTGTTTCTCGGGTCGTGCAAAAGTTTATTGGGTTTCATAGAGACTTAAACAGAGGTAAGGGTGTTTTAATTCACCATGTATGTTTTGAGATGTATTAAATGTACCCTCATATATCTAGCTTCTTATTTGAATGTCTTACTTCCGTGTAGTTCCATATAAATAATTAACTTATTGCTCCAGGGGTATAGAGGCTTCAATCAATAAAAAGGCTTTTTAACTAGCATTATTTTATTGTCAACATATTAGGTAATACGCGTCAATAATTTATATATGGCTATCTTATGAATAGCAGCAAAAGCCTAAAAAATCTGTTAGACTACCACACAGAGATCTCCAGTTCGATACCAAGGCACGTAGTCTGCCTTTACGAAATTATGATGTGCGTATAAAGTGAGCAATACTTAACTATATAAGTTAGTTATCGCTCACTTTAATGGCGAAGGAAAATATCCTGAGGAAACCTGCATGTCAGACAGTGCTCTATAATGTGCTCGCAGATATGTAAAGTCCACCAACCCGCACTGGACCAGCGTGGTGTTGACTATGACCTAGACCTTCTCATTTATTTATTTGGTTAACCAACGATTAGTTACACTGATACAAATTATACTAGATACAAATTTAGAAATATAGATAAGTGCACTAATCAATTAAAGGTTAACACCTCATGCACAGATTTTGTGAATATTGAAAATATTAAAACTATTACACTATAGTTATTATTATTATAGAGATACATAACAAATAATTCAATCATGATCAAAGTTTACATTAATGAATGATGAAGATCAAAAATTTATGTCAGAAATTGGGTACAGAGATTAAAATTAAATAATATGTTTAACAAAATAAAAATAAAAATTACTTATATTAACTAATTGAATAAAATCGAATAAATAATAATAACATCAAATTAAGGATAACAATATATCAAATTAAAAATAATAATAAAATCAAATTAAAAGTAATAATGAAATAATTCAACAAAATTATTATACAAATCAAATATGGGAGAAACCAAGCAAAATTGGACAAAATGAAAAATAGTACAGAGCATGCTGCATAAAAAAATGTTTATGATACCTAAATTTCAGAGAATTCATTGAGTATAATTTTATAAAATTTGCCTATACTATTTTCATGTATATCGATCAAGTCACTACACTGATTTAGGATCTTAGCGAGTCTAGGTATTGGGGAATTTTCTCCGAGGACTGTTCTTCTCAGTGGGGGACAAAGTGGTGTCAAGCAGTGTCTAGGATATCTCGAAGGCGCACGAAATCTTACAAAACCCAATAGCTTAGGGCAGTCAATTTTATTTCTTAATAGCTTATAAAGAAATAGTGCATTGATTATTTTGTTTCGTGTTGATAGAGTTTGTATCTTGAAGTATTGCAAGTGGCTTATGTAGGAGGAAAGTTGTTTCGCTTTCCCATTCGCAAATGCCAAGTGACATATAAATCTTTTTTGGACTCTCTCTATAGTCAGGGTGTGCGTGGCAAAGTGCCGCCGCCACACGACGCTGCAATACTCCAAGACACTTCGTACTAGGCTATAGTATAACATGATTCTTGTTCCACTTTGTTTGAAACCTTTCGTATTTCGGATAACGATTTCTAGTATCTGAGATGATTTCTTAATGTGTTCAATATGAGGAACAAAAGTTAGTTTTTTATCAAATAGCACGCCTAGGTCCTTAATAGTGTCAACATCTTGGATTCTATAGTTGTCGATGTAATAATTACAGTCAATATTCACGAGCTTTCTAGAGAATTTCAAATGGTAACATTTTGTATAATTTAAATCCATATTATTTTTCTTACACCATTCCTCTAGGTGGTTTAGATCCTCTTGGAGTAATTTAGCGTCAGCTTGTGATGTGATCATTTTTGAAAACTTTAGGTCATCGGCATATAAATAGCCTTCAGACTGGTGAAGGTGGTGTGGAAGATCGTTAATGAATATATTAAATAGAAGAGGGGCTAGATGCTCATAATGAGAAGAGGCTTGTGCTCAGCAGTGGGAAGATACAATTGTTTTTGAGCTGGCTGGACTATAATAGAAAGCATCGCAGCTACATATTGGTAAAGTAACACCCATCTTGAAAGGCATGATAAGGCATTATTCATGATCGTAGCTAAGTATACATGCATCACAGTCCAGTGTTACTAGGTCACGGGCCCAAAAATTATGTTAATTGACGAACTTGCTCGCTCAAACTAGATGAAAGTTTGTAGTTGTGATATAAACTCGCTGTAGGTCACACGTTTATCTACGACACGTTTTTTATCATATAAACCAGTTTAATCTTCACTAAGTAAGAAGTAGAGCTTTTTATTAGCGGTTTTATGTTTTGGTTGGTGCTTATTTCCTGTATTCTTTAATGGGTGGCAGCGTTTTGCGCAACTATCGTACGTGAGGTCCCAAGGGGAAGCCTAATATTAATCTCTATTTTTTGTAGCTATATTTAAAACCCCTACATAATAGCGCCGACGTCTTAAGAGCTTTTTTGCAGATTACATGCTGTTACTGTAAATTCCAAAAAACCTTAATAACATTTTGCTCGAGCCGCGAAGAACCTAGGTCGTCGCCATTGCATACAAGCAAAGACGCGTGGCCAACGAACAAGTCTATTCATATTAATTTCGTGAATTGTCAGTCGGGTCTCTAAGCGGATACTATTGCGATTTCGATACAACGACCCACAATGATGAACTAACTAACAACGCTCAATACGACTGTCAATTTGTTAAAAGATCAAAGTTCAATTACATTGCTTGCTCGCAGCTTTTTTTGAAAAGAGGAAATGTTTAAAATTAACCCTTCTCTCGCGAACATAATACTAATCAATCAATTTATTTCAACCAATCAATTTATTTATTGCGAATGAAATGAATGAATGAATAATTATAAAGGTGTTACAATTGTGAGTAAGTATCTCCATCTTCCACCTGTAGATATGCAAACATTAACTAAGTGCATTTTTTTTAAGAAGACTGCGAATTTATAAGAAAGAAATAATTTCAGTAGTAGAGCCTCGCTTATTTCAGCATGAAGGCCCGGCTCGACCGGGGAAGACTATTCTCTCACTCGACGTGAAATAGCAGTATTCCTACTGTTGTGTTTCGTTCTGTGAGTGAGAGTGCCGGAGGCCCAATCACCTTCTTTCCCCCTTCCCGCTCCTTTTCCTTCCCACTTCCCTTTTCTCTTCTTCCTTTCCTAAAGGATCGGTAACGCGCAAGTGATGCCTCTGGTGTTGCAGGCGTCCATAGTCGACGGTGATCACTTACCATCAGTTGGGCCGTATGATTGTTTGCCACTTTAGTGGCATAAAAAAAATGTGTCAAATATGACTTTTAACACGGACACAAGAAACAACACCAAGATTGGATTGGACCTATTAATAAGTTGTGGATACAAGTTTTAGTCCCGTGTGGGATCGAACCGACAATACTCTCGGTGCACCAGAAGTGGCAGCATGATTTAATTCTATTCTAATCTGCTTGATTATATACGAGTACTTTAGTAAATCTTTAGATACGTCAAACGGAATAAATGTACAAAAATGAAAAATATATAATACAGTTTTATGTTGAAACCCGAATAGATAGTAATAAAAATACACAGATTAAATACAATAAATAATTGCTTATCTACTAAAATATTAGACTCTTATTTTTATCCGTGAGAATCATATTGTTTTTAATCTGTCTAAATGACGAGACCCCTTTTGTCAGGAACAGGTAGACGTATCAAGTTGAAGTTAATATAAAATAAACATTTCTGCCATCCGCTACGTAAAAATACGTCAGGCAATTTGCGTTCCATATCACTTAACGTCTTTTTAGTTAGTGGACGGCAGATTAGAGGTGTGAAGAATGCAAGATCTTGCGTCAACGTATCAAAAGCCTATTAATGTTACACTAGATTCTGGTGTCATGCTCTCTGTGTGCTTAATTTTATATTTATGGTAGTGCATCACAATATTGGCAATAATGTCGGCCTCGATGGCGTAGTGGTTAGTGTAACCGACTGCCACGCCTGAGGTCACGGGTTCGATTTCCGCACAAGTCAAAAATTTGTGTGCATGAACATGGATGTTTGTCTTGGTCTGGGTATTTCTATGTATAATATGCAAGTATGTACAAAAAAAACAAATATATATTATGTATGTATGTTTATCCTCTGCTTAGTTTGGGCTAGATGGGGTTTTGTGTGTATGTGATAGAATATATTATATTATTATTACTGTTATTAAGTATGAATTAGAAAAAGACAAGACTACACGTAACCTATTGTTTTCGAAAACCTTCTAACTAGTCGATCTCATTAATGTTAGTTAAAGTTTCACGTAATAGAGGCCAAGCATATAGCTGCTCTAGCAGTATTTCTAGAATTTTCTTTTCTATTAATATTTCTACTAATAGAAAAATCCCATAAACTCTCTGCAACATGTGGGCATCGAACTCAGAATCTTACTATTAGGTGTAGGCGTATACATAGCGTGTTACCAACAGACGTCACACACAGTTGTACGGTTAGTTTGGCGGTATTGCTCAATTGCCGGAGACGGGCCATTATACATCAAATGGCTGAATACTATCTTCCGTCAGTTAAGACTACCAGCAGAAAACTATTTGGAGAATATTATTATCTAACTGTTCAGCGATGAGGTAAGTACACGGAGATCTTAAATCCAAGATGCAATTTTATGAAAATCTTTGAGAAATGTTAAGTATCGATTATAATTTGAATAATTTCGAGTTGTAAGACACTAAATTACGTATTTTTTTTATTCAGTGAAACGTGGCTGTATCGATAGGTGCTCAAAAAGATATGTAACTTTCTAGTATGATCACTTAACCTGTCAAATCTTGATAAATCAAACGTAATTAATAAGCTATTGTGTCTGATCACCGGTATGTCGCTGCGACTTTATAGTTTAATTTCCATTCCTATTACTTGGATAAAGCAGCTTATCATTAAGCAGCAAATAATAATTTCAATATTAAGTTTATTTTTTCCAAAGACAATAAAAGTATGCTGGTTTCCCGTGGCAATCGCACATGTTCTCGATTGAAACGGCTTTAAAAAGAGTACAGTATATATAAATTTGCTTGAATAAAAATGATTACCTAAGTATTCTTTATATTTCGTTTATGCGCGTAACTGTCTAAATATATGCATCAATTAAATTGCTGTTGTCATTTGAATGTACAATAGTAATTATGGTAATAATATGAAGAAAACTTAGAGTGCTAGTAAAAGAAACGCTAATGGAGAGCTAAAAATTATGAGCATTTTAGCAGATTTAATGGTTTTGAAAACACTATTTTAATAGATAAAATACTAACTGGCTCATCCATCCAGCTTTCACCTTCTGGAACAAATATTTTTTTAAACTGTAGCACCGCGGCAATATGTTATGTGAATTCCTATTTAATAATCATTTTATGTATACGTAGGTAATGCATTAGCATGATCCAATTCAAGAAATCGCCTATATATCTTTTCTTCTGCACCACAAGAAGATAAACTGAATTAGCAAACAGCTGCCATTCGTGTACCACATTCAGCTTTCATATAAATAATGTATCTATTAGTAATTAGAGTAAATTTTAAAATAGCAGCATACACCGTGATAGCTTAAGCGGGAAACACAATTAAATTTGCTTTCAACATTTTGAAGTACACGACGCTAGTAGCAGGCTACATGTGCAAGGTACTCGCGCAAGCATGCACGAGAAGGGACTACGGGTTTCTTGCGTGGGTGGGTGGCGTATAGATGCACCTCTGCAGGCTGATATTATGTATCGTGTAAATGGTAACGTTTAGACGATACATAGGCGCAGGTGCCTCTTACCCGCGTATACAAGAGCCGTAAACGCCATTCTTATGCATTGTTTTTACCATTGAGATAGCAATCGCGCAGTTCTCACTTTACCGAAAATTGACATTTTGAAGTTTAATTTAATCCTTTAACATATCAGATATTAGATACGTTTGACACACAGTTTTTATGTAAAGTTGAAACTAATGTAAAGCGAATAAGAAAAGTCTTTTCTTCATTTGTAACGTTTTTATGGCTAAATCCGCAGAAATAATTGTACTAAAATTGATATGGAACTTGAGATCTGGGTAATAATACGAGTATATTACATTAAGAATAACTAATAAATATAATCACAGTAAACTCATAATGATATGATGAGACCCATATTTAGGTGTTTACTTGCTACATCACCATACATGCTACACGAGAATTTCTTATCAGAGATTTTCCCGACCCATTTATCGAACTAGAAACCACATATATAAAAGCTGATGCCACGGGTTGTACGAAGCAGTCAACACAATACAATTTACAGCTAACCTTTACCTTATAATGGCTGAGAATTTCTAATACCTCTTTGCTTTTTATGTGAAACTTTTCGCTCTAGTAACTTTGAGATCAAGTACCATGATAAACGCCAACTTTCGCTTATAGATCTCTGATGATTCTACGTTCTTCTCGTAATCATTATATTTATTTATATAATACTAGCTGTCCCGACAGACGTTGTACAGTACAGGTGAAAAAAAAACAAATCTAAACCATCCTCGAATCCACTTGAACACACACAAAAAATTTCATTCAAATCGGTCCAGCCGTTTAGGAGGAGTTCACTGTCAGCACACGTACAGAAGAATTATATATATAAAGAAGATTATAATAACAGCCCTGTATTAATGCATGTCGAGTTTGCCTATCATTGGATTTGCATTATGTTCAAGAATATATTCACCTATGTTAGTTCATAAGTTTAAAATGTAAAAATTGTTGGCGAACAATACAATGAAATTAAAAAATAAATATTAAATAAAGTGATGAACAAATACTGAAAAATTAATAATATATTCCGACTCGGCAATCGAACCGAAATGAGATAGCTGATGCAATTAGTGATTTCGTTTTGATTCAAATACCGTTTAATTATTCCCTAAACCCTTTTTAAGCCTGACACGTACACTTAATGACATTTATAATGGTTTGTTTAAGTAGTACTTGCAAATTTGGTGGTAGTATACTAAATATTGTCAAGCTGCCATTAAACTGCTAGAACCATTCAGAATTTAGTATTTTATTGTTTGGTTTTTGTTTTTGTTATTGGATGCTATAAGACAGTCGACAGCGACAGGGCAGACCTAAATGGAGATGGCGTGAATACTAGGACGTATTCGAAAGGGACTTGCAGGAGATATCTTCGAAAACAGTGATTTGAAAGTCCAAGGCAAAAATGTCTGACCTTTGCCCAGCAGTGCAGACATAACAAAAGGCTGAGAAAAATGTTGATGTTTACGATTATTTATTGCTACTAATTAGTAAACGCTTGCTACTTAGAGTTTTGATAACGGCCCGTGTAGCGTTATTAGATACAAGGCGACAACGAGAATAAAGATGTGTTCGTTATCCATTCTAATTTCGTGACATTCTTGCTCGCATTTCTTGTATATAGAACGCGCAATGAAATTGAAGCACGTGTCGATCGTCGACTAGAAAAACAATTCCTACACTAGTCTATTTTTTAATCGTTGCTTTTATATGACTAAGACAATTGATTTCGGTGACCTAAATAAATAGTTAAGTACTAGATTTGGCACGCGGCTCCGCTCGCGTAAATGTTGGTTATGTTTATTTTTTATCCCTCGGGAGCAGTAGTTTTTCTGGATGACAGGTACCGTATGTCCTTGATATCTGAAACTCGAATTCGAAATTTTATGATGAGCGGTTGAGTAGTTATGGCGTGAAAGCGTTACTAACATACGTACTCACATTCGCATTTATAACATTGGTTAGGATTGGGGCAGGCTTCAATAATTGAATTTAATCGTAATGCGATGGGCGACGACTAATAATGTCCTCCTGAACGAATTTCGGTCACGGCGGCTAATCTTAACAAAGACTGGCCATCGGCGCAGGAGATATTATAGTGCACAAATGTGTGCGCAAACACAAGTGCACTCTTTGTTCCCTAACTCTCATGATCCGATGGGACGAATAATCCGACACGACCGGAGAGAGATCAGGCGCAGGACCAACGGCTTTACGTGCTTTCCGAGGCACGGGGGTGTCTAACACCGCCAACATCCTAACTCCGAGCTCGTATTGAGATTTCTTACCGTGGCGCAGCGGTAGTGAATGCGAATGCTGTGCATGAGGTCTCGGGTTCGACGACTAATAAGAACTATCTTATTAGACACAGTTATACGCGGTACTGAAAAAAGAGATACATAGACTCACCTCTATATCTCTGGAAGGTAGATGTGTATGATAATTATATTTCGCCTGTTATGTCTTCAGGTCCCAAGCCGCCATAGGTCACAAGCCTATTAGCCGTCTACTGGGCATATTATCAGACTCCGTGCCACAAAACAAAGATTATTTCGCTGTTCTTTGCTCCGTGTAGCTATTAAGCGTTTTCGGATAAGATAAAACGGTAACACTTTTTCTTAATATTGTATTACGTTTACGCGAATACTTTAAGTTACAATTTAAGTTATTAAAATTAATTAAAACTATTTATATTTAAGTTTACACTTTTCCCCGACATTTCAGTTGCTTTAGAACAGCCATGGTCACAGGGAGATTAAATATAAATAGTTTTAATGAATTGACACAGCTTAAATTGTCCGATTGTTTATTTTTTTAAAATTAAAATAGTAGTGATAAATTTCAAAATTATGTAAAAAAGTAATTTAAAATAAACAATGTAACATAATTCGTATAAAGTAGTTCAATTTCAACACTTTTTCTTTCAGTCTAGAAATATAGCCGGCAGATGAAAAGCGTTTCACCTAAGAATGTTGATGGTGAATGTGGTAATACTTGTTTGTTTATGTTTCGAGACAAACAGATCTATGTAATTATAATAATTAAAATATGGTTTTATTGTATTAAACTTATTTAACCTTCGTAATGTGTAGATAATACGTAAGTACATACGTTAATACGCATATAATAATACAGTAAGGTAATTAAACATCAATGACGAATTTTAAAACATCTGGTCGCGTATGGATATTTAATTAATTAGGTATGCCAGCTCACATGTGTATCAAGAGCAGCGGCTATATCCTACTAAGTGTAATTAGTTTTATAAGTTTGATTTTACGTTTGGCGTTGAGTTGTAAATGGTCGCCTAGCTACTACGCCGAATGTTCTGATCAAACTCAAACTCCCTCAGGGACAAATATTGGTAACTTCAACAAATGGTTGTTCCATGTCGTGATGTTCTTTGTCCGTTTTTGAACGTTTGAAAAGTACCTCGCGGCATAGGAGTTATATAAAGACGATTAAAAAATATAAGTAAGACGTTGTGTAGATGTTTAAATGTTTTTTGTGTAATCACATGCATGCTACCAGTTGGCAGGCCACTCTGTGGCTTGTGTGTCTGGGTAATTTCATTCGTACCCTAGTATCTAAAATGAATTTCGCTGGAACGTACTACGAGATGTAAAGTACCCTGCGTTAATGCATTGTCTATCTATATACAAAGTTTTATCCAATTCCGTTTAACGATTTTCATGTGATTGAGTAACACATATTCTACCAACTTCAAAAGCTTTCACATTTACTAGATTAACAGGATATATTTGATGTACTATATAATAACATTCACAAAAGTTCGATTGAATTTTATTTTAAACAAAGTGATCTAAACTTTATTTAGGATTACCCAGCGGAGATGCCCCTTTAGAACTGAACTGCCTCATATAATACTTTATTTTGTATGTAATACAAAATAATAAACTGTATCCAAATATGTAAAAGGATAATATAATTTATGTGACTGATTGTCTCCCTGACTGATTGATATTATATCAACGCACAGCCGATTGGGTTATGCGTTGGTACATATAACAGTCAGTCCCTGGATCTAGAAATGTTGTACAGAGGTTCTTTATACAACGAAGGCCACTAAGAAAGTATATTTTAAATTGCTAAGATGTTGAATGGGGGTTTGCGATATAACCGAACGAGGTCGTGAGTAACATATATATAAATCTATCTCTCTTTATGATTGTAATGTATGCCGAACGCGCACACCGGTCATCTGATAATAAATTAAAGCAGCAAAATGCGCGAAAAAAAATTGATTAGAAAGACGAAGAATTAAAGACGCCTCAAAATGCTTTATCTACTAAACTTATATTAATGCATACATCATCTATTTTATTAATGTATCACACATATCATGAGATGAGTGAAATTAGAAAGGTCAGTGAAAATGAACGCGGTTTTGTTAGCGGCGCGTGCGCCGGCCGTGACGTCACACGTGTCTCACAGCTATACAACGCTGCTCTCAACGCCTACGCTATGTTAGCAAACAATCATTTCGCCGGTCCGTGAACTCGTAATAATATCACTTTTGTTATTGTTTTTATTAAATTTTTTATATGGTTTGTTTTCCCGTTTTTCCAACTGACCGACTGAAGGACCTGACTGAAAGTCCTGACGAAAGATCCTGATTGAAGGTCTCGTAATTAAATTAAGTTCCGATCTAATCTAATTAATAATGTAAACTTTAAAAATTAACTATGAACTAAAATGTAATTTAAAGTATATTTTTATGATAATGGCGCTTTATTTTGAATATATTTTGTAACGTGAATTGCCGATCTGAGCTGACAGATTTTCTTAATAAATTAAATATGTAGTTTACAAATTTAGGTGAAATAGATCTATGTCTATTTCTTCATGAATAAACAGGCGTAAGTTTAATCCTATAGTTACTTCTTACATTCACAGATTTCATTGCGGCATTTTGTTGAAACATTTACTTTATTTATCTAAATAATTCAAATAACTGATAATGGTCTTAAGGTTTCAGCTGTCTCTATTTCTTGAACAAGTATTGATATTTCAATATGATTTTTGATGCCCTATGTCACAGTCTTTGGAATAATCCTATCCCGAATCTGCATCGGCAGCGGTGTTTATAAACAATAAACAGTAAACAAAGATGAATTATTTATTTATGTATCATATTAACAATAAATTTAATTATCGGATAACATACAAGTCTACACTGGGGAATGTTCAAATAGTTTAACGATCGAAAAAATAATAAATTAATTCACATCTTAAAATTTAAAATTGTATTAACGACGAACAAATTTCGAATACATTTCTAAAGATGTTGGATTAGATTGATAATTTTTACGACCGTTAGAAAATCGGAACACACACACAGATCTTTTTATGTTACAGTTTATTGCAAAGATAATAAATATATTGTTAGTCTACTTTTATTTCATTCATCATAATTTCTGTATATTAAACGGATTGTATGAAACGGTGTTCTCGCAATCTCATTACGGGAGAACAAAAAAACATACAAAAGCTAAGAGAAGAAATTCCAAGTTGCATGCGTTTTAAAATGTGTTATAAAATGAACAATTTTTTTTCTTCTGATAACAGAGAGGCCATGAATATTAGAAAGCAGCCAAATAAAATTCAGGGTAAATATAAACCATAATAAAAGCAGAACTACATTAGTATAAATGCAATAACAATCAAAATTCACAAAATTCACAACACGTGTGTTTTTTAAGAAACTGCGTGAAAATAAAAACAATATAAAAATATTTAGAAATCATCTCACCAAAACAATGCTCTGCCGCACAGATTAAAATTTTAGCAAAATTTATCACAACACCAGAGTTCAATATTCACTCGACGGCAACAGTTCAGGCACATATCAATCGTATAATATTGTTTGTTTCCAAACACGATATGAATTTAGTTTTTCAGTGTAGTGTCCGCGGTTGTTGCGCCGGCGTCGGTCGCAGTACTGGCGGCATGCGCGCGCGCAGTCGCCTTATCGACAAGCCTCTTACAGTAGATAAGACCGCCGAACTGTTAACTACACCAGCCAAGCCAAACTGGCGTCTAAAGACGTGTAGAGCAAATTAGAATCTGAGGAACGATAATCGCGACATCTCGGATAATATTTTTATCGATAAATAATGATTTGGACTCTGAAATCGATGTTGAGTATTTGATGAATAGGGCAGTGGGTGAAATCGGAAATGTATAGATATTGCGAAGTCTTGGCGTATTTGTCTAGTCTTTGTGTATACTAAGTCCCCGTCCTGGACGTTTTTGGTGTTTTGTATCCGTTATTTTAAGGCTCGTAATTATTTGCAGAGGGAAAATCCTTAGAGCAGATGCGCGTTTTTGTACAATTACCAGTATATAAATTAATATCTACTTAATTTACATACATTAAATTTTTACTAGCGTATACCCACCGCTTCGTTCGCTTAGGTGTAGATTTTTTTCTCGGTGTAAGTTTCCCTATGGTATTTTCTGTACCTCTGACAACGTGTATGCGAAATGGCATGATGATCGGTCGAGTAGTTAAGGCGTGAAACGTAACAAATAAACAAACTCACATTGGCATATATAATGTTAGGATATTAAATAATAGTTCTGTATATGTTTCTATTTTGTTGTTGACTTAAAAATCTATGCAGTTCAGTAGAATTTATTAACATTTACTATAAGCTATTTTTATACGAAAACATTTTTATCAGCGTTTGATTACGTGATGTTTTCTAATATAGATTGATCATGAGCATCACGCATGTGTGTACAATAAAATATTCAGTTTTATTACAGTTCAGAGGGTCATGGCTGGCCGTCGTCACTGTGCTAATTCCACGGCCGTCGGCAGCTCAAAATAAACCTCACTTTTTCTCGTAAACACTATGGAATAGAAAATAATTTGATGACTGTTTTTTCTCATTGCAATATTGACGGCTAGATATCACGACAGTTTTTTGCCGAAGTGGTAGGTTGATGTGTATTTTGCTTATGTTGTGGTCTTGTGATACAGAAACCCGAACAAGCATTTACCGGAACTGTATAGACTATCGACAATTACTTTACAGTAAAAACGAATAGTTCATTCGTTTGAAAATAACGACAAGGAACAGAAGGTTGTACTTTTAAAGTACCCGTCTAGTAGTGGGCAACCGTTGGATTGCCACGCAGAGGTCTTGAGCTGGATCCCCGCATATCATGAAACTCTGACTTTTCGAAGTTATGAGCGTATTAAATAGTTAATTATTGCTTGCTCTAACGGTACAGGAATTCATTGTGAGAAAACCTGTGAAAGTTCTCCATAATGTTTTCAGAGATATATAAAGTATGCCAATCTATGCTCTAACCCTTCTCAGAATCTAGTATTACTATAATTTTAGTTCTTAATTAAAGATTTGTGAGATGATATGTTATCCATTTAAAAAACAATATTAAGCTTACTTGGTTGATTTAAATGAGCTTCAACCAGATTGCTACGGCTCCTTTGTGCAGCAAGCTTTATTTGAATTTAGTTTAAACTTTTGTTAGCGTGAAGCCCGTAGTGCCGTCCCGAGGCATACGTTTGCGCTTATGTGGCCTTGGATCACACATTTGAGACTCTACTATCGGGTTCCTGTTAGAAAATTCTCAGCATGAAGTTTGGAATGGTACTCTGTGGATGGAAATAGGCTCGTCCTCTGTTACGGCGGACTTAAATTCAGCTTATCACAATCTGAGATAAACAGATCTTGATTTTTATTGATAATAATTAAATATATTTTGTATACAGGGTGTCCGGTAATTAATGGATAACCTAGAAATGTCTTAGAGTGGAACTGATGGCCGTTTAGAAAAAAAATTAAAAAATCTATCCTAACTACTACCTGAGATATGTGTTTTTTCGTAATTACCATGTATAACTTTCTTGTATACTACGACCATAAATGAATGAAATTCATCGGTTTTTGTTGTTTTATTATTAAACACTAATTATGCTAATAGATACAAAAGTATGTTATGCTAATATAGCTTGCACTTTTTAATATATATATATTTTTTTATTATTTCTTTTTTATTTTCTCTGAGCGTCCTTCAGTTCTACTATAAGACATTTCAAGGTTATCCATTAATTACCGGACATCCTGTATACACCCAAGCAGCTTAAATTATGTATTTTTTTATACTACTAAAGTGGCAAACAAATACACGGCCCACCTGATGGTAAGTGTTCACCGTAGTCTATGGAATCCTGCAACACCAGATGCATCACTTGCGCATTGCGACCCTGTAAAAACATTTTAACACCCTTTTTGAAGAACCCCATGCCTGTGGAAAAACGTCCACAGGAGAAAATTCCTTTGGAACCCCTTGATGCGCCTCTATTAGATTGTAAGGTGGGAGAATGAAATCCTTGCCGAATGGTTGGATGGATGGATGGAGATATAAAAGGTCGTAACCTGGTCGTAAATAATAAAGTAATTTTAAACGGACGACCACTAAAAAAAAAGTATGAAGTAAAGTAAATTTGACGTTTGTCAATTTTAAATAGTGTTCCATTTCCGACTGTCCAACTACTGTTTATGCTGTGTGTATCATAAAGGTAGGAATGAACACACATCATATTTTAACGGTATAGGTTAAGGAATTTTATACATATGACATAGGCTATTTTTAATATCGGGCAAATATTAGAAAGAAGAATAAACTCCATTATTGCTTATTTCGTTTTTTAAAGGCTCGGTGTGATAGCAGTAGTGAACGGTTCAGGCTCTGGTTCGATTATAGAGTCGGGCATTGGTTATTTCTTTAAATGTTAATAGCTGCTTCTTCTATTACTTGGGCCTTAAATATAGATCGTGTAATACATCTCAGCTTAGCCTATGAAGATATAGGCATGCGTCTGTGTAAGTATTATCGTATTTCGAGTAGCAAAACAAAGTCTAGAAATGTGGATGATAGGCAGCATACAGACTTGCCTACAAAGCAAAAAAAAAAACATGCTAACTCGATTTAAAGACGCCTCTTTTGTTTATATCATACTTAATACGAGCCAAACGTTTCAGCTACAAATGCACAGGGAATGCAAATATAACACTTTCACCTTTCTAAAACGCAATCATATTCAACGGCGAGCAAAATAATAATAATAATAATAATAATGGTTTATTTATTTCTCTCTCACACAGAATAATTTTACAATCAGGTCTTAATCTAAGAGTTACATAATCAACTAGGTGAACCTGTGTGAGAGACTGGTATCTGAACTAGGAGAACGTGTATGACAGATTACCAGTCTCTCCTAACTAGATATGCCGGAGGTGAAGTGTAACTACATTGATTGGTAAGTAAAGTTTTAGTAAATGTTTTAGTAAATGAGTGAGTGTGTAAGTGAGTGGGTGAGTGCGTGAATGAGTGCATTAGAGAGGGTGTGAGTGGGTGAGTGAGTGAGTGAGCTTGTGTTTGTGTGTGTGTGTGTGTGTGTGTGTGTGTGTGTGTGTGTGTGTGTGTGTGCGTTGTGTGTGTGTGTGTATTTTGGTAATTTATATTGAACGTGTGTGTTTATATGGTATGCTGTATGTGCGTGCTAACCCTACGACAATGCTGATATATCATCTTGGGATCAGAGACAGCCAATTAGCTAGTAACTCTGTTAGATGTGTATAAAAATACTTAAATTTATATATTAAGGTGTAACAAACTTTCCGTCTCCTCGTAGCTTAGGGATCTGAGCCAAACAGACGTGTTCTTTTTACAAAGGTGCTTGGGAAGTGAAGAGATGTTCAATTGCTTATTTACCTTATTATACAAGAATCTGCCTAGGAATCCAAAAAATCGGCCGAAAATGCAGTTGACCAGTGGCTAGCAATTTGTTGGTCAACTTTGTGTTGCAACCGTTTTTTTGGACGTGAAGGGTCGTAAGGGACAAGAGAGTGATACCTTAGTATAATATTTAGGATAAACAACTGGGGCACCGTTCGGACATCCGATAGTTAGTACAAATCCCCAGTAGGGTATAGGAAAGGTAAAGAAAGGCTCACCTTGAGGACCGCCCTTTGTGCTCTTTCTACCTTTATCAATTTAGTTTTGCAAGCCCCACCCCATACTGAGATACAGTATGTCAAGATGGGTTGACATAGAGACGTGTAAACCATTTTAATTACTTTTATGTCGGCTATGTGACGCAATCTTTTAAATATAGATATTAATTTCCGTGTTCTGGATGTGAGGATATCTAGGTGGTTATCAAAATTCGGAGCGCTGCACAGTGTGATATTATGAAAATCTAGCGGGACAAAATTATTTTGTCTCATATTTACGTGTTATTAGGTGGTAAAATATAAATAAATAAATAAAAATAAAAAAGTTGATAGTTTTAGACGTTTAATTTAATAAAAGAACATATTTTCACAATTATATATCAAAATGAATATAAAAGTAAATATAATAAAAAAGCTATACAAACTTTAGTATAGTTATGATTAATTTTGAGATTCTTCAGAATCTTCGTCAGATTCTTCAACAGTTTCATCAGAGTCTTCAGATTCTGATACAGATTCATCAGAATCTCTATCTGTTTCGTCTACTAGTATCTCACGTTCAGTAGATGAAATTCTTATTTCTAATAGTTCAATTACCTCGGGGTTAATTTTACCACGCTTTGTTTTTGGAGCCGCACGCAAACTAGCAATATACGGATCCGATGAAATGAACAATCTATTCAGTAAATCTCTATTTGTATTAATTCTCGAAGATTTTCATGTAAACAGTTCCCTGAATTTCCTATTGTGTTTATTTCGTGCCTCTTGAGCTTCTTCAGACATTTGACCTATTGGTATTACACATGCAGAAATTATATCCTTCCCGTGAAATAAAATTTTATGTACGCTTACTGGCATTGGGTACCACGAATACTCCTTAAAATACAATTCTCTTGTTACCTTGGCGAATTCATCGAATTTGTCAATATTTATGAAATACTCGCTATTTATGGTCTCTAATATGACATGGAAGCGTTTGATGAGCTCAACATTGACACCAGTTATTTCTGCTGACTTTTCAGCATTTCGGAAAAACTTACGAGCTGTATTTCCATCATTAGTGTTTCCAGTTTGTTGTTTTGGCATATCTACTAAAAGACCCATTTCGCTTCTAAACTTTTCTTGCAAGAACTTCTTTTTTTCAGCCACTTTCGTTTTATTTTGGGTCCCCTAGCCTGCCATGTTTGTATACCCAGACGGTAAGATATGTGCAAGATGCATTCGAATAATCTAATCCAAGAATGAAGAGGTGATATACCCAGAGATAGAAATTCACTTCTTACCGTCTTTTCTAAAATGAGTTCTTCATTATTCATTTCACTGAGTTTGGCACCACATACGTAGCATTTTTGTGTGGATGTACTTGAAGATACTGCATTACATATTTTGCCGTCTATCATACAGAATATCAGTGTTGACTTTACAAACACTTCCATGTCATTTACTATAATTTTAGTAGGTACCAGTGATCTAGCTTTTTCTTTGATTTTATCAACTTCGGTCACAATAATATTTGGAGTTTCTTTGGCAAACACAAACTTTATGGGTCAACAATATCTCGTTGATGTTGTCGAAGGGTTTTGCCAAACAATTTGTTTACAACTTTGGCCATTCATTGCATACATTTGTATTAGCACCATTGAAATGCTGAACAAGCTTTCATCACTTGAGTGTGATTCAGAAAAATTTTGTTTGTAGCGATTTTGTTCTGCTCCGTCACAACCCCGTTTAACAATAATTCTAGCTTTTTCTTTGATTTTATCAACTTCGGTCACAATAATATTTGGAGTTTCTTTGGCAAACACAAACTTTATGGGTCAACAATATCTCGTTGATGATGTCGAAGGGTTTTGCCAAACAATTTGTTTACAACTTTGGCCATTCATTGCATACATTTGTATTAGCACCATTGAAATGCTGAACAAGCTTTCATCACTTGAGTGTGATTCAGAAAAATTTTGTTTGTAGCGATTTTGTGCTGCTCCGTCACAACCCCGTTTAACAATAAAAAAAAGCTTTTGACACCGTGAGTCATCATAAGTTATTAGAAAAATTGGACAACATAGGGGTTATCTGGAAAATAGACGTCAAGTTGTTAAAATAGATACCCACGCTAGCTCGACCAAAACAGTAACATACGGCTGTCCACAAGGCTCAATAATTAGTCCGTTATTATTTTTAATTTACATTAATAATATCACCAAAATTGGACTGACAGGCAACCTTACTTTGTATGCTGATGACACTTGTTTGTTTTACTTTGATAAGTCCATCAATAACATTATAGCAAATGCTCAGAAGGACTTAGATATTCTCAATGAGTGGTTGAAGTATAATCTCCTCACAATTAACACATCTAAAACATCATTTATGATTATAACTGCTAAAAATAAGCGAGTACCCGACTTCACACCGCTCAAAATAAACGAGACTATTATAAAACAATCCAATCTCGAAAAATATCTCGGTCTATGGCTTGATGATAAACTTACATGGAAATCCCACATTGAGCACGTTAAAAAGAAACTTACATCAACTTTAGGAGCCTTACGGAAGGTGTCAAACTGCATTCCCTACCAAGTACGTAATATTATATACAACTCGTTAATTAAATCGCATCTAGAATACTTAATCGAAATATGGGGATCAGCCGCCGTATCAAACCTTAACTCACTGCAGAGACTTCAAAACAAAATAACAAAAACGCTATTTCACTACCCTTACCTTACACCTACAAAACATATATATAAAAGAACTAATCTGCTAACAACTCGACAGCTTTATATATACAATACATGCATTCTTATAAAAAACATTACATCAAACTCAATACAAACTAATATACAGATACCTAGAAAACCAATGTCACATAACTTAAGAAATCAACATAAACTACAACTTTGTAAAATACGAACGAATTACGGTAAGAAATCGATATTGTTTGGTGGAGCACAGCTGTTTAATAATCTACCTGCCGACATTAAAGAATGTGCTAACATAAATCTGTTTAAACGTAAACTTAAGGAATATGTACTTTGTAACCATTTCTAACACTCTGGAGGCTATTGTTTATTTATTTAATTTAATTATGTTAATCTCATTATAAGTGGACTGTAATGTTCTTATGAGAAATAAAGATCTTTAAACCTTAGATTTCTTAAGTCTTTTATCACTTTTAGGACCACTTCTTGCACTTTGCATAATCTTAATATCGTGTGATCCATCAAAAATTGAAGTTTAACTTCGGCATGTGTTTCTGAAACATTAATTTCACTTGGATAGCACAATTTTTTGCCGTTTTCACTCTGTAGTATGGTGGATACAGATTTTTTAAAATTAATTTTGATTTCTCCCGTATGAGACCATATTGGTGTGTCGACAGATTTGCATCAATCATTAATGCCAGAGCTTGCTCATTCGAATGCCCATCTTGCTTTGGGTTGATTAAACACCTCCGTGCTTTTTTTATCTCTGTACCTCTTCTGGGTGAAAACAGACAAAGCTCCTTAACAATAGCTGCTGAATCCTTTTTTCCTGACTGGCGAAGCTATAATTCGTTTGCCATCGATATCTCTTCTGGACACGTATGCGTAGTTTCAAGAAGATGACGAATTCACCGTCTCTTTGTTTTTTCACTGGATAATTCAAAGTCTTTCGGTGGTCTTCCAGCCCGGTTACTTGTTCCAGGTAGTGAAACATCGACGATAGATTCACTGATAATACCCGTAAATGATATGTTCGCTTCCAACCACAAAGAATTCGTTTTCAGAAAGCGTTCTCGATGTCTACCTGATTTCCACCATTTTTCGTCAATTTATTGAATAATTCTACTGATTGTTGCTTTTAAACTCTTCAAAATATTATCCTGAACGGACTGGACACCAAGTTCTTGTAAAACATAATGCAACAAAGCATCTTGTCTTGATTCTTTGGCGTTTGCAAACCAAACGTCAAAAAACGAATGACGAGAAATATGCGAAGGCATTCTGAAAATAAGAAAATGTTGTATGAGTGTCGCAAACATTCGCAAGCAAATGAACATATTTCTTGTAGTATATAAATATACCTTTCAGAAAAATATACCCAATGCACAGGGAAATGCAGGGAAACCAACTAAAACCCTAGATGAAACTAAAGAAGTACTGTTTATGATTAAATAAAAACCTTACTCTGTTAATTTAATATTTATGATGAAACTAATATACATATTAAAAAAAAATATATATGAAAATTTACCTTGAAAGTCCCACAAAAACGATAACAACACAAAATCACCACTAGCACATAAAAACACAGCGTATTCATCGAGCGAGACTCAGACGAATGAAACTGTAACACCGAGCGGTTGGTCGGTGTGGCGCAGGTATCCGGCCGTCCCGACCTGTTTATACCTGCTATTGATTCGCGTGGATTCCCAAAAAATGTACTGGATTGTAGTATAACTTGTTAGCTTTGAATTTATTCCGTTAAAAGGATAATTTATGACATGTTCCTAAATTGACTTTTGTCCCTTTAGATTTTCATAATATCACACTGTGCGCTGTCTAGTATAACACCGAGATACTTGATGTGATACGTACATTCCAAGTGGTCACAGGAGCAGGAGTCATAGGTTAGACAGGTGTGGGCTGTGATTGAGTAGTTTTCTGGTATGTTAGATGGAACTGATTTTATTGCGAAAGGCATATATTTTGTTTTTGTCACGTTAAGTGTTAGACCGTTATTTTTGAGCCATAAGCATACTATGTTAAAACCCGATTGTGCAAGAGCATAGGTCTCATCCCAAGTATCCCCATGAAAGACCAGAGCTGTGTCGTCTGCGAAAGTCACAATTTTGCCATTTTTAAGGTGAAGTTTGCACAGATCATTGATGAATACAAGGAAAAGCGTAGGGCCAAGTACGCTACCCTGTGGTACGCCAACAGTTATAGGTAGATCATCGCTAATCACACCATCGAATCTCACTCTTTGGTACCTATCAGCTAAGTAATTGGTAAATAATCTATGTTATATATCCCGGATACCCAACCTATGCAACTTTTCCAATAAGAGTGGGACAGAGACCGTGTCAAAAGCCTTGTCTAAATCTAAGAATATTGCAATTACTTTTTTCTTTGCGTCAAGTTTGAAGACAATATGGTCAACTAAAGAATGTACGGCATCATTTGTTGATTTGCCAGATCTGAATCCAAACTGTGCATTAGACAATATGTTTTTAGTCTCAAGGTAGTTAATTAGTCTTTTATTAAGTAGTCTTTCTGCCAGTTTAGATATAGTAGGTAGAATAGAAATAGGCCTGAAGTTATTGACAAAGGCTCTGTCTCCACTCTTATGGATAGGAACTACTTCGGCAAGTTTGAGCTCCTTGGGAAAGACTCATGTACTGAACATTAGATTAAAGATGTACGTATGGGGGGTCGCTAGAATATGGTGATAACGTTTCAAGAGCACGCCTGAGATATTATCCCGTCCTATCGTATTGACCTTCTTTAAATTCAGTATGAGGCTGCCCACCTCTGATTCAGAAGTTGAGGACAGGTCAAACGAAAAAGGTTGCGAGTCAATGTCAGTGACATGGAGTAAGTTATGGCTAAGGGCTTTTTCAGCTAAGTTCTTACCTATAGAAGGGAAGAATTGGTTTATATTATTAATCGATGAAACTGGATTTATAGGTGACAATAAATCTGTAGCAGGATTTGTGCTTTTATTATAATGGGTCACATTCCTAATGGTGTCCCATAACGACTTACTACTAGTATTGGCTGCAGTTTTTAATAAATTGGATTCGTAATCTTTTTTAACCTTTTTTAACAGTGAGTTGCAAACATTTCGGTATCTTTGGTAAGTTAATTTTGTGATCTCATTATCTGGACATTTCTTTAATTTTATATGTAGTTTGTTTCGGTTCCTCATACATTTTAGCAGACCTAAAGTTATCCAAGGCTTTTTAATGCGCTTGCGATTTGGAACAGAGACAACTCTTGTATTAGATTCTATGGCAGTATTTAGATAAGATAGCAGTAAGGCAACTTCAGCATCATTTTAACCCTATATAGAACTGAAACACATTTCACTCATATCAACATCTAGTCTATCATAGTCTATTTTCTTTATAGTAAAATATTTTTTCTGTTCTACCGAGCGTTTCAATACAATAAATACACAATCGTGATCAGTTATTGAGGTTTCTGCAACATAGCAAGATGCTGGTAAAACACTTTTCAACATGATGTGGTCTAAACATGTTTTGTTGTGTGTAGGTAGAAGTAGAAAATCAAACGCATTGCAAGAGATTTGATTGGCTTTCGATAAATCAGTCAGCCAATCACCGCAGTTAACACGTGTTTGACCGTCTGCTTACAATGTTTTATGTTGATTTGCGTTTCAGAAACTGTTGAACTTGTACATTGAACTGTGCCGTCAGGGCTAGGCAGTGCCCATCACTCGGCATGATAATTATTATTCTTACAAATAATACAATGCAACTAGCTGTCTCTTGCGGTATTTCCTGTGTTTATGATTATTGCTCCGCTCCTGTGGCTTGTAGCGTGATATTTAAAGCCTTGCTCAAGAATATCAAATGTACCTACTTAAAAATAATTTCAAATCCGACAGGTTCTAGAGATTAGATTTAGATTACAAGCGTGTTGCTATGTTGTATATTATTTATATTTATCGCTTTTTATGTTTGGTAATAAATATATGTGGATTAAGATTATTCAAACCAGACCAATTGGCAATGGCCGACTTGGATTAGTTATATCTAAATACTTAGTAATAAATGTTGCACAAATATAATAATAATATAGATAAAGCACGTAAAACAAATGTCAACATTAAAGTTATCACGGATAACTAACTTCTGTTTCTTTTTAAACCTTGGAGTTTAGCACACACAATTGACACCATGGATTTAAATCGTTTATATACAGGGTGTCCGGTAATTAATGGATAACCTGGAAATGTCTTATAATGGAACTTATGGCTGTTCAGAAAAAAATGTAAAAAAACATCTATCCTAACTACTACCTGAGATATGTGTTTTTTTTAATTATCGTGTATAACTTTCTTGTATACTACGACCATAAATGAATGAAATCCATCGGTTTTTTGTTGTTTTATTATTAAACACTAATTATGCTAATAAATAGACAGTCAAAAGTATGCTATGCTAATATAGCTTGCACTTTTTAATATATATATATATATATTTTCAATTTTTATCTTTTTATTTTAATTGTTCTGAACGGCCTTCAGTTCTACTATAAGACATTTCAAGGTTATCCATTAATTACCGGACATCCTGTGTAGGGTTCCCTTTCTGGGCGCGAAGCTATCACCTGAAACACAATGTCATCTAAACTATAGATACAATATTATCACAGTCGCTAATATTAAAAATGGTACTCAATCGTTTTCTATTTAAATACTACAGTGTGAGCTCACTCTTCTTAGTGTGGACACTTTATTATGCGATCTAAGTCAGATCACCATACTTAGATCGCTTAATAAAGTGTCCACATGTGCCATCATGCACATCCAGGATTTATATCTTTGATTGACACTAAGTTTCTGAAAGATCTACACATAAATGAATTAACAAACGCATTTCAACTGTTGTGAGTGACTGAATTCGCAATAGTTAATCAAATCACTTGAAATTAGTTTGACATGTTGTTGATAAGCTTATCGACAACCAGGTGTTGCATTTGTTATGTTAAGTAAAGGTGCGCATATTTAATTGAAAATAAATTTAGGTTTGTAAATTAAACATAAGTAAACTTTAACGTTTCAAAATAAACTTGAATCTCGTACTTTTATTCCTATGCCACAAATATTTAAATGAAAATGTGTTTATATATATAATTTGTTAATAGTGCATCATTAGCACTATAAAAAATATTTTGTTGTCATTTAAACGGTTGTACATGAGTCATCAGCGTAGCAGTAAAACTATACTGTGTTAATTTTTTTGTCTGTACCTACTTATAATAGGGGTTAAAGTATGAAGTTGCCGTTGTATAGTAATAGATACTTTGAGTTGACATAAAATCTTCATGGTGTGAGATTGTGTAAAACTTTTTTCATAAGATACCAATAAGATTCTTCTTTTAAAAAAATGTGCAACATTCGATTTTTGACATTTAATTGTTTTTTTATTCAGCTTAGACGGGAAAGATGGATACTTCGAAAATCCGAGTCATTTTTTTATAGTTCGAGGTCCGACGCGGAAGTAACGCGGCAGAAACGGCTCGCAATATCAACGCTGCATTTGGAAAGGAGACTGCCAATGAACGCACCGTGCGTTTTTGGTTCTAACGCTTTCGTATTGGAAACTTCGACTTGAACGTGGAAGACCACAGGTGAATAACACTGAATTTAATGAGATGGTGGAAGCCGATAGTAGTCAAACTACCCAGAAATTAGCGGCATGGTTTAATGTTACCGTACCTACAATACTGGCTCATTTGCATCAAATCAATAAGATCAAAAGAATATGAAAAATGGGTGCCTCGTGATTTGACTGATCTGCAGAAAGAAAGCGTGTTGAAACTAGTGTTGCTTTGTTGAATCGGTACAGAAATGAAGGAATATTGAATCGAATTGCAATATGTGACGAAAAGTGGATTCTTTATGATAACCGTAAGTAAAAAATGCAATGGCTGACCCCAGGTCAAACGCCGCAACAGTGCCAAAACAAAGCTTACTAATAAAAAGGTAATGGTAACTGTTTGGTGGTCTCTTCATAGTGTTATTCACTATAGCTTTCTCAGGTCTGGTCAAGCAATAACAGAAGATGTTTATTGTGCCGAACTTCGAACAATTATGGCGAAACTGGCAGTGAAACAGCCCCGACTCGTGAATCGATCTTCATTATTATTGCTCCATTATAACGCAAGACCT
The DNA here is from genome assembly GCA_963675205.1 of Catocala nupta. Taxonomy (NCBI): domain Eukaryota; kingdom Metazoa; phylum Arthropoda; class Insecta; order Lepidoptera; family Erebidae; genus Catocala; species Catocala nupta. The sequence continues at coordinate 20,566,626 of OY776081.1, forward strand.
CACACTGCATGAGAAACCGTTGTAACTCTACAGTAGCTGCAGTTAGAAACCATATGTCATCCTCCGTACTCGTCAGACTTTGCTCCAACGGACTACCATTTTTATCGTGATTTGGACAATTTTCTACGTGATATAAAATTTTCTTCCCGGAGGCAATACAAAATGCTTTCACACAGTTTGTCGAATCTAGATCCCGGAATTCTATCGTAAAGACATAAATGAACTTCCTTTTTGATGGCAGCAATGTATAGATAATGAGGGTAAATATTTTGATTAAATAAATATGGTTCATCTTACAACCAAAGCCATAACTATGATTCAAGAAGGACGTTCTCAGCGTTACGTGGGTTTGCAGTTGGGTTTTTCTCGAAGAGCTGTCCAAAATGTATGGAATCGCTTCCAAGAGACCGGCAGTGTTGCCAGGAGACCCGGTTCAGGTAGAGTTCGTGTAACAACGGCGCACGAGGATCTGTACGTCCAACTAAGTGCTCGTCGTGATCTTACAGTATCGGCCCGTAAGTTACAACACCACCCACGGCTGACAACGGGTACCCGTGTCAGTGATCAAACTATACATAATCGATTGCACGAAAACCAGCAAATGTCAAGACGACGAGTTGTTCGAATTCCTCTGACCAGGGTTCAACGTGCAAACCGTTTAAGATTCTCCCGTCAGTATTTGAACTGGGGGATTAATCAGTGGGGCAAGGTGCTTTTTACAGACGAGTGCAAAATAATTTTTTTTATGATGATCGGCGTGTTACGGTTTGGAGACAACACGGCAAGTAGTTTTCGGAGTCCTGCATCCACGAAGTTGACCGTTTCGGTGGTCCCAACGTAATGGTTTGGGGTGGGATTAGTTTACACGGTAAAACCGAGCTCACCATTTTAAATGCGGGTACCGTAACTGCAGAACGTTACATCGAAGAAGTCGTCAGGCCTCAAATGATCCCATTTGCACAGCGAGTGGGGCCTAGATTCATCCTGATGCAAGACAATGCCCGTGCACATACAGCTCGATCGACCCAAACTGTCCTAGAAGGGTCTCATATTGAGGTATTACCATGGCCAGCTAACAGTCCGAATTTAAATCCAATCGAGCAATTGTGGGACCAATTGAAACGAAGGGTTAGAGAGAATGAGCAAGGGATTTACAACCAACAGCAGCTGATTGACGCTTTAAAACGTGCCTGGGAGGAGATTCCAGATGAAAACGTGAGGAATTTGATCCAGAGTATGCATATACGAGGCTTCAGGAGTGTATTGCTAAGAGAGGAGGACATACTCGTTACTAAAAAGAAGAAACAAAAGTGACAAGAACAGTATTTTGCCTTTTTCCGGTTATTTCTTTTGTTCATGATTTTCATTCAAAATAGCCAATTTCAGTATGAACTTAAAAAAAACAATTCATGATCATTATTTTAAACAATTGTTAGCCTATATTATAACCAATAACATTATTTTGTAGTTACATAAGTTAAACAATTTAATGTCTTTATTGTTTTCATGGTACAGCAAAAAATATTAGTGGCCCTTATTTTGTGTTGAGTAGTATATGTAATACTACTATTATTGAATTTTACTACTATTTAAGCTATATATTTTCTAATTAAAACTATTTATATTTAAGTTTACACTTTGCCCCGACGTTTCGGTTGCTTACAGCAGCCATGTTCACGGGGAGACTGGCATGACATGACATGGCTGCTGTAAAGCAACCGAAACGTCGGGGCAAAGTGTAAACTTAAATATAAATAGTTTTAATTAGAAAATATATAGCTTAAATAGTAGTAAAATTCAGTAATAATAGTGTTAGAGTTTTCAAAATTATGTAATAACAGTGTTTAAAGTAAAATAAACAACGCGATAAAATCCGTATAAAGTGTTTAATTTCAATGTATAACATTCGCGTAAACATAAGACAATATTAGTATATGTAAGCTTATGACGTTCGTATTACATATTTTGGAATATAATATTCTGTTTACGGAGAGAACATAATTTGTGATATTGAAGTCAGAAATCGGCATTTTTATTTTAAATACTTTTTTATGAGAGTTGGTCTTCAAGTTATTGCAGTAATCTCTGTTTTTGTAGTGTAACTTTTATACTCATTGTTATATTTTAAACGAGGTATTTCGCTGTAGATTCGACTACTTGCAAATAAAACATTAATTTATGTTGAACCTAATTTATTATTGACTTAGATGTCTAATGGAGCAAGTTGGCGTTTACAATAACATATAATTATTAAGCAAAATTATAATGTAGATATACAAAAAGTTTCGTTTTTGTAGACAAAAGTTAGGTTACTTGAAGATGGCCAAGGCAGATCACCCACCCGCCAGCCATTAAGTCGGAGCGACGCCCTCTGTCGTACCGGGGCGTCGTTCAGGAGTTGTCGCCAGCAGACCTTTCCTGTCTACATTGGGCACTGCTGGGTAGGTCACTGATGTAGTTTCGGTTCCAGCGATCCACCTAACATACAAAGCAGAGATTTGGCACACCGTGGTGGTTTTAGTCGGTAAGCTCGAAATCTCAGGATAGCCCGGCATAACTATCTCGCCTCCACTTGTGGTGAGGGGATAGGCATAAGGAGCATTTCCAAACGTTAAAAAAATAATATAAATCCATTATAATCACAGCGGACATATAGGGTCGTCAACATTATGTAGCAAAAAACTTGACTGACTGACTACAAAATATTTCTGCTGCGTCTACTGATTTGAATAATTTATTTTATGTTTACAGTTTAGTAACAACACCCTTTTCCGACTATTGTTATTCAAATATATGTATCTATATATGGAGCAAAATTGTGTAATTGAGAACAAATAAAGATTTTAAATCGATAACTATTTGGAAGTATAGAATCGAAGAGCACCTTCGACTATATATAAAATATTATTTTATTGTTGAGTATGTCAATCTCGATAGTATTTGCAATACTATGAGGAAAACTTTCGAAGGATACATCAGACTTTTATTTAATATCACCTAATTTCGAACGAAGATTGTCGATGTTTATTAACGTTGACATACTTTACCATTTGGATAAATCCTTCGAAATTAAATTTATTGGTACGAAGTCAGTGTATTTATAAATATACGTGGTAATTATTTTCAAATAAGCCAATGAGTGATCTAAATACCATAGCTTTTTTATTCCAGGTTTAACAAATTCGTCATTGCACCAAAACTATTTTACATTTTTTTACTTAATAATCCTCCCTGTTATTCCGTAGGATTGGAGCAACTTTTTGTAAAGACCACTCCGTCTACATGCACATTTTGGATGTTGTAATAGTTTAATTTCAAATTTTAGGCACTATTTATTTACTTTCTAAATGTGGCAACCCTTCCTTCTGGACCAGTCCGATATTAATTACTAGCTAACCAGGCAAACGTTGTTCTTCCATATAAATTATTTCTTAACGGTATGAAATATTCTCATACCTACCTACATGAAAATGTTCATAAAAATCGGTTGAGCCGTTTCGTGCGACCACAAACACCGCGACACGAGAATTTTATATACAGAATGTCCGGTAATTAATGGATAACCTGGAAATGTCTTATAGTGGAACTGATGGCCGTTCAGAAAAAAATATGAAAAAAGATCTATCCTAAGTACTATCTGAGATATGTGTTTATTTTTTAATTACTATGTATAACTTTCTTGTATACTACGACCATAAATGAATGAAATCCAACGGTTTTTTGTTGTTTTATTATTAAACTCTAATTATGCTAATAGGCAGACAGTCAAAAGTATGCTATGCTAATATAGCTTGCACTTTTTAATATATATTTTATATTTAATTCTTTTTCTTTTTTTCTGAACGGCCTTCAGTTCTACTATAAGACATTTCAAGGTTATCCATTAATTACCGGACACTCTGTATATAGATTAGGGAAGTAAATAAGAGTATTCTAGAAACATTTCCCGACCCTGTGAAAATTTCAGCATACAAAGATATATAGTATATAGAATTTAAGGTTGAGTTGAAATATGTACAAAAAATTGCATTGTTTAGTTAATAATTTTATGTAGATTGACTTATCGCTTATTTATATTCCATTTACTACACCTTGTTACCCTGTTGGTAACAAGTATTACAACATATACCGGTATAAACATTGTCACATGTCTGTTGACGTATAGTCATGTTAGGGGGAATACTTACCTCTAGAATACAAGTGCAATTGCAGAACAATTGTCAGTTACACTACTTTTATTATATAAATATAAAGTTATATAATCCATCCATCAATAAGTGTTATGCATTTATCGATGTAACATTACTGGAGCTAATAGAAAAAGGTAGAGGCAGCATGATTGGTCACTTACTCAGAGATGACAAATATATTACCAGACGGATTTGGCAATGGTTCGAGGAAGATGGAAATCATAATACTAACTAATATTGTAAATGGGAATGTGACTTTGTTTGTTACAGTTTCACGTCTTAACTACGCCCAATCAGTATGAAATTTCGCATACGCGTTGTCAGGGGAACAGAAAAAGACATAGGGTACCTTTCATCCAGGAAAAACTACTGTTACCAATATAACTTAACCTACCGCGAGCGTAGCCGTGCGCATAATCTAGAATTTATAATTACAACAATTCATTCATGCTGTATACTAACAAAAGTACATAGAACCTCCTCTTTTATAAACTCGGTTAAGTAGCAGCAGTTACACAATGTTTACTCGTATGTCCTTATCAATATTTTAATATACTTAAGCGTGGGTTTAATATTCCTAATCAGAGTTAATATTTGTTACACATTCAAGTATTGAGGTTAGACGCAACATACCGTCTCGGATGATTCGTATTGGATGTTATCCACAACGATGTAAATATTAAAGCAATCTGTATGAGATTATTTTTAAATCAACAATATTGTTGATTTTAAAATAATTAATTTTAATGCCCGTAGGTTGGTGGCGCAGCGGGAATTTGATGATAAATGAAATATTCTGTTAAGTTATTAAGCAGCGACAGCCTTTTGGGACTTGGGAGACCCTTGGACTACCACGTAGATAAAGAGAACGCGCATCTCTGACTTTTTAAAGTTATGTGCGTCTTAAATAGTTAATTATCGCTCGCTTTAACGGTGAAGGAAAACATCGTGAGGAATCCTGAATGTCTAAGAGTTCTCCACTATGGTCGAAGATATGAAGTCTGGTAATCCGCACTGGACCAGCGTGGTGGATTATAGCCTAACCTTTCTCACACTGAGAAGAGGCCTGTGCCCAGCAGTGGGACAGTTTGACACATGGTATTATTATTTATTCTCAGTATCAGCAAGAAATCTGGAACTGTGCCAGGTAAATCGTAATAAGGCCCTATTACGTGAGAACTAAAAACATAGGTGGCAAAATGTGGATGTCTCTGCCTTCTTCATGTGTCCTCTGCCTGCTCTTTCGGGGTTCTCCTAGAGCCCCGAAACAGTCACTATGTATGTATATATAACATTATTAAACAGTGTGAAAAATGTGTGGCTATGCTTATACGTAAAAATCTCAGTAATTACATGAAATAATATCGGGTCAAAAAGAAAATCTTTAACTCATAAACTTCTTGACCTTACTGAGGATGTCCAGCTTTTTGGCAGCTAGTTGGGCTTTTGCGTCAATACAAGAGCCAGAATCAGAAGCTCAAGGCGATCAGTTATTGGCATGGATACATCTCGGAAAGTTGGAGCCAGTTAGAATGGGTTCTTTTTTGCGGAGAGAAGACACGACTGGGTCTTAGAGGCATTGAAGTTAACCATGTTGGCATCACCCCAATTGGAGACTACCTTCAAGGATAAGTTCATACCTTCGATCATAGCTTCCCTGAGCCACTGTATCTATGCGCCACTGGCCCTGGCGCTGGAAACGTAACTCTCTATAAGCGTGCTGTCGTCGTCTGCATAACCAAACGTACCGGGTTTTAGCAGATTGTTAATATGCAGCAAAAAGAGAGTTGCAGAGAGAACTGATCCCTGAGGGACTCCAGCATTAATTGCCTTTTGTTCCGACGAGTAACCGTCAATGACAATCGAGCGGCCCCTCAGGCAATCTGCTATCCAAACGCAGAAGCCAGTGGGCTAGGCCAGGCCAGGCCAAAGGACGGAAGCTCACTGAAGAAAGCATATCATGTCAAACCCTGTCGAAGGCTTTCGAGATATCAAGGGAAACAGCCAATGCTTCGCCGTATTTCTCGATTGCCTCGCTCCATATATGCGTTGCATACACTAGAAGTCTTCTATCTTTTACTTTCACTTTCTTGTAATGGATTCTCACAAATAAAACAATTTACTGCGTTAGAAGTCATGACTCTAGAATCGCTAACAACACTGTAAAACGATAAACGGATACTGATAACGAATACAAAATACTTCCATTGAGTGCTGCAGGCAGATTTTTTCGTATTTATTTTCTTTTATAAAAGACAACTCTTGCACGTGGAATAATTTCTGTGTCGCAGGGGACTTTACAAACATTCATTCAACGGACACAAAGTATACCCTGACTCGGAACAACTACGTATTTGATCACACAAATTTGTGTCCCGTGTGTGTGTGGGGATCGAACCCACAACACTCGACGCAGTGGCAGCGGCGAGATAATCACTTAAATTACTACGCCATCCGTGCGTCAGATGGTCAGATGTTTCGTAGAAGGGAGAGAGAGAGTGGCGCGACAAAAAGGTATTCCTATATACCTGCAATAGGTACTATCGATTTGAGCGACGGTTGACCACTCCTAAGGTTAAAATCGCATAGCATGCCTGTGACACGCTCCTTTTTTATGGTTTGAGATTTTTTACACTTTACATTTGTTTACTGATTCTAAGGCGATACAAACTCAACTCAGTCAACATGTGTAAGCGAAAATTTTTCTTTAATGTTCAACCGTCGCTCAAGTCTATAGTACACAGTCAGTGCGGCCAGATCATGGTTAAAAAATTCCCCTTTCAAAATAGCATGCGAAATAGCACGATACGTAATGCTGGAGGAAGAAAATTTGTACCTACTCACAATCTGGCTTTGGGCATAGTATAGTTATTTTACGTAAATATACTAAAAGCACCTGCTGGTGTAGATGAATTAAAGTTTATGGCGCTCGTGCGCCAAAACTACAGATTTTACAAAAATCATGTTATAACATATTTTGTAGGAATATTTCTCTAGTTTAATTTTGTGTAAGATGTTTTTATCGTAAAATGAGTTGGAAAGGAGATATTGTCAAAAAACTGCTATCAGGCGCCTTTTTGTAATATGGTGGCGCGAACGGCAAAATTTACATTCAAAGAAGGCAAGAGCAAATCGAAATCTATAAAACTATCAATTTTCTAAACTCCCGGCAAACTTTCCAGGTAATTCCTTTATTTCGGAACAAATGACTGTACTAAACATAGATAAGACACTATATACTGGTACTGAAGCAAAATGAAATGAGTTGTCTTGGACGAGCCATAGATAAAAAAAATATTAGTGATCATGATCACCCACTGGTTGAAATTTAACCAGAATTAATTCTTCTTCTTCGTGTCAATATTCGGCCATTCTAATTGCGTTAGGGTGGCCGCACAAAGCTCAGATATTGTGCAAGTACTCGGGCAAGAAGGGCATAATACCAACAAATGTGCCCTTGTCTGTTCCAGCTCACTATAGTCACACTGAGCAGGGCTGGGTCCCTAAACCCCCACCTGCACAAGTTTATTCCACAACGGCCAACCTGGGTGCAAAGTCTATTTAGGGACTTCCATACTAGCCAGGGCAGGATTTGTCCACATGGTAGAGACTCCTGTGGTGTAATCCCGTACTTCATTAAATCCTAACTAATATAATAAATATGAATGTGACTTTGTTTGTTTATTTGTTACGCTTTCACGGCTTAACTATTCGACCGATTGTCATGAAATTTTGCGACAGGGGAACAGAAATGGACATAAGGTACCTTTTATCTAGAAAAAAGTACTGTTACTAACCTAACCTAAGCTATATTTTTGCAAGCGAAGCCGCGGGCAAAAACTAGTTTAATTGTAATATTTTAGCTTTCTGCACTACTGTTGAGTACTCATACTCAGTATCAGCCTAATGGGTCAATGGGTTCGCTCCCTATTACGTGGGACCTTATAACATACTTTGGCGAAATACACTACTCTATATAAACTTTAACAACGCCAAAATGAAATGCTAAAAGTACAATGCTTAAAAAGGGTTACAAAGATTTATTAACACGTATAGATTGTATTATAGATTATATTCTCGTAATAGTGATTAGATATTTATTTAAACAGTTGTCTGAACACATTGTTGTTATTAATTAGGCATGTTATTCTTGATATAATCTTAATGTGCGGCGTGTAATTAGAAGGCATAGTAGTATATAGGTCGTTTAGTAGACTCAATGAGAATTTGGTTTCTAAAACAATTTATATTCTTTTATAAAAAGAAAGTAAAAATGTACAATGGCAGAGGTTTCGAGTTTGAACCCAAGGTCGCGCACCTTGGGTTTAAACTTGATCTCTGACTTTTCGAAGTTATGTGCGTATTAAATAGTTAAAAACATTGTGAGAAAACCTGCATGTCTAAGAGTTCATCATAATGTTTTCGAAAAGATGTAATGTCTGCCAACCCGCACTTAGTATTAACGTAGTAAATTATGGCCTAATACTCTCACACTGAGAAAAGGCTCGTGCCCAGCAGTGGGACAGTTTAATACAGGGCTGATATTATAATATTTTAAACCTATATATCTATTCCATGGTAAATAGATATTCGTTTAAATTATATTCAAATCGGAGTGGTTTGCGTGAATTATACTTTGAACCAATATTAATTTTTAATTTATTAAATTTTAATTTAACTGGCGAACATAAATTGATAATAAATAATCACTACATTTAACCAAATTGCGAACAAAAAGGTTATCTGTGGATATCTATTCCAAAAAAATTGCAAACTTTTCAAATAGGCGCTTATAGATTGTTTATTGTTTGTGGTCAACGTCGCGAACGGTGTGTCAAAATTCTCAAGTAACGTATATGCAATTAGGGGAATAGAAAAAAATATAACAAGATGTTGAAAAAAATGCATCCCATCGCTACAACTTCATACATTGGTATCTAACTTGATTTTAATTTCTATAGCATGACGAACATATGCTTAATTTTCATGGTATAGGTAAATATGACTAATGGTTACATGGATCCTTAGTGTGTACTTTGGGTAGGTTAGATTCGTATAGGGACCCGTCGTTTCACACGGCGGCGGGCCGAAAGGTGGAATCGTGACTCGCATTTGAGAACGATTCGCGTGGCTTCGCCTCTCTGGTAACGTCGAGGAACACCGTGGTTGGTTTAGTCAGTAGGACCGGGACGTGCTCGGGTGAGGCCGACATAACCTCCCCGCCGCCCCGCACCCCTATCTTGATGACATTTTTGTGAGGATTGAAAACGTCGGGTCCTTGGATGGTTTAGATTCATTATTAGATCCTGTAGGTAGCGCTGCTTCGGATTGAAAGCCAACTCTCGGATAGGAAAACGTCTAGTATAGACTAGCAGTGCCGACAGACGTTTTCCTGCTCATATCAATATCATTTGGTAATCGGATATATGATTGTTGATAAGAGTTCTGTAGAGTTACCGTCTCTAATCCTCCTCCGATACTACTTCCATTGATACTAGGTACTTTGGTATGTTTGCTTAAATTGTATAACCTTGATTGATTATTTATAAGCAATATATCAAATCGCATAAGCCGAGGTCAATGATACCTGCTATGATAACACGTGACTCTGAAATATATGCTCTAATAAAATACGCTCAGGGCTTGCATTAATTGATACGAGGGATTATTTTTAAGTTCGCGGAATGGAGGACAAGCATAGTAAATAAAAATGCAATATTATTTTACTTTTTCAATATATTCACCTGCAACCCTAATACACTTCTCAGATCTATCAATTAATTTGTTTATACGTTCATAAAAAAAAATTTAATCTATCACCGAAAAATACTCTGAAATTACGTCTTTCACTTTTTCATCGCTTGTAAATTTCTTCCCACGAAGTTCTTTTTTCATTTTGGGTAACAGGTAATAATCGCTCGAGGCCAAGTCTGGACTAAAGGGTGGATGATTTATAATATTAAAGCCTACTTTGTGCAGGGCAGCCAACGCAAGACGAATCTTGGGACCTGGAGCATTGCCATGCAGAAGCAACACACCTTTCGTCAATTTTCTTCTTCTTTTTTCTTTGATTGCTTCTTTTGACTGTTCTAATATTGAAGTATAATATTCTCCCGTTATAGATACACCGTTATCTTTATAATCGATTAATAATATTCCTTCTGAATCTTGTACTTACTTAATACTTGGGTTAGATGGTTAGATCGGATAGAGGGTATCTGGCAGAATCTTGATGCTCCGAATCTTATTTAGCATAACACAGTTGGCATAATCTTCTTTAAACGAAAATTAGTAAGGCATAATATTACTTAATATAAACATTGTTTGGCTGAACGTTTATATGTTCGAATTTACAATGGCATACTTTTAAGATGGCAGAATTTTATCTGGCATAATTTCGTTTAGCATAACGTTCATTTAGATCGACGATTATATGGTATAATTTCACTTGGCATACTATGAAGATAACAGAATTTCATTTGGAATAATTTTATTAGGAATATTTCTATTAAATAGTATTTTAACCTTAAATTAAAATTAAAATACTGTCTTAAAAACTTGTATGTGCTGTGCTACAAAAGATTGTGTCAGAAACGAATCGCTGCAAACCCGACGCCACGTAGTCTAGTTTGTCCTAACCCTAGAGTGTAATTTAGAATCACGTAGGCGCGTAAGGGCGAGGCGGCCCGCGAGCTGAGGAGCAGCTAGTTTTTCTACGCTTGCCGCCGCGAAGCCGGCCAGCAAGCCGAAGCTGCGATGGTGAGCATTAAAACCATCTACGACGATAAGCTCCCGTGGGACTGCCGGTGCCGTGACAGAAGCCAAAAGTATGCTAAAAGATGATTCTAACTGTAAACTTTATGAGATATGATGGTTCTGCCTTTTAATGACTGTAGGTATTAAACGTATGCCAAAAGGCGATTCTGACTATGAACTTTCTGTGATATGATGGTTATACTTTTCAATTATTATGGATATGAAATTTATGCCTAAAGATGATTCTGACTTACAAAATTATAAGTTTTGAATGTGATAAATGAGTGTATGCCAAACGATTTTCTGCGAAATGAAGTTTATGCTATCCGTTGATATGCAAAACAATATTATGATATGAAAAGTTCTGCCATAAAAGGTGGACCCGGCTTACTTGGACTCAGGTTCATAATGATGAACCCAAGTTTCATCCCCAGTAACAATCCGGATTAATACACCATCCTTATCCTCGCTAGAGAGATCCGAAAAAGCACGTGAACATTTTTGCGGTGGTGTAAGCATTCTCGCTGTTGGTTCTGGGGCAAGTGATGTATGGACGAGGAACAATCTCCTTTATAATTCATAAAAGTTGTAAACAAAACAACCCAGATGAAAAAAAAAATACTATTATGATTAGTAAGTAAGGATGAATCCATACTTACTAGTATAGAGAAAAATGCTTTGTATTTTTGTTTGTAATGTAATAAAATCAAGAATTTTAAGATTCCTTCATCACTATCCACATTAATCATAGACGTGGATAAAACCACTGTGGAAACATAGTCTAAAATATTTTATGTTTGCTTTCAATATTTTTACGTATTGGGGCACATTGCATTCTTCAAATATTTGAATAAGTTGTGTACTTAAACAGCTTTTGAGCAAATCAACCGCGACATCCCTATCAATGTGATACATATGCGTTAATATAAGATTATTTTTATATACTTTAATTAGATATTTGATTTAAGGTCGCATACAAAATTCGGTTCGTTTGAGAAGCGATTGTCGTAGTCTATACACACACGAAACAGCGCCTATAACTTGCATATTAACGAACCGCACAAAGAAGAGCTGCCCTTTTAGAGACAATCTTTTTATCTGCTGTATTATGCAAGATTTTATAAATATTCATACAATGGATACAAAAACACCCATACAATTATTTGTGGGCACCACAACATTAGGAACAGAATGCACGGATCCTCCTGCTGACGTCACAGTTCAATCCTAAGAGACTTTGGAACACCTACAAAGGTTGCAACGCAAAGACAAGGACGTTGTTTTGCTGCACGGTTATATACTGTATTCGTATATAAAATAAACGTCATCTTTTTTTAGATAAAACTAAAGTTATATAATTAGAAATCACAGATGTATGACGGAGCATCACTTAAGATCGGCTCGACCGAATTGGCTGTTTTTTCTTTATTGTGTTTGTAATTGTCAGGACAAGGTTTGTATGAAAGAAAATTTATAAAAAATCAGATTAAAATGTAATTTAAAGAATTAAAATGATATAAAATTATCAACGTTTTATGGAGTCTGCCCCCTACACCGTCTCATACCATGGCCGTGCTAGGAAGGTATTTTTTTTTTCCTGACACTTCACTAGCACGGTCATGGTATGAGACGGGGTAGTGGGCAGACTCCTTTAATATTGGATTTAATTACATGAAATGTATTTTTGTATAGATTGACAGGACAACGACTGTCGGGTCAGCTAGTAATTTATACAAATCATTACTTCTAATGACAAGATCCCTGAATAACCAATCTTTGCGGAATCAATGGTTTGGAGTTCAAACGTACTGCTGAATTTTCTAAGATAAATAATTGAATTCGCTTTACATATGTATGTGTTCTGCTCATTGGCAGAACACATACTTATGTAAAGCGTTTTTGGTACATTCAAATATAATAAATAAATAATTTGAATGCAATCGTGCACATCACTATTTTCATTATAATTTCGTCTAAATAGTAAAAGAATAACATCTTTGAGAAATCTGCTAAACAGAAATATTTTTTGTAAGTTGTCCATCGGATACTTGACTAACTTTTTTACTCCGTTGAAGTTTCTGGAGGCTTTAAGCTATAGTTTTCAACTACCTGTCTAATTCTTCTCGTTCTGAGAAGAGCCTGCCAAAATTAACTAAATTTTAACATTTTGATTGGCTGTAATGTATTATTTGATTGTTTATTTGGCGTAGTGGTTGAAGTGGTCGTCGCGTCGTCGCTGCTACTGCTCCGAGAGTTGTGGTTTCGAATGCCAAACGGAACAAAGTTTTATGTGATCCACAAATGGTTGTCCGGAATCTGGGTGTTCGTTAAAGTCCCAGCGACACAGACATTATTCATAGAGCGAGAGTTGTTTTTTTTTAACTTATTTACATAGTAAATGTTTGTGACAGATACGAAGAAAAGGTTGCCGCGGCCATGTGGGCCATTTACCAAGCGGGCTCATTCATCAAGCCCCGTAAGAGGGAAAGTGAGTTTTATTTAATTACTTATAAGTTACATACACTACTTATAGGTAATATAAAATAATTCATCTTACTACTATTATAATTATGTAAGTTTTTTAGGTATTTGGATGATTGTTATTTAATCACGCGTAAACTGTATAAGTGGGGCCAAGTGCTGGATTAACACATACAACAATTTTTTATTCCGTAGCGCGTTCTTGTGACTTTTACGCGGCCGAAGCAGGAGTTAGTTAACATACACATACTCGTAAAACTTGAACATTTTACGTATGCGACTTTAAATCGTATGAAGATATTCGGCACTGTGGTCTTTAATTGTTTTTTATGAGAATTACTTCATCATCATCAGATGATGAATAAAAAATTGTTGTATGTAGGTAGTGATTTACCTACATATTATAAAACAAAGTCCCCCGCCGCGACTGTCTGTCTGTCTGTTCGCGATAAACTCAAAAACTACTGACCGGATTTGTATGCGGTTTTCACTAATATACAGAGTGAACTACTGACCGGATTTGTATGCGGTTTTCACTAATATACAGAGTGATTCAAGAGGAAGGTTTAGGTGTATAATTTATTAAGGTCTTGTACTACCCATGCGAAACCAGGGCGGATTGCTAGTCAAAACTAAATTTAAGTTCTCATTGAATCACAAATGCACCATCTTGTATCTACAGACTTATATGGAATTCGTACAAATCACTACTTGTTTTATTACATAGCTGACGTGTCGGTATGTCGTTTGCATGTTCGTGATTCTTGATAGTATTCCAAGAAGTATCCTTTCTAAGAATATTCGTTTAACAAAATATCTTATTTGTATTTTTAGACTACTCCAGTACACAAGAAGGTGGATCGTAAGTGCCAAAGTTGGACATCATCCAGTGTAAGTAAATAAAGCTTCATGACAGTAAGCCTACCATTAATAATTATTGCCTTAGTTTTGGGCTGACAGTAACAATAATGTCCTCCAAACCGAATTCCGGTCATCATTCCGATCATCATCATTTGGGTAATCTTAACGGTGACTGGCCATTTGCACAAGTACACTCTCTGTTCCCTAACTCCCATGATCCGATGGGACAGTAATCCGGCACGACCGGAGAGAGACCAGGCGCAGAATCAACTGCTTTACGTGCTTCCGAGGCACGAGGGCCTCTAACACCGCCAACTCCCTAACTCCGGGCTGCTATAGAGATTTCTTAACAGAAAAACCCAATAACTTTTTGTTGGCCCGACCTAAGATTCGAACCCGAGACTTCATGTACAGCAGTCGCATTTACTACCGCTGCGCCACGGAGGCACTAACAGGCTGATAGTACGTGTTACTCGTACCATGCAACGCATGATGGTTTTATCGGGCTAGGGTCAGATAGTCTGGATATTAAAAAGTCTGAGTAAACTAAATGACTAGATCGCAGAATGACTGGGTAGGCAAAACGTCTAAGTTGATAAAAGACTGAATTGCAGATTGTCCGTGTATATATTAAAAAGTCTGAGTAAACTAAATGACTAGATCGCAGAATGACTGGGTAGGCAAAACGTCTAAGTTGTTAAAAGACTGAATTGCATATTGTCCGTGTATACAAAATGTCTTAGTTTCAAAAAGTCTAGATATGATTATGTAAATGTAATCTTAGTTGCACAAGGCCTGGTTTGCAGACTGATTGCATATACGCAATTTTATAGTAACCTAGAGTCTAGTTAAACAAAATGGCTTGAGAGCAATAAGGACCCAGCCGCTAAGTATTACAAAACATCTATAAAAAGTAAAGCTTTAAAAATAGTAGCCCTTACTTTAGTTCCATTAGCCTAGTGAAAGACCGTTGGACTGCTGTGCAGAAATCTCGAGTTCGATAGCAAGACACGCATCTCTGATTTTTCAAAGTGATGTGCTTACGAAATAGTATTTTTCCGTTCATTATTTTACACGTGAATCGTAATTAGCTGACATAAAAAAAACACTTTATAAGTTAACATTATAAAGACCTACCGTTTAAGTAACCGGTGGTTAGCAGGGCTTTAGCATGGATGAGGTTATTCTCCTCGCGATGCCTGCCGCGTTAAGCAGTAACACCTTCTGCATCAAATACTTGATCCAGGTCATGCAGAAGGTGCCCCCTAAAAACCAACCGCACGTCCGGATCGATCATCCGATCACGTGAGGAGCGGACGCACGATTAAAAAATTACTGGCGTGGTTAACGTGGCACTGGTCGTTAGGTCGGGCGGTTGCTTAGGCATCCCGCCCAGTCAGGCGGTCTTGGGGCGGGTGGAGCGGTCCAGCATAATCCTGAATTGATAGGATCAGGTGGCGATTAACCATTAAGGAAGAATTTTAATATAAAGTGAGCATCCTTAATATCTTACGGTGACATATATACTTGTCATTATGCAATCAAGTCATTCTGCAATCTAGTCATTTTGTTTATTTAGACATTTTACTATCCAGACTATCTGACACTAACCCGACGGGTTCACCCGAGGAATGATGGAATGTCCTACCGACTAAACCTACCATGGTGTGCCTTGAATGGTGGACGAGTCGCTGAACTGGAACTACTTTAGCGATCTTGATCATCCTAATCCTACTATAATATGGTTTGAATAACGAAGTAGTCTCACAAAGAAAGACAGACGGAGCAATGACATTTTAGGTGTTTTTATTATGTATGTCAGTTGCCCGTTCATAACGTAGATATTTCACGGTAGGCCAAAATTTATATATACGATGAAAGAAAATGTATATATAATTATTATATTAAGGTACGCTACGATAACGAACAATAATTAGGTTTATATTTTTCTTTCACGCGCAATAACGTGAGACAAGAGGTCCAGAACTGGCAATGTCTTAATATCATCCTGGATGTCGACATTTATTATTTACATGTGTGATTTTGTGAATTTAGCCTTTTTCATAGATAGAGAGAGACTACTGTCTGTTCCATTCCATCTTAAATTAATTCATAGTAAATAATAAAAATAATTTGTGTCTAATTGTTAGTTTTGACAATCTTATGAATATCTGTTGAAAATAACGAATATTTTAAATGTTACTAAATCATAATACTGAATATACTCTTATTATTTTTGGATGCAAGTATAAATTTTGACAAGATATATTGCAATTAAAAACAAAGTACCTACTAAATAGTGAAATAAAACTTAGATACTTTATGTGTAAAAATGTTAAAACCGCTTGGCGTTTGTTTATATGTTTTCTTTCGACTCTACCATACTATAGATAAATGCTGATCCTTTGTTTACATTTCGTTTGGTTGGTTTTATTAAACATATTTTCCATGGACAAGGTTGACAACATTGTTTTATAATTTCAGTCATAAGTCAGCACTCAGCATATAACCTTTGCATGTCTGATGACATGCAAATGTTAAAGTTATAAATTATATATTATTTTGAAGAAATTTAATATTAAAAATATATAAATAATTAAATTGAAATTTATTAATTAAGTGTAATTATTTATATTTATTTGAAATAATGTTTGTTTGTAGCACTCGATAGGAAGATCTATGGAACATTTTGTAACATCGGGGCCTGATGGAATAGACAACAACTCGTTTCAATTATTAAATGATTGTGAAGGTAACTCTTTGTTTATTACACATCTTAGACTTCTTATCTCAAGTAAGGATCTTAAGAGGTAGGCATAGGTTTTCCACAACCACATCGCACTCTTGATAAAACAGAGCCATATCTGAATATGTTAAATAAAACATATTTGAACTCTGTTACAATTACTTAAAATGAATATAATATTTTAATTTATAGTCACACAATTAGAGTTCGAATTGCCTTACTTCTAAATTTCAAGTTAAGGCACTATATTAAGAGTGCGACATGTCCTTAAATATATTTAAGAGACCCATGTAATAGAAAGCGAGTCTATTACCGTTGGGCAGATTGCCAGATGCTTTATTTATTTGATGATGACGATGATATTAAGATATTTTAATCGGAAATCCCAATAATACTATAATCATTTAGGGAATCGAAATCATCATCACTTCACAAAGTTAAATTCTTTCTATAAAATAGACACAGCTCTTTCTATTAGATATATATAATTATGTACTTAAAGTTTAGGAAATAGCTTTATAAAATACGTTTATATGTTCATTTTTATGTACCTATATAAATAACAAAATAATTTTTTTGGCAACAGCAATTAGTAAGTATAACATTTTGTGAACCTTTAATCAATCCAATACTGATTCTGATTTAACTATATTTTCCTTTATATATAACTAACGTAAAGTCCATTACTTTAAATGACAATGATAATTAATATAGTCGTTACCGAAGTGCAATATAACAATAAATAAATATTAAATAAAATAATAAATACTTTATTTCGTAATCAACAGGTTAAAACACAAACGTTGTAGAGGCCTTCTTTTAAATATATGAATACTATTGTCAGAATACCCCACTCTTTCATATCTTTAAAAGTGTTGACATAGCCTGTCACTAAAGTAAAAATAACAGTCTTAACGTTTCAATAATAATATGAAAAATTTGTATTTAAAAAGGGAAAGCATAAAGAAAAAGGAGAATATTGAAAATAAGTAATATAAAAGTATGTTAGTGTGTGTGTGTGTGTAGCATGCGAGTGGGTGTGTTTATGCGCGTGTGTATGTGTGTGTGTGGGGCTGTTGGGTGGATGTGGGTCTGTGTGTGAATGTAATCTTACTCATATACAACTACCTATTTTAAAGGTTGAAGAATTGCTTTCGTTTCTGTGTAGGGTAATTCCTTTATCCAAAAAGTAAGGGTATTTTTGCATTCCTAATTACTACATATTATAAAACAAAGTCCCTCGCCGCGTCTGTCTGTCTGTCTGTTCACGATAAACTCAAAAACCACTAAACAGATTTTAATGCGGTTTTCACCAATAGATAGAGTGATTTATGAGGAAGGTTTAGGTGTATAATTTGGTAAGGTTCGGTACTACCGGGCGAAGCCGGGGCGGGTCGCTAGTATACCATATAATTGAATAGCAGATTGTGTAGTGGTTGTCTCGCCACCTACCCTACGCCAAGCTTTGTGGGTTCGAACTCCACACGGAACAAAAATTGATTTGATCTACAACCAGTTCTAAGTCAGGGTGTCTGTCTGTAAGTCTTTGAGGCTGTTGTTTAAGTGTTTGTAAAGTCCCCCGCGACACAGGATTTCTTCCTATCGCGGGAGTAATAGTTTAAAAAAAGAAAATATTATTTTCAGGTATATAATTAATTGTTTATTGCAGGCAAAAATGTTAATATGCCGCAGTGTGTATTGGCAAAATTACTGCGCGTACTGGCCACCAAGAAACGAGAATTCATCAAAATGCGCAAGTCTCTTATAGCACAGCAAGTAAGCTAAATAAGAAACTAAAATATATTTTTCAATACCATATCTTATTGGACTTCAACGCCAAGGTCTCAAGTCCCATACCTAGGCACACATCTCTGACTTTTCGAAGTTATATGTGCGCCTTAAATAAACATAATTTTCGCTTGCTTTAACGGTGATCAATGACATGTGAGGAAACCTGCATGTCTGAGAGATCTTCATAATGTTCTCGAAGATATGTGAAGTCTGCACTGGGCTAGCGTGGTAGACTGTAGCTTTACCCTTTTCACACTGACAAGAGGCTCGTGCCCCGGAATGGGGCTTTTTATAAAACCATGACTGCACGTATGGTGTAGTGTAAAATTTGGTCGAGGATAAATGGTTGTTCCGAATCTGGGTGCTTTATGTGCTTGTTGTTTAAATGTTTGTAAAGTCTCCCGCGACACAGGAATTTAAATAGCGCGGCAGATGACATTTAAAAAAATAGAAAAATGAATATATATTCTTTTTCTTTTTTTTCCCTGTTAGGTTACACAAATTTGCACGCACTCACATTTTACCAGTTACTGTCAAGGTATAGATGCACGTAATAGTAATTTATATGCGTAAATATGTATATGTTTACTTGTATACTTGTGTTATAGGTATATAGTACAATAAGTATATTATGATCGATATAAGAAACAAAAATTTTTTTTTTTTATAGTTGATGTGCACTATTACGTCCATGCAAATGAGCTCTCTCGTTGTATACGTAATCAGCGCATAACTAGTTCTTATACATACGTCTGTCAATGTAACGTATAATCTTCGAAATCATATTACTGAATCAAAAGAATACTAAATGAAGTTAATTAACAATAAACAGCACATTACAAACTTAATACTTATATATTATATAACGTCAGTATTCAGTATGTTTGTATCCGTAAAACTCGAAAAATAGTCTATGAATTGACTTGAGATTTTTATACAACGTTAAATTTCTCTATAAGTGTTATTTTAATTTTTATACAGTAGTTAATACGGGCACGTGACATTAAAAATATTAGACAGCCAGCCAGAGTAATTGGATTTCGCTAGTAACTTTTAAATGTGCTATTATTAACCTATTAACTCGCAGCCGCACACCGGTGGCTATACACAATAGGTTTTTAATTATGTCTGGTATTCTAAGACTTGACAGATTAATTAGGGGCCATGGTAACCTTGATCAGTGTGCTTGCTCGTCACCTTTGTTGCATAAAAAGTTTTATAAAGTAAATAATACCTTTAACATATTGTGACGGCTAGTGCCATCTGACGGCACTGTGGGGAAGACTCGGCAGTCCCTTCTAATAATTTATTATAGCACCATCTATTGACATCTTACGGAACTACTTACGAGTAAAGTAGAGAGAACACTGGCACATTCTCGAATCATCGTACTATTACATACCGGGTATGGCTTTTCTAGAAAACCCCAGAAACGCTTTACCCGCGTATAAATAGAGCGCACGCGCACCGCCGAGTCAGTTTACAATCGTAAGCGGTCAAGTATTCATCGAAGCGAACGGAAGCGAAAAATACTACGGCGTTTGAAGCAGTTACAGTGGAACAGTGTAGTATAGTGTTTTCTGTGTTTCAAATTTAATTGTGTGATAGAATAAAACGTTATAGTCGGTAATATTGTTTTATATTCTTATCCGTCGAGCCCAGCACGTAACAATATTATTTTAATCGTTCATCATTCTATTATATACAAAAAGAAGTATTTTACTTAAGTGTAACATTTATTTAAAATAAATAAGTAAATTAAGTGTAATGTATAAGGTATTTATTCAAATTTACTTGAAATATAATATTTCAAAAGTCAATAAATAATATCAGCTGGTTTTCGTTATATAGATATTACTTCTTTCTAAATTGCTACGCGGCTTCGAGGCGACCTTAGAGAAGGGTTTCCGATTTTGATTCGGTTAATTATTTTACAATGGATATTTTAACCTCGATCGTTGATCGATTTTCCACATCGAATCAAGACCAGTCTAATGAAAATCTGTCTCAAAAATAGATTCGTCTAGGCCAATATTTAAAATGCATTGTTACATTTATTCTTTCTTCTTACTTACAAAATACAAAAGCTTCTAGCCTTCTATAAGCTTTTTATTTTCTATATACCTTTCTATGAAGAGTCCAATAAGCACCGGAGACTGCACGCAGTGTTTCTGCTAGAGACTAAAGTAAAATAATTATAAAAAATATGACAAGCTGTGATTGTCTCCGGGGATCTCTAGGAGAAAGCGAGCGTATTTTGTGCTCTGTAGATATTTCGACTACCAAAATCTTCCAGCGTTTGGCAAATTAGCATTTGAAATAAATGAAGATGATAAATTCTGAATTGTTAAATTTCACTTTATTATATATTTTCTTTGAAATTCCTTATGTTCTGAATTATGCAAACACCATAGAAGCAGTTTCATAAAGACTTTAGATATTTAATTCTATTGTATACTGAATTTTCTTGAAGTAAATCCCTTAAATCGGTTAAATCGATTCAATAAAATGTTGTTTTGTTAGGACATATTGGAAACCCTACTCTAACGGAATATTTCTTTCCTCGTCCAGCAGAGTAATACGTCGTCGCGCTGCCGCGCTTTAACTTCCGGATACCCGCAATCATACGAACGCGCGAAAGTATTTCGGACGCATTCGAGAGACGGAATAATCGCTTTTAATAATCACAGATGCTTTTGTGTACGTCGTCGACATGAGCGCCATACATTTCAATTCACAGTAAGTAAGATACAAATCTCTTTAAGTTTTACCATTGCATTAGCCTATGATTTGAAAGTAATTTCAAGCCATACACAATTTTATGACAATCGTGAAATTTATTAAACGGGCAGAATTACTTTCGCATTTATACTATTATATGGATTCTATAGTATATATGGCATATAAATGTTTTTTTCTGAAAATTTCAATTCACTAACTATGCAAGGCAAATGTTTAGGTATGATTTAAGGTTAGAATTTGTTACATGTAGAGTAAATTGTTATAGACCATCAATAATTTTAAGCAGTATGGATATGATTATTATAGGTACTGTAATAGTAGGGTCGTAACAATATTAGCGATGTAGCGCAACCCTTCATTATAGATCTTATTAGTATTAATTTTATTGATTCTTGATGAACGTTACTAGCCATATGTTTGAAACCAAACTGAAGGCAAGTTGGACGACGAATATCATAAATTATAGACTTTAATCATAACTAAGAACTATGAAAACTGTTTAGTAACAGTTTTTAGCTCATAGATAAAAAAATAATCGGTATACTTTTTATACATTTCTTATTGTTACTACGAGATATTCAGAATAGTGTCTTCTTTTGTAGCCAGATGTTCAATGATTTTTAAGACCATACAAGGTATTTTATTGCAATATTTTTTAATATCATCAAGGGCTATCAAGATACAACTAGACCGAAAGAAAAAAAAAAACGCTTACATTTTATGGGATCGGTGGGCTCGAAAACCAATTAATTGCGTTTACCGTATTCGGAAAGCAATGGTTAGCAGGATTTGGGTGCGCAGAATCCGGGCAAGGAAGACCCGGTTCAGCAGGCACCGGGTGAAAAGGACCCGGTTAAAAAAAACCCCGAGTGAGCATTTCAATAGCATCAGTAAGTATTTTTAATAACTAGATTTTGCTCGCGGCTCCGCTCGCGTTAGTGTAGTTTAGATTACTAACAGTAGTTTGTTCTGGATAAAAATGTACCCTATGTCCTATTCTATACCCCTGACAACGTGTATGCGAAATTTCATGATTATCAGTTGAGTATTGATGATGTGAAAGAGTAACAAACAAACACACTTTAGCATTTATAATATTAGTAAGGATTCTTATTTATACTTGTTTTTTTTTTTTTGGATTTTTTACGCACCGTGTGTGTCAGTTCCATCGTAACCTAAACATAATGCTACACATATCAAACTATCTTAAAACATCCGACATAAATTCGAACAGAACTTTCGCGTCATCGTTACTTGAATATTACTAAGGATATCAATAGTACCTCAGAGTCTGAAGCTGTGCACGGTAGACAAGAGACCTTAATTGCGCAGACTTTAAACAGAACTGGCGAAATGTGGGTACATAGGTGGTATACATCTGCCTGTCCTTTTCGAGATATGCACGTGTATGTAAAACTATGTGTAATATTATAATATATTATCTACATAATAATTTTATATGTCTTTAATAGTAGTATGTAAGTTAATTGTAATAATTTTAATAATAAGCAACAAGGAAAACGATTAATGAACAAGATGATTATCATAAAAAAAAACATTTAAAAAGACGATATATATTTTTATTGTCGTACTAGCTGATCCGCGCAACTTCGTCTGCTTCATATAAGATAAGAGAATTTACCCCGTTTTTGCAACATTTTTCATTGCTGCTCCGCTCCAATTAGTCTTAGCGTGTTGTTATATAGCTTTCCTCGATAAATGGGCTGTCCAACAATAAAATACTTTTTCAATTCGAACAGTAGTTCCTGAGATTAGCGCGTTCAAGCAAACAAACAAACTCTTTAGCTTTATAATATTAGTATAGATTGGAGGCATATTTGTATTGTATTATATTTACAGCCTAATCAAGTTATTGCTTAAGCAATTTTTCATTTACAATTGTTATTGTTTAAAACTATGTTTATTTAACTATATATGTTTGCAGTACCTGTATAAATATTTTTGTAGACCGTAAGGGTTATTAACAGTAGAATAAAAATGTAATATTAGAACAGTAAAAACAGAATTCATAAACAAGTCCTTTTGTGTCCAATATTTAAATTGTAAATCTTTTCCTTTGGATTAAATATAGTTTTAATGTGAATTTAATATAATAAGTAGCTTGCAATGTGTTTTGTAAAGACTTTTATTTATTAATTTAAAAAATATTTATTTATTATTTATTAATGGTCTCAGGGCTCGGAGCAACTATTTGTGGGCTCCGAGTTATTCGTATGACTCTCTGAGAGTACCGTTAAGGCAGCTTTGAATGCACATGGCAATGATAAACACAGGCTAGAGTGGGTGGCCCTTAGGAGTCTGGAACACTCTAAGAAATTCATTGCAAACAAAGCCACGGGCTTCACCCGGAAGTTCTGCGGGTACAACAAGGGCCAAATACGCCTGCTCACATTAGCGTTCACTGGTCATTTTGGCACCAACTACTTCCTGTGCAGATTGAGATTGTCAAACAATTCAATTTGCAGAGCCTGTGGTGAACAGGACGAGTCCATATCACACCTACTGTGTGAATGTGACTCGTTGGCTGGACTAAGGATAGGTCTGATGGTATGGCATATCCCTCTGAAGTGTACTGCAACTGATGCAGTACATTCATAAGGAGATAGCTCAGGGATAGACCTCGGGCCGACACAAAAGATCCCACTGGGTCGAAGTGTCGCCGGTCTACACTGACTGGCCCCCGAATAAGATAAGATATTAATGAACTCATTAAATCTAGTCCCTAATAGCGGTTATATTTTGTAATAAATTTATTTACTTTAGTCTTTAATGACGGCTTTAGTAGCATAATAGGCAGCTAATTTAATGTCATTAAAACATTTGAATATATATAATACAACACGTAAACCAATAAAGAGCAAAGAAAAAAATTTTGAGATTGATATTTTATCAAGAAACTAGCTGACCCGGCTAACGACGTTCTGTTGTTAATTCTTTCATTAAAAAAATAATTAAAAAGTCTGGATATGGATACCCTAATCACCAAGCGGTATGAAATATACTTTACGACCTATTCTCATACCTACCAACTATACATAAAGAAATTCATAAAATCGGTTCAGCCGTTTCGGAGGAGTACGACCACAAACACCGTGACACAAGATTTTTTATATATAGATATATCAGATATGTTAACTATTATTTGTTGTATTGAAAATTATTTTAATTGGATAGTCAATCGCATGGACTATGATATTTTAATTGTAAAAAATATCAATAATTACATGACAAAAATAAAGCACGTATTTTTTTCTTGATTTTGTCTAAAATTACGCATGTATTTTTATCAAGACAGACTGTTTTATCATGATTTTGACTAACATATTTTCGTACTACAGAATACGTTACTTGAGACTTACGCTCAGCTGAAAGAGGTCGAAACCCGGGCTGGTGTCCCTACTGAGGACACATTGGGCGATATCAGGGTTCTCTCCGTCAGTGGATGGCCAGCACATGACCTGCTTCTCCTTGTACGAGATGACCTTGAGATGCCGCTGAGCTATGACGTCAGTGGTGTTTTTGGTAAGCAGCCTTGGTACTTTATCTTTGTGTTGTAGCCTTCAACGTGATAAGAGTTTAATGAACCTGATAACTTCAGGCTATTGAGTAGTATTGAATGACAGCCTTTACAAGTGCGCCGTGTTTAATCTTTGTACTTTCCTTATATTTGGAGATAGGTAGTGTAGGAATAACGGTCACATTAAAAATCTCCTATATTTTACATAACGTGTAAATTATGTGATAATGTTGATTGATCAATGATCCATCAACATTTCGTTTATGAACCGATTTTGATGATTCTTTTTCTATTTGAGAGCTGGTGCTTTCCATTTGGTCTCGTTTAATTTTGATCAAGATCTGATCATTGGTTTTCGAGTTATACTTAATAATGCGTATTTGGCTACATTGATGATGTTCTCATTTTCGGCAAGAACAAAATAAACAACTGTGTAGGATGGTTTGGTAGTGTGCATACATATATATATGTGATTGCTACAATCACATACATATATGTATATGTATTGTTTACACAATTCCAAATTGGTTATTGATAGCATTTAATAGTACAAAGTTACATGCAACTGTTAAACTCAACAAGGTATACACAAAAAAACTAATAACATCATTATTTCTATAATACAACTTTTAATATGACGCTGAAGCCATTAGGCACTGGAACTCCGGAATGAAACATATCATCCCAACCGTATTTGGAATTATCATGAGATGCATTATGGCCAAAAATGATTTAAACGGTATACCGTTAAGCTTATGCGTCAATTTGAGACTGAATATAAGTTGCGTAATCGCGTCATCTCTAGCTGCTAATGCTCTTTCGTTGTGTGGCCTACTCAATAATTTGTTTGAATCTAAGTCAGACAACGCTATTCCTTTCAAGGTTTCAACACGACTCAGAGCAACATACACCTGTCCTTTGGCGAAATTTTTCTTGCGTAGATCTATAACAGCTTTTACTAGTGTAGTTCCCTGTATCTTATCTTATCTTGTGTGGGGGCCAGTCAGTACAGACTGGCGACACTTCGACCAAGTGGGATCTTTTGTGTCGACTTCCCCAATAACGACTGCCATAGATGTTCATAGCAGCCGCGACCGACAGCTTAACGTGCTCTCCGAGGCACGGAGCAGGCGATAATCGTCAATCAATACGCACATAATTTCGAAAAGTTATATAACTTCCGAAAGTCAGTGGTGCGCGACGTGGGTTCGAACCCGAGACCCTCTGCATTGCAGTCTGTTAGTCTCCCCACTGAGCTATCGCTGCTCTCTGCTGTAGTTCCCTGTAACTTATGAACCGTAACTGCCCAACTTAAAATCACAGGTAACATTTGGCGCTCGACATCTCCGTATCCTTTAGTTGCCTGAAATGTTGCAACAGTGGGAGTAATCGGTACCCAGCCATTTCATCTTTAATTCTACTTTCAATCGTATCATCATCAATTCTAACTAACACACATTCCGGTAATTCCCCTTCTTCAATTTGTTCTGTCCGAAGAGCAGGCCATTTAAATTTTTTAATAATACCCTTTGCTCCTTTTACAATGCCATCTGAAACCGATATATTTCGCCTGTCGTCTCCTCATTCGAGGGGCATCCTTGTTAGGTCTACCCATTACTTATAATCGTAAAATAAAATAATTTTAACGTAGTTAATAGTGTATTAACCGATTATAACAATAATTTTATTATAGGTAGTTAGTTATTAATATTTAAATGTCATTGGATTCAATTTTGGGTATTTCATTTAAGTATTGTTTTTGTTTTATTTCAACATTTTATATCTTGAGTGCATTTGTTATGTAAATAGTTAAGTACTATATGTGTAAGTTTTTTTTTTTTAGTTTTGTGTTTTATTTAGGAACATTTATACAATACATATGTCTAACTTGTATTCAGTGTTCTTTCATAATTTGTTTTCATTGACTATTAGTTTGTATGCAGTACATAGATACATAATATCTAAAAAGTTACTTAGATAGTAAGTAGGTACATATTCCTATATTTTTCTAATACTGTAATTAGTCTGTAATTGTTTTGACATATCTAATAATATTGTGTGTACTTAGTAATTTGATATTGTAGTAAGGTTGTAGCATTTACTTGGCACCGACTTCAAAATTATAAAACACTTATTTAATAATTTCTGATTAACTAAATCAAAATACGTATTACTTTGAGCTAAGTAAATTCATTTTTTACTTTTTAGTTTCCTGTTTGAAGTCGTTTTTTTGTGTTAAAATTATTTTATTATAAAAGCAGCTATAGCTCAGTGGGGAGACCAACAGACTGCAATGCAGAGGGTCTCGGGTTCGAACCCACGTCGCGCATCTCTAACTTTCGGAAGTTATATGACTTTTCGAAATTATGTGCGTATTGATTGACAATTATCGCCTGCTCCGTGCCTCGGAGAGTATGTTAAACCGTCGGTCCCGTCTGCCATGAAAATCTATGGCAGTCGTTATTTTGAAGTCAGTGCCCTATAATATCCTGACACTGGTCTAGCTTTAGGGTATCGTTAGCCTTTGGGTTAGGTGGCAGCCGCTCGTAAAAACTGATATCCAGTCAAATCCGGTTAGACCAGAAAAGCAGATCCCAAGTTACTTGGGAATAATAAAGGCTAGGGAGAAGAAGACATATATTTTTTTTATAGCAGTAGTAGTTACAACATTACTGATTTAATTACAGTTTAAAAATATAGAATAACAACTAAGATTTTAAATTATAAAATACTCTAACAAACGTTGTTTGCCTGGGTTTTACAGGAAAAATTAAACCACTTTACCTGGGCTTTACAGGGAACAATTTTTTTTCTTTGCCTCACCACTAAGGCTAGGGTTTCTACCGTGGGTTTTGAGATCTTTCGACACACGTCGATATGTGTTAGCTTATAAAAACACAGACAGCAAAAGTTCTAGCGAGAAACGTTGACAAACTAAATAAAATAAATGAATATTCGGAATTGGAGAGAAAGCGAGTAATCGCAAAAGACATCGACGCGTTCGTTAGTTTTTATTGAAAGACGTTATTAATTTAAATAATCATAAAATACTAAGTAAAGGATTCTTATATTTATACATAATTATACTTAACGCTCAAAATTTTATTGCATTATAATTAAGCTACGACTAAGAAGTATATTTTATACTGCCAATTTAAATTTAGTTATGTCGCATAAAATGATACAGGCCAGGCTGTTTGAATTAATGTGCTTGATTGCTACATGTGGATAATGTGCTTGTTCAAAACGTTCCGCTCGAATTCGCAGTCCGTAGTCCGACACAACTGAAGTAGGTTTTCATCGAAGGAATTTCAAGCTACCTATGTGACGTCGGTCGCGTAACAAACGTATAAACATATAACGTGACCTGGCGCTACAGACAGTATGATGGGTTTTCTTCTTCTCCTTAGCCTTTATTATTCCCAAGTCACTTGGGGTCGGCTTTCTAGTCTAACCGGATTTGACTGGATATCAGTTTTTACACAGAGCGACTGCCATATGACCTCCGCAACCCGAAGGCTAACGATACCCTAAAGCTACCGCGCATGATTTCTCACATACGCAGCGCGGATGTCATGCCGCGTGACACAGATATAAATATTTAATGATACGCAGCGCTACAGACATCCCCTCTCTCTACGACTAGTCCAGTTTATGATATAGCGTTCCCCTACACCAACCGCAAGGATATAATAGGTGGAGCCGCTGTACCTTCCAGTGCCCGAGAGCACCTTCCGGGACTAGTTATAGACTGGTCTTGTCCCCAAATCTCGACTTTCTCCACCTTAACTTCAGAGATTCGGTTCTTGTAAGCGAGCTACCTCGTGCCCAAGTGACACTACCTATTCTCCAGATAGGTACCGGAGCAATAAAGCCGCTCACCACTCGTAACTCTGGGAGTTGCTAACAAAAACTTCGCTGAAGCCGACGGAGAAGCCGTCTCCCATATCTGCTGTATGGTACCGGAGCTATGTAAGGCACGCTCACTACCCGACGTACAACCATACGCCTACCCAAATAGGCCTACAAGCCGGGTGTGGCCCGAATCACTCCAGCTATGACTTCTACTTGCTGAGCAGGCAAGTGCCCGAGATGCGTTGCGGCAGCGAAACCACACTGCCACTTCGCTAAAGACAACTCCGTGCCTCGCGCGACCGACTGGTTCGCACTAGCCAGACCTGAGTCCGACGCTCAGACGCCACGTGCTTGCCAAGCAACGAATATGTCGTCCTCAGCGGCTAACCACATAAAACCCCTGCGAGTCTAACACCAATATCAGGCACCGCGCACTCTAGTCAGCGGTCGATAGAACACGCCTTTCGAGGGCAGCGCTACAGACAGTGTGACGGGTACTACGCGTTATTTCGCACAAACGCAGTGCAGATGTCATGCCGCGTGACATAAATATTAATATTTAATGTCTCGCGGCGCTACAGATAGTATGATGGGTACCGCGCGTGATTTCTTACGAACGCAGCTTGAATGTCACGCCACGTGACATATGTAGATGAGAGATGTACTCAATGTTTGACGACGCCATAGCTGCTAAGACTGGTAACCCATGATGTGTCACAAATTCAGCGGAGTAATAGGTTATTCCTTGCTGCCCTCTGATCTGTCCCCTCGGAGGAAACTGAAGGCAAATCGAGCAGTCCCTCTTTTATCTATGAGAAGACAGATAAAATTGATTGTAGCAAAGGTCATAAGTCAGGATCGTAGGAAGTGGAAATCAGTATCTAACTCTGCGTTGTCTATGTATGAACGTATCTCATTATTACCGACATTATATAAGCATATTTCCAGGAATGAAGTCAGAGAAGTAGCAAATGAAAATCCGTAGTCCTGCCTACCCATCTGGGAAACAGGCGTGGATCTATGTATGTATGTATGTATATTTCCAGGTCCTCATGTACTGCAGCAGTTATCAGCACAACTTAACCCAATTCCTGAAGACGTGTTGTCGGTGTGCGCCGAGATAATGGCGCGACGGCTCGAAATGCTCAACTTGTTGAGAAACAAACATCGTTCCGATCGAACCACTTACTGCACTGTTAGTACTTGATTTATATAGTACATCTATACTACAGTATGGCCAAAGAAACTAAAGAAATTACGTTAAACAACCATGCATTGCAAAATTACAATATAATCATGTTAGCATTTTCGCCACTACGAATTCGTTAATATATTACATTTATGTAGAAATGTCATAACCGGTCATCAACCGCGTCGCGTGTAGTCACTATCATTGTACCATTTTCTACTTAGCACTAGAACTTTAGCAATAATAAACTTTAACCTATCTTCTCGTATCATTCTATATCATCGTATCAGTCAAAATGTATTTAGTAAAGTACAACACATTTTTTTTGGTCCTTCGAACCGGAAACCTTTAGTAAGATACGTTACATCAGCGAGCGATCATTATGTATATCCTTTATTCTCACACAGAATGACATGAAAGAAGTAACGAAGGCTGTCAACATGTCATCCTTAGTATCGACATCCGATCAGTCTACGAGATATCATAATTCTGCAAAGTTCTACGCTGTGATTTCACTGTCCCCATTATACACTTCGCACATAGCCAATAGTGATTAAATATTACGTATTTGTTCCAGAATTTGGAATGGAAAGCCAAAAACCTTGAATTGGACGCTGAAACTGAAAAGCTTCATAGAATGGTGGCCGGCACGGCAGAAAACTTGAAAGCTAAGATCAATTATAGTTTAGAACTTGCCAAGTAAGTATTATGAACAACAAACCCACGAAAGAGACGTTTCAAGCAAATAAACATGTGCGATAAAAGTGAGCGTTGCCCGACGGACACAAATGTATTTTTCTAGCTACATGCCTTCCAAATTGACTGTACCTGATGGTATGCAGTCAGTCAACAAAGCTTAACAATAAGCACCAAACCGTTTAGTGCATGACTGTATTTGTACCACATGTAACAATGGACCGATTGACTTGTAATTTGGTGTGCAGACATCTTGTGGTCATACCTTGGTCGAGTTTGAATATGGGCCCTGTGGGTCAAAAGTATTATAAATGGCAAAATATTGACTTGTAACTTGGTGTGCAGACACCTTGGGGTCAAATGAATTGAATATGGGTCAAAAGACCCCCCGAGATATAAGAGTCTTGCTTTTCATTACTTTTACGTTTAAGACGAAGAGGTTGAATTATGGATTTTTACACCCATCTCGTTTTGTTACCTTGAGGTAAGCATTCGTAGACTCCATGGATGGCTTAAGTGGTTGTCTTGCCTCTTCGCTGAGTGTTGTGGGTTCGAGCCCCATACGGAACAAAAATTGGGTGATTGTAAATAATTGTTGTGATGCTGGGTATTCTTTGTGTTTGTTGTTTGTAATATCTGTTTTCCGTAAATACAGACAATATACCAAGTACAGGAACTGTCTTCTATACAAAAATTAATATACACAGTCATGTATGTGATATTTTGTAGAATACCGTGGGTGGACAGGGATACGATGACGAGAAAGTTAGAACGTTTGCAAAAAGAAAATCTGATAATGCAAAACAAATTGGATGAATACGTGAAGAAAGAAAACGATAAAGAAACAACTAACGTTCAGTTGCCTGGTCTACCAAATTACCAGGTCTAATTACCTCCGTATAATAACTTATAACCTACTAGTTTTTGCCCGCGGTTTCGCTCGAGAACAGTACTTTTTTGTACCCTATGTTCTTTTCTGTACCACTGACAAGGTGTATGACATTTCATAATGATCGGACGCAAGTGTAACAAACAAACGAACTCACATCTGTATATATAATATTAAGTTAGGATTCGTCTGCCTTATTGATGTATGTGTGGATGAGACCTAGGGTACAAATGCCAGATGAATCCAACAAAAAAATTGAAACCCTGCTAAAACGTAACTTTGTAACGGTGAAAATCATACTTCAAGAGTCAAACATATAAAATGTCTCATTATAGTAACAATTCAAGATGCATATTAATAAACATGTTTCTTTATAATAATTTTAATGAAGTACTTTTCTCTGAATACGCTTTTACCGAGCAATACAGCGTCTGACACCATGTAGGTAGTGAAGTTATGCTTATTTACGTTTGCATATTTTTCGTAGTTATTTTAGCTTATAAAATATCTACTTACCTGGATAAAATAATCACATCTTAGTATATTAAGATTTATTTTAGAAGCACTGCCAAGATAAGTTAGAATATAAATATTCGACTGCACGGATGGAGAAGTGGTTTAAGTGGTCGCCTCCCCACTGACATTGGGCCGAATTTTGTGAGTCCGAATCCCACACGGGACAAAAATTAGTGTAGTCCATAACTGGTTGTTCCGAGTCTGGATGTTCTCCGTGTCCATTGTCAGTTGTAAAGTCCAGGAATGATTGTGAAAGTTGTAATTTTTATTAAAAAAAACGTACATGACAGATGAGAAATACAACCCATGAATGGACCTGTAGCTGTGACCTAGACAAACCGTGTTGTCAGCAAAAGGAATTGTTACAAAATTATCTTTGTAAACTAGTCTACTACTCATCTTTAACAGTAATGAGGGCTTAAATCACCGCAAGAGGTGCTAGTGAATAGTAAACTCTAGGTGTCATACTCTATAGTCACTACATCAGTAACCATAGAAACCAACAATTATTACCGGCAAAATCAGATAAGATTGACAGGACCCTAGTCGCTAGCGGCGCCGACTGGTGAGCACAAAAACGATAGCATACATTGATACATTCACTATACTCGTATGCACTTCTTGATCGCATAGTTATAGCCTTAGATGCAAAACACGGAGGTAAATTTAAATCCCTAGCGTAGGACCATGAATAGCTCAGTTGACGGTAAGACGACACGGTTTGTCAAAGTGTCAGGTATAACATCTTCTTCAAAGACTGTCATTTTCCCCTGTTATAAATATTAGTCAGATCTTACATTTAATTAAAGAAAAATCAATATTTCAAACTTGTCAACTTAATCATATCGAGCTGCAATTATAAAAGCATTGTGTCTGGACTCCGGCATCAGTGCACCAATGGACTAATAAAGAGGTTTGTCTTAGGGTTTCCAACAAACCTGTAAATTTTTGGAATGCTAGATATAATTGAAAACTTATTGTATCCGACCGCCGTTGACCGATCACTCAATAAGTTAAACACTGTTATAGGCGGATGTATTTTCCCACAGGTTCTTTCGGAAGAGTTGACTAAGGAGCGAGCTGCTAGGGAGGCGCTGAAGGAGGTGGTTGCTGCGGCAGAGAGCATGCTCCGCGTGGCGCGTGCGCGCATCGCCATCTTGGAGAGACAGCTGAAGGACACGAAATCCGAACTAGAAACCTCCAGAAAAAAACACAAAGACCTTGAACAGCTCGTAAACATAAATCAAGTTACAAAAACGTTGTGACACTACATTACGATCCTGAGATCAAGGGTCGATTAACTTTTTAATCTTCCATGTTGCCTCAGTTGCTGAATTAGCTGCCTTGTTGTAATTTTAGTCTACAATTAGTAAAGCCGTAGTATAATAAGAGAAACGGTACTGCGTTGACTTGTATACAATCACTACATATCAGCCTTAAGGCCCAATAGCCAGGGCTATCGATTGTGCGTTTGATGTTTTCTTTGTTGATGTCATGGACATAAACATAAAAAAATTTAGAGACTGGACACCAAATGGAACCACAACAAAAAAAAATTTGGTCCCCAAACACGGTTATTATCTTCAGTTCGATACTGGTAGTATATAACTTATTTTATTGTATTCGAACGGTACTTTGCTGTATCGGTTAATTTAAAAGCAGCTACTGTCAGGCTTCCAAAATGTATATACTTTTAAAATACATAGTTTCAATGGTTCATTTTAACTATTATATATTTAAATCAAAATCTTATTGTAATACTATATTTAATTTATGGTTCTTGGCATCCGGCTATATTATATAATTAATTTTGTATTTTCTAGTATCGTCATCGAGAAACAAGTTACGATGCACGGTCGAAAAAGTTACTTGAAGTCTCCAAAACTGGAGAAATTACGATAGATACTCTATCTCGACAACGTGACGCGTTGGAACTTAGGTAGGTAAGATAATTAAATGAGACCTGTAAAAAATTATCTTCTGAAAACTACGAGACAAACAAGAAACCTGAAGTTCAGCAGAATAAATTATGGCTGATAGCATCTCCTGAAAACACTTCATATTCTGCTCATCGCTAGAACTCAAAACAGGTTTCTTGGGATGCGATCTTCTTGCAGACGCTATATATTTCGTGATTAGATACACCGGTTTGCCCTACTGCTCATTTATTTGATACGACGTGTAGCAAGAAGGTAAAATCGTATTTTATAGTCGTAAAATAAAAATGACAGGCAAAAATTTATTAAAAGAAAGATTTTCTTTTGATTGATTTTTGGGTTTACTCTCAGTAATTCAGATGAGATTGTATCTTTTAATAGTTTTACCATCAAACTTGTCAGAATATAATACTTTTTTAAATGATAAATTATGGGTGATTCATATCATCAGTTGTTTGCTTTACTAAAAAGACGCTTCCTATAGTAATTAGTATAAAAATACATGCTGATTGCGAAAATGTCTGCATTTTCAACTCTGCTTTACGACTGTCAAATGTGAGTGCACCTTGATGTTATATCCTGTTTATAGTAGTTTTGATTGTCTAATGAATTTGGCTTTAGGGTGAAGGAACTGCGCGAGCAGGCAGAGATCGCAGAATGTGAAGCCCAGGTCCGGCAAGCAGACCAACGATCACACGTGGAGTCCCTCCAGGCGAAGGTAGCGGAACAGGTGCTAAGCATTCCGGTCATGTTCTACTGCTTAACTTTACCGTACATAGTATAATCTCTTGGTCCGGTCAAAATATACATTTACCCTTAAACGAAACTGATCGTGTAGAGCGAGCAGCCCGCTGGCTTTTTACCAAGGACGATCGTCATATATAGCAATGTGAATTTCGGTAGGCCGGTCTGCATTTTTCAAACTCAAGTGAATTTATAACAACACTGGTTATTCTCCGTTCAACACACATAAATTTTACTATGATATCATTAAACATATTCCAAGTGAATTAAGAAACCAATATTAACGGAAATCTTGTTCAGCATATAAAAGTCTGTTTTGACTGGACTGTGTAACAGAAAGGTGTGATCATATTTTGTGATACTGATTTAAGACTCCACTAGTAATCCTCTACTGGATTGTGAATTAAAATACCATTGGCAATATGTGCCATTTTACGAACTGATTTATTATAAAGTAATAGCTCTTTTATTATTCCGGTGACATACTTATAATTGTATAAAATAATAGGATGCAAATGCAATATTGACCACTTCTTTTTGTTACACCTGTTATATTCACTTAAATGAATAGTTACGAGGTGTTAACTATGATCAGCTTTCCGAACAGGAAAAGATAAAGTCGGCTTCAGAGAAACGGATCTTAGAGTTGGAGACCAAAGTCAAAGAACTGGAGGAGCTCTTGAAGTCTCTACGAGAGCGATCTGTAAGACTTGTGGATTTGGAACGAAGGCGTTGCCTGCAACATATACCATCGAAAGGTTTCTTTTTAATTTATTCTACTGGTTGCCTCGGTGGTTGTTGTAGTAACTTAGTAAACTCACTAACCTATATTTTTGACGTTCTTCTTCTCCGAAATCACTTGGGATCGGCTTTTCTAGTCTAACCAGATTTGACTGGATATCAGTTTTTACTCGGAGCGGCTGCCATCTGACCTCCGCAACCCGAAGGCTAACGATACCCTAAGGCTAGACCCACTGGTCTTAGGATATTATAGGGCACTGATTTCCCAATAACGACTGCCATAGATGTTCATGGCAGCCGGAACCGACGGCTTAACGTGCTCTCCGAGGCATGGAGCAGGCGATAATTGTCAATCAATACGCACATAATTTCGAAAAGTCGTATAACTTCCGAAACTCATAGGTGCGCGACGTGGGTTCGAACCCGAGACCCTCTGCATTGCAGTCTGTTGGTCTCCCCACTGAGCTATCGCTGCCATATTTTTCATAAGTGTTAATTTGTGACCTACATGAGAAAATGTTTTTGACTATTAGTTTTACTTTGAACTGTGGTTTATGTTAGCGTATGAAAGTTAGATACTAAAGTATTATTAAAATGTGCCAGTTGGACGGCAATATGCTTGCATCCTATTACTTGGAACTAATTTCATAGTGCGCGAAATATGGGTATCATCGTATCCTATGTATTATTATCCACCTTGGGAAAAGTATATTAATTTAATCCTTGTATAAAGAAGTCTTTGTAGGTAAACTAAACCTGCATATTTAAGACTTCTCCATGATGTTTGCTGCTCTTATTGGCCAGCTAATAAACATGGCTGAGGTCGATATACAAATAACTCATTGATTAATATGGTGTGCACGCAGTGCTTCAGCATTGGCCAAAGACCATACGGGACAAATATTTGGTTAATACACATATAGCTGCCGCAAGTCTGAACTGTTGATGTTTGCGCGAGATCTTGTATCTATAAAGTGAGATTTTACTTACAATGCTTATTCTTATATTGTTTGGTGTGCATTTAACATATTATAATCTTTATAGAAAGCGAGCCTACAGATAGAGAAACTGAGATATGGAAAGAGCTTCAGGTGACCCGCGTGGCGCTCTCTCGCGTGGAGGAAGAGTTACGTGAGTGTCGAGCCGATAAGGACAGATTCTTGAACTCCTTGTCACGAATAGCGGTAATTAATGAGTATATTTATTTATTTGAGATGCCAATATTCATATACACTGTTACATGTATTGTAAACGCGTAAGATATTATAAGTGTAACAAATAATTAAAGGCAAACATAACATGAAAATAATGAACACAGTTTATAGTCTGTTTCAAATACGAAGTCCCTTTTGACAATTCATAGCATGTAACTCTGCACATTGCATATGAATTGCTAAAATAAATAATGGTTACTTATGGTAAAAAGACCATTTAAAAAATAATTAAAATCTATACAAAGCATGATGTAATTGTTTCACAAACACAATCAACTAATAATTTCTATTGATATTAGTCTTAAATAATTTAAACATCAAAATAAAATAACACTTTACTACAATACCATGGTTACGCACTAGGGTATTTCTTTTACTTTCAGTCATAGTGACGCGACAGTATGAATCGGAAAAATCAAACTAATTTGGAGTAAAACAAATTGTCTGATAAATACTTTTGTACATTTATATTTGATATTAATTATTATTACTTTGCAATGTACTTTAAATCCCATTCTGCAAACTCTTAATATATTTTCTTTATCAAAAAATGGATTTGAAGATGTGATATTGGACGTATGGTTTAAATATCCCATAGATTTTAATGAGTAGTCGTCTTGAAAATCAAAATTTGTTATACCACATTTCACCCTTATACTAAGTATGGAGTAAGTATATGGTACTAGGACTTAATGAAGGATAAGACCAGTTTTTTTTTACAATTATAACAATTTGTATAATTTTGATGTAACTACATACAAACGGTCTCTTCACAATCGCTGTTCAACGATCACCTGTCATATGGGACTTTGTATTTTAAACGCACTATAACTAATTGTATATACTGACTAATTAAACTAAACTTAAACTTAGTAAATCTTAAACTGAATGAAAAACTAAATCTAAAAGAGAGCACAGTAAAGTTATATAGTTGGGCTTATACAATATTCTATACGTATATAGACAGGCTTGCTGGCGCAGGGATAGTGGTCGCGAATACTGAGATCTCCCTCATGAACAGTATTCGCGACCACTATCCTATACTACCCTACACTACCCTACACGACACTACCCTACACTACCCTACACTACCCTACCCTACACTACACTACCCTATACTACCCTACACTACACTACCCTAAACTGCCCTACACTGCCCTACACTACACTACACTGCCTAGAACCCGAGTGGGTTCGTTTGCCGAAACTGCGATTTTTCTGTCAAGAATTTCTCAATAGCAGCACAAAGAATCTGTGCTCGATACATGCATTATCCCGTGGTCTAAAATCATGGTTGTAATCACTCGAATTTAGTCATATATCAAAATGTAGGTGTAATCCATCTCCAGCTACCCCATCAGACATAAAGGCGAGAGACTTTGTATGTATGTAACATTAAATACATATATAATATGAAAAAAAGGTAATTATATCACGAATGATATGGAATATTCTTTCTCATCTTAACTTTTACCTTTTATCTGGCCCGGCTTTAACCTTAATCAATAACCTCTTTATCCTGAAAGCCTTTTTATAGTTGTTAATTTCTTTGCAAATTGTTTTAAGTACTATTTTCAAATGTTACTTTCTATTACACGTTGAAGAACAAAAAAGATTGTGTGTAGGAAGCAAAAATTTTATACAAGAGCACAATAAAATAATAAGACTACTGTTTAAGCATTTTGTTGCAGCAACACGAAGGTTCTGATAACATGCAAGAAAAAATTGCTACAGAATTGTTAGACCGAGAGAAAAAGATTGTTAAGCTGCACCGTACTATAGAAGAACTACGGGAAAACGAGAAGATAATGTGAGTTTTAGACTACATGAATCGAGCATTGTCTTCAGTCAGCTAGTGAGCTGTCATTAGTGAATAACTGAGCGTTAAATATCATGGATTAGATATCCGAAAATATATGATCTAAGTTGTACACACACTCGTGCCGTAATATCTTCTTTGTGGACATCTTGGTCAATAGTCTCCGTTAAGATTCATTGCTCTGACCAACATTCGGATATTGTATTAGCTTGGAGTTTAATAAGAGTTCATATGGTACGAAGATTATCCGAGTGCAAGGTTTCTTATTCTCTTTTTTTTATTCTTCAGAATATTCCTACAGAAAAGTAACATTTATTGCTCCAGACTACAGGGATCAACAAATTGTGTGATCCAAAAAGATTTTTCCACGTCTTTGCGGACAGCAAATTCTTACGACATCTTTACAAACATTATAACAATGTACAGAAAAATATCTAGACTTGGAACAACCGTTTGATGATTACACAATTCTTTTCGGGGAAGTTAATTGTATGGTACGAGTCCACGAAGCTCGCTGCGGCCAGTCGACCACTTAGATCATTGCGCTATCTATATAGTTGCATTTCCATTTTAGATTTGATGCTTTAAATAGCAGTTGATGTTTTTAGTGTTAAGTAGATCAGTAGACCAATTTTGCAACGGAGCCAAAGTTAAGATGTTAATTAGTGTCATCATTTTCTCCTAACAGGGAACAAGGCATGACGCAATATGAGAACCATCTCGCTGCGTTACGTCTCGAGGTGAAACGATTGCGTAACTACGATAGTTATAGTAAGGACGTTCCATATCAGGAATTGCAGACTGAAGTAAGTAAAGTATTAATATACTAGCAACCCGCCCCGGCTTTGCACGGGTAGTACAAAACCTTAACAAATTATACACACATACATAAATCATCCTCATGAATCATTCTGTCTATTGCTGCAAACCGAATCAAAATCCGTACAGTAGTTTTTGAGTTAATCTTTTTTTTTTTGGTTATATAAATAAATAAAATAAATAAATATATATGATTATATAAATAAATAAATGTATTATTTAAATAAATAAAAAACATTATCGAAACAATGCATTAATTATTATTATGCATGATTGCGTTAATACTCATAACGTATTATATGGATAAAATATATATATATATATCATGCACCGCGAAACTTTAAAAGTTATAATATACATACATATAACAAAATTGTAACTGGTACGTATCTGTTCATTGAAGACAGTGAAGTAGAAGTAATGTGAGGGATCATTATAAGAGTTCTAGTAGCCAAAAGATTTATTTACAAAATTTTTGTTTGTATGTTTGTAAAAGCATCACGCAAAAACTACTGCACAAAATTAATTGCGATTTTCTCTGTTGTATTGCTGGAGGTCTTACTTAAAATCTGGTGCATATTTAATCTTGATAGAAAAATACAAGCAGAGAAAAAAATATATAAATTTCTACTTCAGAATCCCACGCATACGAAGTAGCGTAAAGCTTTTGGAGTTTATTAATCGTATAGTCGTATTGATTACTTCTATTAGCGAATTTTCTGTAGCATATGTATGTAGTAGGATGGAGTTTGAAAATGGACTTGGATGGTAATAGGCTCGCTGTAGCTCGTACTACGTGGATCCAAATTCATACTTTGAGAATGTGGTTATATTTTTTTTTTTTTTTTTTTTTTTTTCTCTTTTTTTATTTGGGATTTTTATCCATAAAGATATGTCAATCCCATTGTACCTTATAGCTAGATACACACATTAAAATTAAAAGTACACTGTTAGATATATGTAACTAGAGATACAACTATAGATTAGATACTAGAGAATAGAACTAAGGATAATCATTGCTGAATTATTTTTAACAAATTACATAGCTTTTTGGCAGCTTCTGACTTCGGATGACTTAAAATACTTTGTATCAGGCCTACATCTAGTAAATTTAAATTTAATTCCTTAACCAGTGAATCACGTTCACTCCTATTTCGAGCACAATCCATCAGCAAATGTTGTACATCTTCAATTTTATTGCATATCGAACAATTGGGCGTATCAGCTTTTTTCATTAAGAATGCAAACTTTGCTGATGGATAATGACCGGATCTAAGTCTAAAAGCTAGTTTAACATAATTTCTACTTAACCTAGTATCGTCAAACCAGGGAAACTGTGGAGGCTCACCTTGTATGGTTCTATACCATATGCCTTTATCTCTAGATTTTTCCTTAAAATATGTTACCCAGTCCCTAAACGTCGCTCTCTTAAATGTAGGTATAAATTCCCAATGGTCAGGTCTGTACTCTACAACGGTGCCTTTAACAGCTGCTAACTTAGCTACACTGTCCGCCTCCTCGTGTGGTTATATTAAAATTCTGCTTACTCTCTCGGGGATATGAACGTGACCCTATATATATACATATGAAAAAGTCTGACGATCTTGACTGTGTTGTTTTACACAGTTGCTAGAGTTGCACATGCAAGTGGAGACTTTGTCACGTGAACGGAAGTCTCTGATGTCAGCGGCGGCGACACGCACCCTGATGCTGGAGCGACATGAACGGTCGGCCGACATGTTTGCGCGTATGATCCGCGCGCGGCGAGACTTGTGCGCGACTCTTGACGGACGCACTACACCACCGACGTTGGATGATGCTAGCCATGCTGAGGTAAAACACAAGTCGAATTTGTATAACCTCCAGAATTTGTATCTTGACATATCCCAAGCTATTAGCCCTGCCAAGGTAAAGTATTTTCAAATATGATCTGAAGATTTGTATTTTGACTGCACGGATGGCGTAGCGATTTAAATGGTTGCCTCGTCACTGCTACCGTAGTGCTGCGAGTTCGATTACTACATGGGATGAAATTTGTGAGTTTTATAAATAGTTGTTCCAAATCTTGCTGCTCTATTCGTCTATCGTTTGAATGTTTGTAAAGTTCCTCGTGACACAGGAATTATTCCTAACGTAGTAGAAAAACAAAACATTAAGATTTTTTTTTGATTGACACATGTTACTTTTACTATATAACGATGCTGGAAATACAAATTACTTTTTAAGATTGCTATCAAGTTTTATTTTTACACAATATTCTGTACGAGACGTTAACTCATCGTGACCTATATTGTAGCATAAATTCAGAATTACCTACACAAAGAAAAGTTTGGACAAACATAAAAAGTAATTTAATTCCAACGTGTTACACCTACATGACAATAATAGATCATTTGTTTTCTTTAATCTGGTTAAGCCTAAAATTATATTATGATATTTTGGTTTAAATCATCAGGCCTCGAAATCTCTGTCGTCGATGTGCGCTGGTGCAACGGAAACGTGGACAGCGTTGCGTGCCGAGCGAGCTCGAGTCTTGCGGCTAGAGAGTGCGGTGTTAGCGCAGAGCCTGCAGTTAGAGCGAGAGGGGCAAGTGCGCACACAGCTCGAGCGAAGACGCACGTTGCTCGAGCGAGAAGTCATGCAAGCGCGCCATCCCACCGACTCTGACCCTTCCTTCTTGGCTAATAAAAATCCAAGTTTGTTTTTTTCAGCCTGCTTTATTTATTACTAGATATTGCTCACGGCTTACGCGTAAATGTAGGTAATGTCAATCTTCTATCCCTAGGGAACTGTATTTTTTTATAACCTCAGCGTAATAAACAGATTCACATTCGCATTTATAATATTAGTTAGGATGCAAATGTGTTTGTTTGTTTGTTACGATTTCACGCTTTAACTACTTGACTGATCATCATGAAATTTCGCATACACGTTGTTAGAGGAACAGGAAAGGACATAGGGTACCTTTCATCCAGAAACAAGAACTGTTACTGATAAATTAACCTAAAGTTTACGCGAGCGAAGCCGCTGGTAATATCAGTTTATAATATTAGTTAGGATACAAACTCACACGAATCGAGTACAATATTTTTAAATTTATTTTTATTTTTCAGATTATTCAGGACGTTTATGGATATGAGTGTTATTATGATCTGGCCGTAACACCGCAACCTTTTCAATAATATATTTTTATCCTTGTTAATAAATAATGTTAGTAAGTCGCAATTATTAGTTTTATTGAAATACCCTTACAGGCCATAAATTATGTTACACTTTAAGGGGGAGGGAGGGGTCGATGAAGTGTGACATTGTGTGACAAGGGGTGGGAAGGGTCCTAAATTTTGTGACGTAACACTTCAAAATCTTTATATCTAAAAAGTACAGTAATACTTTACGCGAGGGAAAGTGGGTATTCCAAAATGAAAATTTAATTTATTTTAGATCTGCTGTATTAATTTTAAAATTTCTAGTTGTAATATTTTAAAATATTTAACGTCACACTAGGGAGATGAGCGTTTCATAAACGTGACCAGCGGTAACAAGGACGAGGGAGGGATCAAAAAAATCATGAAATTGGTATGACGTAATTTATGGATGGCTTCTTATAAGGTTTATTTTAATCATTATATTGCTGTGAAAGAACAATAAAAAGTGTCCCATTGCTGGGCACGGGCCTCATCTCAGTGGAAGAAGGTAGTGCACTACGCTGGGTCTACGCAGGATGGCAGACTAATATACCGCAGATGAGTGTTAATGTACTCGATAAAATAGTATTCTTGTGATACCGGCACGGTTCTGTCATTCCCAAAATTTCCATTTTATTTTTCTAAATCTGTGGGCAAGGTATTATTGTATTTCAAGGCTTGCAAAAATATCTTAATATTAAATGTTAATATTAGATTAGGAGTAGGCCCTATTCATCTTTAGTAGAAAATATACATTCGATATATTATGTATGTACTTGCTCATCGCATAGTTC
This sequence comes from Catocala nupta, assembly GCA_963675205.1. Classification (NCBI taxonomy): domain Eukaryota; kingdom Metazoa; phylum Arthropoda; class Insecta; order Lepidoptera; family Erebidae; genus Catocala; species Catocala nupta. Next base: position 20,610,129 of record OY776081.1, read on the forward strand.
TATACTAATATGATACATGAACTATAGCATCGCCTTAGATAAGCATCTTGTGTGTGGCAAATTTCAGTCCCTGTCTTAGTTGACAAAGCAACGACGGTTTTTGCGGGCACAGCTTGAAGTTCTGCTTCCTGGAGTATGATTTCGTCAGTTAAATCAGCAGTCGGATTGGTTGCCCTATCACTCCCAGCCGTAGTTCAGTCTATGGTCCGGAGTGAGAGGTCGTGGAATGCCGTCGCCTCCTTCTGTGATGAAGTGATTTTCATGAAGGAGGCGGCGGAGCGGGAAAGGGAGCGCTTAAATACTATTTCCAACCGCAGAGCTGGGCGTTGGAGGGCACGAGATGACCTCCAGCTACCCTGAAGTTTGACCTGGGGTAGTACCAGGTCCGAGAGGCGGTGTGCGTGTTCCCACGCGCGCCTCTGTGTCGAGTCCATCACCCTTCCAGGGTGGGACAGTAGGGTTTAAAGTGAGAAGTGCCAAAGGTTAGGTCTCTTCGTGTAGTGGCCTGCCGTTTCATACGGCGGGCCGAAACCTCGACGGGGTCGCGACCACATGTGCAAGTGATTCGCGCGGCCCCGTCGATAGCGGTTTTTCGAGGCACACCGTGGTAGGTTTAGTCGGTATTCCGGGCGGTCCATTATCATCATTTCAACATCTTTCTTAAGCCTAATAAACAAACAAACTCCCTTCCGCATTTGATATATTAGCTAGGATTAGGAAGTTAGGATGCAGTAAGCAGAGCTTCCGGTTGTTAAAAGAGGTGCTGAACTCTCAGTAGAGTACTAGTAACTTTAGTTCTTTGCCCTGGCATTACAGAAACCTTTTCGAACCCTACTACTACTAAATCTATCTACACGAACATCAACAACCAAGACGTAATACATTTTTAAAAATTGGTCGTGGTCTACAATGCCCTATTTAATTTTTTGTAGCCTCTCAGGAACTGCCGTACTTTTGCTTGTGTGTGTGTATGTGTCTTAAGCTGTGTTTAGACTGCGACATTTTACACGGTACACTCAGTGTATACACGACGTGTCTGTATGAACGCGAGTGTCTTTAATTGCGATATTTATTGTGACACGATAATCAGTGTCGCATCAGCGCTTGTGTGAATACGTTGTGTCCAAGTGTCTAGTGTAGTTAAATAGTTTTCGAACAGGTTCCAAATTTTCATATATATCGCACCGCGATTATTTACTTACCTGACGCTAAAAACTTCAATGTTAATGATAATCGTTCACCTGGAGTGATAGACGATCTCATCATGTTTTTTATAATAGGTGTAACATTTTATAATAAATATTCAAAGTCCTCATATTTCATTCTACAGAAGTTTTCATAAGCTTGATAATTTTCTGTACGCAACTTATTTAGCAAACTATGGTAAACTCCTAATTCTTTCCTTTCCTTTATCCTAAGTTTTTATATCGACTGGTGTACACAAATACTTTTATAGCGTTTTCGTCGTTTTATTATTACAATAGAAGCAGCAATAGCGGCTGGAATTTTGCGTATGAACAGCTCGGACACATTTTCTGTACACTTATAAATAGACACTACTCAGACACAAAAAATCCGTAAAAGTGTGAACAGTACAGAAATTAATGTCTGACATTTATGTCGCAATTTTTGTCGTAGTTCAAACCTAGCTTTACAGGGATTTTAATAACATTAGCGTTTTAAGCTGCAGCGGCCCACCGTCGGTTATATTGCAATTTGTTTTAAAGACATCTCTCGCACTTTGCATATATCCTGTATCGCGGGGGATTTTACAAATATTCAAACAACGGGCGCAAAGAATAAAACCTCGAAACAACCATTGGTGAATCACACAAAGTTTTGTCCCATATGGGATTCGAACCCACAACACTCGGCGCAATGGCAGTGGCGAGGCGACTTCTTAAACCACTACGTCAGCCGTGCAATCAAAGAGTTTGGTACTATGTACTAATTGATAAAAGAGACATTGAAATCAGCTGAAGTGAGACGGCCGGGCTGGACGCGTGTGCTGCATGCACCGACCTCTCTGGGTGTATGCGACAGGCGTTTGGTACTATGTACTAACTGATAATAGAGAAATTGAAATCAGCTGAAGTGGGACGGCCGGGCTAGACACGTCTGCTGCATGTACTGACCTCTCTGGGTGTATGCGACAGGCGTTTCCAGCCCAAATCTTGACCAATTGGGTGCCAAAAGACAGTCGACGGTGACGAGGCAGACCTAAACGAAGAAGGCGGGGTGACCTGGACGTCTTCGAAAGGGACAGACACAGGATGTCTCCGAACAGAGTGGTTTTGAAGTCCAAAGTAGAGGCTTTTGCTCAGCATTGGGACATAAAAAGGCCAAGAAAATGTTTTTACTAATTAATTATATTTCATTTAAATAAGTACGACAGATTTTTATTATATTTTATATCATGATTTTTATACAAATAGCAAGAAATATTTACTCTAGATATCAATAATAATCAAACAATACTTAATTATTATATGCAAACTTTTTAGACGGTAGAGTAATATAAACATAGCTTTCATTGACTTTGGCAGTTGTAGAAAAGTGACAAAATTTACAAGTAGTAACAACGTTTACATTTTATGTAATAAAATAAAATTGACAAATATTAAATAATGAAATCAGCTAAGCCCATTCCTAAATTGGACTACGCAGGTATTCAAATTATTGTTATATAAATATAATAATATCAGCCTTGTATAAATGCTGTCCCACTGCTGGGCACGGGCCTCTTCTCAGTGTGAGAAAGGTAAGGGATATAAATATAACAAAAAATAATGGTTTTCTTTGTCACATCAAGAATTTATTCATGGTGCTTATCATAATTTTATCAAGTTCACTGTAAATGAAGAAAGAAAGGTATTTTCATTGATCAACTAGCTTTTGCCCGCGGCTTCGCTCGCGAAAAAGCAGGTTAGGTTATGTTAGTAATAGTACCTATTGCTCTTAAATAAAATATTTTTTTAAATCAGCCTGTTCGTTTTTAAGTTTAATCCTTACAAACAAAGAAACTAAATTCAATTCTTTTTCTTTATAAGATTAGTATAGATTACACAATAAAATATTCATTACATAAATAAATAACTAACTATCCATCATCTCACAAAATCTTAAACAATTACGACACACATCCATCCATCTTGAAGCAAGCACATCACACTCTGATACTGATGTCAAAAGCATATTTAACAAAATCAGTGCTCGAACAAGCAGCGAGTTAGTATGCTCTACTGTACATGAATAAGGCACAGTATATATTTAATACACCTCTGCTTATCTCTTTATATAGGCGTAGGCAGGCCAGTCTTTAACCTATTAGATGTCCTGAACTCTTAAAGGTATCTATGATCTTGACAAAACACTATTTTGTTAGAATAGACAAAGAAATTAGATAAGGAAAGTCCAAGATTTATTTTTAATATCGGTTATCGTTTGGTGATCTGGCAGGGACTAGGTGGCCCCTGTCGATCGCGGGGCCCTTGGCACGTGCCCAGAGTACCCAGTTGGAGAGAGGGGCTTGGGCGTAGGACTACACGTACATCGGGACCGCGTCCTACATCCATTCTGAATGTGATTAAAGTATTGTTTTCAAAAGCCTGATTTCTTATTTCAGAATGGATGTCGGAGTAAGCAGCTAATATGTCTTTGGACAACATAGTGAGTTTCGTATTCGCGGTTCCGAGGTACTGCCAGACTAGCGAGACAGGTGAGTGACATCACAGCACGGCAACTACCGATGCGAATAATAATATTCGAACATATTCTATCCGAGCTATTATTATAAATGCGAATACCACACTCTACTTGATGGTAAGCGATCATGTCGCATTCACAATAAAACAGCGACTTAAGTCGAAATTTGGAAGTAAGGCAATTTGAACTCTAATTGTGTCACTATAAATTCTAATAATATATTTGTAAATTAAAGTAATAATTACTTAACGTAATTGCAACAGTGTTTAAATTTGTTTTATCCAAAATACTCAGATAGGTTTTATTAAGAGTGCGGTGGTTTAAGAGCAGTGGCCTCCACACCATCCTCATAGCAACTAAGGCGATGTTAAGGTCCCTGCTTTGACGGCCTAAGAAGGTTCCCATAAAGGGCCCAGGATTGAAGGAAGAAGAGAAACACGTGCCTTGTCAGAGAATTCCATGCCTTGATCGTACGGTAGAGGAATGAGGACCCAAACTTTTTGGTGCGCGCTCTAATCTATTATACCGTGTAAGGATGATTATAGTGGTTTAGTTTGTCTGTTTGTTACGCTTTCACGCCTTAACTACTGTACCGATTCTTATGAAATTTCGTATACACGTTGACAGGGGTACAGAAAAGAACATATGGTACCTTTTATCCAGAAATAAGTTGTGTTACTCACCTAACCTAATCTACATTTACGCGAGTAAAGCCGCGAGCAAAATCTAGTTAAAATATTCCGCAGGTGCGCGAGATCTGTCCTCGATCATACTAATTAGGTATTCGAACATAATTTTGTACAGCACTAACTTACGGCTGAACCATTTAATATAGAAACTGTACTATCTGTCTTGTTCAAAGTTATTGCAATTTGGTTTTAAACAAATTAAACTCTTTTATTATTAAAAATATCTAAATGCAGACTCACGCACATATATACAGGCTTTTCATATTTTTTTCTGAACGGCCATCAGTTTTACTATAAGACATTTCAAGGTTATCCATTAATTACAGGACATCCTGTATATAACTGTGTTTGTTAAAAAGTATGAATCACTAAGATACAAGCTTACTTTATACACCAGATCGCGCCAAATTAACCTGATTAATATTATAAATGCTAACATAACCTTACGTACTTTTACGCGAGCGAAGCCGGGAGCAAACGCTACTAGTTTAGCAGAGGTGTATAATTAAATTCACATTATTAAGATAATAAATTTACCGATAATATTTTCGATTATTCAATTCGATTTTACTAAACGAGATAAGCGAGTAGCTTAGAATTATGCACTTCTAGTGCATTGCTAGCACGATATCCTAAGTAATATTATAAACGCAAACGTAAGTTTGCTTGTTTGTTATGCTTTCACGCCTTAACTGCACGACCGATCATCATGAAATTTATAACAAACTTATCAGGGGAACAGACAAACTTTCTAACTAATAATAGTAAGTTCACTGATGTTACGTTTAGATTTAAATTATTGAGGGAATGGAAAATGTAATGTAAGAGTGTATTAATAGGGTATTACACCCATTTTTGAAAAGTGTCTCAATTAGATTCTATAGTGCTAATGAAGCACTAAAAATTCACAAAATTTTTAGTCAGTCGCTATGTTCCTTAAAAATGCATTTTAATATTCCATTTTCAAATTTCGCGTGTAATTTGACGAAAACGCTGGACGCAGAGGACGTCTTATTGCTCTGTGGTCATGAGTGTGGTCATTTTGACGAGCAAAAAAAAAAATTACGTCAGTTGGCTGTGTAAACAAATGCAGTGATATTTTGTATGTTATGTTAAATGTTTATATTTCAAAAGTTAGTTATTATTCTACTAATCGTTGGTGCGCTCTTCATGAATGCAAAAATAAAATAATAAAAAGCCTATAGAGATTAAAGGTACGCTGATCAGTTGACACCGTTGACAGTTGACCCTTTTTAGTTTACACAGCCGTATGACGTAATAACATGGCGACTACTATACTGGTGTTAAGAAATAGATTAAAGAAGCTGAAACGTTTGAATTGAATTTTAAAATTTATATTGCTATTTTATTAACTAAAATTAACGTTTTCTGACTGCCTTTTGGCCTAAGCTATCTCAATAATATATTTTTAGATTTTTCTCTTATACAGTAAAATACTCTATTGGATAGAGAATCTTTCATTATATACGGTCATTAAAGTAAACATCTCTAAGTACTGTTACAAATCTAATCTACATTTAAGCGAGCAAAGTTGCGTGCAACAGCTAGTAAAAAATAAACACAAACATATCTTAAAAATAATAATCCACTCTTGTGTCATACTTGCTTTTTAATTAGGGTGTAATGTGACCTAGAACACTCTTATGGTATCGTGACCAATACTCTGCTTAAACTAACTTAAATTATATTATAATGTCACTTGCTGACCTGCGCAACTTCGTCTGCGTCACATAAGAGAATTATCACATTTTTCATTGATGCTCCGCTCCTATTGGTAGTAGCGTGGTCTTATATAACCTTCCTTGATAAATGGGTTACCTATCACTAAAATATTTGTCAATTCGAACCAGTAGTTCTTGAGATTAGATCGCGTTCAACCAACCATACAAACAAACTCTTCAGCTTTATAATAATTGTATTTTTTGTGTTAGACGAGGCGAAGAAACGGATAGCTGGACCTGTATTTTCTTTCTCCAAACGAGCACATTCTACAAGTCCCGATCGAGTTAAGGTGAGTCATAAGTGTCAGAACGTAAATTATTACTAATAAATTAATATACTGCTAAATTATTATTTTAATCACAATTCATTATAATAATACCTGCCCTGTATTAAACTGTCCTACTGCTAGGCACGGGCCTCTTCTCAGTGTGAGAATGGTTAGGCCATAGTCCACCACGCTGGCCCAGTGCGGGTTGGCAGACTTGACATATCTTAGAGAACATTATGGAGAACTCTTAGACATGCAGGTTGCCTCAAGATGTTTCCCTTCACTGTTAAAGCAAGCGATAATTGACTATTTAATACGCACATAACTACTAATTCAGACAATCGTCTTCTCGACTAAGTCAGAGATGTGTGCCTTGTGATCGAACTCGAGACCTCTGCGTCGCAGTCCAATGGTTTATCACTAGGCTATCGCGGCTTGTAGGAAACTTTCATTTCATATATTGTTAAATTTAAAAAAAATGTTAAGTCGCTTTTGTCCCTGACTGTACTAAGGTGTTATTGTAGCGTTAATGAATATTCCCTTGTGACCTAAAATGAATTTTGATTCAATGTTGAATAACCACAAATCACTGTTCGGTATTTCGTTTACATGTTTGTGATTCTTGATAGTGATCATCCATCCCTTAGGCTCAACGCTGCTTTGAGAACAGGGATCCATCAGAGAGCGCTACTGCTGTCGCTGGTGAAATCATCCTGGGTATGGAATATTATATTCCATACAGTGATGTCACGAGCGGCGGCAGGAAAAGGTCCTGGTTCGGTCGTGAATGCGCTGATGCTGTTGAACACAAACAGACAGCGTACCGCGCTTGGACCAGAGCTCGCGCTCTCCACGACTCTAACGTGGATCACCTGAAGGCAGCGTTCCTGAAGCCACAAAGGTCTGCAAGTAGGCATACTTAAGAGCGGATGCCCAGCGCGTCGCACGGTTCGGCCAGGAACTCATGGCGCATCCTACGGGCAGTCGACTTATCATGTCATATAAATTCATATAATTCCATTAAATTTGCTGGTACATATTTGATCGCATTTAATTTCAAATTTAACGTTTATACTGATATTACTTCGCTTTATTATTTACCTTTGTCATCTTACTACTGTTTAAAATGTAATGCATTCTCCTGTCACCTCATGTGAGAAACGTGTATGTGATAATGTAGTAACTGTTGGTGAATTTTAATTAATAAATAAAATACCCAAATAATAGATTTATATCAATTTTAAATTTTGGGCATATAAATAAATATAATGTTTATGACAAATATAGGAGAACTGCTGGTGCTTATCAAATAACTACATTTAACAACATAGTTGGTCGTTTGTTTAATTTTTATTTTTATTTTTATGTCAGGATGTCAAGTGCAATGCCTGTGCAGCAATTTAAGTGTCATATTTATATCACCTATACAATATGTCTGGGTTCAGACTGTACAAACTTTAGGGGGTGATAGTTTGCTCTATTTTATCACTAAAATCATTCTACAGGTGGGTCTCAACCCAACGGCCTCTGAATGACAGCCATTTTTGTATTTTGGTTGACTTTTTCGTAGCGTCCACACTAAAAGTTATGTAACTTTAGAATTTAATGACCGATTATCGTAAAACAAAAACTTCCCATAACGGAAAAGTATTAGCTATGAGATAAATAACTCAAATAATTTTAATAATTGCTGTATCATATTAAAATAAATGCGGAACGTCGTTAGAACGTCACGACACTTGTAAGTGAAGAACAATACGCACAGGAACAAATTATGTGTAGTCACAATAACCAGAAGAAACGAACTGGTAAAAATTAAACTAGTCGAGTTTTATCTGACGAATGCTTCTTTTGTATGTATTCACATCGTATTTTGTCCCTTTCTCACTTCAATAATACGCAATAAACCATTTTTCTACCTGCTTCCCCATGGAATGCGGTGCTCATTCATATCTTACGCACGGAAGGGCTGCGTTCAAGCAACAATATCTCTTAAATCAGTTGTCATAGAATCGAGTTTTTGGTATCATTATTTAGGTAAACTTACCATATATGAGACACGTGCATAAAAAGAGGTAGTTTTTAGGGGTGTTTTTTGTAATAACCTTGAAAAACTAAAAAAACAATGTTAATTTTGACGTAAAGTTGATCTTTCAGCATTTATTTTAATATGATACAGCAATTATTAAAACTATTCGAGATATATATACTTATATACTTTTCCGTTATAGGAAGTTTTTGTTTTACGATAATCGGACATTAGATTCCAAAGTTACATAACTTTTAGTATGAACGTTACGAAAAAGTCAACCAAAATACAAAATGGCTACCACTCAAAGGCCGTTGGATTTAGACACCCCACCTGTACAATGATTTTAGTGATAAAATAGAGCAAACTATCACCCCCTAAAGTTTGTACAGTCTGAACCCAGACATATTTGTATAATTGTATAATTGTGATGCGCTTAGATTGTTGTTTAATGAAGAAAATGTATGGTTATACCTTCATAGATGGCGTTATTAGGTACGGCTGAATCGCGCTATGGTTTAGTTACCGAGCGAGGTATATAAGATCGAGAAGTTTAATAAGTAAATGTCAGTTTCTGAGATCGTGCTGTATTTATTTGAATATCCTATTTTAAAGTACCTATAGTGCGAGACAGAATTGTATATAATGTATATCGAATCTGACATGTTCCTTGCTCTGTAATAATCGTTGATTTTCAGTTCTCGTTTGTAATGTTATTAATCTCAATGCGCGTGATATTTTGAAATATTTTTACAAACGGTATCCTATAAAGGGCTTTATCCTAACGAAATTTATGATAATTATAATGTAACTATTGGACCCGATAGATGATGTGCTGTCATCTACTGAGTCATATTGAGAATCTAAACGATGTAGAATCTCACTCAAACACACTCAAAAATAATTAAAATCGATCCAGCCGTTTAGACAGATACATACGCATGTACAGACGAATTATATATACCTAAAAAGATAATAATATCTTTCCTGTTGTTTCAGATTCCCAAGCCACTTATAAAAGGAGAGCGGAGATGCCAAAGCTTGTCGTCGTCCTCTGTAAGTAAATATATGCAGCAACTCACGTCTTCGTTAATGGAAAGGGATTTTTAAAGAGAGGGGTAGAGGTGCACTCCTACTTCTTCAAGGACATAGGCATGCGAGCGTAAAAAAATCTTTACACTCACATTTCTCCAGTTATGATTCTCACGATCCCATGTTAAGTCGTTGAGGCTGTATCTCTGTGCGGTTACTGAGAATTCCTTAATAGCCCCATATTTAACGTTTAGCTCCACATTATAACCCCTTAAAATTTTGTCAGTCTTTGGCAAATGTGCAAATCGACAAGTACAGCAGAGTCATATTTACTACCATTGTGTCACCAACTGTTTGCTTTCCCCTAAAATAAATAAAATTAATTTACAAAAAAAATTGTAATATTTTGTAAATTAATTTTATTTATTTTAGGGGAAAACAAACAGTTATACACTTAATTTAACAATAGGTAACAAAAACTATACATACATATGTATGTGTAACCTACAGCGTTATCCACATGTTTAACATTATAATGTTAATTATGAACTGATTGAGGTTAGTTTGAATGGAACAGTCGCAACAGGAAGGCCTAGGCGAACGTTTTTCGATCAGATCGAAAGTGTTCTGGACAAAGGCCAGGTTAAGAGCACCTTAAACCACATTTTTAAATATGTAATTTGTTTTGTTTTCTTCGCCAGCACTTGTTGAAAAAATCCCAAGAACAATTTCTGACAACTGGCCCCGATGGAATAGATCTTCGCACGTTTCAATTATTAATGGAAAATGATGGTACTTTCTAAAGATTTTAATCATAGATGGGCCCTAACGTTTAAATAAGGTCAAAAATTTTTTGGGCGTTATGTTGTCATCTGACACAAAATGCCAACATGAAAAACGAATAAGAAAAACGTGAGCTCACTGTTCATAGCGAAAATTTAGTGTATTCTAAGTACGCTGAAGGCAAATCAACGGTTTATATCTGTTACATGCAATAAGTTATATCTCTTTATTTCATACGTTGTGTAACAGAAAGTTGTGATCGTATTTAAGGGTGTGTCTTTGAAATGACATGCTTCAAATATTAAAAAGGATTATGTCCATTTAGTAGGACTATCATAAAAATATAATTAAATCCTAGCATATTTCTACAGTAATAATTTCGATGTTTTCATCAGTTATTGACTTTGTCATTATACATAATCTTAGGCCTATATCCGTAAAGGGGTAGGCGTGCCTGCTACGTAATATGCGACGTTACCCATTTACCACTATGAATTAGAATTTTTGACAGAAAAACTCAATAACACTTTGTCTGAACTGTAAGCAGCGATAGCTCAGTAGCGAGACCAACAGACTGCAACGCAGAGGGTCTCGGGTTCGAACCCACGTCACGCACCTCTGACTTTCGGAAGTTATATGACTTTTCGAAATTATGTGCGTATTGATTGACAATTATCGCCTGCTCCGTGCCTCGGAGAGCACGTTAAGCCGTCGGTCCCGGCTGCCATGAATATCTATGGCAGCCGCTATTGGAAAGTCAGTGCCCTATAATATCCTGACACTGGTCTAGCCTTAGGGTATCGTTAGCCTACTTCTTCGTTGCGGAGGTCAGGTGGCAGTCGCTCCGTGTAAAAACTGATATCCAGTCAAATCCGGTTAGACCAGAAAAGCCGACCCAAGTGACTTGGGAATAATAAAGGCTAGGGAGAAGAAGACTTTGTCTGAACTGTGAATCCGAGATGTATCCAAGACTTCATTTACAGCAAGTGCATTGATTACCGCAGCACCGTCAGGGTAGTATTTTGTCATTTGTTGTTAATTACCGATATCTATTATTATTTTACTGAAATATACAATGTTGCATATATTATCTTTTCTCTCGCTCTGGTTTATCTATTGTATTTTATTGACAGGCAAAGAATTGGCTATGCCCCAATGTGTACTAACAAAAGTAATGCGAATACTAGCGACAAAGAAACGAGAATTTATCAAAATGCGCAAGAGTTTAATTACGCAACAAGTAAGCAATTTCTTTTATTTGATGAATAGTTCAAAAAGACCATAAGAATAGGTATCAAGATTAGGTATCGCGGCGGACTTTACAATTACAATTAAAGGATACAATGTACACCCAGAGTCAGACCAATAAATAATTTGTAGATCATATAAATAATTGACCAGTTTGGTACTAGACACAACAATTAGAGGGTTGACAGCAGCGAGGTGACGTTTACCCACTGTACCATCCGGCCAGTCAGACTTCTGAGTTAACACAAATTTATGTATGCCTGTCTTCAACGGTATCATCGCCAGGGTCAGGATTCATACATATTATCTATACTAATATTATAAAGAGGAAAGATTTAATTGTTTGTTTGTTTGTAAGGAATTAAATCAAAATCTACGTAACCGATTTTAAATTTTATCACCATTAGAAAGTTATATGACTGAGTAATATAGGCTATATTTTATTTGATAAATAAATTACTGTTACTAACATAACCAACCTATTTTTACGCGAGTCCAGCCGCGAGCAAATATTGCTATTGTATTTCAGTGTTAAGCACCCACATATCGATGTTTATGTCGTACCTGTCTATAATTCTTCATTATAAGGCTTAAAAAAAGGAAAATTAGGTAGTATTATTTTCTGACAGAAGAATTAGCAGCATCACCTGATTCAGAAATAGAATCAGACATGACCTACAACTGTGTAATAAAGGTTTACTCATGCCACTAAATTGACTTAATTTTCAAGATATAGGATCTATACTTTATGGGGAAGAATCGGTTCCTATATCAGGTTATTGTTATGATGGTGTAATGGAATAACAAAAACATCGCCTATATGTGTGCCGAGTGTTCCAAATGCAACGTTGTTCCGAGCCTAAATGTCTTTTCTATCTATTGTTTGCACGTTTATAAAGTTCCAGCAAAACTGGCATTATTCCTAATTCGGAAACTATTATCTTAAGTAGGCATGCAATCAAATTCTCCATTACTTTTCAGAATGCTTTATTAGAAAGCTATGCCCTATTGAAGGATATCGAGGCTCGCGTTGGCAATGTCTCCACCGAAGAATCTTTAGGTGAAATTCGAGTGCTCTCCGTTAGCGGTTGGCCAGCACACGATTTACTGTTACTTGTAAGAGATGATCTGAAGTTACCGATCAGTGATGATATGAGTGGGATCTTTGGTAACTATTTCTTTCTCTGTTATAGTTTTAGTAGCGATTGGTATAAAAGAAAGTGGTGCCAATTCTGTTGTCACAAAATTCTCTTATCTTAGCTAAAAATCTCTAAAATTTAGTTTAGTCCTATCAAACGACATTTCTTATTCTGAAATCGCCAAAACTGACAGGACTAAAATAAATTTTAGAGGTTTTTAGCTAAGATAAGAGAATTTTGTGACAACAGAATTGGCACCAGTGAGGTATAAAAGCGATTACTGTTGTTTATCCGAAAACGGCAAAGAAACTATTTCCCATGCTAGCTATGGCCCAAGATGAAAAGGATCACATACTTGTTTAAAAAAATACAAGTATAAATGCTGTGGCGTGGATTTAACAAACATTAAAACGACGGACCCAAAGAGGGTGCTCTTTGGGTCCGTCGTTTAGAGTCTGATCAACTTATTGTGAATCACAAAAATTATTGTCTCGTGGGTGGATGAAACCCACATCGATCGGCGTAGTAGCTATGGCGACTATATACAGAATAGAATATTATTTAAACTGGTTGTTTATAAAAGGCGCGGCATCGGTTGATTTGTAAAGTTAGCAAATAAATTTTCCTATTTACGTTTCCTTTTGATTTAAGATATTAGGATTTCTAGTCGAAAGGATATATTACTTATTTAAATATTATGTAAATATTTTTAGGTTCTCAAATAATAAAACAAATATCAACACAACTTAATCCCATACCTGAAGACATTCTCTCGGTATGTGCTGAGATAATGGCGCGACGCCTCGAAATACTCAACATATTAAGAGCTAAGCAGCGTTCAGATAGACGGTCTACGTACTGCACTGTTAGTACTTTAATTAAGTAATAGTAATAATATAATATCAGCCCCGTATTAAACCGTCCCACTACTAAGCACGGGCCTTTTCTCAGTGTGAGAAGGGTTTGGTCATAGTCCACCGCGCTGGCCCAGTGCGGGTTGACAGACTTCACATATCTTCGAGAAAATTATGGAGAACTCTCAGACATGGCAGGTTTCCTCATGATGTTCGACTTATAATTAATTATTAAATACGCACATAATTTTAAAAATTCAGGTATTGAGCCTTCTTGTTAAACTCGAAAGCTCAGCGTGGCAGTCCAGTGGTCTACACTAAAGCTATTATAATACTAAATTGTTTACAACCGGTAGCCAAAAGTAATAATAATTCATGTGATGGCAATACCTAAATATAGAATAGTAATATTAAAAGTATTGTTCTAGAATTTGGAATGGAAAAATAAAAACATGCAATTCGATGCAGAAACAGAGAAGCTCCATAGAATGGTGGCCAATACAGCAGAAAACATAAAAACTAAGATCAATTATGCTTTGGAACTTGCCAAGTAAGACTGTAAAAACACAACAGACTGGTATTTTTATCCCTTATATATTGACTAAAGAGGGAGACGAGACATTTCCACTTGCTTCCATATCACATCGCATTGTATATCTCCTTTGCTTCATTCAATTTCTTGATCCATGTTCTACGTTATTCTAAATCTATTTTCTTACAAAATGTTTGTGATCCTGTCTGTGATGTGTCTTATTCTACAAAAGTTTGCATGTCATACTCATAAATTAATTCAACAGTAATTATAGTAATAAGATATTATTACTGTGGATCATAGACAATTAAAGATTTTACGTGAATTGAGAAATTAGTTTGAAGATGACATTTTGAAGAATGTTATTGTCTAGGTTTTTTGCAAATTATCCTCCTTTATATTCGTATTTTACGTATGTAATATCGTTCCAAAGGGTCCCGTGGGTGGATAGAGAGAAAATGGCAAAAAAATTGGAGCGTTTGCATAAGGATAACATGATTCTGCAACATCAAGTAGATGAGTTTGTAAAGCAAGAAACTAAGAAAAATGAAGAAAATCTCTCTCCGGACGGTGTCCCAAATTACCAGGTTTGAAACCATTCCAATATGCTATTACCATATCTCTTACATTAAAAAGTTCAGCCAATAAAAATCAACCCTGCTTTTTACCGAAATTACCCGGAATTTGTCGAATTGCCAATCGGACTTAGGGTCATTGTTCTTCATTAAGTGCACTATAATTTTAGCTTGTCGTGAAATGTGCATATATGCGATGAAAATCCCATACTAGTGCAAGATAAAAGAGAAAAATAATATGTATTTGTTTGAGAATACGTTCTTTACCTATCATCAAATAAGGACTTGGATGCTTTGTTCGCATGCTCGCAAATTAATCTAACATGAATTTTAAAAAGCTTTGCTAATCATCACAGCTTTTAGCTTGCATAGTTATCAACTTAATATTGTACATCAGAATATTTTTGCTCCTGATTGTCTTTGTTTCACAGGCTCTTGCTGAAGAGTTATCCAAGGAACGTGCGGCTAAAGAATCATTGAAAGAAGTAGTAGCAGCGGCAGAGGGAATGCTGCGCGTGGCACGTGCGCGCATCGCCACACTCGAGAGACAGATAAAGGACACACGCACTGAACTCGAGGATGCCAAAAAGAAACACAAAGATCTTGAACAACTCGTAAACACCAATCAAGTTACAAAGCATTGTGATCATAGTGATCCTTAATTGAAGGATCCATTTCTGTATTTGGTTGTATCCTAAGTATAGCTTCTAGGTTTCTGAAGGCGCTGTTCGTCGACTTCACTATTATCTTTATATAATTTTACTTTAATAAAACTGAATCAATATTTGTCGAGATTAAATAATTAATTTCCAAAATTATATAAGGTTAATAAGTGATATTCTGCTGTAAAGTTGAATATTTTTCTTAGGATATGACGAAATATTTTCACATCTTGGCCGAACGACAGAAAAGCGACTATACAACCTTCAAAGTCAATTGACATACTCTCATTATCCTGACAATTTTGTTGGTTTTGTTCGAGTTTCTACTTGTATTTGATTTATGAACATGGCTTAATATTATTTCATATTTTGGTATTTCTGACCGGCTAGCGATGCGCGATTATTACAGATATCGTAGGATTGGCCAAATGTACGATTCTGAATTCGAATGTTGAATTATTAGACGAATATTTATTTAAATAACAATCGAGCATCGAGATCATGTTTTACATATCTACGTACATATAGCTGGTTACATTGGTTCGTTGTGAATGAGCAGAATAATTTAAAATTTCAAGTCGGTATGAGGCTGTTCATTTATAGTCTTCATGCATTCGAATAACTATAGCATTCGAATCATGAAAGCATTTATTCGATAATCGCATATCGTTATATCAGGCGTTTAGGTTATACTTATTATTTTTCTGTTTTCTAGTACCGTCATCGAGAGTCAAGCTATGATGCGAGGTCGAAGAAGCTGATTGAAGTCTCCAAAACTGGCGAAATCACAATTGAAACGCTAATCAGACAACGAGATGCATTAGAACTAAGGTATTTACATATGTGCATACACACAACTAATTTAATTTTGCTTTTGCAAATTTATAGTATTTTTATGAACCGTTCCAGTTATGAGATGTGATTTTACGCCACTAGTGTACTTGGTGGATTTTTACACACACAACTACAAATCTGACGCGTTGACATTAAGCTATCTGGAGACCATGTATAGTCTGGCTAGTCCCTACAAACTTCGACAACATACTAGTCATTTTTGATGTTATATCTAAATGTAGATATAATAAATCCCTAATCAGGTTTTCAGGCGCTTTATCTTAGCGTTTGTGCAATAATCGCCGCACTAGCTGTAAATTGAAGTAACCTCTTGGATATACTCTTTGCCTTTTCTTTCTTTCTTTCTTAATTTTAATCACTAAGCTAACTTACTTGTGCATGCTACATGGACGCCTTAAAAGGTTACGCAACTGACATAAGCCTCACATTATAAAATTTTTGTTATACTGTAGTTGTAATCGTGGGTGGTTCTAAATAAATAAAAAAATAATGGCTAAACCAACGAAGTGTGGGATTTAGTGATGTATTCACATAAGCTTGATTTAACGTTTAAACTTAATGACAAGTAAATAGAATATTATGTCAATTTAAGAGTAAGTTTAGTTACGTAGAGAAACTTAAAATTTGTGTGTATGGCATCACCGTCATAGCTAGTCTGTGACAGTATGGCTAAAGAAAATCTTTAACAAAGCGGCGAAATTAAACTGTCATCGTTTAAAATTGGAGTGAATGTTGAAAAATATAGATTTAATGTTATATAATAAATATATGCTGACGTCACTGGTTGGCAATTGCATATGTATTTGATTAATTCATTTTCGGAACTGATTCCTTCGTGCTTTTGGTTGGTCTAATGAGAGAATGTCTTCAGGGTCAAGGAGCTACGAGAGCAGACGGAGTTAACAGAGCAAACAGCTCAGGCTCGGCAAGTAGAGCAACGATCACGTATGGAGTCCCTCCAGGCGAAGGTAGCGGAACAGGTGCTAAGCATTCCGGTTATGTTCTATTGCATAATTTTACCAAAATATTCTTATATTAATAATAATATTATTTAATAACTCGGCAATACATATCAGCACGATAGTCATTACTGTCAATGGTCTAATAGCCAAGAGCCTGGATCACCATCTAAAGAGGTTCGCTTTAGGTGCTTGGATCAAAGGTTTCATGCTGTAGGCCAGTGCTTTTAGATACGGCACGCATTATGAGGAGGTTCCTGTCTCCGAAAACTAACCACCGGCAACTAGGACCCTGTTCCCGATGCCGGTGGGGTCCCATGTATGTGTGTAAATGTATTTTTATATACATACATACATGTATATATATATAAAATTATATTTAAAATATTGAAAATATTTAAATAAAAATCATAATAATAATAATTTTACTATCATTCAGTGATAAAAAAGTGGATATAGTGACAAGAATAGAAAAAGGTATGTTAAGCTGGTTTGGGCATGTAGAAAAAATGAACGAGGAAAGACTGACTAAAGACTAAGACTAGTGTGAGTGGAACAGTCGCATGAGAAAGACCTAGGATCCACGATCACTATAGAAGGAGGACCATATCGGAGGCGTTCAAAGGCCAGGTTAAGAGCACCTTGAACCGACGGGTGTGTATGAGGAATGTGATGAAAGTGAATGAAGCCAGAGAAGTGTGTCAGGATCGTAGCAAATGGAAAGCCGTAGTCTCTGCCAACCCCTCTGGAAAACAGGCGTGAATCTATGTATGTACTAATAATAATTACAAGTTCATAATCAGACGCACACAGTATATAATATGAAGAACCTGTTACTGGCGCAATTAACAAAGCTTCCTACGCTAGGCTTAGCCTGTTACGGAGGAATACTTAAATATATACTTACCAGTTAGAAAATTTAAAGTAAATAAATGAATAGTAATTTTTTTTTTATCTTTGGTTTTGACATATTTTTTTTATAAATGTATCCAGTAAGTACGTCACCCTGCAGCTAAAAGACAAAGTATATTTTTTTTAATTCACTCTAGGTAGTTGTTAAATGACTTTAATATGCACAAAACGTTTTCGCTATATATGAGCAGATGTGCGAGCGACTTTGCCAGATAACACATTTTTAAATATATGAATTATTTCAAAATATGAATTTCATCCTCATTTTGTAACAATTTTTTTATTACATAGGTATTTTAAGAAACATAAATAACGTATAATTTAGCTTGACCAACTATCCATCACGTTGATTTTAAAAAAGTAGTTGCCGGGTAAGAACTATTGTTATAATAAAAATGAAACAAACTACACAGAGGATTAATGTATATCGATTGAGTTGGTGATTCTTTTTATATTGTAAATTTGCTCGGACTGAACAACCGAGCGTATCGTGTTTTGTAATTCAGAGTTACGTGTCTTGTGTATTACTTGATTAAAAATAATGACTTTAATCAATGATTTTAATCAAGTTACTAATAAGTCCCAAGTCTGCCAGGAATGACAAAATACATATAATGAAAAGAACACTTTAATTAAAACAAGTTGATTTCAATAAGTGACAAGGTAATAAGCATTTGCGACGTTTCGACTTGTCGATCGTTCAAGAATAAGATGATTTTTATTTTTTACAACAGAATTACCTATAGACTAATTGATCACAATTAACTACAGAGTTCTCTTACAGATTTTTTTTTTATATTTTTGTATATTTAGCTACTTATGATGTTATCCGTACTAACATTATTTTAAATTTTCTTGTTTTGCTATTTTCTGACCAAGAAGTTACTACCTACTAATAAAATGTAATCAAGATTCTGGCCTTTACAGTGAATGTTTCATCTAGCTTGACTTTGATTTTGAATGTACACAGGAGAAAATTAAAGCAACCTCGGAAAAACGTATGCAGGACTTGGAAAATAAAGTAAATGAATTAGAGGAAAAATTACAGGCTTTTAAGGAGCGTTCATCTAAACTTGTGAACGTGGAACGTCAACGTTGCCTGGAATTTGTACCATCGAAGGGTATGTCGAATCTACTACATCTTCAGCATTTATTGCGTAATTGCATGGAAAGTGCGTAACTGATTTTATAGCTTTGTCTCGTTCTTAGTGAGTTAATGGATGTTGGTTAGTACGATTTTTTTTGTATCTCCCTTTGAGATAGATGATTTATAAAATGGCTTAAACTAACTTGCATGCATAATGAGATATTACTAACTTAATGCAGAAATTTTAGCTTTGCTAAAATTATAGAAGTGCTGGGTTCTTATTCATTTTGGGGTTATTCCACATATCCCCGTTGAGTATCCCTATCAATGGGGATCTGTGAACTTTTTGTCCACAAATCCCCATTGACTAATCATGAACTTAGCAATGGGGATTTATGGACATAAACCAACATAAAGTTAACAAATCCCCATTGAGTTGTCTCATCAATGGGATATGTGGAAATCGACGAATTCACAACAGAAAGTTCATAAAACTCTAACAATAGTGTAAAAAGAAACGAATACGGCATAAGTGAACATAGCAGTCTTTATTTCTTACAAGTAATCATTAGACAATAACAATATATATAATTTACTGTTGAGTAAAGAAAACAAGCAAATCATTGGCTACATTGATAGACAGAGATACCGTTTATATACTTAATATGGTAAAGTCCGCACCTATTTATTTAAATATAATTATTTATAACACATACACACAACAACAATGTGCCTAATGGCATATTAGGTCTGCCCCGATTTTGTACTGCCTCCAGCATTTTTACAGAAGCCAGAGTGGATGGCTTCCATGCTATCATACGCAAGCGGGTCTTGTTTTGTTTTTACTGCTTGTATTCTATATATAATGTATGCAATTGTAACACAACTAAGGACAAAGTCTGAAATAAATACATATATTATTATAGAGACAGATAATCAGTGTGAATTGGTGTATCCTCATGACTTATTCAAAGTGTATACATATAATTGCAATGCAAGAATAAAATTGTATTTCGTTTCTTAGCTAAGAGACATGTGAAACTGGTTTATAAGTGGAAAAAGTTAATCATTGATCAATAAATGAGAGATAATTTTGACATAGCTAAGAATTAGTTAGCAATCGATTCACATGAAAAATAGCGAGAATTGCATTCCAAAATCACACCCTGACATTAGATAAACTGACCGATCACACACGAGCCGATATAAATCCTAATCCTAACTTTCTAACTAATATTATAAATGCAAATGTGAGTTTGTTTGTTTGTTTGTTACGCTTTCACGCCTTAACTACTGAACCGATCATCATCAAATTTCGCACACATGTTGTCAGGGGTGCAGAAAAGAATCATTTCGTCCAGAAAATAACGACTGTTCCCGAGGGATATCAAAAAATAACTTTAAAATGGTCGTCCGCTATAACAACTCGTCCTACTAATATGAATGAATTACAACGTGACGCCTGGAGTACAGAAAAAGAGATAATTTATATATAATAATAATAATAATAATTTATTTATTTGCATAAACACAATTAACACTCATATAAACATAAATACATATTCACTTGTTTACACAATATATAATTTAGTTGACAAATATGTTTATGTTTGTCGTAACTGGTACCTTGCTAAGTTATAGAATAACTTGTATTAAACGTACCAGTCCCAACCCATACAATATTTGATGTGATACTAGCGTTATATAAGCGTTCGATTACATACATATTAGCAAAAATGCAACTAAAACAAAGTAACAAGAAAATAAAAAAAATATATATCAAGCAAGCGACAGTAATATAGCGGCAGCCCTTAAGTGCTGTTCAGTGTGTGTGTGTGTGTGTGTGTGTTTGAGTGTTTGAGTGAGTATGTCAGAGAAGGAGTTGCTCTGTGTCACTATAGTTAAGTTGCAGTAAATATGTGGTAATTAGTTTTTTAAGGGAGTTTGTGTGCAAAGGATAAATATTGTGTGTTTTGTTAAGTTTATTGTATAGACGAGGTCCTTGAAAGCAAATAAATCTTTTGGTGAAAGAGAAGTTGCATTTGAATGGTCGGCAAATTATGTCCTTCCGTCTCCTAGTAATTATCTCGTAAGGAGTGTCATGGTGTTGTGAAACTACAGTGTTTAGAACAAATAGCTGCCTCACGGTGAGGACTTTGCAACACTTGTATAGGTCTTCTGTAGGATAGAGTAACGGACGGAAGGTAGATACCTTTAATACAGCTCTTTGGGCTCTTTCCAACTTAAGGATATTACTTTTGGGAACCCCACTCCAAGAAGTAACGCAATATGCTAACAACGATTGACAGAGAGCGTAGTAAATAGTTTTTATTACATCGAATTCAGCGATATGGCGGAGAGTTTTAAATACAAAAATCATTTTCCTGATCCTAGAAGTAAGTAGGTCTATGTGGGCTGTGAAGGTTAAGTTGCTGTCGAGAGTGACCCCAAGATATTTAATTGTTTGCAAGCGTTCAAGATTGGGGCAGCGGCAAGAAACAGTATTGGGAGATGGGCAAGAGTGTGCTTTCAAAACGAAAGAGTAAGAAGGTTGAGTGGACTGTTTTAATGAAAACGTGAGAATTTTTGTTTTCTCCGTATTGAGGGTGAGTAAGTGGGTATTCAGCCAATTCAGTACGGTATCTAGTCCTGACTGTGCAGCCTTGAAAGTGTCATGCCAGGTGTCACCCGTAAAGGTAAGGACGGTATCATCTGCAAAGGCAGTCACTTTACCATTTGGAAGTTTTAGATTACACAACTGATTGACATATATGAGAAAGAGAGTTGGCCCAGTCACACTACCTTGAGGTACACCAAAAGAGACAGGAAGTGCATCACTAAGGTAATTATCCACTTTAACGCATTGAGTTCTATTTTTTAGGTAGTCGATAAAAATGCGGAGCGGTAAGTCACGAACACCCAACTCCTCAAGTTTTTTGATAAGGTTGGGAATAGAGACTGCGTCGAAGGCGTTTTTTAAGTCTAGAAATATAGACAGTACTTTCCTCTTTTTGTCCAAGTTCTTTACTATGTGAGTAGTTACATCTAAAATAGCATTGTTGGTAGATCTGTTACGTCTGAAACCGTATTGGTTAGGTGATAGAAGCATTTTATCTTCTAGGTATTTAACCAGCCTTTTATTTATAATGCGTTCTAGAATCTTTGAGATTGAGGGTAGTACCGCTATAGGACGATAATTTTTGACACTATCTCTAATCCCTCCCTTGTGTATGGGGTGTATAATCGCCTTTTTAAGAGATTCAGGAAATATGCCCATGTCAAGGCAAAGTTGAAATAGAAACGTAAGAGGAGGCACAAGTAACCGTTTATATCGTTTCAGGAAGTAAGTTGATATGTTGTCCCATCCAACAGCAGAATATGTTTTGAGTGACATAATTACGGATTCCACCTCGTTCTCATCAGTACCGAGCATAACAAAAGACCGAGAAAAGGGAGAATTAATTCCCTTTAGTTGTGTCGGATTTTGTTGCTGTGTAAATTTGGCAGCTAGATTTTTGCCTACATTGGCAAAGTAGCTATTTACAAGGTTGACTGACAGCTGGGGAACAATAGAAGATGAGAGTAAGTCTGTAGCAGGTGCTGTCGTATTACCAGTGTGAGTCGCTATCTTAACAACTTGCCAAATCGTTTTGCTATCACCAGCAGCTTCTATTAGTTCAGCTCTTTCATACTCTCGTTTGAGCTTTCTTAGGACTTTTGTGCAGAAGTTTCGGTACCGCGAGTAGGTTTTTTTAGAATCTCGTTATTAGGTGACAATTTTAATTTCTTATGCATAGCATCTCTGTTACGCATACACCGGAGCATGCCGATGGTCATCCAAGGCTTTAGTAACCGTTTATGATTTGGAAGCTTGATTATGCTTGTGTGCGATCGTATAGTATTAGTTATAAGGTCAGTTATAAACCTAGTAGCTTTATTCGCATCGGTATATTCGTAAATTGGCGCCAGGTCTAGGAGGTCCATTGTAGAATCTAGAGCTTGATAATTAATCTTGGTCACAGTGTTTACGCCAATATTATGGGTTTCTTTTTGCTTTAGACAGAGAAGGACAGAATTATGATCTGTTATAGTAGATTCAATTACAATAGTAAGAGCTAGTAAATTTGATTTGAGCATTACATGGTCGAGACAAGTACGCTCACGAGTTGGAATGGTATGCGCAGGAAGTAGACCATGAAATGCTACGAGATTGAGATATTCAGAGATATGGTTAGGAAGAGATGGGCTGCTAATGTCGAGATTAATGTCTCCAATGATAACTATGTTCCTTATTGGAGCGAGTTCTAACAGAAGTGCATTAAGCGATTTCAAGAAATTGGCGATGTCTAAAAAAGAGGGTGAGCGATAAATACATACGAAAGCTTTATCACTGGCAACCTTTAACACTGGGCAACTTGCATCCATAAAGTGCGGTTCGACAACTGAGTAGTTACTGAGATTTTTAACATAGATAACAACCCCATCGTTCTTGTTTACATGTTGTGTTGTCTGATAACGGCAGTAACTGTTTATAACAGGTAAAATATTGTTATATTTTAGCCAGCACTCTGTTAATACAATAATATCACACTCAGTATTAATTCGACACAGTAATGTCAGGAAAGAATCAAAGTTAGCATTTATAGATCGGATGTTCTGGGTTATTATTTTTAGCTGTTTATTACAGTCAGTTATATAGGAGGTACATTCTTCAGGTATACAGCTAAGTGAACTAGAAACAGAGAGTTGGTCAATATTATTATTAATTTCAAGTATATTATCCACTATTAAAAATAAATTTATGTCTTATCAATTGGGGTATTAGTAAAAAATTATTTACTATTATTTTGGGTATCTTGGTAATATTATACCGTACTATTTTATGAACAAAAACAGACATAAAAATGCAGGAACAATTCTTACCGTTATCAATTAAATGACAATATGAACCATCATTAAACGATAGAAACATGTAAAACAATATAATATGTAAGTGTAAAAATGATTGTGTATGTGTGGTGTAATTGTGTATGATATGTTGTTTACCTTTTAATAAAATTTTTGTAATGATTGATCACCGGGCTTTGCAATATAAGAATACTAACGTAAAGATAAATGGTTATAAAAATGTAAGGTAGGATATTTTTATGATAATATGGCATTGCATTCAAAATAAATAACTAGTCAATTTTCTTTAGACAATTCGTCGATTTGAGCTTCATTTTTAATATAGATTGCTTGGGCACCGTCCGTTTTTCGAATGAGAACTTTGCCGTCATTAATCCAACAATATTTTATTTTATTATCTTTCTTTAACTGGCGTGCATGATAAAAGAGTTTTCTCGCATTTACGGTAAGATGTTCCGTTAGATATATTGGGTTCGAATCACCATTTACCCCCGCATGACTCATATTTAGTTTGTTTATTGTGTTGGACTTGTTGAGGTCCTTGACGGCACTGATAAGCGTATTCTTAATAAATAAGTGTGACAACTGTATGATAATCGGACTATTTGATGCTTTTTTAGGATCTTTTCTGTTAGGCAGGCGGTAGATGTCATGGATGTCATGTATGTCCGACTGTTGAATAGGTACATTTAGAGATTTAGAAATGTTGGTAATGTAACTCAGTAGATCCAATTTGCTAAATAAAAATCTGTTCCCGAGTTAGGTTGGGCACATCTATCTCAAAATAATTACATTCAGCTAATTAAGCTCTGTCTGTTCACTTATTTAAGGTTAACAATGTTGTCGTAAGAAGTTTGGTATTATACAGTGTTGACATCAAATTAAATTATATTTTTATTATAAAGTACCTTTAACGTTTAGTATTGATGGCGCTGAAACGCGATATCGATTTGTGATGTTAAATGTAGTAACTAAAATTAATTCACTCCACAATCCGATACTACTATTCTAATAATATTGTATTTTTTTTACGTTTATATTGTTCTTTTTTTGAGCGATAGTTTATCATTTAATATTTCGATTGATGGCGCTAAACACATTTTAAAACGTAGTATTATTTTGTATTATTTATGGCCATTTTACACTAATTAATAATCGTGAAGTTTTGAGAAAGGAAGTCGGGGAAACCGTATTGACGGGAAATAGCGATACATGTTTTCAATTAATTTGGTTATAAATATTGATTTGTAACCGTTTATTCTAATAATATTGTTGGTTATGGAAGGCGTCGTAAATAAAAGACGTCACGAATCATCCGATCGAGAGTGTTATAAAAGCATGTTCAGCGCGCAACGAGTCACTTTGACATCGAGCGGCGGACGGAACGGTCGTATGCCGCGTGATAGTTGTTGGGTGATATCAATTATTACGTTAAAATTTAATTGTTAATGTATTTCTTTAATTAACGATTACAATAACCATCCTGCAAAATTGAATGATTTTATTTAACAATGAAAGTACGTTTGTTATTTTTTTTGAGGCTGTTTCACTTCTGATTTCTAAGAATATTGTAATTGTTTACTACTATTCTAATAATATTGTATTTGATTTACGTTTGCAGTTCATATTGTGTCTTTTCTTTGAGTGATAGTTTATCATTTATTATTTGAAGGTTCATTATCTTACTTTCAATTCTATTTTAGACAATTCATTTTTATTTTCAGTCGATTTTTATCTTCAAGCAATAGTTTATCCGTTTTTATTTTAAGGTTACTACCTGAACTGTATTACTGGCTTTTGGTTTTACTCTATTCTTTTAATTGAAATCAAACAATTTATACAGATTTTGTCGCGTTGTTTATTTTACTTTAAACACTTTTATTACATAATTTTGAAAACTCTAACACGACTATTATTGAACTTTACAATGCTATTCAATTTAATTAAAACTATTTATATTTAAGTTTACACTTTGCCCCGACGTTTCGGTTGCTTTACAGCAGCCATGTTCACGGGGAGACTAAGATGGTAGTTGTCCCAATGTTGTCCCATAGTAAAGTTCAGTAATAGTAGTGTTAGAGTTTTCAAAATTATGTAATAAAAGTGTTTAAAGTAAAATAAACAACGCGACAAAAGCCGTATAAAGTGTTTAATTTCAATGTATAACATTCGCGTAAATTTAAGACAATATTATCTATTCTTTTCGTTAAGAGATTATTTACTTTTTCGGCATGCCTCGCAAGCATTATTCTAACTTGTCTAGGAGCTCATCGCGGGCACGGTCAGTAACAATTGCTCGGTCTCAAGATTCATCCGTTCATGCCGAATTAAGGAGACGGCGACAAGCTGCTTTAAGAGCTGATGAGACTCTGTCTCAAAGCCAGGAAAGACTGAAGGACCAAACCAACCGCCAGGGTTCTATAAGGGCGGATAAGACGCCCCGACAAACACAAAGCCGAACGCCAGAGAGCCTTGAGAGCTAATGAAATGCTTCCAACGCAGATTTGTTTAGATGTACAAGCTGAACGCTAAGCAGATTTTATAGCAACTGAGACTTCCCATCACACTCCGTTTGAATGAACAAATTCAACCCTAGAGAGCTTTAACAGCTACTGAGACGCCCTTTGAAACGCAGTTCCATTTAGAAGAACAAGGCCAGTGGCAGGCAGCTATTGGAGTGGCAGAAACTCCAGAACAGTCGCAGGTGACAAGAATCGTTCATGCAGAAATGCAAGCTGAGCGATGACGAACTTTTTTGCTTAACAGTTATCCCGTATTTAATAAATCTGCATTTGTTTAAGATCCTTTTATTTATACTTATATACTAATATTAAAAAGAGGAATGATTTGATTTTTTGTTTGTAAGGATTTAACTCAAAAACTACTCAACCGATTTAATAAATAATTTATCTATTAGAAGGCTGTATTATCACCGAGTAACATAGGTTATATATAATTTAAAAACAATTACTGTTACTAACATAACCCAGCCTAATCTACTAACTAGAATATAAAATATAAAAAAGGGTTGAAGAAGTAAAATTCAATCCTTTAATAGGTGATATAGCGTTCCTCCGCAATTATAGTCAGCTGGTACAATGTCCAGAAAACTGGTAGCATTGCCACTCCTTTAGTTGTAACATTGCTGAGTGATGCATTTTTGTTACCTACTTAGTGCATATTTTCGTTAACAATGAACACTTATGTATATGTGAAGTGATATAATATTATACTATGGAAAGTAGTCCGTGTAATAAGAGCGGGCTAGTGCGCCCCGCGGCTTCGCCTCCCTCTAACTCTGACATCATATCAGATATCGCGTCCACATCTGAGATCCAAAAATGGATGTCATCCGTCGAGCAGCAATTAAATGATGTTTATTCCATTACCGTGGACAGTAAACTCAATTCGGACCAGAAGATGAAAATTTCAAATTTGTGTCGAAAAATTGGCCATAGCACCTCACAAATGGCAGTCCTGTACCAATCGCTAAAACAGAAAGCGCTTCAAGTTTCTAACACAGTAGATACCCTACAAGAAAAATGCGATCTAACAGAACATCTTTCGGAGCTCAAGCAAACCATCCAGGATACCCGTACTGAAAAAGTCTCTTATGCGGAAATGATTAAGAAGGGATCAAATAGTTTCGTCCAGCCAAATAATCTCAGCTGTGTGGCAATATATCCCCGTGACATATTAAAGACCAGTGATGAAACGAAAACTCTTGTACAGAAAATTATTAGTCCGGAGGAAATGAAGTTGCAAGTTAGTGGGGTTCGCAGAACTAGAAATGGAGGAGTTATTATCACCACAGAAACTAAACAAGACGCAGAAAAAGTGAAGCAGGCAGTCTATCTCTCTTTGTCTGGTCTTACAGTTGACGAACCCGCCAAGCGTAAACCACGGATTGTGGTAGTTGGTGTACCCACTTCTCTATCCGAAAATGAAGTATTCAGCTGTCTCTTTGAGCAAAATATAGCCGATAAGCTGCCATCGATGGATCTGAAATCATTTGTGTCTTCAATTAAATTAAGCCACAAATCGGGCAAGAAAGATGCTCCAACCTGCAACTACATTATTGAGGTACCGGCTAACATAAGAAAAGCCTTAGTTACACAGGCTAGACTAGGCTATACATTGGACGTCCCGCCCCGTGAGAGATTTTACACTAGTTACAAGATGTTACAAATGCCATCAGTATGGTCACGCAGTGAAATCTTGCAGAGAGGTTACCCATACGTGTGGACATTGTGCCGAAGCTGGACATTCGATGACCGAATGTACAAAGAAGGAAGATGCCCCTAAATGTGCTTCATGCTCTCGTTTTAAGAAGCCTAGCATACACAAGACGGGTGAGACTGATTGTCCAGTCAGAAAACAAGCTGAATATATAAACTCAGTAGATTATGAGGGTGCCTAGATCGTCATTTATTTATATTTCATCACTTACTACTACTTAGCTTAGATTCGCATTAATAAACATATCCTATGTTTATTTTATAAACATTATAGGTATATGTCAATTAATATTTTAATACAAAATTATATAAATAAGTAGTATTATTTTCATTGTAATAGTAACTTATTATAGAACAGTCTAAATTTGTTAAATATTGTTATGAATGCCTTTCCTATTACACTACAATAGCACATAATTATCGCCTGTGATACAGGTATAACCTAGTACAGGCGTCCAAAGTAATGTATCCTATTTAAAGTATTATTTAGACCTATTGTTATTCATATTTGTGCCAACTTAAACTTAATAAACAATTATTATTATTATATATTATTATTATAATCATTCAAACGCTTTAGACAACATCACTACTTTATACGCAGATTCATTATCTTCTATATTTTATTACCTTTGAGCAAAGCGACATTTGCATCTGAGTATAATTAATTTTATATGGGGTTTATAGCGTTATCTGGCAGATCGAATGTATTGACGCATACCTATCCACGGGATGACGGTGAGGTTATGTCGGACTCACCCGAGGAAAGATGGTGATATCCCGGTCATACCGACGAAACCTACCACGTTGTTCTTCTACATAAATAGAGATGGCGGAGCCGGGCGAAACACTTCCACATGCCATCACGACTTCGGCCCGCCGTATAAAACGGACTACACAATACTACCTATCCTTATTAGGAGATAAATTTCATCCCTACGGCTTGCCTTATACCAAGCAAGACTACACAACAGAGAGGCGCGTTCGGGAACACGCATACGGCCTTTCGAACCTGCAACACCGCCAACCACTTCCAGATACGACCTTATGGTGGCTGGAGTTTGTCTAGCGCTCTCCGGCTCCCGGTTCTTCCGTTGGAGTAAGGGTTCAAGCGCTCCCTTTCCCGCTCCGCTACCTCCTTGATGGAAATTACTTCCTTACAGAAGGAGGCCTCAGCATTCTCCATTCTCGACTTAACCATTCTGACCCGCCGCGATAAACTCACGGCGCTGCACAGCCCAGATAGGGCAATTTGCCAACGTGTGCAGCGCCGTGTCCACAACAACATCGCAGTGATGTCATCTGGGCGTCTCTTGCTGGCCTATGCGACACAGGAACTGGTCAAAACAACCGTAGCCAGTCATTACCTGTGTCAAACAAAAGATGAGGGCACCATGCCACCTCTTGTCACGTTTTTTTTTCTAATGTGTAAAAATAAAACGATTACAAACAGAGTTCAAGTAACTTATAATTAAAAGGCAATATGAAAGACCATTACAATAAAAATAATAAGAGGGCAATGAGCAAGGCCGGTTAAAAGTCGGACCCCGTAGTGGGCTGATTAATACCGCACTCCCCTTCTTGGTGGCTTTCGATGATGGTTGGTGTCCCTCGCTGCGGCGGAGCTATGAGCGGTGACAGGGATGAGCCGGCTAGTCGCATTCGTCTTCAGCCGCATAGCATTTCCTGGAACCACCGTTCCCAAAATAGCATTAGCAACTAATATTGTAAGTTGCAATTTATAAGCCTTCACCTAACAGAACGAGAGTTCGGCATCTACTAGATGGCTAGTCTAGGCTAAGTAGGCAAGATTAAAACTTTTGAATCAACTAATTACTAATAGCAATGAAACGATAAAACATAAGATTAATAAAACATTTGGTGTTCGTGATAGTTCACAACACCAAGTACATATTATTTACACAACAGATAGGAAGGATAGTGCGACCAATCTCTTCGAAACTAGCCGTTATAACATTTAAATTAAGAGGCGGCGACTATGTACATTTTTAGCAACAGCACAACTAATAACAATCAAAATTGTACAACTTACCCAGTACGGAAACAAACAAGGCACTTATTTGGCTAACCAAATGTAAAAACACAGAATATAAATCTAATTACGTACTTATAGAAAATAATTATTAAAACAAATACGAGGAATCGGTACAGTGCGCTAAGCTGCGAGTACGTGTCGTGCCTAGATCACGATTTGAGAGCGACTGCGGCTGCTTAGCGAAAAATGAATTATGCGCTTGCGGTCGACATAAAAATGGAAGGGACTCTGATATTATATATAAAACGGTGCGTCGAAGGAAGTTTGCGTGTCTGTCTGTTAATTATTATTATTTATATTGTTTGTTACGAATTGGTTTGTAGTTATTAAAATTATATTAGTTTAGTAAATATATTATAAGTTTATTGAATAAGTATTAGAATATTAGAGAATTACGTATATCGCAATATACACGCTTAAGTAAATCGTGACAGTACCCCCCTTCCGAGAGAAGGATTTTACCTCACTAAAATCCTTTTCCTATCATTACAATCACGATTTCAGATCCTTGATATGCCAAACCCCTAAGTCACGACCAGACATATCCTCCAATACATAAACTAAAGGTGAACGTTTATCTTTTATACGGCATTTTTGGAACTTCGGAGCTAGCTTTTTACTGAAATATGCATCCTTATCACTTTGGAAGTAACATCTTTTCCAAACTATGTCTCCAATATCAAACTCAGCATCTTTACGACGCAAATTGTAACGTTGTGTATTTTTTAAGTGACTACGCCATAAAGCAGTCTGTACGTCGTCGAATATTTTACGAAGATGACCTAAGTTAGCAGCATATTTATCGCGGGGTGCAAAAATTAATTCTTTATTTGTAGTTTTTTCCAAATAGTGAGATCCACATGTTACGAGTTCCCTACCATGAACTAAAAGGGCGGGCGTAAAACCAGTCGTTTCGTTGACCGAGTTATTTATTGCAAATTGGATTTTCGCCAAGTTAAGATCCCATGTTCTGTGATCTTCTTCCACAAAAGTAGATATAGCTGTAACCACAGTCTTATTGTATCTTTCCACGGTATTAATTTGTGGAGGATATTTTGGTGTAAAATGTACACATGGAACCTTGTATTTAGAGAAAAGTCTATCTAACTCGCGACTTATAAATTGGCATCCGTTGTCTAGTATGACCGTTTGCGGAATTCCATGTATTAGAAAAACGTTATCTTCTAAATTTTTAGAAACCAGGTCCGCAGTAGCTCTACGAAGGGGAAATAAAAGACAATATTTGGAAAAGCAACATGTTACCACAAATATGTACGAATGCTGTTTCCTGGTGTTGGGTAAAGGACCCACTAAGTCTATAGATAGTACTTGAAATGGTCTAGAACAGTCTTTTGGTCTACCCATTTTCCCAAAGGTACCATGTGTTGGAAGTTTGTATGCTAAACATGTTTCACAATTGTTAATGAAGTTAATTACGTCTTGGCGCATACTCGGCCAGTAATATCGAAGTGCAAGTCTTTTATATGTCTTGAACACGCCGAAATGACCAGATGTAGGCTCGTTATGGTTTTTAGCAATTATTTCCTGTCGTTCCTCATGAGGAACTACTGTTTTCCAATCAAACTCTGATAAAAGTACATTACTGTTTTTCATAAATCTATATAAAGTATAATCCTCTATACGATAATTTGGAAAGCTAATTGGATTTTCAAGGCAACCCTTGTACATTTTTAAATACCATTCGTCCTTTGTATTAGGTGAGTGGGATGAAGTGGAAGTGATTACGGCCAATGGTATTGTTCTAGATAATGTATCGGGCACTATATTGTCTTTACCACGTCTATGCTTTATAATAAAGTTGAATGATGAAAGTCTAACGCCCCATCTAGCCAAGCGACCTGTTGGGTTAGAAAGAGACAGAAACCATTTAAGTGCAGCGTGATCCGTATATACTGTAATTGTTTGCCCATTCTCAACGTAACAGCGCCAGTGTTCAAGAGCCGAAAGTACTGCTAATGCTTCTCTTTCGGTGACACTGTAGTTCCTCTCGGGCCCAGTAAGTGACCTACTCATGTAAGCAATAGGGTGCTCCTCACCATTTATCTGTTGGGCCAGCATAGCGCCTACGCCATAATTACTAGCGTCGGTGTGAACCTCAAAGGAAATACTGAAATCAGGACACGCTAACACCGGCGCATTGACAAGACAGCTTTTAAGTTGTTGGAAGGCAGCTTCAGCTTCTGATGACCAAAGAAACGGCGGACAGTTCTTTTTAGTGGATGTTAATTTGTTTAAAGGTCCAGCTATTGTACTGAAATTACTTATAAACCTCCTATACCAAGAAGCTGTTCCAAGGAATCTTTTTACTTCTTTCCTAGAGGTGGGTGTAGGATAGTTCAATATTGACTCCGTTTTCGCTGGGTCAGTACGAAGACCGTGAGCATCCACAACACAGCCGAGGTAACACAGCTCGCGTCTAAAGAATTTGCTTTTTTCTAAATTAATAGTAAGGTTTGCTTGTTTTAATTTTTCTAGGACCCTAGTAAGGAGTGAAATGTGCTCTGCGAAAGAATTACTAATGATTATGACGTCATCAAGGTAAGCGAAAACCTTCAATTCAAATTCAGGCCCAAACAGTGCATCAACCAGGCGTTGTTGCGTTGCAGGTGCATTCGTCAATCCAAAAGCAGTTACTTTGAATCTGAAAGTGCCTCGTCCGGGAACGTAAAAAGCCGTCTTGTCTCTATCCTCTTCCTTAATCGGTATTTGCCAAAACGCTTTAGCGAGGTCAATACTGGAGAGAAACTTAGCGTCTCTTAGATTGTCTAAAATCTCAGAAACGAATGGCAGACTGTAAGCATCCTTCCGAGTGACGGAGTTTAGCTTTCGGCTATCAAGGCAAAACCGAGCTTTGCCGTCTTTTTTACCTACTACTAATACTGGAGAAGACCAAGGGCTCTCACACGGTTCGACTACATCAAGAGCTAACATTTCATCTAACTGTTCAGAGATGATTCTTTGTTTTTCCGGTGATAATCGGTAACAACGTTGTTTAATAGGTTCAGCGTCACCAGTGTCAATTCTATGCTCAGTAAGAGAAGTTCTACCTAGTCCCTTATGCTCGAAGGAAATGCATGAAAACTGCATGACAAGATCATCGGCTATAATTTTCTGGTCCTCAGACAATGTTTCATAAGAGTTTAAGAAATTATTCATCGATAATGGGGAATTTGACAACATAGAATTAATATTAGAAAAATAATGTACACTTGTTAGGTGTTTTGAACATATTTTAAATTTACTCCAGAAGTCAATACCCAATATTAAAGGAGAGTCTATCTCGGGAATAATATGAGCAGTTATAGAATCATACACATTTTCAAATATAATTGGTAACTGTATGTACCCAATAGAAGTAAGCTTTTGGCCACCAGCAGCAGTAACTGTTATTATATTTTCAGTATTCAGAACAAGATCAGATTTTATCAAGGGTAAATGAGAATTATTACCAAGGATACTAACAACAGAACCGGAATCCAACAGACCATACATACTAGAGTTACTTCTGGTATTTATATTAATCATAACATACGGACGTGGATCGTTACTCGGCTTAGTATTGAAAATCGAAGCAACCTTATAAGAGCAAAAAAAATTTTTTACTGTCAATAACCAATTATTCCAATCCGAGTAGTCGAAACGTTTAACTATTTGGTTGCTACGATTTTCATAAACTAGTTTTTTGACTCATCGGACTGTTTTGGGTTACACTTCGGACACTCAGGTATACGGACATCTTTCATCCCACACTTGAAGCAGAATATAGTACGCTCTGCCGTACATTCCCTCATAGAATGAGTGTTAACACGACAGCGGTGGCAGTATTTTTTGTTAATAGGTACTATGGCGTAAGTTTTGTTATTGTTCTCATTGGGTGTATTAGAAGATTTGGAATTAGAATAATAAGTATTTTTAGAATTATTCTTTACATCCCTCGAATTTTGATATGCAAATTCTGGAGCTAACGAATCAGAACCTGCGCTTGGAGGCTCCTTAAAATTATCGCAACGACCTTTAACACGTTCAAAGTTTCTGCAAAGAGTACGTAAATGATTTACTGAGGTTATGTCTGGGCAAGTTGCCAATATGTTTGCATAGCACGGTCTTATGTTGTGCATGATTATGTCAAGCTTATCAATTTCACTTATATGAGAACTAAGACGAGAAAACATACCCTCCATAATTGCTAAATAAATAGTTATATTTTCAGCATTGCCTTGCGATCGACTACGAATTTCCGACAGCATACGGTAATCATAGTCAACGATATCGAAATCCTCTTTAAGTAGAACTAATAAATCATCCCAAGTGTTAACACGTGACCTGACACTACGAAACCAATGCAACGCATCTCCAGTAAAAATCTCTGTTGCTGCATTAAGAATCTTGGTATCGGAGACATCTTTGGCGATTCGGAATTCATTTAAACGCTGTATGAAAGCACGCACACACGTTTTACCATCATATTTTAATCTAGAAAGATCGGAGGATATGCCACGGTCACAAGTGACGGAAATCTTCATTAGCCCTTCTTCCAAACTATCTATTTTAGTAGTCGTAGCGTTTTCAAATTTGGGTAAAGATAATTTTAAGATATCAGCAAATTGAGATGACAAACTATCAAATGTAGATTTTAAATTATTTAATAACTTGGCTTGGTCAGATGTGAGTGGTTGAACAATGCGCTGTAATCTATAATGTAAATGGTTTATTAAATTTTGAGATCTATCTATCAACGATTTTTGAGTATCTGTCTTAAGGGAGTTAATATTTATTTTTAATTTCTCTAAAGTTTCAGAAAATCCATTACAATCTTCCACGAAACCTAAGCAGGATTCATAAATATCTTCCGATGGAATTTTTTGTGTTAATCTAGTGATTTGACGGCGTAATTCTGTGACATTATCCGCAGGTACCTCACCTCGAATTGTAACTTCATAAAGTAGTTCAGATTTTTGTAACAATAAAAATTTTATTGGAAAAGCCATTATATACTGGGTATGTTGTATAATAAAATGAAAACAAAAATAACACGCTTGTATCTACCAGTTAAAGCGACAGAAACAACATAAACTAAAAACAATACTGCTTAAATATGCCGAGCTTACAACAATTAATTACAATTAAAATATGTAGGTAGGTACTACAAAATAACCTAGAACATAGAAGCGCAATAATTTATAACATACAACTACGCAAAATAAAATAATACAGGTATAACTAAAAACAAAGACGATCACAAACACCAACTACTACTACACCAAGAATGCCAAATAGCTACAAGCCAAATACGTAAGTCCGACCTTTGACCTCTAAAAGACCACGTTGATGGGCGCCATTGTCACGTTTTTTTTTCTAATGTGTAAAAATAAAACGATTACAAACAGAGTTCAAGTAACTTATAATTAAAAGGCAATATGAAAGACCATTACAATAAAAATAATAAGAGGGCAATGAGCAAGGCCGGTTAAAAGTCGGACCCCGTAGTGGGCTGATTAATACCGCACTCCCCTTCTTGGTGGCTTTCGATGATGGTTGGTGTCCCTCGCTGCGGCGGAGCTATGAGCGGTGACAGGGATGAGCCGGCTAGTCGCATTCGTCTTCAGCCGCATAGCATTTCCTGGAACCACCGTTCCCAAAATAGCATTAGCAACTAATATTGTAAGTTGCAATTTATAAGCCTTCACCTAACAGAACGAGAGTTCGGCATCTACTAGATGGCTAGTCTAGGCTAAGTAGGCAAGATTAAAACTTTTGAATCAACTAATTACTAATAGCAATGAAACGATAAAACATAAGATTAATAAAACATTTGGTGTTCGTGATAGTTCACAACACCAAGTACATATTATTTACACAACAGATAGGAAGGATAGTGCGACCAATCTCTTCGAAACTAGCCGTTATAACATTTAAATTAAGAGGCGGCGACTATGTACATTTTTAGCAACAGCACAACTAATAACAATCAAAATTGTACAACTTACCCAGTACGGAAACAAACAAGGCACTTATTTGGCTAACCAAATGTAAAAACACAGAATATAAATCTAATTACGTACTTATAGAAAATAATTATTAAAACAAATACGAGGAATCGGTACAGTGCGCTAAGCTGCGAGTACGTGTCGTGCCTAGATCACGATTTGAGAGCGACTGCGGCTGCTTAGCGAAAAATGAATTATGCGCTTGCGGTCGACATAAAAATGGAAGGGACTCTGATATTATATATAAAACGGTGCGTCGAAGGAAGTTTGCGTGTCTGTCTGTTAATTATTATTATTTATATTGTTTGTTACGAATTGGTTTGTAGTTATTAAAATTATATTAGTTTAGTAAATATATTATAAGTTTATTGAATAAGTATTAGAATATTAGAGAATTACGTATATCGCAATATACACGCTTAAGTAAATCGTGACACTCTCCAGCCAGTCTTTAAAAACGAGACCTACCGCCACGACCGCGGCGTGCCCGACGATCGTGGCATTCCCAAACATAACATAACTTGACCTACCTACTTTTACGCTGCGAAGCCGCGGGCAAAAGCTGGTGTATAAATAAGTTAGTTAGTTTAAATTATTAATGTCGATATTCTAGTGCATTATTTGATTCTGAGTATCTGTCTCTAGAATAATAATATCTTTATTTCAGACTGTCCTTTGTTGTGTTACAATTACATACATTATATATAGAATACAGGCAGTACAAATAAAAATCTAAAATTCACATACAAAACGTAATAAAAATTAAAAAAATTGGTTTATCTTGACTTGGATAAATTTTCTCATAATATCAGTGTCGTATTTATCCGCAATGACCTTTAGGATGCTATTGGTGCTGCCCTCAATCTCCTTAGAAAAGACGCCTCTTTAAAGACCCGCTTGCGTATAATAGCATGGAAGCCATCCACTCTGGCTTCTGTAAACATTCTGGAGGCACTAAAAAATCGGAGCAGACCTAATATTAAAATTGTTGTTGTATGTATGTGTTATAAATAATTATATTTAAATAAATAGGTGCGGACTTTACGATATTAAGAATATACACGGTATCTCTGTCTATCAATGTAGCCAATGATTTGCTTGTTTTCTTTACTCAATAGTACTTATATTGTTATTGTCTAATGATTACTTGTAAGAAATAAAAACTGCCATGTTCACCTATGCCGCATTCATTTCTTTTTACACTGTTGATAGGGTTTTATCAACTTTCTGTCGACTGATCCACATTGCGAACTCGATAACAATGTAATGGGGATTCGTGGATGAAAAATCCATCGATTTCCACATTTCCCCATTGATGAGACAGCTCAATGGGGATTTGTGAACTTTATGTCCTTATATCCCTTGTGCTAAGTTGATGATTGCTCAATGGGGATTTGTGGACAAAAAGTTCACAGGTCCCCATTGATGGGGATACTCAATAGGCATTTGTGGAATAACCCTTTATGTTGCAGTATTTAAGACAAAACTAACGTAGTACGTCTTTACAGAATGCGAACCTTCAGATAGAGAAACTGAGATCTGGAAAGAGCTACAAGTGACTCGTGTTGCGCTCTCTCGTGTGGAGGAAGAGTTATCTCAAAGCCGAGCTGATAAAGATAGTTTCTTGAATTCCCTGTCCCGAATTGCGGTAAAATATGACATTTATACAAACACCGGATTATATTACGGGATCAACGAAAGAGTCGTTTTATTCATTACACCTGCTCTATGATTGAGTTCTGTGTCGCAGGGGGCTCTGCAATCATTCAAAAACGGTAACGGCAAACACAGAGTACACCGCGGACTCGAAACAAATATTTGTGGATTAACAAATTTTGGTGGCAGTGGCAACTCAGATATTCGGCGTGGTGGCAGAGGCAAGCCGACCCAACCATCACGGCATTCATGCAGTCGTGACTTTGTTAAATCTAATTGTTTAAGAACAAAGATGCTACATAATGTTTATTTATGAACACACAATAAAACAAAATTTAATTCACAAAATACAGAGATATTGTATTGAAATCTCTTTCAGAAGATCTACGAGTAAATACTTAGAACAGTGCCCAAGATGTTGAAAATTGTATTTTTTTTAAATACCAATATTAATCGGTGATTTTGTTACAGCAAGGCGAAGACTCAGATGATATGCAAAAGAAAATAGCTACGGAGTTGTTAGATAAAGAAAAGAATATTGTTAAATTGCAACGTACTATAGAAGAGCTACGAGAAAACGAAAAGTCAATGTGGGTTTGGGTATCTTATATATAACTGTTTTTTTTTTAATGTTAGCTGCTTGGCTTTCAGTTCTTCTAATAAGCAGGTAAAGTGGCTTACAATTAGTTGCAATATCAAAAAATAAGAAAAGGAATGGTAGAGGTGGATCGCGAGCCTTCAGCAATTTCGTTTTCCGGTCAAAACACAGTAATATAGCGCGAGATCTATCCGTGTTCGCTTAGAATACTACGTATGCACTTAAGCGCTCGGTGCATTGAACGCTTAGTGATTGCCGCGTAGGTACTATTTTATTAGATTATGCCCACGGCTTTGCTCGCGTTAGTGTAGATTTTGTCAATAAAATTCTATCCCTAGTAAACAGTACTTTTTTGTGGATGAACAATACTATCTCACTTTATGTCCTTTTCTGTATCCCTGACAACGAGTAGGCAAAATTTTATGATGATCCTTCGAATAGTTAAGACGTGAAAGCGGTACAAACAAACAAACTCACTTTCACTTTTATAATATTAATTAGGATGAGTACCTTACTAATTTATTTATTAATATTTTTATATAATAAACTAGTCTAATATGTATAAAAATATTACAATTCTTATTCCACAAAAACGTTGTCGTATACTACAAGATATGTAGCAACCCTCACGCGGCTATCAAGAGTAGGTATTTATTTCTAAAATACGGCAGAGTTGACGTATTGCTTGTCTATGAATGTACTGTGCCTGAATTAGGACAAAGTCTAAGTTCCACAGACTTGACACTAATCACGGTAACACTCCTGGGTTGGAGGATTCCTTCCTTTATGTTGAAGCATTGCTATGCCTCGTTTGTCCACGTTTCATTATAGGTGTTGTTCATATTTGATTCGTAGAGCATAGGTATTTTTTATCACTTGGTTACCGAGATTTGGTAATTGAGCCCGGCAGTGTAACAAAAACGATGCTTAATGTGTATCCAAAAAATGGACTCGAGAAGCTATAAAGCTAAAATATTCATCTTATTATGATTAACTTTTCTTATAGGGAGCAGAGTATGACGCAATATGAGAATCAACTAGCTTCTTTGCGCCTTGAGGTGATCCGCTTGCGAAATTATGATGTTCACACAAAAGATGTTCCGCATCAGGAACTGCAGACAGAAGTGAGTAATGTATAGTCGTTGCTAAATCTTGGTGTAATAAACATCTTTAAGGACCAGTTCCTATATGCAAGAAAGTAGTCGCTTTATCTACGAACAATTAATTTTTGACACACATTAATTTAACAATATATCAAAATTTAACTGTCAATAGCTGAAATGACTCGTTTTTTTAATATAAAATCAGGCTTAAGACATAGTGTTACGGGTAATTGTTGGTTAGTATGTATCGATTATTAAATTAGACTAACTTTTTGAATCGGAATTACCATACTACACAATCTTCCAAAAAACATTTTGTTGTATTGCCAAAGTTCCCGTGGCACCCCTAGGAGGTTCTTTCAGGGGTGCCAAGGGTCCGGAATGATCTGTGTCATGTTCTTGCTTTACGTATATAATCATGTTCGGTAGTTACTAGAGTTGCACATGCAAGTGGACACGTTGACACGTGAGCGCTCATCGCTGGTGACAGCGGCAGCTTCCCGCGCCCTCATGCTCGAGCGCCACGAACGCTCCGCAGATCTGTTCGCTCGTATGATCCGTGCGCGACGAGAATTATGTTCACTCCTTGATGAACGCTCTACGCCACCAATCATGGACAGTGCTACGCATGTCGAGGTATAGCTGTATTATTTATTTTGATCTTAAAAGCTTTAATGAGTTGCTTTTTTGGTATCAATATGGCTTATGACAGACGTCAGATGTCAGCTGCGCGTGGTGAAATATTATTATTATTTGAAAATTTACTAGTGCAAGAAAATTTCAAATGTAATAAAATCAGATCTTATTTTTATATGATGTATATAATCTCATATCCACCGCTACTAGTGCAGCTGGCGTTTAAATTACACTACCTAAAACTTTAAACTGAACATCCGATTACCTCAAATTATAACAGATAATAACTTAATAAACGCCAGCTGCACTAGTAGCGGTGGATATGAGATTATATACATCATATAAAAACAAGATCTGATTTTATTACATTTGAAATTTTCTTACACTATTACTTCATTACCTATTTCTAGTATACAATACCTATTTGCTTTATCATTGTTTGGTTGTATATTTGGGCAGATGACAAAATCACTCATCAGTATATGCAAGCGCAGCAGAAACGTGGACAGCACTGCACGTTGAGCGCGCTTGTGTGTTGCGGCTAGATTACCTATTTCTAGTATACAATAACTATTTGCTTTATCATTGTTTGGTTGTATATTTGGGCAGATGACAAAATCACTATCATCAGTATGCGCAAGCGCAGCAGAAACGTGGACGGCATTGCGCGCTGAGCGCGCTCGTGTGTTGCGGCTAGAGAGTGCGGTGTTAGCGCAGAGCCTGCAGCTGGAGCGAGAGGGGCAAGTGCGCACACAGCTTGAGAGGCGACGCGCCATGCTCGAGCGAGAAGTCTTGCGAATCCACCACTCTGCTGCCTCTGACCCCTCCGTCATGGCTAACAAAAATCCAAGTTTAGTATTTTCTTTCATCTTTGCACGTGGGCTGTCAGAACTCACAAACACATCTCTCACGTGATGATTGAAGTGTACGCTAACTTGTATTTTCATTTTCCAGATTATGCAGGACGCTTATGGATATAATAGACTAAGGGTACCACAACATAATATATAAATGCATGATTTGTTAATAAATAATGTAATTAAGTCGCACAAAATTATTTTCATTTATAAACACTGATTTTGACATTTTTCAGCAGATTTTACAGACATCACTGGAACAATACAGTTATACAGCGCTTATAGCCTATGGCCAGCAAATTTGAACATCTTACACTTTTTTTCGTTTTTAAATTGATTACTATTTAATAGTGGAATGTTTTTAGTTAATATATTATTATCTTTACATTGAATATTACCGGGTTGTGATTCTCGAAAGTCCTCTGTGTAGTTATAGTCTTTGTCCGCTAGTGGAACAGCATATACGTTACCAGGAAGAATGTTTTTGCGGTCGATTTTATCACCAATATTCGTAATGGCTTTCTTTCTGTCAAGATTGTCACCTTTGAAATGCTCCTCAGTATTGGCTATGTATTTTTGAACGAAATTACCCATAAGCATTTTTGTTGGAATTGATGCATGCTCAGTATGAAACATCTTTTGAATATTATTATTGTTTCCTGTATGACATTCAAAATGTTGAAGTTCTCGCATGCGATCTACCATACCCTTTTTTCTAGGTCCAATATATTCCGGTGTTCTGGCCATTGCTTGTGGTTCAAGTGATGAACCCAGCTCATCTTCGAGAATTTTTATTATACTGTCCAGGTTAGTGGCAGGAAAATCGACAGGTTTTGTCAAGTTCTCTTCATATTCAGATATTTCTCTTTCTAATGCATCAATCTTATCTTGATCTTTCCGTCTTAGCAAACTGTTTTTGCGAGATTGTTCTTCTAACGTCAGTATTATTTTCTCTAGTTGACATATTTGTTGTTTTCTAGTTTCCACGTTGGCAATGAGAGCTTGTATTTCAGATTTTTTCTCAGAAATCTGCTGACTTAGCTATAAACAAAAAACAAATATCATTGCACCCAGTACTCCATAAAATATATATTTTTACAGACTTGACTGAAATATGTCCATCCAGTGGATATTTGAGATATACATCTTGTCCCTTTCCCTTATATGGGTGATAGACTCTTGCCCCCTTCTCAATCATTTCTGGCAGAATCTTATATTGGGCTACCATTGTATTTTCATATCAGCATCATATATTATGAGTTGGATGCAACCCATTGAGCTACTATTGGCTTCACTCATGTTTCAGTTAATACTGTATAACAGTGCCATCACCAAAAAAAGCTACGTTGCGAGCCAGCAGCGCCTAATAGTAATTGGTAATCGCCGCTCATGGAAATGGTTGAGTTTTCTTAGGAAATTCCTAAGAAAACTCAACCAAGCCATTGCCTACAATAACCAGGTGACAAAGAGCACAGTACCTGCCTATAAGTAGTTTCCATAGTTGAAAAGGGAAGGAACAGACCGAATAAAGGTCTGGACCTCTGGCTCTCTTACTCACCCAACGATATACAAAAGTATATAAATCTACTGTCAGTTTACGTCGATACTCTGTGTGAGGATAGTACCACCCTAAAATATTAGGCCGCTATAAAGTACCCTATATTCTTAACTGCGATAGTTGTTCAAACTTTGTCCTTTCCATTACTGTGTTACACATATAATTTAAACTCCACCATTGTAAGGTTTTCTGGAAAATCTATAAAACAACTTACATCCATATCCGCTTGTGTTCTCATCTCTAAATTGGTTCGCAATAGTTTTATTATATTAGTTTGTTCCTCTTCCTTTTCTGACAACATCTTTATCATACCGTCTCTTTGCTCTAGCAGTTGTTCTTGGTCCGCCAAACTTTGTAAATGATGTTGTAATTCTAAGTCTTTACTTTGCAGTGCTTGAGCAAGTTCACCATTTTGTCTCGTAGCTTCCAGCAAATTAGCTCGTTGCTGATTCACCTGCGTACGAAAATACATTAACAAAGTAATCGTGATCGATTAACAGAAATCTGCTTTCTCACCTAAAACTGTAATTTTGCAAACCTAACGGAAAATGCTTCCAGATTCAGATCTCCATGAAAATAAAAGTAAATAAATAAGGAATTTTTTGATAGTGTACATTGTTCCTACTGTAGGTTCGACCGTAGTCACATTTAGCTGCTGTTTCATGTCTCTAATATAATGCAGGCGGTGATTCCGAATATGAAATGTTATTAGAAAGAGTTAAAGCTTAGAACTCACATTAATACAAATACTACAAAAATTAATATATTAAATGCCTTTAGATATCTTTAGTTAATCGATGTTGAGCGTAGCCCGTAGTCTTAACATTTATTATATCTGCTTCTGCATATTTATTTACTAAGATTTATGAAACCTTAATTAGGATTACCATTTCGTGTAGTTCCTCCAAATTCTCGAATTCACCAAAATCATCCTGTAGCTGGGTGATGTGTCTTTTCAGAGCCGATAGTTGGTGCTCATAGGCACTCATTTTGCTTTCACTAAAATAAAAAAGATTTTATTTATCATTAAGCGTTGTGCGATCTTTGCTAAAGGCATTTGTTCCAACCGCTGACGGGAAAGTGACTGTCGATCGATTAATTATTTTATCGCTAACCAATTTATATGATTTGCCATCGAAATAAAACGTCAATACATGGTTATAGCTGGCACTATGTCACGTCATCAGCAAGGAGTCTCTCCACTAAGTCAACTTAGCGGAGAGAATCTTCGCTGATGGAAAATCTCTTGCTCAAGCAAGAGATTTTAAAGGCAATCCGATCGGCAACACTAAGGGCAGGTATCCACTGAAGTGGAGAGGGTATGTGCGTAAACAATAACTTTAAGTAACGTTATTTTTTATAAACACAAAGCATTTTGCCACTCATCTTCCTGTCCGCTTTGGTGGATACCTGACCTAACAGTCAAAACACTCGCTGTTAAACTCGTATCTGTTACAGATTTAGGTGATTGAGAAGTTGCCCACAGACTCTCATCTTCGTTCATAGCCCAGCTAGAAATTACATGTCTGATGCT
Source organism: Catocala nupta (assembly GCA_963675205.1). Taxonomy (NCBI): domain Eukaryota; kingdom Metazoa; phylum Arthropoda; class Insecta; order Lepidoptera; family Erebidae; genus Catocala; species Catocala nupta. The sequence goes on from OY776081.1 coordinate 20,654,353, forward strand.
CGCTAACGGGTTATTAGTTTCTAGCTGAGCTCATTCGACATTCATTCTCATTCATTAATTCATTCTCATTTGACGATGGAGAAACTTGTTTTATAACCACACACTCAAACTAAAGAATTTTCTGTCGTTATTTTCAAAGTAGGCATCTGTCACCAGACGATCCAGTAATCACTAAATCGCTGGCAACGCAGCAAGTTTTTGAACAAGTAAGAGTATATAGTTTTTTATTTTTAACCTTTCTTCCAATAGCTTTTGTTGTACCGCCTGCTTCTTTTCCAATTCTGTTATATGCTCTTCTTTGTTCCTCAGATTTTTGTTTAATTTCTCTTGCAGGCAAAGTGAATTTTCTAAATCACTCTGTTTTACAAAAATAATGTAAATTAATAACAGAAAGAAATTAAATGTTCATAATAAACCTAGGCTCTAATATGTAACTAAATTGCTATAATAAACTGAATGTAAATTATGATAATTTGCTATGTAATAAATGTACATTGAGTGTATATATTATTATATGTTGTATATTTACAGGCATACCTCAAGTAGTTTGATAGTTTCGCTTTGTTTAGCCATTCGTGATTGATACTCCTCCACATCACTGTGTGCTAATTCTAAATTGTGCTTCGTAGATTGTAACTCTTTTTCAAAGTTCATTGCTTTGCCTGAAATAATGTTAGACGCAATAACAATCATATCTACAGTGTATAGTACAAAGAAAATCAAAGATTATAATTTCTTGAAATACAACTAAAATAATCAGCAGTCCTATCAATTACAAAACACGACTATAATCAAAATTCAATATAGTTTATTTTCCATTTTAAATGATACTCGGCCACGTAACGAAAATAAAAAAGGAAATTCGTAAGAATTGAATGTGGAGGTAACAGATAGTAAGCCTTAGTTACAAGTGATTAAAGTGAGACACGCAGTACTACCATCTCACAATTTAATAAAGTACAAATTAAACAAATATAATATTCTGATCTGTGAAATTCATATGTGTCAATTATTATAAGTATATAATAAACTTTGAGAAAGTAATATAGTAATATACATAACACTCACTTAATTGTGCTTCAATATCTTGAAGGCGTTCTGTCAGTTCTTTATTACGCGTTTCATATTCCTGTGATTGTGCACAAGCACATTCCAGTTTTTCTACAAGCTCTTTTTTCACTTCTGCTTCTTCTTGGTACTTCTTTTCAGTTTCAATGAGTTTAGCAAGATTGACATTCATGTCATGTTTAATAGTATTGAGTGCCTCATTGTAAGACTGTGAAAGTTGTTCCAGACGTTTCTCTAAGTCTTCTTTCCTATTGTGACAGAATATAATATGCACATTTGTCAGTGTGAAGCTAAGTGACTTTTACTTTTTAATATAGCAGAGCCGAACCAGGGCGGCATGATCCACCCCGCAGAACACCATAACCAAGTAAACCTTGTCCGATTTTTCGTTCACGTGCCAGAGTATAATCTACTGCCGTTGAAAAATGGACTCTAAATCGATGCCTAAAGACATTATATTATTTTATTTGTAATATACATAATATCTCATTTAAATGACATATTCAAATGAGATATTATGAGTCCTTTTTCGTTTTATTATCTTTCTGTAATCAACAGCTTAATTACGGACTATATTAATTAGTTAGCGATTATTATGTTTATAAACTTACTCAGATTTTAACTTTTCACGAGCAACTGCTATTTCTTCTAAATGTGACGTATTCTCTCGTATAGATTCCGTCAGTTTCGCTAGTTCTTTGTCAAAATCACTTTGTAATTTTTGATTCTGGAAACAGATATAAATTTACGTAGCAACAATATAGAATGTAAAACTAACAGTAACAGATATATGTAGTTAGGTTTACAGGTGTGGGCTCTGTGCCACTATTTACATTGTCTCCGACGAAACTTAAACTTTAAAATATTAAATCGAGTTTAAATCACATGAGAACTAGTTTAGAATATATATATGTCTTTAATATAGGCAGTGTCGAAGTCAAGCAAAATAAACTAAAAACTTGATAAATAAATTACAATCCACTATATAAATAAAAATAAATTGCCACATGTATGACGGAGCATCACTGCGGTCACTGCATCCATGCGGTCGAACCACGGGACCAGAAGCCTTAAGAATGGTGCAGCCAAGTTTCTGTTTTTTTGTTGTGTTTGTAATAATTATGTCGGGTCAACAAGTATATATTAATTTTATGAATATCACTGTGCATTTTTTAAGTTACCAACCTGTTTAGAGAGTTGCTGTACAGTACGTTCCAATTTCCAACCTTGTGAACGGGCTTGCTCCAAAGCAGCTTCTAGTTGTGAAGCGCGTTCTTCTCCTATTTTAATTTGTCCTTCAGCCCTTAAGAGACGGTCTTTCATCAAGTTCTTTTTACATCTCGCGTCTTTTAATTCTTTCTCAAGTTCCTACATTTATAAGTTTGTATGAGAGTTATTATAATTCATAGCCATATATTATTTTGGAAGGGAGTGAAGGCTTCTTCAAAACCAGTCAGCCTCATTTGAGTTATTGAGGTAGGCAAATAAAAAGTTACGCACATTAGTGTAAGCCTCTTGCGCTTGGCTTGCTCTTGGCATAGCTTGCGTGGTATTAAATTTACTGCCGCACTAGGAATAATTTCTGTGTCGCGGGGGACTATACAAACATTCAAACAACGGACACAAAGAACACCCAGACTCGGAACAATCATTTGTTGATCACATAAAGTTTTGTCCCGTGTGGAATTTGACCCGCAACGTTCGGCGCAATGGCAGAAACGAGGCGACTACTTATATCACTTAATATTGTTATACAATATTACCTACATACACTCAAAATTTATGTTATATAAGATTGACATGGACTATTACCTCTAATTTACCCTTATTGCATTTCAAACTTTCGGTATTATGAAGCTGTTTGCATAAATCTTTATTCTGCGAAGATAGTTCTGATAATTTGCACATTTGTTCCTCCGACCGCAATTGTAAAGCTGCGGTTTCATTCACGCTTTTTCTGATAACAAATAATCAATACTTTGGTATTCTAATAATTGTATTTTCCCCATTCGTGTCAAATTTAAATGAATATTGGAAGATATGTTATCTTCTTATTGAATTAGATTTATATATATTTATTTAATTCAATTGAAGTTTTGATATGTGCACGATATTTAGTGGTATTGCATTTCTTTCTCTCCCATATTTTCTCGAAGGTGTGTAGTTTAAGGTGTGCATTTAGCCCATATCATTTCATCTTTAATCTCTTGACCTCTTAGGTCGTGGATTCATTCTAAGAGACTGAATTTGCCAACATACTTACCGCATAAATTCTACGAGCTCGTTTATTTCTTTTAGAATGTCTCCTTTAGCTTCGTCCAAGGCGCATTTAAGCATTTCATTTTCTGCACTAAACTCATTGAGTTTTCTTTCGAGAACTTGCATGGAAATGCCCTGAAAATATATCCTATGTTAATAAAATTGCCTTTGTAATGTAGTTTCCATTCCATCTGTAAGAGTCGTCTGATCTTTGCCTAGATTGTCTACTTGTATTTAGATAGTATGCATCTACCTTATGTTCTGATTTCAAAGTATCAAACCAATCGATCATTTCTTTGTGTTTGAACAGCGTTTGTTCGCACGTCCCGACTATCCTCGTTGGTAATCCGTATAGTTTCTTAACATCAACTGCGAGAGGAGTTTCCGCCAATGTTTGACCTCCTGAAATTAAGAGCGACGTTTTTAAGGACTGCTATAGTTATCTCATTTGTCCAGAAGCATAAGTGAAAGCATTTATGCATCTGAAGATCACAAAGTGCTTGGTTCGTTACCTGTGCAGCGATTTAAAATTGTTATTCAGCCAAAAAAAGGGAATATAGTTGGGATGTAGATGGAAGGGTATTGTTGATTCTAAGTGATCGAAAAATAGAGATTGAGGGTATTTGCCTGCGTGTTATTATATTCTCTATTTTTAAAAAGCTAAATGCTCAGAATATGATGATAATGCTCAGAATTTGAGAGTAGGGACCGTGCTCGGCTGTTGATCTGTATGTAAACTAACACTTTACCTACTATGCATCAGTTTTTGACAAGGCTAGGTAGTCTCACTTGACAACAAGCCCTGACTGAGAATGTAGGCACCGCCAAGCTTTATAATCCATCCCCTCTAGGGGGAGGACAGTAGGGCTTTAAAGTGCGTAGTGTCTATTGGGTAGGTCTTTGTATAGTGGCCTGCCGTTTCATACGGCGAGCCGGAACCTCGGCGGGGTCGCGACCGCATGCACAAGTGATTCGCGCGGCCCCGTCGATAGTGGTTTTGTCGAAGATCACCGTGGTAGGTTTAGTCGGTATTCCGGGAGGTACATTATTCTTATTCCATCTTTCTCTTTTACCCCCGGCGAGTCCGACATAACCCCTCCGCCCGTTCCGCGGAGAGGTGTGCGGCAATGCATTCGCTCAAGTAAAAAAAAAAAAGGCTTTATAATCCATAGATACGCTTGCCATCAGTCAAACCATATGAAGTATGTTTGTACTTAAATATTACTTTTAGACTAACCTCTCACAGGTTTGGAATCTGTCTGACGCAAAGAACATAATTGAAGCAGTTGATCTGGGGTAAGCTTGGCCACATTCATGATTTTCAAGTCTTCTGGCGGGGGTAATATAAATTTATGCCCCATTGTTGACATCTTATGATGCGACTTTTGCATGCTTGCATATAGTTCCACTATCGCTTTCTGCATAAAAAATGAATTATTGATTAACCTCTTGAGCTGCAGCGGCCTGTCGGCGTCCAGACACAATTTTTTGAAATTAAACTACTATATACGGATTTTATCGCGTTGTTTATTTAGCACTGTATTACAAAATTTTGAAAATATTACTCTACTACTACTATTGATTTTATTTTACTAATTTATAAGCTAATAAAATTATTTAAACTATTAAATCTATTTATTTTTGGTTTACACTTTCCCCGACGTTTCGGTTGCTTTCCAGCAGCCATGGTCACGGGGAGACTAAGATGGTAGTTGTCTCAATGTTCCAGTGTAGTTATTTCAAAGTACCCGAACATAATTTCATTATTGGTGTTTCTATTTACGCAGAATGAGCTCAAAGTATCATGAAGTCTAGCTGTGGTTTGTTTCTTCTTGGGTTTGACTATTTGAAGTACTGGATCCCAAGCTGGTGGTACATTAGGTACAGTGCTAAATAAACAACGCGATAAAATCCGTATATAGTAGTTTAATTTCAATGAATAACATTCGCGTAAATAGAAGACAATATTACACAATTTTTTGTCAATTATGTCTGGAATTCCAGCAATTGTCAGATTCATATAAACTAGAAAAATGCTCTACTAGAGATGCGCCGCATCCTGCATGTCACAACCTGGCTTTGATTATTAATAGCAATTTAAAGTATGTATGTATGAGTACATCTTTATCATCGGATTGTATACGACCTTCCAAAGCAGTTTAGTTTTAGTTTCATTGTTCGTGTGGTTACTTATTGCTTGGGTACTGTACTTACATCACTAGCCTTTAAGAAAAGCTTTAGCCTTTTACTGCCTGGCTCTTATTAGGTACCACTATCAAAAAGTGTTTTTGAATTTTAAATGGTAGTTACTTGACCACCTCTGTTCATAGCGAAATCTATAAAACATTTAGATTATGTTATTCGAGCTTCGACCCAAGTGAGGTTCCTAAACATGAGCACAACGTTGTGACAAAGTGAAATGCCGAGTGATGAGGACCTACCTCCATTATGCTAGATTTGTTATATGGGTGTTATTCATAATAATTGTACGTAACGGATATGATAAAGATATGAAAATAAATGTAAAGTAACAGAGAAGATAACAAATAGGAATTGTAAGGACTAGTACATAATACGCATAAAATTAAATCATTAGTTTTATTTAATGGGTATTTAAGTTAATCATTTAACCAGGAGATTATAAAAAGCTATTATTTTAATTAAATCAGACGTTTTAATATATAAGTTGTCGCTATTGCGTCCGAAATTGGGAGAAGTCTATGTTCAGCAGTGGACTGCGAAAGGCTGATTCATTGATTAAAACGGATTATCATTTATGTATTATATCAATTCATAAATAATATGTATATATATAGATATATATACTAGCTGTCCCGACAGATGTTGTCCTGTACAGGAGAAAAAAAAAAAAACTAAAACTTCCTCGAGTCCACTTGAACACAAAAAATTTATTCAAATCGGTCCAGCCGTTTAGGAGGAGTTCACTGTCAACACACGTACAGAAAAATTATCTACTAATTACTTTCGTACACAGATTGTACAAGAAAGTAGTTTAGGTAGGTAAGTCGGTTGACGTCAATTTGCAGATGTGATTATGATTCGGTACCTATAATATTATTTAATAAAAAGTAGTTTATCAAACAATAAGCCTATAGTTGTCTATTGCTATATATGCATCTGCCAGGAAGAAATTTTAAATGAATAAAACGTAATAACTTACAAAATTGCTTTATTACGATTATTAATGGAAAGTAAAATATTTATTTCAGAGTTATTTTAAGCATTTTTGTACGAGTTTGTAATTTTTGTAATTTTTGTACGAGTTTGTAGTAAACATTCACTCAATACGTTCTTTTCGAGTATAACTCTTCTTGCTTCATCTATTTCTGGTGAAGGCACATGTTTTAATTGCTGAATGAAAGACTCCGTTTTTGATATTGGGGAAGTTGGTGTTGTTGGTAATGAAGGTTTAATATTTTCTTTACTGTCTTCTCTACAATTTTGCTGACATGTCAATAACAATTGGTATCTATAAATTTTATCTTAGAGAATCTACTTTCTTTTTCAATATATCTATTTTTCTGTTTTGCTTTTCATTTTCTTTGGTAATTCTGTAGTATCTTTGCTAATATATTTTACGACGCGGGTTAATCTTTGGTTGTTCATTGTAGTTGACTGTTTTTGTTTCAGTTACCGCCAAATTTTACGTCTTATAGCTTTTTGGTCTCTGATAGCTCAGATATCTTTTTATAGTCTCTTTTTTTTTCTCAGCGTCTTTTTCTTTTGTTCTTTCCATTTATTAAGATTATTTTGCTTTAAACGTTCCCTATATCTTTTTGTCACTCCACTGGTGTCAAAGACATTTCCCTAAAACAATAGTAATAATTTTCCTTGTAAATACTTTTATGTATCCCGCTCTACACAGCCAGCAGACAAACATGTAAAATGATATTCATTATTCATGCCAAAATGTAATTTTACATTTAAATATAATTACTAAAAGTAATTACTCGAAACATTATGGATTAAAGTTGTTATTTTTTAAAATAGATCATTATCCAACTTCAAAAAGCAAATGAAATGGTAGGCATAATTGTAATCGGCGCAAGTGATATTAGGTATGGCAATAGTTTTTGAAGTTACTAAACGGCATTTCTAAAAGAAACATTGCATCATTCTTAAAACTTTTTTTTATAATTTTTACAATTTCCTGTTTATAGGTAGGTAGAAAATAGTTACATGGACACATTTTGTTATTTAAGCAAGTACATACAACTTTTGGAAAGCTCATTCTATTTTGTAACTGTAGTGGCATCTTTTACAACTCTTAGTAGTTGTGAATGCGTATTTTAATTTTGAAGTAAGTAGGTATATTTAAAATATTTGATGACATAATGATGAATATTTATGTAAAAACTTTTATAATAGGTAAATCACGTTATAATAAATAGGTGTGCAATTTTTTATAGAACATAAGTTAATATATTCGCAGCTTTTTTCATATCTGTTACATAATAGATAAGTGTAATCCTATAAAACACTTTGTGGATACGTCATCAATTATTTTCAACAATATATTTCTACTGATTTCACTTCAGCAACTACGTTTCTTTTCTCCTAATAATAATAATAAACCTGGAAAATACTTACCGGATTCAAATAAACCACAAAATCAAAAATCACAAATAAATGTCGAATTATACACTACACACAAAGATGATTGCACTGAATGAAAGAACAGTTGTGTGAACAGTGTTTATAGTGTTTGTTGTGTAATGTTGCCAGTAAATAATTTTATGTCCAAGTTTGGAATAATGTTGTAAAATACGATAACCGTGAAGAGAAACAGAGATCATTAAAATATATAAATATGACGTATTGATTACTGTTCAATTTATTAATTTTAAAGAATAATCTATGTAAATGGATAACGATACACGAATAGTACTAGTTGTATACTAACACAATTAGATATTTTCAAATATATTTTTGGAATTAAGTACTTGAAGTAAAGAGGGACATTGTTTTCCTTATGAAATTTTTGAGGACACCGTTTTCAAATTTAAAATATTAGAATATCTATGTAATTTTCAATACTTTTACTGAGTACACATTTTAGTTCTATACTTACTTAAAATATACGAAAAAATAAAGGTCTATAAAATTTTGCTAATATTGAAATAGTAAATAGTTGGACGCGAAGAGAGTAGCAAATGTAAATTTTTTGTAAATAACGCCCATATATTATTAAACAATTTCACCCATGGATTCGCTCGTATAAATGTAGATCAGTAACAGTACTTATTCTGGATGAAAGGTATACTATGTCCTATCGTGTTCCCCTGACAATTTGTTTGCGAAATTCTATGACGATTGATCGAGTAGTTAAGGCGTGAAAGCGTAACAAATAAACTCACATTTGCATTTATAATAAGAATTATGAAGGATTACTTACTTCTCATAACAGTTTCTATATTTACTAAATTCTATATAATGTATCTATCTTTAAAATGTAATGAATCTTATACCTGTCGCTCTCCAAGCTCAATCTTCATTTTGTCGAACTGCACCACATATTGCTGCCAGTTTTTTTTCAGTTGTGCAGGATTAACCTCATGTTCTGGACTTGCTGATAATAAATAGCAATAACTTATTGTCAAACATACATAATTATATTGAGTATACGGATACCGCGTTCGTTAAGGAGTCGTCCATTGTTAAGACGCTTTACGGTGTTAACCCATTTTCTTTAATTTATAAAACCAAAATCTCCCTCGCTATGACTATATCCTGTGTCGCTAAAACTTCACAAACATTCAATTAACGGACACTAAGAACAGCCAGACTCGAGCCAATCATTTGTGGATTACACATTTTTTTATTCGGAGTGTCGATCGAACACAGTTCAATTGGCGTGTGGCAAGGCGACTTCTTAAACTACGCCATCCGTGAATTTACGTGCATTCCTGACGCGAGAGAAATCTTAGAACACTCTTATTATTAGTAGGAATAAGCAACGATAGCTTAATGGTAAGGCTTACAAGTTAGTTTCAAGTTCAATATCACGGTTCCAACAAAGTTATGTGCGTATGTATAAAAGTGCTTGTCTTCACTGCTGAAGCAAACAATCTATCAATTGGACTACTGACGAAAAGGGTCACGAAGGGAAAAATACCTCTAGTACTTTAAAATGAACTTACATACCTAACTAAAGCCTAACTCTCTTCATTTTTAGAGAAAATCTTTATCAATCAGTTATAAACAGGCCAGCTTTAAAGATATTATTACTAGACACAAAATAATAATGCTAAGTATTATACCTCTGCCCGATTGCGCAACCTCAAACAATCCACTATGCACCACCTCCAAATCTTCTTGTCTTCGAATAGTTGCCTGGAAAATAAATGAACTATTGCATTGCCGGTACCTCCTCTAAGTTAATTGCTGAAACATGTCGAGCTAAAACTCACATGGTACACTCGTTAAATATATTGTAAACTAGGTAGTTACTGCCCACGGTATAGCTTGTGTGAAAGCACCGCGCGCACGCGCACCGTACTCAAACAAAACAGACGTGTTTTATTTTGCTCTCTATATTATTATTCTAAAACTTTAGTAAAATTGAACATTAAGTGGTGTGTCTATAAATGTCCTATAGTAAAAGTGACGGCCCACTGTGGGCTGAAAATCGACCTCCATAGACATAGAAATAAAAGTTGCTAGATGTTCGTTTTGTTGACGGATATGGCTTCTATTAGCTATTATACACATAACAATGTCATCTGAGCTAACTCCGCACAAAAATGAATTTATTATAAGGTTTTTTCGAAAAAAATGTATGGAGCTAGCATGAAAAATCTGAATATCTCTGAACTTGCAAGGAAAACCGTAATATCCTCAGAGATGGTTATAGGACTAATTATTTGTGATTTTTTGACATACTTCATATAACGGTACCTGCTGCAGAATTTTTTTTAAAAATCATCTTATTTTTAATTAATTTTTTTTAACATTAAACGATTTGTTTTGGTGTATAAGTAAAGAAACAACACGTTATATGCATATAATACTAAATCTTCGCCAGTTATTTGTTAAAATATCAAGAAAATTATTTTTGCCTAAGATAGTATATATGTTTTAAAACAGTTAATTGGATACCATTACTGAACTTTGCATACAGGTAAACTACTGAATAATAAATTAGCCTTCTAATGAGTTCTGAATAAGAGATTAAGTGATTTGCAATGTCGCACAATGGTAACTGGATTACACTAATTAAAATCTTACAGGTAAGTACATAAGTAACTTAAATAGTTAATTAGATATGTTACGAGTTCTAAGAAATATTTTCGACAACTGTCTAATGAGGTCGTTAACTAATGTTGGATTGAAATATAAAATGGTTAACATTTTGCATCATAATTTAGTTTATTCTAAGCTTTGTTACCCCTAACATATCACTGTGAAATTTTATAATGGAAAGTTTAAATACCAATTTAGACCTATTCGTTCTTCTAAAATGTAAGAGTACTTCATTTGATCATGAGGTATTGTTTAGTGAAGTTATATCCCGCCTAGACGTTTGTCTTTCCGTTGAAGATCAAGTGACTCTAAAAGAATTTTGTCGGAGATTTGTAGGAGCTGCATCACAAAGGTGGCAAAAATCTCACCGAATTCTTGATACTTTTAGAAAACAATACGAAATTTGGCTGCAAGCAACTATCGATTGGCCAAGTTGTATAAATTTAGTCGCTCAAGAACCAACTGTTGCTGAGGGATCAAGATCAATCTCTCCTGAACCCTCAACATCATACTCTGTTGGTACAATGACAAAGAGGTCACGAAAACCATTCGAAGATCTGGAAAGCAAACAGAAGAAGAGAAGATCTGATGAGCATAAAACTGACAATCCCAGTGAATTGGCATATACAGCAGCAGCGCGTTTTAAGGAAGAAGGTTGTGAGGATATCGCATCTGTAATCGAATATATGCTGAAACATCCTGAAGCAGCCTCTAAAATTAAGGAAACGCTTAAGCAACCGGTGAAAACTATCTTATTTACACCAGAAAAAGCACTTGGATTACTCCTTTCATTAAAATTATCAAAGTGGCAATACATCACTTTACGAGAGTCAGCTATTCGGGAAGGTAGAAAGGATATTTATCCATCCTACTATAAAGTGCAACAAACCAAGCTGGCATGCTATCCTCGGTTCATCGGCAAGAATAACCCTTCAAGCTTTACTCGACATTACGGTCAAAAGAATCCTCCAAAGTTTTCCTAACGATGATGTGCAAAATAAGGATTTAAAATTGATATCTAAATGGGGTTTCGATGGTGCGTCAAACCAAAGCCGATACAAGCAGAAAATGGATAGCGATCAAGACGATTCAAGTATTTTCATGACTTCCTTGGTGCCACTAAAACTGACTGATGGAGACAATACTTTGTGGATGAACCCAAAACCATGCTCAGCAATGTATTGTCGTCCAGTTCAATTTACTTTTGTGAAGGAAAGCGAAGCAGTAGTCATCGAACACAAACGACGAATGGATGAAGAAATTAAGGCTCTCATTCCTACAGAGTGCAATAATAGAAACAGGGTGAATCATCACCTAATGATGACAATGATCGATGGTAAAGTCTGCACGTATTTGTCTCAAGCCAGATCAAGTTCATCATGCTATTTGTGTCTGGCAAAACCGACAGAAATGAACCGTTTGAGTGTAGTAACAGCAAAGACCGTATCTTCTGATATATACGAGTTTGGATTGTCATCTCTACACGCCCGTATAAATTGTATGGAATGTTTACTACATATTTCGTATAGACTAGATTTTAAAGAGTGGGCTGCGAGAGGTAACGAGCACAAAGAAATGCTAAGTAAGAGAAAAAAGATTATTCAAGACAAATTTAAAGACGAATTAAATCTATTGATTGACATTGTTAAACAAAGTTCCGGAACTACTAATGACGGCAACACTGCAAGAAAGTTTTTCAAATTTCCCCATAAAACTGCAGCCATTACTGGGTTGGACGAAGAACTAATAAGAAGATTTGCTGTGATTTTACAGGCAATAACTTCCGGGGAAAAAGTAGATATAATTAAATTTAAAGATTATGCCTTCAAAACAGCAGAGAGGTACGTGGAATTATATGACTGGTACTATATGTCATCAACCGTCCACAAATTACTTATACACGGGGCAGACATAATCGAGAAGAATGATGTTGTACCCATAGGAAGTCTCTCGGAAGAAGCATCCGAGTCTCGCAATAAAGATTTTAGGAGGTTTCGGGAACATCATTCGCAGAAAAAGAGCAGGCAAGATTCGAATCATGATATCCTTAATATGTTAGTTGTTTCTTCGGATCCTTTTATAAATGTACAAAGGCCCAAGTTAGATGCCAAGAAAAAGGAGGATTTATTTCCTGAAACCCTCAATTTAATTCAGTTTCAAGAAACTGACTTTGAGTTTCTAGGCAATCTAGATTCTGATTCAGAAATCGACGAGAGTGATAAGGAAAACTAGAAACTTTTTGTGCTTTTAATTATAATTCTATTCAATGTAATTTTTTCATGATCTTTCGTTATTTAGCTTTGGTACGCAACTATGTTTTGCAATTGATTTATTTTTAAATATTTTATATTACTATTCTTGTACCTATTTATATTTTTGCATACTTTTGTACCTATGTTTTGTTTTATATAAATTTTATCAACTATTAAAAAATACCTTTTTAATTTATTTTTCTTTTTATTTAATGCCTATTATTAGCGTTAATAAAATAACTAACTAATCGATTGATCTTTACTTTGACATTAGTAGAATTTAATGATTTAAAAAAATACCTTCATTTAGACATAATAATAAAATAATTAGACAGTTGTCGAAAATATTTCTTAGAACTCGTAACATGTCTAATTAACTAATTAGTTTACTTATGTACTTACCTGTAAGAATTTAATTAGTGTACTCCGTAGTTACCATTGTGCGATATTGCAAATCACTTAATCTCTTATTCAGAACTCATTAGAAGGCTAATTTAATATTCAGTGGTTTACCTATATGCAAAGTTTAGTAATGGTATCCAATTACCTGTTTTAAAACATATATACTATGTAAGGCAAAAATAATTTTCTTGATATTTTAACAAATAACTGGCGAAGATTTATTATTATATGCATATAACGTGTTGTTTCTTTACTTTTACAATAAAACAAATCGTTTAATGTTAAAAAAAATTAATTAAAAATTAGATGATTTTAAAAAAAAAATCTGCAGCAGGTACCGTTATATGAAATATGTCAAAAAATCACAAATAATTAGTCCTATAACCATCTCTGAGGATATTACGGTTTTCCTTGCAAGTTCAGAGATATTCAGATTTTTCATGCTAGCTCCATACATTTTTTTCGAAAAAACCTTATAATAAATTCATTTCTGTGCGGAGTTAGCTCAGACGACATTGTTATGTGTAAATAGCTAATAGAAGCCATATCTGTCAACAAAACGAACATCTAGCAACTTTCATTTCTATGTCTATGGAGGTCGATTTTCAGCCCACGGCCTATCAACTGATGTAAACAGCTTTTCGATAAACAATCTGGTGATAATGTTATTGCGATTTTAAGTTTTAAAAACTTTTATAACATTTCCGTCCCTGACCTACCCCAACTCTTGGTCAGCGCGCTGCACGTCGGCGTCGCCGCTCGAGTCGTCGGTTGCCGAAGCATTCTCGGGCGTTACCGGTGTTCTTCAGCGAGCTGTGCAATTACTATCATCACGCTTGCTAACCTAAGGACCTCGGCAGCTGCAAAGGTTGGACTTTTTTCTTGTTTTATTCTGCGCTGTAAATGCTGTCGTTTTGGTGATTAAAGACTACGTCACTGTTTGATGAATTATCAACGACATCAAAACCGTACGCCTGATATTTGAACGTGTCTACTCTTACCCGTGATGCCCTTACAACACTCCACGCCGGCGCAAGCTTCTCAGGATCAGCAGCCGACGACGCCAACGCGCTCGATACTATTTAGTACCCCGAAACCTATACTGTATACACCTCTCAGCGCTTCCGAACCAAACTTGAATGTTAATATGGACTCGCCACCAAGCAACATGTCCCCAGCTATAACCTTCCGTAATGTTAAACGCAAACGGTTGGATGATGATAATGACAATAGGCTATCCATATTTATGTCAGAAATCAAGGAAATGTTCGGTCAATTCAAGCAACAGCAAGAGGAAAAGTACGAAACGTTGTGCTCTATAGTAAGCCAAATCCGTGACTCCGTTGATCATATGGCTGCCAAATTTGAAGAACTTACCTCGTGGGTGGAGTTTCTGGAAACTAAACGAAAGCAAAATATTCCGTACATAACTAAACTAGAGACTAAGTTCGAGCACTTTGAATAAAGCTTCAGATCAACATGCGTAAAAATCCGTAATATTCCAACAGAACAAAAAGAAACTAAAATGACACTATTGAAAACTGTTTTAGACACTGGTAACTTGATTGATCTGCAAATCCAATCACACGAAATTAAGGATGTCTACCAAATACAAACAAAAGATCCGATCAACAAAACTATTATAATAGATTTTACCACTGTCCTACGCAAAGATAGCTTTATAGAAAAGTTTCGTAACCGTAACAAGCACTGTAAGTTAACCACGGAGCATCTCAAAATCAGCGGACCAGCTAAGCCAATCGTTATTTCTGAGAATTTAATATCGAGAAAAAGAGACTATTTTTCTTAACTCGTGACGCCGCCGCAATAACTACAAATACTGTTGGGTGAAACATAGCAAGATCTTTGTTCGAGAAAAGGAGGGATGCAAACACTGGGAAGTTAAGAGTGAGACTGATCTTACAACTACTTTTAACTCTGCATGTCTAGTTCTTTTTTTTAAATGTTATGCTAGACTTACCGGGCACGCCACAATAGTGGCGGTAAGACTCGTTTTTGAGAAGTGGCTGGGGAGACGGCATGGCGCCCTCACCTTCCGGCTGACACAGGTAATGACTGGCCACGGTTGCTTTGGCCAGTTCCTGTGTCGCATAGGCCAGCAAGAGACGCCCGGTTATCACCACTGCGGCGACTGCCGCGACGTTTTTGAGGACTTAGCGCTGCACACTTTGACGGACTGTCCCGCTTGGGCATCGCAGCGCCGTGAGTTGATCGCGGCTGTCGGTATGGTTGCCTCTCGCTCTCGGCCGTGGTTCAGTCTATGGTCCAGAGTGAGAGGTCGTGGAACGCCGTCGCCTCCTTCTGTGAGGAAGTAATTTCCGTCAAGGAGGCGGAGGAGCGGGAGAGGGAGCGCTTAAACCATCACCCCACCGCAGAACCGGGCGCCGGAGGGCGCGAGATGACCTCCAGCCACCCTGAGGTTTGACCTGGGGGTGGCGGGCTTCGTGGGCCTGCCCGCCATCCGATCAGCACCAGGTCCAAAAGGTGGCGTGCGTGTTCCCACGCACGCCTCTGTGTCATGTCCGTCTCCCCTCTAGGGAGGGGACAGTAGGGATTTTAAAAGTAGTGGTGACCAAAGGGTAGGTTTTATCCTATAGTGGCCTGCCGTTTCATACGGTGGGCCGAAACCTCAGCGGGGTCGCGACTGTATGTGAAAATAATAATATAATAATAATAATAATAAGTTTATTGACAAAAATGGAGTACAATGTGTGGAATTTATTCTATGACTTAGAGTTAGCACAATAAATTACTAAATACTGATTCCCAAACTAGGCTACAGCCTGTATTTTGGGAGACAGTGCTCAGCCAAAACAAAGCACAATAGACACTAAAGTGAATCAACAATTTTTCATTTTAAAGGTAAGTTAAGTACAAATACATGTTTATCTATGTGTTAATTATATGATTTGAATAACAAAAAGGAATTTAAATATTTATTTATTTTTGAAATATGTAAGATGTGTATGTGTGTGAGTGTGTTGTGAGTATGTGGATGTGGATGAGTATGTGGATGAATAAGAATATGCAAATGTATAATGTACTAGGGTAGGTAGTTAAGTATATTTTATTCTAAATATTTTAGTAGTGCTTCGGTGCTATCGTAATGTAGATAAAGTAACCAAGTAGTAGGCCTATTTTTGATTTTAAAGTTGTTTAGACTTACGATGTTTTCTTTTTTATTTAAGATGTTATAAAGTTTGCAGCCAAGACTTCTATACTGCTGTCTAGCGGCGGAAGTTTTACAACGAACCCTGGGAATAATTAAATGAGTGCTACGTTTGTTTGGATCTGGCGGGGTACACTTTGGTGTCTCCTTAATATCGTCCTTAAAACGAAGAGCTGTCTCACTGTCAGAACTTTACTATCTGTATAAAGTTGTGCAGTAGGATATCTTATAGGTCTATGATACATAACTTTGAGAACAGCTCTTTGTGCTCTCTCTAATTCCAAAAATTTAGTTTTTGCCGATCCTCCTCAAACTGGAATACAGTATTGTATAACTGATTGACAGAGAGCAAGATACACATAATAATAATAATAATAATAATATCGGATCAAGTGCGGGTTATCCAACGCAGTCGACAGTTGGATGATACCGTGCTTGATAGGCTACGCTCAGAATACTTGCCTACGAGCCATGCCATTCGCATCCAACCCGCAGTTACGCAACTATCACCTGGTGCGACGCGGACGGGCAATAGTGCCAGCATGGAGGTGGATGACATGACAAATGATGTAAGTATTCAGTACAAGGAGGAGGTAAAGGATGCTTTGGAAAGTGCGATTCAGGAATACCGGTACATGGAATTTACGATTCGGCTCCGTCTGCCTCGTTACCTATGCATAGAAAAAATATAGCATTGGTGAGTGTCCTAGACTCGCTATTATCTAGTTATTTAGATAATAGCGAGAATCTCGCCGATACTCATTCGATCCTGTACTGTGCTGCTGTGGCGGCGAGTCGTATAGCGGGCATCAAGTTACCCACACATGTCCCTGCTATACGACAAACATCTGTCACCCCGGCCTGGCAGTGCAGGATTGAACGGCGTATTGCTGAGGCAAGGACACTCATCGGTAAGCTGATCTGCTTCAGGGCAGGGAACACACGGCCCAGGGTAATGCGCTATGTGGGCCGGGCTTTTCTGGGGACTGGTGTCAGTCCTCATGAATACGTATCTCGGGCCACAGAGCGCATTGACTTCCTGAAGCAGAAAGTCTATGCATGGGCAAATCGACTGCGTAGATACAAAAAACGCGTGCACCGGTATGTCATCAACCGCACGTTTCAAAGTGACCAAAGATGGGTTTATAGAACCTGGGAACGACTAGATCAATGTGTGGCCGATGTGGGGCTACCAGATGCTGATGCTACAAATACGTTTTGGAGGAACATCTGGTCGGTACCCGTCGGCCACACTGAGGGGGAATGGATGCGGGAGGTCAAGCGAGCAAGTGAGCTAATTCCAGAAATGGAAAACGTGGTCATTGATAGCCAGGATGTAATTAGTGCGGTCCGATTCTTATCAAATTGGAAATCGCCAGGACCGGACGGACTGCACAATTTCTGGCTGAAATGACTGCATAGCTCACATGCTTGTTTGGCTGCTCAATTTCAATCTGCCCTAGAATCTGGATCGTTACCAGATTTTATGACCACGGGAATAAACCACCTACTCCATAAAACAGGTAGTACCAACGAGCCCGGCAATTATAGACCGATAACATGTTTGCCATCGATCTATAAGCTTCTTACATCTATTTTGAGAGCCAAGGTATCTAAACATATTGATACAAATTCAATAATGTCAGCTTCCCAGAATGGATGTAAGAGGGGGGCTCGTGGTACTTAGGAGCTCCTCCTCATTGATATGGCCATTAGCCAACAGGTTCGCCGTAAACAAAGGGATATGGCGGCATGTTGGATAGATTATAAGAAAGCGTATGATTCGGTGCCTCATGCATGGCTTTTGAGGGTGTTAGAGTTGTATAAAGTAAATGCAACTCTGCGCACCTTTTTGAAGTCATGCATGGGGCAATGGAAAACGGTTCTTAGCTATCCAGGATGTCGACAGATCCCTGGGAATGGCGAATTGATAAAAATTGAGCGGGGTATATTTCAGGGCGACAGCCTGAGTCCTCTTTGGTTCTGCCTAGCATTGAATCCTCTTAGTACATTACTAGAGGGTTCAGGGCTAGGTTACAGGTTACATAGAGGTGGTGGAGTGATATCCCACTTGTTGTATATGGATGACTTAAAGTTGTTTGCCCACACTAAATTACAGTTGATGGATTTACTTAAAGTAACTGAAACTTTTAGTAAGTCTATCAGTATGGATTTTGGTGTGGACAAATGTGCTGTCATCCATGTAAAGCAAGGCAGGATAGTGGAATCCGAAGGAACACAACTTTCGGATTCCATTAACCTACGATCACTTCTTGTAACCGATACTTACAAGTACTTGGGTATGTCACAGGCGTTAAGTATCAATGAGGCTGACATGAAGCAATCGTTGCAGGAGCGTTTACTGAAAAAAGTTTTAAATAGTCTTTTATCAGGTGGCAACAAGGTGCGCGCTTGTAACGGTTGGGTCATGCCGGTGCTCATGTACTCCTTTGGCATACTTAAGTGGACTCAGACTGAACTGGATGCCCTGGACCAGCGAGTCGGTACACTCTTGACGGCATACCGTATGCATCACCCACGTTCGTCTGTGATGAGACTGTATATCCCGCGGAAATGTGGAGGCCGAGGCTTTCTGAATGCCAAGGTTCTTCATAACCGCGAGGTATGCAACCTCAGAGAATACTTTCTTGAGGCAGACGTGGGTATGCATCGAGATGTAGTTGCTGTAGACATCGGACTCACCCCGCTCAGTTTGGCTAAAGAGAACTGGCGCAAGCCTGTAGTACTTAGCACTAACGATCGCAGGGATGTATGGCAGAGCAAGGAGCTTCACGGTAGGTTCTACAAGGCTCTATATGGAGCTGATGTAGACCTGTTAGCCTCCGTGAACTGGCTACGTTTTGGTGACCTCTTTGGGGAAACCGAAGGGTTTGTCTGTGCTATTGCGGACGAAGTTATCAAGACGAATAACTACCGGAGATATATCTTGAGGGATGGTACGGTTGACATTTGTCGGGGGTGCCACCTACCTGGTGAGTCCCTCAGGCATATAGTTTCCGGTTGTTCTCGTCTTGCTAACGGCGAGTACTTGCACAGACATAACCAAGTAGCCAGGATTATTCACCAGCAACTTGCTCTGAAATACAAACTTGTAGATGTTGAAGTGCCGTACTACAGGTATGTAGCTGAATCAGTTCTCGAAAATGGTCATGTCACGTTGTACTGGGATCGAACTATCATCACAGACAGGACTGTTGTGGCCAACAAACCTGACATTGTGGTGATAGATCGATCAGAGCGCCGCGCATTGATTATCGATGTCACCATTCCGCATGACGGCAATCTCGCGAAAGCTGAAAAAGATAAGCAAATTAAATATCTCGATTTGGCTCGCGAGGTTGTCGACATATGGGATGTTGATTCGGCAATCATTGTGCCGATAGTCATATCTGTCAATGGTCTAATAGCCAAGAGCCTCGATCATCATCTAAAGAGGCTCGCGTTGGGTGCTTGGATCAAGGGTTTGATGCAGAAGGCAGTGCTTTTAGATACAGCACGCATTGTGAGGAGGTTCCTATCTCTGGAATCCTAACCACCGGCAACTTGGACCCTGTTCCCGATGCCGGTTAGGTACCATATATTTTATATTTTTAAATGATATGTATTTTTATAGATATATGTATATTTAAAAATGAAAAATATATTGAAAATATTTAAATAAAGAGAAAAATCCGTATATACTAGTTTAATTTCAATAAATAAAGAGAATAATAATAATAATAATATTCTACCACATACACACAACACCATCTAGCCCAAACTAAGCAGAGCTTGTACTATGGATACTAGACAATGGATAAACATACATATATACTTTTTTTTTGTAAATACATCCATATTATACATAGAAACACCCAGAATACAGTTACACATAGAACACAGTTCTTAGTCTTTCGTAGGTGGTCACGTCACGCAAGGATTTAAAAGTATAAATGAGTTTCCGGGTCCTGGTTTTAGCGGAGTCAACCTGAATATACCATTTTAGTCTGCAGTCTATATGTACACCGAGATATTTTGCACTTTCAGCTCGCGTTAGTTCCTGGCACATACAGTGTTCTTCCGAAAGGCAAATATGGGCTTTGAGAGAAAAAATTTGAGATGGAGTATTTGATTTTGATAGAGAAAAGGGAACATAAAGTGTTTTATCTAGATTTAATGTTAGCAGATTGTTGGATAGCCAGGCCATGATATGTTTTAGAGAGTACTCAGCTCTGTCCTTCACCAGTGACCAGGAGGGACCCACTACTACTATTGCTGTGTCATCTGCAAAAGTGAATATGTCCGTATAAGGCAGAGCCATTGTGCATAGATCGTTAACATACAGCTGGAAGAGAGTGGGACCTAGAATACTCCTTTGTGGCACGCCGTAGGTTATCAAAAACTCATCACTTATGTGATCCCCAATCACTACTCTCTGTTTTCTGTTTGTGAGGTAATCTTTGAAAAGATAATGAGTAGTTCCTCGTACGCCTAGCTTCTCCAGTTTATCCAGAAGGAATTGGGACTGAGACTGTGTCAAATACCTTGAAAAGATCTAAAAATATACATAGACATCTATAATTACTATCTAAAGTCTTGACTACGGTGTTGGTTAGATCAATGACTGCATCTTCAGTACTAATGCCTGAGCGAAATCCATACTGATTTTTAGCTAGGATGTTGAATTTCTCAATATATTTCTTTAGGGAATTATTTATAATCCTTTCCAAAACTTTAGACAACGCCTATAGTACCGATATTGGGCGATAATTTTTGACACAGTCCCTGTCCCCTCCCTTGTATATTGGGTGAATAAGAGCCTTTTTAAGGCATCAGGGAAAACGCCGGTGGTAATAGCCAGGTTACAAATATGGGTTATAGGTGGAATGAGATCTTTTCTGGCGAGTTTTAAGATGTAAGAAGATATATCATCCCAGCCTAGAGCACAATCAGCACGTTGCTGTAAGACGATAGTCTCTACTTCGGCTTCAGATACTTCAAGCAGAACCATAGAATTTGGGACATTTACAGCAGATAGCCCTGGAGATGGTTGTACGGTACAACTTGTAGAACCGGATGACATTATTTTATAGGCTAAGTCTTGTCCAACGCATGAGAAATAATTACAAACACAATTTATGCACTCTTTAGGGTTGTTGTTTATACCTAGAAGCTCTGTAGGAATATTATTACTATTATGAGTGTTAGTGACATTTTTTATTGCTTTCCAGATTGCCTTGGGGTTAGACCCTGCTTTCTCAATGAGGGACTTGTTGTATGCTATTTTCGCTTTTCGAAGTAGACTCTTGCAGAAGTTGCGATAGCGAGTGTAAGTTATTTTAAGCGTCATATTATCGGGTGATTTTCTGGACTTAATGTGTAATTTATCGCGATTTCTTATACATCTTATTAGCCCTGGGTTCATCCAAGGCTTTAAGATTTTATTTCTTCTAGTGACTTTAATAATTTTTGTATGTGAGGTTTATGATAGATGACAAGGTATTAATTAAACTATTTGCTGCCAAATTTGCATCATTTATTTTTAATATGTAGGAGAAGTCAGTATTTTTGATGTCATTTATTGCCAAATGGTAGTCGATACAAATTTTTGATGAGCGATTATTTCGGAAAGGTTTTGATTGGTCTAAGAATATAGCAATGGGATTGTGGTCCGTTACATGAGACTCCAAAACTAAAGTAGTGGAAGGAAGACTAGATTTCACAAAAATATGGTCTACACATTTTAGACTGGATCTTGTGGGAAAGGTATGAGTTGGAAAGAGCCCGTGGGAAGCATTTAGAGTAATATAATCCTCAGAAAAAGAATCTGTACTATTATGATTTATATTTATGTTCATATCACCAACGAGTAACGAGTGTTGCGTTATTAAGGTGTTGTAGACATTGTCCAGGCTATCTACGAAGTTACAGTGGTCATCAACAGATTTTAAGGATGGTGAGCGATAAATAGCTACAATGCTAATAATTTTGTTAATGTGACAAACCAAGCAGCTTGCACCCTTAAAATATGGCTCACTTATTTGACAATTTATTTCCCGTTTAGCATAAATAACAATACCGTCATTCTGGTTCAATAAAGTTTTTGAGGGATACGCTACATAACCATCTAAATTAGGTAGATTAGTTACTTTGCTCAGTAAGAACAATAATGTCAAACGATATCTTAGTCATCGATAGCATAATACAAAACTGTTCAAAATTTTTGTTGTTTTTATTTACGTGAATTATTTTGATACCTAGTTTAAAATTACATTTATAGTTTAGACAGTCCTCTGGATCACAGATATACGAGTTTGTACCAGGGTTAGAATCCAATTCATTGTTTATGTCGTTTATATTAGCCATTAACTTTTAGAAATAATAACAATATAAAGGTTTCGATAGACGTGGAAGTATGAATGTTTTGAGTGTGTGTGTTTTGCGAAAGGTAATGTGATGTATATACATATGTATGTGTAATTAGGTGTGTTAATGTGTGTGTGCCTTTTCTTATATACTACTTTTGAGTAACAAACAATTTCTATTTCAGGTGAAAAATAAATACAACAAACATACAGCATGCAGGAATATTTGTAAGCCACAAATAATAAACAGACAGACAGACAGTTTTTAAGCAGCGTTAGAATTATTATCGCAAGAATCAGCAATGATGGTCATATATTATGTTGCAAGTCCAGTAAGGTCCTTTCGGAAGAAACAAGGATTTGTTTATCTCCTTCCATCTTTCTGAGAAATATGTTTCCATTTACTGTCCAACAGTATTTGAAACTGTTCCGATTTGCAAATTCCCGTGCAAGATAGAATAGCTTCTTGGAACTTACTGGAAGGCAATCAGATACATAAACAGCTTGTCGTTTACCAGGAATTTTAATGATCTCTGTATTGAGTTTCTCTTTTGATCTTTTATTTCTATTGAACTCGCGCACAGCGGTGATAGTATCCAGCTTCATTTGAACCGTTTGGAACTCAGCGACCACCGGGCGTATTATACCAGCTTTGCCAGGCAGGCGATATATATCACGTAGATCAGTGGTGGATATAGAGGTGCCGATGGCTTGCCTTATCTTACAAACTGTGTCTTTAAGGTCCACAACTGTTTCTTTTTCAGCCTGAGGTATGTTTCTGATTTCCACAGTAGAAGATCTGGTTTTCAGTTGAAGATCCTGTATCTGTCTCTCGAGATTTTCTATACACCTTTTTTGATCGAGACGTTCTTTTTGTAGCATACCGAGGCTTGATTTAATCTCCTCATATTGTTTATTTATAAACGACATCGATTGGGCTATATCATCATTCGATTTTTGGATTTTATTATTTTGAGTTTTCAGCTCCATTATTTCGGACAATAATTTAGTAATTAATTTGTTCTGACTATTATACATTTCATCAATTTTAGTATGAAAATCAGCTTTCCAGGTATTCAACAACTCTAATATATCTTGATTGTAATTTTGCTCAATTTCCGGTGGACTAGGTTGGTTGGAACGAAAATGCTTATTGCGGCTTACATTAACAAACGATACGTCGCTTGATTGCAGAGTGTTTAGGTCAGTTTCTGAGAGCGCGTGTTCTATAGATGGGGTTGGAGTTGACACGGGCGACCGATGCACCGACATTGTTATAATATTATGTGGATAACTGCTATATAATAACCACAACCCAAGCGGTTAAAACTGGGCTCAATAGCAATTTATTAAGTGACAAGCGTCGCGTATAGATAGTAAGTTGTTATTGCAAGTTCTTCATTCATACGATGCGCGTGTCGGCGGTGCAGTGTAGACCGTTACCGGTTTATAGACGTAAGCGCACTGGAGCCGAACGCGGAAAAAGACGAAATATATCACCTGTCTCTTTTTCCTTGCGGTTGTGAGGGGCGCCCCGGTGAGATCCTCGCGCGTCGGTGTATGACGAAGACAGTTTCGTCGTTAGTGTCGAGTATCACTTGTTGACTATCAGTGTTGTTGATAGTATTTATTGAGGCAGCTTCGACAAGTAACAAGTTAATTTTAGACTTAATTATTTTATAGCAATAATTAATGATTTTAAGAATTTTGCGTGTTAACCAGTAATACGTATGCACTGTGTCAGGACTCGGACGAAAGATGAAATGATTCGCGCGGCCCTGCCGATTGCGGTTTTGTCGAGGAACACCGTGGTAGGTTTAGTCGGTATAAACGAGAGGTCTATTCTTATCATCATTACCATCTTTCTTTCGACCCTCCGCCCGACCACGCGGAGGGGTATGAGTCAATGCATTCTCCCACGTGAAAAAAATGTTACAAAAAAGACTTACCTATTTTCACATTTATTGCACCTATCGGACCATTATTCTATTATAAAAAGGTGTGTTTATATATTTTGTACTTAGATTATGTTATAATAATGTTTTTACTTCGCAAAGCATTAATACGCAATTTCAATACAGCATTCACTTACCACTTAAGCTTTACACAAAAGGAACCTTTTATACTACACATTACACCACCACAGAACTACCTTAAGCCTTTTAACCATTCATCACAAATATCAAACTGTCCTCTTTCTAGTCATACTTATAGTCATATGATTGTAACTGTCACATTTACGCCTCTGAATTTGATGTATGGTACAAAAGAGAGTACAATAAGAGGAGAGGAGAATAGTAGAAATCAATTTGCAAATTATTTACATAGGATACACATTATTAATTCTAAAACCATCGCTTCACTAATTGCTCTCTTCACTTTACTATTATTTATGAATGGATGATATAAATAGTATTAAAAATGACATCGAAAATGTTTCTGTTGCTGACAGTTTCGTGTCTACACCAGAGGATAGCGCAAATTTTCTGACAAATCCAACCAATACACTCAAGATTTTGCATAATTACGATATTTTACTAATTTTGTTAAATAGACTGCTGGCTGAGTAAATTTAGGAGTATCCCCTCTCTACCAGGGTTTAAAACGCAGATGTCTTCGTTTAATAATCAAAATGACGTCATAGTGGCAAACGGTAGGAATGATTTGCAGTGCACCATTGAAACACCTATGTTCGAAGATGCAAATTCCTTAATAATTAAATTCTCTAACAAGATTGCACTCATAGCTATATATCGCTTTCCCTCATTCAAAGATCTCTCGCCATTTTTTCGCAGGTTAGACGATATATTAAAACAGTTAGTGAAATATAAGACTATATATACATAAACATTGAACCCTCTAGTATGGATCCTGTTACCGATGAATACTTAAATATCTCTGTGGCACATGAAATGCTACCTGCACATACTTTTCCTACTAGGCTAGCAAATCGTCTCGACCATGTTTTACTGAAGGCCTTACGCATAGCCACCACATTGGTATTAGACTGTGTGATAACAGACCACTTGCCAATTGTCTTGTTAATTTCTTCAAACATTATCTCAAATACATCAGCGCGCTTAGTCCTAAAAATTGATATTCCAACAGTCGTACATGACATAAAAAATGCAGATTTTACCAACATACTTCTCGCAAATGATCCAAACATCGCCGCGGAAAGTCTGGTATACATCTTATCGTTTACCGTTACATCGCATAATTATACAGGGTGTTCAGTAAATAGCACGATATACTGCAGGGGGTGATAGCTTGGGTCAATACCTACCAAAACAACACAATATATTTTCAGCAAAATCTTACGGATTTACAGATTTACAAAATTATCCGAAATATGGAAAATCTCTACCTTGAAATAGATTTTTAATATCTCGTAATGAAAAATTCCATTTCTAGTTTTTTTTTTCACATCAAATTATTCGTGAACAGTTAGTTTACTCCCTGTTTTTTTTACTATCACCTTATCCTTTGAGATGTCATTGACAGAGAGGCCGGCCGGTCGGCCGTAGATTAACTGTTATTTAATTCGAACCGTAGTACGACCTTACTACGATTCGAATTCAAAGTAACATTACTTGCATTTAAAATAAAATGCTCTTATGAACTAAAATAGCATTTTTTCGTATCTTTCTTTTTTAAGTTTGTTGACACTTGTTTTATAATAATTCGCGTAATTGAGCAGCTATTACTTATTCTCATAGTGGTTTTTGACATAATTACGTTAATTACATTTTCAACAAAATCAGCTCCTCTGGAAAAATGAACATATTTTGTGTTGTTTTGGTAGGTATTGACCCAAGCTATCACCCCCTGCAGTATGTCGTGCTATTTACCGGACACCCATGTATGTCAAAAATTCCTAATACCCCATAACCAAGAATTTACTTCGCAGAAATTTGTCTGATTGGCTGAAACTTATGACTTATGATGAAACTGAACAACTTATGGTATCATAAACACACACACACACACACACACACACACAAGCACATACAAACACACACACACACACACACGCACATACAAACACACACACACACACACACACACACACACACACACACACACACAAGCACATACAAACACACACACATCGACACAAATCATCACTACTCAAGCATACCAACTGTATTTGAAAAGTAATTCTAAAATTTTTATTGTTCACTTTATACCTTTTCCATTACTTTTGTTTTATTATTTTCAATTTTTACTGTGCATTTTTAATGGAGTCTGGGACATTCCTTGTATACCATTCCTGGAATTGGGCGCTGATAGCTGTGCCACAGTTTAAAACTTTTACAGCTATCAATGTTTCTATTGTAAAATTTATGTAAATTTAATTTGTTCCAAAATTGACGTTATTATTATTATTAATCCAAGATATGACTATGTCTTGGATTTGGCTAAGACATGGCACAAAGATAGGTCTTCCAGTGTTTCAAGTTTTACCCAAATTTATGAAGCGGTTTACGTGTGGTTGAGAGACAAACATCGAAACATCATCACTTACTTTCACATGTATATTATTACTAGATTATGCCCGTGACTTTGCTCGTGTAAATGTGGGTTAGGTTAAGGTTATGTTAACAACAAAAAAAAATCTGGATGAAAGGTACCCTATGTCCTATTTTGTAACTCTGACAACGTATATGCGACATTTCATGACGATCGGTAGTGTAGTTAAGGCGTAAAAGCTTAACAAACACACAAACAAACATTTGCAGTTATATAGTATTTAGGGCTCACGTTCGAGCAGCGATAGCTCAGTGGGGAGACCAACAGACTGCAATGCAGAGGGTCTCGGGTTTGAACCCACGTCGCGCACCTCTGACTTTCGGAAGTTATATGACTTTTTTAAAATTATGTGTATATTGATTGACAATTGTCGCCTGCTCCGTGACTCGGAGAGCACGTTAAGCCGTCGGTCCCGACTGCCATGAACATCTATGACAGTCGTTATTAGGGAAGTCGACACAAAAGATCCCACTGGGTCAAAGTGTCGCCGGTCTGTACTGACTGGCCCCCACATAAGATAAGATAGGACTCACGTTCGCTTACCAGGCCGTACGAAGTGTTATTGGGTTTAAAATGAAAACATCTGCTGAATTTAAATTATAACAGTCATGGCAATTACTTATTAGGTAAGATTTAAAACTATAGCTGGTAAAATGTTAGTAACTATATGTGCTACTACGAGCATCTAGGTTTGAGTATATATAATAAATCTTACCTGGTCCGGAAGCTCAGTAGAGCGCATATATTTATGCTTCTGAAACGGCAAAAATTTTTAATTTATTATAATATAAAATTCTGTTTGGAGGAGGGTGTTTTGAAATGGTGAAGTTCGAAATTCAAGTTTAAATACTTAAAAGGCATTTGCAATATTTTGCAATGAGGCTGATAACGCTAGCAGATCGATTATAATTTTCAGGTAAACAATCTTGAGCAGCGTTATTGCTTCATGCTTCGTTGCTTTAAAAAAAAATTGCTCGTGCGCTGGTGATAATTTCCGTACTATGAAAGACTACAAACATTCAAACAACGGACATAAAATCACTCGGACTCGAAATAACAATTGGTGGACCACACAAATGGTTGCTTCGTGTAAGATTGGAACTCACAGCACTCAGCATAGTTGTGATTATTTATAATATAATATACTAGCGGACCCAACAGACATTGTCCTGTAAAAACGAAAAAAGAAAAAAATAAACAAATCTAAACCATCCTCGAATCCACTTGAACACACATAATTTTTTTATCAAAAACTGTCCAGCCAATTAGGATGAGTTTAATTACAAACACACGCACAGAAGATTTATATATATAAAGATTAAATAAAAAGTGTTGATTTTATCAACTTAACTGTGGCCGCCTGTTTTGGCACATTTCGCTCGGCGCAGGCTTAAATCTTTGATAGCTGGAATTCATCCAAATAAAAAGTATTCTAGACAGCCATCTGTCGAGCGCCGAGAGTTGACTAAGATGTTAATTGTATAATGGTACTAGATTTTGTCAGCGGCTTCGCTCGCATAAATTTAGATTGGGTTAGATTAACAGTATTTTTTTCTGAAGGGAAGGTTATTTTCTTTGTTGTTCCCCTGGCATCGTGTTAAGACCGATCATCGTAAACTTTGACGATTTAACTATTTGTACTTAAAGCGTGAAAGCGTAATAAACAAACTCACATTTGCATTAATAATATTAGTTAGGATACTAAATAATATATTAAATAAATAGTTACCGGTGCACCTCCAATGGGGACAGTGATGACATTCCTCCCTCCTTTGTTTCCTTGAGAATTGTTGTCATTTTGGGCCTTCCTTGTTATCATAGAAGGTCTCTAAACAAAAATATTTATTAGACTAACTGTAAAACTAAAATTATTCGTCTGAGGTAATAGACCAGGATCGATAATTTTTGAAACCATAAAAAATCATGGTTTGATGAAACCCATTGGAAAAGGACGAGAATATAACAAAAATGAAAGGAAAGATAATTTACGGGTGATCTGAGGTCGGGAAGTTAAAGAAGGTGAGTTTTAAGGGTAAAAACGGTTTATCTCGACTTCCGGCAAAACTACAAGTCCTATGGAAAAAAGTTAAATGGCAAACGATCTACAACTTTCGAATTTACACTTTTTCACATAACCTTAAAATTTATGTGAAATATTCAAATAACCAAGTTTTTGGTTTTTATTTTTATCCTTAACAAAAAAAAAATTTACACGAAATTTGGTGACATCTTATCTTTTTATGTCTCAAATACACTGTAATTTTTAGATTCAAAATATTTATTTTTCACCTTATTTTCTCAAAATATCTGCTCTTGTAAGAAAAAAACAGTATTCGAGATACGTAACTGTGATGTATATGACTGATGGTAAAAATGAATTTCTTTTAAAATAAATTTGCCACAATTCTCTTGAAGTAACTCAGCCTACACGTATATTTTAATGAACGATGTTGTTCACTTCGTATAATGAAAATTTTCAGGTATATAAGTTATCTTAAAATAGCAATAAATAGGCATCTACGCATATAATTTAAAGAAGATTCTACAGCTTTCTCAGAATATTATTTTTTATTTTTTTTATTTTATTTATTTGGGACAAAAAACATATACATATACATTGCAGTTTTTACAAATAAATTAGCATTTAAATATTAAAAACGTAAAACCCACACTATTGTCCACGAAATTACAAGTGGAGTAGTAAAGATAACGGACGTGAATTATGCTAAAAGGAAAAATTATATTGTAACAAGATAATTAATGAGTATCTATCATTTTTGATCAGCTAGAAATTCAATAGCTATTTTTTTAAATTTAGAATGAGTGAGACCGAAAATGTCTAAATTCATAAAATGTGTGTTGTACGTTATTAATAATCGGCTAAGAGGTGCACGCTCTCCGGCGTTAGTTCTACACTTTCCCGTGTAGAACAATCGA
Source organism: Catocala nupta (assembly GCA_963675205.1). Classification (NCBI taxonomy): domain Eukaryota; kingdom Metazoa; phylum Arthropoda; class Insecta; order Lepidoptera; family Erebidae; genus Catocala; species Catocala nupta. The sequence continues at coordinate 20,684,622 of OY776081.1, forward strand.
GGCTCGCGCACCTCCCTCCGAAGAACAGTCCTGGGTACCACATACCATAGTTTGTTTGATAATTCAGTACAATTATACCTATTGTTGCATATGCCGTACAGCATCATTATCATGAGTAATGTGCGCCTTTGCTCCAAACTTAAGAGCTTAAAATGTTTAAGAAGATCCGTATTATAGATCCGTATATCCGTATTATAGATGTCTTATTAAATATTAACTTTATTAACTTATTTGGTTGTTAATTAAATAATTATAGAAGTATATTTCAATTTGCAATTTTTATGTTTATGGAATCTTACGTTTTTCGAGTAATTAAAGTGTAAATTTTAATAAATAGCTCGAAATTCTACATAATAATATAAAAAATAATTGAATACGGGGTTTTTCGTTTTTTTGCATTTTCTTAGAAAATTTACCATAGTAATGTATATTGAAATTAAACACTTTATATGAATTTTGTCGCGTTGCTTATTTTACTTTAATAAACACTTTTATTACATAATTTTGAAACCTCTAACAATACTGTTATTGAACTTTAAAGATATTTAATTTAGGTGATTAAAACTAGTATATATATATACACTTTGCCCCGACGTTTCGGTTGCTTTACAGCAGCCATGTTCACGGGGAGTCTCCCCGTGAATAAATAGTAGAGTTAGTAGAGTTTTCAAAATTATGTAATAAAAGTGTTTTAAAGTAAAATAAACAACGCGACAAAATCTGTATAAAGTGTTTAATTTCAATGTATAACATTCGCGTAAACATAAGACGATATTATAGTAATGTAGCAGATTTGTACGAACAAACACAATTTAAAACGGAACGTAGTTAATGATAACAAAGTAAACAAACTATAGTCTAGTACAGTACAGGGAGCAGGACCCCGTGCGTGTGGTAGCGTATAACTGGTTCTCAGAGCTGTCTGACCAGGAAGGTTGAAGCAGACCGAGAGCGCAGTGAACACTGCCTCCACACACGCCGGTGGTCGTGTTTTATAGGCGCCGGCCGGCAAAGCTCGGTGGCGCACGGTGGGGCAGCTGCTTGCGGGGAGGCCACGCCCAGTATCACGTGTAGATGGCACCACGGCTCGAGCGCTTGGGTGTTGTGATTTTCGTTACAGTAATGTATACCTATATTTTTTTTACACTATCAGAAAGTAGAGATTTCAAAGAACAAAAAACCCACAGACTTTTTTTAAAAGCAGATATATTGGCGGGATAATTTTCGATTGAAATTTAGGGTGCTTTTTCGATATTAAGTCAAAATAAGGCTGAAATAATAATTTTAATTAAAAAAATTACAGTCTGTTTGGGACATAAGAAGGTAAGTTTTAACAAAATTTCATGTAAAAAATATTTTTTGTTAAGGATAAAAATAAAAAACCAAATACTTGGTTGGATATTTGAATTTCTCACATAAATTTTGAGGTTATGTGAAAAAAGTGTTAATACAAAAATTGTAGATCTTTTTATTACCTACAACTTTGCCATTTAACTTTTTTCTATAGGACTTGTAGTTTTGCCAGAAATCGAGATAAATCGTTTTCACCCTTAACTTACTTCACTCACTTCCACTTCCCGACCACCGATCACCTATAAATTATTTTTTTTTTCATTTTTGTTATATTTTCTTCCTTTTCCAATGGGTTTCATCCTACTATTACCTCTTTCACTGTTTACCATTTTCAAAGGCTTCAGCCTGGTCTATATATAAAGCTTTATTACACGATAACACTTTCTCGAAATCCAACGATAGTATTTTGCTACAGAATTATTCCAACTTCTATATAGTTCTGATTAAATGCGTTGAAGTTTCTAAGACTAGTTTGGCTTTTCCCAGGACTTCACAAGTGTAAGTATTCCAGTGGTGGGAGTGCGGAAGACAGAGATCCCATAGAAAATATCCTTCATTATTAGGTTTCAAGATTTGTCTCTTGAAAGGAATTGTCATTACCTACTACGTTTCTTTCAATTGCGTGTAAGTCTCGTATTATTACGATTCTTGATTAAGCACAGTTTGTATAAGTTGCTAAATAAAAATATCGACGCCCGAATTGCTTGTTCGTAGTGCAAGCATTTAAAATACGCTTAGACTTGTATTAAGCTTTATGTCTATTGAATAAAGTAGCGTAGTTAGGTAGCATTATTGCATACGATTTTCTAGTCGTTTGCATTTGAAAACTCATCTTCTCCATATAAGGATAAGGTTGAGTATAAGTTATTTTACAGTTGTTCTTGTAAAAGTAAATCTAAACAAGTTTTAAACGTTAAGGTATCGGATAGACTTGAACATTCACTTGTTATAAGCATTCTAGTAAAAGTTACATTACAGAAAAATAAGCGGGAGCGTTTTTCCGAGCATTCTAGCTAGCGATCCAGCGAGCATTCTAACGAAAGGACAGTAAATTTGCTTCGAGCTTTTTGCCAAGCCAAGCCATTCTGTCATTATTCCGCGACCATCAAATCAAGTCTGACATTTTCGTGAAGAATATTTTTTTGACGAGCAGTAACTAGAGCGTTCGCTACAATAATCGTGAAAATGTTCGTAGCGATGATTGTCTTTGTCCTTGGCTCTATTCGTTGTTCAGTTCGACAATTTAAGAACGGCGAATTCTCGATGTTCTGTTACGAGTGAACACCTTTGGCTTATTCTTTTCGTATTGCTTACTTTTAACTGGCATCGTTCACCGGGTCGCGCTGAACGTGGCGCTTGCGTTCTACCAAAGTTGTCGTCCTTCGTGCGGTTGGCAGATTTCGGTCTCTGTAATATTAAGTAAAAGCTATTATTTTTACTTACAGATATCATTGTCGACAAAAGAAAGGAAGCTTTAGGTACGTCACGAAATTTATAATGATCTAATGATCTGACTGCACGTATGGCGTAGTGGCTTAAGTGATCGCCTTGCCACTGCCATTGCGCCGAGTGTTGTGGGTTCGAATTTCACACGGGACAAATTTCTGTGTGATTCACAAATTATTGTTTCAAGTATGGGAATTCTTACGGATACTTGATACAGATAGTTTGGGCGCAGTCGTCTAGTAACAATGTTTTAAGTTCATATTAATTGTAATTACTGAATCAACGTAATCATTCGGTAGAATACAACTTATTGTTTAATATGTCTTCACAATTAACCCCATTATCTGTGGATATACTTTTACATGGGACTTTAGACTTTAAGCCTGCAGTCACAAGGTTGAAAATGCCGGCACTTTCAATCTATTGGTATATACCGTATAAACTTTAATAGCCAGAATTCAACCAAATAAAAAGCATTCTTCGGTGAGTCTAAAATGTATCCCAATATTTGTAGATATACCTTTACGAGTATATGGGACATTACATGGGACCGAGTGCGGAGTGTGTTATGCACATCAACTTTCCCTTTTAAGGATATAGATGTGAGGCTATACATGAATAATTTTATTAAATGATCGTGTAGTTATTGTGTCTGTGTATACGTCCTGATCCGTCTTCAAATCCTGCAGACCTAATTGTGGTCACGACCGCCAATCTTAACGGAGACACTTATTGTGCTACACTGACCAACCGACTACCTAGCAATTTCTTAAAAGAGAAATCCAATAACTTTTTGTGGGTCCACCCGGGATTCAAGCCCGAGATATGTACAGCAGTCGTATACACTGCTACTGCGCAACCGTGGCAGTGATTCCTTAATAATTGATTTTAGTTTTTCCATAGAAAAAGGGACCTTATGTGAACCAAACACAAGTGGGCATGCAACGAACTGTAAATTTACGTAGTGCATAAGCCTCAAGCATACGAGCCATGCTCGGCACATTCCACCAATTAACAGATTTTCGGCGACCATAGGAATTTGGATCGTTTCATTGTTGGTTTGTTGTACTTAAACTTGTTAGTTATGTGTGGATACATGAATCCGCGAGCAGAAGTCTCCGCTTGTGCTCGACTCAGCTTACATCGTGTTAACGTACCTTTCAATGTAAACGTGGAATCTTTTATTTTATATATTTATATTTGTATTTATATTTCATATTTATTATTTTTTTCAGGTTCACTGCCACAAAAATCTATAATATCTTGCCTATGCAATAATGTCGATGCATTATAATCCAAATGTTTCATTGTAAGGGGTGGTAAACTTGCAATGCACGTACGCATTGGGCGAGCGGGTCGCGAGCGGCGCATTTGTGGCGCATTCGTTGCGCATTTGCCAGATCTTGACACATCCTAACATACTTAATTGAACTGTAGACCAAAATTAAATAGCAAATATTTCCATTTAAGCCACTCTTTTCTTTAAAATAATTATACATCATGAGAATTATATGTTTTAGCGTTTTATTTATAGCTTATATCCCTGACAGGAAAAAGTGACGTATTACACCCTCAATCCGCCAGCTATGGTTTTAAAACCCACGTAAAAGGACGAGCCTATTATCGTTTACTGGGCATAGTGCCAGACTTTGTGCTGCCACTATAAATTTTACAACTGGAAACCCAATTATATTTTGCTAGAACCGGCACTTCAACTAGAGAGCATCTTCCAGCAGTCGCATAAACTACTGCTGCCTCCAAGGCACTCGACGAGGGTTTGCTTCAGGTGTATAATAATGTAAGGCTCTCACCAGCGGTTCAGGATTCGGTTTAGCTTTGCATGGAATTGGTCTTTGCCTTGGTGGAGGAAGTCTCTGAGGAATTCGACACTTTGCTGGTCCCTTCGGCAGATCACTTACATCTGTAAACAACCACAGTAAATTATTCTGTCTAAATACACACATTGTTTTGGCTGTCAATCATCCGTGCGAATGATTATAGAATAACTAAGAGGTATACGATATAGTCCTTCACAATAACTAGTCTATCGTAAGTTTATGAGCCCCATGCCTCTAGCCGTTAAGTCATAAGAGAGAAGGCCTATGTACTAACCAAGTAAGCACATTTAGGGTCCAGTTATAAACAGCTCTCATCTCCACATTCATGAACCAGTGTTTCGGTATATTCAGCTACCTCAGGCCTAATAATATTGTCTAGATATAGTACGATTCATGTTCAAATGGTTCGGTGAGTTCTCCTCTGTGTTCTTATTATTATTTTAAGTGGTATAAACAGTTGTTTTGCTTGGGATGTTCATTAATTTGCAAATTAATATCACTAGGAATAGTATAAACATTTGAACGAGTTGTTATGTCTATTATAAATAAACAATATCAGCTAAATAAACTTTTGACAAGTTTATAATAACCGACTTAAAACTACAGTGCGAAGTGTTTTGTGCAAACGCGTAAGCGACGCCAAATCCCCGGCACTTGCGACGTTTTAGACGCAGGCGCGCTGCTGTGTCTACGGTTCCAGCTGTCATTGTGCTATGATTTGCAAAATTGCTTGTAAATAATAACGTAAACAAGACACGAAATTTTAAAAGTGAGTACATTTGTTTATGACTACTTTTATTGTAAACAAAACGCAATAAATAATAATTAATAAAAATAAGCAATAATTCCATCATGTCTGATATATTTGACTTGTTGTGGGGTTGTTGCGACCAAAGTGGGCTAGATGATAAGCATATAAAATGCAAAAAATGCCACAAATCGTATCACTACTCTTGTATGGCATTTGTTGAGAAAAGCGTGTTACGTGCTTCGTGGTTGTGCCCGGAATGCATTAATCAACGTCCAAAGACTGTTAAGAATGATAATACACCGCTACGGAACATTTCTATAACCCGAGGTAGCAAAAAGGTGGCTCTCACCTTACCAAAGCTTGCCTCTGAATCTGCTCTATGTTCCGATGATGTTTGCCATATTGTGGAGGATGTCATTAAAAAAGAGTTAGAAGATACGGTTTTGCAACTCAATGATTACATGAATGGTACCTTGTATGAAAAGTTGCAATCGCTCACAAATGAAATTGCCGAGATGAATCGATCGATGCAATTTGTTAATAGCCAATACGAGGACATAGTTAAGGAAGACGAAACACATCGAAAGAGATGATCAAAGAAATTGTTACCGAAAATATATGTATGAAAAAAGACTATTACTGACCTAACTTTGCGGACTAGCCAATTAGAACAGCAGTCACGTTCAAATAATGTCGAAATCCAGTGCGTGCTGGAGAATAAAAATGAAAATTTGTTACATGTTGTAACCAATATATCTAAAGTTGTCGGATGCAATATTAACGAAGAAAACATCTTCAATTGTACTAGAGTAGCTAAAATTGACAGCAAAAATTCACGCCCACGTTCAATCGTAGTACAGTTGGCTTCACCTAGACTCCGGGACCAATTTCTCGCATCAACATCTTCCTACAATAGGCAAAACACACAGCAGCTCATATAAGGAAAATAATATAACATTGAATTGTATTGATATCTAAACATTTGGCGATTGATAAGAGTGGCCATGAGTTTCTTGCCTGCTTCTTCTCATGAAAGCTCTACTCCTCGAACAGGCTTTTTCAATGCTTAAACTTTTATTTCCTTTTATTTATTTTTATTATTAATTTTTATTAATATAATAGTTATTTGACGTGTCCAAGAATTGTTTGCACATTTTAATGGAAATAAAGATTTTTGACTTTGACTTTGAAAATCCACATAACAAACTGAATAACCATAACCTTGACAGGCTAGTCCTAAAACGCCAATATTTATAACAGAACACTTATCTCCGAGCAACAAGTCTTTGCATGCCGCCGCTAGGTTGAAAGCCAAGGAAATGGGGTACAAGTTTGTATGGGTGCACAACGGCCGTATCTTCGTAAGAAAGAACGAAAACTCTGATAAGATTCTTATCAAGAATATGGACACAATACAAAGTGTAGCTTAGTTTTAATTCCTGTTAATATGTTTAGTGTACTTATAGTTAATTATTTAAATTCGGCCAGTTAAAGATATATTACCAAAATACTCCTGGCCTACGAACAAAACTCATGATAACTAAAACGTGGCTGAATAGTTCTGTAATGAGCACAGAGCTATTTCACAGTAGATATATGGTTTATAGGAGGGATAAATGGAGTAAGAAAGATGGGGAAGGGTCTTGATTGCAATCTCAAAGAAATTAAAATCAATCAATAAATCGCGCATGCGTGTATGGGAAAATCACTGCGAGGACCTTTGGGTTGTTGTTGATTTACAATTAGTAAAACTATTCGCCAGATAGCTCTTTGTGCGGTATACTTACCAGCCCCAGTACAACGGGTCACGCAAGAGTACATTACTGAGAATTGCAATTCTGTCTTAGTACAGTGCGGGTTATGCACATGTATAGCCGGTGACTTTAATCTACTATTGATTGTGTGGCTTGCGATTCTACGAGAGCCTATGTTACATGCAGTCTCAACCATATTATATTAGATTACATGAACTTAAATAAACTCAACCAAATAAATAAAATTCCAAATAAAAGTGGTCGAATACTGGATCTCATATTAACTAATTTGCCTTCCTGCGTTGTTACTGAGTCACCAAACCCATTAAGCAAAATTGATGTACTGCACCCTCCTTTATTGCTCACCACAATCGCCAGCGTAGATAAGACTTCCGTATAATAGCACTAATAAAAGGCCAAATTATTATAAATCAGATTACACAAGTATTAAAAAACACTTAGATCAATTAGACTGGACTACGATGTCAAACGTTATCCAAAATATCGATGAAATGGTCAATATCTTATATAGCAAAATTAAAGAAATAATTAATGTTTGTGTTCCTTTGAATGACCCTACATCAACTAAATTTCCCGATGGTTTGACGGTTTTCTTTAAAGGAGAAAAACAAGATTAGAAAAAGATTTAAAATATACAAAAATCCCATGGATAAAATAGAACTAGCTTTACTTATTTTACGCCTATTTGTTATAATAATTATCATCACCACGACTGCCGCGACGTTGTAGAGGACACGGCGCTGCACACTTTGGCGGTTTGCCCCGCATGGGCATCGCAGCGCCGTGAGTTGATCGCGGCAGTCGGATCGGTTGCCCTCTCGCTCCCGGCCGTAATTCAGTCCGGAGTGAGAGGTCGTGGAACGCCGTCGCCTTCTTCTGCGAGGAAGTAATTTCCATCAAGGAGGCGGCGGAGCGGGAGAGGGAGCGTTTAAACCCTCTCCCCAACCGCAGAGCCGGGCGCCGGAGGGCGCGCGATGTCCTCCAGCCACCCTGAGGTTTGACCTGGGGGTGGCGGGCTTTGTGGGCCTGCCCGCCATCCGATCAGCACCAGGTCCGAGAGGCGGCGTGCGTGTTCCCACGCGCGCCTCTGTTTCGAGTCCGTCTCCCCTCTAGGGGGGAGACAGTAGGGAATTTTTCGAGTGAGTCCTTTGGGTAGGTCTCTTGTGTAATGGCCTGCCGTTTCACACGGCGGGCCGTTACCTCGGCGGGGTCGCGACCGCATGCGAAAGCGATTCGCGCGGCTCCGTCGATAGTGGTTTTGTCGAGGAATACCGTGGTAGGTTTAGTCGGTATTCCGGGAGGTACATTATCTTTTCAACATCTTTCTTTTACCCCGGCGAGTCCGACATAATCCCTCCGCCCGCCCCCGCGGAATGATATGTGTCATTGCATACCCCACGTTAAAAAAAAAAAGAAAAATTTTCATCACCAAATTGAACGTGAGCTGTGTAAAAATTCTAACCGATTATGGTCATACATTAAACAGAAAAGAGGTGGAACTAGTTCACTGCCACTACTTATGACAGATGGCACCTCAACAACATCGAACGGTCACAAAGTATGTCAAATGCTTGCTACACATTTCTCCTCTGTTTACGGTGATGGTAATTGTTCTACACATAACATTATCAGATCGAATAATTTTGCACTTATAAACTGTTACAGTATTCCGTTAACTATACCAGTCAAAAAACACGAATGTCTTGTAAAAAATATGAAATCACTGGACCATTGCAAAGGCGCCAGTCCTGACGGTATCTCTCCAATCTTTATATCAATGTGTGTACCGCAACTTGCTTTGCTATTGTCATTAATTTATAATAGGTCTCTTTCAACTCGTATATTTCTAGACATTTGGAAGCAAACAAAAATCGTACCAATACTTAAATGTAATGACAATGATAACGTTATTAATTATAGGCCTATTTCAATCTTGTGTACTTTTGCAAAATTATTTTAATCTTACTTATGTCCCCTTATTCAAAATCACATGAAGCCGTACATTAGCAGCTCACAGCACGGTTTTATTAGCTCCAGGTCTACTTGTACTAACCTTGTTGCCTTTAGTGATACTCTGGTATAATCAATTGACGCAAACAAGCAGGTAGACGTAATATACACAGACTTTAGTAAGACGTTCGATAAAATACCGCACAAAATACTTTTACATAAATTGGCAGCGTATGGCGTGCGTTACTGGCACTCTCCTAGATTGGTTCAAATCATACTTTGATAATTGTTTTTTCTTTGTAGCAATTAATGACTTTCGATCAGACATACGCAGAATTAATTCTGGCGTACCGCAGGGATCGCATCTTGGACCGATTTAATTTAATTTATATATCAACGACATTACTCGATGCTTCCGCTCATGTAATTATAACATGTATGCCGATGATCTCAAATTTTGTAGAACCATAAGTGTTTTAACGACGCAAAATTGTTACAAGATGACATTAACACGCTTGTAGATAACTTTATGAGCTTAAATATAAAAAAATGTTACCATATTAAGTTCACCGGAAAACGGCACTCTTTGCCATCCACATACTGTATTGAATCCATTCATCCAAGAAGTGACAGAAATAAAAGACCTGTGGGTGCTATTCAATAGCAAGCTTACATTTGTGCCTCATATGGAAAATACAATCAAACGAGCGTCAAAAATGTTGGGCTTCTTACTCCGAAATGTCAGAATTTTTCGATCGCTTAATACAAAAATCACACTTTACAACTTCCTCGTTCGCACTATACTCGAATATTGTAGTACAGTCTGGCGACCACATTAAGCTTGCGACCACATTAAACGTTTTTTAAGCACTTGGCCTACACCGCGGGAATAGCTCGCAAGATTAAGTCATACGACCAAAGGCTCACGCATTTTAAAATGACTTCGTTACTGAAGCGCGGTATTGTAATCGATGCCGTATTTATATTTAAGCTATTGCGAAATAAAAACGATTGCCCCGAACTCTTAAATAAAATTAAATATCGAGCTTCCGCTAGATATCCGCGTGCACCCATAACTCCTCTGTATCCACCACTTCGTAGAACCGTACTTGGTGCTAACTCTGCTATACCCTGTCTTTGCAGAACTTTAAATAGATAATCTGATGTCATAGACGTGCATGTAGACTCGCTTGCAACATTCCGTAAAAATATTATCAGTGTGTAGTAAACTCTTTTGTTGTATACCTAATATTTAATATTTAGTGTTATATAATATATTATTAGATTGCATATTAATTTTATAGTTCTTATTTATATATTGCCCAAATAATTATTTACATACATATTGCTTCTAAATTAATTTTCTAAATTTCGCTTTATTAATTTTACAAAACTTTTGCATGCTGTGCTTGCCTGTAAAAGGCTACTAAACCATTATGTAGTTATTTATTATGTAAAAAGTGTAAGTAGTTGCTGGTAAGCCTAAATAAATAAATAAAATAAAATAATTCATTATTAAAATTAGGACGTTAGGCAAATATATATGTATAATCGCTAACTCCTCGGTGAAAGACTATTACACACTGCTATCTGTATACTGGAAATAAAAATAGTGCTTTAGGTCGTGGCAACGCTCCTGCTTTGTTTTACTTCTTTCAAAGGAATCTTCTTCACGTTCGTCAAACACAGATACAAGATATGCAGATGAAATATAGTTATATGTTCACTTTCCTTGCCTATGTGTATTTATTATTTTTCACAGAATTCCTTTGATGATGCTTACCTTGGACTCTTGTCTCGCCAGGTCCCAGTGACATATTTCATTTAAATGTATTGTAAAGTGTAACACACTTCGAAATGCGTATAAATTAGTATAAATACATATATTTACAAAAATTTCACATCAAAATGTTCCAAAACTAAATTGCGTGCGGTTTTCATTGTGTGTTGCACCAAGTTTTTAAATTCTCAATGTCATTGTGGTATTATAATTTTTTATAGAGAAGAAATGTTGTCGATGTTTACAATATACCAGCCAGGCCTAAGATTTGATTCGATTGACGATTAAATGTTACTCAACACTCAAACAGCGGACATAAAAACAACCAGACTAGGAACAACTGTTTGTGAATCACACACATATTTGTCCCGTTTGGGATTCTACCATAACACCCAGCTGTGACGACGGGGCGACCAGTATAACCACTACATCTTCCTGTATTTCTATATTTTAACAATGTCACTAATGGAAAAGCTTGCCATTGCCAATTTCTGGTGACTGTACAAAATAGCCGGCTGTTCTGGGGTAATATCATTTTAATAAAAGCGACTGCTTCGATGTAGGAGTAGTGACGCTGTCTCTCTGTTTCACCCGTTAGAGGTGAGTTCCGAAGGATGTGAGTCCTATTTGTTACGTTTTGCAGGTACACAGAAAATTCAAAAATATATTACGTAAATTTTTAAATTGCAAACTCAAATAGTGCAAATACACAACAATACACAAGCTCAATTTTTTCCGTTGTGATTTGATGAAAAATAAAGGTTTTATACCAAAGACTCATTTGTCGTGTCATAACTTTAATATTTTTCAATCATTAAAGTCTATAAAACTATTAAAATACTTAAATTTGATAAAAATACACTTAAAATTAATTATGTCTTTGTTTCATTAAATAAAATAAAAGTTTATAAAAGTACTCCTATAATGAATATTTTAGATCAATTGTGATAGACCTATTAGAGCGTCGCGCAATGATTATCGATGTCACTATTCCTCAAGACGGCAATCTCGCAAAAGCTGGAAAATAAACAAATTAAATATCTCGATTCAGGTCGTGGATTCGGCAATAATTGTGCCGATAGTCACTACTTCTGCTCCTTAGCCTTTGTTGTTCCCAAGGCACTTGGGGTCGGCTTTTCTAGTCTAACCAGATTTGACTGGATATCAGTTTTTACACGGAGCGGCTGCCACCTGACCTCCGTAAACCGAAGGCTAACAATACCCTAGGGCTAGACCAGCGTCAGGATATTATAGGGCACTAACTTCCAAATAACGACTGCCATAGATGTTCATGGCAGCCGGGACCGACGGCTTAACGTGCTCTCCGAGGCATGGAGCAAGCGATAATTGTCAATCAATACACACATAATTTCGAAAAGTTATATAACTTCCGAAAGTCAGAGGTGCGCGACGTGGGTTTAAACCCGAGACCCTCTGTATTGCAGTCTGTTGGTCTCCCCACTGAGCTATCGCTGCTTCGTTGATACGACCAAACTATTCTTATATTAATAATAATATTATTTAATAACTCGGCAATAATTGTGCTGATAGTCACTACTATCTATGTTCAAATAGCCAAGAGCCTCGATCACCATTTAAAGAGCCTCGAGTTAGGTGTTTGGATCAAGAGTTTGATGCAGAAGGCAGTACTTTTAGATACGGCACGCATTGTGAGGAGGTTCCTGTCTCTGGAATCCTAACAGCAGCTTGGACCTTGTTCTCGATGCCGGTAGGTTAGCACACATTTTATATTCTTAAATGTATTTTTTTTACATATACAGGTTGTCCGGTAATTAATGGATAACCTGGAAATGTCTTATAGTGGAACTGATGGCCGTTCAGAAAAAATATGAAACAAAATCTATCCTAACTACTACCTGAGATATATTTTTTTTAATTACCATGTATAACTTTCTTGTATACTACGACCATAAATGAATGAAATTCATCGGTTTTTTGTATATATATATATATATATTTTTTTTATTACTTTTTATTTCATTTTTCTGAACGGCCTTCAGTCTATAAGACATTTCAAGGTTATCCATTAATTTCTGGACAACCTGTATATATTTAAAATAAAAATGTATTGACAATATTTAAATAAAGATAATAATAATAACGATTTTATTTCACGTGGCACAGACGCCTAGATAAATACCTTATAGACTAACAGACTAACATACATACTTACAAATTGTGTTAGTATTTATATAACGACAGAAGACCAGACCCTTCGGCCAAAAGTCCTCCTTCATAAATACATGTAGAAAGCAAGTTGGGACTCGCACCACGCACGCCTTGAAGTTGACGTTGCGACGCGATTCCAGCAGCTGGACTCTTGGAATGTATTTGAACTTCTTACGTACATACTCCGAGATATCCTCCGCATTAGTAGTGTAATGCAAGCGAGAGATGTAGTTAAAAGCTGATGCCAGTTTATGAATAAAGGCTTATTCATAAACTGGCAACAGCTTGTTTAATAGGCTCACAGGCTTACTTTAAAGGAATTAATTTGAATTTTCCTGTTGACTTCTCGAGTTATGTACGGGACTTAAGCCTTTTCATATCTCCTAGTAGAGCTATGACTGTTCAGTGCACCCATCCAAATCTGGCAATTGACTAAAAGTGGAGCATCCTGACTGGGAAAGGACCCGTTTTATAGAGAAGATTGCAGTCAAGCAACTTTGCCTAGTATTATTGTGATGAGCATTGTCTCCAGAATCCTAAAGCTTGCACTTTGCTATCAGTAGCAACTTAGTAATCTATGTTAAAAATACTACATAAAATAGTAATAAGTATCTATATATTTGTAATCAAAATCAAAAAAGTTTAATTACCGAACTAATTATTTGTGATCGACAGCCGTAAAAACTACACCTGTCTGTCTTGTTTCAAATTTGGAACTTGAGTCCACCATCAATAGATAGTTTCACAAAGTAACAAAATTCCCAACGTTTTTTATACATTTGCTATTTACATTTTTCCTGCAGTTTTTATTATGACAACCGCAGCAAAAGGACAGAAAGACAAGACCTGTAAGTAAAAAAAATATATTTTTGAGATATTCATATCATTAGTAAATTCCTGTGTAGTTTTTCTAGAGGCCTTGTTTGTTCTTTAGCGTAGCTAGCGTGATGGTTAGAGACTTCCTAGCTACTCGTAGACTGTAGATCTGACAGATTGAGGTTATCGTAACAAGAGCTTACATAGCTATTCTGTGTCATGTCAAGCAGTATCGTCAACGCCTCGCCTGTTGCCTCGGCCGACTGCAGCATCGGCCGCGCGCGCAGCTCGCAATGCCACCAATAGAAATCTCACGTTACCGTACTCCGTAAGACAATCACCAACCCGCACGCCATGCTCTCCGAAGGTACTTGAATACGGATTTATATCAACTATATATAGATATATTTAGGAGATCTTAATGGGCGTAAATAAAAGCCATAAGTGTAGTGGAGGTGCTGGAAAATTTATATCAAAGTTACACATCCTCGTTTGTTTATAAGGATGCTGCATCGTTACCACGACCAATAATGAACTATTTAATGTTAACATAACTATAAAAAATGCAGAGGTACATTCTGTGAGTTCTAACTAGAAACCTGAGGCGTGTAGTCGATTATGACATCCACTAGGCTACAATCAAACTTCTTTTTTTAATATGGGTTACTCCACAATTTGTACTTTCGTGCTACAATTTGTAACATCATTATAAATAATTATTAAAAGGCACTGGTCTAACCGCTGAATAAATATCGTGATAGACTTAACGTACAGTGTTACCATTACACTGACTGTTTTCATTTCTACGAATGCTCAAAGTATACATAAGTTCACGCTACAGAAAGACAACGAACAGCCTCGCCTACCACGCTAGCTTCCAGTTAGAGGTATCCTGCTTATCGTATTTTATACATTGAAAACTACACGCATCTTTAGGAGCAATAATGACTTCGCTTAAAACTTATATAATGTAAACGACGGGGCTGCTTGTGCTTTTCTTCTTATTATTATTACTTTAATCTCTGTAAGAAACGTGGTATGTAGTATTATATACTCTGTAATTCTAACTGATCACGATAATTATATAATAGAATTGAAATTGGCTGAATATGTTCAGATGAAGAACAAGTAATTGTTTAAAACTATCCCTGTAAGTGAAAAGGTGGCCTAGAAAACTCTCTATAAACCTCAGTATAAGTGTATATAAACAGCACGTAAAAACTAAAATGGACGTGGCAGAAACCCATGCTGTTAGGTTAAGTTATTATAGTTTTAAACAATTAAAATTAAATTCAGCGTCTTTAGAACAATATCTTTTAAATATATTCTGGAAGTGTGACTAGCGAAACTTTGATGAATTAACAAAATATAGAAAGGCCGGCTTTGACAGCTATTAAAAGTTATAAAACGTTATATTAATGGCGCTGCTTTAAATAGTTGCAGGGAAAGAACACTGTGCAATGTCCTCCAAAGACCGATTTTGTAACGGACGTCAAGGTACCAAAACTATTTTCTGATTTTTGGCTAATTTATTTTTGATTTATGTACCAATTTATTTTCTGATTTTATTCTTTGGTTTTTAGACAAATAGTAATCCAGAAATAGAACAAACATCCAATGTAAGTTTATATTTCTATTTTGTTTTACTTTGCGACTTCGTATTGGTAAATAGCTGCATAGCGTTTCTGCAACAACGTACATTAATATAAGTACAGATCATCTTATGTGAACGAATAAATATTTTTTACTGAACAGAAATTATGAAACAGTCATTTGGTAGTTTTACCTGGAATGTTTTCCGGGATTTTTGAAAATTGGTTTTGATTTAGATGTGCTCTTTCCGAATTTGAACTTTGCCACCTTGTATCTCCGCCGCTCACCCGGCATATTGGGAAAATGGCGCCTGATAGCAGTTTTTTGACAAAATCTCCATTCCAACTCATTTTACGATAAAAAGATCTAATACAAAATTAAACTAGTGAAAAATTCCTACTATTTATGTAATAACACCCTTTTTGTAAAATCTATAGTTTTGGCGTACGAGCGCCGTATACTTTTATTTATCCACACCAACAGGTGATTTTCGTATATTTACGTAAAACAACTATACTATGCACAGTTGTGCCAGATTGTGACTACAAATTTAAGATTTTGATATGCAATGGTGAGTGCATAATAGCTGAAACTTTGAACAGCATTGCTTCGGTGCATTAACTTATACTGTATCTATTAATCGCCGAGATCAATACTTTAAAATAAAAACACTACTACTTCAACCTGTAATAAAGATACGAAAGATTTCGGCCTTGCCGCGACAATTATAGAATGTGCGAGCAACAATGCTTTTTCTTCAATTTCTCAAAAAACACACGCAGCTTTCGATGACGGCGACCTCAGAAAGTAAGGATCTTTTGTTTTATGAGCCCTGATGTAGCTTACTAGACCGAACTTGGTCTTAAATGTCTTACTACACGTGTGGCAGTAGAGTTGGCCTGCGGAGATGTATGTATAAGTGTAAGTGGGTTTACGTCTTCCCTTACGATTGGACAAACGCGTCTATTTTTGTTGTACTATATACTCTGCTGTTATCTGAGCAACGCACAAAAAACAAAGGTCTTTAAAGGAGAATGTTGGGTGCCTGGATCGCAATTGTGGTTGAAGGATCGTGATATCGCTTCCTCTACGCAATAATGCAGCGATTATCTCCTCATTATTATATTGTTTTCGACATACATCGTGAACTACTATCGAATTTATTGCCTGAAAATTGTACCCTTCTCGTACTTTCTTTTAATACTTGACTAACGAAAAGTCTTAAATCTTTTGCCTTCACTTTTTTGTAATGGATTCTCACAAATAAAACAATTTACCGCGTTAGAAGTCATGACTCTAGAAACGCTAACAACACCGTAAAACGATAAACGTATCCCGATAGAGAAGCCTTTGTTTCGAATATTTTTTTTTTTCCTAATTTAATTTGGCATAACCAGTTAGGCATATTTTTGTCATAATAATACTTACATAATTGTTTCTGGCATATTATTTCAGTCCGCATAAATATCATTTAGGCTAATGCTTTTTGCCATAATTTAAGAAAAACATTAATTATATAATAATTTTAATTTTAAATAAAGTTATAAGGCATATATTAACTTGGGTACCACAGTGTAACAATAGGTTAGGGTGCAGCGGGGGTGGCCCTCGAGCCACCCCTAAGCCGCCAACATGTTTATTTTATATACGAAAAGTATTTAATTAAATGCAAACACAAAATTTACAAAACTTCAAATTTATGCTTTAGAATAGTATGCTTAACAATTGTTATACATTTAGTAATTATGCTTAAAAAATTGTGCCAAATTAATATTGTGTGTAACTATTATTAGGATAAGTAAAAGTATGCCATGTTAAATTATGACATATAATTTTATGCGAATAAATAGGGAACCGTCCTGGTAACTAAGACAAAAAAAATAATTGAGTGCTGCAGGCAGATCTTTTTTCGTATTTGTTTTTCTTTTATAAAAGACAACTCCCGCACTAGGAATAATTCTTGTGTTGCGAGAGACTTTACAAACATTCATACAACGGACACAAAATACTCCCAGACACGGAAGAACTATTTGTGGACCACACATTTTTGTCAATTTTTTGTTCAATCAAATTTTTGTCCCGTGTGGGGATCGAACCCACAGCGTCGCAGTTTCAGTGGCGAGGCGACCACTTAAACTACTATGCCATCTGTCCGTCAGATGGTCAAATGTTTCGCAGAAGTGAGGGAGAGTGGCTCGACACAAAGGCGACGCATTCATATATACCTGATATAGGTACATAGTCAGTGCGGCCAGATCATGGTTAAAAATTTCTCCTTCTAAAGGCGAAATAGCACGATGCGTAATGCTTGAAGAGGAAAATTTGTACTCATAATCCGGCGGCACTGAACATAGTACAGTTATTTTATGTAAATTTACGAAAAACACCTGTTGTTGTGGCTGAATAAAAGTTTACAGCGCTCGTACGCCAAAATAACAAATTTTACAAAAAAAAATTTGGCAAATTTTTCTCTAGATTAATTTTGTATAACATATTTTTATCGTAAAATGAGTTGGAAAGGAGATATTGTCAAAAAACTGCTATCAGGCGCCATTTTCCCAATATAGCGGCTCGAGCGGCAGAGGTACGAGGTGGCAAAGTGCAAATTCGGAATGAGCACATCGAAATCTATAATAATACCAATTTTCAAACTCTAGGAAAACTTTCCAGGTAACGCCTTCATTTCTGACTAAATGACTGTATTATTAAGGTAATATAGAAATAAATATTAGAATTTCCTTACGCCGAGAAGTATGATAACAGTTTATTATTTTTTTATCACAGATTAGCTGTAAAAACAAGGGCATTGTTTTAAAACGTATTGTAATATTTGCGAATACAAAATATTATAAATTCAAAATATTACATACCTTATATTTATATATTTTTTATAAATTTTACCGAAATTTTAGTAGACAGTGTAAATAAGTTATAAGTTAAATATAAGGTATATAATATTTTGAATTTATAATATTTTGTATTCGCAAATATTACAATAGGTTTTATAACAATGCCCTTGTTTTTACAGCTAATCTGTGATAACAAATAATAAACTGTGGTAATAAAGAATAAGTTGATGTTAATATATTTCTTTATTCCAAAAGGCACCGACGATGGAGTCCAAAACTTTTATCATAGATAATCCTCCTCCAGTTATAATGGAAGAATCGACATATGAACAGGCTGCTTTCGACGCGGAGGAAGCTAATCCACCAGAAAAAGAACTTGAAAAGTGCCCTAGCTTAGGTGAAATATCTAAAAATATTTATCACAGCCTGGCCAAGTGCAAGTCAGATGTTACTGGAAATGATCTCGTATCACCACATTAAGTCACGAGCCGACTCACACTTAGCCGGCTTTTATTATTTAATTTTGGAACTGTAATAACTTCCAAGCTTGAAGTCAGTATGTATTTACAGTATTTACGGTAAAGTAGTGAACACAATATTTTTTAAATGTACAATTTTCTTGTCTTGGTGTTATTATGTATCATGTCTGCCTTTACGTTTTTTCTATTTTATCATTTGTATGCTAGCGCTATAGCTGCAATCATAACAGTTTGTGAAAATTATAGGCCGACATCCTCTCGTTACAAAAGTTGAGCTTTTAAAAGTAACACAGGCAGGCAATGTAAGATATGGCTTAATAATAGGGTCCCGTTGACATCCTTCTTCGGGTATGGAACCCAAGAGGTGAAAATCTTATTAGATATTGTGGCTTGTTTCCAAAGACAATAAAATTGTAGACACCCTTCGGATATGAAACCCAAGAGGTGAAAATCTTATTAGATATTGTGGCTTGTTACGGTGAGTGTAGAAGGGTAACAGAATCAGCAATAAGACAAAAACTACCTTTGTTCCATTTTGAAGTCTTGAGATGCAACAAATACCATATTTATGAATATTGAAGTGAAACTGCATTGGGCAAGGAAGAGCAGCGGGAGAAAGGGACGAGACTTCGAGAGTTCTTTTGATACTACGTAGCGTTGTCATTCATGACATGCTGCTTAGAAATGCGTTCGGGTAGAACGAACGGACTGTGATATTGACCCGTGACACAACAAATTGATCATCCACGTTAGTGTCACAATTGGTCTCACAAGAAATTTTCTAAATGGGTCGTTTCGAACACGTTCTTTTTCCACACGTCTTTGTGTCATAGCCTGAAGTGGCAGCTATCGCATAGATGTAGTCTGACGCTTACAAATATAAAACTATTGTGATTTACAGAATTAAGAAACAGTGAAGGAGATCACCAAAAACCAACTGAATTGGAATTACAACATAAATGCCGCAAAATCGGTAATTCTGGCAAATTAAATAGGTACCGTAAAATATTAAAATAAAGATTTAGGTTTTAGAATTATTTATTATTGTTGATAGAACCTAAGAGCCGGCCTCAAACCCCCGCGCTAAGCAGTCGTCCGCAGACGCCTAGAAGCGTACAGTCGAGTCGACCGCAGACTCCGCGCATTCCTAGCCGACCCACCACTCCAGCGCACCCCGTACAGCGCCACAGCACACCTCTGAGTCGCCCCGTGACACCGCAACGCCTGCCTACACCTTCTCAACCCAGAACGCCATCCATAGCCGTTCCGCCAAGTTCTAGAATTCTATCACCACCTCCTAGAGTTCTATCACCACCTCCCATGTCCAATCCTTCACGAGCGTTAAAAGAAGAAGAAGATATTAAATCTAACTTCATGGCAAAGCAGAAGCAATTTCAGCGCTTGAAGAAGGAACTAGATTTAAAACAGGTATTTCTTTTATGTATATAATTTAATATCTAGTATTTCACTTGATGTATTATTGGCTTTCTTTATACTTTGAAAAATTGCGTGTATTAACTACTAATATAGCCGACAAGCACATGGTTTATTGATGGTATGCGTTCACCATGGCTTTCGGACGTTCACTGGCCACAAAGACTTCGCACAAAAAATAAAGTTAACAAAGGCTGATACTATAATTCTCCACGCTAACAGCACATAAGTTTTCTAAGGCACTTTGAGTCTCTTTTTGCTGTAGGTATACAGGCACAAAGCTAATTGGCTAAAATTTATGACAGTTGGCACTCCTCTCTTTTGAAGGCAGAGCTCTGAATGATAATTCTTAGATTTAACTTCGTTAATTATTATTATTTTTTATTATTTATTTTTGCATCAGACACAACGATCCATAATTTAGTTAGTAAGTACACTTAAAAATAATGTTAGTAGGAAATTAGATAATAATCAGAGAGAAATACACATTACACAATACTATTATAACTTAGTGGCACATAAAATAAAATAAAAATACAATACAATCAATTTTGTCATATAAAATGTAGAATGTCCGTAATCAAAATTATAAATAAAATAAGTCAGTTACAATAAATTTAAGTTAAAATACGCTAAAATTGAATACTATAATTATTAAAATTGATAAATGATTAAAAACTATAAACCATTTTAAAATTCTAAATAATCTCTGGGATACATTTTTACCTGCCCCACGCCCGATATACGGGTGCATGTAAGGCCTGCCAGTGCTGCATAAAAGGTCCGTCCAACCTGTTTGCAACAACGCTAAGAAGGCTGTTGCCGCTGCCCCGCACTCTGCTAGCTATCGAAGTCGCCCTCTTGCGCATGCTGGCATAAAAACAGTCAATGCGTACGCTCGCGAACATTCCCGATGCGCTGCAGAAGCGAGGCAGGCGCAACAGCGCCCTCAGCGCGTTATTATATTGAACACGGAGAGCGCTGTAGGATTTCTGCAAATATGACACCCACAGACTACTCGTATAAAAAGATGTGCAATAGGCTCGAAACAAGGTGATCTTGACATCCTTGGAGCTACGAGCAAATCTGCGGGCAATCATATTCGCCCTCACCGACAGCGCCCTCCTTTCTCGCTCAATATCATCGTCGTCCTTCAAATCGGACGTCACAATATGGCCCAGATACTTAAAAGTATGTACTCGCAACAAGGGCACCCCACATAGTCTTACTGGTGGAACCTCCGCCGGACACTTAGAACCCGCATTGAAAACCATAAGCACGCTCTTTTTCACGTTATATTTTAGGCCATGTGAATTAGCGTACGCTTCGCAAATGCTTGTTAGCTCTCTGAGTCCCCCTATTGACGCGCTCAGCAGCATTATATCATCAGCATAGCTGATGTTGTTAAAGCAAACATCATCAACATGGCATCCAACATGGCGGCTGCTGAGCTCGGCAACAAGTCCATCGATATACAGATTGAAGAGCGTTGGTGAGCTCAACCCTCCCTGCCTCACCCCGCACTCCAACCTGTACGAGTCCGACAGAGCTCCCGACCATTTAACATTATTGACCTGGTTCCCGTACCAGTGCTGGAAGATTTTAACAACTTCCGGCGCAACTTGCCTATCGAGTAACTTTTTCCACAGCACTTTGTACGAAACCAGGTCAAACGCCCTGGACAGGTCGAGGAAAACATATAGCTTATACATATAGCTTAACAATATTCTAGCAAACAGTCTTAGAAGTTTTCGACAATTTGCGTGCTCTACGAGATCGGATGTCACGCGAGGGTATAACAGGCTGCGGCGAGGGTATGCAGCTGCAGGAACTAGAAGTATTCAATGTAGCTGATTGGACGTCGGAAGAGATTGCCCAGCTGTGCCGCGATGCAGCCGCCTCCTCCGTTACTGATGGTGCCATCGAGCTCATTACTAACACTATGTCAATTGGTAAATATTCTACCTATTTTTTACTGAAAAATTTTAATCATTCTATGGTGGCGTTATATTAATACCATAAAACAATCCGGGATGGTATTCAGCTATAAAAGATTGTAGAGAATGTGGAATGATTTAGTGTCTAGACTGTTGGACTATATATTTTACACAGCTGTTTGTCTAATCACAAAAGCCTTTTTAATGAAAACCAAAGCTGGAGCCTTTTTGTAATATGTTTAGCAGGCTTCACTCACGTCTAGGTAAGCCAAAGTTAGCCTTTTGTCACCACAGCGCACTCGTTTGTCTACAAGGCGCGGCGTCCAGATTAAAACCGCTTCGGTTCAAACTTACTGCATTTGTCTTATCTCTTGCTAAGAAGCTTCTACAGGAACATTAAAATCATGTTTTGGTTACAGATGAATGTGCTCTAGCTGACCTTGATGCAAATGTTATGAACGTGCCCAAACATTTTGCCGATTTATGTCTTCAGGCGTTTACCGCGCGGCAAGAACTGATTGATTGGATCAAAGAGCTCATTGAGAAACAAGTAACGTGCTTATACGATATTTATGGTTTATATGTAAATTTATTGCGGGTACAACTTGTAATCTATGTTTTGTTATAGGGCACCGGTGGCGGCGAATGTGTGGAACGAATCGCTCGTTACAATACTCACGGTCTTGAACTCTGTGAGGCTCTTCGAGTGCTGAAATCTCGCGCTGATAACGCTGTTGACACTATCAGCCAGCTCTCTAAGTATAATTTATTTTATACATTTTGACTGACAACAGTAACAGTGTATGTATACTAGCATTTGCCCTTGACTTCGTCCAAGTGAAGTACAGTTCGCCTCATTTGATCACAATGCATTATATATTAGATTCTATCATTAAAATTCGTTCTGTGTCTTCGCTGCTTGAACAAATAAACTAAAGTACTTGATTTGGCTTCGCCCAAAAATTCGATAAAATTAATTTTTAATATGTTTCTCAAAGTAATAAAAGTATCAGTAGCTGCTTAAAGTACTTGGTTACAAACACATTAAACAAAAATTGTATTCAGGCGTGCTATCCGCGAACGAGGTGCATTGGTTGCTGTCGGTGAATCATTGGTACGAGAAATAGCCCGACTTCGGACAGACACAGAAACACATTCTACCGCTATAAAGGAATTACAAGAAACCCGCAATGACCCGGAACTTAGTAAAGCTTATGAGGTAACTGGATTTGTTTCTTTATTGTCTTTACAAATCTCGACATTATTGACGCCCGACAGAGGTGTGTAAGTTTTAGCCATACAGCCAGCTATATTGGAAGCAGTGGTAGCATCTCCCCCTCTCCCGTGGACCGCGAAAGCGTTAAGACGTGTGTTTCATTTTGAGTATTTTTTATAACTTTGATAATTTAAATATAAAATAAAATATTGAAGTGTACTAGGAGCGCAAGCCACTTAAGAGGTCGACGAGTCATTGTGTAAACAGGACAGCAACAACTGAGACGGACATTATCGCTGAGTTGAGCTGCTCACGCGCCGCACTACAATCTACGCCGACGTCACAGCTTTATGGTGCGTGCTCCAATTTTATAAGAGACAGCGGATAGCGATTTTATATAACGTCCGCTACAATAAACTGCTGCTACACTGAGAAATACTGCTAACAGCCAAATTGCAACAACGTACGCTCTGCCATAATAAAGGTGATATTTATTTTTATTACTAAGAATGCCACTTAAACGTACACCACCCAACACCCCCGTTATAGAGGATACCAAGAGCGCTAGTACATCCACTAAACTTTCTACAGGATTTGGATCTTCGCCCGATCTTTCATTTACGGGAGGAGACATGAATGTAACGTCCCGTCTGAAGCGAAAACGTGAAAATTGCGATTGTACATCCCGTCTTGAACAACTACATTCATTAGTGTCTGTGACTTCAGCACAATCTGATACTAAGTTTGCTGAATTACACGCTGCGATGTCGGAAATTATCAAACAAAATGCAGAGATAAAGGAGTCGATAATTTTCATATCCAAGGAATTTGATGACATGAAAATAAAGTATAAAGAATTGGAGTCAAGCCGTGAGAATGATCGCCATTATGTACAAAAATTAGAAGAAAAGATTGACAACTTAGAAAAACAACTATACTCCACTAAATTAGAAATAAGGAATGTTCCCCAGAAACCACAGGAGACGAAAACTGACCTATGTACTATTGTCACTGAGACGGCCAAAGCACTCGGTCATCCGATACAGGACTATGATATAAAAGACGTTTTCCGAACTAAAAATAAAAATAACACGAGCGTAATAACTGCTGATTTCTCCAGTGTCCTCACCAAAGACACTATTATCAAAAAAGCCCGCATTTTCAACAACGCGAACAAGCAGAACAAACTCAGCACTGTGCATTTAAAAATTGATGGACCAAGTAGACCAGTCTATGTGTCAGAAAAACTCACACCCAAAAATCAACGTATCTACTACCTGGCTCGTTGTTTTGCTGATGAAAATAATTATAAATACTGCTGGACATCTTTTGGACGAGTTCTTCTGCGCAAGGCAGACAGTGACCAACATATCGTCATCAATTCAGAAGCAGATTTGAACGGCCTCCGTCGCGACAAGTGACTAGAAAAGCAAGTTGAATATTGGTACTTACCTACCTTCAAACGTTATGTTATTATGTTTTTGTTCAGTATTTTCCTTTATATTTTTAAATATTGTAAAACTAACAAACATTATCACACACACACTCACACCTGTTTCGCCTTAACACATCTTAACAAAGCAATTTATAGCGAAGCTTATAACACCACACACACCTTGATCCTGACTTGTCTTCCAATGGTTAACTCTTGTGTCAAACTACTGCTACTCGTATATTTATACAACATTACTCACATTATTTTTAGAGTCCGAGTCTGCCTATACCTCGCTACTGTGTCCTTTAGTTTCAAATTTACAATTCAATACTGTTGATGTTATCCAGACCGAATTAGATCTGGTGTCGGTTGCAGATTCATCTACCTGTGAGATTGAGGATTGTTACCAAATTGCTAGGTCACATAACAACGCTCTAAAGCTTGTTTGTCAAAATATACGGAGCATTAATAAAAACTTTGATGGCCTGTTAACTCTTTTACATAGAAGCAAAATTTCTTGGGATCTCGTTATATTAAGTGAATGCTGGTTATCAAAATCACCTGTAATACCGGTAATTCCTGGATATAACTCTATAGCTACTACTCGTAATCTTACTCAGAACGAGGGGTTAGTTGTTTACTTTCGCTGTAACGCTAAAGTTTCCGTATCTGAACCTGCAATTCTTGATGCGAACTGTTTATCTTTGAAAATAAATAGGGAAACTGTCGTGATAGCAATATATCGCCCTCCTGCTCACCAGAATCTAACTAAGTTTCTTGACAGCTTAAATAATCTCTTGAAATCGTTATCCTCGTTTAAGAACATTATAGTGACAGGAGACATCAACATAGATATTTCCCATAATAATAATGATCCACGTTCATCTGATTACCTGACTTTGCTAGCATGTCACGGCTTGTTACCGGCTCATACACTGCCTACTCGTCAAAACCATTCATGCATTGATCACGTAATCTTAAAATCGAAAAATTCCTCCTTCTGTTACGTTGCTCATACATCTCTCACGGATCACGATACAGTGTTACTTTTTCACCACACCTCTGTTCATCAAAATTTTGATCCTGAAACATATAAATTACGCCGTGTACTTGATTATAACAAAATAGAGCAGGATCTCATTAATATGAATCTGGTTGCTATATATTCCACGAATGACGTAGATAATGCCGTAAACAACTTTATTAATACCTTGAATACCATTATAGTTGCTAACTCGATTATGAAAGTCGTGCCCAACCGTAAAAGACTAATGAAACCGTGGATGACTACAGGTCTTCTAAGATGCTTAAGAAACCGTGACATTCTGCATCGCAAGGTCAAGAAGTCCCCCCTGAGCGAAATTCTTGTTATTACTTTCAAGAGATACAGGAATTATTGCTCGATGATACTTAAAAATGCTAAAATCAAATATAACAAGTCTCAAATAAATAACGCACAAAACAATAACAAAAAGCTTTGGCAGGCAATTAAATCTATAACCCATACAACCACACAAAAAAACTCGCCAACCGAACTCCTCTCTCACGCTGACCCCAAAAGATCGGTGAATGAATCCAACGCCTATTTTGCTAACATCGGTCGATCATTAGCTGAAAAACATATGCCATTCGTTAACCAACACACGAAGACTACGCCCAACAATTCAAGTTCTTCTAATCATACATTTGTCCTACTGGAAACTGACGAGTCGGAGATTGACAGTTTGATAAATAACCTGAGAAGTGATTGTGCGATTGGCTCTGATAATATCTCAGGCTCTTTCCTTAAAAGATTCAAAAATATTTTAGTGTCACCTATTACATTCATTTGCAATCTGTCATTCTCTACTGGCAAATTTCCAAATGCCCTGAAAAAGGCAATTATTCATCCTGTCCACAAGGGTGGTGACAGAGACTTGCCGAATAATTATAGACCGATTTCTATTCTACCAACACTTTCTAAAATATTGGAAAGATTGTTGAATAACAGACTCGTTAAGTACTTGGAGAAATTTAATATACTCTCTTCAAGGCAATATGGCTTCCGTACAGGTCTATCTACCAGTAATGCTGTGCTGGATCTGACTAATGAATTGGTTACAAAACTAGATCAGAAGCAAAAGGTCGTTGGTATTTTTCTAGACTTAGCTAAGGCCTTCGACACAGTCTCTGTCCCCATACTTTTGGATAGACTTGAGGGCATCGGCATTAGAGGTTTACAGCTCGCTCTCTTTAGGAGCTATCTTGGCGGTAGACGACAATGTCTTAAAATTGGTAACCTCACTAGTGATGAACTCCCTATAACCTACGGCGTGCCCCAAGGAAGCATAATTGGCCCAACTTTGTTCATTATCTACATTAATGAACTTTGCCGCTTGCACCTTTCTAATGGCATCATCTTTACCTACGCTGATGATACCGCTCTGGTATTTCATGGCACCACTTGGGATTCAGTTTTTAAACTCGCTCAAACGGGTTTTAACACTGTTTCTAATTGGCTGGCTCTAAATCAACTAACATTAAATATCGAAAAAACTAAATATGTCACATTTTCTTTATCACCAAGAGGTAGTTGTTTGTCCGCCTTTAATAAGCTAATAGCTCACTCATGCAATTCGATATCTAATGAAACTTGCGACTGTCCCGATATTAAAAGCACAGATTGTGTAAAGTATCTCGGTGTTGAAATTGATAATAGCCTCTCGTACCATCGACACATAAACTCACTCACTTCTAGACTAAGAAAGATGATTTATATCTTCTCCAAACTTAGACATGTCGCAAATGACGGTGTGCTAAGGCTTGTATATCTCGCTCTCTGTCAATCGCTTACTCAATATTGCGTTGTAGTTTGGGGAGGCTCGTCTAAAACCCACTTTTTAAAACTTGAGCGTGCCCAAAGGGCGCTCTTAAAAGTAGGTTGGAAACTTCCTTATCGATTTCCCACAGCGGCACTTTATAAAAACTGCGGTATTCTATCTGTCCGGGCTTTATTCATTCGCACTGTCATATTAACAACCCATGCGCAAACACATTACAATCCGGTGCGATACGCAAATACCAGACGTCGGCACGCTATTTACCCCCCTACACCGGTACACACTAGCCTGGCCCAAAGAAGTTTTTACTTCTTAAGCAGCCATCTATATAACAAAATTAACAGTTTAATATATGTATATCCGTTGACGCGTCATGAATGCAAAAAGATTATCACTGATTGGCTTTTTGGGTTGAGTTATGATGACACAGAAAATTTCTTACAAATAGTTTCGTAAGTTGGTGTAATTAAGAATCCATTTCATTTACACTCTACAGTCAACTACTTGCACCATACGCTCACACACACATTGACAGTTCCCTCGCACTGTGCGAATGCGATTCTCTACTACTACTCACGCACACACACACACACACACATACACACACACACACCACACACATACTCTTACACTCATTTACCCATTCATACAAAATCACATTCCGATACTAACGTTCTCATATACAATTTTTATTACTACCCACCTTTTAGTTTATATTTATTAGTTTTTAAAGTGCATAATTTTAAATATTGTAATATTAAATGGTAGATTCAATTGTAGGGCCATGGGGAGGGCCTGGAGATTTGTCATACAGGTCTCGAGCCTAGTACAGACTCCAGCTCTCACTAAGGAACTTTAATATACTTACTTATAAGTTACATGTAAGAACATATTATGTACATGACTGTGCCTTATTGAGAGAAATAAACGTATATATTATTATTATTATTATATCTATTAATAAGGGTGTTCGATTTACGGTTCTTAGGTTCGAAATTCGAATCCTTCCCATTACTACCACTCGCTATTAATGTAAACCCACTCCTACGAGAATTCTTGCTTAGCTAGCTTAAATATGATACTAGTCATTTGTAACCAAAGTTATTATAATCGTAATGTAGGAGAAAAGCCAAACTTAATTTGGTGTACTTCAATCAGGACTTGCGCCGAGAGTTAGAAGAGGAGCGTATAAATCGTGCCGCTGCTAAAGAGAAACTGGCATCTACAGAAGGACAGCTCCGTCAAGCTCGCATCCGTATTTCTAAAATGGATCGTCAACTGCGTGAAGCTGAAGCTAGTATTACTAGTTTAACAAGCACCGTGAAAACTTTAGAAGACCAGGTAAGCGTTCATAGATTTACGTTACTATTTTCATACTTTTACTAGTCAATTTATATTTTTACTGTGAAATGTGTCCCAATTTTAACATTTATGCTTTACTAGATTTTGCCTGCGGCTTCGCTCGCATAAATGTACGTTTGGTTAGTAACAGTACTTTTTTCTCGATCAAAGGTACCCTATGTCCTTTATTGATCCCCTAACAACGTGGGTATATCCTAAATTGCATGATTATTAAGACTGCGCCGAGTGAAATGTGCCAAAACAGGCGGTCACAGTTAACTTGATAATATCAACACTTTTTTTAATACAAATATAAAATATACATTTACCATAACAATGAATGTGTTTACAATTACTCCGTGTAAAAAACTTAAAATAATTAATATTTTCGCCTTCAAAATTACGTAAATTTGCAAAAACGTAAGCTCGTGTTCATGATTTTTAGATTATAACACTAGAAATCTATCCTATTTTACAGCTTAAACGAAACATAAATAGTTTACAATTTGTCCGTCCCAAATATTTAAGTTATTGGTTGACAATAATGATACATATTTATCAAAAAAGCACTTCAAATCCTCTATACAATTTTACTATGGCGGCCGCGCTCCGATTATAATATCGAGCTCTGTCATTCAGTCCAACCGCGTCCTACGCTCGGCGCAGTCTTAATCGAGTAGTTAAGGCGTGAAAGCGTATCAAACAAACTCACGTTCGCATTTATAATATTAGTTACGATTTTGGCATCTACGAATAAATTTGTGGTTTAACCCGTTAATTATATGTATACTAGGTATTACCCATGATTGCATCCACGTGAACCACGGTTCACACGCTTGTGGAGTCACTTCTACAGTACAGATTTAGGATAAACGTGGTTTGGATTTAAACGTTCCACAAAAGGAAAAGTTCGCATAAAAAGCTGTTTAGTGGTTTCTATGTGATGGTCTAACAAATTTTTTACAGATTACAGTTGAAGCAAAATAGTCGATCGCAGGTTTAGTTGATATCAGTTGGCTATTGCAATACTCGATGAAATCACACAGTAAATGGATTTTTGCATAAAGCAAGCTGCTAATAAAACTGTATAGTCTGTTTCAAATACGAAGTCCCTTTTGACACTTCATAGCACGTAACTCTGCACATCTCATATAAATTGCTAAAATAAACAATTATTACTTATAGTAATAAAGACTATTTAAAAATAATTAGAAGCTATACAAAACATTATGTAATTGTTTCACAAATCTAATTAACAAATAATTTCTATTGATATTAGTCTTAAATAATTTAAACATCAAAATAAAATAACATTTTACTACAATACCATGATCACACACTAAGGTATTTTTTACTTTCAGTTATAGTGACACAACTGCATAAATCGGATAAAATCGAACTAATTCGAGGTAAAACAATTGTCCGAGAAATACTTTTGTAAATTTGTATTTGGTATTAGTTATTATTACGAACCTTTAATCCCATTCTGCAAACACATAATATATTTATTTTCTCATAAAATGGATTTGAAGATGCGATATTGGACGTATTGTTTAAATATCCCATAGTTTTAAAAGTAGTCGTCTTAAAAATCAATATCTGTTATACCACATTTATTTCACCCTTATACTAAGTATGGAGTAAGTATGTGATACTAGGAATTAATCAAGGATAAGTCCAGATTTATATTTCCATTAAACACGTTATACTCGTATATAACTTTGATGTAACTATTCTTGCGATATGTCAAACTTAGATGAACTCCTTTTTTGTTTTTCTATTTCTATCATTTTTGTTTCGATTCTAAACCCACGATTACAGTTTCTTTGGAATGTTAAGCGGTAAGCGATTTCGTGATGTGTCGATTGAAACGGTCTTTTGACTATCGCTGTTCAACGATCATCTGTCAAATGGGACTTCGTATTTGAATCGCACTATAGTGCATGCATAGCATTTAATAGGTAAATGTGTAAATAACAATATTCTCATGTATAGCGTCGATATTGATAATCACACAATCGTTGCAAGACGCGCAGACAGTTGACCATTTTCTTAATTTATGATTGGCATTTTAAAGTGCCATGGTTAATATCATCAGTCTTTGTAAAAAACTAGGTTGACGATAATGTTTTATTTCAGAATCGACAAAGGGAAGTTCAGTTAGAAGCTCGTGCAAGAAAATTAAAAGAATCTCTGAAAACTGGTGAAGTAGCCAGCAGTCAATTAGCACAACACCGCGACGCATTGCAAGCTGAGTAAGTGAAACATAAGATTGGTTATATTTTTACTTCTACAGGGTTCGAGATATATAGTTAATGTATTAAATAGCGTAGAATTTATATCTGAGTCACAGTTGTTCTAGAATATGTATAATTCATATGCTGAAGACAGTATAATCCAAAAGGCACAAGTGTATTACCCCATATCTCACTAATTGTCATTTTAGATCCCTCCCCTAACAGGGCCAAGCTTATAATCATCTACTGAACAAGTTTCCATAAGAATTTTCTAACAGAAATCCCAATAACATAGAATGGGTTGACGTTGTTCATATGCATCCAAGGCATTGCATAAATGACTTCTTTTCCACAATCACATTTTGTGCAGATCGCCATCTCTCGATTGTTCACGAACACGCCTTATTTCTCTCAGATTTCGTTCAGACTAGAGTAACCGGACTGGCTAGGCATTTACATCAGTAAATACCTAGCCAGTACCTAGCCAGATCGTAATCAAGCGACTTCCTGTGGCTAGTAGGGTTTCTAGGCTTCTTAAGGAGGCACTTTTTTTCAGTACTAAGTACTAATCAATGTCCCTTTTACTTATAACACAGATTTGATAACAGACAGACACAGATAAAAGTACGGTACTACGCTATAACCCGAAAGTTCTAAGCATTCATAGCCTTTTTTTTTTTTTTTTGATACCCAGGAAAAAATGCTTGATGCACTACCCGCCGGCTAGGGGACGGCACCGGCGGGGCGTGTGGGACTCACCAGCCTAGTGCTGGTATACCCACTAAAAAAACCTGGGGTGTTCCCTCTCTCATCCAATGGGGGGGGGCCTGTTGGGCGTCTAAAAAGATTCATCCATAGCAGGCCCCCCCGTGTGGGTGCCGGCCGGGTCAATGGGACCCGACCTCCTCTCGTCCCCGGGGGAGAGCATTTCACTGCTCTCCCCTTTCGACGTAAGAAGGCGCGCGGGAACACCGCGCGCGCCCTCTATGTCGTTCTTACTCACGGGTGGCAGGGTCCCCTGAGGCCTTGCCACCCAGAACCCTTAGGTGGGGGGCAGGAGAGTGACATAAGCGCGTCTCCTGCGCCCCCTCCTCCGGCGGCGGATGTCCGGGGCGTAAGGATCTTCCTCACGCCCCCGCTCCGCCGCCTCCTTCTGCGAGATGACAGCCTCGCAGAAGGACCTCATTGCACCCCAGCACCGAGAGGTCGGGGCCAATCACGGCGACCAGGGCACAGCGCTCCTCGGCCCACGCTGGACACTCCTCCAGCGTGTGCTGCGCCGTGTCCCGGTCGCACTCCTCGCAGTGGTGACACCTGGTTGTCGGCTCCCTACCAGCTATCTTGCACAGGTACTCTCCGAAACAGCCGTGTCCGGAGAGCACCTGAAAGCATCCATAGCCTACAACAACCGCTTTTTGCCGATCATACCTTAAAATTGATTGCCTCCTTGGTTAAATAAAAAAACTTTCAGGAACATTATCGATAATAAACATTTCATTATTTACAGAGTTCAGGAGTTAAAACAGCAAATAGATAATTTGACGGCGCAGCAAAAGACAACGATACATGAAATGAATAGTCAGCTGAAAGAGACGAAATACATTTTGGAAGAGCAGCGGAATCTAACTAAAAGAGAATGTGAACATAAAGAAGCGACTGAAGCTGCCTTAATAGAAGCTCAAAATAATATTGAAGAATTAAAAAATAAAATTACTGAACTTGAAAATAGTAAACCAAATCCTGGTAATGAAATAGACAATTATTATAGTACCCTGGTCAAGCACGTTAACATTGTTTGCATACTATTGACCAATCTGATGTGCAACAACGATTTATATTGGCAGCTCAAAGTGACAATCATTGGTCATATCTATAATTAAATTCTTAGCTACATTTAGTTACCTACTAAGATGATTTAGGCATGATATTGAAATTAAACTACTATATAAGGATTTCATCTCTTTTTGTTATTTGACACTTTAGAATTTGACAATTTAGAAACTGTTACACTGCATACTATTTCTATTAAACTACAAATTTTTAAGCTAATTAAATTATTAAAACTATTTATATTAAGTTTACACTTTCCTTGACGTTTCGGTTGCTTTTCAGCAGCCATGGTCACGGGGAGACTAAGATGGTAGTTGTCTCAATGTTCCATTGTAGTTATTTCAAAGTACCCGAACATAATTTAATCATTGGTGTTTCCATTTACGCAGAATGAGCTCAAAGTATCATGAAGTCTAGCTGTGGTTTGCTTCTTCTTGGGTTTGACTATATGAATTACTGGATCCCAAGCTAGTGATACATTCCAACCATCTTCTCTATTGAAATTAAGTTTTTTTTAATTTCAATAGCCTCGCGAAGCATCCTTGGTAGGAATCGGTGTTCTTTAGCGAGAATCTGTGATTTGTCACATTTCATGTAGTGGTTGGTCCCCTGTTGCACATGTTCACACAAGAGTCCGCAGTCACAATCTATTTTATAGACCCCTGCATCTTGTAAAGGTAGTTGGCACTTGACTGCGTACTCTCATACATTGGTCAAACCAAGAGAAGCATAGGCACCCCGCATAAAAGAACACATAGCTAGATATAAAACACACACATATAAAACACCAACGCTTGTTGAAGTCTGCTGTGTGTGAACATGTGCAACAGGGGATCACTCACTACCTGAGATTTGACAAACCACAGATTCTCGCTAAAGAAGACCGATTCCTACCAAGGATGCTTCGCGAGGCTATTGAAATCAAAAACCATCCTAATTTCAATAGAGAAGGTGGTTGGAATGTACTACCAGCTTGAGATCCAGTAATGCAAATAGACAAACCCAAGAAAAAGCAAACTCCAGCTAGACTTCATGATACTTTGAGCTTATTCTGCGTAAATAGAAACACCAATGATTAAATTATGTTCGGGTACTTTGAAATAAATACACTGAAACATTGAGACAACTAACAACTTAGTCTCCCCGTTACCATGTCTGCTGAAAAGCAACCGAAACATCGGGGAAAGTGTAAACTTAAATATAAATAGTTTTTATAATTTAATTAGCTTAAAAATTAGTAAAGTTTATTAGAAATAGTATGCAG
Source organism: Catocala nupta (assembly GCA_963675205.1). Taxonomy (NCBI): domain Eukaryota; kingdom Metazoa; phylum Arthropoda; class Insecta; order Lepidoptera; family Erebidae; genus Catocala; species Catocala nupta. The sequence goes on from OY776081.1 coordinate 20,718,955, forward strand.
TGTAACAGTTTCTAAATTGTTAAATTCTAAAGTGTCAAATAAGCAACGCGATAAAATCCGTATATAGTAGTTTAATTTCAATGAATAACGACAATAATATATTTGGCTTTATAGTCATAAAAATCGCACGTTTGACAGTTTTTTTACGTTCATAGTTCTAAATATAATATTGCCCCTATCAATATTGCCATAATTTTAGCTATGGTTTCGGATTATTCATCGATGGGATTATGTTGTTGCAAACATGCCATATAATTATATATATTGGATTCAAAGCAATTTATTTAAATGACATTGATTATTTTCAGATTTACCGACGGAAAGAGAAATTGATCTATGGGCAGAATTGCAATCTACTAAAGATACATTGCGTATGACTGAAGATGAAGTAGTTTCGTGCAAACGAGAGAAAGTTCGGTTTTTGGAAACGCTAACAAAGATAACTGTAATTATGTTTCTTATTAACATACTGTAGCTATTCTTGTAATGTCGCCACATGACATATGTCATAAAACATTTTAAGGCAAATATTAATAAACATGAAAAAATATAGTAGCTAAAAAAGAAACTAAATCTACTCATAATTATGTTTTAATTTAATCCTCTTTATTTTTAAGAAATTAAAATCTATACAAGCTTCATAAAAAATCACTAACAAAAGCGTATTCTATTATTATTTCAATTATCAAAAAGTTATTAAATTGTGACATTATTCTAGATTCCATTTTTTTTTTCAGTATTTTGTACCAGATATTTTTTTCCCTCCACCACGAGGTGAATACCTTTGGATTCAGACTTGATGTATTACTTTCAAGATATTACCATTAAACGTTAACTTATTTCAGGAATCGGACAACAAGGTAGGCATGCAGCAGAAACTAGCAGCCGAACTTCTAAGTAAAGAAGAAATATTAGGCAAGATGCAAATACAGATAAGAGAGTTGACAAAAAACATAAAATTAAAGTACGTTTCCAATATTTGTACCTCAAAATATTCAATGTCATAAAATAATAAATTACATTATGATAAAGATATTATTGCAAAGAAAACATTTTTCAGCGAACAAAAAGTAAGCCAATACGAGCAGTATGTTCGTGATCTTCAAGCTCATAACCGTGCAGTAGCTAATTGTCAGGAAGCACCTGATGGCATCAGTTATCAAGACTTACAGCAAGAGGTAATGTAGTCAATTTTGATTTTGGTCGTAATATCAAACTGAGACCTAGTTTTTGATAGGATACGCAGGACAGCGCTGTTATACGAACAAAATTAAATTGAGCTGACTTAATTTGCACTTAAATTTATTATAAAATGAAATTATGCTTTAATGTTCCGTCTGCACTAGTACAATATGCCATACAAATGTGATTGACCTGTAATTATGCATTTCATTAATAGATTATGAATTTGAGGATGGGCGTTCTTGAAGCAGTACATCGTAACGAAGAATTATCCGAACAGTTAGTGCAAAAAGAACAGCAACTAGAGCAGCAAGATAAAACATCACGTGCCCAGGCAAGAGTCATAAAGGTTACTAGGTCCTTCCTTGAACATCACAGTGGCTTAGCACATATCATTCACCTCAAATATTTGGTAGTAGTCTGAATGTAAAGAATAGGATTGTAACTATCCTATTGAATTAAGAGAAGTTGCTTATGAATAGTATAGAAGTATTTCTAGAGCTATTATCTTTATTGATTCCTTGATTTATAAGCTAGCTAGTGACGCAGGTGCGCGAGGAGTTGATCAATATGCTGAAGAATAAAGAGACGGAACAGAGCCGCGAGCTGGCCGCGTTACAACAGGACCTTGAGCACCGAATGAAAATTGTTGACGAAGTGAGACGCGCGATTTATTTTATTTATATTTTGTCTTTCGTTGCTTTACTTCAGCCAAAATACACTCATATAAAACGGACTGTTTTTGACACACATCATAGGTTATAAAGAATTAGGCTAGACGTTTTCATGTTTTGGAGAAGGGTTTGTATATGCGTAGAGAGATGAAGGAGAAAGAGCTTAACAGTTTTGAAGTGTATAATTTATAAAAGGCACAGGAGAGTAACAGTGGTAAAGAAGCAGTTGATAACATGCAATATTACGTGAGGTTTTATGACTTTCGTGTCGTATGTCGCGAGCACAGATCGCACGTGCGTCCAGCGTTAGACATAAGAAGTGACTGGCGGGCGGTCTAACGGTCGCTGCGGCCGCGCCGCGCTTGGAATGCACTACGTCACGAGAAACCGTTATCAATGCACGGCAGACAGAGTATTAAAAATATTTTATAACTACATAAATATAGATAGATATAATATGTAAGGTTGTAGTGTATAGGTGTGTGAGTAAGTACTTATGTATGAATGTTTTGTGGATGTGCGTATGATATATAAACATTATTTACTTGTATTTAATATATAATGATGTATTATGTGCCTGGGTCCGCCACAATATGGTTACTTGATAGAAATGTATTGATATTCTTTATAAAGGTGTAAAGTTTACATTTATACCGATTCGATTCTATTAATTCTTTAAATCTACACTGATAATCAAATTTGGCCAGAGTACAGCAGGCACTATCTAATTCTCACATATTTAAAAAGTTTGTAAGACGTTTTATTCTAAAAAGGTAAACAAGCAAATAGCGGCAAAAGCTGACGAAATCCAAGAGTTGTTCGCTACGTTAGAGAACAAGCAACAGCAGATCCACCGGCTAGAGAAGATAGTGCTGGCGCTTGAGGAGCAGCAGCGACGAGCGCAGGCGCAGCGTACGAGACACGAGGAGAAGATAGCCGCGCTTGAGCATGAACTCGCTGCTGGTGGCAACCGAAGAGAACGGTATTAAAATATGCATAATATGGTATTATGCCTGGTTATCCCTAAATTATAAACTGATATTTAGTTTATCATACCTACCTATCATCGTTGGCTATAATTAAATGTCTCGGTGTAGGAACCGAACTTTTAATAACGTACAAGGCCTATAATAACATCCATAGTTAAAGCTACCAAAACAGCATGACCTGTATAGCTAAAACTAATAGGTAGAGTCAAGGAAGTAATTAACTTAAGATTGATGACTGCATGGATTGCACCAGTAATAGATTTCATTTCACCTCCGCAAGTGTACTTTTTAGTTCATCGCGACATAATCTTACTTGGTTTTGCGATAAATGATCTGTTTAGAAGAAAACCGGTTGTTTCGTTATTTTCGTACTTATTAAAAATTTAAGATAAGCAGTTAAAAACACCTAAGAAAAACACAATTATTTATAAATATATGTATAAAACCACAATTCCTTAGTTATGTTGAATACATAAAACGAGGCTATATAATTTCTAATTGCTATCAATCGGACAAAATGAAATGAATTCAGTGCTGATACTGATAATTTCTAACCCAACAAATGTTTATTAACCGACCTAAGGACCCAGTACCCATAATGAAGGCTAAAAGTAAGTGCTAAGTAATGGCTCGGATCCATCAAGGTAGATATATTTATATTTACAAAAGTACAAGTGAATGAGTGCGATGCCACGACATAGAGCGGCACGGACAGCGGTGTAGAAGAGAGGAACTCAGCGGCAAAGCAAATTATAAAATATAGTTCAGTCTATGGTCCGGAGTGAGAGGTCGTGGAACGCCGTCGCCTCCTTTTGTGAGGAAGTAATTTCCATCAAGGAGGCGGCGGAGCGGGAGAGGGAGCGTTTAAACCCTCTCCCCAACCCGATTTTGTGGCAGAAATGAATACTGAGGCGTTTATTACTGAAATTTTAAATCGATCGCTTATAGGGATGTCAAAACATCTTCAGCATAAATATTAAAACGTAATTAAAAGGTTGTGGGCAGAAATATCGCAAAAATGTTTTTTCATTTCGTGCTCTACTTCCTTCATTTTAAGAATATCTTGTTTTAAAAATATATTGCTTTCAAAACAGAAAAAGGATAATTAGATAACGCTATGATTTTGGGCATATTGCGACTATCCGTCCACCTTGGCCGCTGCCACTAACCGCTTCTATGGGTACGCGGCGTGCACAACACTCCGCTCACCGACGCCGCCCCGCACGCCGTGTCGCTCACCGCTAAGACCGAAGTCGTGACCGCACCGTTAGTGTGGCCTGCTACCCTAATTCTATTAGCAACACGCATTAATCTTACTATAAATATCCTTTCCAGAAAATTCCTGTTCTTCTAAAATTATTAAAAACAAGAAGAAAGCCGGTGCCGTGTTGGTATAATCAGAATTAAATGTAAAAAATTGTTTGTCCATTCATGTGAAGTTTTTGTCCAATAAATGTAAAATACCAATAAACTGCATTTGCTATACTCAAGTTACTGTAATTCTTTGAAAAGGTAAGTTTCCATCATGAGACTTGTAACAGTTTTTAAGAGTTCAGTTATGGACTATACGACGCCTTCAGATCTGATGATTGTTCATGCAACATGCCCAAAGAGGCAGATAATAAACTTCTTCATAGGTTAACGTACTGAATAGGTACTTATTTCCTGATAGATAATAAGTAAAATATCAAGAAGACCGAATGAAAAATTATTAGGTAGAAAAGCACAGTGAAATGAAAGGATTGTTGAAATTGCTTAAGAAAATTTTCTAGGTGTAGCGTGTGAAGTAAGTGACGGTGATTAAGAGTAAGAAAATGGAAAATGTGAAAATTAATTACTTATGGTGTGATAAGGATCTTCCCATGGCAATAAGCCAGAAACCCACTGTCAGCAAAAGAAGGGCCTCACAGTAAGAATGGGATAAATCAATCTAGAAAAGAGACTAGTGTATGAGGTGATTAAGAGAGGAGAGAAACGGAGATTTATATCAGGTTATTATCTAGCTGAACAACCGTAATTTTCTTAAGAAATTCAGTCGTTCAGTTCACAGAATATTGTTATTATTACAGAGTTGTTTTCACCCTGATGCATCATATACGTATAAATAAGGCTCACATCCATATCCCTAACGGAGTAGGCAGAAGTGCACATATATGTAGTACACAATTACAGTTTAACACGTTCAGTGCGTTACCCTGCTGCTCTTACATTCACGAAGTGCTGTATAGAGTCTAGTAGAGCTGTTGCTAAACTTTGCTAATGTGCGTCATGGGGTTCAAACGACCTGTGCCGCATTTTATCTTTGAAGATATATATATCTAGAATAATCGGACTTACGGCCACTCCTACAACTAGCAAGTAAAAGTTATTCGAAAGATAAATCGCATGCTGTCTCACTCATGTTAGGTTAAGAAGAGAGATGGCGAGACTTTTATCTTATAGATAAATTCTATCTGGAGGTGGTAGTACAAGACCTTAACATTGTATATGTGCTTGAGACGTGTCTATATTAAGTTGCTACATACTAAAATTGCTGAAATTTAGCGCTTATTACATATCTATTAAAAAACAAAACAATGCGTAGGGTCTCAAGCACCCGATATCAGCACAGACGGGTAATTAAATCGATAAGCTACCAGTGTTGTCAAATAAAACGTCGATAATAAAATAAAATTACTTATTTTAGTTTTAAAATGGAATGAGCCTCTTTATAACAGTCTCGGCATTAAGTATTCGAGCACTGGGGACAATAGGTCATTACTTATTTGATTTTGGCAGCTTCTTTGCTACTTAGCGTTTGCCTTAGCTTAATCTAACATCCAACGCAATTTCGTTTATCTACTTTATCGAAGATATGCCATTCCTTTCGTTTCCTTTATCGTCATCGCTTTAATTACGATATCCTCAAGAATATGTACTTATTTTAATTGGCTATTGGCGGGTATTTTATCTCCGAAGAGAGATAAATTTGAAGACTTCTTATCGTATAGCCAGTTGGTGGGCTAGTGAAAATTGTAGGATTCACGTTACTTCGACGTACCAAATTAAAATATTCCGCCAGTGTTTTGGTGATTTCGCACCCCTTTTTTCAGGGTTATTCTCTGCTCGTTCAATTTCACTAGCACATATTTCTAACATTCTCCATGTATGCTTAATTTTTACTCACTTTCGTCACTTCACGCAGGTAGATGAACATACTCGTAATTAGCAGCGCGCCGCGACGTCATCAATCATAGAACATCACTAACGTAATGACATGCAATTCAAGTGCGTTTATCAGGTCATCGGGCATCGGGTCTTTAACATCTGATAAACGCACCTTAGGTATACAATTTCCTTGCAGGTCGTATCAGGTCTTAACGACTCTATACGTTTTTATTGTTTCTATAACTACTATTTGATGACACATAATCAGTGAATATATTTGTCACTTTCTTACTGCCGAAATTTCTATATTTATGTATAAATATAGAAATGCCGCCCCGTGAGATAGCAATAGATTCATGCGCCCACACAATAGAACAGTTACGCAACAGATATATTCAACTCAATACCGCACTGAACGTGTTAAGAAATGTAATTTAGATTCTACAGGGCTCATTTACTTTGAACACTTTCTTTTAAAATTTGAATTTGAATTTCTTTTATAATTTGGCTCCTCAATCCTCACGGGTATATGATGGTGATATAAAGCTTTAGCTTAAGGACAGAGTCCGATCAGAGACAATAACGGATATAGTTACAGCTGCAAGATCAAGGATTATCAGTCAGCACAGATGCCGTTCCCGTGCGTTCCTCAAGAAGGTAAAATTTGGCCACGAGGAAATAGGGAACGTTCCACTTATGTAACGACGTGGCGCGCACTCTGCAAAATGTTCTTTGGTGTTTTTGTCATAGCACGGAGTCTGAAACTGTGCCTAGGAAAGGGCAATTGACTTGACCTCTACTACGTGGAACTTAAAATCATAGCTGATTTCTTTTAGAGGAACTACCGAAGAGAACTCTCGGTATCGAGTTTATTATTATAGTTGACTACCGGACCTGGCAGTAGTTCTGCCCGCAATTTGGCTTATATGTATTAGAAATGAGAATTCGATCGCAGTACCACCTACCGGATCAAATTGTAAATCTAAACTGCCCGTCATATAAAGAAAATACACATATATCGGCCCAGCCGTGTAGGGGTTGAATTCAGTATATAATATAATTCAGTATAAGTATATAATAATTCTTCTGTACATGTATATGTCATACATGTACAGAAGAATTATGTATAGTAATATGTCTTTGACTATACACTATAGTGGCTTAAGATCTTAATCAAATGAAACACATAAAATACATAGATACTTGGAGATCTATTTTATTTCTATGACATTTCTATTAAATAATATTTGGTTATAGGTATGGTAATAGTTGAAAGAAAATTTCTGTGGAAGGTACATATTAACAAAATGAATGTGTGTTTCTTACTTACATATCTAATGATAAGGTTAGCTTTGAAACACGGAACATTTAATTATTTACATTAAATTATAATCTATTAAAGCATAGTCATTATTTAATATGAAATAGTTATTTTTTAAAAGCCCCCTCAAGCTCTAGGGATCATTGCTGTGTCGCGGGGTACTTTACAAATATTCAAACAACGAACACAAAGAACAATCAGACTCTGAACATTCATTTGTGGATCACACAAATTTTTGCCCCGTGTGGGATTCGAACCTACAACACTACGCGCAGTGGCAGCGACGATTGTATTAAAAATAGTCTGGCATTCTAGCTGTTGACACTTTATTTATTGAAAAATATGCATGACTGCATCTTTTTATATTGTTGGATGATTTAAAACAAAAAGATGTTTGTTAATATTTTATTTATTTTATTATACAGTGTGTATACCAAACCCTGTCCGGTCCATTAAGGACTTATTTCTCCCTTGATAAACATGCCAAGAACAATAATAAAATAAATCTATTACTATCTATATATCTTCGTAAAACGTCAACATAATATTTTTTATCCTAGTATTGATCAACAATTTTACCCTTAAATCCCTGAAATTTCGCACAGACTGGCAACACTACTAAAAGTCGGCTTCTTTGATGTGTTTATTTATCTATTAAAAACTGTCGGCTTATTGCCAAAACCGCCGCCTTATGCACAGACGCATCGCGCGAGGGATGTGACTATCGATCAAATAAAAATATCGAAGTATGTAATTCTAAAATTATTTATTTGTAAAATACAATAAACGCTCTTGCGTACAAAACTCAAATTTAAGCAAACTTCAGTTTCTAAAATGAAATAAAAAGAATACACAGTATCCGTGAAAGGATAGGCATAGGTGTATTATTACACCCACGTTTTACTAGCTTTCTTTGAACCCCGATAATAGGCATGGGAGTAGGTCTTTACCTACGCCTATGCCTACCTTTTTATGCCAAAATTTAAGGGTTTGATTTTGGGTTATCATAATAAAAATAAAAAATTATCCGCCATTGAGCATTTTCTCTGTTAGATAATATGACGTATTGAAACCCTGAATACTTTAACATGTTGGTGTGTTTAGGTAGGAGTGAGTGTAATTATGCAGCTGCGCGTAGGGAGTACGAGAAACGGTTCTCTAGACCACAAGGTCTAGCAGTCCCGTTGGAACGCGCTTTACAGCGCCTTTACAACCGCGAGTTACCATTGAACTTCCATAGCTCTATGTGGTTCCAGCATGATGGCGCGCCGCTTCATTTCTTACGTGCAGTGCGTAATTACTTAAATTGATAGTTTCCTAACAAGTGGATAAGACGTGCAGAACCAAAGTCGTGGCCGCCGCGATCCCCAGACCTGACACCATTAGACTTTTACTTGTGGGGGAGGGGACACGTAAAACAAAGCGTGTATGCTAAAATTTGTAATTCGGCTGTACAAATGCAAGCTCGGATTGTGACGGCTTTTAAAGAAACAAAATCAAATTAAACTGTGTTGCGTAGGTAGTGTTCGTAGTGCCTTAGGAAAAAAGTGCCGCATGTGTGTTAACTTTGGAGGTGGACATATGGAGCACGACTGACGGAGCTTACAACAATTTGATATTTTTATTAGCTAAAGGTATGATAAACCAAATTAAAATACACTGTAACGTCTTAAAAAGTACTCATAAACAAAGATTTATTTATGGGTTTTTTTTTAATATCAGCTGATGCGTACTATAGGTTCTATGTTATAGCGGCTCGTGTCAAACGTGGCGAGCGGTTTATATCGAAGAATTAGGTAAATTTACCGTCTTCGAGCGGCGCCTTTGTACACCGCGCGCAGCGCGGCGGCTAGCGTTTGACGGCTTCGTTCAAAGGATTCAGCGTGGCGCGCCGCGGCGGCGGTGAACCTTTATGACCTTTAGTGATACCTAGATATTTTGATTAATAAATTGTCGGTGTTACCATGGGTAATCAATTAAAATATTATTTTAAATAAATGAAATTTACGGGATAATTTTTTTGATCAATTTTTATTAAAGGATGACACCTACGTGCTCATATTAAGCTATTGTATAACACCTTTAATGATCGGAAAGGGTTTTTCATATATGTACTCTGTATATTAAGACTACACCTACATGCACACCTAAGAGGCTGTTTATTTATTTACCTAAAATGTTGCGAAAATATTTTAAGTCTATGCCTAAAATCCCTTGTTCGCTTTAGAACAGATTCGCTTTATGACAGATTCGCTTTATGATAGATTCGCTTTACGGCAAAATTGTACAGTCATGTTGAAATGATCTCCACATTGTTATCGTTGATATATAGCTACGTTGTAAAGCATAAAACTCCTTTAGTTTTTCTGTCAATATCATGTTAATGGCCATTGTATACTTATTACATTATATGACATGATAATATGATAAGTAGGTACTATAATTAATATGCTGCTGAATTTTAGGCAGTAAAATTAATTTAAATAAATTAAAAGGACTGTAGAAATTATAATGGATTTGCCTACTACTAGCAGCGGTATTAAATTTACTATATTGCGGGATCATTTTACAATAAATATAAAGCAATATAGATGTGATTACAAGATAGCAGTAATTCAATCAGTTACAAGCTGTCCCAGTGCCAAAGTTACCGGTTGCTTCTGCCACTATAGGGAAGCGCTCTCAAAAAAAAGCCCAAAATCTAGGTCTGAAGAAAGTCGATGGTGGAGACCGTATTACACAAATGTAGGTATATGCAATTGGCGTTGTTACCACCAATTTTGATCCCTGAAGGTATCTTAGCTATCCAATAATCAGTGAATGATTCTGAAGAATATTCAACATTCAGGGACTATTTTCAAAGCAATGGACGCGATTAATTACTACTAATACCTTTAGTTGCTACAAAGAAGTATTCAGAACGAGTAACCCGGTTAAAGGGTGGCATGGCCGCCTTACGAACAGAATTTCTTTAAGACCAGTGTGACCAGTGGTTCATACAATTACTTGTAGAAACCTATTGTAAAGAAAAACGGTGTAGTATAAAGTTAAAGGAAAAACATATAAAAATTTACATGATTAGTACTAGTGCATTAAGCTGCTCATAGCCAGTTGCACTCACTGATCGGTAAACGATTAGCGAGGTTAAGCAACGTTGGTTGCGGTCAGTCTATAGATGGGTGACCGCTTAGTGGTATTTCATCTGAGCGTCTCCGTGCTTCGGAGGGCACGTAAAAAGTCCGTCCGGGTTATTGCCAAATTGACAGCAGTCGTTAGCCATGTCAAAGGCCTACGGGCGGCTTGGAAAACTCTTGACAACAGGTTGGCCACTAACCACACGAAAAGAAGAAGACTAGTGCATTGCGAAACGAAATTTCAGTTCTGGAATGTATAGACCGCTTGTGCAGGCTGAATGAAAAATACATAGTTATGTGTCATAAGATAAATAATAAACAACAATTTTGTTACTTTGTTAAATGTTTTATTAAAAAATACAGTGAACTCGATATAGATATATCGAGTTCATTGTATTTCTGTCATAAAGCGAATCTGCCGTAAAGTGAATCTGTCGTAAAGAGAATCTATCGTAAAGCGAATCCGTCCTAAAGCGAACAAGGGCCAAAAATTCCCTTATAATTATTTTAGTTAGTACATTACTTGATACCAAATATATTTATCGTTATAAAGTGCTTTAATGGGACAGGGTGTTCATTGGGTTGTCGCTCCAAGCGAAGTCGTCATTGGAAAATGCGTAGACCATCCAGTAGAACAAATTAAGTAGAGCAAAGGATGCTGGGAACAATACTCTAGCAGCCTTATCAATGTGAGAAACGCTGTTGATGTGGCCTCTGCTACCTGCAAATGAATAAATAAAAGGTGTTAGGTACTTACATTCCACATTTCAAATGAAACAGCACTTTGATCTATTAGAAAAAAATGGACACAATATTAAAAAATATTTTCATCCATGCATAATCAATATAAAGAATGGCGGCTGTTAAATTGTGTGTGGGTGAGCAGACTACTTTAGTGTTCTCGGTTTACATGCCGACAGATTGTGTGGATAATTTATTAGAATTTACGGAAATATTGAGTGAAATAAATGCAGTAATTGATAGTTGTGACATAGAATCAGCAATCATTCTAGGGGATTTTAATGCCCATCCACAAGAACTATTTTTTAAGGAATTAATAAATTTCTGTGATGAGCGAAGCTGGCTCTGTGCTGACATATTAAAATTGAACATGTTGACTGATACGCACACTTTCATAAGTGAAAGCCATGACAACTGTAAACGATGGCTTGATCACTGTGTGACAACAGAGGCAGCTTGGCAATGTGTGTTAGAGGTTAAGGTGCGGTATGATGTGTATTGGTCGGACCATTTTCCACTGGAAATATATTGTAATTTAGGGAGACTGACGAGTAAAATACAATATACAGATAATGTCTACAATAACATAAGATTGGGAGAAAGGAATGCTGAGCAAATAAATATTTTTAGTGAGATCTGTTGTAATAAGTTAAGACAAATTGACTTTCCAGGGGAACTTAGTCAGTGTGCAGATTATGTGTGCAGTAATATTAATCATAATGTAATAATTGATAAATTATATAAGAGAATTGTTGACAGTTTAACGGCAGCTGCACAAAGTAGTTATGAAATAAGGAAATTTAAAAAGCTAAAACATGTGATTGGATGGAACCGACATGTTCAAGCAGTTCATCAGGAGGCAAGGGCCAGTTTTCAGACTTGGATACTGTATGGTAAACCTATGTATGGGTATGTTTTTGATTCAATGCGTGAAGCCAGAAAGCGCTTTAAGTCTAAGCTTAAATGGTGTCAAGACAATGCAGAACAAATTAAAATGGACATCTTAGCTACACACCACAAAGCTAAGGACTTCAAGCGTTTTTGGAAGCACACGAAGAAGCTGGAGACTGGTACATGCATACCTGTAAGCGTTGATGGCAAGAATGAACCACAACAGATTGCTGAAGTATTCAGAGAACATTTTAAAGTGGTCTCCCCACAGAATTGTGTGTGGCAGGTGTCCGAGGCTGAGGTTGTCCAGGGTAAGCGGTTCATTTGTACAGCGAAGGATGTAGCGCGTATTATTAAGGGCATGTCCAGGGGTAAGTCTCCAGGACACGATAGCCTGAGTATCGAGCACTTGCAGTATGCTGGAGTACACTTGCCAAGAGTACTTGCTTTGCTGTTCAATTTGTGTATAGGACATGTATATTTACCCCGGGAGCTTATGAAAACCACCGTTGTTCCTATTGTGAAAAATAAGACAGGGGATGCCTCCGACAAGAACAACTACAGACCGATCTCGTTGGCTACGGTAGTTGCAAAAGTGCTGGACGGTTTGCTTGATTATCAGCTCAGTAAACACATAGACCTTCATGAGGCCCAATTTGGTTTTAGAACCGGACAATCGACGGAAACTGCAATATTGAGGCTCAAGCATACGGTCCAGTACTATATAACTAGAAAGACGCCTATTTATGCCTGTTTCTTGGACTTGTCGAAGGCATTTGACCTGGTATCATATAGTACTCTATGGAATAAGCTTAGAGGGGAAACTAGCACACCGCCAGAAATTGTAAATCTGCTTAAGTATTGGTACGCCAATCAAACTAATAAAGTTAAGTGGGCGGGATCTTACTCAGCAGAGTATGGGTTGGAATGTGGAGTGAGGCAGGGAGGCCTGACTTCACCTCGGCTTTTCAACCTATACATAAATGGGCTGATAGAGGAGCTCAGTAGCACCGGAGTTGGTTGCTCAATAGACGGTGTATGTGTCAACAACATTAGTTACGCGGACGATATGGTGCTGCTGAGCCCATCTGTCAAGGCCCTTAACAGGCTCATTGAAATTTGTGAGGGTTATGCGGGGGCACATGGTCTCAGGTATAATTGTAATAAAAGTGAACTACTTATCTTTAAGGCTGGGAATAAGTCACCTAAAGAAATTCCACCGATCAAACTGGGAGAAGTTTCATTACAGAGAGTCACCAAATTTAAGTACCTGGGACACTGGGTCACCGAGGACCTTTCAGATGACCTGGATATTGAGAGGGAACGTAGGGCATTGGCAGTGAGGTGCAATATGCTGGCTCGCAGGTTTGCAAGGTGTACAAGGGATGTCAAAATAGATCTATTTAAGGCCTATTGTCAGACATTTTACACCTGTAGCCTGTGGGTTAGGTATACGCAAAAATCTATCAGTGCCCTGCGGGTCCTATACAATAATGGTTTTAGGATGCTGCTGGGGCTGCCTCGATTTTGCAGCGCATCAGGTATGTTTGCAGAGGCCAATACAGATTGTTTTAGAACGATAGTTAGGAAAAGGGTGGCTTCCCTGATGCGTCGCGTGCGGGACAGTACCAGCGGCCTCCTAAGCACTATCTTGCATAGAGTGGATTGTCCGGTGGTTAAACACTGGAATTTCATTCATGCATCTCGCCCCGTAATTTTTAATATAAAATAATAATTTGATTAATAAGTTTACTAACATAGTTATAAGTACTACTAACAAATTATGGATTATTATCTGAAATAAAATGATTATTATTATTATATTATTATTCACATTTATTCATTAATTATCAATAAAAATTACATTTTTAAATATATAATTATAAAAAAACACATTTAAAAATATAAAAATTATGGATGCCCACCGACATCGAGACAAGGTCCAAGCTGTCGGTGGTTAGGGGTCCAGAGAGAGGAATCTCCTCACTATGCGTGCCGTATCGAGGAGAACCGCCTTCTGCATCTGACCCTTGACCCAAGCACCTAACGCGAGCCTCTTAAGATGTTGGTCGAGGCTCTTGGCTATTAGACCGTTTACCGTAACGACTATCGGTACAATGATTGCCGAGTCCACATCCCACATATCGACAACCTCGTGTGCTAAGTCCAGGTATTTTAGTTCTTTTTCCTTCTCAGCTTTCACGAGGTTGCCATCATGAGGGATGGTAATATCGACAATCATTGCACGGCGCTCTGATCGATCTATTACCACAATATCAGGCTTGTTGGCAACAACAGTCCTGTCTGTGATAATAGATCGATCCCAATACAGTGTGATATGGTCCTTTTCGAGAACTGGTTCCGCTACATACCTGTAGTAAGGCACCTCGACCTCTACAAGTTTGTACTTCAGAGCAAGTTGCTGATGGATTATTCTGGCTACTTGGTTATGTCTGTGCAAGTACTCGCCGTTAGCAAGACGAGAACAACCGGAAACTATATGCCTGAGGGATTCACCGGGTTGGTGGCACGCCCGACATATGTCAATCGTACCATCCCTCAGGATATATTTCCGGTAGTTATTCGTCTTGATAACTTCGTCCATAATTGCACAGACAAACCCTTCGGTTTCCCCAAAGAGGTCACCGAAGCGTAGCCAGTTCACGGAGGCGAGAACGTCTACATCAGGTCCATATAGGGCCTTGTAGAACCTACCGTGAAGCTCCTTGCTCTGCCATACACTCTTGCGGTCGTCAATGCTTAGTACTATAGGGATGCGCCAGTTCTCTTTAGCCAGGTTAAGCGGGGTGAGTCCGTTATCCACTGCGATAACATCACGATGCATACCCACGTTCGCTTGAAGGAAATATTCTCTAAGGTTGCACACCTCACGATTATGGAGGGTTTTGGCATTTAGAAAACCTCGACCCCCACATTTCCGCGGGATGTACAACCTCATCACAGACGAACGAGGATGATGCATTCGGTATGCCGTCAACAGTGTACGGACCTTCCTGTCCAGGGCATCTAACTCAGTCTGAGTCCACTTAAGTATGCCAAAGGAGTATAAAAGAAGCGGCATGACCCAACCGTTAAAAGCGCGCACCTTGTTGCCGCCTGATAAAAGACTGTTAAGTATTTTTCTCAGGCGACCAAAAAAGCGTTCCTTCAACGATTGTTTCATGTCCGCTTCATTTATACCTAAGGCTTGTGACATACCCAAGTATTTGTAGGTATCAGTAATGAGAAGCGATCTTAGGTTAATGGAATCTGAAAGTTCAATGCTCTCAGATTCCACCATCCTTCCTTCCTTTACATGCATGACTGCACATTTATCCACACCAAACTCCATGTTGATAGATTTACTAAAGCAATCAGTTACTCTTAGTAAGTCTATCAAATGTGAATCAGTGCGGGCAAACAGCTTTAAATCATCCATGTATAGCAAGTGTGATACGACCTGACCGCCTCTCTTTAACCTGTAACCTAGCCCTGAACCCTCTAGTAATGTACTGAGAGGGTTCAACGCTAGACAAAACCACAGAGGACTCAGACTGTCGCCCTGAAATATACCTCGCTTAATCTGTATTAGCTCGCTGGTCGCCTGGGTCTGTCGACACCCTGGATAGTAAAGAGCCGTTTTCCATTGCCGCATACATAACTTCAAGAAGGTGCATAGAGTTGTATTTACTTTATACAGCTCCAGCACCCTCAAGAGCCACGTATGCGGCACCGAATCGAACGCTTTCTTGTAATCTATCCAACATGTCGCCAGACTCTTGTGATTACGGCGAACCTGTTGGCTAATGGCCATATCAATGAGGAGGAGTTCCTTCGTACCACGAGCCCCCTTCCTACAACCATTCTGAGAGGCCGACATAATAGAATTGATTTCAATATGTTTTGAAATTTTGGCTCTCAGAATAGACGTAAGAAGCTTATAGACCGATGGTAAGCAGGTGATCGGTCTATAATTTCCAGGCTCGTGAGTGCTACCTGCTTTGTGGAGCAGGTGCGTAACTCCTGTGGTCATAAAATCTGGCAACGACCCAGATTCTACGGTTGATTGAAACTGCGATGCCAAGCAAGCATGCGAACTACGTAGCCATTTCAACCAGAAGTTATGCAGCCCGTCCGGACCTGGAGACTTCCAATTTGATAACGAACGGACTGCACTAGTAACATCCTGGTCTTCAATGACTACGTCTTCCATCTCTGGAATTTGTTCAACCGCTCGCTCGACATCACGGATCCAATCGCCCTCTGTGTGGCCCATGGGCACCGACCAGATGCTACGCCAAAAGGTATTTGTGGTATCAGCATCCGGCAGCCGCCCACCAGTCACACATTGATCCGGTCGTTCCCAGCTTCTATAAACACGTCTTTGGTCTTTTTGAAATGTGTAATTCACGGTATATCGGTTCACGCGTTTTTTGTATCTGCGCAAACGGTTTGCCCACGCATAAACTTTCTGCTTCAGGAAGTCAATGCGCTCTGTGACCCGAGATGTATAGTCTTGTGGGCTGGTGTCAGTTCCCAAGAAAGCTCGAATCACAAAGCGCATCACTCTAGGGCGAGTATTGCCCTCCCTGAAGCAGATTAGTTTACCAATAAGTGCCCTTGCCTCAGCGATACGACGTTCAATCCTGCATTGCCATGCCGGAGCAGCTTTTCGCCATACAGCAGTGTCGTTCAAAGGGAACTTGACGCCTGCTGTACGACATGCCGCTACAGCAGCACAATACAGGATTGAATGGGTATCACTGAGATTCTCGCTATTCTCTAAATAACTAGGCAGTAGCGAGTCAAGGGCACCTACCAATGCCATATTTTGTCTATGCGTAGGCAACCGCGGCAGTCGAGGCCTAATAGTATGGGGTGTATACCGATATTCCCGAATCGCACATTCCAAAGCTACCCTTACCTCATCATTGTACTGGATGCTTACATTATTAGTCATGTCATCCTCATCCTCGCTGGTAATGTTTTGGGGCAACGATGTAACACTACTTGTTGTTACACCAGGATGGACGTGAATGGCACGACTCGAACGTAAACACTCTGAGCGAAGCCTATCAAGTACGTTATCATCCAGCATCCGATTGCGCTGGATAACTCGCACTTGATCCGATAGTCGTTGTGCCGTGACGTTGAAGCCTGGTTCAAGAGCCTGAAACAGAGGCAGCATTCGATTACGATACGCACTGAGGTTGGTTCCTCCCTCTGTAGCCACAAAATGTGCCCGCATGACGTTTTCATTTATTGACCTCGTCCATCTCATGCGGCGCACATCACCAGCGACAGCGGGGGCCCTGTTCGAGGCCGGCGGGCCTCGGGGTCCCAAGCAGGACGGTGGCCGGCGTCTCCCCTGCCGACGTACAGGTGTTGGCGACGTCGGCGGGGAGAAATACTCGTCGCTTGATGAGCTCAACGCCTCACTGCCCGTCGTAGTCGCGGGTGCAGGTACCGACGGCTGCGAGGCGGAGCTGAGCGACGAGTCCGGGGGTCTCCTTTGTGCTAACGCTCTGGCTCTTGTTAGCATTTGCGTGTCACTACATCATCATTTAATTTATATATTTTTCATTTTGACATGTGTTGTCATTATGACCGATTTTACTTGTTTTGTACTGTTCTTTATGGTTGTATTATTTTAAAATTGAGACTTATTAGTTGAATTATATTTATTATGTTGAAATTGTGGCCAAATTATATATTATTATTATTATTATAATCTTCAGCCTATTGATCGAATTTTTACCTATAAAATTATTTTTTTCGGATATGGTATTCCAGCGAACTTAACATTATAATCATACAAATTTATAATCAGTAGCGACTAACCTTTAGGCACATGTGACATGCTAGTCCCAAACAACGTTAACACAAGCACACGCACACACACACATGCACACAATCGGTACTCACTCATTCACTGTACATTCACTCACTATACAGTCACTCACAATACACTCATTTACTATACACTCACTCACTATACATTCAACTCTAAATACTCACTTATTGTATTGTCACTATACGCTCACTTACTATATTTGTAACTTCACGAATAAAGAAGAAAATACTCTAGAATTATTAAATAATCATATTACATCACTTAATCATATAAATAACCACTTCGCTAACGGCTCTAACCTAGCTAACTTGATTCTTGACCGTCTAAATTGTGATGAGCAAGATATTGTCAACACAGTGAGTAAATTGCCCAACACCTTAAATTCTTTCGCCTGGTTACCTACTGATGAGAAGAAAATTAAAATATAATAATGTCATTAAAACATAGTTCAAGTACCGGCTGGGATAGAATATAAGTTAATATCTTTAAGACTGGAATTGATATCTTGGCTCTCTGTTTCAATTATCTGTAATAGTTGTTTTGATATTGGATGTTTCCCTGAAACTCTAAAAATATCTAAAATCGTCCCAATATTTAAAAAGGGTGACAAATCTAACATAACTTATTACAGATCAATCTTGTTGTTAACCACTTTATCTAAAATAATTAAAAGGCAATCAACCATAGATTAAGAAATTACCTAGAAAATAAAAAACCTTTTTCTAAAATTCAATTTGGATTTCGTAGTAACATGTCAACACAGGATGCTGTTCTTACACGAACGTCGTATATAACTGAAGCTCTAGATTCCAAAGATAAATGTTTAGCAATGTTTTGGACTTATACTGTACCTATACTACTTAACAAACTAAATCACTTAGGAATCCGTGGACAACCATTACAATTACTCCCTGATTATTTAACTAATAGTATGCAAGGAATACAGGTAGGCGAGCATCGAAGCTCTACTATAGAACACAACTTTTGGTGTATCTCAAGGCTGTGTCTCAGGACCGACTACGTAAACGGTATGTATAATCTAAACTTAGAAAATGGTAATATTACTACATATGCACACAATGCTATTATTTAGAGGGAAAACTTGGAATTATGTGTACTCAAGCACAAATAAGGTTTGAGCATGGTAACAAAATGGCTTGATAAAAATCTTCTTTCGCTTAACTTATCCAAGACGAACTATATTAACTTCAGTATTAGAGCCGGTGGTCAACCTCCAAAGAATAAGTACAACACTAAGGTACATTACTGCAATAATGTTAACGCTCACATGGCAAATAATTCATGTAATTGCCCGATAATCAATTCAGTTAAATCAATAGGCAGCAACTTAAATTTTATAACACATATTAACAACCTAACCTCGCGAATAAGAAAATTAATTTATGTATTTAAAACCTTGCGGTACGTTTGTGATACAAAACAAATAAAATCTATTTACCTTATACTCTGTGAGTCCATCCTTACATATTGCATTACATGTTGGGGCGGCTGTTGTAAGACCACTCTACATACACTAGAAGGAGCACAACGCACCATTCTTAAGGTTATATACTTTAAGCCTTTTCTATTTATTAGATCACAGTTATACGAATTACCGGTGACTCTCACAATAAGACAACTGTTCCAAATCCTACAAACAGAATTAGTCCAACACAACTTACTACATAGCATCCATTAGTAGTAAGCGGCGCAAAAATAAGGTTTTACAGCTCCGTTACGTAGAACTACTTATGCACAAAGATTTTCACAATTTCTCGATCCGTTCCTTTATCACAGACTTACCAGGATAATTCCAAACTTGGCTGAACTAAATAAAATAACCTGTATACGAGCCATTTTTAAATACCTTAAATCCTTAAATTACGATGCCACCGAATCCTTTCTGGATACTTCATGTCCTATCTTAACAAATTTTTAAATTTATTATTTTATTGTACTTCAGTAATGCTATACATTTGCATGTTTCTATTTATATTGTAAATATCCGTTAATTTTTTAAACACCATCTCCACATATTTGTAAGTTAGTATATTATTAACATTGATGAACAGTTACATTCTGAGATATAATTTCAACTAGTTCAGAAGGTACCGAACTTTATTGTTTAAAAAACCTAATCTAGATACATATCCAAACGCAATTTCTAAAGAAAATATCTTAGTTTTAAGGGTTATAATGTAAATGCATGCTCTTTATATTTAATTTATGTGGTTAGGTTTAGGTTGTTGGTGAAATAAAGAATTAAAATTTGAATATAAATCCACTCACTTTACACTCACTTACTGTACACTCACTCACTATATACTCACTCACTACAAACTCACTAGACATTATCATTCACTATACACTCACTTATTGTACAATCACTATACAATAACTTACTATACGGGCACTCACTGTACACTCACTCAATATACATTCACTAACTATACGGTCACTCACTACATACTCATTCAGTATACACTCACGCACCATACACTCACTCACTATACACTCACTAACTGTACAGTTATTCAGCATACAAGCACTTACTAACACACACACATATATAAACTGACTCACTCACTATACACACACTACGAAGATGTGTAATTACAAATAATATAAATAGGTACCAGCTTCTATCTGTCTTTGTCGCCTGTACCGGTCGTCTCCAGCCAGACAGTACAGCAGTTGTCGCCAGCGCGGTACTCTAGTTTCAGTCTGTGTTGTACGCTCCATGGTAAGCCGGACTGCGCTCTGTTCGGGTGGGCGATCTCCTTCTTCTGTGTTGCTTTGTGCGGGGAGAGTGAAGCTCTGGAATGACCAGTAAATTTACATATTTTTTTTTTTGTTCTATTTGGGAAACTTACAGCTAGTACATCAATATTACAAATCTTAACAATTAAGGCCAAAAGGCCATTACAAGGTTCCACCATTAAAAAAAAATTTTAACATATTACAAGGTTATAAATTTAACATTGCAAAATAGTATAAAAACTAGGTAGAATCAAAAAAAATACTTGTAAGTTGAGTAACACTGGTCCCAAACAAATCAAAATCTAATTCATCAGAAAGTTTGTTATAAGTCCTGACTAGGGGTACGTGAAGCAATGCTCTTTGCCGCAACATTTTAGATCGAGTAGTAAGCCCTATATTGCCCAGTAGTTCTGGACAATCCATAGTGCCGTTAGCTATTTTAAAAAGGTACGAAATATCTACAATGCGTCTCCGTTCATACAAAGGCAATATGTGAATTTTTTTATAGCGTAGAATATACGTAGCTAAATGTTTTCGTGTCTTGAACTGCAAGAAACGAAGAAAACGTTTTTGAATGCGCTCAATCCTATAAATATATATATATAAACTTTTTTGTCTGAAAATCATTATCCATAACACATATGCCATAAACTTCAGTAATATAATTATGTAAAACATAATTGCGAATTTTTGAATATTATGGTTACTGAAGTTTATGGCATACGTGTTATGGATAAGGATTTTCAGACAAACAAGTTTAGGAGAAAAAGGGACTACCATTTTATTGCGACATACCGAGCACATTTTTTAGGACTTTGTGCTACCACTGACCTATAAGAGCAACCCAAATACAAAATTTGGAACGAATAACGTCCAATCATAAAGTACCAACTTATTCTGTTTGAATTATTCTCAGTAATAGCATGGAACTGACTTTGATTGTGTAAAATATAGATGTCGGAATGTGGTAGTACTGCCTACCTCATTTTCAAACGCGGGCGTGAGTGAACTTACGAAATTAGTTGCAGATCGCACCGAGCTCCGGCGACGTACTGCTAATTGTCGCGCGGCGAACGCGTCACCGCCAACTTCCTCTATCAGTTCCTCCCATTCTGAATCGTCGATTACTATTTCACCCGAACCAACCTGAAATTATTATTTTTATGAAATAAGTAATTAAATATTAAAGACAAAATATATATACAATAGTATCAGTATAATATCTTTTATAATATCAGCCCTGTATTAAACTGTCCCATTGCTGGGCATGGGCCTCTTCTCAGTGTAAAGGGTTAGGCCATAGTCCACTACGCTAGCCCAGTGCCTGTTGGAGACTTATTATATCTTCGAGACAATTATGGAGAATTCTCAAACGTGCAGGTTTTCTTAAGATGTTTTATTCGCCGTTAATTCGAGCGATAATTAATTATTTAATACGCATATAACTTTGAAAAGTCAGAGATCGAACTCGAGACCATTGTGTGGCAGTCCAACGGTTTCCCACTAGGCTATCACTGTATCAGTATTTACTTTGATATTTGGATTTGGATATGAAACGTGATTTATTTGCTGACAATAACAAAATATTGTAGAAAAGATCCGAACAGGATTTTGAATAAATTATTTAAAGTACGTGATTTGCAAATACATGCTTATTAATTAGAAAAATATTAACGAATTAAACTCATACTAATATTATATTCAAACACAAATCACACAGATATCACACAAGAAATAGAAATAATATAGAACTACCTCGCATAAGAACATCGTAAGGTAAAAAAAAGTTACCGTATGAGGGAGCTCACTTATATAATAAGTTACCTAAAGAAAAATTCTTTATCTATTAATAGTTTTAAAAGTAGATTAAAGATGTACTTATTAAACTAACTTAACTCGAACAAAACTCGACAAATCGAATATAAAATGTTAATATGTACTTATAATGTTATAATTGTTTAAATTTTTTCATATTTTAAGTGAACTATGTAATGTTCTTTTGAGAAATAAACTCTTTAAACCGCAAGTAGAAAAAGCAAAATATGTTGATAATAGGAGATATGGTGTAGGCACTTTTAAGTTTTCTCGTATATCCTTGTTTATTTTATCACTATACTACAGTATTATTGATTCAAATCTTTCATTTTAAATGTAGATTACTTATTCACGAAAGTATTTTCTCGCTTACCTTTGTAAAGTAATGTACGCCAGCAAACTCTAAAAGCGTGGCGATACAATAAAAAAAGCTCATCAACAAAAACCAGTCAAGGGCAGTAGCGTATCGAACTTTGGGCAAATCTGTGCGTGAATCCAAACTTATCGTGGAGAGTGTCAACACAGTCGTTATGCCGAGACCCACGCGATCCGAGGTGGCCTGGAAATGAAGGTATTCGACTAACAAATTGCAAGGCTTCTCAATAAAATAAATGTGTTCACACATTACCTCTCGATGAATCCAAAACGATACCCAAGAAAGGACCACGATTAGTATGCATGGCACGTACACTTGTATAAGGAAATAGCCCGTATGTCGTTGCAGATTGAATGATACTTGAAGCACTGAGAATTCACCTGAAAACATTTTCAGTCATACAAAATATATGGTGCCATTTTGTCAACTGCCTATTTCTATAATAAAATACGTGTAAGATAAATAGCAACATATTGAACACTAAAAAGCAATGACCATCCACATCGTTACATATCTTTTGGCATTTCTGCGAATGTAAATTCTTCAGAGCGTAAAAGCCGATTCGTGTCATTGGCGCGGCGCGGCACAATTCGTTTGACATTATTTTGTATTTGCCTCCGAGAGGAAAAAAGCAAATCATATTTATAAAAGAAGTACTTGAGGCCTATTTTGCGAGGCAATTTAAGATAAAATGCTAAAACGGGACGTGTTCGGAGCATAGAAATTTTCGGTAAATAAGAAACAGGTAAAGTCATTTACGGCTGAGTGAGTTTCTTCGTGGATGAAGGTACACCTACTCGGGGAAGAATAGCTTCGATACACACTTATTTATCGGAATACGAGAAACACGCGTTTACAAAATAATAATATTTTTCGAACAAATACAATATGCAATTCAGAGCAAACTGCACCGCGAAACTTATAATGAATTTTCCAGTTGGCTGTGAATATATGAAGTTTGGGGAGTGTTTTCCATACTTGAGCCCATGTGCGTGGAATCATATTAAGCGGTAAGCGGATAAAGCGCACGGATGGGTCGTGTCGTGATTAGTGGAGATGAAAGCTCTGTTATGAGAGGCGACGCCGGATCGAGAGCTTTTCCCTCGCCTTCAATATCGATAGCGTTAACACATTTTAAGTTGCCTTATTAAAATTTAATAAAAATGATAATCGCCGAAGTGCAAAGCTCTTCATATGTTCGTCATATAAGACGATATAATCAAACGTATATAGAATATTATGTGAGTGCAAATACTTTTATGTTTGTATAGGCTGCGTAATAAGGGAGGTTGCTTTTGTTTGTGCCATACAAACTTTCTTGCCAAATGAGTGGAACTTCTTTGTACTTAATCCGTACAGTCACGCGCATATAACTAAATAATGTTCTTATTTTGTACGAACAAGTAGCGAAGAAGCGAGTAGGAACTTAATAAATGTGATGTATGACAAGAGTCGTGTATTATATTTACACAGATACAATGGCACTATGCTTAGTTCCTTCACGTGTAGTTTTATAAGCATACTAGAGTTTGCTTGCGGCTACGCTCGTGTTAATCTACATTTTGTCGATAGGTACATTTAAATCCCTCGGGAACAGCATTTTTTGTCTGGATGGAAGGTACGTAGATATGTCCTATTTTGTACCTGTGTCCCTTGACAACGAGTATGCGAAACTTTTTGATGGTCGGTCGGGTAGTTAAGGCGTTCGCATACACGTTGTTAGAGAAACAGAAAAAGACATACCTCACCTACATTTCCGCAAGCGAAGCCGCGGACAAAATCTAATTTATAATATTGGTAAGGAATTAAGGATCCTTACCTTCTCTTCGAGTGAACGTGAAGTTTCTGTAGGGGAAGCTGATGAGGTCGAACTGTGAGAGGGTCATGCCCGAGACAAAGTTAACACTTTCAGAGTTCTGCCATTGATATACGAGCTGTTGATTCGAGTAGGCATCTACAAGAAAGGTCAGTTCTTTGAGTATTTTTTCGTTTGTGATATTATAGCCTATCTGCCAATTTTTTGGTCTACCTGATGTAATTATTTAACAAAGATGTCATTAGATCGAAGCCTAAGTAGGAAATACTATAGAGTTACGATTTATACTATAGAGTTACAATCTCGTGTTCGAATATTTAAAAGATAGGTTATTAATTTTAGCTTTTTGGTTAAATACCTAGTAAGTATAAACATTTTTGATCTAGAAATAGATATTTGAAGAATACGGAGGTTTTAGCAATAAAACCAATATAATATTTACTTATTTAGAAAGATACTTACAACTTCCAAGAATTAAGGGACAAGATTGTCGGTCCATTGGGAAATTGCGTAGTTCCATTGGGCACTTTGCTTTGATAGTTAACCTGCGGAATACGGAGAAATAATATTTAGAATATATCAGCTAAAAAACAACGTTGCAAAATTAAGTACAAGTAGAAAATATTTACGCTGCAATCAAAATGATCTTTTTACCCGGCTGCGTCAGAAAGAGGGTAATGTTTTTCTGCCTGTAGAGAGCACAAAACTTTAACTCTCTAATGCCTGCTAAGAAAAATAATGTCGCAATAAGTACCATATTTATAAATTTTTTGAATGTAATTAATTTATTAAACCTTATTTTTAAAATGCTTTAATACACTCTATATACTAAGATATAAGTGTAACCTAGATGAAATATAATTATAACTGCAATCCTTTCATTTCGCACATCACGCATCAAACATTCTAACCGAATTTTTACATAGTAACAGAATTATAAATTTAATTGAATTCTATCTATATAACACTTCAACTTTTAATCTATTGGGTGTATTAAAGACATTTTGAAAATAAATCTCTTTTACGAGGTTACTATTTAAAAAACTTCACAAGGCGTAAACGCTCTAAAATCATCAACTTATTTCGAAGAGAAAGACCAAATAGCCGAATTAAATGGAGAGTTTTAGTAGGACGACTAAGTAAAGGGATAGTCAGATTTCTGTTTGTCGTTTTCAACTGAGCATTTCTGGTGCCGAATTTAGTCCGAAGTAAACCGATTAACGAGTGCACAGTTGCATATTCTCTAGCGAAATTAGAAGCACTTATCTGATCCCTTCTATATATTATACACGCTTTTCAATTTCTCACGTTTAGGAAATACGATATGCATTTAAATTTCATATTAGTTAAATCCTTACTGATATTATAAATGCAGATATGATTTTGTTTGTTTGTTACGCTTTCGCGCCTTAAATACTCGACCGATCGACATTAAATTTTGCATACACTTTGTTAGGGGTACAGAATAGGACTTAAGATACCTCTCATCCATAAAAAAATACTTTTACAAAGCTAATATAACCTTCATTTAATTCATTTTAAATCTAGTACTAAATAATGTTCTTATGCAAGCAGACAACCTTAATACTTTAAGTCAAAATTAAAACAAGATAAATACTAGAAACCACGTGGAGTCCAATGAATGATAATGTAACTATTCATTAATAAAAATTAAAACTACACTGCACTTATTTATAAGCTAGACGTGGTGTAATGTTCTGACAACAACAGCCAACAACCATTAATAACATCTGATGTTGCTGTATAAGGGATAAATCAGTCTTACGTCATTTGATGAAATTTTGAACCGCTTCCATTTTTAAAACATTCTGTTGAGTACTTTCTTTTTATAAAGACGACAACTACTTTAGTGATCCTGAATCCCGAGTACAGAAATCTTTACAATCATTAAATAGTTAGACTCATTGAACACCTAAATTCAGAACTACTATTTTATTTGTTTGACATCATTTATAATCCGTGTAGCAAACGAATTAACTAGTTTTCAGGCGGCCTATTGAATGGCAGCGGCACACCGGTGGCCAGGCAGAATACATTTTAGTTATACCTGGTATTCCAACAAATAATAGGTGAAGTGCAGAAAATACAGTCCTACAAAGGTAAAATTACTTTTCGTATGTGTGGCCAGCTGTTATGTTGGTATTTCTGCTGTTCATACCTACTCTAAAAACTATAACGAGTTTACAAGTATCTGTTGCAGTCATTAAAACTACAGCCACGACAGTTTTGCTGAACAAAATCATGATGAATACATACTATATCTCAATAGCGGGACTTGGCGCTCAAAATAAGAATAAAATGGAAAATTTACGTTCATTAGAAACGCCACAGAGTAGGTAATCGGATAAGGGATTTTTCATTATGCCAATTAATAATGTCGGACGCTTCGGTTGTGTAAAGGGTATGAAATTAATTATTCTCGAACCTTAATTGGGATTTGTGTATTTATGAACTCATAGGTGCTGAACTTGAGTTTAATATAAAGAATGACGCCGTTTTAAATAAATTGTATCAATAATTATATGTTTTTATAGCCTAACATTACTAATGTATATAACAAAAATAGTTGACCCGTGCAATTAATTCTGCTTCACATAAAAGCATTTTCCCTGTTTTTGCAACATTTTTCATTGATGCTCTGCTCGTATTGGACGTAGCGTGATGTTTTATAGCCTTTCTCGATAAATGGGCTACCCAACACTAAATAATTTTTCAATTCATTTCGGTAGTTCCTGAGATTAGCGCGTTCAACGAAACAAACAATCAAACTCTTCAGCTTTATAATATTAGTATTAATAAAGATAGAAAGGCATGGTTGATTTTGTGAACCATAACAAGTTTGAATTTATTAGTACATACTTTGCGATTAAACTAAGAAACATTTCTAAAAAACTTTACTGGCGTTTAGTAATCTTTGCACTGTCTGCTAGTGATGTGCATTAAAATGATATTCGAATGCAAATTTGGGCGCGATATTTACTTTGTATCTAACGCGATAAAAGACATAGCGTACTTATATTGGCATATAATTATATAAAGATGTTGTTCTACTGAATTTATAAATATTTTTACAATAATGTATAAACTAAACTAACTGACCCACGCAACTTCATCTGTTTCACATAAAAAAAATTCCCGTTTTTGCAACATTTTCCATTGATGCACCGTTCCTATTGGTCGTAGCGTGACGTTATAAAGCCTACAGCCTACCACGATAAATAGACTAACCAACACAAAAAAATATTTCAATTCGATTCTGTAGTTCCTGATATTAGCGCGTTCAACCAAACAAACAAACATACAAACAAACAAACTCTTCAGCTTTATAATATTAGTATAGTAGGACTAAATCGTAAACTAATCGACTAAAAAGTGCATGATTAAAAATACGAGGCTATATCTATACTGACAATGTTTAAAATATCAATGGATTCAACTGTTTGGAATGCGTTGAATTCAGAACAAAGGGCTATAGATTTTTTGGCTGTCTGTGTGCCGGCATCACGGATGAACGGAACGGATTTAGATGATACTAGCTTTTGCCCGCGACTTTGCTCGATAATAGTACTTTTTTCTGGATGAAAGGTACCCTATGTCCTTTTCTGTATCCCGTACAACTTATATGCGAAATATGATTGGACATGATGAGTGGTCGAGTAGTTAAGATGGCGCCGAGCATAAGACGCGGTTGGACTGAATGACAAAGCTCGATATTCAAATCGGCGCGCGATCGCCATAGTAAAATTGTATGGAGGATTTGAAGTGCTTTTTTGATAAATATATATCTTTATTGTCAACCAATAACCTAAATATTTGGGACGCACAAATTGTAAAATTACTATTTATGTTTCGTTTAAGCTGTAAAATAGGATAGATTTCTACTGTTATAATCTAAAAATCACGTAACACGAGCTTACGTTTTTGCATTTTTCGTGCAAATTTACGTAATTTTGTAGGCGAAAATACTTATTATTTTAAGTTTTTTACACGGAGTAATTGTAAACACATTCATTGTTATGGTAAATGGATATTTTATATTTGTATTAAACAAAAAGTGTTGATATTATCAACTTAACTGTGACCACCTGTTTTGGCACATTTCGCTCTGCGCAGCCTTAAGGTGTGAAAGCGTATCAAACAAAGTCACATTGTCATGTATAATATTATTAAAATTACACATTATAGAATCTTGAAGTTTAACTAAAAATGTTTGCCACAATGAATATAATTTCGTTACCAACCAGATGATCATAATCAAGGTTTATTATACGATCCACGCCCGTAAAGTTGCAGCCGAAGCGTTACTACAAAACAGTTATTAATAATAACAGTTTGCCTAGTTACGTTTAGTTATCTTTCAAGCCAAAAATTAGTTTAAAGTATAGAAATAAATGCATCATAATAGAGGGGTTCAAATATGAAATTGCCGGTTTGTATGAAGAAAATCGTTAACGTTGTCGTTTTCTAACTAACTGTTCCAACAATATGTTTTGATTGGTCAATTTAATTTTGTTTTTTATGTATTGTTGCTTGTATTTAAACTTAAATTAACAAAATCATCAACCACCATGTTATTATAAATACTAAGGGACATAACTTTAAATACAAATTGTATAAAAGGTTACTGATATACATATATATAATGAATAATACATTTTATTTATAATAGATATATATAGTTTACTACCGAAAACTAATGATTTTTTTAAAATAACCGTTGCATTTTGTACAGAACCTACGAAATTAGATGTAGGACTTAATCGGAAATTTATAGGTAAAGACCTAATATTTACCTCATCGAATACAAAATATCTCCATGTTGACTAATCCTCAACAGTTTATTTGGGACTGTAATGGTGTGGACATAGGAGTGTTTGCCGTTATAGAAATACGTGTCTGGCCGCCATATTCTTTCCAGCATCTTGATTGACAGAGACAGGGAGCGGATGGGCCCGAGGAAAGATAGCCGGGTGTCCCTCCAATACTGCCTAAAGTAGCAGTCCATCGAGTAATCCTGTAATGGAAATATAATATTGTTTAACATCATATCTAGCCAAGAGCGTCTGCGTCATATTTGACTGCACGTATGCCGCACCAGCTTAATCTGTCAAGTCATACAATACCAGAACTAATAAAAAATCTATTGTGTAAGGAATGTCGCCACGTGAGGTGATTGAAAGTGTTGTAGATTGAATCCTGTGGTTGAATCCATTAAAATGGAGTGTTCGGTATATAAATTATTGTTCCCAACTACCAGGAACGTATATGAGTCCATTGTTAGAATTTTTGTAAGGTCCGTATTATAGTGATAAAGTCCACCACGATTTACTTTTATCAAAATTAATCATTTCAAAATAAAGTCATTAGAAATAAGACGCCCAGTCAAATAATTCATGGAAGATTTCTCCAGAATACCTTAGACAAATATATGTGACATTTTTCACATGGCAGACATTCAATAAGTTTAGAACTCTCTCTTCAGGTGCTGTGTTCCTAACATATGTGCAGTGTTTTAGGAAGATGCTGTATTGGTTTTAAGAATATATTTTTTTAACGAAAACATTATTTCTACTTTCATATTAGAACTATTGTTATTCCTTTTAATTTTTTTTTGTATACACCTGTAAACACAAAGTGAAATGTCACTCTGTACCATTCCCTAACTGTTTTAAATTATAATTGTATAGTGAAGTGTCGATGGTGTAACTTTAAATAAATAAATAGCGTAAAGTCTATCGTGACACAGAGTGTCATTATATACTACAACTAGCTTATGCTCGCAGCTTCGCTCCCATAAAAGTAAGTTAGGTTATGAAAGTAACAGTACTCTTCCCTTAAATAAAATATAGCCTATGTTACTCAGTAATAATATAGCTTAATAAAGGTGAAATAATTTTTATAATAGGTTGGTTAGTTTTTGAGTTAAACTCTCACAAAAAAACAAACAAAAAATCGTAGATTTCGATAATTGACACGATATTAAGCTTGATCCTATTAGCGTCGCTTCCAAACAAGGAGTTAGAAACTCAATAGAAAAACTGTATTCAATCCTTAAATATTTTTACTACAACACATACGCTACATAACTTCTTCTCCCCAGCCTTTATTATTCCCAAGTCACTTAGGGTCGGCTTTTCTGGTCTAACCGGATTTGACTGGATATCACTTTTTACACGGAGCGGCTGCCACCTGACCTCCGCAACCCGAAGGCTAACGATACCCTAAGACTAGACCAGTGTCAGGATATTATAGGGTACTGTGACTTCCCAATAACGTCTGCCATAGATGTTCATGGCAGCCGGGACCAGCGGCTTAACGTGCTCTCCGAGGCACGGAGCAGGCGATAATTGTCAATCAATACGCACATAATTTCGAAAAGTCATATACCTTTCGAAAGTCAGTGGTGCGCGACGTGGGTTCGAACCCGAGACCTTCTGCATTGCAGTCAGTCTGTCCCACTGAGCTATCGCTGCTACATGCATACGCTACATAACAATGTCTTTTAATTAGAGATATGATCATGGTTCGTTATGACTAAACGATAGTTGTAATATTTATTTCAGTATGTAGTTGTATTTTGTCTATCTGTTTGTTCCGGCTCTATCTCTAAAACTGGCTGGACTGATTTTGACGGGACTTTCACTGCCACACTTATAAGTAGTAACTTAGGCTACTTTTATACTAAATTTTATAAAATTTAGGGTACCATAATATCTTTGTAACCTTTTTGTTAAATTCCACGCACAAAATCGCGGGTACATTATATATTAATTATGTAAAGTGTTATTGTAAGTTCGATTGTGTAGACTCACCATATCTAATTCTGAGACAGGGCCCATGCTTCGAATTAGAATATTTGTTTGGACAACAGTAGGATATCCTGAAACATATAATATAAGTATTATTGTTATATTGTCGATGAAATATCAGACAAAAATCATAAATAACAGTTAGTGTTGCCAAATACTTCATATAGAATAAGCTTGCAAAAAATATCCAATGCAGTACACTACGATTATTCGAAATAATTACTTCTGCGAAGAAAACACTAAAATTTATTAAAAATATCACTAATCATTCTGTACCAAAAGCGTAAATATATAACTTTAATTCCATTAAGAAGCTGACTATTTTAACCCTTGCTGCATAAAAGGTTAAAAAAAATGCACATGAAAATAAACATTTTTAAAAAGTAATAAACTTAAAAGCCTATAATAGTGTCCCTAAAGTACCCATACCTTTCCCGTGAGTAGGCAATTGAGAATTTTCATAATTCTTCAACAAATTCTCCAATACCATTGTGATATTCTTTGACACTGCATCATTGATGCTCCTTTTCATTTGCTTGAAGGTATACCCATCAACGTCATCGTAGGAAGCGTTTATGTAATTGGATAGTAACAATTCTGACGGGTCCCAATAGTCATGTTCCCTGAGAGACGCGTCATGTGACAGATTTTTAGCGGACATAATGTTTGGAGTGTGCTGCGATGTATCGTCGTCACGGGACTTCAGGGATGTCAGCGATATTGGAAACGTTCCATTTTTAGTCGTCAAGTAGATTGCTCCTTTCGCGTCAACTTGTAAAATGCTGTACAAAACAGATTGGAAGGATTTTTAGTTCTTAGACACAATAAAGTATTTATTTTTCTAAAAGATGTGTGCAATAATAAGATTGTATGGCGAATAAATACGGCTAGTTAGATTTTGTTATGTTTTGTGATTTTGATCAATACCTATCTGTGATTATATATTTCATTATATTTATTACAGAAACGTAAGGTCATATTTAAGTATCATATAATATTGCTTCTGTACTTTGGAAACCCGTGACAAATAAATCCGCATACATTGTTTTTAACATAAAAAAACACAAACATTTAACATTTCTATACCCTACTATCCGCATTTTTATCAACATGTCAATATCACACATTCTAGTCGATACTCATATAACGCTAACAACTGACTCTGCTGACCTCCGTGATTTCTGACATGACTAACCACTATTTCGATAGTGATTCAATGCGTATGAGTAATAAACAAACAATATGTTAGAAATTGTCTTAAAATCTTTAATAATTTGTTTTGATCCAGGGATAGGGCACATTCTTGGGTCATTTTTGCAGATACCTATACATTGTTTCTTAAAATATGACCACACCTTTCTGGTATTGCATTAGAGGTTTCTCGATAGTCCTATGATATAAGCTTGTAATAAAACGTTAGTCGGCTTGGTGCAATGTTGCTGCACGGTTAGAAAATAATAATATTGATTAATTCATCACCAAAACGATATATCCTAAAATGTTTAAAATAATTTAAAAATTAAAAATTAAAACCTTATTTATAATGTATTTATCATTTTATTTACTCTTTGTCACTGTCAACATAACCTTTAAAGCAGAGTGTAAATATACAAACAATCTTTTTCTATTTACATGAAAATATTTAAAATGTGCCTAAATAAAATGAAACAAATATAATTTTACAAGCTATGGACATAAATATACTTCAGAGAAAATAAATAGGCTTAAACTATGTTGTTGTTGCTGAAAAGCAGACGCCAACCTATCAGCTGATTCTGTGATGGGTTCGTCAATATCTTTGAAATTATTCTGGCAATTGTCTCATATTACCTAAAGACGATCTTGAAATGACAACAGAAACTTTACGCTTAAGTTAATCTCAGATAAGATTGACTCGTACAATAGATAGATGTCAAACATCGTGGTGGAAAAGAGCATGTCCCTTATGGAAAAAATATGGCGCATCAGAGGTACCAATTAAAGCTTGGAAGAAAAATATTAGTACCATGCATTCAGTAATTTGGAGCGTTACAAATGCAGG
This sequence comes from Catocala nupta, assembly GCA_963675205.1. Taxonomy (NCBI): domain Eukaryota; kingdom Metazoa; phylum Arthropoda; class Insecta; order Lepidoptera; family Erebidae; genus Catocala; species Catocala nupta. The sequence continues at coordinate 20,752,526 of OY776081.1, forward strand.
ATATTGAAACTCTATTGAATATATATCTGCCATATTTTGGACATTTTTTAATGGCTCTTGGGTACATTTTGGAACAGTTTGAGAGTATAGAGCCTCCTTTACCAAGTGGAGTGGTTTTGCTTGGACATTTGTTTGTGTTGTCAGACCCCCGCGCTTTAGCGGCTAACCGGCCCAGCGTTCAAGCAATAAACATTATGTTCTTATTCAGCAACGTCATAGTATTCTTGTATGACTTTATCTTGTATCTCAGTCATCAATTATCATTTGCTAATCAAACAGAGAACCTTACACATGAGAACCATACACACGAGAACGTTATACAGGCGTAAGTTTTTGATATAAAGCATAATATTTAAAAAATTGCAGCAATATAATTATGAATATTTCCAAAGTAGTGTTATTTGTAGAGTCGATGATTCGTTGGTGTGAGTGCATTGATCATGAGGTTTAAAGTTCTGGTTGGGTAATAGTGTTACTGGGCAAATAAATTTAAGGATGATCGATGATTTTTCTTGTTTCGCTTATGCCGTTTAGCGATGATTAATATAGCTGGTGGATAATTGGTTTTGCCGGTACTCCTTAAGCCTATGAAAATACACATGCGCAATGCAATATCCAATATTTTTTAAATTTACCTAGACCTATTATGTCACGAGGGAGTTTGCAAACGTACAATGTACAGGCATAAAGTACACCGAGACTAAAAAGCAAGAAGTATAGTCAAGACCAGTTTCAGTACTGAGAGTAAAGAAACGGATATCTTCAACGTCTGTGATAGTTTTAATAGAGCCACGTAATCCCAATCAATATTATAAATGCTTATACTTTATATTTCTTGTAAATCATTTGTGTGTACATAATTTTAATTATTTATTTCTCAATGCTTAAGTGTTTTTGATAGTTTATCTAACATTATCTTTATTTCATGCAGCAACGGAATTACAAAAAGACGCGTTAGTTACAAATAATTGTGATTTTTGCATAGAGATTATGAGCTGAAGAGTGACTACTTTTTATCCTGAAAAATGCACGGTCTCTTTAGGATAGAAGCAAGGGAGCAAAGTCACGGGTAAAAGCAAGTAATCAATATTAAAGAGAGGAACTTAAGCAGAGCTTATCGTACAACGTCTGAGAATTTCAGTGTCATTTCGTGTCAAACGAGACGCCGTGACTCAGATCAATATCGCAAAATCATATACATTTAATAATATAGCCTTAATGGGTGTATTGCCTTGGGAAAACACACGATTGCATAGAAAGCACTCAGTTATATATGTGTACATGTTTACATATGTATGTAAAAGTGGTATTAATTTAGCGGGTACTTTGAAAAGAGGTTATATAAAAATAATAATAATAAACAGATAAAAATAAACAAATTAAATATGTGAATTCGGCAATAATTGTGCCGATAGTCATATCTGTCAATGGTTTAATAGCCAAGAGCGTCGATCACCATCTAAAGACGCTCGCGTTAGGTGCTTGGATCAAGAGTTTGATGCAGAAGGCAGTGCTTTTAGATACAGCATGCATTGTGTAGAGGTTCCTATCTCTGGAATCCTAACCACCGGCAGCTTGGACCCTGTTCCGAAGCCGGTACCATACATTTTATTCTTTGTAAATGTATTTATAGATATATTTAAACATGAAAAATGTGTTGTAAATATTGACATAAAGATTATAATAATAATAACTGTCTTATATTAAACTGTATCACTGCTGGATACTGACCTCTTCTCAGTTTACGGAAGGTTTAGGCTGTAGTCCATACAAAGATGTTGACGAGAAATTGAAACTCTCTTTTTTATAGGCGGCAAATAACCACACCGTCTAGAAGTAAGCAGGTCCGATATCGAACAATCTGGTATTCGTTATACTACTAAATAATAAGCAACAACGGGGTCACGTCAAGTTCACAAATAATAATTATAGCTCTTTATAAACAGTTCTTTTAAAGTAACTTGTTCTTTGATAGATAGTATCGAAATATCATTACTAAACCAGTATTGTAGTTATTATTCTGAGTTATCATTATACTTAAAATACCTTAGAACAATAGTCAATGCAATTATTATAAGAAATATCCAAATAACAGCTTATCGTACAGATCGACATTTTCCCTTGTTCGCTTTAGGACAGATTCGCTTTAAGACAGATTTGCTTTACGACAGATTCGCTTTACGGCAGATTCCCTTTACGGCAGAATTATAGTGAACTCGATGTATCTATATCGAGTTCCAGTGAACTCAATAAAGATAAATCAAATACATTTAAATAGCATAAGTACCTATGCTATTTAAATGTCTTTGATTGTTTTGGATTGCTGTATTCTTATCACCTTTTGAAACCTAGGCATAATGCTAATAATTGAGCTGAAACTTAACTAATATTATAAATGCGAATTTGAGATTGTTTATTTGTTTCTTACGCTTTGACGCCTTAACTACTCGAGCGATTACCATAAAATTTAGTATACACGTTGTCAGGGGTACAGAAAAGGACATAAGGTGCCTTTCATCCAGGAAAAACTCTGTGCCCGAGGGATAGAAATTTATTGGCATAACCTACATTAACGCGAGCGAAGCCGCGGGCAAAATATCTGACTACAAATCTAATCTTCCCGTAATTGAATTAGTAAAGTAACGAATTGTATTAGTAAATTATTTGAAAACTTGACTGGCTATTAAAAAGGCCATTGCGACTGTACATGATAATTACGTGGAATCTAAAACCCTGGAGTATTAACAACGGTACCAGTAACAGTTAAGTCAATAAGTGACTTTTCCCAAACTTTAAAATACAAAGAACTTTTGAAATCTACTCAGAAATAAATAAGATACAAGCGTTTCAAATCTGGTAGTAGGGATGATTGTCAAATGACAGAAGAATGACGCACGGTACAAACTATAACGAAACCGCTGTTTACTCGCACCTGTGCAAGGGATATAGCGCGACAACCCCACTACGTTCTCACATTTTTTATATCCAAATTTGAGTATTTACTACCCCCTTGTTTCGCAACCAATATTGATTCAATTTACACAAAAAGATTTCCTCTTGTGTGTAAACTGACAAACAAAAACAAACAGGCTGCTACCCTATGTATAATTGTAAAGACTCCGGCGACATGACATTGATAACTGGATAGAGAATTGTCTAAAATACTGTACAAATTAATTACGTAGCATCTGAAACACTCAAAAAATCTTAACAATGGTACCAGTAACTGGCAGTCTTTCTAAAACACCTTATCATTTAGATACAAACCGCACAAAAAAAGTATAAATATAAGATAGTGACGATATAATCGAAGAGCAAAGCGTGCGCTGCAAGATCCGAAGTGCGATCGGGCCCTGAGTCGACAATTTGGAACATTTTGTATCAGCGAAGTGTGCTTGTTCCTTAGAGAGCTCTCGACGCGTCCGACGTCGCCTCACAAACACTTTTTATCGTTGCAACAAAGGAGTATAATTATTGAAGGTCACTTGAGTCAATACAACCTCGTGAATTTAAGTGTTGGCAAAACATATTATTGATATGTATTACAGTTTATTAACTGATTAGAAAAAACACATTTAATATGTATATTTTATTTATATTACTGACAGATTGGTAGTGATGCAACTACTGTGTATAAGGTCTGGTGGTTTGATTTCTGAATCGGGCAAAGTGTTACTGAGGCTTTTCGCTCATAAATCGCAGTAGAAACATTGAGTGTGGCACTGTGCTCAGAACACGACAATCTTTATTAATCTACTGGGCAGTGGGCACTGTTCTATATTTCTGAGGATACTCACCCTCAAGGGTATAATAATAATAATTTATTGCTTTTACAGTGTTACAGTTTACATAACTTAGTGATAGGAGTCCTCTCGTTTTAAGCAAGAGATGCCTATATTAGGAGACTCCGCTCTTCCGCAACATATTTACAACGGAACAATATGTACACACTCAATTATTATTAAATAAAAATACTTAGGGATAAAAAGGAAAATAACAAATATGGGTGTGTAGGCAGCAATCCCACTTCATATGTATATTTAATAGTAAAATATTGCGAAGATGTTTAGATGATTTTTATTCAATCACGCGTCAACCGGTAAAAGGATTTGGTACCAATTATTATCAACAGAAAATTAATAAAAACATATTTTTATCACGGTATGCGTTCCCCTAGGATATATGCGAAAGAAATCGCGGGCAAAAGCTACATCCTAACTAAATATTATAAATGCGAATATGAGTTTGTTTGTTACGTACTCGACCGATAATCATGATATTTAGCATCATCGTTGTCAGGAGCACAGGCAAGGACATACCTTTCATCCAGAAAATGGTACTATTTCCAAAGGATAGGAAATGTATATAACCTACATTTTAACGTGTAAAGCAGCAGGCAAGTCTAGTAATATAATAAATATGAAAGCTTCCGACATTTTTTTGTTATTTGTTACTCAATCACGCGTAAACCGTTGCCCATAAATAAATCAAACTTCGCACATAGATAGACGATGTCTTGGATTAACACAAAGGACCGATATTTTTATTCCATTGTGCCTTTGCCTACGATTGCCGCGGGGTGAGCCGCGGATAGAAGCTGGTTCTTAAAACGTAAAACATGGGATATATCTCAGTAAGTGTGAATAATGCCTGTTTTATGTTATTTTGTTTTTATCGGCAAAGGGTTTGATACTTATATCGCGTATTGACACGTTAGGAAACTATTGAGATACGAAAATATGGCACGGAAGATTGTTTTGGGGCGTAACGTGATTTACATAATATTGTCTTCTGTTTACTCGAATTTCATTGAAATTAAACTACTATATACGGATTTTATCGCGTTGTTTATTTATTACTCTATTATATAATTTTGAAACCATTACACTACTGCTACCATTGAATTTTACTAATTTATAAGCTAATAAAATTATTTAAACTATTAAAACTATTTATATTTAGGTTTACACTTTCCCCGAAGTTTCGGTTGCTTTTCAGAAGCCATGATCACGGGGAGACTAAGATGGTAGTTGTCTCAATGTTCCAGTGTAGTTATTTCAAAGTAACCGAACATAATTTAGTCATTGGTGTTTCTATTTACGCAGAATGAGCTCAAAGTATCATGAAGTCTAGCTGTGGTTTGTTTCTTCTTGGGTTTGACTATTTGAAGTACTGGATCCCGAGCTGGTGGTACATTCCAACCATCTTATCTGATGAAATTAGGATGTTATTTGATTTCAATAGCCTCGCGAAGCATCCTTGGTAGGAATCGGAAAAGATGGTTGGAATGTACCACCAGCTTGGGATTCAGTAGGTACTTCAAATAGTCAAACGCAAGAAGAAATAACACGTTCTTGGGGAGTAAAGCGGTCTATGATTATTTTTAGTGAATTTTACATTTGATTACTACAAAATTTTCAATATCAAAATGACAGGAGATGTCATAAAAAAAATATAAGGAATTTCTATAGGGTCATTACTTTTGCGCTACCCTGTAGTAGTTTAATTTCAACGTAACGTGATTTCCTGTTATAACAATAATACATTCGGATTATATGTATTTAGCGATGGCTCGATTGTAACGGTCCAATAATTACTTTATAACTAAATATTACAATTATGGTATAGTGTCGAACCGATAATCAAAGATGGGAGAGAGTTGATAATGCATGTAAAATAAGTGAAAGAAAGAAAAGAAAGAAAGAAATCTTTATTGCTTTACAGCTTTTAAGTGATAATAATAATAAAGTAGGGAAAACAAACAAAACATGACACATGCGTCCCCCAGCTGTAGCAATCAGGACTCCAGTTTAGCATTTGTCTAGTCCCAAGAGCCAGGCACTGGTTTTCCACTGGATACTGTCATAGTGACGTACGGAAGCCAATAACTACAAATATACATACATAGTTATATATAACTAGCCGTCACCCAGTGGTCGAAATTCGACAATAATTGATTTAAATTTTAAGTTTGATAGTTATTAAAGTTTTATTGCCTAGAACTATGACCCTTATAATCACATTTCATTTAGATTTCGCCGAGGCTATACACGTTAATTTACCTATCTGTTTTAAACAAATTATTATTTACTTAAGTATACTCTTCAATTGACGATCTTCCTAAGCTTGCTACTTTGTTTTCTTTTTTCTTTATTACATATAAATATGTTAATATATTATAATATAAATAGTATATACCATCATTATAGTTACATATATCAATATGTTATTATATATTGATATATGTAACCATAGTTATGAAGAATGGTACTACCGAACAATGCCGAAATACTACGAACGTGATTCGACTGCCTGTGTCAAATGCATGGTTGTGTGCGTGCAATGTTTTCCATTAATTTAATGTATTTTAATGCATATTTTATATATTTATTAGGATTCGCCACTCCTTTTCCATATAAACTTTAACTGTGCCAAATTTCATACTCCTCCGTCCGCGCAATTTTCGTAAAAAGGGTACAAAGTTTTTGCTTCACGTATTATTATATATGTAGACTAGCTGTCCTGACAGACGGTAGTTAAGAATAGAAAAAAAAATCAAATCTAAACCATCCTCGAATCCACTTGAACACACACAAAAAAATTCATTCAAATCGGTCCAGCCGTTTAGAAGGAGTTCACTGTCAACACACGTACAGAAAATTATATATATAAAGATATAAAATGATGTACAAAATTTATTGCCAACTATTACGTACAATATTAAGTCTAAAATACGTATAGTACACATATTCTCATGCCTTTATCATGAATGAGGTATCCAAAATTGCATTACGCCAATATTTCACTGGCTATGATTTCAGATGTCAGGCAATATGGGACCAATATTAAGCCACCCATCCGGCACAGTTCCAAACTTTGTGCTATTACTAAGGTTTTCTTGAACAAAAGACCCTAACATTTGCCCCGCGGGCATCACACCTATATGAATCTTAAAACCACACCTAACGGAATGACGCTTTAACTGACTTCTTTAAGAATACAGCCGTGAGATTATTGTATATCTGTAATTTTCTATACGTTTGCTTCTTAGCCTTGGTAGGCTAGTTCTGCTTCGGACTCGACCGGTCTTTTATTGTATCGGTCTACGTTTTAGAAATCGGTGTTATTATCAAACATACATAAAGCGGACACTCTACTGCAAAAAAACTACATTCGCGCAGTGTTAGCTCCTCAAAAAGCATTTGATATTTTGCCGTTTCAATGGACAAAGATAACAAGTCATCTGCTAACAACAGCACCTAGAATCTCTCTTTATTATATTCTTAACCTATTAGGTACAAATAAAACAGCACAAAAACTAAAGCAACTTGGCTATAAGAAAAGCTTAAGTATTTCTGAAATGTTTTCACATCGTAATTGGTGCCTAGTCATATCCCTAAAAACAACAATTACCACAAAAACGCCGTATTCACTGGAAAAGTTGCTGAGTTCTCTCAGTGTTCGTCTTAATGATAGTTTTATCGTATGTTAGAGTTAGGCCCGGGTCCGGTGCCATCACTGTCCCCCTAACTCGTCATTAGATACTACGAGGACCTTACTTCCATGTTGCGTTCCACGATTGTTAGACATTAATATCATTAGCTAAAATTTTGTATACAATATTAGGGCTTTTCTTGGTCCAATGGTATAAGTTGCTGCTTACGTGGATTAGAGTCAATAGAGAAATTCTTAGAAGCAACATGAAATTTGGAGTTGATCTTGGCAGACATCAGTCACGTGGGACATAATGCATGTGATTCACCTCTGCCACTTCTGAGAAATACAGCCGTATAAAATTGTTGATTTATGGTAACATATGTATATTTTTATGTACACATGTGTCATTTGTGACAGCAAAAGTTGGACTGGTAGACTAATAGGAAATTAAATTACTCCGAGACTGAGTATCTTTTAATTCGAATGTAACCACAAAACCAACGAGACAAGAAACAAAAATATTGTATAATATGTATCTACTCCTTTTCTATGGGATGAAATATAATGACCACCAAAAATACTAATTGCACAGCAAAATGTGCTCACTAAAATATATATTAACGAACATCTATACGCCTCAAATCACTGCATTCCGCCTCGGAAGGGTTAGGTTATGTTAGGTTCCTTCTGAAACCCACCCAAAAATAGGAGCCCTGCGAAGCGGGGCTCCGTCGTCTTAGTTTGATCTCTTTGAACATATTTTGCTGTGCAATTAGTATTTTTGGTAACCATATTTTGATATGCAATTAGAATTTTTGGTGTAACAAAGGCAAAAAACTGAGGAGCAGTTAAATACTACCCCTTTTCTATGAATTATATATAGCGTACCCTAAGTGTTATATTTTGTAGCACATTTAAAATTCACACAAAATCTGAATACATTTATCAGTCTCTCGATTTCGTGTGTGTAGCTCAAAGGAGGGTGTTTCAAAGGAAGCGTGTTATCAATGTGAAGGGTTCGATACTCGAAGCGATTGCTTCAACAAAACATCGACTAAGGTCATAGCATCGCTATGTATCCGCACCTTTTTACATGGCTGTCCGAAGAAGTGTTATGTATACTGGCTCATTACTTATATACCTTTAAGTGTGCAAGCATTCTGCTATGCAATTCTGTTAAATCTCACTACCAATCTCACGTCCGAGTAAGCTGTTATAATCTATATATGAATAGGCAAAGACAAAACTGTTCAGTATCTTTTTCTTGCATCTGCCACCTTCGATGACCAAATATGGGAAATCCTTTAATAGAACGCTAGCACCCCCATAACACAAGTTTAATTTTATCTTGGATACCAGAGTTCAATGCAACAGATGATACAAAAATTGTGTTATTGTATTGTGGCTATATAGAACAATAATTTATTATTTAATTATAAAATTTAATTTTAATTCTCTGTTTGTCAACCGATTTTGCTTTTTTTATTTTGTATAGTACTTTTACGCCCGGTTTCTATATCAAGAAACAAGAAATTTTACCAACGAGTACATAACATATTCTGTAAAAATAAGTAAAAACTTCACTGTTCGTAGCTAAAACAACTCGATTCTTGATATAGGAATTGCGCCTTAGTGCATATTAATAAAAATAAATTGGATCCACTAGTTTATCTATACAAATTTTATAAAGAGGAAAGATTAGATGTTTTGTTTGTTTGTAAGAAATTAACTTAAAAACTACTTAACCAATCTTGAAAATTCTAAAAGCTACATTATATCCGAGTAAAATAGGCAACATTTAATTTAAAAAAGAAATTACTGTTACAAACATAACCTGACCTAACCTACTTTTACGAGAGTGAAGCCGCGTGCAATAGCTATTTTTAATTTTCAATAATGATTAGGGTCGAATTTTGACTAATTAGCAAACACTATAATTACTGACGAGGCAACAACTGAGTTCGAGATGAGTTTTTACCAGAATTGCACGGCTGATAGTAAATTATGCGCGTTAGGTACGAGCATAATTCACCTGTAAATATATGTATCTCCGTAAACTTCCTCGTAACACTAGGCTTAATACCTAATGCAGAAGATGACGACTTCAAAACAAGCTGATGTATTTTATTTATTTATGTATTTTCTCTTCCACAAAGGTATCTTAAAACTATGATTAAAATATATATTATACTTATATAATAAAAACAAAAGACCCTTGTAAGAGACAGGTTTCTGGACTAGGAAATCCTGTCCACAGATTACCAGGCCCCCTAAAACAATGTAAGTATTATTAAACTATTATTTTCAAATTGGAACAGATTGGATACTACCTCCGAGTAATAACTTGGTAAGCCAATGGCTTGGCAGAAAGACGTCAAAAATTAGAAACCTTCCTCCATACAGAGATGATAGACATAGCCTTAATCTCGAACAAATTTCCGAAATAATAATATTTTATAGAGTTAGTATCACATTTGTCCCATGCATAGCAGTAGATGCAGGAATTGTGACAATAGTTTAGTTACTAAATACGCAGCAATTAGTGTATCGAACTATAATAAACAATTAGTCGTATGTTTGTTTATCAATTACACAGGAATATAACCTATGATAAGACTCGTCATAACATTTTAATTGGATTACACTAATGAAGTGGGAAACTGTTGGACTGCCACGCAGAGGCCTCGAGTTTGAACTCGAAGTCCAAGTCTCTGACTTTATGGAGTTATGCGCGTATTAAATAATTATATCTCGCTTTAATGGTGAAAGAAAAATCGTGACAAAACCTGCATCACTAACAATTCTCCACAATGTTCTCGACGATATGTAAAGTCTGCCCACCCGTACTGGGCGAGCGTGATGGATTATGAACTATTATGAATGATTATGAACTGAGAAGAGGCCCGTGCCCAACACTTGGCCCATTTATATACTGGACTGATATGCTATTGAAATAAATAGGGTTGAAAATTATTAGATATAACTCCATAGTAGGCTTGATATTATTTGTTAAGTGTATAATTTTTATATATACATATAAATCTTCTGTGCGTGCGTTTGTAATTAGACTCCTCCTAAACGGCTGGACCGATTTTGATGAAACTTTTTATGTGCTGTCAAGTGGATTCGAGAATGGTTTAGATTTGTTATTTTTTTCCTGTTTACACGACATTTATCGGGGCAGCTAGTTCGTTATAATAATCTGTACAGGATCGTACAGCAGGTAGCGACAGGCAGTTAGGCAACGTGTTATTAAGTCTACTGTTAAGTTTTATTATTAGAACGATTTTAGCATGCTGCTCGCATTACAGTTTGTACTTTTATTTTATACCACGTTTCACCCTTAGCTCACTGCAGCTATGCTTATCTTATCTTATCATGTGTGGGGGCCAGTCAGTACAGACCGGCGACACTTCGACCCAGTGGGATCTTTTGTGTCGACTTCTCCATTAACGACTGCCATAGATCTTCATGGCAGCCGGGACCGACCGCTTAACGTGCTCTCCGAGGCACGGCGCAGGCGATAATTGTCAATCAATACGCACATAATTTCGAAAAGTCATGTAACTTCCCAAAGTCAGAGGCGCGCGTTGTGGGTTTGAACCCGAGACCCTCTGTATTGCAATCTGTTGGTCTTCCCACTGAGCTATCGCTGGTTTTTAAAGCTCAGGTTCAGCTATGCTACAGAAACCTTCTATTAAAGGTGCCTAATGACACTACATATCTGCCTACTCTCTTGAACAAGGCAGATTGATTAATTAATTATCACTCTACAACCTATAAACTATCTCTAACCAAAAACCCTGAACCGATCCGTTGCTCTATGAAAGTTTTTAAAACGAACCAATCACCTAACAGAGATTTCAATTATAATATAAATGCGGTCTTCAAATCATTAAAGATAAGGTTGTTAACAGATTTATTGCTGTCACGCTGAGCCCAAAGGAAATATCAATGTGTGAAAGAGATAACAGCTATAGCTCACTGAAAACTGATTTTATCTCCTGTTACTATTTCCAAAACTAAACCGATTTTAATATTTTTCAATAACTATCTGAGAATGATTTTTACTATGTCTGTATTTTTTTATACAACTATGGTGGCAAACTAGCTTACGGCTTCCTGATGATAAATGGTCACCGTAGCCTATGGACGCCTGTGACACCAGAAGCATCGCTTGCGCGTTGCCGACTCTTTAGTAAAGGAAGTGGGAAGGAGAAGGAGCGAGAAGGGAGAAAGAGGGTGATTGGGCTTCCGGCACTCTCACTCACCGAACGAAACACAACAGGAGGAATACTGCTATTTCACATCGATATTCTGTGAGAGGGTAGTCCTTCCCCGGTCGAGCCGGCCCATTCATGCTGAAATCAGCGAGGCATTTTATTTATTTTATTAGTTTGATTATATTTGTTTGTTTGTAAGTAACGATATATTCAAACGTATTTTGTAATTTTGGTCAATATAATAATTAAATGAGGGAAGAGAAAATAGCAGATACTCACAAATTATTTTTTAAATTGTTTAGCATTCTATTGTCGTTATTTAATAATAATATAATTACATCAGCCTTATATTAAACTTTCCCACTGATACGTACGGGCCTCATCTCAGTATGAGAACGGCTATAGTTCACCACGCTAGCCCACTGTGGGTTGGCAGACTTCACAAATCTTCGTGGACATGGAGAATTCTCTGACATGCAGGTTTCTTCACGATGTATTCTTTCACAGTTAAAGCGAATGAGAATTAACTATTTAATAAGCGCATAACTTCGAAAAGTCAAAGATGCGTGGATCGAATTCAGAATCTCTGCGTAGCAGTCCATCGGTCACTCATTAGACTATCACTGCTGTTACTATTTAGTCGAAAACATTTCGCAAAATAAACGCGACCCGCATTTTCTCTCCATAAAATGTCAAAATACAAAATTAAACGAACATACGTACACTAATGAACTGAGTAAAACAATTAATGAACTAATTTCCATTAAGTCACCGGCAGCTGCAGTGTTAAAGCAGCGAGGAAAGTGGTTTCAACGGCAATAGGTTTGTGCTTTCAAAGCGTGTCACAGGAAACCTGACAGCTTAACTGAGGAAAGATAATTGGGATCTGGACCACCCTTCACTTGGTGAATTCAACTTCCAAAATCTCATCTCGTTATGCACTCACGTAATATACAAGTAATTTCACTAACTCAACTTTAATTTTAACCAAAAATTCCGTTACACAAAATACACAAAAAAAGTTGTTGCATATTCATCCTAACTAGGTAATATTATATATATATATATATATATATATATATGCGAATGTGAGTTTGTTTGTTTGTTACGCCTTTATGATTTAAGAATTCCAGACATAATTAACAATCTATTATATCTGCCACCGGTGTGCCGCTGTGACTCAATAAGTTAAAGAAATTAAAAATAGTCGTTTTGAGTTAGAGAGACAACACATTACTTATTATATCATAACAATTAGTCAAAACATGAAATATTTGCTAAGATATAACGCATTAAAGTTCGGGAGTGGAGGCTTGTGACGTCACTGTCCAATAAAATTTGTACCGACAAGTGACGTAACACGAAATTTAAACCTGTTGTATCTGCGTTATTATTAGTTTGTGTGACAAAAGATAGTAATAATAATATAATATTCTACCACATACACACAACACTATCTAGCCCAAACTAAGCAGAGCTTGTACTATAGGTACTAGACAATGAATAAACATACATATACTTTTTTTTTGTAAATATTTACTTATTATACATAGAAACACCCAGACCAAGACAAACATCTATGTTCATGCACACAAATATTTGTCTTGTGCGGGAATCGAACCCGCGACCTCAGGCGTGGCAGTCGGTTACACTAACCACTACGCCATCGAGGCCGACGAATAAAGATTCATGCGTTTATTCATAAAGGGGTAAGCAGAAGTATATTACACCCGCATTTCGCCAGGTATGATTTATAAGAACTCACAAAAAAGAGGTCAAGCCTATTGCCATACCTTCATATATTTAAATTAGCTTCCCAAAATTTCCTATCAGAAAAACTCGATAACAATAATTTTTCCAATCTGTGATTAGACACTTATGTCATGAGACCTAAGCGGCAAACTTAATAAAATACGTGTCCATTATTTTTTGCTAGTCTTAGACGGACTATAATCTTGTTTTAGTCAACATGCCTATTATAAATTATTTGTTTGGTAGGTCATACTTCAAACATGGTCCCATATAAATTTTATCGAGATTGATACAGCGCTTTTTAAAATCAACAATATCACAAAATATATTGTATATTGTGGTTTCCTAAAATCTTTGTATATCTACTTTTTAGTTAACGTTTGTACATGTAGGTATAATATTGAAGTCAGCTTATGCTTTTACTTTAAAATTTTCTTTATGTCTGTAGCTTATTTGGTGTTGCATATAACATATCGCAGATGGTTTGACGTTTAATTCTTCCGGCATTTTACTACCCTATTATCGAATTTATGTAAACATAACGTCACGCTTGTTTGTACTCAAAAGGGTTAGAAAAATAACAAAGGTAACTCTTATATGCCACTATGTTTAAAGTCCTATATAATAAAGAGCAAGCCTATTATTGCTTTCTATCAAATATGATACTCTTGCCTACTTTTAATTTCCTTAGAATCATACCTATTTCATATCTTCCATCCATTTGATGGATGGTAGAAATTATGATGACAAAAATTGGTTCATCTGATCCTATCGGAAATGCTTGACATTTAATAGCGAAATCAGGCCAGACATTTTGTACAATCCTACGTCATGTAAACTTGACATTTAAGAAATTGCAACGTATTAAATATGTAATATCCAAATGACCAATAGTAATTTGCAAAACTTTTTTATATATGTTTGAGTATATATGAGTATATATATATAAACAGTAGCGATAACCTAGTGGGAAACCGTTGGACTGTCACGCAGAAGTCTTGAGTTCGATGCCCAGGCGCGCATTAATGACTTTACGAAGTTATGTACGTATTAAATAATTAATTATCACTCGCTTTAACGGTGAAAATATAGTGAAGAAACCGACATGTCTGAGAGTTCTCCATAATATTCTGGAAGGTGTGTTTAGTCTACCAACCCACAGCGGGCCAGCATTGTGGACTATGGTCTAGCCCTTCTCACTATAAGAAGAGGCCCAGGAGAGAGTAATAAGACAGTTTAATACAGGGCTGATATTAATATATATTTTAGCACACTGTGACTGTATGTAAAAATTGTAAAACTGGTAATAAAGATTGTTATTATCATATTAATATTATTTATTTTAGATTATTTCTACGTAGTTGCGACATGAATCATTGCTGTTATTTTTCTATATACTACTCGTCTCACAACTTGCAAACTTGCCACTTAAGTAGAGTGAATTTTTAATATATGCCTATGTTACATAAGAATCCTTGCAAGATTTTATATTTTAGCGTGGGTTACATTTTCACGACATCTCTACTCCACTGATCATCATGATTTTTCGCATACTCGTTGCCTGGGTACTGAATCGAGTACTAATTAGGACATAGGGAGTTCATCAAGAAATAGGTCCTGTTCCCGAGGGATATAACTTTATTGGCAACTTGTAGATTAACGCGAGCAAAACCGCGGGCATATCTAGTTAGCTTATTATTACTTTAATACTATTAGTATGACATTATTGTGACTCGATTTCCATACTACGTGTAATTTAGTAACAAATTTTTTTCATATTTATATATATTATTATTTTATACCTGTCAGACGAATGCTACGGAAGGCATCTCATTTCCTCCTCCGCTCCAAATCCGAGCTTTCGTACCTCACTTTAAAGTAATCTTCACGAGAATTCAACACTTAATCTTAGAATTTCATTTGTTGCGACGCAATCAATATCGGTCCGAAGCAGGGCCTCGTCAACTACGATGTATTGAGTCTAATTGCATGCTGACATGCAATGATTGCGCCATATCGTGCACCGGTTTGATTGCAAGTTTGCTGCCTCCTTTCTCCACTATGATTCGATTCACGTTTCATATGAAACTCGAGCACGTATATACAATAACTGAATATCCTCGCCGTTTTGAAATCGTTTGACTTGTTTTTATAGCTTGCTCTGTAATTCGGTTTAAGAAAGTAATGATACCAAATTGCACCTACTTAATAGTTATTGTATCGTTAGCTTATTGTATATTATAAAAAGGAACGATTTGTATTTTCTTTGTAATCCATAAACTAAAAAGATTACTGATCGTTTTTAAAACCCTTTCATTGTTACAAAGCTACTTTAACCAGAAGTAACAAAGAATATGTAAGGGTCACGAGTTTATTACCGTATTTATTACAGTGCCGATGCAGCACCTACGTTCAATACTAACATGCGTCATAAAGTATTTCGCTACACCTATTATATTTATATTACTATTATACGTTATTAACCAAACGGGTATATTATTAAATTATGACTACAACACACTATCGAGGAAAGATAAGGAACCGTTGTTTACATTGTAATAATTTTAAACTAACTTAAGTTATATACTGTGTCTAACTTTCAGCCTTCTTGCTTTTAGTATTCCACTACAACTCTACCTATAACATAAAGTGTAAAGTGTGAAGACTAAATGGCCCGAACAGGATATATGACATCACGCTACAAGCCATGGCAGTGGAGCAGTAATCAGGGTAGCCGCGTGGAACAGCCAGTATATTATATATATATATATATATATGTTATTATGTTATAGATAATAATAAAAAATATAGAGGACTATTAGTGCCTACACTTATGCATGGAAGTTAAACTTAGGTATGGCAAAAGAAGCATGAGAGCAGAATAAATGCTTTAGAAATGAGAGCACTGAGAAATATATGTGGTGTGACTCTGAAAGATAGAATAAGGAATAGTATGATTAGAGAAAGATGCGGCATGAAAGTGGATATCGTGAAAAGAATAGAAACGGGTATGTTAAGCTGGTTTGGGCATGTAGAAAGAATGGACGAGAAAAGGCTGACTAAGAACGTTTATAAGGCTAATGTGAATGGAACAGTCGCAAGGGGAAAACCTAGGAGAACGTTTTTCGATCAGATCGGAGACGTTCTGGACAAAGGCCAGGTTAAGAGCACCTTAAATTAGCGAGCGTGTATGAGGAATGTGATGAAAGTGAATGAAGCCAGAGAAGTGTGTCAGGATCGTGGCAAATGGAAATCGGTAGTACCGCCTACCCCTCTGGGAAACAAGCGTGAATCGCGACATCCCCAATACGAACCCAATATTATTTCCAAATTTAAAAAATTAACAAAAACCCTATTTTCACTAATTTTGATACTGTTTTCACAAAAGATTTCGTTTGATTACTATTTGCTCGTTGTGTGACATAACGCACAAAATCAGACATATGTATCTCCCTATTGGCTAACATACGTTGTATATTATTTCTGTCCTAAGCTTTCGTAGCGTCGAAATATAAGACTACTGCGGTGTATACATAAATATCAGGTAGATATTAATGTTTAGAATCACAATGCTTTCTGAGAACCCTTTTTAACATAAACTGAAACAAAAAACCCTTTGACGGGCACGATGCCAAAATATCATTGATTCGTACCTATTCCATTGCAAATTATTTTGGAACGAAAGCTCTTGATACAAGACTTTGTTACTTTATATTCAAGCAATTAAAGTACTGGCTGGATTAGACTAAATATCTGTAACAGGTGTCTGGATAACTTGTTTTGACTGCAAGGATGGCATTGTGGTTAAAATGGGGGGCTCGCTATTGCCACTGCGACGAGTGATGTGGCTTGGTCCAAACACGGGACAAAAAATTATAAGATCCACACATAGTTGTACCGAGTCTGGGTGTTAAATTGTGTACGTTGTTTGAATATATTTTAAGATCCCCGTGACATATGCATACATAGTGCGAGGGTTGTTCCCAAAAATCCTAACTAATCTATACTAATATCATAAATGTGAAAGTTTGTGAGTATGTATGGATGTACAGATGTTTGTTACTCTTTCACGTAAAATTTACTGAACCGATTGCGATGAAACTTGGTAAGTAGATAGCTGGAGACCTGGATTCACACATAGGCTTTTTATCTCGATATTCTTACGGCAACGGGACTTACGCGGGTGAAACCGCGGGCAAAATCTAGTATTATATATGCGAATGTGAGTTTGTTTGTTACGCTTCCACACCTTAACTACTTAACGAATCATCATGATATTTCGCATACACGTTACAGAACAGGACCAACGATAGCTTAGTGGGGAGACCAACAGACTGCAATGCAGAGGGTCTCGGATACGAACCTACGTCGCGCACCTCTGACTTTCGGAAGTTATATGCCTTTTCGAAATTATGTGCGTATTGATTGATAGTTATCTCCTGCTCCGTGCCTCGGAGAGCACGTTAAGACGTAGGTCCCGACTGCCATTAACATCTATGGCACTCGTTATTGGGATTCAGTGCCCTATAATATCTTGACACTGGTCTAGCCTTAGGGTGTCGTTAGCCTTCGGGTTGCGGAGGTCAAATGGCAGTCGATCCGTGTAAAAACTGATATCCAGTCAAATCCAGTTAGACTAGAAAGCTGACCCCAAGTGACTTGGGAATAATAAATGCTAGGGAGAAGAAGTTACAGAGCAGGATATAGGGTACCTTTCAACCAGAAAAAAAATCTGTTGCCAAGGAATAGGATATTTACATAACCTACAAATAACTTACATTTACGGGCAATATCAAATAAAAATATAAATCAAAGTATGAAAACATAGATGTGCCCTCATCACACTGAGGTTGCACGCATAGCTATCCCCACCAAAAGAAGAGCTGAGCTCACGTTTTACGAACATCGCGCGGACTGAGGAGTATGAAATTTGGCACAGTTAAAGTTTATATGGAAATACAATAAATACATACGCAGTCGAATCGCGTTCGTAGTATCTCGACATTGTTCGTCTGACGTCATACAATTCTTTGTAACTATGGTTACCTATACCTTATTTATATGTAATAGAGAAAAATAGAAAACAAAGTAGCAAGCTTAGGATTTTTGGTCGAATTTAGAGCATTAGGCGACCAGTACAATGATATTAAAACGTTATAGGCCTAATAGCGCATCTATGATTTCAATATTTTGGTATTATTAGAAAACGTACGTAATATATTGGATAGCCTTGTTGGTTCCTTGGTTTCTTTTTTGTTTTTATAATACCTTGCGATTGTGTAAAACCCAGACCGAGTTGCGTTCCTGGGTGGAACAAGGTTATTACGTTTTCCTTTGGCAATTCTTAGTAGCAGGGCGAGGACTGGCAATATGCCCGTAGGTGACTTACTACGTGAGACCTAAAGCACAGATGATAGAAATTTGTGCGTAATACACCTCCGATTGCGAGTTTATATGTGCCTCGCCCTTAATCCCTAAAAGGTCATTCTATCAGCTAAAAAGGACGATTGACCTATAGCAGAGTTTCCTTCCAGATTCCGTGCTACTAATAACAATTTCATGACAGAAAACTCCAATAACACTTCAACCGACCTGAAAATCAAACTCAAAATATCATGCACAGCACATTCACTACTGTTAAGCCATCGAGGCAGTAGTATAAATAAACAGTACTTAATAAATGCTTCTTTCCCTAATCAGTGTTAATGAATTAAAATACAGATCAACAATATGTTTTGCCAACACATAAATTCGCAAGGTTGTATTGACTCAAGTGACCTCAAATAATAATATTCCTTTGTTGCAAAGATAAAAAGTGTTTGTGAGGCGACGTCGGATGCGTCGAGAGCTCTCCAAGGAACAAGCACACTTCGCTGATACAAAATGTTCCAAATTGTCGACTCAGGGCCCGATCGCACTTCGGATCTTGCAGCGCACGCTTTGCCCTTCGATTATATCGTCACTATCTTATACTGATACTTCTTTTTGTGCGGTTGGTACCTTAAGACAAGTTTTTTAAAAGATTGGCAGTTGCTGGTACCGCTGTTAAATTTTTTTGAGGTTTTCAGATGGCACGCAATTACTACATATAGTATTTTAAGGATACAATTTTCGCTCTTGTTACCTAGGCCTACGTCACCGTAGTCTATACAATAAAGTCTATGTTTGATTGATATGAGTTAACCACATCAAAATTAGTTGCATAAATAAGCAGTAAGTATTATATTATGTCCTTATAGTCTAGACTACTAGACTGCTTGTGCCTTAAAAATGCGTAGGTACTATTTATTAAGCCTAAAGCAAGCGGGAAAATATTCGTAGTCTTTTGAATTGTCGCGAACGTTGAAGTCGACAAACTAAAACTTATTAGTTTTATACAAAGAACTGAACTAAAGTTTAGTTAACTTACTGGCTGTCCGATCTTAACAGACGCGTCCCTGCGTTTTGGTGCAAATTTAATTCTGAACAACGTGTCTCATATTATTTAAGTCTTTACAAAAGAGTCTTACTACTCTTTCAATAAAACTCACTTCTCCTCCTTTTTGTAAATACTAAATAAATAAAAGCATAGCAAAACACAACACAAGGTCATCTGGCATTTATTAGGGATATGATTAATGCAGACTGCCTTAGTGTCGCAGCGGTGGAATACGTCTGCTGTGCGTTCAGTCTCGGGTTCGATTTTCTGCTCGGGCAAAGTGTTATAAGGATTTCATGATAAGAAAAGACTCAGTAACAGCATGGCCTCTGCAACTGTGATGGACGTCAGTAGGCTCGCTACTTATTGTATAAGACCAAAAACATAGCTGGCAAAACATGGGTGTAATAAACCTATACGAAACTCTTCTGAGATATAAGCGCAAGGTTATGTATACCTTGTCTTACGTTTATGCCAATGTTATACATTTAAATTAAAACTACTTTATACGGGTTTTGTCGCGTTGTTTATTTCAGAACACTTTAATTACATAATTTTGAACTATAATACTACTATTATTGAACTCCACTACAATTTAAGCTATTTAAATTAATAACCGAAACCGAACCGAAACGTCAGGGCAAAGTGTAAACTTAAATATAAATAGTTTTAATTAATTTAAATAGCTTATGTTGTAGTAAAATCAATAATAGTAGTGTTAGAGTTCCAAAATTATCTAATAAAAGTGTTTTAAAGTAATTGAAATTAAACTACTATATACGGATTTTATCACGTAACATTCGCGTAAACAGAAGATAATATTATGTGTTAAAGTAAAATAAACAACGCGACAACATCCGTATAAAGTGTTTAATTTCAATGAATAACATTCGCGTAAACATAAGACAATATAACTACCATCTTAGTCTCTCCGCTAGTGTTTTAGTTCAAAACTATGTAATAAAAGTGTTCTAAAATAAACAACGCGACAAAATCTGTATAAAATAGTTTTAATTATGTATACATGCTTGTATTTTTATCGCGACCAATGTTATAGTCCAGCTGTACTATATAGACCAGCAGCAATAGCTTAGTGGAGATCGATGGACTGCCACGCAGAGGTCTCGAGTTTAATCCCAAGACGCGCATTTCTGACTTTTCAAAGCTATGTGCGTATTAAATAGTTAATTATTACTCGCTTTAACGGTGAAGGAAAACATCGTGAGAAAACTGCATGCCTGAAAATTCTCCATGATGTTTTCGAAGATATGTGTAGTCTGTCAACACGCACTGGGCCAGCGTGGTGCACTATGGCCAAACCTTACTTACATTGAGAAGAGGCCCGTGCCCTGCAGTGGGGCAGTTTAAATACAGAGCTGTTATTCTTATAATGTTATAATACGTAGCCGTCATCAATTTGTATGCGGCATGTCCCTATAAACAATGTAATACCGTAAGCCTAAAACCATCACAATATGTGATGCCATGTTATAATATTGTAATCACTAGCAGGGATTTGCGAAATCAATCGATTTTCCAACTCGTTGTCAAGATTATCTCCTGCTTAACTGCAAAATAATCCACTCAACGACCCGAGCGTGTTTAAGTAACATACATATGTACGTACGGTCTCACGCCTTTTTCTTTTAAGAAATAAATAGCTGGGTGTTGTCACCAACATTTCACTGATGTTTTCCGTATGATCAAACGTAGTTGGAGGTCAGATCAGACAGCTCCAGACCCCGTATCGCTATTGGGAATTTCTGGACAAGGAAAAGCAATAACACTTGGCCATCCTTGAAATCATATTAGTCGGCCTCGGTGGCGTAGTGGTTAGTGTAACCGACTGCCACGCCTGAGGTCGCGGATTCGATTCCCGCACAAGTCAAACATTTGTGTGCATGAACATGGATGTTTGTCTTGGTCTGGGTGTTTCTATGTATAATATGTACGTATTTACAAAAATAAAAAGTGTATATGTATGTTTATCCATTGTCTAGTACCCATAGTACAAACTCTGCTTAGTTTGGACTAGATTGTGTTGTTTGTATGTGATAGAATGTTATTATTATATTAACCACCGCTTCGACCACCAAGGCAGTCATCTTGATAAGAACGATTCAATATTTTACATTAACTGATATTATAAATGCGAATATAAGTTTGGTTGTTTGTTACACTTTTACGCCTTAACTACTCGATCGATCATCATGCACGTTATCAGAGGTACAGAAAAGACCTTTTTTTCTTATTTGTAGCCTTGATAACGTGTATGCGAAATACCTAATAGGTACCTTTCATCCAGAATAAAAAGGACTTGACTCGAAGGATAGGTATTTATTGACAATATCTAGATTAACGCGAGCCAAGCAAAAGCAAATTTATTTATAATTATGGTTTATCGACAGCAAGTGTTTACAGATTGACATTAAATAGATCACAAAGAAAGTAAGGTGTGGCTGAAATATTTGTCAATTATAGATTGACTAGCATTCATCTATAATTGTTACTAATTAAATTATTAGAATAAAGGAGAACACAATGCAACTTATATTATTAATGATTTTATGTGACAAAGAAATTGCTATTGTTGGAGACTTAAAAGGATTTTAAGATTTTGTATTGTAGTTTGTTTTTAGAGTCATAGTAAATGTCTATGTCAGGTACGGACTTAGATATCGTATTAAATTCTTGACAAAGTCTATATAGCAGAGACTGGGATTCGAAGTTCATTTTGAATTTTGGTGTATGGTAGATCTCAGTTATCGGATATCTAGGTAATTTGCAGGGAACTTTAATGCAAATACGTGACATCAATTCAGCACAGTCTGACTTACCATTGGTAGCTCATGTAAGAATGATAAATTGAGTTGATAATACTGGGATAAAATCCGTAAAGCATCATTCCTTACGTAACAAGCCGTAAACAGAGCTAGTTATAAGTATCAAAACTCCTTTGTTAGCAGATGTTTGCTCAGTCTGTGTCGAGGTGGAAGTGTTTTAATTTTCTTACGCCAACATCATCACGCAGCCAATTAAAATTTTGTTATAATACCTAAACCCCTCTACATTAATTATCTGCGACAAAACGGTTTGTTTATTGCTTTAACTATATTTTATCTCTCGTACTGAACTCTGCTCTTATTTAAAGCTTATGATTTCCAAGGAAACTGGTACTCTTCTATATATTTTCGGATTAGTATAGGTAGTAGAATTGTTTCTTAATTAATTTTTTAAGTTGGAGAAAGCAATTACCCACTAAACAATTATCCACATATAGTTGTGCCGCGTCTGTGTGTTCGGGTTGTCCATTTTTTAAATGTTTGTAATATTTCCCTACGACACAGGAAGGATTCCTAGTGTGCGTGTTGTCTTCTTTAAATAAGAATAACTAGTCGTAAAATTGTTATAGAATTACATGACTAAGTATCATTAAAATACTGATCTATCCAGTTCAGGGTTTGTTCATTATTAATTATATTTCAACTTTTTCATATCTATAGTGTAAAATTAGCATCTGTTTAAATAAACACGACACGTTTAGAAATGGGTATCTGAAAATAAGAATCTAGACATATCTAGATTAAATTCTCTTTTAGGTTTTAAACATTTATCTACCATTATATAAATCATGTCGTTACTCATATTTAAGGAAAAATAAATTGCACGCGATATTGGTAGTTTGTTTAATGACTACCTATATGACAACATGTGACTAAGAGGAAAATTCTATTTAATTTGCATGTGTCGCTTAGTACCTACACAACCTCTTCAGATGTCCAATTCTTTTAATTAGCCTACTGAGTCGCAGCGGCACACTGGTGGCTAGATACTATAGATTTTTATTATGCCTGGTATGCTAAGACCTGGCAGATTAACAATATTCAGAATAGAGTTCCGATGTGGACTAATAAACGTTAAATAACTGAGAGTAGCTCTCAATTAGCAGCGAAAATGACGATGTATACTAACAAATAATTGTGGACAAACGTTTGAGTCTTTCTTACTGGGACCCACTAGTACAGTTTAGCAGTGGTGACCATAACCGAGTTTAGACACTAGTTAAGACTTGGGGAAAGTTAAATTGGAAGAAAGAATGTCACTTGATACGTTTGAGACTGATATGTAATTGCAAAGAATGCGCTAGTGCGTTCGTTTTCGTCTCGCTAGCCACACCCGCAAGCTGTTTGACCTAACATTACAGATAGTACGAAACAGGCAAATTATTTTATCCTTAATTCATTATATTATTCAAGGATTAAGTTATGTTCAATTTGAATATATAGTACAATTTCTGGAACTGTGCTTGCCTTATGTTTCTTGAGTCCCATATATAGTTGTCAAACTATGAATGTATACACAACTACTTAATCTTCTCAGAATAATTATATTGTCGTGATGATAATGAACGTAAAATACCGTTAAAAGAATTGAAGATGAATTAAGGGACAATGGCACAAGCTCTGTATTGTAAGGAACTTTAGAAACATACAATTACCGCATACGAATACGTCCAGACTCATATCACACAAATGTAATGCATGGCATTCAAACCCATAATATTCGGCACAATGGCATCAGCTACGCGCCTGTTTGCCTGCCTGTCAACAATATAATAAATAGTATGATCTAAATTTATTGTTCTAATTACATAAAATAAATCTAGAAACAAATTGCCTTAAAGAATATAACAACTTCCTTTTTAAGTTTTTCTAGAATTACAAGATAATGTATGTTAATATTACCGCTAATGTTCACCTAAGCTTCTATTGCAAACATTATAAAATATGTTATGTAAATAATCACTATGATAGTACCTTAATTGAAAATAAACAAGTAACAAAAATCTAAATAATCATGCATAGATGAAACTTCGATTGGTGAATGATTCAACTAACATACACAGTATGTCTTTTACATACATATTGAAAAATGTACAGATATTTTAATCAAAATGTGATTTTAAAGACGTACATACCTACTAAAAATAGGCAAGGAATCATTTGCATTGTCTTATTTACAGTATTTATATTTCTGAACGAAGTATGGAATAAATATTAACACCTTGGGAACCTGTTTAAATTAATTTACTATAAAGTATCAATACTAATGGAAAGTTGAATAAAAATGATTTCCTTATTAAATCAACTCCGTATTATTGATATGTTATCCAAAACATATTTCTACACTTTCTAAGTAAAATTCCTGAAGATCGTTGCGAACATCTCTGATTTGCATGTCTATGATTGGCAGTCTGTTCACGTAATTGCTTTCTAGTACAATTTCAGAAGACTGGTACGTGTCTGATTCTGTTTTACACATATTTTTTCCACTTGGCACAGAGTAGGAGAAAGGCGTCTTGTCTGTAGGGTTAGGCCCAATCACTATATCATTCCACGTGAGCAGTTGAACCGATAAGGAAGCATCAGTTTCGGAGTAGGGAACGAAATCACGGCAGTGGTACCTTAAGGTTTGCTTGACAGACGATGATTGTTTCTGAAGCCACATCAGTTGATCCGTTGTTAAATTGTAAACAGTTTTCAAATCTACTCCTTGTTCACTTAACCAGAATGATTTATTCTTTTGAACATTTTTCATATTTATTTTTTTTGAATTTACGCCTCCTCTTATGCATGTCTCCTTCGACGTCATGTTGCAATATACCTCGAAGGCTAGTCCTGTTGGCCCCATATATTTAATACCACTTTCAACTTTTGTAGAAGCATACTTACAAGCTTTATCAGCTGGATGTTCTTCAGTCGCAAACGTGCCGTCAGAAGCGCCGTCGCTACCATCCGGTTCTTCTGCTTCGGCAATAGTTGTACAGCCGCAATTACCTGGTAGTCCTGGCAGGCCAGGAGGTCCAACAGGGCCTCCTACACCTTTATCTCCTTTTATTCCTGATACACCTGGTAAACCTGGCAAGCCAAAGTTGCCTTTCAGACCATCACTTCCTTTTTCTCCTTTCAATCCGGGAGCTCCTAATCTGCCATCATCACCTTTATCGCCTTTAGGTCCTATTGGTCCAGGTAAACCAGGGAAGCCTGTTGCACCTTTATCACCTTTGGACTTTAGTTCCACACTGTCCAAGGTTAATGTGCAGCCTTTAAATTTTGTAATACACTGTTTATTTGTGTCCGTTTTAGCTATAGAGACATCAGCTTTTGCACTATGAAGTCTAATTAATGTTAAAGAGAATATTATGAGCAATCTCAAGTATTTAACGTCCATTGTTTTGCTTGTCATAGCAATTACTAAGCTACATTTGTATTTATTTTCCTGTCCGAACTTAGAATTAAACCTACAAATAATAATATTATAATATTTTCCGGTTGATACGATGAATTATATGAACACATTTCAGTATTATTTTATGACACTTGCCTGTTTATTTAGATATCCCTGTGTAGCATAATAAACCCCAGTAATTAAAAATCGCGTTTTAATCATTTTAATATGTTTTCAGGAAAACTGTTTTTTATGGAGACAACTACATGTTTTGTAAAACATATAACATATACGCGCGATAATAATTACTTATTTATCAAACATGATTCTTTTATAATATTTGTACCGGATAATATAATTTATAAGTTTTAAAATACTGTTACTTGTTAATTAGACACAGTTCTAAAAGCTTTGCTGCATGAAAAGAGTAATGACGCCTACGCTTATGTATATTATGGATACTCAGCAATAGATTCTCAGAAATTACAGCACAGGGTCTGGTAGAAGGTACTGAAAGTTGGGTAAGGTATTAAAATATATATATGTAGGGTGTCTTTCAAGGGAAAAACCAAGAATATTGTGATAAGAGAACGTCGTAGTGTGACAGAAAACATTGTAGAATGATTTAAATTAAGTGATGACAAAAAAGTTATGCGTGTAGTATGGGCGTTTGAAAAATGGGTTGGCCATGATTATATTGAATAAATAGTAAAAGATATAAGTTATTAAGGTCGAGCATTATACCAGTTACAAGTTATAGACGCTGTTATGACTGAGTCTATATAAATAGCGTTTCTAAAAGTTTGCCGCTTAGGTCTCATGACATAAGTGTCTAATCACAGATTGGAAAAATTATTGTTATCGAGTTTTTCTGACAGGAAATTTTAGGAAGCTAATCTAAATATATGAAGGTATGGCAATAGGCTTGACCTCTTCTTTGTAAGCTCTCATAGCTGGCGAAATGCGGGTGTAATATACTTCTGCTTACCTCTTTATGAATAAGCGCATGAATCTTTATTCGGTGACCTCGATGACGTAGTGGTTAGTGTAACCGACTGCCACGTCTGAGGTCGCGGGTTCGATTCCCGCATAAGTCAAACATTTGTATGCAAGGACGTGGATGTTTGTCTTGGTCTGGTTGTTTCTATCTATAATATGTATGTATTTACAAATTAAAAGTATATATGTATGTTTATCCATTGTCTAGTACTCATAGTACAAGCTCTGCTTTGGGCTAGATGGTGTTGTGTGTATGTGATAGAATATTATTATAATTATACAATAAAAGTCAGTTTCATAAACATTATGATATCTACTACATTATTATAAGTAGATACCATAATGTTTAGATACTGACATATAAATTTGTAAAATTTTTGCAATGGTATGACCTGCATATCTAGATACAAGTTACTACCTGTTCGGTTACAGATGTTCCTAAGCTGTTTACAAAGTTTTACTAACCCACTATTTGTCTATGTTGTTGAAGCAGTTTAAACTTTGTAATTATGTTTTTATTATTATTATTAATAAACGTATGTCTACTAAGCATATATAATATTATACACATGTTTTATGCGTGTTTTAGGTCACTCAGCTGTCTATTTATAAACTTTATGATATAATTGTTATATTTTCCTCAATTACATGACTTCTATAATTAAACATGCATTTGCTTAGTTTAACGTTTGTATATATTCTGGAACACATTTCTTAGGCAAAGACGAATTATACCAATATTTTGCCAAGTATGGTTCTAGGCTCACGTATGTATACAGGGTGAGCCTAATACTTTTTTTATACAACTAAAGTGACAAACAAGCTTACGGCCCACCTGATGGTAAGTGGTCACCATAGCCTATGGATGCCTGCAACACTAGAGGCATCACTTGCGCGTTGCCAACCCTATAAAAACCTTTTAACACCCTTTTTGAAGAACCCCATAATGTAATCTTGTGGGAAAACCTAGACTACTACTTTCTACATCATTTTATTATCCTCTTACTACTTACTACAATATAATTCTTAAATACTTTCCAAATCCTAATTTAATATTATAATTGCGAATATAAGATTGTTTGTTTGTTACGCTTTCATGCCTCAATTATTTAACCGATTATCATGAAATCTCGCATACACGTTGACAGGAGTACACAGCAAGTCATAGAATACCTTTTGGTACCCACACTGCTGTTACAAAATGTTGACAAACATTAGTAAACATTTTTGGCAAACATTTGATTACAATGTTTGAAATGTTTTCATGTTAGGTAATGTCTACTAAACATTTTTAAACAAAATTGTTTGTTAACAAATTGTAACAAATTAAAACATTTGTTATCATTTGTTTGTGAACGTTTATTCAGACGACATGAGGATATACTATACTTTTCTCTAGCTCTTAGCGTTTGGCGCATCCAGTTAGAGCGCTTTTTCTTTTTTAAACAATAATTAAAGCTACTACTAACTCCTATGTGCAAATCTTCTTCCATTTTCGTGTAGACACTTCGGGACGTAAATCCAAACTGCGAACCAATATCATGTTTTAAATGTAACTCAAAACATTTAACAATTCTTAACAGAATTTAACAACACCTAACAACTGTTAATTAATGTTTAGCGTTAAAAAAAAATTGTAACAGTTTTGTAACAGCTAGAGTGGGAGCACCATTACATTCAGAAAAACAATACTGTTTATTTATTGACAAAATCTAATGCGAGTGAAGCATATACATGGAACGAACTAGCAAAAGTACGACTGAAAATCCCAGACTATACATAGTAAGCAAAAGATTGATGAAGGTTACATGCCATATTTTGTGTGAAGCACAAAAATATAAAGCTATCGCTCATAAGTCGACAATTTGCAAGTCGCTAGTCGATCCCTTCGCGACATGACAACTTGTGACTGATCGTTATTTCAACTTTTATTTCATTAGATTTTAGATTGCGTCTCTTTTGTTTATGTAAGAGTGTAACCAATATAAAATAAGATTAATTATATTCTTTAACTTTATCCGTTTTTGTTTTCTGGAATGATCTTTTAAGAAATTTTAATTTATATTTTCTAACGTTTAAGCGAATATTACGCGTCAAAATTATTTTTTAAAACAACAATTTTTTGATTATATTTAATTTATATTTACAATTACCCTGATGTTTTTGTTACTTTTCAGCAGCCATGTTCAATGGAGAGATTTAGGTGGTAGTTGTCTCAATGTCTGAAAGTATAATTATATTTAAAAAAAAATTGAATTAATGGTTTTTCTAGTGCTAAACAATTTAAACAAACTCCACATTTCTATTAATATATTTTACCGATGGCCCTTTCATTCCAATGGTTTAGTATGAACATTAGTTTAAATAACTATATTTGAATATTAAAGGATAATATTCCTATCATCTATTTTGAGTTTATCCTCATGACTACAATTGTGTACATCTTATCTGACAAAATGTTCGGATACAGGCCAAATATTCCTTACTGTATCATATTAATATTTAAACAATGTTTAAATTTTATAGTCAAATAATTCTAATCAATAAAGTGTTATAAAGACTTCTTGAAAATGTACCAACACGGGTCCTATAAGCTTATCTTGGTTGCGTGAGACATAAGCTTATCTTATAAAATAAGACGGTTTTAATATCTTTATTATCTGAGTAAGTGCATACCTGTTTTCTAAATATTGAACTTGCCTAGCCTCGCTTCACCCAACTAAGAAACGAGATCCAGGTGAAGGCTTAGTTTAATGACAAGATGCTGTCTGTTTTTCTCCATTTCGATCTGCTTAGTCATAAGCTATATACAATATATCGCCCATGCACCATACTATTGTCAGAATAACAATGAATGCCGCACACAAAAAAAATGTCATCGAGTAGTAGAAGAAAGGAAGTAGGTGATATAAGGAGGCCCTGCAGGACACCAACGTCGGCAAATGTTTGTACAGCCTGCACCGACTCAATACATTTTTAATTAATTATTCCATAATTATCTACCAGCCAATTAACGTG
The DNA here is from genome assembly GCA_963675205.1 of Catocala nupta. Classification (NCBI taxonomy): domain Eukaryota; kingdom Metazoa; phylum Arthropoda; class Insecta; order Lepidoptera; family Erebidae; genus Catocala; species Catocala nupta. Next base: position 20,782,601 of record OY776081.1, read on the forward strand.
CTGAAATGATTTCTAAATTTGGATCTTAACTTTATATTTCCTATGTCCTGAATTATGCATTTATTTAAAGCATATACCTTTAAAGTATGTATTTAATTAAACATAAGCAGGAAAATCGAATTGATATTAGAAGCCAGGCATACGTTAGCTTAGTTATATTCTAATTTTACATCAAGGCAGGAAAATAAATACAAAATCATGTTTAATTCAGTACCCGTCGACATGAACGGAATAATGGACGTTATATACTTGAAATTGTTTATTCTTATTACTACAGCATTATTAAGATTTCATAGTGCTAAAGCTACATTTCCTATAGCAAAATTGGAAACATTTGATGCAAATAATAATTGTACAACAACATTTAAAGATTATACATTGACCATAAACGGACAGCCACTAGAAACACCAGGTGACAGAGGAGAATTTGGCTTCCCTGGAGAAACAGGACTTAAAGGGCCTAAAGGCGATGAAGGTGAATTAGGATCTGCAGGACCTCCGGGGATCAAAGGAGATACTGGACTAAAAGGTCAACCTGGTGAACCGGGATTTAAAGGCAGTTCAGGTATGAAGGGCTTGAAAGGGGAAAATGGTTCGGCTGGGCCACGAGGACTGGCAGGATCACCAGGTAATTGTAGTTGTGAAGACTATGATGAAGAACCAGAAAGTATCAGAGTTAATAAAATGTTTGCAACTGAAGGTAAACCAGCAAGAAAAGCTTGTAGATCTGCACCTCAAGGAGTTTTAAGTGGCATTAAATACATGGGCCCGAAAGGATCGCAAGCCTTCCAAGTATATTGCAACATGAGAAGAAAAGAAACATGTGTACGCAACGGAGAAAATTCTACTAAAATTAGTTTTCCTAGGAAGTATGTACTGGAAAGGAAGCCGTTTTGGTTAAGTGATCAAGGAATCGATTTAAAATCGATTTATAAATTGACAACGGTACAACTGATGTGGCTACAAAAACAATCATCTTATGTTACACAAACTTTAAGATACCATGGACGTGATTCTATTCCTTATTCTGCAGATGATATATCGTTATCAGTTCAGCTGCTTACTTGGAATGACGTAGTGATTGGGCCTTATCCTACAGATGAAACTCCCATGTACTACAGTGTGTCGCCTGTAAAAAATGATTGTCCAGAAGATGAAGAAGGCTGTAAGTCATACCAATCTTCTGACATTATATTACAAAGCACGAATGTGAATAGACTGCCTATCATAGACATGCAAATTAGAGATGTTCGAAATGAAACACAAGAATTTTACATAGAAAGCGTAGAAATTTGTTTTGGATAACTTATTAAAAGCTTCATTATCATCGATCATATTGTGTTAAAATGTCATTCACAGTGAGCCTTCAAGAAAATTGAATTAGAATTTAGCTCAAAATGAGTTCAGCAATATAGATACTATAGTCAAGTGATAGCTATAATTAATTCCATTTGGTTTTTAACTACATTCATTTGACTTCAGTACCATTTTTAATATTATATAAGTCCTTTGTATAATTTACATACATATTTATGTCAATATAAACATAAGTTAGTACATTTCATTAAAGCATGGTTATTTTTAATTTTCCTTTTACATTATTTATTTTTATTGAACTACTGTTATCTTTTTAACATTTATATATGTTTGTGTGTAATGTTTTTGATTTGCAATCGTAAATAAAAATGTTATTTATTACATATTTAAATAGCACATTATATATAAAACATCTACTTTATTATTACAATAAAATTAATAAGATTATTGTTGTTATTTTATTCTGTTTAGTGTGTGGAAATATCGACTACAGTAACCTGATGTATCGTTTTAAAAACTGTTCGGATTCGCGTGTATATTGCTAGTTACTGATAGTTTTATTTTGAAATTAGTTTTGTCTCTGAGATTTTACCCGGAAACTACTTAGGGTCATAAGTATCATAAATGTTTTTTTCTTAATAATATTGTCTACGTTGACGTGAATGTTATAATAAATCGAAATAAGGCTCGGAGAAAGTGTAAACCTGAATCTTGATAGTTTAATAATTGAAATAGCTTAAAATAGTAATACAGTTCAACAATAGTAGTATCAGTTTCAAAATGAAGTACTTATATTATTTTAAAATAAACAACACGATAATATTATATACTTACAACTGTCTTCTCTATTGAAATTAGGATGTTTTTGCTTCAGTTTTAACATAATGTTTCTTTTTAAATAAACAATGCGATAAAATCCCTGTGAAGTCAATTTCAATTTAAACTATGGAACGAGCTCTGATGTTCTTCCAACGCATCACAATACGTACCCTAAACTTTGTATCTCACTTATATCCTTAACTCTGAAGAGATACGTTTTAACCTATTATTACAAAATAACATCAGACTTTGTTTACAAGACAAAGTGTGAAGTGATATGAAAAATGCAGTTCGGCTGCCGCAAGGGTTACCAACTTGATATTTAATGGTTCGGACAAAAAGCCTAATATTATAAAAAGCCAGGAAAGTTACAAATTATTTTTCTTTTCTTCATTTAAGATGACGAACAACCATATTAGCGAGTAGTAGATGATAAATAGGTACAATGTTCAGCAACATCAAAATACTACTAATACTAATAAGTATTGTACATTAAATACTACATTCAGAACTAATGTGCTGAATTTTAATTATTTATTGTACCTGCCTGTTATAATCATGTTTATTAATGTCAAATTTAATTTAGAATTTGTAACGTAGTTCTATGTCAGGCACGTTTTTAGAACGTGGTTGACCGCGAAAGTCTAGGTAGCGGAGATAAAGTAAAAAATGCACTTCGCAATTACACGATCTTTAATGCGAAATTTACAAGATTGTCAAAAGCACGCGAATTCTATTACTATACATACAATATAAGTAACAGCGCGTGGTTTTGTTTCAAAGGCTTCGGTGCGAGGTCCGGCTGGAACACAGTGGAACACTTAACTTGAGAACGTCGGCCGGCGGAAGACGCGCGATTCAGGCGTGGCTGTGTTTTTATTTGCCACTGCTGGAAGGGAAAGAGGCGCTCCCACTCCACTGCGGGCGCAGCCGCTGAGACACGACTGGTCCACGTGACAAATTTTATATGCTCTTTCGTTTTTATTAATTAATTAATGTATAATGTTAATTTTAATAAAATATATTTATCGGAGCGTCAAGAAAATAATCATTGGATTACAATTTATTTATGAAATTGGAGTTGAATAAAGCGTCATCTATTGGTTTATTTCGGAACGTCGAGCGTAAGTTTGAGTGAGATCGCTATAGAGCCAATGCGTCAGTTGGAGTGGCAGTTATAACTGTCAGAGTCATATTGACGTTATACAAGCGCCGGAGACTCGTGCGCGGACACATTCGGTGGACGAACTCACTGCGTTACGGATCAAATCAGAGATAATCACTGTCAACTTTTATTGTTTTATTTCTCTTGTATTTGCCTATCATTAGTATACGTGAAAATTATAATACCACGCCTATATTTTGTTGCTTCATCATGTCAAAAGTGAGTTGCCGTCCAACTCGCCGACATATAATATAATACATTTGCATGTCGCTGTGTCGTTGAAACATAAAATTATATGTTTTGTACCGTGCTTCTAGCAAATAAATATTTTTATATTTACTCTTTTCACGACGCGCGACACTTCGACTGTTTTAAAATTATTTATTTTAAATTATTGATCTTTTTTTTAAATTTTACAGAACTGCTGCCAGTCCGCACTGTGCGTGTACCACTTAATACTATAACACAGTATCACGTAAATTATATATTTAGACAGAGATATATAGGAGCACAACTTTATCAACTATGCTTAGATTATATATTAAAAGAGCTGTAATGCTTACATCTTATACATATGAATAAAAATTGAAGTGTTTGTTTGTAATATTTAAATAACAGCTTTTTAAGCATAATGAATGTGAAAGTATTATACAGTACTAACAAAAAATAAATTCAAATTTTTTTTTTCTGTCTGTCTGTCTCTTTGTTCTGATTAATCTCTGAAACGACTTGGCCGATTTTAACGGGTCTTTCACTGGCAAATAGCTGATGTTATAAGGGGTACTAAGATTGAGACTACTTATATTTTAGAAAATCTCTGCGAACTAAACACATACTTTTTTGTTAAATTCCACGGGGACGTAATCGTAGACAACAGCTGCTTCTTACTAATATTATAAATGTGAATGTAAGTTTGTTTGTTACACTTTCACACCTTAACTACTCGACTAATCATCATGAAATTTCGCATATACGTTGTCAGGGGTACATAAAAGGACATAAGGTACCTTTAATCCAGAAAAAGTGCTATTCCCGAGGCATAGAAATTTGACATAACCTACATTTAAGCGAGCGAAGCCGCGGGAAGAATCTATTAATTTAAATAACTACATTTATCGGAACACCAGAAGTGCTAACCAAATAGACTTTTATGTCATAATAAATTATATTTTTATTCAGATTTTTTGAGACAACCAGAGAAATACAAAAAAGATGAAAACCGGATCTGTCCGCAAAAATCCGAACGTTTGGTAAACATAATTGCGGTATAAGTCTTATTTCCTGTTCATAACAAGCTGCGTGGTGCATTCTTGTTGGCAGGTGGAGAGTAAGCCGCGCGGTTAGGCGAGTTAAGTCAACAAGCGCTCGTTATACCTCCATCGAATTTACAAGGTGGAATAAATGTCTCGCAAAATTCTGCTGAATATAGGTCAGCTATCTCGACTGTACTGGAACTAAGCTTATAGTTATATGCATATTCCTTTTGTTTTTAGTCGATTATACATACCAAGAGGAAATGCGGGTAGGTTTTAGTCTGTACAATCGTAATCTCCTGTTTTCTCTCTGAATAACATTAAAGAAAACTTATGAAAATAAAATAATCTATATCTACCACTGCCATGTACTACTATGTCAAGAAAGTATCAGGAATTGGATAATAAAACACAAAATATGTATTATTCACTCTAATTTATTGTATTGCCTTCAAAGTAGGCTCCTTCCGACATAATACCCAATACCGTGATAATCGAAAAAAAAAAATGTTAACTTCAGTTAAGGACATTGATGGCCGACTAAAGTGAGGAAAATTTTCCACCCCATCTTGACCGCTTTTAAATGAAATGTACTACTCATACGCACGTGTCTTTGCTTAAGGCCAAAGTAAAGTATAATTTACCGTAAGCTTTATATAACACTATATTTTGCCCGCTGCTTAATTTAGACTTATGATATGATAGATTTTTAGTAGCCTATGTTATTCTGATGTATTAACAATAATACTCTAAAGTTGTGTTGCAGAAGAGTAACAAACATCCACCCACCCAAACATCCATATTATAAATGTGAAAGTTTCACATTTATAATATAAGTAGGATTTTTAGTGCATCAGCACAAGAAGTTTCACTTACAATGAAAAATTTCAGACAGGTTTCTTGTTCGATATTTTTTTATCCACTGTAAAAATCGCAAAACACAATTGAGTTGAACTGTCAAAATGTGGCACTGTAAACTAAACTGTAAACTAACTAAATGACAAATGACGCTCAAATTCTGCATTAATATGACAGTTGTGTCAACTTAGCGAGGAAAAAAATTTTTATAATCCCTATATGCGGATTTTATAAATGGTTGATGCCTGGTTCTTTCTTGACAGAATGTATTTATTATAATTTAATTACTATAAACTTCAGGAACAATCAAAAAGTACAAAACAACGTATCTTTTTGTTTTCTGGTATCTACAATTCGATGACTTATTAGATATATATACGTAGTTAGTGGGAAAAGCTGCACCTCGGCGTTTCTGACCCCAAGATACTGTCTAGGGCTAATAAGCACAAAATTTAACACCTAATGCAAAGTAACTCGCACACAATTATACACATCCTCACACTTATACACACATCTACTCTCTCACATCACACAACCACTTATCTTCCACAAACTACACAAACACGGCGTGAACGCAAACATTCTTGCATTTAAAGATTTCTTTGTATACTACATACATATATACATAAATTCACGCCTGTTTCCCAGATAGGTAGGCAGAGACTACGGATTTCCATTTGCTACGATCCTGACACACTTCTCTGGCTTTATTCACTTTCATAACATTCCTCATACACGCTCGCCGGTTTAAGGTGCTCTTAACCTGACCTTTATCCAGAACGTCTCCGATCTGATCAACAAACGTATACTTTTTCTTTGTATACTTTTACTATAATATGTTCAGTAAATTACTATACTTCGTGCATTTTGTCATTGATTAAGTAACTTGCCTTCTTATAAGATAAAATTACTCTTTATTTTGTATTCATTCATTTTCAATTGCATAACACTTGCTAATGTTTAAGGAGAAGAACGGAGTTAACTTATAAAAGCAACTCCATGCTTAAAAGGTGATCTCCTTATAATGTAATTTAAATGTATTATATGATTGCAATAAAGTTTTTTTTATGGAAGCATCTTAAGGTTTCTTCTAAGTTGCACTGGCCGTGGTCAGAAGTAAGCAAGCAGTCTGCTGGTGACCAAAACGTCAAGCCAAAAGGTATGTAAATACTGTGTATGGTCACGTTACTACCCCTTGCTCGTGATATAAAACGATTATACTATTGCTCCCAGACATCCAGCAAACACATTTAACAAAAAAAAATTTAATACGCCAAGCTTAGCCAAAATCATTCTTAGATTGCTTTTAATTCTAGTGAAGGCGAAGCAGCGCAATACGAGATATAATACGTATATACATGTTAGAAGTAATAAAATTCACGCCAGCGTTATCCCTAGTTATTTGATTATTTCATTTCATTAATTCGTATGACAACACTGCGCAAATTCAAACTGTTGATTGTCAATGTCAATCTAACTGTCAGTAGTGCATTTGTTCGTTAGTAAAGACTCCCTTGCTCTCGGAACGTCTCCTGCGCCGGGTGTGCGCACTGACTGCTATAGAAAATCAAGATATCGGACGTTACTAGTGAGCACGTGGATATCATTCCGTTTGAAACTGCGACATACATATACGATGTATACATATGCGATGTAAGAGTAATTACATTGTTGCCATGTTTGTGCAAAGTAAGTAAGAATTCTGGAAGCCCCTATACCTGCCTGTCTCATACCCTTGCTCTCATCCAACCCGATCTCCTTCCCTTAGAATCAGCAGTACGCGTTAGTTACCTATCATATTACGAGTATTAATGACATTAGACTACTGTAAACGCTCACCATTATGCGGGCATTGTTTGCAGCTTTAATAGTATATAGTAGGAAGTCAAAGAAAACTAAGAGATGTAGGTTTTCAGACAATGATTTCTTTATTGGCAATACATTAGTTATTATATCTACGTTTTTATTAGCTAGCTAAGTGATAATGAATCGTTAGAAGTGCTAGTTGACATTGAGTGGCATCATCTTATCGGTCGATAGTTGGCAGGCTGTCAAGTTTGCGTCGATGTCGTCTTACCCTTGCTAACCAATGCTAAAGGCTATCAGTGCCCTTGCATGATGTGGCATTATCCTATTATATCTCACTATAATTATAGAAGTAAAAGTTTGCGAAAGTGTTTGCATGTACGTTAATCAGTCACGCGTAAATTGTTAAACAAATTTGGGCGAAACCAAGAACATATAGATTATGTCCTGGATGTAAACATGGGATACTTTTATCCCGGTCTACGTACCTATACGATTTCTGCGAGTATAGCCACGGGCAAGAGCTAGAAGCTAGAAAAATATAGTATCTTAGCAGTGACTCTTGGATCTAAAGATTTATTCCACTGACCATTTTCTTGGGGCGTCACCAATGTCAGTCTCCAGTCCATAAATTTCTTTTATACAAAATATCACTACAAATTCTTGCACGGTTCTTGCGTAAGAGAAGGACAAACCAAAAAACAGACTTATACGGAAGTCTGTTGGGTTGTAGATATGCGATGTTATAGTAATTTGATTATTGGATTACATCGAATAAGGAAAACGAAATAGTATATCCCTTAAATTGGCTAAATCATAACAGTTTTATGAGCATTGCTGGAATAATCTGAATAGCGATTTGATTCCAGTACAATGCGCTTAATCCAGTGCGCGATCCAGTCCAGTTGCTGTATTAGCGGTCAATGTAATAAAAAAAACTCATTCTGCTGCAACTGGACTGATCACTCGATCGCATACTATTCCAATGCTAGTAATACTAGTGCTGTACAGTTGCGAATATATTGTTAGGTTGAATATTATTTGTAACTAGCGACCCGTCCCGACTACGCACGGGGAACCTTAACATATTATACACCTAAATATTCCTCATGAATCACTCTGTCTATTGGTGAAACCGTTTTTGAGTTTATCGCGAACAGACAGACATACAGACGCGGCTGGAGACTTTATTTTATAATACGTAGTGACTAAATACAGTAATTAGATAAATTATATCTCAAACTTTTCTAAAGTCGTATGTTGTGATTTAAATTGTTATAAAAGCAATTGGATACCTATTGCAACCGCTTAACTTTGAGTGTAAATGCGAAAATAAGTTTGTTTATTTGTTAGGCGTTCACGTCTTAACTACTTGACTGATCATCATGAAATTTCACATACATGCTAAAGGGTATAGAAAATGACATTGAGTACCCACCTTTTACCCTGGAAAGTAGAGTTCCTGAGCGATAAAAATGTATTGACAAAATTTCCATTAAAACAAACGTGGAACAGCCTGGCTGGGGAAGTGCCTCCGTCCTACAGAAAGAAGTTTACGACTAAATAATATTGAACTATATTCCTGTGGTGAGCAGGACTGCTATAGCTCTCTTAGAAGACATTCAGCTATAAACAGAAGCCCAGTTCTTTCCACTCACTAACAACGCTTATAATGTATTTCAGAATGTTGGTAAGTCTCAAGCGTTAGCCTCATACTCAGTTTCTGGAAGGCTAACCAATGCCGTGTAAAAATCGAATGCATGCGAAGTGATTTGATTGCCTGTTGCCAATTTAATCAGGCACGATAAAATAGGGCTTAGGCGACTATCACACTGCACCGCGCCCCGTCGCGTAGCGCGGAACCGCAGATTTTAACATTGTATGCAAGTATCTCAATTTATATAGAAAACACGCCTAGGACAACACAGTGCCGACGCGTCAATGCGCGGGAAAGCGTCCCGCGCGCAGATTCTGACAATCTGCGCGTGAGCGCGGGGCGTGCCGCAAGGTATAACACACTGGCTCCGCAGTCCTGCGCAAGATTTTATGCTTCTGGGACGTTTTCGACAGCGCAGTGAACATTTGACTTTATTTGGAGCGGAGCTGTCGTACAATTCCACCCCGCGCGGGGTAGCAGATTACACCGCTAAGTGAGGCAGATCTGCGCCTCCATCGCCGCGCGCGTGAGTTTTCGCTCCGCGCACCGCGGCTGGACGCTTCGCTAGTGGGAGAATCGCCTTATGCTTAGCGTAGATATTATAGAATTAATACTGTATTTTTAACTAGAGTTAGCCATTAGTGCGTTACAGTCAGTATTTTTTTGTACATTTAAGTATACTTTTTTACGACTACATTTATATAAATTATGTATTTTCTTATCTAAGATACTTTACTTAAACAGTAATGGAACTTGAGTTCTTATAATTGATATTTATACTTGCGTTTATTCTAGTGCTACTGACCTTATCAGGTATTAAGTGGTTGTTAAATGGTCAATGTTTTTAATGCAAAATTGTCGACAATATACTGGCTCTCAATAACAGCCAGATTATAAAATAGGCGTCAATATTCTGCAAATGGCCATCTAAAGAATCATATTAGATATGGCCGATGTATATAAATGTTTTGATTTTGAGAGTTTGTGTTGAAAGCATTGCAGCTATAACTATATAGGTTTAGAAAAACCTTTATTTAAATCATGCATATTTGTATTTTTAATCCGAATAAGGGACTACAAATTACTAAAATTAAATGTTTTAAATGTTGTACAGTAATCTACACTATGCACTGTATAGTGTAGATTTCCCATCTAAAATAGAATTTAAATATACCTACATATACGTTACCTCACGCTTATAGCCTAGTATATAGTATATAATAGATAGAGGTGATATAATCACATTTTGACAGCCATTTGTTTAGGTACCTCTGTGATACAGACGCCAAGATATGGTGTCTACATGTATTTCCAGCCGCGGTGCTACTAAAAATTTACTTAATTTACCATGGCATTGTACCCGGGACCTTATGATCCTTATTCCGCGAGACTAACGTTTAAGTCTTATTACAATTGTATTGAAATCATAATAATGTACTTTAGGACAATATCCCTTATAAAACGATAAATTCAGAAATTGCACTTTTTAAACCCAATTATAAGAAAAGTAAAAATTATGTCTCAATGATAATAACATTTAAATCTTTATATAGATGCTGCGACTGTTTCTATGGTATAGCAGATATGTATGCGACTGCAGTGCATTAGGTTTTAGGTTTGATTTTCGGGTCGAACAAAGTGTTGGCCTCGATGGCGTAGTGGTTAGTGTAACCGACTACCACGCCTGAGGTCGCGGGTTTGATTCCCGTACAAGTCAAACATTTGTGTGCATGAACATGGATATTTTCTTGGTCTGGGTGTTTCTACGTATAATATATATATATATTTACAAAAAAGTATATAAGTATGTTTATCCATTGTCTAGTACCCATAGTACAAGCTCTGCTTAGTTTGGGCTAGATCGTGTTGTGTGATAGCATATTATTATTATTATTAGGAAGAATTTCTCCTTAACGTCGATGTCTTCTAGTGTCAACCTTAATATATTTATAGAACATGTTCCCGATTACATCATAGTTCTGCTTTAGAAAGGCCACTCGTAAATTTGTGACTCTTAAAATGTTAGTAGTCTTGGAGTGGTGAAAGGACCTTTTCCCACGCATCGTCGGTTGCGATAAGAAAGCCGTCGATGCGATATTTCCAGTTTATGCTCCCGTGTTAGCAGATATAGACATATAGAAGTAAATAAAACGTTATTGAATTTGTAAGCAGCACGTTGTAAGTGGGTACGGCAGGTTTGTGAGAGTGTTTACTGATGTACACTGAAGAGCTAGACAGTGCATATACTATGGCTTATCAGCACTGTCTAGCTTTCTAAAGGTAATTTTATCATAACGTTTTTAACCTCACTCGAATGCGTGTGTCTCTTATAGCGTTGATAATAATCTGGTAACAAAAGGTTGTTATTTAAAACAAAAATTTTAACAAAAAAGAATACCGACTTCATATAAGAATATACTTAAACAAAAAAATGCACTGAATAGTTACAAAATAATTGCGTCTACAACTTACAATCAACTTATGTTTCTACTTAAGTACAATCTATGCGTTTATCACGCAAGAAAGTAAGTACCCACTTAAACTTCACATCGTACTCAACACATATATATCCTATGACTAACAAACAATTATTAAAATTTTTATTTAGAGTTCACCTAAGCAAAATTTATATATAATATCTTATGTGTAATATAATATACAATTATTGTTATTTATGGAGTCGGTGCAGCAATCACGGCAGATTTGCTGTCATTTATTCAGAATTCCGTTATATATCACCGAAGATCTTTATCAGAACATCACCAAATTAGAATGGGACCACGTCGAAATACAACGATGTGCTTCCGAACCATCCTACACAGAAATTTTTTTTTTTGTTCCTTTTACTTTGGCATAAAATGAGAACATAATCAATGTAGTCGAAGTCAACCAAATACGCATTATTAAGGATAATTAAAAAACGAATGGTTAAATCTTGATCAAAATTAAATGGGACCAAATGGAAAGCACCAGCTTGCAAATAAAAATAATCATCAAAATCGGTTCACCTAGATAAAATTACAGAGGGTAAAACACACATTTAAAAAAAATACAGTCGGGTTGAGAACCTCCTCCTTTTTTTTAAGTCTGTTAAAGAGAAAAAGATAAGTTTCATTTTTGGGCAGCCATAGCTTTCAGTACCAGGTAATGGACGAGCCTAAAGCCGTTTATAGATCCAGACCTTGTGATGAAACTGGCATTTTTTGTCAAAATAACCTAACCAACCTAACATTGCCAAATGTAAAGAGTCCTAACGTAAATGTAAATAAAAATGTAATTAAATAATGAAATTATTACTTTAGTTTAATCTACAGTTTTTTTAGAATTTAGATCATAAAGTTCAGTGGGGCGCTCAAATATCGTGGCTTGCAGGGAAACTTAGCTCAGCCGCATACGCAATTCGGAAAGTGAGACAGCTTACTGTTATAGATACTGCGAGCCTAGTATATTTTAGTTATTTTCACAGTGTCATGTCTTACGGTATATTATTGTGGGGCAAGGCAGATGACACTGAGACGATTTTTATTCTCCAAAAATTAGCAGTACATCGTTTATAATCTAGGTCCACGAGTTTCCCTGAAAGAGCGATTTAAAGAAAAAGGCATATATAGGTACTGTTGCGTCGCAATATATATTTGCAAACATTATGTTTATTAAACATAATATTCACTTCTATAATAAGAATAGTGATATACATAATTTAAACACTAGAAATAGGCATAAGTTAGTAGGTAGATAACATAAAGTTCACAATACATTTGCGGGACTTGGTATACGGTTCTTTAATAAATTACCCATTAATATAATGAATTTACCATTACTAAAAATAAACATATGAATGCACAATCGCATTTAGTCACGGACTGCCTTTGCATTGTCACAAAGTGTAAGAGTATGCGCCGTCATGCCATCCTACTGTCTATTACAGATTAATATTACATATTTCTGCTAAATCATTTTTCATCTCCTTTACATTATTCAGTAATCATTTATTTTAAATTATTGTTATAAGCTTTAGATTTATATAGTCAGTAATATATGGCATAATGGCTGCAACACCTTCTTCTTATGAGTTGTAAAATGCTGAAATTATATTTAATTGGCGATTTAAAAGAGTGGCCATGAGTGTCTTGCAGGTTTCTTCTCATAGGCTCAACCCTTTGCCTGAACCTAGCAACTAACCTAAATGTAGCTTCAGTAACTTAGTAAACTCAATAACCTATATAGTTTGACGTTAATAAGTGTTACTTGTGACCTAAATGAATAAATGATTTTGACCTTTGACTTTTTGACTTTCAAGACTAAGTCCAACTCGAGGATCCGACCAGAGACCTTTTTTTTTTTTTTTTTTTTTTTACTACTAAAGTGGCAAACAAGCTTACGGCCCACCTGATGGTAAATGGTTACCGTAGCCTATCGACGCCTGCAATACCAGAGGCATCACTTGCGCGTTGCCGACCTTGTAAAAACCTTTTAACGCCCTTTTTGAAGAACTCCATAGTGTAGTCTTGTGGGAAAACCTGGGCAGGGAGTTCATTCCACAACCTGAGCGTCCGCGGGAGAAAATTCCTTTGGAACCGTTTAGTGCGGCACCAATTAGCTTGTAAGGTGTGAGAATGACATCCCTGCCGATGGCGAGCGGTGCGATGATAAAAAGTAGCTGAGGGCATCATCTCAAACAACTCGTCAGAACACAATCCATTATACATATAAGCGGTAGAACACACAAAGGGAGGCAAAGTCTCGTCTGAGACTTAGTGGCTCAATACCGTCTGTGAGTTTGGGCTCATCGACAATTCTCAATGCTCGTCTCTGTACAGCGTCAAAAGGATCAAGCTGGTATTTTGGTGCTCCTGCCCAGAGATGACTGCAGTACTCCATGTGAGGCCGGACTTGCGACTTATATAGAAGCAGTCTTTGCCCAGCAGTGAAGTACCGCTTAGCTCTATTGAGCACACCAAGCTTTTTGGAAGCCAGCTTGACCTTGCTCTCTAAATGACTGCGGAACTGTACATCACTTGATATGTCGAGGCCAAGGATTCCAATACTCTTGGAGATAGTGAGGGGCGTGTTCTGGAGTTGTGGAGACACAGTAAATGGAGTTTTCTTTCTTTTACCTCATGTACAACAGCTGATACATCGATGCCTTTTGATTTTCTGAAAATGGAATGAAACAAAACTTAACTGCAGTTGAAATAATTCAACGCGTACAAACGAGGCTGACAAAACTAATAATATTTAAGTCCAAGCCTACCTTGCAGATATATGAGTCGAAAAAATGATCGTCAAATTTATTTTCGCTGCATTGAGACTTTGATGCATGACGTTTAAAAAGTTTTGTTTCACATAGAACCAATGGTGGCTTTGGTATTGGTAATCAGTCATATTGCTAATATTAATAATATCTCTAAAATCTATACTCACATATATTTTAAAGAGGATAGATTAGATTGTTTTGTCGTTTGTAAGGATTTAACTCAGAAACACAACGGATTTAAAAAAAGTTATATTTTAAGTTCATACTTAGACTACTTTTCGAGTTATGTAGACACTAATATACTTCTTCTCCCTAGCCTTTTATTATTCCCAAATCCTTTAGGGTATCCTAGGGCTAGACCAGTGTCAGGATATTATAGGACACTGACTTTCCAATAACGGCTGCCATAGATGTTCATGGCAGCCATGACCGACGGCTTAACGTGCTCTCCGAGGCACGGGTAGAAATTAATAAACGAAAGCTGAATTTTTATGTATACAGACACTAAACCGTTTACTATTGATTTATATTTGTTTGCTGATTGGATATTGTTTAAGAAACAATGATTAAAAGCAAAGTAAAAAGAAAAGTGGTGTTTCTATGCACTAGAGTGTGAACTCTGGAGCATAGAAAGCTACTGTGCAGCAAAAACTGCTTTGGTATATTCAGTACAAACAATTTTCTTTTTTAATGATAACTCCCGCACTTTGATTAAATCCTTTGTCGCGGAGGAATTTGGAAACATTCAAACAACGAACACAATAACGCACATAACATTCATACAACGGACACAACTATTTGGGAATGGTACAAATTTTCTAAAATTCCTATCAGATCGAACCACCACTTGACGCAGTGGCAACAGCATTGCGACCACTTAACCACGACGTTATCCGTGTAATCATTTCAAAGTCAAGTCAAACTTTGAGCGCGTGCAGTCATTTCAAAGTCAAGTCAAGTTTACTTCACTTGCAGACCAGCAAGTAGTGTGCGCGTTTCATGTTTATAAATATTCTAAGGGCTATATCAATGCTCACATTTCTATTTCACGCTTCAATAGGGTAGAATACTTAGATATTTATAATTTTAGTTACATTACCCAAACTTTTAAATACAAATATTTTTTTGTAAACTACTAACAAATAAATAAGATGAGGTATGCGTGGTAAATAGGGTTAACTGTCAATTGACAGAAAAAAGATACACGATAAAAATTATGACGTAACCGCTTTTTTTTTTTTTTTTTTTACTTGGGGGAATGCAATGACGCCTGTCCCTCCGCGGGGGCGGGCGGAGGGATTATGTCGGACTCGCCGGGGTAAAAGAAAGGTGGAATAATAGTAGTAAAGTACCTCCCGGAATACCGACTAAACCTACCACGGTGTTCCTCGACAAAACCACTATCGACGGGGCCGCGCGAATCGCTTTCGCATGCGGTCGCGACCCCATGACGTAACCGCTATTCAAACATACCTGGTGATGGAGTTAGCAAGATATCCTCACTATGATCTACAACAACTACTTTCTTGTATCCAAATTTAAAATATTAATTACTTGCATATTTTTTTTTTTTTGCGTAAATAATCTTCTCCCTAACCTTTATTCCCAAATCACTTGGGGTCGGCTTTTCTAGTCTAATCGGATTTGACTGGATATCAGCTTTTACACGGAGCGGCTGCCACCTGACAACCCGAAGGCTAACGATACCCTAAGGCTAGACCAGTGTCAGGATATTACAGGGCACTGACTTCCCAATAATGACTGTTATAGATGTTCATGGCAGCCGGGACCGATGGCTTAACGTGTTCTCCGAAGCACGGAGCAGGTGATAATTGTCAATCAATACGCACATAATTTCGAAAAGTCATATAACTTCCGAAAGTCAGAGGTGCGCGACGTGAGTTCCAACCCGAGACCCACTGCATTGCAGTCTGTTCGTCTCCCTACTGAGCTATCGCTTTATAATAATTTATTCAATAATAATAATACATGGGTTTACATTTTTGTTATTAGTCCAAAATAATGTTATACTACAATAAATTATAATTATTCGTAATCAGGTACGTGTTTTACTTAGGCATACTTTAGTCGGCCGACATTGTGCATTCTACTTTAATTTCAAGCGCTAGGTTTTTATAAAGTGGATTCTTTTGATTGCTATTTGCTCATGTATGTAAAATAATTTACAAAATCAAAACAAGACCCAGTCCGTTACGTTGTAGTCTTGCAACTCATCGCGTACATACACGATATTTAAGCTTAGCTTATTTTAGCGAGTGCATCCATGTTGTGTCACGTTTCCCAGAGTATTTGCCTTTATTCATTCATCAATCATGTTATAAGTACTATATTGACGCAGCATAGTGGTAGCGCGGCCATTTTTGTTTTGAAGTACTACATCGACATTATACCTTTTAGCGTCTATGTTGCAATGTACTGCGTTTTCGTGACTTTTTATCTTAGCTGGAGTATAATATTGTCTTCTGTTTACGCGAATGTTATTCATTGAAATTAAACTACTATATACGGATTTCGGATCCGTATATAGTAGTTTAATTTCAATGAATTAGCTGGAGTATTTGTCAAAGCCGCTGCGGTGTATCAATCTATCAAAACGCACATCGATTGTCATTATTGAGGTTTGTGCGATATTTGGAGTCAAAACGCGTATCGATCGTTGTCATTTAGGTTTGGGTGACGTTTTATGTCACAATAAAATTAAGACCAAACAGTAAAATTAAATGTCTGGAATGTATATTATCTTTTTATGAAATGAACTAATGCCAATTTATTATCTAGCTTATACATTCTATAAAAACAAATGTCATATAGAATGTTAAATCAAAATATTCCAAAACTACTGGAGATGACCGAAAACGCGTTAAGCTTTACAACCGCCTACATACAATATGATGTATTCATAAAGTAACCATAGAGAATCAGATACGTTGAATAACCTGCAATACCGATTACTTTAATTTTGCTACTTATTTCCTAATTTTGAATCCTGTGGAAAGACTTTTTCCCGCAGCTAATAATATTCTCTACCTATAGTAGAATGGAGACAAGAGTTCTTCAAGACAAACGCCGCTTAAATCTAAAACGTTGAGCAATTTTGATTCTACAGAAGATTTGCATCCATTAAACTATTGTATATGTTTTATTTCTGCAATGCGTATACAGAACCGGGTAACGAAGTCAGTGCTGTTAGGAGAGTGTTGTATACGCTGGAAACGTAGCCACCTTTGTAACACGGGCCTAATACCTCTACGCAGAAAGTGTTTATTTAACCGCAAAATTTTTACTATCAAGTGGATAGTATACTTGATTTCCACATTAATCATTTAGTTGAATATCAGAAGTAGAAGTTGTTATTGCAGCTAGTACACTGAGAGTAACAAGTTCAATCCACAAACGGAACAAAAATGTTCCACAAATCCTTTTTACGGCTGCGGACATACTTTGTAAAAACCACAATTATGCATCGTGCTAAAGGTACTTTCTTAAAACCAGTGTACCTATACCACGTGAGCGAAGCTGCAATCAGTAGCAGTTATAAATAATATGATTAAAATATAAACCCTATGATACTTGCTATTATTTTTAACCCGCCGTCGGTCCCGGTTGATGGATCTAAAAGCTACCTATATCCCTCGGCGAAGACGCGGCGCGTTGCTCGCTACGCCGACACGTTCTACGTACATATATCGGTACGTAAGTCCCTCACATCCTCCCTCAAACTCTCAATCCGGTATTGACTGAGTTTCTAATTCAACCGTAGCCTGTCTCCAACCCCTTTATACCGCCATTCCTTTAAAGTAAGTTATTGTTTAGAAGCGGTGCAGGTACATTTGAGTTACATGTTGACTAAATGATTTGAAAGCTTTTGTTATTTGTCTATGTGGATATGTCAGAGTCGTTTGACATATTATGCATCATAGTATCTTATTTTACCGTACGCCTACTTTAATCTATTGAGTCGTAACGGCACACCGATGGCCAGTCACAATAGATTTTTAATTACGTTTGGTATTCTAAGACTTGAAAGAGCATTGGAATACAAGACATCAAGTAGTTTAAATATAACCTTAAATAATAATTTCTTACTTAAGCATACAAAGATACGGTTATTATTTATTTAATTGAAAACCTATTGTATCATTCGGCAACATTCATTACAGCAATGTATTTCATTAGATAAAAAGTTAAATTTATTCCGTATATAATAAAAAAAAAACAACTAAAATTAATGATATATTTTTTGCTAATATTATTGATCACTTTACAGGTCTCATAGAAAAGTAAGTGTAAAGAACCTATGCACTTTATAAAATCATTTTATCTATATATATAATCACACAACAAAATAATCAATATCATGATGTAGGTACAACAAGATAAAATAAAAAAATTAAGTACGGCTCAATAAATCATAAACCGATATGTATAATCAGGAATGACGGGACGTCTGCCGCTCGCGGTAATGTTATTTCCCAATCTATCAAATGTATTGTGCCCGCAAAAGGATGTCGGGCTCTATGGAGGAAATATGTCGCGATGTGACGTACAGGGGCCATGACGTCACCAAGAATTGGCGCCTGACTGTCTCCCCATACTTGTGCATTTTGAAAATAAGTGACACGTTATAGTCCTTGCAATTTAAGAGTGTTCTAGTTTGTTGTAAAATTATTGTGTATTTATGTTTATTATTACTTAAACGGAGAATATGCATGTAGATATTATGTTTTGTTATAAAAAGAGAACTTTAAATTTCTGCAGCTCTTGTTGGATAAAGCTCATATATATCTATACTTTTATGCTAGCTATTTTGTGAAGCCCGATGTTTATAATAATCTACTTTTCTACGCAAGATTGTTTACGTTCTTTGCCTGGATTAGGCTATCGTCTTACAAATATCAACATTCCTTAAGCGATTTAGCCGTAAAAACAGATTTACTTTCAGCCTAATTATAGCATGAATTATAAAATCTACTTTAATTCATTATGCGAGTTGCTCACCACAATGGGACCAATAAAACCAATATATGTTTGAATTTTGACTTGGTCCCAACGTATGCGCGTAGCGTATCGGCGTCGCGATGTTGAGGCTTGTTCGCCGCGTTGCGTTGTAGCTGCGCTAGCGTCATGTAACATATCGTCCTCCTGATTAAACAGGGTTAGCTCAAATTTGGTAGTTAGGCAATTTAAAGTCTAACTAACACACCAATAGAGTTCAAATTGCCTAACTTTCAAATTTCGCGTTAAGTCTCTGTTTCTCTTTCCTCGCCTTCTCTGTCTAGCGTTAGTGTCGTTGGAAAAATCCCTTAAAACATCGTGGGGAGTCTGCGAGACGCTGATGCAGCCTATAAGTACCAACGCACACGTCGTCGCAGCGTCTATGCTGCGCACACATTTATCGAACGTCTTCACTGGACAAACAATAGGAACCCAGATATACATCTTAAAAATACAATTATGTCCGTATCGGTTATTTTGGAACCAAAAAAATTACATGTAAGTAATTAAGCTTTTTAATTCTATTAATTTAGTTCATAGTACGAGCAAAATGCCTACACGAAATAATTTGCAAACACAAGTAATTAACAATCTCCTACGTTATAAAGCATCGAGCCGAATCCATGTGATATTTATAGCCGAGATTGATTTGTTGCCATAGTGACTAAATATCGCCAGTGAATTTTGGGAAAAGAATTATTTGCGTTTTTATTATAAAATTCTTACTACAAGGACGACAATCTTAATTTGTTTTATTAAAAAATTCTAGGTAGCAGGATCCGGTCTACAGCTAAGGCCACTAGATAGTAATATGCTAGACACCTATTATGTGCACATCTGTACTTTAGAATACCTGGTTACCGGTGTGCCGCTGTGACTCAATAGATTACTGTGCACTTGCACATATGTATGACCTGCACATACACATTGTTTATAAAAGCTTTATAATAAAATTTGGTTCTAATAAAAGACTTTCATATGACGATCGTAAAATGTTTAAGAGACATTATTTATTTTAATCATATTGTCTTATGTTTACGCGAATGTTATACATTGAAATTAAACACTTTATATGGATTTTGTCGCGTTGTTTATTTTACTTTAAAACACTTTAATTACATAATTTTGAAAACTCTAACACTACTCTTATTGAACTTTACTACTATTTTAGCTATATATTTCTTAATTAAAACTATTTATATTTAAGTTTACACATTGCCCCGACGTTTTGGTTGCTTTACAGCAGCCATATTCACGGGGAGACTAAGATGGTAGTTGTCCCAATGTTTTGAAGTGTATCTAGTTAATTAAAAAAGTACTTACCCGAACATAATTATTTAATCTTTGGAGTTTCTATTTACGCAGGATGAGCTCAAACTATCATGAATTCTAGCTGTATTTTGCTTCTTCTTGGGTTTGACTATTTGAATTACCTACTGGATCCCAAACCGGTGGTACATTCCAACCATCTTCTCTATTGAAATTAGGATGTTTTTTAATTAATAATGTTTTTTAATTAAATAGCTTCGCGAAGCATCCTTGGTAGGAATCGGTGTTCTTTTGCGAGTATCTGTGGTTTGTCAAATCGTAGGTAGTAGTTGCACGCAAAGTGTAAACTTAAATATAAATATTTTTAATTAAATTAAATAGCTTAATAGTAGTAAAGTTCAATAATAGTAGATTTAGACTTTTTAAAAACATGTAATAAAAGTGTTTTAAAATTAAAATAAACAACGCGACAAAATCTATATATTAATACGTGAAGCAAAAACTTTGTACCCCTTTTTACGAAAATTGCGCGTACGGAGGAGTATGAAATTTGGCACAGTTAAAGTTTATATGGAGAAGGAGGGGCGAAACCTAATATTTTTATAAAATATGCATTAGAAATATATTAAATTAATGGCAAAACATTACACGCACACAACCATGCATTTGACACACGCAGTAAAATCGCGTTCGTAGTATTTCGGCATTGTTCGGTTGATGTAATAATCTTCGTAACTATGGTTACATATATCAGCAGTATCTTACAGGCAACCTTTGGGCGTATTGAAATGAATGAATGATATATACTATTTTATATTATAATATATTTACGTATTTATATGAAACTATCAAACTTAAAATTTAAATCAATATGGTCGAATTTCGACCTCAAGTCCGTATAAAGTGTTTAATTTCAATATTTATTTTAAGTTAACAATAAGTATACCCGTAAATTACCATTAATTATAATTGCATAATCAAATCGATTGAGTAAAGGCTGAGATATTATTGTTCAGGATTGAGCAGTATTTTAATAATTAGTTCACGTAAAATAAAATGTTTGTTCATCAATCCTGTGTTATTAAAGACAGCTCATCTTACTTTGGCATAGATGTACTCGTATACTATCTTATTGAGTTATTCAAATAGCATTCCTTCGTCATAAAAACTGATATTTATCTGTCTCTCAGACCAACACGCTTAGCAATAATAAGTCTAGCAAGTAACTGATGTAGTTGCAAAAGTCATCTAAAAGTTTCGATCTGAATGACTAAATAATTTGCAAACCAGATTCTATAGCTTACTGGTCTGTGAACTAGGCGTTAGCTTTAAGATATTCTGTATTTCTATGCTAAACAAGTTCGTAAAACTTGCTCCTTCACACTCAGCGATAGACGACGTACCCCTGATAACAATTTCCGTCCAACACACATATTTTCTTTCAACGACAATGTATCAAATGAAGTTATTTTCGTCTGAAATGGACTATTGTATGATTTAATATTGAAGCTGACATATCTCAGGTTTTGTTACGCGTAGCGACGTGTTGGGAAGTGGACAAAATTAAGAGGAAATTGTTGAATTAGATTTGTTAGAAAAATATTGAGTACTTTTTATTTTTTGTACAGCACTCACTTTATAGACTAGTCATTGGTAAGTGATTGGCTGGAGTAGACGTTAAAACGCCTGAAATAAGTTTTAGTTATATGAGGTAGATATCTACTACATATACAAACAAAATAATACTTTATCATTGCGACCACACACGCCTAGTTTTAATATCATTCAATATAATCATTACTTTTAGTTTTTTTATTAGAGGTTCAAATGCTAGATCGCGTAATTTTAGATTGAAGATGCACGCACACGTGATTGCAACTGAAGATTACAGTTACGTGTGCAATGTCTGATTAAAAATATGATGTTCTTCATGTATGAAATAAGTTGGGCTAAAGTTAGTTTTAAGACGTTAATTGTATAATTTTATATTATAATGAATACAATAATTTAATGAAACCAAAATGCTTTTGTACAAAACATGTGTTTCTTTTTGTTAAAACAAATGTCAACAGTCTTATTTGTAAATTATATCCAAACTTAGTCTGGTGAAAGCAATGCAAAGCGAAGCTTTGATGATGCTATAGATGGACTTTGGTCTGCTTCTTATTTGCCACCTTATTCTCACGACTCCTAAAATAAGTACAAAGGCAAATAAATTTTCGGAAATAGGTTTTAGATTGAAATTAATTTTATATGTATAACTTTTTATATTATAAACTCATTGATTTCCACTACATTTCCATTTTTGGAAAATTGCCTTTTTCACCTTTACCTTAGTCTTTTTATATATATATTTTATTTAAGAATAAAATTATTGAATAAACATTGATATAAAATTAAGTTGCCCTGACGATAACGGTCGAATTTCACGAGTACCTTACGCGAGAGTTATAAAAAAAGTACCTGTGATTGAAAAACAGACAATGCCGCAGATACTTGTAATAATGTAGTCCCATTTAAAAAGCACACTCACCTATTAATTCAGATATGTGACACAAACAACGCTTCGGATAAACAGTTCCTAGTTTACCACATAACAGCAGGAAAATGCAGCGGCATCGTAAGCAAGATTAGAAATTACGCCATGGTACAGAATGGAGGATTTAGGAGCGTCGTACTAAATTGCTTCGCAAATGGCAAGTAAACGGATTAAAGGGGTTCGTATCATTAAACAGACGGCTAGAAGATATAATAGTTCGTGTATCCGAGACAAGAGCTCGTGTTGAGTCCTAACTCAAGATCCTCTCGCATAAATAGGTCAAGCATGTTTTAAATTCATTGCCTGCCGGAAGGCGATATGTATTTTATGTTTAGAATCAAAGCGAGTAAACTCATTAAAATGTATGCGTAATGTATATTTTAATCTATTTTTTGACGGTGTCTAGTACGGAGAAATGTTAATATATAGGCATACATATTTTGACGCTTATATCCTTGAAGGAGTATGCAGATATACATTACACACACACATTTGATCTATTACCGCTTCTACGTCATACATGACGAATTATATTATTGTCGTTTACTGGGCATAGTTCTAGAGTCCATGTGGCTACTGGGATATTCTTTATGTGATATTTAGATTAATATGTGTGATTCACGAATAGTTGTTTCGTGTCTAGATATTAATGGTGGTAGTATTAAAGGTGTAATTCATAATGTATTAGGTAGGTATAGTATAGTAACGTGTAGTATAAAAAGACAATCGATGAATTTATGACCTAACGAGTCAATTAACCGGAATCCAGATACCATGAAATAAGCATTGTGTCTGTAATACGGGACTCGAGCTGTAGCCAAGAGATTAATACAATCCTTAATTTTCTTCATACAAACTTAGACCCTACCCTTTCAAAGCACGAATTTTGAACCCTTACATAGTAGACTTTAAGTCAGGAAATTAGTATAATATGCTGTAATACGCCATCAGTCAGTTTCTCTAATAATTCCCACATAAGAATAGATTTAATTCTTATGTGGGAATTATTATTACGGCAACTGCTACTGAGACACCGAGCTTAGTCAAAGCTTTATTGGGTCCTTGTGTGTACACAGACAGATCTTTATATCTGTAGAATAGCAAGATAATATAAATAATACAAATTACGTTTATAATTTTATAGGCCTAGTTCCTATATTCAAGAAACAAGTCGTTTTATCTACGGTCAGTTAATTTTGACATAATTATATTCAATGAAAAGTAATCCGTAAATAAAACAATACATTTTTTGATAGAGGAATAGGGCCGTAGTACATAAAACAGTATCAAAATACATTAACAAAATATAGACTCTCACCTGAAATCCCGAAGGGGTAGGCATAGGGTATAAGTGTAATACGCTAGCTTTGCTTATAGGTTATACTACACGTCTCATACTACGAGCTGCTACAAAAATCCACCCAATGACATTTTGTTCGATCCGGGCGATCTCACGATCGTATGTAATTATATACTTACATAAACTTAGGTTAATGACGCAATGAGGTTTTATTATTATGCCCATATATTTAGGTAAGCGTAAATATTAAAGATGGTAAGTTGTTGATTTTATTTTAATAATCTACTTTTATATAACACAGTTCCAATAAAACAATAAATCTTTGTCCGAGACGAGAAATCAATCAATATATATTTTATTTATACAACTATGGTGGCAAACAAGCATGTGGCCCACCTGATGGTAAGTAGTCACCATAGCCTATGGACGCCTGCAACAACAGAGGCATCACTTGCTCGTTGCCAACCCTTTGGGAGAAAAAGGAAGTGGGAAGGGGAAGGAGGAAAGAAGGTGATTGAGCCTCCGCCACTCTCATTCACCGAACGAAACACAACAGTAGGAACACTGCTATTTTACGTCGATATTTTGTGAGAGGGTAGGTCTTCCCCGGTCGAACCGGCCCATTGATGCTGAAATCAGCGAGGCTCTACTACACGCAAAAATCCAAGACTGAAGTCTTTAGTCACATTTACTACCAAAAAGATAATAACAGATTCATAAAATGAAAAGTCTATTATCAATTCAAATTCAAATTCAATCTCACTTCTACTAATTTCAAGTTGGGAAGAAAATCAGTTTAAATAATTTAGTCCTGAAAATCTTCATAACGTACATATTCGTCTATTTCAAACTGGACTTCTATACGGCAGGAATGCTCTGCAAATACAGGAAACCACTGCGAATTCCCTAGTGTAATGGTAGTTTTATTTTATATGTATGAGAGTAAGATTTTCTCTTTTGTATGTGTCTTTACTTAAAATATAAAGGTAGGTATTGGGTACTATAAATATAGTGTTTGATTAGCCTGTAAAAACAAATAATCTATTCAAAGTTAATATTAACTCACTTCAGTTAATATTAATCATTAGTTCTTTTGAATTTAAATTTGTTTTAGGTTTTATACATATTGCCCACTTCTTATTTAGTATTTGTTTTTTATATATTTTAACTTTAACTTACACACACACGGCAATAAATAACTTATGTGGTGCTACCACCTCCAGATAGCATTTATCTATAAGATAAAAGTATTCTCATCATCATCTTTCTTCTTTAACCTAGCATGAGTGAGACAGCATGCGATTTATCTTTCGGAAAACTTTTACTTCTTAGTTGTAGGACTGGCCATAAGTATTTTTATGTAATGTGGTGGCGTTAACAATTGTTGGTGTGTGAATGAAATAAAATATTACTCCGATCAAGTAATGAGGGTCATAGCATAATCTCGTATCCTTACTAATATTATAAATGCGAATGTGAGTTTGTTTGTCTATTTGTTACGCTTTTAGGCTTTAACTATTCGACAGATCATTGTGCAATTTCACGTACACGTTGTCAAGGAAACAGAAAAGGTCACAGGGTAACTTTCATCCATAAAAAAGGACTGTTAACAACCGAACCTACATATGCGTGAGTTAGCCGCGGCCAAAATCTACTAGCCTATAAATACAAAAGTAATTTTAAATCTGACTGGTCATTCCGAAATATATGCTGTTCAAACAAATTAGCGATCTCTTTAACTTTTTAATATAAGTATAGCAAAAGAATGTTTTATATATAAATTTCGATAGATCATTATTTTTAATGACAACTGAACTAGTAATAAATTCTGGTCTGAAGCGAGGGACTTTAGTAAAACAGTTGAAGAAGGAAAATCTTTTTCGTAATTATGAAATACTCATCACTAAAATTAGTATCCCGTTCGGGAATCACACTCGCAGAATCAGGAGCTGGGTAGTATCAAAATAACCCGTTAAACCATTGCGCCATGCGTGTATAATATTACTTCAAGGCATTCGCATTTATATATAGAAACATTATGTTAAGATAAGTCCAAGTTGAAAGCGAAAATACTTATCTCAATATAGGTAGTCGTATTTCTATAGGTTCTCACCGTCCGTAGTTGATCCTGCGGTGACAGGTGATGTTGGCTATCATCGTTCTCACCACATTACACACGTTAAACCTTATTATGAACCACTGAAAACGTAACCCTTTTCACTATGCCAAATATTGTGAACACATTTACGATACCCCTGTACGGAGGCCGGTGTATACTGGCAATAAAATAGATTTTACATTAAAGTATTGGATAGTTAACATGACTGCAAGTACTGCATGGATTGCTTGTTGGCTTAAGTGGACCGACCGCCACTGCCCGTACGTAGGTTCTTCGATCTATGTAGGTCAAAAATTTGTATGGTCCATGAATAGTAGTGACGAATCGTTGTGTCATCAATGTTTATAAATCTCACACAAAAATAACTACCTACTAATGTGATCCCTTAAAAAAACGCAAATAAATTCGTTTCATAAATAACCAATAATTCTTAGTTTAACGATCCGAAGAAGGAATCTAGCACACGTTGGATGCAGTAGACAAAAAACTGAGTGTAATGCGAAAATTGAAAGCCCTATCCATAATGTGCAGCAAATGGCTGATTGATTATTTAAAGAATGTATTAACAGTAAATAGATTAAGATAACGCCAAGTGGAATGCCATAATCTCTGCTTTCCTGTCTGGAAAATATTGTATGAACATAATAATGTCATCAAACGTATATTAAAAGTATCACAAATAAATACAAAATGATTAAATACTTAGCAATAAAAGCAAGTGACATTCAACTTTTGCTTTTATTTTAAAAATCTTTAAAGTACCCGACCAAGACCTATACGGACAGTAGGTAATAATATAATAGAACAAAGAGAAAATAAAACAGTTTCTATAAAAAAGGTTTCTGAAGACTAAAGTTAACTAATTAACCGAATATCTAAAACAGATTCTTCAACGAGAATGAATGATACTAACATTAGAGACCACAAGAAACATTTAAAACATCATCAACGGAAAGTAAATTTTCTAAATGCGAAAATGATAATTGTTAATTAGGTTTTTTGTGGTGATCAACTGTCTGCCTTGTTACTAGAAAGGCGTAAACGGGCACGCATGCGTAAAGTGTATGAATGAATGAATTAATGAATGATTTATTTATTTGCAGAACATAAGTACTTACAGTTCTTAGTTACAAAAACTCGCACAGAGAATTAAAAAAAAACAGTGTAACATTTCCAGTAGGTCTTTTTTGAATAGATATATATTATGTGTTACTGCTGACTATGAGGCCTCTATTTTATCCAGGCATATATATTTGTTAGTCCGGTGTCTAAAAATTGTCGCGATCGCTGCGGCATCCTCTACTTCTCGGTAATTTTCCGCAGTAAGGTTAAGTTCGCACAATAGGACAGACGTGTTTTATTGCTATTTCTAAGGTAAGTCGCTATATACGTAGGACCCATGACGTATGGACCCACCATTTCAGATACGTAACATTGTGTTTTACATATTAGTAATGGATAATCGAAGTAGGAGCTCTAGAAACCCAAAAAAATAATCGGAGAAAGGGCCTACCATCATTTTGTATGAGCCTTATATAAGATAGAGATGCTACGACCATAAACTTTCCATTCTACTCTGATCGAACGATTCTCAAAATACCACCCGAACCAGAAATGGCCATTAACGAACCCTTGAAACTGAAGAGGAATAAAAGAAAATGATGCACATTATTTCCGCCTAACAGGAGAGCAAAGGCTACACTAGCTATACGCAAAATAAAAGAGTTGCCTATTTGCATGACTTGTTGTAAGCAAGTATGCAATTTGTGTCAGCAAATTTGCTCGTTTCAACGACTGTCAAAAATTTTATAAGTACCAGATTCTTTTCATTTTGTTGTCTATACTTTTTACTACAACACTCAAATGTTTAAAATAAAATCTATTTTTCCATGGTTATCAACGCTTTTATATTTTTGGTACCATGTTTTGAAGTTGGTAAGAAAACTGATTCGTTTAAGTACAATTAGAAATAGTAATGTAATCTGTCATTATTTGCTTATGCAGGTTTTTATCTCTATGATTTTTAAATTTTAAGGATAATTAATAAAAAGAATAAAATTATGTGCCTTTCCATTATTAACATGAATTTAAAATGGGTGGATTCAGGGGGCCACCACTACAGAAGTATTACAATTTTCATAACTGCAGTTAGGGGTTTATGAGGACCCAGTTAAAAGATGGAATTAGCCGTCCTCAAGCTCCAAGCTTACATTAAGTTTTCTAGTCACCAACTCTTATAAGTTCGCTTTTAATGACAAAGTTTTAAAATACCAAACTAAAACGTAAGTGTTTTCGGATTCAGTAGTTTATAAGATTTTGTGATGATAAGAAACTACTGTGAATGTGGTATCGCGCTCGATTTCTCGAACGGACGAGGTGTTACAAGTTTTATGGCGGCCTCGATGGCGTAGTGGTTAGTGAAACCGATTATCACGCCTGAGGTTGCGGGTTCGATTTCCGCACAAGTCAAACATTTGTTTTTCTGGGTGTTTCTATGTATAATATGTACCTATGTATTTACAAAAAAAGTATATATGTATGTTTATATATTGTCTAGTAACCATAGTACAAGCTCAGCTTAGTTTGGGCTAGATGGTGTTGTGTGTATGTGATAGATATCATTCTGGTAGTTTTATCGGTCAAAGAATTCTCAGCAGCAGAACGGAGTCCGGATTCGTGCTCAATAGACAGCAATAGGCTCAACCCCTTATTACCTGACAATAATGTGGGTGCATACATCTCTGCCTTTCTCCACGGGCAAACAGACAGGCGACTATGTACTTATATATGTATTGCCTAATTTTGATACTAAGTTTGCTACTCTATCAGGGTAATATCAAGTAGAAATTCGCCGTTTCTGGGTAATGCTGCGGCAAACAGGCATGCCAGATATATCTTTAACCGACTTTAAAACGGAGGCACTCAATTCGACTGTTTTTTTTATATGTTTTTACACGGTGGTTTCACGATTACTCCGTCAATTATGAATTGATATTGATGATTATTTTTTGTTTAATTAGTTATTATTCAGAGGTGGTTGGTTCCATATATATTTTAACAAAATTGTATAACTATTTTGAAAAATTAAATGTATACACATCGATAACGATTATTTTGGTTTTATGGTTTCTTTCAGCAAAAGTTTCGTATTTTCTATTGTTAATTTAAGTTTGTTCATGTAGGTGTTAGTGTAGAAGTCAGTCTTTGTTTATTTTTCTAAATATTAACTTAATTATTTAATGACAACTTCCTCATTAGGGATTATACGACATGTCGCGGGAGACTTCACATACAAATAACGGTTACCAAGTACTGTAAGCTTCATATATGTAGGTATACATATATGAGCAGGATGTTGGTCAGCAATGCACCTACTGCGGTTCAGCCGTCATTGGTTTCAACACTAGCGATGTACTTCCCTATGCATGTTGACGGATTACTTCCGTCATTATCCATCGGTTGACCGCAGTTTCCAATAACAGTAGCTCCCGTCCATTATTTTAGTTTCCTCTATAGAATATGTGCTGTATTCCACAGCGTCACACGATTTGGTGACGTAGTATGGACTCTTTAATTTATAAGTTTGAGTTTGTTCGGTTGCTTAATATACATGTGCCACTTTAAGAGAAGAAGATGCAATAATATTATAATAATATCAGCCATGTATTGCAACTGTCCCACGATGGCACGGGTCTCAGTGTGAGAAGGGTTAGGCCATAGTTCACCACGCTGGCCTACTGCGGGTTGGCAGACTTCATATCTTCGAGAACATTATGGAGAACTCTCAGACATGCAGGTTTCGTCACGAGTTTTTCCTTCACCGGTAAAGCGATAATGAACTATTTAATACGCACATAATTTTGAAAAGTCAGAGATGCTTGACTGTGGATCGAACCCGACACATGTGCGTGGCAGTCCAAATGCTGAATTTGGGTGAAACCGCAGGTGACAGCTAATAATTTATAAATTTATTCAAGCTAGCACTGACCTGCTTTCATTGTACGCAGAGGCTCAATAGACGTCATATAAACTGTTTAGTATATACTGGGTGTAGTATCTATATGCTAATCTCGTCTAATAAACTTATATATGACCTTAAAATAGCATTTATTTTACTTAAGGAGAATACCATCCACTTTATGTTATAATATATGCAAATTGAGTTTGTTTGTTTATTACGCTTTCACGCATTAACTACTCGACCGATCATCGTAAAATTTCCTTTTATTTATTAACCTTTCATCCAAAAAAGTACTGTTTTTAACCTAACCTAACCCTTCATTAACGCGAGGAAAGCTGCGAACAAATTCTAGTGCAAAGTAAACTAAAAAACAATAAAGGAATGAGAAAAATCATGACTTAGATTTCATGTTTTTGCTACAGAAAATACGTTATCAATATAATGAAATATCTATTGTTTGCTAAAGATATCTTCACGTGATACGACCTATTCGTTTAATTATGAGACTTAAATAAGCTTTAGCAAGGGACTGTGATCGAGTCCTGGGTCGCCGAGGGTCCCCGAGCGTGCCCATTTGTTCAAATGTAATCATTTTACTCATGGCTGCCTGTATACGGTATTCCGAATTCTTATTTAAATTTTACCTTTATTTATGTAAATAATTTTGGTTCTTTTACGTAGCTGGGATTGAAAATATAGAGTGTAAGCTTTTCTTGTACCGGTCATATTTTAGATAGGTGAGAGTTGTATTGTAAATTTCTTGATATCCGCTATAACTCCCGCGTTCGTTGATTATAATTATAATCATAATCAAATGACAGCGTAATAAATTTAGTTGCCGGTTTAAAGTGCTTTTTTTTTGGATAGAAAAAAAATGATAACGGAATGAGTCAAGAAAAGGTGTTAAGTCAGGATCGTAGCAAGTGGATATATTTGTTATAATCCTGACTTTCTGCCTTTAAGCGGCCATTAAGCGTGAATGACTCGAAATGTATCTCGTAAAGGGAAAAGTCTGTACCTCTTTTAAAGCATATTGCGCACGCGAATTAGTTCGAGATATGACAAAGTTAAAGCTTAATTAATTAAGATGTGCAGAAAGCAAAGATGATTCTGTACTTTGTTTTTTTTACGGCCGATTCTCAAACATTAAATGATCACAATGTTTATAAGTATATTAATACTACTACATATATGTAATATCCAAAAGTAATAAAAAAGAAAACCCTGGCTAACGACGTAATTCTGTATCACAGGTTACAAACATTTTAAAAACTCTAACTACATCCAGACTCGAAAAAAATATTTGTGAATCACATAATTTTATGTCATGTGTGGAAAACGAACCTACAATTATATTGGGCGCGTGGCAAAAGTCGCGCGAAGTGACCGATTAAATAACTTCGCAAGGGTTAAATAATTTGAATTATATGCTAAATCTTACTAAAATTATATATTTAAAAAAATATTGTCGATGTTTGGGTGTCTCTTAGTCAATAACACGTAAACTGTTAAACGAATTTGGGTGAAACTTGGCATAGAGTTAAACTCTTCGTATATGGGATACTTGTGTGCGAAATCTTGGGAATTTACAGCCATATAAATTCCTATACTGCATTAGTTACAACTTAAACCAAAATGATTCGGATTAATCCCCCACGTAATAACAAATCCAAATAGTATAACTAACTGTGTCCGCTCAGGGATCCCCGCGGCCTTAACCCAAATCGATCACTGCGTGGGTATGCATATTTTCGAATTTACTACAGGTATGACGTTAGTTAAAGTGGTCATCTGCTAATATGCAGCGTGGGTTTAAATTCCGCACAATGCAATAAATACGCCACAAATGCTTCAAGCCTGAATGTTCTACACGTAGCGTAGAACGCTTATAAGAGCTACTTTGTGACCTAAATGATATTTGACTTAGTCTACGAAATAGTTTCGATATCTACTTCCTAAGAATTAAAGATATACCTGACGGAATATGAATGTAATACAACCCTGCCCAATCCGTCAATGTATACAAGCGTAATTTTGCATTTTAGACAAATATAATAATACTACGTAGTCATATAGATGTACTTATATACTGGGGCAAGGGATGGAGTCTTAAAAACCTAATAAATGAAATATTATTTTAGTTTTTGCAGGACTATTGCTAAGCTCTGACAAAAAAAGAAACAAGTCCTTTGAATAGTCCCAGTTAATCTCAACAAGTTCAATGAAATACCAAAGCGATTAACAAATCATCCGAATGCACTTCTAACCGCAGTGACCTCAGCACCCCAAATCGAACTTTTAAAACGCAAAGGCATACTCCAATTACACACAGCAAACTAACCGACAGACCAAGTTTGACTGCATGGATGGTGTAATGATTTAAGTGGTCATTGCCATTGCCTCTATGCTGATTATTGTGTTCGAATCTCATGCTGGACAAAAAATTGTGTGATCCATAAATGGTTGTACCAAGTTTGAGTGATTTTTATGTCCGTGGTTTGCATGTTTGTAAAATAACCAACTACACAGGAAATAGTAGTATAGCGCGAGTTTCTTTTTTATGGAAATAATCATGCTTAGAACCGCACGATAACTCAGTTGTCGTACGGTACAAGCTAATGTAAGTAATTTTCTGAATACTAAGCTACTGTCAAATAGCATCAATTGATTCAAACAGAAATAGTACATGGTGTATACGTTAAAAAATTTACATTATGATTTTATGAGCTGTATATCATTATATACAGCTCATAAAATCATAATGTCTATGTATCAAATAAACGGAGAATAGTAAACATCTAATAAAATGAAGGAACAATTTAATAATATTCATTTCTTTCAAAAATATATATTTGATCTAAATTAAAACTGTAGATTTAGATAATCAAAGTGTAAAAAACAGTACAAGTTTCAGCCGACTGTACTAATAAAATAAAACCAAAATCGCTATTGATTACCACCTTTCATCCTACAAAATATGTACGTAAGACATCGAGAACCAACCAAGCATATAATGCTTTAGTAAGCAGAACGAACATCGAACAACGAAGTGCTGACTATTTACAAATAAATAAATGAGCACTATTAATGGAAAATCACTGGCAGCTTTTACTTCATCAGATAATGAATCTGCAAACACATAAAGTTTTATTTTGTTTCTATAGCTGGGAATATCTAGACAAATCAGCTAGTTGTATTACTGGGCAATCGTTTTAGGCGTTGGCTTAAAGTGAGTGTATTTTTTGGCACTACCTCGTTGGTGCCAGTGTTTATACACTAACAAAACATAAGCACTAGCTTATGCTAGTGTTTATGTTTACAGCCCATTAAGGGATTTTACTTTCGAATCCCGGGTCGAGCAATGTTCTTAAGAAATGCAGTAAATAGCAGTCCGCAGATGGGAAATGTGCCCGATAGCTGGCATATCATATCGCGTCTTAAAGCGCGAGAAATATAGTGTTGAATCACATCTCTGCCTTTTCTTTTTGAAGAAGAAAGAAAGGAGAAAGCATGCATCAGCCAGCTAAAGTAATTACCAAGATGTACCATTCTTGTCGAAAGTGTGCTTGCGACGATACAGGATTGATGATTAGAGCAGTGCTTTAAAATCACAATGTATGAAACAGCAGTGCCTAGAGATGCGTGGTGAGAATATCTGTAGGGTTAAATAAAAAGAAAATTGGCTTAGAGATGTATTAATAATAGCTATTAGTTAGAATAATATAAACATTCACAGCCTTACTTATAAAAATACCGCTAAACATTGCTTAGCTATCTCTTATCTAAGAAGCTCTCATACCTTTAATCAATGAATAACATTTCTTTACCTATAAAATTATTTTAACCATAGATGTAGAATATTTTCGCTATATTCTACGTCTATGATTTTAAACACAATTTTATTCTTGCTACATTTGACAGTCAGCATAGAGCATGACCAAATTAATTTACTAAATAATGCAATTGAAGTGATACATCATCATAAACCATTTTCTAGATTTTAGTATCTATGTGCGTGGCGACTTTAATTTGTCTTCAACAGATGGCGTGCTGAATTTTTCTTTAGGTAATTCAGAGTTTAATTAGTGAAAGAGTATACATATTATCACTTTGCTTAAATATAATAATCAGTTAACTATAAGAAAATAAATTTGTCGTCTGGTTTGTATAATAGGGACGGTAATAAAAATATCAATTTTCACAATCTGGAATAAACAAGTACAGTGTATTTTACATAACGAACTGCTGCTTATTCTAATGAACAATAACAACAATACTATGCTTTCTTAAAAATTGCATTTACTAACAACAATAAACAAAATACCATGTACTTCAGTTACTAATTGTTTTTGGTCGATTATATTTTTAAAATGTTTTCCTTATACATACTTCATGATAATTATGTGAGTTTTGATATTATCAGTAGTTAAAATGGAATCATTGTAATTATTTGCAGCTTTACAAATCACGAATGGATACTCATGGTGAAAGTATATTAGTAGGTAAATCACTATTTAAAAAAATCATATAGCACATAGGTTTTCTTTTTTTTTCTTTTATAATGTGATATTTGATACGATATTCTGCATCGCAAAAGTGGGTTCAACTATACTTTATAGATCTTCCTTCGTCTTCTCTAAACTCCAAAATTTTTAATTATTTGATATTATTGGGAAAATCATGCAGTACGAAGAAAACTGCGCTGAACCATATTTCCTTGAAAAAGTTTTAATCCGCGATATACCACCTATTTCATTATCAAATAATTAATATTTTCATAAACGGTTGACGTTAATGTCAAATCTGTCCCAACTGTAGTACCACGGGTAGAATTTACGTGAAGAAAATGTTGTAACTAGTTTAAACCTAGCCAGTGCTACTGGTAGTACCACTGGCTAGGTTTAAACTAGGGACGCGACGGCTGCTGTTTAGATTTCTGTACTATTTAGTTATTGATAAACTTACTCTTAACGCTAACTAACGTTTATAAGTAAGATTTCTCATTAACAGTCGCTATATAGTAGATAACTTCTGTCAAATATTTAAAATGGGTTTATAAGTAAGACGGTCAGATTATAAATCGGAAAAGTTAAACATGAAGTAGAAGTTGAATGAAGTTGAACCTGCACTCTCGGCAAACCGTGCCGCCGCATTATCATTTCTTTGCCTGGCACGAGACTTTTCATAATTCAAATAATTTGTAAACATTTCGCTTTGGGCTCATCAGGCTTAATGCTTATGCTGTCGTTAAAGTATTATAATTAAGTTTGTAAATTATTTCTAATAATGTTTATTTACATGTATAAAGAGAAATACTACTTCTTTTCTAATTATGAAATCACATACGATATATAGGTAGATACTTTACTGCTGACTGCCTTGGTGGCGCAGCAGTAGTGAGGCTGACCCGAACCTCATGCTGTATGGAGTCTGGAGCTGTGCCTAAAGGATTCGCCCCCTTTAACGTGGAACCTAAAATTTTTTTGCTAGAATGTAGTTCTAATATACTCATGTTTATGTACTCATGTTAGAGGCATGAAACGATGTATGTATGTTTAAACTACAAACATGTTAAGCGAGCATACAGCCTGATACAAAAAAATACAGTGCTTGCGACACCAGAGGCATCACTCGCGCGTTGCCGACCCGCCGGAAAAGGGATTAAAGATGGGACGAAAGAAACGCCTTTTACTTTCCTGGTAAAAAGCAGACAGTGTTTCTACTCTTCTCATCGGTTTCCTGTGAGAAAGTCGCTAAAATGTCGTCAAATAATTGACAGAGGCAAGGTCTTCTACCGATATTTCTTTTTAAAATCAATATTTGGGTAGAGTTCTTCTAAGTATTCTGTTGTATTGCCAAATGAAATACTTCTCGATAAATGTAGATAGATATATTAGCTTGGAATTCGGTGATAAGTATTATATTTATAATGGATTTCTAGGTGGCATATCAAATTAAAACATGCATCAGATTTTAAGTTACACCACCATCTAAAAATTACATTGAATATCATGCGGTAGTTTTTCCCTGATGTAAGTACAAACATGTTTTGATTCTATAGTTCCTATAAAGAATCCTCAATATATTTTCCCTTAAATATCTTCTATGTACAGATTTTTTGACCAGTTACAATTTTATTATTTGTTGACAGGTAGATTTTGACTGGAAACAGTTACAAATAATACATATAATATACCAGTGGGGAAACGACTGCCGTGCGACGCTATCCTGTACTTGCACCTGAGTATACAAAACTAAAACGTCTGCAGTGTCGCTACATTTAAAAAGACGACATCCGCACTAGGTGTAATTCCTGTGTCGCGGACGGACACGGACATAAAGAACACCCAGACTTAGAAGAACCATTAGTGGATCACACACATTTTTGTCCCGTGTGGGATTCGAGCTCACAACACTCGCCCGGCGCAGTGTTAGCAGCGAGGCACCTTTTAAACCAGTAAGCCATCTGTGCAGTCGGATTGTGTATTTGTAATGTTAGTTAGAAGCCTCCATATTATTTGCTATGATCCTATTTATACATAGTCATTGTGCTCTCTCATACATAACATTATTTGACTGCTGCCTCTATCCCTTTGAGTTTGCTATGCAAATAAATAAATTGTTTATTTATAAGTGAAGTTGCACGAGCGCAGTTCGCGTTTACTCTTCAGCTATTCGCGACATCATTAAAATAGTTTTTGTCATTTAGATTTTGTTCCGTTAACCTACATAGTTAAATATAAGTATTAAGTTATTTGATTTTATATTTTATATGATGGCTGATAGAATATATCCTCATGCTAATAATTTCAACTAGAACGGTTATTTCAATCATAATTTTAATATGAAAGGAATACTCTTTTCATATTTAAATTATACAAACTTCTATTATATAAGTTAATGATCGAAAATATGTATGTATGTATTTTTTTACATCTACACAGTTTCACTTCAATAGTGTAAAATTTACAAACTTAACACTATTATGAACAAATTCCATTTAAATCCGTTCAAATATTTACGCGTGAGTAAATACCAAACACCCAATTTCTTTTTCTAACTTTATAATAATGTTGTCATTTATAATAATGTTGCATGAAAAATGCAGTATTACAACTACAACTATGATTGATATTTCGTATAATACCTTCTATATTCACATTCTCTACATTGTTTCAGTACCGGATTTTTGTCTGCAAATACCTTTATGGCAGACTCGACAACCGAATGAGGGACCTAACGTCGATGCACGGTTATGTTGCCGAGGCGATGTCTTTGGTATTATTATAATCAAAACGTATTAGAGACATCATTTGTCAATAGAAATAAATATATCCATAATTCATAGGTATCTATAAATATATTCTTTACTTAGATAATATTTCTGCTTCGATATTTTTTAAGCAGACCATTATAACCCGCCTTTTTGCCTCTCAATCTCTTTAGCGTTGAAACCTGATACAGTTTCCGACGACATCACATTTATTTTAAAATTGTCTTCGTGAATTTTATGGTGGCGGTTACATTATTATAAGAAGCACTTTATTCTTTTGTAAAGATAAAATGAAAATATATTAATCTAGGTTACGAAGTAACTAAAGATCAGCTAAAGTGGCATATGATCCGTTAATGGACGAAATACCCAAAAAAGTAATACGTAAGAAAACCTTGGCTGGAATTTGGAAGGGGAAAACTTCTGACGTTCTATGACCAAATCAGTAGACCTACCATGAAAATGTCTATCCAAAACTTCAATGCAAACAATATATTTAGAGTTTACCTACCAAGATAATAATTCAGATTTCTTGCTTTCGAAGTGACGTTGCCCCGATAATCGGATCACTTTATGGTAGGGCTTCTAACGCTAAGAACTATTTCTGTGTTTCATGGCATGAATAGCATGAACAATCGGCATGAAACATCGGCATTTATGTTTCATGGTAAGCCTACAATACTTTTATAGAAAGAAGAGATTAAGAGTATGGATAGTCGACTTGAATGTAAGAGTGATTTAGAGAAAACGACGACGGCAATATTATTGGATGTGAAAATTCATAGTGTCCTTAAAAGTCGGACGTGTTTGTACGAATTGAAAACTATGTGTACGTATTGAAAAATACTGCAAGATACTTTATTCGTACATATTCATACGTAATAACGAGTATCGTTTAGTCTCGAGTATAAATATATCTGTAAGAACTATTATGATAGCTACTACTCGTAACACAAGGTACAGGCCAAAAGAACGCAGGTTACAGGTGAGGCTAACGAACGCAACCGAAACAGTTTAACTGTGTACGAAATGCTCAAGAACACATAGGCTCGATTCCTATATCAAAAAAACGTGTTGTTTTTACCCACAGACAGTTTGGTTTTAACACATATATTCCATAAAAAAGTTAAAATGTAATTATTCGTCGCTGAAACGACTCATTTCTTGATATAGCAACCGGATCATAAAAATGACGGCAGAAACGTATATGCGATGTCTATGGGCGAAGTTCATTCGTTCACCAAGCCTCGTCAACATTTGCTGGTCTGTAAACTAACCTTACCATACGCAATTTCACTTAGCATACATTTTGATTAGTTGACGTTGCCATGGAGACGTGTTTAAAGAATGCGTGCAATAAAAAATAAAACATACGACACATTTTACTTGTCGTCAGGCAAAGTTTAGTAAAAATGAATAAAACCATCATAGTATTGTTATTTAATTATTGCGTTTTTCTTTTGTAAATAATTTAGACAATCTAAATACTTTCTTGCTAATCATAGAAATTAAAAGTATTACTTAGTGATGTTATAGAAGCAAAATAAGTACTAGCTAAAAGTTCTAAAATCTTTTTGACCTAAGTATGGGCCGATTTATCAATCATCTGATAGTTTAACTGTCAATTACCTGATTGATATAGATTTGCTGCCTTTAATGCGACATACTAAATTGATGAAGGTTATATATGAATTATAGACAGATCCTTAATGGCCGATCTCAATAATTAATGTA
Source organism: Catocala nupta (assembly GCA_963675205.1). NCBI lineage: Eukaryota > Metazoa > Arthropoda > Insecta > Lepidoptera > Erebidae > Catocala > Catocala nupta. The sequence continues at coordinate 20,821,944 of OY776081.1, forward strand.
ACAATTATTTGACCTTATATAGTAGCAGTAAAAAAACCATATCGTAATTCACAAAACATGAACAACGCCAACTATTGTAGTTCAAATGTAGATTAAAATTAATTTATTTATTGATCTTAAACATTGCTTGGATTCAATTTGTCCAATTTTCTACACAAAACAGAGCGCCAAATTTAAAGCATAAATGTCCGTAAAGGTCCCTAGTATCCGATGATTAAAATCGAGTCTAAATGAATAAATGATATCGATATTAATACTCGGCTACTATCTTCATAAGACAGGGATAATATATTATAATAGGCGACTTATAGCCTTCACCCAGTGGACGAAAGCCTTCGATATCGAGTAAGCTTTGTAAGGGTATTCGATAATAACATTTTTATCCTATTGTTAAGATGGTCTTGGAATAATTTAGATGATAAAAGAGGGATGAAAGCAGATAGTTGAAATGGCCACGAAAGGAAGGAAGGTATGTCAAGAATCTTTAAGTAAATATTCGAAGATATTTTCGCTTGTACAGGGCCAGTACGGCAAAATAAAGTATTTGGAAGAATGTTTTTGGAATCTTCGACTTATGTTGAATATCTATAAGAAGCTATTGAAGTATTTTATTCCTTGTAAAGCTAGTTAATAAAAAATATGAGGCGCGACTGGCCGGCTGGCTTAAGTTGTTGTTTCACCATGGACGTAATGTGTTAATAAAGGCAATAAGAGTCAGAAAGTTGAGTAATAGATAATTAGTTATTGTTTACGTGGATTAAAAACTTAATAAGGTACTTTACGAGGCATAGACGGGGGATATTTTCTTTGCACCGAAAATTGCAGTAGTTAATTACAAAATAAAAAGTATGAAAACTAGCATCAATACGTTTTAGAGTGCCTCGGTAGCGCAGCAATAGCTAGTGCTAATTCCCATCTTGGACAGCTGTATTGACCTTATCTGTCAAGAAATCTTAGTAACAGCAAAAAGACTGGAATTTTCTCAAGCAAGTACTTTGCAGCTAAGAGTCTTAAGTGACATTTAATACACGAACATAAACGTTGATATTTTAACATAAGAACTAAGTCTATCTTGATACTTCTAAACTTATAATTTCAAGTACAGATAATTAATTAAGATAGACAATACGCAGTAAATTGTGGTATTTTACAAAATTGGTATGAGCACCTTTATTAAGATTTATCTGGGACGGATAATACAGCTCCAATGAACATCGTTAACGCGATCTACACTTTAATTAAGGATTTTAACGGCTTATAACTAAACCACTCATTATCTGAAAGAGTGATTAAGATGTAATTTAAACAAAATAAACGGTTTTATGAGCAAATCGTGCTAATTTTCTATGTGAAAGTAACTATTTATGCAACGTCGTCTGCGTCTTTATTGCTAAGTTAAACCGATTTTGATGTGCTTATGTATCTTTTTTTTAAAGACAACTTCTGCACTAGGATTAATTCCTGTGTTGCAAGGGACTTTACAAATATTCAAACAGCCATAAAGAACAGCCAGACTCGGAACAACCATTTGTGGATCACACAAAGTTTGGTCCCGTGTGGGATTCGAACCCACGACGCTCGGCACAATGGCACTGGCGAGGCGACCACATATCTTCTCAGCTTGAAATGATATACATGACGTGCAGTCAAGTACATAATTTCGTATCACTTATGAATATAGCTTAAAATCAAAGACGTAGTAAGTTACTTGCTTATGAAACGCGAGTGGCGCAATAAACAGCTTGTCTTGTGCATTTCAATTAATTTTCATTTGCTGTGACTTGCTTCTCTTTGCCTTTTGCCCGAAAATACTTAGAAAAGCCACGTATTATCACCAGGATATATCCACGTTATCTCAACTAATATTATGAGTGCGAATATGAGTTTGTTTGTTACCCTTTCACGCCTTAATTACTCGACCGATCATCATGAAATTTTGTATACACTTTATCATACAGGGTACAGAAAAGGACATAGGGCAACTTTCATTCAGGATAAAGTACTGTTCCTTTGGGATCGAAAACTGACATAACCTACAATTAGGCAAGTGAAGTTGTTGGTAAAATGTAGTAGAAAATAAATCGATATACTAGAATATGAGTAAGCAACACATTATATCTATAAAATATCGCATAGATTTACAAAGTCACAGTCCTTGATCTATTGTACCGAGAGGAAAAACATCCTGAACAAAATCGATAATAACAAACTGTAGGTACCCTTGAGCCTCTGAAACTCTCGATGACAACCTGCGAACTATACGCGAATCCATCATGAATATTATGTATCAATCATATAAATCATTTCTACGTGGATGGATGACAAACAAAACTTTTCTCTTTATCATATTAGTATGATTAGATAAGGACGCAAACTTTTTGCATGCATAAATAAATCAAGTTTTGCCGTGACATTCATACAACAATATTAATCTATAAACAATATAAAATACCTTTTTGCTTTTGGGGTGAACGAGACAAGACGGTTGACTAAACAGTAGACGGATTCAAAACATATCTGACAGAATATCGGTTCTTCTATCTAAGCCTTCAGAAATATATACTCCTGAATATATATTTGTAAAAGTACGTTTGTCGATTTCCGGCAGTCCTTAGGAAGACGTCGCCGAACGTTAATGAACGAAATATCAAAAAAATATCTAAAGGAATACTTGAACTAAATGCTTGAATACTGAATGCTTCTTTACCATACATGTGTTCTAAAAAATTATTACACGAAAGTTCTAAAATAAACGAGAAATAAATATTCTCGCTGAGCGATTGATAGAGTTTTTATGAACAAACTGTATCTGGAGATAGCGTAGACTATTTAATTGTCACAAAAGAAGCAATTAAAAGTTTAACCGTGCCGTGTCGGTACATAGCAGAGCAAATCGGTGTAAAGACAAGCTCCCGAATAACTTCGAACATAGTTAGCGGGACTCACCTGCCCTGCATACGGCGTACAGTCAGCGACATAGCTCGTTAAAATTTGCGAGATTTTGAATCCTAACGTATATTATAAATGTGAATATGTTTTTGTTTGTTAGGCCTTCACGGCTTCACTACTTGACTGATCATAAACGTAAAAAAGGGCATGGCATATCTTTCACCTAGAAAAAAGTACTATTCCCGAGCGCATGAACCCATGGACAAAAGCTAGTGATTCTGTAATTTGTAGTTAAAGTATACCAAATTTTACAGCTATCATAGATAGAGGATGGTCAATTTAATATAATAATATCAAATCTGTATATAGGTAAAATCTGTTCCACCGCTGGGCACGGACTTCTTTTCAATTTCAGAAGAAGTAGCTCATAGTTCTCCTCTTTGGCCCAATGAGGGTTGGCAGACTTCACACGTCTTCGAGAACATTATGGGGAACTCTCAGACATGCAGGTTACTTAGATTTCACTTCTCTGTTTCAACGAGCAATAAATAATTATTTAATCCTTACTAATATTATAAACGCGAAAGTTTGTATGGATGTATGGATGTATGGATGTTTGTTACTCTTTCACGCAAAAACTACTGGACCGATTGCAATAAAACTTGGTATGTAGATAGCTGGAGACCTGGATTCACACATAGGCTACTTACTTTTTATCCCGATATTCCCACGGGAACGAGACTTACGCGAGTGAAACCGCGAGGAAAAACTAGTATAATATTATTATATACTAATATTATTAAGAAGAAAGATTTGTTTTAATTTGTAATTAATAAACTTAAAAATAATTCTTGTTAATAAAAATAAATCTGTTCCTATAGCACCAAATTTAAAAATTATTTCATGATAAGAATGCTACTTTACCTTGAAGTAACGTAGGCTATATAGCATTACGCTTCGAGCCACGTGAGAGAAGCAGTAAACATAATCGTGGGTGAAACCGCGAGGACAAAGCTAACCTATATCTATACTAATATCATAAAGAGGAGAGAATTAATTGTATGTTCGTTTGTAAGGATTTAACTTAAAAACTACTCAAACGCATTTAAAATTTTTTTCACCATTACAAAGCTATACTATCATCAAGTAACATAGGCAATATATTATTATTTAAAGTACTGTTACTAACATAATCTAACGTACTTTTACGCGAGCGATGCCGCGAGCAAAAGCTGTACCTAATTCATAAAATGGTATTGTCTATTTATTGTTCAGCTTAGCAACTTATGTCGGTGAGTGTACATTATGTTTGCGCGTTCATAAGTTAAAGCTTCGTTTCATGTGGTCACCTCCATTTTGTTGTATATTATAATAACGGTTAAACTTTGTTCGCAATATGTTTGGTAACTTAGTTACACTAGGTATTATTATTTGGGATGTGTATTTCCTACTTTAGTATATAGTGTTTAGAGGGCTTATGCTAATGGTTTGTGGTCTCAAGTTTAATTTCCAGGTCAGAAAATAATTATTGTAAATTTTCTAGTAGAAAATTCTTAGTGGCAACTAAATATGTGCGCGGTAGACGGCAAAATAGTTTTACCACGTCAGGTCTAAGACATAGCTGGTAAATATGAAACTTCTATCCCTTTATATTAGAAATGTATGTAATAGGACTAGGCCAGCATGGCGAGCTATAGCTTAATAAAACTAAGAAGAAACAACAAAAGGAGAGTTCATATAAAGGGCTGATATTATGAACTGTGTACATAATACATCTTGTTTTGGAAAGAAAATCGCTTATATTCCAGAAGGGCGGCTAGACGTAACACATATAAAAGTAGGTTTCGTGTCCTTTTTTAATTTTAATGACAGAAGAACCCGATAACACTTTGCTTGTCTTTGGAATCGAACCCAAGAACTTTGCAAATCAGTCGCATTCACTACCGTTTTGCCGCCAAGGCAGTCGCGGGAATATCTAATCTTATGTTTAGGATTTCAAAACTAATAAAAATATAAATTTTTTTGAACAAGTACCGAGCAGCAAAATTCTGAAAGTTTAAAGTAAATTATAGATATAACATAAGCGAGATATCTGCAGATGTCGTATGTCATGTTAAATAGATAAATAATTTCGGGTAATTGTTAAATTCAATCTAGATTGAAATGTGTGATCATAATTGAAACAGGCTTCAAGTTTTTAATCTGGCAATTTCTGAAATTACAAACATCATTAAAAAACAATTGTGTCTGGCTACCGACGGACCGCATCTCAACACGTTATGAATTAGTAGCATCAGGCCTACGTGTGTATTACAGAGAAATTACTTTTTTAAATAATAAAGCTTTAGTTAGTTTATAAGAGCTTGTTTTACAAAAGGGATGTACCACCTAACCTAAGCTTTTATGGCAGAGAGTATCTGGGCCCACGTGGCTAAAAAATTGGGTGATGGCAAAAATGGCTATTCCAAGTCTGGGTGTGCTTCGTTTCCGTATTTTGAATGTTTCTAAAGACCCCTCGATGCAGAAATGAAACCTAGAGCAAAAGAATCGTTTGAAATAAAAATAAATACCGCCTCGTATGGGGTTCGAAAACAGCACAAGGGAAGGCGCTTAACCGTAATATCATTCATTCAGTGAATTATTTTAAAACTTATACTACAGGAACTATCTAGGCTGATAATATCGACGTATTTTTTTTTTATGCAATGTTAGAGCTTTCAGCTGTGTTAATGGTTTAAGCTATGATTAATATTATAGTCTCTAGAAGGTATATATAAGGTCTTATAGCAGCTGAATATGTTCAGATTATTATGAGCTATATAACACGAAGCTGTAGACATATTAATGAACCGTAATATGTACTTCATAAATGTATCGATATATCCTAAAATAAATTCCTGTATTGTTCCGATTTATATAAAAAATATATATACACATATATGTACATAGTTTCATGCCTACATCCCTGAAGGGGTAGGGATAGGGGAAGTACACCCACATTTCGTAAAGGTCGGTTTTAGGACCCGCGTTATAAGGGGCGAGCCTATTGCCGGGCACTAGGAACATATACCAGTCTTCTTGATGTTACTGAGAATGTCTTGACAGAAAATCACAATAACACTTTGCCTGACGCGGGCACTATTGCTGCATAAACGAAGCAATAAATAATATATATTGTTTGGAAACGTATATTTATAATTAGCGAAAAGTTAATTTTGGTGCATGATTAATTTTAATATTTCATATTATACCATTTTCAGAGGTGTGTTCCGTAACTTGTATGGTATGTCATTATAACATAAAATGTTGCTTAGGAATAGTGTAACTATGTATTTGTTAATAATTTAAACATCAGTGACGAAGTTTCAGTGATGATCCTTTATACGTAAATAAACATATTCAACCTTCATATATATAGTTCTTGAAAATATTTATATATTTAGATAATAATGCATAGGTTATGGCTTATGTGTACGGTGAGTTCTTAATATTTTATTGTTTATATAATTAGTAAATTAATATATTTGTAATGTGAGGCACATATTAAACTATAGTAGCAAGGTATACCATATTAATTGATCACATTACTTGGTCTATAGAACATTTTTGTGACACATGTAACCAGAAGAAAAAGATATTAACAGTTCTAAGTCAACATTTCACAAAACATTTTGTGACAATTAATTCTCTAAAAGTCTATAATGTATACAAACAGATTCTGAGAAAGACAGTTGACGAGGGTTCTTCGTTAAAAAAGACAATTTACATTGTTTACATTTATTAAATTGTTTACATCATGTAAACAAATTCAAATAGCTCTTTTATGTTTCGTCACAACACATTTAAAACTCCGTACCAATTCATCAATTAAATTTATTGAATTACGTACCAATTCAAATGTTTGTTAGTGCAATAAAGAAAACGTTTGTTTTTTTAAATCGTAACTTTGAACATGGTAAGGCATAAAATAGTGTCTAAGTATATATTGTTCAATTAATCAATCAATAAATATAAATTTAAATAATTATCATGGAACCGTTAATCAATGACGCCTCAAGCAATAGATGTATAAATAATTTGTGATTTTGAAATACGAACGTTAAATAATTTAATTTTGGATATTCGAATAAAATTGCACATATTAATATCACTTCTAATCGCGTTATTTTTGAAAACAAACCTAAATAACAATCTGAAATGTTACGCAATTTTACCAAAAAATTGTTTACAACATTTATCTGTGAGAAAATAAATTATATCCTGACTGGACATAAGCAAAAAAGTTACGATGGCCAAAAGTTTTGTACAAAAATATTTTAGTACTTACCTGAGATATAGAGCGATAAGTCCACCGAACAACATTGCTGGTAACTCCGTGAAGTTTTTTCTATTGATGTATATATTCTTGTTATGTTTGTACTTGGATATCGTTCCCGATATTTGAAGCGCCGTACTCGGCGTCAACGGTTAGCGTTTTGTTAGCGGCGGCGGTTGGCGCGCTCACGGCACTACAGAACAGCCTTCGAGGCTTCACACGCATGCGTACTAGAGAACGAAACATACGATTTCGTACTACGTAGGATAAGTTTGCGTTTTATGGTGCAAGTTTTATTATACTATTGTTTCATACTAAGTCGGAAAAGATGTGTTTGTATTTTGATGGTTATATTAGATGTGATGTGATTCTAAAATCTAATCAATATTTATTGTTAAGTAATATATTGATTATTTTATTTTTATCTGTAATATACACATGTACATAATATTTTTTCTGGTGGAAGAGTTTTTATGTTTCAAACTCTGGCTTCGGCTATCTATCAACTGATTAAGATCAACATTGGTTATTGGTTAAATGTTTTCATGTATTGACATTATAACATATTTAAGGTGTTTGCCCCTGAAATAAAGAATCGAGATCACTCATACATATATCTCCCTGAAGGGTCTTGAAAGTAAGAGAGGATGAAAATACGCATGGATGGCGCAATGGTTAAAGTTGTCAACTCACCATTATGCCGCACCGAAAGATCCAGAACCGATCCCCACACTGAAACAAAAAAATGTGTGATCAACAAAAAGTTACGTTGGGTCGCTGTATTATGTCCGTTATTTCAATCATTATAAATAGCTCCGCGATATATATGCATTACTCTTAGCACTGTTTAATAAAACATTAAAGCACCCTAACATAAAAAGAGCCGTATCTATGACTATAGTTTAATACCTACACTACGCATAATGTCGCTGAATATTCCCGTCAAGAATTCCTCTATAATATATTTTGATACAAGTTACCAACATACAAGACAAGGATGGTTCAACGAATCAGAATTTCCAAATTACTAACACACGGAATGATATGACATCATACAATTTAGACGCGCCCAACCTCTTTGACACATTACGTGTCTATTCTACATATCCGACACAATAACTCAAATGGAAGCTATATCTACAATTCAAAATGGTCGTGTCTGCAGAACAATGGCATCGAAATGGGGTGGTCCCTAAGGCCGTGGTTGATTACTTCGCCGATGGACGGTGCAGTATCTCTACTCGTAATAAGATTTCTCATTCTGAATGATGTTTTGCTAACAAGTATACAGTTTGCATTTTAAAAGAAAAGGTTTCATTGATTTCCAGTCTGATAATATTTTTACTTGCATGAATAAATGATTCTGTTACTTTCTGCATATCAAATATACATATGTAAGAATGTGATAGTTGTAACTAAAACACGTTTTTAAAGAAGACTTCTTTAGTTATGAAGGCCTAAGTTTCAGAAAACTTTACAAACTCATAATTACCGATATTTGCATGTTTCCAAAGTCCGAATACATAAGTATAAACAAACAATTATAAATATCACAATACATTTTCTTGCAAGGATTTAGATTCCACAACACCTGCTTCACCACCATATATTATTTATTATATATAAATAGCTGTATTATATAAAAAATAGTAAATGGAATTGATTGGAAACGACTAAATTCTTGTTAGATATTGACTTTATTAAATATCACTTGACAAACCAGTGGCTGAGAGATTCTAATCAGATTTTTTATACATCTAAGCAGCCTACAAAACAGAGAATTCGGGTTAATTAATATAACCTGTAGTTCTTTAGAAAAACACCTTAAACATAATAATAATGAACGTGCGTCATCTTGTGACGTAAACCAAATCAAGCAATAGCAATAAGTTAAAAAACATCGATTCCGATAACTTATACAATTTCCAATAGGTTAAGTATTAACATAAATAATTCACAACGGTTCGAATACAGGCATAATTTAAAGGCCACGTCTGTTAAACAATTTCAAAACAGTATTCAGTTCATTTAAACAAATATCCAATTTCATTTCAATTGTGAAGATTGATTGAAACTGAATTTTTATTACTTGCCCTCCGTATAATCGAATTCGCATTCGTTATTTTTGGGTTATGTAATGAGGTTTCACTGTAATGCGTAATAGGGTTTCGGTTCTTCTCTTTGATAAATATTAATTTATACATACATACCTTATATCAGCCAGCGATAGCCTCGTGCGAGGCTCACACTTCTTTTTGAAGTCATGTACGTATTAATTGGTTAATAAAATAAATTGCTCGTTTTAATGTTGCACTAAAACCTCGTGAGAAAACCTGCATTTCTGCGTGATCTACATAATGTTCTCGAAAATGTGTGAAGTCTACCAATCTGCACTGAGCCAGCGTGGTGGACAGTAGCCTAACCTTTCTCATATTAAAAAAAGGCCCGTACCCAGCAGTGGGAGAGTTGTTAAACAAGCCTAATTTAACTATACCTAACATCACACATGTAAGTATATTTTATTATATAAAGAAAGGTTCTTGACACATCATACTAATATTTAGCCAACCAAGTCCATTAAAAAGTAGTAAACCGCCTGTAAGATACATGCTGCAAGCAAATATTGAGAATTTCCTTACGACAAAACAAAATATTTCGCGTAATCCGAGCATCGCAACTGAGAATTCGCGCCCTTGACTGTAAGTGCGAAAGTATGCTACGAGACTAACGAAACGTAAAGTAAACTTTCTTGTTATCGATTGAGTAGATACAGTTCTTATATATACTAATACTCGTTATGTTATAAAATATTTGTTTGTAATCGTTAACTCTGAAACTACTTAACCGATTTTAATAACTATTTCATCATTAGAAAGCTACTTTATACAACATTTACAAAGTCTATATAACATTACGTTACAAGCCACGAAAGCGGAGCAGTAATTATAAACGTGGATGAAATCGAGGGAAGATAGCCAATTAAAGTTAAGACGCGTATGTGCGTATGTCTACTGGGTATTATTTGACTACATACTACTATATTCCAAGTCCATCTGCACAAGTTGTATTAATAACTCTCGTATGTTGCCTGCATGAGCAGTTTGTGCTGCGCCAACGTATGCTACTTGCGTCGTATGCCAGCTCCATTATGATTTGTATTCTCGTCGTCACGTAGTCATCCTAGTATTATCTACGACCTGCGGCGTAGCAAATGCTACGATTATGCTACGTGTCTACAGATGATGGGACTTTGTTTTATATTGAATGTACTTATATGTGATAATCACAACGTATATAATGCAAATTTCGAACACAGGGTTCTCCCAGACTCTGTACAATTATTTGTGGCTTATTTGAATAATTTTTCCGCGTGGGATTTATACCAACAATACGCTGCTCGGTAGCAGTTACAATGTGACCGCTTGCCCGCAGTACCACTTGCATGCAGCGACCAAAGCCAAAATTTATATACTATAATCTTACGTTAGTTTATATTTATATAAATACGGAATGCACGGATGGCGTAGTGGTTTAAATGATTGCCTTGCCACTGCCTAAACGCCAAGTGTCGTGGGTTCAAATCCCACACGGCACAAAAATTTGTGTGATCCACAATCGATTGTTCTAAGTCTGGCTGTTCTTTGTGTCCATTGTTTGAATGTTTGTAAAGTCTCCCGCGACACAGGGTATCGTTGAAAAAGTATTTATATGTATTTACAACTTTCATACGATTACACTATCAACGTTGACAACGGTTCACAAAAATTATAAAGATGTCCAATCACAAACACGTAAGTAAGAAGCACTCCAATAAACTTTCATTCACATGCTCGCACTTACTTCAGCACGGATATGTTTATAAGGTCGCACTTCCACTGGGGAGTGTTCGAACGCTCACTGTGACAGATACGGTACGCGTGACCCCTAACACACGCCGCCCCTACTGACGGCGATTTGAAATAAAATCCTACACATTTCAAAGTGTAATGTGTGTCCAGAGACTGTTCAGATTTGACAACTTACTACTGGTTCTCGAAATAAATACTCAATGAAGTTATAAACAGGATAATAAACATATACATACATAGTATTGATTGCTCGTGATGGTATAGTGGTTTAAGCCTCGCCTCGCCACTGTTACTGCGCCGAGTCCACAACATTCGCTTGATCACAAAACAGGACAAAAATTTGTATAATTCAAAAATAGTTCTTTAGAGACTTAGTGTTATTTTTTCCATTGTTTGAATTTTTTTAAATATTCCCACGATACAGCATGCTCTCCTTGTGCAAGAGTTCGTTTTATAATAAAAAATTATAGCACTTCGCACTGGCGCAAACAATGCGAAGCATAAATAAGAAACCAGTAATAAAAATGGATAATCTTTATGATATTAATTTAATAAATGTATTGATCGTGATGTACCTCTATTTTGAGTTTCTGAAATAAGAAGACCATAGCTACAGGCCAGACCCAATGTTACAACAACATGCTACAAAAATATTACCTGAAGAAATGTGGGTGTGTAATTATTTTAACACCTATGCCTAGAAGTATGTATATTTGTTAAAATGGTGTGAATTTCTAACTTTTATTTAGTTTGTGTGTATTAACCTCAAAACGTGAAAACTACTCGCCCGAAACACATAACATATAGTAGTGGTATAGTTGTGTGGCTGTGTATGGCACGTCTTCGCTAAATCACCATCATTACCTCGCCCAATCTCGCGGCTCAAACACCAGCTAAACAGCCATTTTTCAATCCCTTCAAATGGAAGATGCTGTTCTTATATATTTAGGGTCACGTACGTGATAAACTTTAGAAGTTATGGTACAATAAGACTTCACGGACTGCGCAATACTTTAATAAAAAGTTCACCTCTCGTCTATTTATGTAAGAAGATACTATATAAAAAGCGTTGTGTCTCGTGAAAATCTGCATTGCTTAAGAATTGAAGAAGACAACCAAAATCTCGATGACAAACAATGTTTTAAAAAAATTCAAATACATGTAACAGCCAGACTATGCCCAACTATAAATATATGTAACACTGATTTTTTTTGTTTGTGTAATTATCGAACTCACAACACTTGGCGCACTGGCTGAGGGGTAGAATGTGACTATCCCTAGACTCCATAATTAAACATTCACTAAATAAGTTCATAAAGCAAATTATAATAACTAGCATCAATATCATATTACAATTCGCCATTTTCGGCTATCGTAGCACTTCGTAGCATTTTTGTAGCACTCATATTAATTGCGGTGCGGACTGCGGAGGTCGGTTCTCATCGGCTACAATACTCATCACTATTGTCAGTGTGTCGACATTAACAACAAAGGGTTAATAGCGACTGTTTTTGATGTCATACGCTACTTTTTAACTACGAATTGTAGTGGTTGCATTCATGAAATAGAATTATGTTGTTATCGCTATATTTCATTTCTGGTGCATATAAAAAAATATTTAGTGACTTAAATTGTCAACACTGAGTTTAAATCGACTTAGACAGAGTCATATACAGGTTCATATAATTATATACAGGTTGTAACAAAAAGGGGACCTTTTGTTTTAAGTATCGTAAGCTCATGACATGAAAATACAATGCTAAGATATTGTTATGTTTACAAATTACACGTATCCTAGTTATGTATCATGTTAGTAAGTTTTCAATTTTAATAATAAGGATTTAATTTCAAATTCTTTGTTTACTAAACCCTACAGATCCTACTAATATTGACCTGTGCGAGAATTAAAACATTCGTATCTCAACAAATTAGAATCATTCGTACAGTAGATTTCAATTTAAAGTAAGTACAACTAGCGCTTGAGAGAATGTGTACATTTTGTAAGCGTGATGTTAAATTTTTTATTGAATTGTATTAAATACTTAAGCTAAACATTAAGACATCTAAATTGATTTAGTTTTTAATGAACTTTGAGCGAACGTACATACAGACATGTTGTGGACACGGCGCTGCACACTTTCGCGGACTGCCCCGCCTGAGTTGCCCCGCCGTGAGTTCGCGGCAGTCGGATTGGTAGCCCTCTCACTCTCAGCCGTGGTTCAGACTATGGTCCGGAGCGAGAGGTTATGGAACACCGTCGCCTCATTCTGTGAGGATGTAATTTCGATCAGCACTAGGTCCGAAAGGCGGCGTACGTGTTCCCACGCGTGCCTCTGAGTCGTTTTGTCTTCGTCCCTCCACAAGGGGACAGAAGGAAAAAAAAAATATTTTTAAATAGGGCAGGTATACTCGTTTAGTGGCCTGTCGTTTCATACGGGGGCTTGAAACCTCGGCGGGGTCGCGATTGCATGTGTAAGTGATTCGCGCGATTCGTTTCGATTCTGGTTATGTCGAAGAACACCGTGGTAGGTTTAGTCGGTATAACCGGCATATCTTTGCCCCGGTGAGTCCGACATAACCTCTACGTCACCCCGCGGAGAGGAACGATTAAATGCATTCCGCCACGTAAAAAAAACGGTTGGTACATTCAGAAATATTTATAATTGTAAGCTTATACCCTTTTTTCATCGCTATCTTTAAAAACTGTCGATATTTAAAGATGTCGACAAAAACATTCGTCAAATCATAATCCATGAGATCCCTTATTCGAATACTTATTGAAGTGAAAAAAGGATGAGATCAAACAAGATTGGGACACAAATACCTTAAATATTGATGTAATATGAGAAATACTCGAAATATTATTAATATATGTTTTATTTTCATTTGTATTGTAAGCATATTATTGCTAAGTTATATTTATCTGTTAATACAATTCTGTATGTAATTCTGTAACAGAAATATGATTATTTTATTGAAACGTTATACAGGAGACTTGGATATAAATTATAAGATTATTTTCTTGTAAGGCAATTCTTAGTAATAAACTGATGTTTGGGAATGTACATGATTCAAGCTTAGGCAGGCTCGCTCCCATTATTTGTGGCCCAAAAATCTAGCAGCCAAAATATGGATGTAACCAGACCTCTGCCTACCCCTTCAGGGATGTACAGTCATGAGATCATGTACTTTTTCTTTTTAAAAAGACATCTTTCTCACGAGATTTGCGTCACAACAGTCGGCGCGTCATGGTGAAGTGATTACTTAAAACATTGCACTATCCGTACAACTGTTTTGACTGCCCGCAATCTTTCACCACTGACAATCAAGTAAGTGATGCAATTTTAATTTATCCAGCGCGAATATTTGGGTAATCCACGGATAATTGAATCAAAAGTTGGTGTTCTTTATGTCCGTTTTTTAAAGACGCACCTTACAAAGCAAAACGATACTAAAATACTTCTGTTCTTCTGTCACAACAGTTTAATAATTACTGAATATTCTATAATACTCAGTAATTATTAAACAGTTGTGAATAATACACCTTATTTTTTTGTCCTAGCATATATAGGAATAATTTAAACAAAATGGCCTACCTTTTAACTTAAATAAATCGAAATTGCGATACGAATTGAATATGAGATGTTTCCCCATTTTCATTAATTAACTCGCTTGAACAAACAATTAATTCACAACATGATTATTAACGCCTTTATGTAACTGAGGGAAGACGACGTTTTACTTACATTCAATTATTATACTTAGTATATAAAATACTTAGCATACATCTAGACAACAAACAATATGACTACCGCGAAGATTCATACAAATGAACTGCAGACATAACATGAATATGTCTAACCGAAACATCGGGTTAATGAAATTTTAAGAATTTAAATACCATAAAGTTTCTTTAGATAATGTTCGTCAAAAGCGGCTTTTCTTGTCACTTAGATCGTTATTAGTGAGGCTTATAAGATGGTTATCATGTGTTTTATGGTGCAAACAGTATGAATTTTTTTCCCAAATCTTCGTCATTTACATTTCATGGTTGATATATAAATTACATTACTTATACTATTAGAGAAGCAACCGGTTAAACGTAAGCAACAAATAAGTACGTCTCGTTTACGCACTAGTGATAACCATCGAATCACGCAAGCACTGGAGCACTGCCAGTCGTACTGCTACGAGAGCGAGTATCGCTAGTATTATTTAATTATTCTTTACTAAAGTCTGCAAATAATCCTATCTAATAATACAAATACGAATGTGTTTTTGTTTGTTTGTGACTCTTCCACGCTTTAGCTACTGGAACAGTCAGGGAAACAGAAAAGGATATAGGGTATCTTTCATCCAGAAAGAAGTATTGTTACTAAGCTATCCGAAGAAGAATTAGTAGAGCAAAGCCGCGTGCAATATCTAGTTTTGATTAATGTAATCATCTGAAACTAAAATAAAATAACGGATATGCTACATAGGGATATTTTCCTTTTTTTATGTTACACTTATTTTTCGTTTCTAGTTTTGCTTTATCACTAGAGAATTCTCAAGCAGTAGTATTTCACAGTTCGATTGTCATATCCAAATTGATGTCTCGGCCAAAATGCATTCCGCAACTACGATACGACGGAAAATCGAAGGCATTTCATCTGAAAATTTAACGCCTCTGCGTCCTTCTATGTGTCCAAATAGCGAAAGATCATTCCTTCATGGTTTACGTGTTACAAAATATAGTGGTCATGTTAGTTTAAGAAAAGAAAAGGTCATTTTGATGCAGTCTTTTTTGGTTACATGGCCAAACGCTTACGCTTATTTTATTATGATGTGAAGATTTTGTAAGCCATTTATGTGTGCAAAATAGTTTATTATTATTTATCGTATGTTGCTTAAGTGGAAAGTTTACAGTAGCGACATTGTCTGAAAATATTACAAATGAAAATTTAATCCTCATTAGAAAGTTTTAATTCGATTGATCGATTGAAGATTGTGAACTAGATTAATTACTGACTAGGACTCTTATGGATAACGCGAATGTTTGTAATGTACGAGATTCAATCCAAAAGACGTGCTTTGGCAGCAGCAATGAAATACCTTACACTACAGCAAAATGCGAATAATGAAGTGTTTTAAAGACTGTTAACTTTTTTACCAAATTATATGCTTTACTATGCATACGAAATATAATACGAAAATTAGCTTTAGTTTATATAAAAGTGAGGTTTACACAAAATGGAGTTCTCTGCAAGCAGACCTTTGTCCTTTGTACAATGGAGATTATAAAATAGAAAAGGTTTGAAGCGAAGCGCTCAAATGAGAAGAAAAATAATACAATGAATCTATATTCATAGGTATACTAGTTTATAATGGACCTACTGGCCGAAAATATCATGACAGCGCATAATAATATTCTTTAGTTAACGCAGCGATAGAGAATGTAACTAATATGTTTAAGTATTGGGCTCAATTTCCAGGTAAGGCAATTTATACTGGAGTTTTCTGTTAACAAAATATCTGTAGCAGGAAATCTGGTACTAAGCCCGGTCGACGGTAAGAATAGTAGAGTGATGTGGCGTGACTTTCATATATCTCCGTCTACTCTTTCGGGGATATATGTATAGTCTATACATGTATAACAACTGATTACAAAATAATAAAAAAATGTATTTTCATTTCCCCTTAGAATGATCCAGACAATTAGAGGAGGCAAGATTGATTGCAAGTACAATATATTTGCAATCATCAACCATGTAGCCTTGAATCCCGGTAGTAAAAGAAAATCGCTTAGTTAACACAAATTCTAAAAAGCATACAATAGTTTAAAATAGTCCAAAGCTCCCAACAAAATAAGATTAAATTTAATATACAACATTCGCATAAACGCAGCTCAATACTATCCAAAGTAGAGCTTTAAAGCTTACAGTACACGTGATACTTATAATACAGTGAACAGGGTGTTAGTACAGTACGTGTGACGCTATAGTACAGTGAGTGAGGTGTTTATCGTACGCGGGTGAAGCACAACCGTCTCTGTAATCTGCGGGCGGACGCAGTGCCGGCCTCGCCAAATAACTTCCGCGCTACGTTGCCACCTGCGCTGCCTCTGTATGCTACACTATTGCATATGTCGCAGGTTCATTGGCAAAACAGACTTGGTATAATCTTCCTAGAATACCAACCGTTTGTGTTTTCCATGTTACTACACCGTAGTAGTTAATTTAAAGGTCAAGAAAAACATCGACTAAATATGTGCAAGTGAACGATCCATTGTATATTTAAAACGTTGTGTATACTTATAGCTGTTGTAACCGGATTTTTGATTCACTTTCCGTGTACTGATAAGACCATTATTTGTATTATGTTAATCTGATATCTGTCTCTTTATCTATTGAATAAAATGTGTATCTATTTAATATAACATATGGTCGAGTGCTTTCCATAATGTTCTCAGTGATATGTGAAATCTGTTAACCTACATTGCCTAGCATGCTACAGCCTAACTTTTCTAATTTTAAGGCTGCTGTATAGCAGTTAATTAACAGGGCTGATATTATTATTACTGCACAGCAGTTTATAGAAATCATCTACCCGCCAATTCTCATTTATATACTACCAATAAACTTGGGTGAAATTCCCTAACATACGGACAGATGGACATACGGACAGGGCAAAATTATAAGGGTCCTGTAGACATCTGAGTGAAGTGACGCCCTAGCCACGCTTCAATTAATTCCGATGACATGTTGGCCACAACAAAGGTGACAATTATTTGCACGAATGCTTTTGATACTCATATGGGATAAAACAAGATAAACAAGTAAATATCCTGCCTGATGGTAATCCGTTACTGTAGCTTGGGTGCTCATAACACCAGAGTATCAATTATTATGATTATACATTGGTAGCCTAGTGGGGAATTGAAAGACTGCCGCACCAACACCTGACTTTTCAAAGTTATGTGCGTATTAAATAGTTATAAATCGCTTGCTTTAAGAGTAAAAGAAAAATTGTAAATAAGGGTGCATACCTGAATGTTCCTCATTATGTTCACGAAGACATGTGAAGTCTGCAAAACCGCACTACCTGCGTGGTGGACTATGGCCTAATCTTTGTCACACTATGAAAAGGCCCATGTCCAGCAATGGGATAGTTTATTTATAATTTTTATGCTGAGGCGCAAAGATCACATTAACCCTTCAGGTGACACCAGATGTCTGCTTTAAAGGCATAAAATATCCACTCATCACAAAACAAAACTCAAAGTACTTCCTTAGCTAGGTTGCCCCATTTTGTGCGAAATGGTTTAAAATCATAGTCTCAATTTAAATGTCAGGGTCAGACGAATTGTTTTTGGTTATCTGGCAATCAACTCCTAGTAGCAGCACGAAGTCTGCAATTAACCCCGTGAGACGAAAACCGGCTTGTCCCCTATTACGTGAAATCTAATAACATATACTGCCAAAATGTGGAGAAAATTTAATCAATTATGCATGGAATGGGCGTGAAATTAGCACCTCCTAAGGCTGTCAAAGTAGAGACCTTAGCACTACTTCACGTGATGACGTGGTGTGGAGGGCTCTGCTCGAAGAAGAGTCGCTTAGGATCAAGCGAATTGAGTCATTTTGACAGACAGATATAAAAAATACTCTACCTACTATATCTGCGATATAAGCGTGTATGCTTCTTTTTCTAGTATGTTTATAACTAGCCTGATTTGCATAAGAAGTCCGCAACACATGTAGAACTTGTGTCATGTGTGCAGCCTTTAATAGAGGTTGATGTATTTTGATGTACGCGTGTGAATCGCGCACTATACGAGTATGTAGCGTGACATATATAGAGCTTGTTCAGCATACTCCTATGTATCTTAGCAGACTAAACTATTTGAAAGGGGAAGACCTCATCATTCTCGGATCAAACGGACGGAAAGGCAGTGAACGTTTCTATCGCTTAGTCATGTAATCCTTACATTCTTTTCTTTTTCTTTAGAAATAGAATTCCCGCATTCGCACCTCACGAAGATCAAACGTTCAAACAACAGACACAAGGAACACTCAGACTCGAAAGAACTATTTTGTGGATCACAAAAATTTATGTCCCGTGTGGGGACAAAACGCATACAACTCTCGACATAATGGCAATGTCGAGGTGGTTACTTAAATCGCTACGCTATCCGTGCAATTAAGTTTTAATCGCTATATCTGTAGTGTAGAATGACGTCCCTTTATCGAGAATCATCATCATCATCATCCCCTCAATCAACAATAGTGGCAATCTGTCATACGGCCCACCTGATGGTAAGTGGTCACCCTAGCCTATAAATGCCTGCAACACCAGAGGCATCACTTGCGCGTTGCCAACCCTTTAGGAAAGGAAGTGAGAAGGAGAAGGAGCGAGAAGGGGAAAAGAGGGTGATTAGGCCTCCGGCACTCTCACTCACTGAACGAAACACAACAATAGGAATACTGCTATTTCATGTCGATATTCTGTGAGAGGGTAGTCCTTCCCCGGTCGAGCCGGCCCATTCATGCCGAAATCAGCGAGGCTCTACTACTCTGAAAAGGTGGTGCCATATTTCATCTATGACATTTCTAATCATTTATTCTCACGTGTATTGCAGCGAGCCTATTGCCTACCATCGAGCCCAATTCAGTATTCCAAGGTATTATTAACAAAAACAATAACATATTGTCCGATCAATAATTTAACCGAATACATGATGATCGCCTCTAAACTTAATTGCAGACTTATGAGTAACCGCGTAACCAACGAGTAGTCACATGAGTTGCTAAAGGTCTCAGTTTATAAACGAATACAAGGTCAGAAATCCGTAGTCTTTTATCATAGTACCAAGGTGGCAAACATACATACTAGGTATCTACTTGACCTTGTAAACTGTTAACGTATACTAAGATCGTGTAAAATGGTATGTAAAAATTATTGTACCACTTGCGTATATGTACATATACATATAAACGAAATGCTGTACCAGTGTTTTAGCACGAAGTCTGGAAGCCCGCCCGATGAATGTTATTAGGCTCAGCCTCTATAACTTGGCTGCTTAAACATAGCTAACCGAACGTGAATATATTACACCTCTGCCTGCCTTCTGAGATGTGCAGTCGTAAGTCTAATTATTGTATATTAGAAGTAAAACTTTTCGATTAAAATGTTATAGCTTGCACGAAACCATTTAATGTTGTAATACTACAACTACTATATAAACTTAAATAATATGATCAGGTCATACTAGAAAAAAAATTTAATCCAAGCACTGCTGCCGCTGATTTAAAGTAAATAGATTGTCCGTCCCCTGACATTAATTGTCTAGCATCAAACTTTACTGAAAATTATCTCGTTAAGCTTTAGCTCCTTTAGCTTAACAAGATTTTTTTGCAGATATGATTAAAAGTAGAAAGGTCAGCTATAATATTAACAGTATTTACAATAATAATATAATAATAATAATTTATTTATTTTAGTCTAAATTCTTAGTTTTACAGTTGCATCTTAACAATAACATAAAGTGCACTTATAGATATTTGCTCGAAACCTGTGTTTCGAGCGAAAAACTGCTTACATACTATTATCAGTATAAATAAATTTACATTATAATAACTTTTATAATAAACTAAAGGTAAAAGTAAAATAAGTTTAATATTCTACTTTAAAACTAAATTAGCAAAATATTATTTACAGATTGCAAGTAACTGCTCGGTTTGGTCATATGACAGAGTTTAAATATAGGTAGAAATTAAGTTTTTACATACAATGCTTAATTCTTTATTTAGTCTATTGTACAAAAATAGCCCTAGAAATGCAAAAAATCTATTTGTAAAAATATGTTTTGAGCATGATTGTGTGGTGTATGTCAGCGTTTATAAGTAAGCATCGCATGTTGTTTTAGTATTATGTTCATAATGAAGATTTGACGTACAGTCATTACTTTGTAGGATTTATATAATAAATTTGTAGGAAAAGGGAAAAGACGGCAGGTGGCTACTTTTAAAATTGCTCTCTGAGCTCGTACAAAAGGCATATAGGCAATAGTCTTAGTTTACGGCCTTGAGAAAATACCATATTTCTATAGTAAACTTAACACATTAATCTACGACTACCGTTCACTACATTCATCGTACTTAGATGAAGTATCGTCGATTTTGCGTCGAAAGCTTGAGGAGAGCTTAGATGAACAACAAATTTCCAAAATATAGTTAGTGCGCTTTGACGAGAGTTTGTGAGCGAAGCTTCCAAGTTGAGAAGTAATTCGCGCCAATGGCGTAATGTGGCGATAGAGCGGGCAGCGCACGCGCGACGACATTCCGCTCGCCGCCGCCGCCGCGGCCGCTCATGCCACTCGACAACACCGATCGCGGCACCTATACACACGACCTCTATAAACTTGCGATGTTCAAGTTCTAAGTTTCGGAGTTATGTGGTTGGTTTGGTGTGTGGTGCGAGAGCGGTGAGCGCGCGATGCGCGAGCCCGCCCGCGCCCGCCACCCCACCGCGCGATGAGCGCGCGTCGCACGCCGCGCTGCCCACACGCGCTCACCGCGGCACGCGCGGCCTTCACCCTCGTGCTGCCATTGCTGCACACCTTTACATTTGCACAGTAAGTACTACTCTATATACAATGCAAACTTTTACAAAACTACGAAAGTATCTTCTTTACAGTTTTTACAAATGCAATAACTGAAAATTTTATGTTTTTTATTGTATATAGATAGGCAAGCGATGGGCATAAATAACTTAACTTTTAAATTCGTGTGTTAATTAAGCGTTTTTAAATGAATTTCATTTTATAGTCCTGATAACTTTTCCACCTTGTAATTTCGTGCATATAGCTTAAACTATTTTGAGATATAAGCGCAGTTTCATCTTACATATTAATGGAAAGCCACAAACTAGAAAATTGCTTGGACAAAGACATTCTGCGGGCCGTCGGCAACGTCACTACGTGTCCTCTAATATTCATCGCTTTAATACCTAGTTCTGATTCATAATTCGTGTTTTGGTTTATTTGACTATTAAGTTTTACGGACCGGTTTACTCAATTTACTGTTGTAACTAAGGAGTCTGTTACTTTATGTAATATTTAATGATATCTGTAACGACTTTGAAACAAATAGGCACGCAGGAATAGACTTAATTTTATGATACTTATGCCAAAGTAAAAAAATAATAAATAAATGTTTATTTTCAGTAACAAACAAGTAAATTTTTACAATTTAGGTAATTGGAGTCACTTGTTAAGCAAACAATATGCTTGTGATAGGTGGCTCCGTGCCTCAGAAGAACCGATGACGGGTACTTATATAATTAACAAATTAGAGCTTTAAAAAGTAAACATTTTATATTATACGGGATAATTTTATGAATAAGTTGCTGATTATATGTATTTGCTAACAGTTTCTAAGGAGTCAGAGGATTAAAGTCACGAGATGATATTCTTCGTTATTTGTGCAATAACATAATAACAGAATTAATTAAACACGGGTAGGGCCGAGCCCGCACTAAACCCCACTCACAAATCTCATTTAGATTGCCTTAGTGCCCGTAATTTCATGCAGATAGGCAAATGTTTTAGCAATGTAAATATCTCCAAGATTCATATAACCCTTATGTAAATTTCATTAAGCCACAAAATTTCTTTTTTTAATGTTTCTTAAGCACATATTTGATGTGACTAGAAGCTCTTTTTTTGTAATTTAAATATTAATATGGGTAGGTACTTTCCTTTTTAAATAGTTTAATTGCTTAAAGAGTGGGTTGAAGTATACTAATCTTCTAGTAGACTCTATACTTGTTAATTGTAAAGCTAAGCTAGAATGTTCGTATTAGAAGTAGATTCATGTCAGTAGTGGAATGGGTGTGATTCGAACCCACAGCCTTCATTGTTTTAATAAGATTTATGTGAATATGACAATAAATATTTTTAATCTACCGTTAATGGATATGAATATTTTATTAGCTCACTATTTGCATAGCTACCCATTATGACTAATCCTACTGACATCCCTTAACAATTTAACAATGATGACCATGAACATTTTCGAGCTTTGACGCTATTAAAGTCTCGAAAAAGTTCAAATGTTTTAGAAACTGCAATGAATTTTATCAAAAATATAACAGAAGGTGGAATAGCGACACGAAAATAAACTCAAAATCATATATTTTGTGAAACGTTAATATATTATATACACATGTATATGTCGTAAGATGCGTGCTTTATATACAAATATACATAGTCTTTCACCTATATATCCCTGAAGGTACTTAGATAAGGGTGAGTTCTACCCACATTTCACCTAATATGGTTTGGTCGCACGTGCCTTTTTTGTTCTAGAGAAGTTTACATAAGGCACAGTTCCAGACTACGTGCTGCTACTAAGAATTTTTTACCAGACAAACCCAATAACATTTTGTTTACCTCGGGAATCGAACCTGTGACAGCAGTATCATTAATTACCGCTGCAATGTGTTGTGTTTGTTTGAATGAATCAATCTATATTATGTAAGGTAAGGTTATCATTTATGTATAGGAGTAAGAAGTTACGTAACGACGTCAGAGACTATAATATAGCATCTATCGGGCATATTGCCAAGTCGGCGCTCATAAAAATATCTAACACTTTTGCCCTGCCCGGGAATGGAACACGGAACTGGTTCACGGTTGTCAGCAATAATAGATAATGTCAAAAAAATATGTATTCTTTTAGGTCACAAGGTAGCAGTTATGAACGTCAAAGTTTATTAGTTAGTAAGTTTAGTGAAGTTTCCCATTTACGTTTAGATTAAGTGCTAGAATCAGACAAATAATAATAATTATTATTATTATATTTATTTTATTCATTAATTATACAAACATGTTATCAATAGTAATACATTGTTAATTATAATTATTCTATTTTCTGGTGAAAAGTCATCTGTGTCCGAACTACATAGATAAAATTAATTATCTGTATTTCAGACGACAGCTCATCCCAAACAATATGACTCTTTATGAATATTTAGGATTACAAACACTACTGTGTACATAAAAATAATGAATAAACAGAAAAACATTAAAAAGAAAAAAAATTGTGTAGAGTTGTAACCTCTCGGTGTGTAGAATGTAGTATGTATGAGGATTGAGGATTGACTCTACAAGAATATACCTGCAAGAAACTCACGGCCACTCTTTTAAATCGCCATTCAATTATATTTTTTAGTATATTACAACTCATGTGTTGCAGCCACTATACAATTTATTACTGACCATTAAGATCAAAATCCTATCCATATAATAAAATTTAAACTAGTCGATGTCTGCACATAGAAGAGATATAATAAAACACAATGTTAAGGCTCTTTGTAAGAGCTATATAGTATGTTTGTATGAGCATCATGCAATAACTACTTACTGCACGAAATTGTATGCAGATTTCAAAGTTGTATTGCTAGAAGTCCAACTTAAAATTTGATGCATGTTTCAATTTGATAAGCCACCTAGAAGTCGGAAAATATGGATAAATTCCTACTTCAATACCAAACGTACTAAGTCGTGGTTAAAAGCTAATTCTTACTAATATTATAAATTTAAAAGTAACTGTGTCTGTCTGTCTGTTACCTTTTCACGGCTAAACCACTCAACCGATATGGATGTTATTGATGCAGAGATACTATAAAACCTGGAGAAGGACATAGGAATACTTTTTATTAATGTAGCAGCTCCGCCTGCGTGGTACCTACATCAATAAAAAGTATGTCTAGTAAAAAGTAGTCTGTAATAAAAACCGCAAACTTAAACTTACGAGAGAGCCAATTAAAATCAAATCTATAATATTTTTTTATAAAAGCTCGCGACATTGTTCCTATAATCTCATATTAGCTGCCAAAAACCAGTCTAACTGGACCTCTTAGTACTAAAGACATGCTTAACCTATTTGACCCATTTATGGAGGCTTACTGCTGAATAATCCCTTCTTAATGAATCTGTACTGAGCAAATTTAATATTAATAGCTTCAGTAGTGAGGACATATTAGGCAATAATGGCTGTATTGTTAGGGCAGTGGATTAAGTGATATAATTACCACTACCGATCCGCCGAGTATTGCAGGTTCGATTCTTAGACGGGACAAAAATAATGTGAGTAATTCGAATTAGAGTGTTACTTATTTTTGACTTTTGATTAGTTTTATTTTTAAATCCCTCTCAAAGTAGGACTTATTTCTGGTGCAGAAATGTACATCTTTATGAATATAATAATATTGCAGAAAAATATATAAGTAGTTAATATTTTTATTATATTTTTTTATTACATGTCGGGGGCTCCGTATAATAACTGATTTGAAGTCCATATTTGACTGTCTAAAAAGCCGCATATATTAGGGTTTAAAGAATGAAATTGCCGATTTGTACTGAAAATTGAAACTCGTTTTTTTCTAAGATGTACCATATTTATTTAATTGAAATATTTACCCTCATTATCTATACATTGCTGCCATCTAAACGGAAGTTCATTTATGCCTTTACGATAGAACGCCGCAGATTTAGATTCGACAAACTGTGTGAAAACATTTTGTATTGCCTCCTGGAAAGAAAATTTTTATTACGTAGAAAATTGTCCAAATCACGAAAAAAACTATAGTTGGAGCAAGGTCTGGCGAGTACAGAGGATAACGTATGGTTTCTAACTGTAGCTCCTGTAGAGTTACATCGATTTCTCGTGCAGTGTGAAATTTTTTCGTTCTCATGGAGCAATAATGGTGAAGATCGATTCACGAGTCGGGGCTGTTTCACTGCCAGTTTTGCCATCATTGTTCGAAGTTCAGCACAGTAAACATCTGCTGTAATTGCTTGACCAGACCTGAGAAAGCTATAGTGAATAACACCATGAAGAGACAACCAAACAGTTACCATTACCTTTTTATTGGTAAGCTTTGCTTTAGGGCACTGTTGCGGCATTTGATCTGGGCTCTACCATTGCATTTTTTGCTTACGGTTATCATAAAGAATCCACATTTTGTCACATGTCACAATTCGATCCATATTCCTTAATTTCTGTACCGATTCAACAAGGCAACACAAGTTTCAACACGCATTTCTTTGTGCAGATCAGTCAAATCAGGCACCTATTTTTCATTTCTTTTATCTTATTGATTTGATACAAATGTGCCAATATTGTAGTTAGGGTAATGTTAAACCGTGCTGCTAATTCCTGGGTAGTTTGACTCGGATTGGCATCCACCATTCTATTCAGCGTTATTCACCTGTGTGGGCGGTCTTCCACGTGGTTCGTTCTTCAAGTCGAAGTTTTCATTACGAAACCGTTTAAACCAAAAACTCACGGTGCGTTCATTAGCAGTCGCCTCTCCAAACGCAGCGTTGATATTGCGAGCCGTTTCTGCCGCGTTAGTTCCGCGTCGGAACTCGTATTCAAAAATGACAGAAATGACTCGGATTTTCAAAGTATCCATCTTTCCCTTCTAAGCAGAATAAAAAACAATTGAAAGTCGAAAATCGAATGCTACACATTTTAAAAAAAAAGAATGTTATAGGTATCATGTGAAAAATTTTCACTCGAAAATCTCACACCATGAAGGTTTTATATCAATGCAAAGTATATATTACTATACAACGGCAACTTCATACTTTAACCCCTATTACTTACAAATATATAAGCTACTGTAACGAAAAAAAGAAATCAATTGTTTTGAGAATCGTAAAATCTTGCTTTTGAATTTCAATTTATGCGCTGTAATAAATAATAAAATTACAAATAATATCCGGACCCAATTTAATTACATACATCGATATTTTCTTTTAAACCCTAAATACTTAATAACATATTGAGTGTTTGTACAACTTTGTGAGGTCCATGTTTATCAATGAAATTAAACAAAATATAAGTTAAATACATGATAGACAATGGTGATAACACTTTCAACATACAGTACCACGCCTTTATTTATTGACAGGGATATAAGCATCTAGATGTCACGGAATAGGAGGTGAGCTTATTGCGGTCTACCCAGCAGTCACAGATTGCGTGCTGCCACTGAAAGTGTCTTTAAAATGGACCCAATTATCGCTCTCTTAAAATAATAACTCTCGCACTAGGAATAAATCTTGTGTCGCTGGGGACTTTACGAACATTAAAACAACGGACACAAGACCACCCAGACTTGGAAAAACTATTTGTGTATCACACAAATCTTTGTTCCGTATGTGAATCGAACACATATCACTCGACGCAGAGGCAATATAAAGGCGACCTATGAACCACTGCGCCGTGCGTGCAGTCAGTCGCACGCTTTTCGCACAGCATTCAATGTTTTTAGTAAAAGGATGTAAATAGAGGTATAACGTTACGCATTATTCGTGAGTGGTTTCATGACGTCCCTAGAGATTTTTCGGGCCTCTGGTTTGCGTCGCACGTTATATTTATGTTGCTTTTTTCTGTTTATATACATTTGTTGACATCAATCAAGTGTTTTAGTTGCATGAGAGATTCTGTCATCACTGATTAGCATATTGCTAGGACAAAAGTAATATGTATATAGTTTACGATTTATATATATGTACTAGCTGACAGGTCAGACGTTGTCCAGAACAGGCGAAAAAAAACACCAATCTAAACCATCCTCGAATCCACTTGAACACACCCAAAAAAATTCATTAAAATCGGTCCAGCCGTTTAGGAGGAGTTCACTGTCAACACACGTACAGAAGACTTATATATATAAAGATATATATGGAAATCCGTAGTCTCTGCCTACCCCTCTGGGAAACAGGCGTGAATCTATGTATGTATATATATGAAAATATATATATAGGTATACAATTTGTTCAACTATACCTATACAGCTTTCTGTAAATGCCAAAATACCAAACATAATCTATGTAAACTTTATATTATTTTTTTAAAGGAGTGACGCATTTAATAGTTTTATTTTTATCATAAATCATTGATCATGATTAAAAAGTGCAGTTAGTACAGTGGCTTCATTAGACACCTCACTCAGTGCCCGGGTATTATGGATTCGATTACAATACGGCATAAAATCTTGTATCGGACCTGAATTTTTCGTCATGTCGATGTTTAAATGTTCATGAAATCCCAGCCATTCGCTTATGACTGCACCATATATTATGAAGGTATCTTTGTCATATATGTTGCAATCCTAGGGAAGAAGATTACTATATATAAATATATATAGTAATTTCCTCCCCTAGGATTGCAAGAGATTACTATAAACTAACGTGAATAAGATTTAAAGGTACGACCGCACCGAGCGGAACTGCATTAAAACGAAGTGGCGCAGCAGAACGCAACACAAATATTGTTTATATAAAATCGCATGAGATTAACCGCTGTACGTGGCGACGAAAATGCGCGGCTTTAGCAGGAAACTTAATAAATCCGCGTATTGACGCGTCGCGTCGTTTCGCTGCAGTGTAGTTCCGCTTCGTGGGGTCTTACCTTAATATGTACATGACACAATAGTTAAGTTGCTTCCAATGTAATAAAAAATTATGTCTTAAAATTGTCCTTTTGTTTCTGTTTGTTGATTGTTTGTATATAGTCAGTAATCTCATGAACTACTGGGCAGATTCTAAAAATATTTAACTTTAAAAGGAAACCATTTTAGCTGAATAATATACGATGTTTAAGGATATACGACACGAGCGACACCACAGGCTGAATTAAAATTTTCTACTATTATCATTAACTGTAAATTTTTGAGAAGATGTTTGTTTATTTGGTACTCAATCACGTAAAGCAAACTTGGATAAATTTTGGCATACAGTTACACCATGTCCTAGGTTAACACATAGGATACCTTTAATCTAAATATATGTACATGCCCGTAGGATTAAATATGAACTATAAGTAATCTGAAAAACACACCCTTGCTTTGCTGAACGTGGCAGTAAACGTAAATTCACAGAAAAAAAATTTACGTGTAACTTTGACATTCATAAGTGTTACCTTGTAACCTAATATGAATAAATTTATTTTGATTTGATTTGATTTTATTTGATTCTGCAATGCCTTAACCAAAATACGTCAATATTAAGAAACTGAACGTAGATTGATTTAAGCACTTCTAGTGTTTGCATTGTATAGTCTACTAACTGCGTGTTCAGGTTATTGTTAGCAGAAGACATGTCCACTAAATATAAATATATTTATTTCAGAGAAATTATAATAGTCAAAGGTAACGAGGTATATATGACGACTGTCTCTGCATGACTTGCCGTGAGAAACAATGTGACGCTACGTAGTACTTAGAATTATGCGTATATAGTGCCAATACCAACAATGATACAAATAGTTTTCCATTACTAAATAATAAGGCAGTGCCTTCGATACGAATATATTTGATTGCAAAATATGGCTAATATGTGGTCGGTTGTCTCAGAAGCGAGCGCGCGGCTGACCGACTGGAGAACGTGACACACACCGTGACACGGATACTTGACGGATACGACATACGACTGCGACCCAATTTCGGTGGTAAGCGATTGATTTATTATAAGGTATAGAACATTTGACATGTCATAGTGACACCCATACACCATAAGCTTATACCATATTAGCCATGAGCACAAAGGTATCAATGATAGTTTAAATAAGTTCAAAGTAGGTACCGCGATGAGCACAAGTAACGCTATTGATCATGCATATTATCTATCTTTGAAGTAGTTTTAGTTACCCACTCAACATTTAAGGCAGTGTGTTGGCACCCCGTAGATCCGGAGATCTTACCGACTACCTACAGTCGGTAAGATCTCCGAGACCGAGAAAGACGGAAAGTACCGACTTGCCATCTGCTTGTCATAAAAATTTTTACTTGTGATTATACTAGCATCTTTTGATAGTGTCGGTAAATATATGAAAAAAGTAATGAAATAATACTGCAGTCTGGCGTATATCGTTACTTTCATAAAAAAAGGTTGAATTAATAGTCCGAAACTCCTTTGAGTACATTGGCTATTTCTTAAGCTACTATTAAACCATTAATGCATATATAATAATGTCAACAAGCATATATATCTAAGATTCAATATACAGTACAACAAATTACACAACCTTCAATCAGAATACTGCCACATCCGTTATGAACTAATCAGTCCAATATGAACGCGGTATAATTGCTCCACCACTAATCGTTAATATACGAACATCGTCCCGACATACCCAGCACCGCAATATAGCACATGATCATATTTGCGCACCAACTACCTACGTATAAACCGTTATGCATTTCGGAACATGCTCTGAATACGCCACTAAATGTGCATCTTGTATGTTATACGGAGCCTAGATATGCGCTCTGAACGAGAAAGACTACTGAACCAAAACATTTTGTATTATATTGAATTTTCTCCGTAAAGACGACTCGATTTGTCAGCAACTCTGTTAGTTTGTTTCACAAATGTTATTGCTTTCCAGGAGACCCATTGTACGTCGGTATGGACTTAACAATTGCTTCCTTTGATGCTATATCTGAAGTGAATATGGTAAGTGTACCGTTTGTATGAAAATTGTTAGGTGTAACATTTAAGTAATGTTTGCTCATATGAGAAATGCATTAAGTCTACTAGATGAGGGGATAATGTCGTGACCCATTTACTCATTAATGTACGCTGACGTGGTAGATTGATTGATAACGCGCGAGCACTTGAAGCTATCGATGCGTCTGCCTCCGATGACCTTGCTTACACTTCTCCAGATTCGCTGAAGATGTTTTTTGGGTCGCATGAAGGACTTCGCTCTTGAGCAGGTCGTCCATCGTAATTCATTAAGCTTTTAATAGCTGCGGAAAGGGAGCAAGGCCGCGGTCACTTGACACACATCGAGGGTCGTCGGTGCCCGCGGGGCGGAGTGCTGCCTCAGCCAATCGATGCCCGCCTTTACCTTCTATCGCCACTCGCCGCCTGCCAACGCAGAGGTCACCGCCCACTCACCACTGTCTTGTACATACCGCTTATATTATATACCATGTATTACCAACACTAAATGCCAATACCTTAAGATATTGCTCACTGTACCATCTTCGTAAACTTTTAACAAGACGTTCTGATCTTATAAACGTCTCGTTAAAAGTCACCGGTTGCTATTATAAGAATCAAGCTTCCTCTGAGCTAGAATAAAAGTTTTCAGATAATAGATTGAGCCATGCATATCCACTGTTTTACATTCATTATTATTCATTTATTTTCAGTCTGTATTACCGAACTGCAACGGCAAATGTCTTCTCGTGTTTTATTTAAATCAATATTGATCTAGTCTTATAATATTAATCTATATATTAATACGTGAAGCAAAAACTTTGTACCCCTTTTTACAAAAATTGCGCGGACGGAGGTATATGAAATTTGGCACAGTTAAAGTGTACAAGAAAAAAAACACTACACGCACACAACCATGCATTTTACACGCAGGCGAATCGCGTTCGTAGTATTTCGGTGTTATTTATCTGACATCGTACAATTCTTTGTAACTATGGTTACCTATACCGTATTTATATGTAATAAAGAAAAGAAAAAAAACAAAGTAGCAAAATTATGAATATCGTCGATGAAAGAGTACAGTCAAGTATGTAAATAATAAGTTGTTTGAAAAAGATAGGTAAACTTAACCTGTATAGCCTTGGCGAAATCTAAACGAAATGTGATTATAAGGGTAAAGTTATAGACAATAAAACCTTAATAACGATCAAACTTAAAAATCAATTATGGTCGAATTTTGACCACTAGGCAGCCGCTAGTATAGAATAAATACAGTATCTTATTTGATTGCAAGCTGATACCATCGATTTGATGACATAAGTT
Organism: Catocala nupta; assembly: GCA_963675205.1. Lineage (NCBI taxonomy): Eukaryota > Metazoa > Arthropoda > Insecta > Lepidoptera > Erebidae > Catocala > Catocala nupta. The sequence continues at coordinate 20,853,823 of OY776081.1, forward strand.
GTTAGCAGAGCCATGTCTCATTTAAATTTTTTGTTAACTCTATGGGGTATATATACGCATAACACTATTAGCTGTAAACCCAAACTAAATATTTAGATATAGTATGTTAGTTTACAGCAATAAAGCAAAAGTGTTTCCATTACATAAGTGCCATTATAGGCCTGGCATTATAACTATAAACAATTGCATTCCACATTACTCACTTTACACGTGAGCAACGTTGCTGCACCATGACAAAATATATACATCACATGTAGCGCAAACTAAATGTTCAAGTTTCGTGCGTGGGCTACATACGCAATCTTCTTGCTTGAGGGAGTTGCACAAGCTCCTTGCGTGGGCTAAATGCACAAGCTCCTTGCACGGGCTACATTCGCGAGTCAATCATGTAGGTTACTCGTGAGTGGCTAGCGTCAGTTGTTTACAGAAGGCCTGCGTAAGTAGCTCGACCATTGCATATCATAAGCGTTGTGTACAAAAGATATAAGAAATGTACACATTATATACAATACAATACACAATACCTACTTAGAAGCTACTCAAAACAGATACAACATAAAACACGCCGATATGTACTGGAGCGTAGTTTCAAAGACTTTTACACTTACAGGACTACACAATAACCCTTTATCTAAATCAGTACTGGAAAGATGAAAGGCTGGCGTTCGGTTTGCCGGACGAGGTCCTGACGCTGTCCGGAGACTTCGCCGATAAGATTTGGGTGCCCGATACGTTTTTCGCTAATGACAAAAATAGGTAAGTGCATTTTATTTTACTTGATAGGTATATGTTGCTGTATGTGTTTTCTACCTTATTGTTATTTGGTGTGTGAATTGTCGTAACATGATTTTAGAGTGTGGCATCATGCTGGCAAAGCTTAATTATAAGAATCATTAATCATATTCTTTAACCAAATATCTCGTATATTTGTGTTTTTGTGAAATATCTGATAAAATCATGTTATAATAATTGATATCGTTAAGGATGGTATATACGCATATGTTATATCATATATACATAATGTCTTAGGGAGAGGCTTTAGCTGAGCAGTAGAAAATAACAAAATACTAAAGAAAAATGCATATGATGGGCGTAATGAAAAGCGATGATGTTGGGTTGGCAACCAATATTGCTGAACTAGGAACATCACTAACAAGAAATGCATTGCTGTGCTTCTAGTGTAAGAAATGAATACACCTAGTTCCTCTGCAGTAAAAAGTCTAAAATTAAAAATCTAGATTCAATTTTGAGTTTTCGGCTATTTCTTTTTTCTTCGTTCAGTGTTTCTGTTTCTATACTTAGGCATTTTTGTCTACATTACTGTATACGACAGAGGAACTATCCTTGACTGAATGGTCCATGTCGAATTCGTAACACATTAAATCATAGTAGAAAAACAGGTTTACTTTATAAAAGAGAAAAATAATACATCTTTATGGTTTATCGCGTAGATATTTTTAATAAATTTTTCCTAATCAGAAGCGATTGTTGTTATTAAAATATTAACAGTTTCTTACGAAAAGTACGTATCATCTTAAAGGGCTTAAGACTACCCCACATTGTCCCAGTTTAATACAAAAATGAATATTTACGATTAACGTTATGACATTAAAAGAGTTTAATTACATAAACAAAGCAACAATTATAATTTACAACTTAACTAATATTAACAAATCTAACCACTTATAAATAAAACATGAAAATAACAAAATATGGGACTATAAATTTAATATAAAGAAAGGTAATGGCTGGTTCAGGCAGCGTCGTAAAATTCCTCAGCATCGTTGTCGACCGGGAAAGTGCCCAGAAGACTGGCAGCATTACCACGTTGAATGGCAATGCTGATTCTTTGAGCCAAGAAAAGTCCAGCCTTCTGGTCACGCGAAGCGTTGATTAGCCGCTTAGATATATCTCTATAATGCGCACGTGCGCCCGGTCCCCATGAACCTAGCGTCTCCACCCCAAACGGCTCAAAAACGTAATTACCAATATATAAATTACTGTATTTGCGCCGTTTGAGGTTTTCCGCCGCTACAGCAGCAGCACCGGCGCAGCTCGCCGTGTTCGGAAGATGTGATGGCGCAAGTGTGTCGACGCATGTGGCGTCCCACACCAAAGGCCTACCCATTTTCCAAGGTAACAAAGACATACTATCGAATCTCTTCCCATCGTCACGTACCAAGCCTATGGGTTCTAATACTGCTGGTACGCCGGCGGTGATAAGAGCACGACGGATAATGTCATTGAGGTGAGCGTGTCGTGAAATACGACCTACGTTTCTGCTGCAGGATAGCCCATGGTATCCGAGGCTGTCGACGGCTTCTCCGCAATGACAACGATGCGGAGAAACACACGGGGCACCTAAACGAAGATAGGTGGCGAGGCGGAATGTTGTATCGTCCAACATTGTACCTGTGTTGGACAATGGAATTGCCTGAAGTCATAAACCCGATTCCCATTCTCCCACAGCCAGCAAACGTGCGCGCTCAGCAACACTTACAGATGTAGTAAAAAGATTTTCTCTTACCGTGTTGCATAGCGGCCCATCCCACTGCCTTTGGGAGAATGGGTTGACAGGCAGATCAGTATCTGGACAAGCCATTTTCCAGGCGTTCACGGCGTCGGTCTTACACAACACTTCTGAACTAACCAGTGTGGGTGCTAGGATATACCTGGTTAATTCTTCCGTGCTGTAGACTGAGGCCAGGAACGCCGGTAAACTGACATCTGAAATTTTGCGAACGCCGAGCCCGCCTAAACGAACAGGTAGAGAAGCTTGAAGCTAAGCTCGGTCGTTCAAGTCCACATTTAATATTTGCCTTAATGTATTCTGTATGATTTTGTCAATTTTAACTAAACATGTTAAATGTTCCCAAAACTGAGATGACCTTAAAGCATGAGTAAATTTAGGGATGAAAAGGCAGTAACGCATTATAGTAAAAGCTGAATGTATATTAATTTTGAAAAGGCGGTCTGAAATTTAACAAAAATTTTGGACTTTCTCTTCTAAGAAAGAATCAAAAGCTTCTTCAAAAACTGGGGACCCAAGCAGGCGAAGAGAATGTTTTTCAACAATTTTGATATCTGGAGCCAATGAGTTGAATTTAGTTAGTATCAAATGTTTGTCTAGGTTATTAATATTGTTTACAAATATTTCACATTTATTGGTATTTAAATCTAAGCCAATTGATGCAAATTTATTTTTCAGTAGTGCCAAATCTTCTAGTACTGTTTCTACATCGCCTCCAAGCGTCCCATCATCTAAATACCAGATGTTAAATTTAGAATTTATCTACTGAATAATGGGGTGTATAGCTAAACTGAAAATGACTGATCCAAGATAGTCACCTTGTTGACATACAACTGAAGTTTCTAAAAGGTTGTGTTTATAAAGTAATTTACTTGGAAATCTATAACATTGCCACAAGAATTTAAATATCTGAGGTGTTTCTAATTTTGCTTGTGTCAACAAGGTGTCCCTTGTGTATTTACTGAATTAAAAGCATTTTTTAAGTCAACCTTTAGGATGACCTCTCCATTACCACAGCCAAGGTACGTAGATAAGGCATGTATGGCAGCCTCACAGCCCCCTTTGGAGCCGAAACCCAATTGCAGGGGCTGAAATTTATTAGTAAGATTTTCACAATAAAATTTATAGCATATTTTGGCTGCCATACACCGGTACGTACAACCCACGGCAATGGGACGAATATCTTTCTTATTGAGGGTACATAAATTTGCGCCGTACAAGATGTCGATGATAGCATCGCTCACCGCCTGAGAGCATTAAGTTTATCAAAGCTGTGAGCTCCCTCAAGAGTGTACCGCCAGCCTCCCCGGCGCTTGGGTATAAAAAGTCTTTTAAATGTTGAGGAGACAAGCCGTCGAGGCCAGCTGCTGAGCCACTCCGGAAGGAGCAAACAGCTGTGAAAACACCCTTGGCTGTAGTAACAAGGTGTTCCGAATCCTTATCTGGCGGATCAGGGAAACAGAGGTCATCAACCGGCGGTGGATGCTTGCTCTTCAGACCCGCGAGGGTATCCGGAGAGCAAGGCGCCACCACATCACTACTAAATAGAAGCCTAGATGCGCCCCTGATATCACCTTCCCTTAATTTGGACTCTACACATTGAAAAACAGTTTTCCTGTTATTGTAAGTAAACGTTGTGCCAAAAGTGTGAGCCGAAACGTAACAATTTTGTTTAATTTTTCTGTAAGAGATTTTGTCGTCGCCTGGTTTTTTTCAACATGTAAAGTTCTATAAGGGAAGGTCAGTAACTGTTCCCAAGCTAACTAAGCTAAGCTTTTGTGTTCTCCCGTACGACGAGACCTATACAATCAGCTAGTTTTTTCGCCACTGCAGGTCTCGCGCCACGGGGAAGTCTTTTTAAAACCGGAATAGAATTTTTTAAGTTTGCTAATTCTTGCCAAAAGGAAATTTGGGTGGTGGATTTTCCACATCGCCATCGCGGTCACAGCCGTTTTCCATTAAACTTAAACTAATAATAACTATATTACAAACACGTTATTACAAATGAAAATAATTCAATATATAAAATAAAATTGAAAATAATAAATTTAAGGATTCTGACAGCCGTCAGAGTTGCGCATTGCGATGGGGCGCAGACTCGTTCTTAAAAGCATAGAGCAGAGCGGCGTGCAGAAATTGGCACAGGCCCGCAATTGTGGGCGACCGGCCGTGGCATGCCGCTGGAGCCTTCTCGAAACTAGGGCCGAACCTGCACATTTTTGACAGTTGACATTTTCATCGAAGACTTTCTTTCATCTTAATTGTATCATTAAAAGATGCTTTTAAAATATTACATACCCTTTAACTACGGTTTATTAAAATACATCAAAGGAGGTCTAATTACATACATATACTTACTAATATTTTTACAAAACGACACCTCCAAGGCGCTCATGAGTATTTCTTAATTCCTAATTCTTGAATCAGTGAGTTGATAAATGTTTCTATAAAAAAATATAACTTTAAATACATATAGGTATGCACTTTGTAGCTGAAGATTTTTAGTATGCGTAATTTGTCAAAACGTTTATTTTAGTGACATAATTAAATAATTACACAAAAATATGTATAAATATGTAAACATAAGTATGTATATATACACAAAAATATGTACAAAAAATATAAACTAAAGAGCAAAATAAAACTTCAAAATTAAAGGCAAGGTGCCCAGAAGACTGACAGCATTACCACGTTGAATGGCAATACTTATTCTTTGTGCAAAGAAAATACCAGCCTCCCAGTCACGCTAAGCGTCGATGAGCCGTTTAGATAGATCTCTATAAACAGACCTAGCACTTGGACCACGGGGTGCTAGGTCTGTTGTTTGAAACGCTGGGGCCCCATGGCCAGTTTCCAGACCAGGCCATTCAACACCAAACGGTTTAAATATGTACACACCAATAAGGTTTTGATATTTACGCCGTTTGAGCGTCTCCGCTGATGCAACAGCAGCACCAGCACAACCCGCTGTGCTAGAAAGATGTGATGGCGCAAGGGTGTAGACACAAGTTGCGTCCCACACCAAAGGCCTACCCATTTTCCATGGCAGTAATGACGTACCATCTGGTCTCTTGCCATCGTCGCGCATCAAGCTGTGAGGTTCAAGCTGAGCCGGAACGCCAGCGGTGACAAGAGCCCGACGGAGTATGTTATCCAGGTTGGCGTGTCGTGATATACGACCAGCACTTCTGCTGCATGAAAGGCCATGGTGACCAAGACTGTTGACGGCTTCTCCACAAAGACATCGATGCGGAGAAATACAAGGAGTACCTAAGCGCAAACAAGAAGTAATGCGGAAGGTCATATCGTCCAACATGGTATCTATGTTGGCTGACGGGAGCGCCTGAAGCCAAAGGCCCGGCTCCCACTCTTCCTTCTTCCTTTCAGATTTTCTTGGTCAATTCCTCCGTGCTACGGACCGAAGATAGGAACACTAGTAAACTTACATCAGTAATTTTTCGAATGCCGAGGCCACCCAAGCGATCTGGCAAGCTCGCTTGTAGCCACGCCCGGTCGTTAATAGCCACATTTAAAACTTTAATAAGATTATTCTGTATAAATAATTTTATAAATTTTTGCTAAAAGTGTCAAATGTTTCCAAAAGTGTGAAGATCGAAGGGCATGCGTAAATTTAGGGACGAAAAGACAGTATCGAATAATGGTAAAAGCCGAATGTATATTAATTTTGAATAACCTGTCTGATATTTCACAAACATTTAGAATTTTCTCTTCTATAAAACTATCAAAACCTTCATCTAAAATTGGGGACCCAAGGACGCGAAGAGAGGTTTTATCTAAAACTTTAATTTTAGGTGCCAAAGAATTGAATTTAGATAATACCGATAGTTTGTTTATGTTATTGCCAACAAAAATTTCACATTTGCTTGGATTAAGTTCCAAACCTATTAATAAAATTTTTTGTTTTAAAAGTCCCTAGTCTTTTATGTACCTACTAAATAACAGATATTTAATCCTTTACCACCTAGCTTTATACCAGTAGCCGTGCTCTCAGCGCTTAGCTTATAAGGCTAAATAAATTAAACTAAATTCAAACATAAATTTAGTGGTTTTTAATTATGAGAAGGCAGTGAGTAATATTATAAGTAATCTAATGTATAACCCTTTTTTTTAATATCATAATTTTGGATTAAATATAATGTTATGAATTAAGAATAATATTTACAACCAAAAGTTTTATGTCGAATAAATATGACTTCGGAATGGACACGAAGATATTTGTCGCATAAATCCGACTTAGTTGGTTAAAAGGTTAAGCTTGCACATCAATCTAAACTAATGAGTCAAAAAACTCGCAGTTGCACTAATTTAAGAAAGTAAGTCATGTTTCCCCTCATTGATTAATTTTATATGATGGTAAGATTGCCACGTGTATCTTTCAAGTAACCACTCAATCAACTGATTCATAGACTGCTAAAACTTGGAGCATATATTTGTCGACCACATATCCCCCTATAAGAATCGAATCTACTTCAATACGCATTAGAAGCATAATGACTAACTAACTCTGCCATCTAGCTCAAAATAAAATTCGGTTATACCTCGATGGCGTAGTGGTTAGTGTAACCGACTGCCACGCCTGAGGTCGCGGGTTCGATTCCCGCACAAGTCAAACATTTGTGTGCATGATAGTTTGGGCTAGATGGTGTTGTGTGTAAGTGATAGAATATTATTATATATTATATTATTATTATTATATTACACCAAATTGTCTCCCACAGTTTTCTTCACGATGTGACGGAACGGAACAAGTTGGTGCGCCTCGGCGGTGACGGCAGCATCACATACGGAATGCGCTTCACCGCAACCCTGGCCTGCATGATGGACCTCCACTACTACCCGCTTGACAGCCAGAACTGCACCGTCGAGATTGAAAGCTGTGTGACTCATACACTTAAATTAGATCACCAGGCAGAGCTTGACGCTTCGATACTCCAACTAACCGATCCATAACATGCGTTCTTTCGCAGACACACGTCATAGCTTCGCCTTTGCCTGAACTTGCCTGAATTTGCCTGAACCTGTCGTCTCAACATCGATATCCCTCAACTTTACCTATTGCCATTTGTTCATGAAACATTTGGAATACACAATGAACAAACAGATTCCTCGTCATTCAAAACTCATACTCCTCAGCAGTGCACTACATACTTAGCAATATCTTATTATACAAGATTCAGAGTTGATACAAGAATCATGAAAGTAATGGCAATGAGAAGCGATAGAAGTATGTTTGTCTTTAAACGTTACAGTTACAGTAGTGTGACAAGAGAGCATTGAGATAAATATGTTGTAAAGAAATTGACGGCTAATAACTTTTATGCTTTCGTGTGATTTGATTTATTCAATATGTAAGGAAATGAACCCGATCATACTAGATTTTTACGTGCTTATATGGTCACAAGTAATGCAACCTGGCCGAAACATCAAAATTGGAATAAATTCGAACAGACTTGTAAATACCGAGCACGATCGTGTAACTATACCTTACCTATTAGATAAATAAAAAAATATTTGCTAAGACGATTTGAGTATATGGTGAGAGAGAGTGGAAAAAGATATGCATATGTGAAAACTGTAGAAGTGCGAATGGGATGGACGTAAAGTAAAATGATAAGTGAATGCTTAGAAAACAAAACCAAATCATGTACATTCTATCGAATGGTCAACTAAACAATACCTTAAAACGGCTACAAATGTATGTGTAGAAGAAAAAAAAAATGCCTGTCATGAATCTGGTATGAATAATAACGTTATAAACTATCATATATGCACACATATAACTTAACCTCATGGTCGCAAATGCGATATTGAGCATTAAGGAAGACAGACTAAAGCGTGTCAGTATGCTAACTGAATATTTTCTATGCAGATGGGTACACAGTATCAGATGTTGTGATGTATTGGAAGGAGACACCGGTGCGAGGCGTGGAGGATGCCGAGTTGCCGCAATTTACAATATTGGGACACGAGACTAATGATAGAAAGGTAAATAAAACGTTTACTATCAAATAAAATATCCTCACTTATATACTGAAGAATATTTTTCTTAGAATATCCATTGGCTTACAAGGGGTAGTCTCTAATAGAGAAAGCAGAAATGTATTTTGCCAGAACTTTTTTAACTTCTACGATAGATTATGCATGCTTATTCACGGCTACAAGACACATTGACACCAGATTAGACTACGTCTACTGAAAAGTTTAGACCAGAAAAATCCAAAAGCATTTTGCTTTACCAGCAAATCGAGATCTGACGATTGGCCACAAATTTACATAAAAACTAATGTGAAGTACCCAGTCAGAGGCAAATGTACGTTTACCTGAATTCTTCAAATTTTTTTTACCGTTTCGTAAATATTATCAGATTATAATCCAACAGGCTAGCCCAAAGCAAATTAACGGACTTCAAAAGAGAAAGAGAACATATCTTTGAAAACATAAGACGTTCCAAAACATCACACGTAAAGATACATGCAGATTTCCTTAGGTACATCATGGTTAATTTATCAAAATTTATTTCTTAAGTTGCGACACTTTCTAATCTATAAAAGCACAAGAACCTCAACCTACGCCACTAACCTAATAAATCAGTGACATTCATATTATATAAATGTCTATTCCACTATCAAGCCCTCAACATTAGACACGACATACTTAAAGTTTCACTCGCTACACGCACTGAGAAACAATTCAGATCTAACCAGTACATTAAGGTAAGCACACAAGTTTAAACTAAAGAACGGAACATTCCAGGAGAAGTTGGCAACGGGCGTCTACCAGCGGTTGTCGCTCAGTTTCAAACTACAGAGGAACATCGGCTACTTCGTATTCCAGACGTACCTGCCTAGTATTCTCATAGTGATGCTGTCGTGGGTCTCGTTTTGGATTAACCATGAAGCTACTTCGGCTAGAGTCGCTTTAGGTAAGACCTCGCTGTATACTAGAAATACATAGATGTCCGCGCGGTTTCACGCACGTTTATGATTACTGCTTCACCCCTTGCCTCGTAACCTGATGTTATATAGCCTAGACGTTCGCCAGAAATAGAGCTATCGAATACAAAAAGAATTTGCAAATTCGATTGATAGGTACGTCCAAAAATTTGCAAAATACACAAATAATATCCTCATATATAAATACGCGGTAAATAATTCACACATAATACAGAATATAATTACATAAATTAAATACGAAATCGCGGCGAAACATTTTACTATTACGGGATAATTAAACTGTATTTTCATTTAGCTCCTTAACTTAAGACTAGAGCAAGGTTATTATTTTGCGAAGCATCATATTCGGGCACGGTTATACACAACAGACGAGGAAAGCATTACCCATCCCATAAATTAACAAAGTAATTCCCAACTGGCTTTTTGCTTGTTCGTCTGTGTTGCGCTTATCCCCATTATAGCTGAGCAAATTTGGATGAAGATGATTTGAACGATGTATTAACATAAACTTGAACTAATATTTAGTATTTTATTAAAATTATTGCCGTTCGACAAATAAAAGAGATACATATAATAAAACGATAAGGATAAAAATAAAAATGCATGGATGATCTTATCTCATTATTCTCTAATATTATATCATTCCACTAATATTATAAATGAGCAACATTTGTGAATATATTTGGATGTTCATTACTTATTAAAGATATTATAGAAATCATTTTGTAAACCATTAAACTGATGTAAACAAATCTTGGCACATAGATAGAGCATATCCTAGAAAAACACTTATAATATACTTTTTATCCGGGTTAACGTTTCCGTGGGTTCACCCGTGCGCCGCACCCGAAGCTGTGAGCAGAAACCAGTCAAACAACAAGTAAACTTTAATGTTCTTTTCCACAGGGATCACAACGGTACTCACGATGACTACAATAAGCACGGGAGTTCGCAGCAGCCTTCCTCGCATCTCATACGTGAAAGCGATCGACATATACCTAGTGATGTGCTTCGTATTTGTGTTCGCGGCGCTATTGGAGTACGCGGCCGTAAACTACACGTACTGGGGCGCGCGTGCCAGAAAACGTGCCAAGTTAAAGAACAGGGACCAGCTGTCGACTAGTGCAAGTGTTGAGAAGGAATTGAAGTGTTCTGGAGGTGAGTCCACTGGTTTCATTACCGTAACATAATAATAATAATATAATAATAATATTCTACCACATACACACAACACTATCTAGCCCAAACTAAGCAAAGCTTGTACTATGGATACTAGACAATGGATAAACATACATATATACTTTTTTTTTGTAAATACATACATATTATACATAGAAACACCCAGACCAAGACAAACATCCATGTTCATGCACACAAATATTTGTCTTGTGCGGGAATCGAACCCTCGACCTCAGGCGTGGCAGTCGGTTACACTAACCACTACACCATCGAGGCCGGCAATAATACTACTGAACTGGCTTAAAATCCATGGGCTGCGAGATATACGCGAGTTGCTATAGCCGCACGATTTAATACTATTACATTGTGTAAACTGTAGAGTTGACGTAATAGGAAATGAATGAAAGAAAAATTTATATATGGTTCCATATACAAAACTCATATGCACAGCAGTCTTTCATTGACTTCCTATTCGATTCGGTTGCCGGACCGGCTAAAATACTGCACTGTTTTTCTGTAGAGAATGTTTAGTACCTGTACGGGGTTTTAAACTGTGCCTGGTGGAAGGCAATAGGCTCTCCTCTATAATCCTACCATATCCTCCTCCATATCTCCTCTTTACACCTCTATATATGTTGCACCTCTGCCTACCCAATCAAGGGATAAATACGCGAGACATTAATGTATATTGTGTTGTCGACAATGCCGACCCTAACACTTGAACGTATTTAATTTCGCTTTAATTGACAAAGTCGTGCCGGTCAGTGTTAGCCGATGAAGTTTTGTCAATAAGGTGAAACAAACTAAATCAAATCTATTTTTCCATTATTAGAAGTAGTAGCAAACCGAATATGCCGAACCACTTATGTAAATACATGTTGTTTATCTAGCTGAATAGCTATACACATAATATATTGAATATTTTAAGTTAACAGTTTTTTTATAATAGCTTCAGATTTATTTCGCATGCATTTTACCAGCTAAAGTTATAAGTACCACGTTGTAAGGTATACAGTTCCAGACGCCGTGCTGTCACTGATAATTTTTGCGAGAAAATCAAATCAGACTTTGTCAGCCTCAGGCATCAAATAAGAGACCTCACGCACAGCAGCCACATCCCCTTCTGCTGTACAACCAAGGCAGTTTATATTATGTTTTAAAAATAGTCAACTTCTGCGTTAGGTATAATGCTGATCACAGGTGACTTTAAAACATTTAAACAAAGGATACCTAGAGTTCAAACAATTAAGTATATGTATATTCACAGTAATTTTTCTATCGTTTGGTATCGAACTTATAACGCTCGGTGTACTAACAGTGGCAAGGCAGCCACTTAACTATGACAGTTTCCATGTAATCAATGATTGTGCTCTATTACTTTCAATTATATATAAAAACCGCTCGCTCCTCGACTTTTCTACCGTGAAGTTGTCAAATTCCAACTTTCTCGGATACAAACTATAATAAATGAATTTATTTGATATCTTTACAATTGTTAATACAAAGTAACATACATTTACAATCAGCATGTATGTTCTAAGACTGTGCGAGAATTGGTGCCTGAAGTAGGTTTTATAAAACCTGTATTACAGGTCACCAAGGCCCTTCAATTGCTATAGTACATATTAGGATTATAGTTGGAGGATAAAACATTATCCGTTTAAATCACAGTGACACACCTGCAGCCGGACACAATAGGTTTTTAATTATATCTAGCATTTAAAGACTTATCAGGGTTAAAGTCATTATAATATTCAGACTAAAAAGCTAATCCCAATATACCATTCATACATAGTCTCATGCCTAGATCTTCAAAGGAATAAACATCGCATTAGGTTAATTGAAATATTAATTATTATATACAATAATATCGGCTTTGTATTTAAACTGTCCCACTGCTGGGCACGGGCTCCTTCTCGGTTCGAGCAAGGTTAGGCCATAGGCCATACTGGCGCAATGCGGGATAGCAGACTTCTCATATCTTCGAGAACGTGTAGAACTGTGAGACATGCTTTCCTCGCTATATTATTTTCTTTCACCGTTAAATCGAGCGACCGTTTACTATTTAATGCGCAAATAACTTTGAAAAGTTAGGTGTGTGTGCCTTGGGATCGGACTCGAAACCTCTGCGTTGCAGTCTTACGGACTAACAGCTAGGCTATCGCTGCACGTACTACTTCATAAATTACCCTGAATTATTGTGTAACTCCTATTTACAGAAAATGACTTTAAAGCAATTGAAATGCCTTCCTCATGATTGTTTAAATTAAACCGGATTAATTCGATAAGTCCTTGTTTAATTGCCACACGAATAACGCATGACGATAAAAATCATCTCGACTGCTGTACATACATGGTACGAATCCGATTCCTGGTTCGGGTAAGACGTTATTACGTTTTTCTGTGAAGAAAGCATGAAGTTTCCAACTGTACCCAGTGAATGGCAATAGGCTCTCCCCTTATCATATAATAATATCAGCCCTGTATTAAACTGTGTCACTGCTGCGCACGGGCCTTTTCTCAATGTGAGAAGAGTTAGGCCATAGTACACCACGCTGGCCCAGTGCGAATTTGCAGACTTGAAATATCTTAGAGAACATGATATAGAACTCTAAGAGATGCAGGTTTCCTCACGATGTTTTCCTTCACTGATCAACACAACAAATCGAGCGATAATTAACTATTTAATACGCGCATAACTTCGAAAAGTCAGAGATGCGCGCCTTGGGATCGAACTCGAGACCTCTGCGTAGCAGTCCAATGGTCTCCCACTAGGCTATCGCTGCTGTTATCCCCTTATTAAGTGGGACCTGAACCCATAGCTGCCAAAATGTGAATTTAGTACACTTCTGCCCATCCTCTGTAATATAGTCATGAGACTATGTATATATGGCTCCTAAAAATATTTGCAGTCTCTCTTACTTGGCTTTTCTAAGAAGTTACTATAGTACCTATGTCGTTATTTAAAACGGGCATAAATATTTTTACAGGTATGGCACCACGTTAGTAATAGCCTTTGCAAACTTCCAGGCTTTGGGAACCGCTTTCCATCAGGCCGTCTGTGTACGTATTTACCACCTTATTGGAATCAAAGCATTATTTCTATTCAAGGTTCCCGTTCACCCGAAGAGATTATAGCACTAAGGGAATGCCCGACGGGCACTGGACGGGTGTCGCCACTTCTAGGGCTCCGGTCAAAGCCCCTCCCGGTCGCTACCGGAGCCCCACCATCCCTCCGCCTCCAACGAGATCACACACATCTACGGTATAGAACGAGACCGCATTCTAGGAACTCTAGAAGTAAGTACTAACCTTGAATGCAGTCATTTGATACAAGATTGACAATATCCTGTTATAGTGTCAAGTGAAATTGCTGTGCATTAAATTGTTATGAGCGATTTTCTAGCACTCGACAACGTGTACCGGGAAGGACCATCTAACAGTAAACTAAACAATCTGACTGATCCTTCTATTTATACGCCAATATTTCCTTGTACATTTATCATATTACATACTGAATAGTAGCTGATATGTTAGTAGCACACGAAAATTCAAGATTAAAACACGTTCAATTGATACGTTTTCCTATTATTCTCAAAACTAAATCGGTTCTACAAAATCTCGCGCAAAACGGTCAAAACGCAATTGTTCGAATGATAGCTACCTCCTCCACGTAAGCTCTTATGTAACCTATTGCGCTACTTATTACTTTATGTTTTTAACATAAAGTGCAGTTATTCGTAACGAATTAGTATGGATTAGATTTTCGATGTCCATTACTATAAGTGCCATATCTTTGTATAATATCATGGATTCTATACGTCATAAGATGTTCTATTATTACTACTTTGGTTCATCATTTTATATGAAACTAGCTGACCCGGCAAAAGTTATTTTGCCATAAAAATTTTTAGGGGTGGACAACCCTTATCACTAAGGCGTATAAAAAGTAGATGTTGGCCGATTCTCAGACCTACTCAATATGCTCACAAAATTTCATGAGAATTGGTCAAGCCGTTTCGGAGGAGTACGGAAACGAACATTGTGACACGAGAATTTTATATATAAGATGACATTTGATATGAAGAAATTCGGTAACGTTATCCTTTTACAAAATGTTTCATCGATGCTTTTTAATGGTATATCTGGTTTCGTTGATGTGTATTACCACAATTTTATTCGCTACAAATAATAAATGTTATATTATGTAACAAAAGGATCAGATCAGACAATCAGAATCGGAGTGTGATCTATTTGCTTCGGGTTAGATGGATGTGTGTCGTTGTTGTTTAAGATCTTGTGAGATGATGGATGTTTAGTTAATTACTATGTTACAAATATTTTATTGTTCTCATGTAAGCAGATGTAATAATAATTTATATATACCTTATATATTATGTCTGATAATTTTAATGTATATAATGATAGATATAAGTTTTAACTTGTACAACGATTTGGTGTATACCGTTATGTTGTCCATTTGTTCATAATAAATAAATAAATAGGAAACCCACAGTTTGGAAACAACAACAAATGTATTTTATAAATTAATTAGTCATTTACTATAAATTATTGTACCTATTATTTAAATAAATATTATTATTATATTATTATGTTTTTCTAATCACAGGTACTTTCTAACATATTATATTAGAAAATACCTGGCCCTTTGGGCGGCTTACACGGTGACATGGGTCCAACGTAAAGAGGCCCTTCGAGAGTTTTAATCAAAAGGGTGATGGAACACCTACAGCGGCACTAGCCGCAGCAGGCGTAGGACTATTGCTACGTATGGATTCTAATATATGGGCTATAGGTATGGGTGTATGGTGGACCGGTATATTGCTAACTATGGATGAAAAACGGCGTCTGCCCTAAATACTCTTATAGCATCAATGCAATGGGCAGACGGTGACTCGCCAACTCACTAGATGGGGCCCCTGAATAGCCACTATAGGCATACAAGCCAGCAGCAGAGGGCAACACCAGTTCGAGTGGCTAGGAGTGTCGAGCAGTGCGGCGCCGGTTTCACCATCACGGGTCTCGTGACGACGGAGACCCGGAGCGGGTTTCCCCGTAGTTATGCCCTTGAAATTGACACTTCCACCCCCAAGCATATAGCTCTAGCGGCCCCCCTCTGACCGGCAGACCAAGGCAAGCCAGAGTTGAGAGTCCTACGGGCGCTCTTGAATTTCCTCCCCAGCCAACCACTAACGGCAAGCCGGGGACGAGGCCCTAACCAACTCTCTGAGGCATTCAGGACCGCAGTGTCGCCACTCACATTCAGCTCGCCACAAGCTGCCCTGCGGTTTGTGCGCTTTAATTTAACCTGGTGATACATTTTTTGTTTATATCACAAGGCGAAGGTGATAGTTTTAAAGCTAGTGTACTGTGCCCTCCGATATCGCGTTAGTCTCATGATGAGATAACGACTGTCCCAGAGGGGTATAAAATATTATTATTATTATTAATTAAATTAATCACGAGTATTGTTTTGTTCTTGTTTTGCTCAGATATTACGGACCAAAATATCGCGCATACATTACCATTTCGTTACTAAGCCTGGCTTATACGCGTGTGTTGTGTTATGTATAGAGACAAATGTAACTGCATAATAACCTGAGACACCGCTAGACTATCATGGAGAAATCTCGCATTCTATCCCAAGCACCTTTGAATATTCGGTATTACATGGGAATTGATTAGAATGTTTTATGAAACAAAATGTTCTCGATGACACATGAAATCTGACTACCCGCAAACCCAGCGTAGTGGACTAAGGCTTAATCCTTCTCATACTGTAACGGTGCAGCAATAGGACAGATAATTTTTTAATTAACTTTTTATTAATTAGGGCTGATTTGATTATATACATGTGTAATTCTAAGAAAATAAAAGCAGTATTCCTTCGCAGATGGTTCGACCGGGAAGCCTAAAATGATGCATGCGCTTCGCCGCGGTGCCACCGTTATAAAAGCGTCGATGCCCAAAATTCGTGATGTCAACGTGATAGACACATACTCACGAGTAGTATTCCCCGTCTGCTTTCTACTCTTCAATGCCGTCTACTGGGTCTTCTACATATTTGATTGAATGAAAAAATATAGCGTTTTATTAAATCAATGTCACACTAATTGTAATTATTATAACGAATTTAATTATGTGGTAACTTTGTGGACTCAAGATTTGAATGAGGAATTGTGGTAGGTATTTTTGGTTTGTTTTCTTTTGTTTGTTGCAAAGAGTTTTATAAACATGGATGTTAATTTAACGCACGCGACTTTAATATATACTTACACAACTTTTAGTTTTTAATGTATATATAATATATACATTAAAAAATTATTTGTGTGATATTGCGTATATATATATCAAAAATTAAAAAATATATATATTTGGTTGCACTAAATATAGTGTCGTTTAGTTAAATAATATTTTTATAGGTGATCTTTTTATCTAATACGAAAGCATATCGTGGATTATAACTCTACTTCCCGAACAGGCTTTTTTTAATGCTAAATTTTTATTTACTTATTATTATTCTTTTTTTGATTAATTTATGATTTGCCTATTTTTATGAAAATAAAGATTTTTGTCTTTGACTTTGACTACTTCACAAAACTCTTATGATTTTACTATTTCTTAACAAACATATTAAACACGGGGATAATTATAATTGCCATTAAAGTCACGCTTGTTGTTAAATTAACTGAAATACTTAAACAAATATTTATTTTTCTAAATGTCGTTCCTTTAAACTCTGTCCTGCAAAGACTATGAGTACCTGTATAATATATTTATAAAAAATTAAATTGAAATTATGTAAATATATTGATGTATATAACAATCAGATTATAAAAGTCACAAAAAATACACACTCTTTTTATTTATCACATTGCGAGTATATTACTGACTATAATACAGTATGTATGATTTAATTACTTTCTCTGTCTAACTTGTATAACGAATAAAAGAGATAAATATATGTTTGTTCTAAAAATATTACAGATTTAATAGTGAGTCCATTGTTTTGTCAGTGTGCATTCTTCTGAGTGTTGTATATTTCAATATATTATACCTAATGTATGAATGAAAAAGTGCAAAGCATTTAATATACTATAAAAAAGTAGTTTGAATGTAAGTAGTATATAGTTATATTGCATTATAATATAAAGAAACTGCCAATTTTATGTCTATAAGAAAAAAGAGATACGAATGTTCTAACCAAATTATATATCTATAATTTTAATTTGCTATTGTCCTTTTAGACATCAATCGTGTAACTATTGAAATGAAATTGCTATAAAATATACAATAAATAAAACATAGGTAAACTAAAATAATGTGTGAAAATATTAAACCATTCATTCCTTGGATTGGCACAGAAGACTATTCACTTGACAAGCCAACAAGACCATCTCATCGTCATGCTCGTGAACCCATGTGAGACGAGTGTGAATGAAGCAGAAAGATGTATATACATATATTATATATCTCTGTTGTATTCAAACTCATCACAAACTGTTTTTATAAAAATGTACCTTGAAATGGTAAAACTACATTTTCTCACAATATTTAATTTCTCCATTTTCCACCAGTCATAATTAAAAGCCATCAAATATATTATATCTTGGATTGGAATACAAACTGTTTACTTGGCAAACAAACTTGACCACCTCATTGTCACGCTCGTGAACGCCTGTGAATAATAGTTACTTCACAAATAAAGTAATAATGTCAATTTAGATAAGTCGCGAAATTATCGTCGTAACTACCTATCTTCAATTCTTTTATTAATAATAAATGTAAAATAGCTAATTTTGGATATTGTTGTAAATAATAGCATGAACGTGAAATATGATGTAGTAATACTTAACATTGATGTTTATATTAGAGGGAGATAGCAAGTTATAGCTTATCTAAGATAATGTTGTACAATAAAATTTATAAAAAAAAATTTTTTTATTTAAACCTTTTGTTTATACAGCTAAGATGGCCAACAAGCTTACAGTAATTTTAATAATAGCAGTTATTGTAGCCTACGGTCGGTTCTGCAACCGAAAGATTGCATATTACGAATATCTACAATCAATATGACAAATAATCTTACAACCTATATAAGAATAGATGGTATTATAATCTACGGACTCTTGCACGATGACGAATAACCCTCGCGCTGTACATATCCTTAAAAAAACATTCGTTTTGCTACCAGCAAGTAACAATGGTTTCTTTCAGGCAAACAACACCTCGCTGAGGTACTTGGAAACTCGCACTCACTGCAGGAACTCTACACATGATTGTTTAGGTGCGATCTCCTATCGGGTCTAGGACGACCGAAAATCTAAATGAGGAGCCTGCTAAGCCCTATCTTTTTAAAAGCATTATAATAATACTAAAAACAACGCTTGTTATCTCCAAAATAGGTAAATAGAGCTGCAATACGTATTATGTATGGCAAATTACATTTCCGATGGTGTTTTAGTTTCCGCTGAATCGGTGAGCCAGCTTGTTAACGTCTACCGGACATATATAGATATATCCAGACTCCATATTGCTACTCAGAATTTCGAAACAGGAAAACCTAATAATATCCAATCTGGAAATCGAACCGAGGTCCTCACTGCCATCCTCAAACAAAAACGCTGATGTAAACTGTGTGTCTAACGCAATCTAAGCTATAAATGAAAAATGTAACTGAAATAGAAAGAATATGTTTACCTGAACCTCTAGTATCAGTAGTACGACTTATGTGTTTGACGCCGCAGTAAACTTGTATGTCTGTAAAGTCGCCTCGAGCACAGAGCACAAAGTCTAATGAGTGAAATGTATCTTTTAAAATTAACAGAGAACCGCAGTTGAATGTATGGATGGCGTAGAGGTTTTACTGATCACCTCGCCACTATTGCTGCGCTGAATGTTATGGGTTCAATCCCCAAACAGGATAAAAAAATTGTGAGATCCACAATAAGTTGTTCCGTGTATGGGTGTTATTTGAGTCACGAGACAGGACATATTTTTTGTTAGTTAGTTGTTATTTTAAATAATAGAGAACATAAGAAGAATTTTGCTTCGTAAGTTCGGTGGCGCATTCCCCTAAAATTTTCTTTTCGCATTACTCTCCTTATATTATTACATTCCTTTTGCCTAGGTTCAGCAACACACGAGTGATATCTCTATTATTTCAAGCGATTATAGTCTGCGGTTACCACTTTCCACCAGACAGTCGTTATAAATAGCTTTTCTTAATTCCTTATAAAACATTGCTTTTCTTTATCTTTAATCTAAACAGGTTTCAGAACATTTACCACCTTTGTCATAATAATTTTATTCCATATTTAAACTTATTACGCGAGCGCCATCTTTCTTTAATAGCAATGTTTAATAACAAAAGCTCCTGCTTCATTTCCAAGTTTTGTAAGAGTCTACGCCTCCTTGTTTAACGCCATCTACCGTGGAACTTTACAACTTTTCTCCTTCGGGACTGAGTACAAAAAGCTTTGATTCTGCTAAGGGATGCCGTTAGCAACAACGAAAAGCACACATTCAGGTAATTTACAACGGAACACGATACTTTAGATCTACAACAGCAAATAAGACATTGTACTATGCTTTAGTAAGAAGCAAGTCAGAAACAAGTAGGTGTTATCATTATGTGCTCACCTGAAGTAGTATAGTATAAGAGGAAATGTACAAATTAATTCGGTATCCTAATTTAAAAAAAAACAACATTAAAATAAAAAAATTGCGTCTATTTAACGCGCTAAGCGCATACTTGCCAGTGTGCCATAATAACTTGACGGAATTTCAAAAGATAACACATTAACTTCATCGTAACATTAATTTAATAAAAATTCAAATTTACTTAAATTACATAACATAGTCAGCAATATAAGTAGCTAAGCCCTAAATTAATTTCTAACATTAGTTTATAATTTAAAACCTTCTAGGATGTTATTATCGTATATTAATTAATTGGCATTAAATTAACTATCCTTTAAATAACACTGTTGTAAAAACGTGAGAATATTGGTTACTTTGATTGATAGAATAGATAGAATTTTAAATTTATTTTCTATAAGTAATATAACTGCTAAACTTAGAACTAAGATATCGAGAAGGCACTGTTCCGTGGAATTCAGGTTGTTACTTAGTCCAGGGAACAATACCACATTATGATGTATAATGTATGATACATGTTTGGTTGCAAATAAATTTTATTATTATTATTTAATATAGAAGAATTCAAAATATTACAAATGTTTAGCGACTTATGCCGTTAAATGTACCTATTTACCTACAACATAAATGTATTTTCTTTCTCTCTATTCAGTTCATAGTCAGTATGGATATTTGTAAGTTTTTACAAAGTCTAAGGTACACAAACACTACACACATTTTACCAGCCGTGTTTATACATATGTCCTACATAGTACGGGGCTACCCGATACATTTTCACACTCCGTGCTGTTACGGTAAACTTTTTAACAATAAAACCTAATTACCCTTAGTTTAATCTAAGAATCGCACCCGGGACGACATGATCACACACAAATATGAAAGCAAGCTTATGTCATGAATACAAAAATGTACATACATAGATTCACGCCTGTTTCCCAGAGAAGAAGGCAGAGACTACGAATTTCCATTTGCTACGATCCTGACACACTTCTCTGGCTTCATTCACTTTCATCACATTCCTCATACACGCTCGTCGGTTTAAGGTGCTCTCAACCATACCCTTATCTATTCTTGTCACTTTATCCACTTTCATGCCGCATCTCTCTCTAATCACACTATTCCTTATTCTATCTTTCAGAGTCACACCACATATGCTTATTAGCGCTCTCATTTCTACAGCATTTATTCTGCGCTCACGCTTCTTTTGCTATACCCAACATTCACTTCCATACATAAGTATGGGTAACTAATAGTCCTCTATGAACAACCAAACGTGCCTTTTCGGATACATTTCTACTGTTCATAAAAGCGCGTAGAGCTACATTCACTTTATTGCCAGCAATCGTTCTCCTTTCAATAAATCCCTCATGTTTACATTCATGGCAATGTGATTAAAAGTATAAGTATTTTGTATGGTCCTAACTAGGTTCAATTCTGCGTTTTAGAAAAAAATTTAGAATTAAAGAATATTTTTGTGCTCGCATTACTATTACCAATATTTTGCTCTCCTATAATATAGCCACACTTCGCAGCTATGACCTGTATGTAAAATAGAAAATCAATTATTATGTTTCCGTAGCCCAATAGGTAAGGCATCGCACTTGCGATCTAAAGATCGTGTCTTCAAATCTCATACAATTCACCTACCAACTGAACTATCACACCTATAACCGAAACGTCGGGGAAAGTGTAAACCTAAATATAAATAGTTTTAACAGTTTAAATAATTTTATTAGATTATAAATTAATAAAATTCAATAGTAATAGTAGTGTAACAGTTTCAAAATTATGTAAATCAGTGATTAATAAACAAGGTGATAAAATCCGTAAACAGGTTGTCCGGTAATTAATGGATAACCTTGAAATGTCTTATAGTAGAACTGAACGCCGTTCAGAAAAAAAGATAAATTATAAATTTATCTTTTTAAAATTTATTTTTATATGTATTTATATCTTTATTAAAAAATTAAAAAAATATATGTATATATTAAAAAGTGCAAGCTATATTAGCATAGCACACTTTTGACTGTCTATCTATTAGCATAATTAGTGTTTAATAATAAAACAACAAAAAACCGATGGATTTCATTCATTTATGGTCGTATTATACAAGAAAGTTATACATGGTAACTAATTAAAAAAATAACACATATTTCAGGTAGTAAGTCAGTAGTAAGGATAGATTTTTTTTCATATTGTTTCTGAACGGCCATCAGTTCCACTATAAGACATTTCTAGGTTATCCATTAATTACCGAACACCCTGTAAAGTAGTTTAATTTCAATGAATAACATTCGCGTAAACAGAAGACAATATTATGTTGTGTATTTTTTATATAAACTGCGATAAAGACTGCACCTACAGTGTTGTCGTTTAAGTGGTTGCCTTGCTATAGCCACTGCGCCGTGTTGCGAGCTCGATCACATATGACAGTAGTAGGTTTTCTATGTATCCGTTGTCTGAATGTTTGTAAAAATCCCCACGACACAGGATTGTCCTTATGCGGTAGCTGTTTTTTTTAAGGCATATCTATGTCAAAAAATGTATATAGTAGTTTTTAACCCCCGACGCAAAAACGACGGGGTGTTATAAGTTTGACGTGTCTGTGTGTGTGTGTGTGTGTGTGTGTGTGTGTGTGTGTGTGTGTGTGTGTGTCTGTGGCATCGTAGCTCCCGAACGGATGAACCGATTTTAATTTTGTTTTTTTGTTTGAAAGGTGAATTAGTCGAGAGTGTTCTTAGTTACGTTTGATAAAAATCGGTCCAAGATAGCCGCCACCACAAAATGGCGAATTACATATTTTTTCACAACTCCCTCAATATGGGTATCAAATGAAAGGGCTTGACTAGTAGAATACTATACACTATGATAAATTTCAAATCCAAGATGGCCGCCACCAGAATATTACATATTTCCGCAAATTATAATTGTTCAACATGGGTAACAAATGAATATTGTGCCGGGGGTTTTTTAAATTTTAAATTTTATTTCAATGCATAACATTCGAGTAATCGTAAGATAATATTATAAGGGATAGAGTCATACTCAAAGTGTAGCAAGTTCAAAGTCTATAGTTATAAAATATAATATTCTATCAAATACACACAACACCATCTAGCCTAAACTAAGCAGAGCTTGTATTATGAGTACTAGACAATGGATAAACATACATATGTATATACCTTTTTTGTAAATACATACATATTATACATAGAAACACCCAGACCAAGACAAACATCCATGTTCATGCACACAAATGTTTGACTTGTACGGGAATCGAACCCGCGACCTCAGACGTGGTAGTCGTTACACTAACCACTACGCTATCCAGGTCGTAATTATTGTGAAAATACATAAAAACATGTCTAATTGGCATTATACACTATTTAAACATGATATTTGTCGTAGTTGTTACTTATGTATGGTATAGATTAAATATGTATATATTTTTAATTATGAATCAACATGCTTAGGCTGAGGCCGCGCGTCGGCGAGTACGTAAAAAACAAACTCATATAAAGGGTTTTCACTTAGAACTTTGTTTTTCAATATGGTCACACCGGAATTACACATCAGTTTTGTCATTTCGTTTTTTGACATATCTATAGTAGAAGCTTAGGCAATTGTTACAATGAATAATCCAATTTGACTCGAAAATCGCATTAAAATAATAAAAAATTACTATGAAAATGGTGGCTCTGTAAAAGTTACATTTCGTAAAATCGGGATAGTTTCGTTCAACGTAATCGTCCTTCTCAGACCGTTATTAAGAATTTGGTCAATAAATTTGAGTCAACGGGCTCGGTACATTGCCAACACTAACGCGTGTTCGACCGGGTCGTTCAAGTGAGAACATCGCAGCCTTGAGCCAGTGTTGAAGAAGATCCGAATTTGTCAATTCCTCGACGTTCTCGACAATTAAGGTTATCCACAACAACTACATGGCGAATTCTGCGTAAGGATTTTGCTTTAAAGCCTTACAAGGTGCAACTGGTGCAACAATTGAAGCCGGCTGACCATTTACATCGCCGTAAATACGCTCAATTCATTCAAGAACAATCCGTTCAGATGAAGCTCATTTTCATTTGTCAGGCTACGTCAAAAAGCAAAATTGTCTTATTTGGGCTTCTGAAAATCCAAGACAGATTGTTTTGAAGCCTTTACATGCTGAACGTGTCACTGTATAGTGCGCTATGTGGTCTGGAGGCGTGATTGTGTCATTTTTGTTCCAAAACTTTGCTGAAAATGCGGTTACGGTCAATGGATTACGCTATTGAGAGATGTTAACAACTCAATTTTGGCCTATTATTGATGATATGCATTGATATGCCACCGTCTTGTTGAAACCACATGTTAGATCAATAACATGTGGTTTCAACAAGACGGTGCCACAAGTCATACATCCACCAAAACAATAAATTTATTGCAAACCAAATTTCCAGATCGCATAATTTCACGAAATTCAGCTGTTAAGTGGCCAGCTTGATCATGTAATTTAACACCGCTAGATTATCTTTTGTGGGGTTATGTTAAAAACAGAGTCTATACGGAGCCCAGTCGAATCGATTGCAGCCTTAAAACTCAGAGAAGTGAATAACAAAATAGACTTTGGCAAAAAGTGATTAAAACGTTGATGAAAGAATCGACATCTGTAACCGTGGTCGTGGTGGACATTCATTAGATATCATTTTTCATTCATAATTGCCAAACCTTACTTTTTTAATACAATAAAAATTAGAATCATTGTCATCTAAATTTATTGTTTTATTTTGATTTACAAAACAAAGTTTTTGTTGGAAAACCCTGTACAAGCCCTGTAGTGACAATAACGCAAATGCGAAAATACAATTTTCGAGCAATACGCGATGGATTTCTAAATTGTTTTAAGATATCTTTTTATGATTATACAACGACGCATATTCCTCTAGAAACAATATTACTAATTATATTCACAACTTTAAAAGATGTAAAGACGATTTGATTACTAGGTCACTTGGAAAAATTGGCGCGTTATTACCATGCTGTACCGCTGAAGGATAAAAGAATGCTATGTTTTTGTTTCACGTCGCCCTCGCCCTACCATTGCCGCCTCGGTCTTATATGTCAAAACGAAAACCTTTTGTTTTCGATATAAAATCACCAAGCACGTTGTAATGCGGCCGTGCTTTTTTAGAGCCGAAAGGAATACAAATATTCGTGCAGAGTGACAGATGGCGCCGAAAGCAGACAACACAGTTAGATCGAAAATATGTATAAATACCAATTTTATACTGGCGGGTTCGTTGTCACAGACACATTTGGATTATATAGAATATAGCAAATGCTAGCTAGAGGCGGCAAGCATGTCCGTTCTCTGTGGTTAGACTACGTCAACAAAACGCTTACTGAAACTGGAACCTGCAAGTAACGAAATAGATGGTCCAAGTGAAGACGCTCTTCGTTGCAAAGGTTTTATACTAATATTATAAGAGAAAAGATTTGATTTTTTGTTTGTTTGTAGTGATTTACACAACCGGTTTTAAAAATTTACTATTATATATAATAGAGCTCTATTATCACCGAATAACAATTACATATACACAAACTTTATTTAAAAAAGTACTGTTACACCTAACCTAATCTACTTTTACGCGACCAAAGTCGCGGGCAAGACCTAGTTTTATTAATAAAAGGCAAAAAGCTACGCAACGAAATTCGGTACAAGTGAATTAGAACAAGTGTCACCTTACAAGAACTAGAATGTTCTATCAAGTGCACGGCAAGGCCTACGCATATGCACATCTTACGTTTGAAACAACTGTATACATACATTAAACTGTCCTTTGCCAACGGCTGGCATACGAGCTGCTACTTTCTGTACCTCTATTTACCAGCGGTCCGGATACGAGCCACCAAGTGCCACGTAACTTTAAACCTTAATTTACTTACCTTAACGCTTAAAACTGATTGTTTATCTGATCTGATGATTGTTTGGGTAAAGGACATATTGTAAAATATTACGAAAATATAAACATACGATAGGTCAATATCTGGATACTCCCGAAGTGGTAATCACAAAAGTATTAATCATAATTAATTAATCATACATTTCGCCAATTATGTCAGTTTGATTCCACGTATTGCCGTTTACATTGCAAGACGAGCGTATTGCCGTTTACATTTCCAAACTTCTAACACTACTATTGAGAATATAATTAACTGATACTATCAAGAACTCTTTGCCTGACCCGATAATCAGACCCTAGGTCTCATAAACGCAAGCACACTTATGCCACGTAACTAACAAGGCATTATTAATAAGTAAAATAATACATATCTTTTTTGCAGTGAATGAAGCAACCAATAGTCGTAAATTTGTTTTAACACTATAACATTTACGCTACAAGCGAATTAACGCTACAAACGGGGCGACATTTTCAAGGCCCAGGCATAGTGCGAATCAAGCTGACACTCGCAAAAATGTATAAATTTCTACAAATATTTACATATTCTATTCGAGAGTATACGAAGATATTCTATTTCCTGTGCATATCCAACATCGAGCTAGCTGTGCAATTTAAAAATAAAATGTATCTCGTATATCCTTTCAGCGAACACGACATCGTACGTTCGAAAGGCATTCGTGCCTGAAATTGTAGAGCCTACATCGTAATGTATAAGATGTTTAGAATATGCGACTGTATATTGACGCCTTAAGTGTATTTTTTAATATTTCAATTGATTAATTATTGGATAAATTTGATTGATTTTATATTATACCATAGAATTAGTAAACATTTGCTAAAATTTACAAAATCTACAGTAGGAGGGCAATTTTTTAAATTAATACCTTAATTTAAATAAGCGTAATTGTTACTAATTTATTATCTCTATTTTAATAATTCTTCTGTAAGTATATATGTCACCGAATTCCTGAACGGCGGCACCGATTTTGAGGGTTTTTGTGTGTGTGGTTGAGTGTCCTTGGATAGCTTTGATTCGTAACAACCCGGTAGGTGGCGCGGGTGGTAGCAAGCCATGGTTCGTGCAAGAAGGGTCTGCTAGTAAGTTTAGTACTATTTAATAAAGTCTAGGGACAACAGGCTGCAAATTGTAAACATGGGATTTTGGACAAAATGTGGCTGAGCGTCTAGGGCAGTAGTACATCTGTTCGTTGCAGAACACTCGCTAAACAGCCTTGTGTCGTATTCCTGCGAAGATGTGGGTTTCTAAGGTCTACGTAGCATTGTGCTGTAAACAAAGGCCACTAATTTACTAACTAATTCAGGATCTCCTACAAAGAGTAAATCAATACATCTTGATTATTAAAATAAGTTCTCATGTTTTCTCAATTACAAGGGATCACAACATGTTTACTGTGTGGTGGACTATGGCCTAGCCCTTCTCACAATGAGAAGAGGCCCGTGCCCAGCAGTGGGACAGTTTATATACTGTGCTAATGTCATAACAACAAGTACAGGTTATTAGAAAACAAAAGTCTTTACAAAAATCACTGCAATTTTTTATAAAATTGTCTTATGCTTAAAATATTATAAAAAAATTCAAACACTATTATTACATAAGTTTTAAAATTAACCAGGTGATGAAATCCGTATAATTATAGTAATAAAGGATCAAAAGTAAAAAGCCAAGATAAAAATTAACTTAAACTAATCTTTGCAACTGTACTTTGTTACCTTATTTTCTTCAAAACGTTTCTGATTTTTAAACTTTTCAAACATACGGGTAACGGACAAGGTTCACCATCACTCAGAACAATTCATTGTGGATCACACAAATAAATATCCCGTGTGGATTCGAACCCATAGCACTCGGCGCGGCGGGGAGGCGATCGATTGCCAACTACACCAACTGCGCAGTTGAAGATTTAGTATAATCAATTATGGCATTATTTCGTCCCAGCTGTACCATTCAATGTGAAGTGCGTTTATTTTAAATATATTGTTCTTTGATTAGAACAATGCATTAAACTAATGCATTAAAATGGCATCAGCCCTGTATATATATGTATTTTGTCCCACTGCTGGGTACGGGCCTATTTTCATTATGAGAAGGGTATGGCCATAGTCTACCACGTTGGCCAAGCGTGGGTTGGCAGATTTCGCATATCTTCGAGAACATTTTGGAGAACTTACAGACAAGCGGGTTTCCTTACGATGCTTTCCAATTAATGCATTAACAGATATGTTTATATTAGTACTGTATTTCGTATTCGTGGTTATTGACCTATAAATGTTTTCACCAATGTCACGTTTAATTTCAATAATTGTATGTGCTGTTTGCAAGTTTTCTATTAATGGATTATTGGAGTATAGAATGGAGTAGTATATTACAGTATTGATTGCATGCGTATTCGGTTATTACTTTATACAGGGATTGTTTTTGGATTATTCCACTTTGGTCACCCAGGTGATATCACCTGGGTGACCAAAGTGGAATAATCCTTGTTTTTCATGCCGTGTTACACAGCGGTAATAATGCGATTACTGTGCATGAGGTCTCGGGTTTAATGCTCGAGTTGGGAAAACTGCTACTGGATTTTTCAGTCAAGAAATTGTCTGTATCAGCACAGAGTCTAGAATTGTGTTCGGTAAGTGGCAATAGGGTCGGCCTCAATACGTGAGACCTTATGTTCGATTCATTGCTGATATCGAAAACGTGAATTGTGCCCCGCCTGCGATACATTATATTACTAAATGTATTAACATCAATCAGTGTACCTTTTGGAACCGTTGCGATTGAGTGCATTCATACATTAACCAACATTTTAACATTAACATTTTAAATATTTAGTTTAGAATAGTTTATGCACAGTACAGACTGAGAATAGTGAATCTTTTTTGTATAAACTTTTTAAATGCCAATAAGCGAATATTTTAAACATTCCCGAACGTATCCTCAAAACCTTAAATATAACAGTTTTAGGTCTCACGAAATGTAATAAAGAGGTTGCAAAATCTCCGTCTACCTCTTTGGGGATTTAAACTTAAGATTATAATATATAATACATATGTACATATGTTTGCGAATAATTTATATTATTTAAATTGAGAATCTTTATATTTTTCTTTCGCGTTGTGATCTAATATCTTTGTACGTTCTGCGTAATTAAATATACTAATTTATAATACAAAAGAAGACGTATCCCTCAATACTATAAAAAAACCGACACGTGTATATTAATCCAAGGTCGGTTAAACGAAAACTTGATGAAACTATCTAAATATATTTATAAGCTTTATATTTTCATAGCGCTTTATTCACAGTAGGCGATACAATACAAATATAGGGGAGCGTTGAAAGAGATTTTATATAGGCGCAAGGTAGCAAGGGGCGGTGAGCTCCATTCATCGACAAGGCGCAGACTGCGCGGGGCGCAAAGCTTGCGGGGCGAGGGGTGACAAGGTTCCAGATTACCTAGTACCTATCCCAGTCCCGTGACGAGAGCGCATCTGCAAGGAGCTCCGCGGTTACTCGCAAAGTAAAATCAAAAAGAAAAACATTCAGTGAGCCTGGTTTCTGTGTTGTGTGGCGTCACTAGTTCTCGGATTTGGAATTTGATTAATTCTACACCATCTGTTTTGGAATCAGAACATGCCACATCGTCGTTCTGCCTAAGGTATACTACATTTGTTTTCTTTTGTGTGTTTAGTACATTGTGTTATAATTGTATAGTATTAACTATTATAGCGTTTTTAGTATAAAGTGTGTTAGAATAATGAATATTCGAATACGCAGGAGTTCATATTCTTTAAGTAGACATTTTTACGTTTGCTCCTTATGATCTTGGGTGGGCTTAGATACCTTTTTTGATTCAGGATTTCGGCTATCCGATTCTAGCTTGCTATTTGTTCTTAGGATGTGGTATTCGACGTGGTATGCTATAGTTTCACGGTCAGATTCGTGGGCGGCTAGAGGTGTTCAGTTTCGAGATGTCGGAGAGAAGAGAGGTGCGGTGCGCGGGGGCGGGCGTGGGCAAAAGCCTCCGCGCATTTCACCCCCGCCCCCTGTATTGATCGCTCGATTTTGAAACGTATATCCTAAATATTGCCGAAATAAAATGTTAACATTATAAGTATGAAAAAGCAAACGCATCTAAAATGCAATCCATTTTCAGAAAACACTTATACCAAACATTTTATATTGCTGTATAGACGTACATATCGATGTATAGTTAGTTCTTATATTAGGTGCAGTTTAAAATAGCGAGCTTAACCAGAAATACCACAATGCTTGGATGACAAATAAAATTACCAACACGCCCGGCAAGAACTCTAAATGGATAGTCAGAGTTATCCTATTAAAAATACGCTACGTCCTAGCGTAACAGATCGTGTGAATTTATCCACCTCCATAAATATGCCACGTCAGTGCAGTTCAAGCCTGGCTTGGAGATATATTAATGGCATCAATTTGTAACGATGCTATAGGTATTAGATAATATTGTTTTGAATGATGGCGTGTCTAAAGCTTGACTTTGATGCACCGTTTTGAAACCAAATATATGTGTAGATATTATTAATGTATTACTATATCAACCTTATTATCAACTAGCCTAGTACTGGAAAGGAGTTTGTTCTTAATATTAACAAAGTTTAGGCCATAATCCAACACATCAAAACTCAGTACGTGTCAGCAGGCTCCTTACGTATTCGAGAACATTACAGAGAATTGTTAGACATGTCGGTTTCCTTCTCCCTTCACAGTTAAGATTAATGATAGTAATAAATTAGTTTACTATTTATTACACACGCAATTTCAAGTAAAATTTGCGTGGCATATGACCTTATTCGAGATGTCTGCGTGGCAGTATAATGCACCTCACTAGATCAACGTTGCTATAATTATAACAGCGATTTCTGTATCACATATGCTTTAAATTTGCGTTTATGCTGTAACATATTATATTTTACTACAGATTTGGAAGAGATTCTGAAATCTGATGATTTTTGAATCATCCTTATAATATACTGGCAGATTTATAGGCGATTAATAGGTGGGATTTCAAGTGTTAAGATATCATGTTAAACATTTTGTTAGCTTACAACAAAGCTAAGTACATCCTAACTGCGTAGAATGCGCGGTTTGCTGCGTCGTGAATGAAAACGGGATCAACAAGTAGCTAGTAACATTGGCTTTCTATCGCGCATGCGTCATAAAAGATTAACATTTCCAATATGGCCGTTTCATAGACAATTTCTTAAAAGCAACAATTAAAGGAGACATCATCATTAAGAGTGTATTCATGTCTATAAATATTAAGACGAAAAAATCATTCTACATATCTATTCAGTTTTATAACTCTATCGGTAGAAAAATTTTAGTATCTGATGTATATATAAATACCTACGCCTCGGTTCACGTGTATGGAGAGCCTTATTATAACGCCTGAAGTGCGTCTACATTTCTGAGCTAAATTAAGGCTTGACTGGCGACGCTTCCATTCTAAAATGCAATGCTACATCGTTTCAGAAAATGTACCTACATTTCTTATCGGATACATTTATATGTATTTAAATGTTTTGGGTAGTAATTATGTTATATTGTTTTATAAATCGCGAGGAATAATGAAAATTCAGAATTATAAGTAGGTGTAAATCACATGTGTATGTATAGCCTACGGCATAGCAACGGCTCAAGATTTCTTTCTTCAAAAGCGAGTGGTTTCGTTACTAGGAAGAGAAAATATGATATATAGGTAAAATCACAAGTAAAATAAACGTTACTTGAAATCTATATTTAGATTTAGTTTTCGTTTGTTTTACTTAAGCATTAAAGAATCCAAAATTGACAGTTAAAAAAGATGCTCAATGACAGTGACTATTCGTCTGCCTTACCAAATACAACATCTGGTAGTGATACCGTAGTGAATGCGTATTTGAAATTAAAATAATATATAGGTTTGCCACGTTTAGCAATAACTACAGCGAGTACCAGATGTTACCAATGACAATTATTATTTAAGTATAATTTTATATAAACACAATTCTGTCCGACCCATGGCCACACTCGCAGTAGCATATTATTAAATGGCATGTATTACTCAGGGATAGTGTAGCTTTCTTTAAAAAAGATTAGTTCAGTAATTCTGGCGATTACATACAAACTACATTTCGCCACAAAACCTACCCCACTTAGTATGAACAATAACATTCACGGCTCGTTTAACCAGCTTCTTTTTAACATTGATAAAATTGACAGTACCTTACGCGGAGGCTATACGGCGGGACACCGATCAGACACCAGCTAATGTCTTACAAGTATAATAGGTAGGCTTCTAAACAATCCAAATTCGATGAAGAAAGTATTGCAAAACGTAGGCCACCGCCTGTCCCTCTGGACAGAGCTGAGGATCACATCAGTGAGTAGCCGACCCGTCCTCACGTCGGTGAATCACTAACAATAGCCCAATTACGAGGCTAAGTGTGGCAAAACACACGCCTACCTACTCCCTAAATACAAAAAACTCTTTAGTCACCAAACCACCACGAAAGAACAAATAGCAATGTGCAACGGCTATGAAAAAAATAGAGGAATATTCGAAAATATTATGATGCTACATTCGAATGTTGATTTGTTGTCACTAATTATAATTCAAATCCTTATCGAATAATAGAAACTTAATTCGATGATGACTCGATTGTAAAGTCGCAGTCAATCGTATTTATTACATTCTCATACGCAGTGAACGTCAGTGGTGATCTGCATATGATTAATTAATTACACATATTTCGAATATTTTGATTTGTTTGGCGATTCGAATGATTTGATTTGTAATCGAAAGGTGCACATGTATTAAAATAAATGTCAATGATTTGAATATTTCGATTTGTTTGAAGATTCGAATAATTCTTTGCATTTTAATCGATAGTCACTAAAATTATATAATAGTAAAATAATAACTGAAATACTAGTTGCTAGTTTTAAAAGGCCTGCAACGCACTTGTGACTCCTTTGGTGTTGCGGGTGTCCATGGGCGGCAGTAATCGTTTACCATCAGGCAATTCGTCTGCTCGTTTGCCTCCTATACCATATAAATATAAATATATATACATATATGTATATAATATTCTCTGCTCCATGCTGCGCTCATTCTCCACCATGTTGCAGTATTTGGATGGTTTCGTGCAGACGTGACGTATTTCACCTATGTTGTTGGAATGAAGGAAGTTGTCGCGTCGTCGTGCCGAAACAATTTCCTTGCTTTTGAATCGGCATATTCCAAATTGAATAACAACCCGAGTTCACAACCTTGTCCAATAACAGTTCAATGCTACCATCTTCTTTTATTGCAACCATTAGGGTAATAGCAGTGATAGCTTACTGAGGAGACCAAGACTTCCAAGTACAGGTTATGAGTTCACTCTCATTTGATATCTCGTCATTTCAAAGCTATATGCAGGGTGTCCCAGAAGTCGACGTCAAGCCGGAATTAGGTAATAGGCTAAGTTAAAATAAATATCACAAAAATATAAAGAAAATCTAAGATACGTATTTAAAAATTAAAGACTTTAAAAATAAACAAAAGTATCTACGCTCTATAACGGTATTTTCATCCTGTTACTACAGATATTTACTTTTCGAATTTTTGTAATCTCGAATAATGCTTCTTTAAGCTCCTGTTACCTGATTCTGGCTTGACGTTAACTTCTGGAACAGCCCTGTATTTATATAGACATATGCAAAGACATATATCGACTTAAACTTGGGTCCCGGCGGGGTAGGCAGAGTTTAAGCATTTTCACTTGCTATGAAGAATTCACACATGAACTCACATTACATTATACAAGTATATCAATGGTCATCGATTAAGGGCATGCTTAACCTGGACGATCACCAGAATGCCTCCGATCTGGTCATAGACCGGTAGAAGCTACGTGCTTACTTATCAGCTAATTGTCGCGCGCTTTATCGCTAAACAAAAACTTCGTCAAGAACCTGCATGTATGAGAGTTATACATAAATTTCTCGAAAATTTGTGACGTGCACCAACTTGCATTAGTCTATCTTGATATATTAGGGCGTAACCCTTTTTATACTGAGAAAAGTCCTTGCCCAGCTGTGGGACATCTATAATCATATTTTGTTGGCCGATTTAAAATCTTGCAATGAACTAACTCTTATCGGTTCTTATTCGCTTATATTAAAAAATTATAAACGTAGTCAGTATTTTATTAAATATTTCCGTCTGCAAAGTGTCTCGAGTCAGCCTATTAGTAATTTCCTAAAGACAGAAATTCGATCACGACGGCCTAACTTGACGGAGACTAGCTAACTACGATGGAATAGCTCCATCAAGATACAAGTATGTGTGTGTGCGTAGATATTCTCTATTCTGTCATAGTCTGAAGGGACGGCGATCCAACATGAGAGAGGTTGGTGGCGATCCAAAATCAGGTGCCAGACTAACGGCTTTAGGTATGTAAGCACGAAGATATGATACCGACAATATCTGACACCAGGCTGCTACAAAAAATTACTTGTCAAAAAATCCCAATAATTGATTGTCACTCTGACCAAGGATTCGAATTGGTGTTCTGTGTCCTAAATAGCAGAAAAGAGAAGATGAAATAAAATTTACCAAAAATGTTTCAGTGCTTTAAAGATATTGTAAGAAGACTAATCTAGCTCAACAAATAATGGGTCTCCGAATCCAAAACTATTTTTGTTTTTCATGCGTGTTTGTATGTTTCATCTTCATACAAATACCACACGACATATTTTGATACGGTTTCAACAGTTAAGTTTTTTTTTAATTAACTTCAAATCCCTAGCCAATTTAGTACTTTAGAACAAGTGCAATCATCATCGTTAATTAAGTTTCGGTTAAACTGCAGCAGCCCACACAACCGAAGTCTTATATTACCATAAATATTTAACCTTTGACTTAATAACGTAAACAGCGTTATGCGACTCGCAATAGGCTCGCTCTAAAATAGAAAATTTGATTGGAAAGCACCGGATTCAATAAAGGTCAGGATAATCTACTTATATCTAGAACTACCCTCTATCATCCCGTGGGCGTTATAATATAAAGCTCTGTACGACCCACATGGTCTGCGCCTACCATGCTCGACAATCTAATTATATCTATAGGATAGTCACTGACCGCGGCATGGTTATCAATATTTTCTATTATAAACTATAAAAGGACGTTACTGTACATTGGAGGTTTGTTAAAACTCATTTAAGGGATTGTTGTGTGAATGATCTTAGAATTTATGTCTGTGTCTGTTTATTTGTCTCGGCATCACAAACGAACCGCTGCACGGCTTTTGTTGCGATTTGAATAGATCGGTAGCTTGATGTTTCACCTAAACTTAAAAAGTAATATGTACTAAAATAGGAGACAGTGTGATCTACGTAATCGTGTGAAAATTCAAGTCCTAATGTTCAAGATATCTGCAAATGAATGTTAAAAACCGAATGTTATAGACAAGAAAATAAATACTGTGATCCACAAATGGTTATTCTGAGTTTTGGTGTCCTTGATGTTCGTTGTCTGGATGTCATTGTATACACCAAACTAACCGTAATTGTCCTAACTAAGGGGAGACATAAAACAAAAGTCAATTACGGTGTTCCTGTTTGATTATTTGTATAAAGTTCACGACATACGATTTCCTACAATTGCAAGATGTAACACCTTAAAATAGATCTACATCGGTTTACGAATACAATATAATAAACAGAATTAAATGTTGACTGACCATGGCCTGTTGCGTTTGCGCAGAGTTCCAAAGAGGTCATGCTTATCTAGACAACAACCTCGTAAGCGTCTAGTAAAATATGTCTCATATCGGTTAATTTTAGCATTGTGTATTATCACATTTACTTAAACGCTGTACTTGTGTTATGTACGAAAACATTATAATGAGAAGTCTGTTTTATCGAGTGGTTCAGTTTGTTTAATAATATTTGTTGTAACACTTTAACCGATACCATAGCAATAATTGTGACCGTTGCAAAGTGTATCAAACCTCAGGTGAAACATTTTTAGTACATTCAATTAATATTATTAAATTCTGGATATTATTACGAATACGTAAGTAAATCATTTAATATAAAAATATATAATTATAGGCTATATAAAAAATGGAATGTAAATTCATACATGGTTGGTTTAGTCGTAGTGCAATTCTTCAACATTGCTTTTGGCTAGAAACGTGCCTTTACGCTGATTCTTTGAGTATAATGCTGTTCCTTGAGCCAAAAATAAGACCAGCCGAAACAGAAATAAAATAGCTACTGGGGTGATTCAACATACCTATGCAATCGCACCTAGCAAATAATATTAAAATGTCTTTAAAAAGCACGACAAAAGCTAATTCCCGAATTTTCTTTATTTTTAAATTCGTCGGTTATTAAACTTTATAAGAATTAAATACCAGCGTTTACCTTCGACTTGGCTCTCATAAAATTGTGAAAGCGTATTTCCCTCCCTGACATATAAACTCTATGCTAAAACTCATAGTGAATTTTGCTTCGTTACAACGAAAAAAAAGCACAATCCAACACACTTTCGAATTTATGTAACGATCAGGATTAGTAAGAAAATAAGGATTAATTAGAAAGTAGCTTAGACAAAATACCTGTAGAACAGACCCATGAAACAAAACATTTTGTAATGTTTTGCAATTTGCCATCGTAGAGTTTTCGATGTGCACTAAATACATTACTAATGAAGACTATTCCTCATAAATACTCTAAAACCCTCACAATAATGACCGCAATCATTCCATAGAGTAGAAATAATCCGTAGAAACAGTCGCGAGTTTAGCGAACTTATATTTTCATAGAGTTAAATAAAACGATGCAATCGCCGCATGTTTAGAACTTTAAAAGACGCCAAGCGAAAGCCGCCACGTTACAAAAGATAAAATGCTTTGTCTAAGTTTTCTTACCAAGTTTGTATATACATATATGTTTCTCAATTCCACATTGACTACCGTTATTATGACTACATCTAGAGTTAGTTAATCTAAGGGAAATAACGATATATTAATAAGTAAAAGTAAATGAGCAGCGAGAGCCTAGTAGAAAGCCGTTGGGCTGACATTCACCGCTGACTTTTCGAAGTTATGTGCGCATTAAATAGTTAATATAATAGGAAATCTGCATATCTGAGAGTTCTTTATAATGTTATCAAATATATGTAAGGTCTGCTGAGCCAGCGTGGTGGACTATGGCCAAACCCTTCTCACATTGAGAAAAGGCCTGTGACCAGCATTGGAACTGATTATATACAGAACGTCACGTCGACATTCTTGTAGCACCCGATTGGTAACGATTGGTGCCCACCTCTCTGGGTGCATAATTAATAATTCCAGCCCTGTATTAAACTGTCCCACTGCTGGACCTGGACTTCTTCTCAGTGTGAGAAGGGTTAGATCATAATCCACCACGCTGGCCCAGTGCAGATTTGTAGACTTCACATATCTTTGAGAACATTATGGAGAACTCTTCGATATGCAGGTTTCCTCACGATGTTTTCCTTCACCGTTAATGCGAGCGATAATTAACCATTTAATACGCACATAACTTCGAAAATTCAGAGATGCGTGCCTTGGGATCGAACTCGAGACCTCTGTGTGGCAGTCCAACCCCCACAAGGGTATCGCTACTCTGGGTGGTTACAGAATATTATTATATGTTTTCGTATTGTTGCAGTGGGAGGCGTCGTAGGACGCGTCATGGTGCAGTTGCCGCGGTTTAGCCGCGCGGGCGCCGCGCAGGTCACTTAGGCGATGCGAGCGCGCGCCCGCGACGCTGGCCCTCCTGCCAACATGCCAGCGCCGCTCTTCGTGTATATCATCTCTGTGACGTTCCTCTGGATATGTGGTACGACATTGCGTACACGTAGTATAAATATTGAGAGCTTTAACTAATTGTAAACCATCTGGCTTAAACGAAGAGAAGTAACCATACAATAAACCAAATATGTGACTTCACTGTACTTAGATTGCACATAAAAGAGTACGCAATAAGAATAGTGAGCTCACATATTTCATTTTCATATAAGAGAACTATAGTCTATAATTTTCCATATAAGTGATCGTGATAATACTGTATTTAAAATTCAGACGTCATGTTAACATTGTGTTACACTTACAAGTCTTCGTTTATATCAGATTT
This sequence comes from Catocala nupta, assembly GCA_963675205.1. Taxonomy (NCBI): domain Eukaryota; kingdom Metazoa; phylum Arthropoda; class Insecta; order Lepidoptera; family Erebidae; genus Catocala; species Catocala nupta. The sequence goes on from OY776081.1 coordinate 20,892,322, forward strand.
ACGATAAGTTTAAGCTCTCAATTTATATGAAGGCTCACACGACACAGCAAATATTTCAAGTGCGCAAAATTCAAAGAGATTCTAATGGATACCTCTTCACAAACGACAAATAACAGTCACATAGTTCAAAGTAAGTATACCTAAATTTTTTAAACCATAGTAATTGTTTTATCAGTAAAAGCAGACGAAGTAGCTGCGCCGGTAAGCCGGCCAGCCAATGGAACAGCCGAACCACCCGACCCCCGCTCGCCTATGGGAAGAGTACCACCATACCAACCACCTCTCTTGGGTGGTGGTAGCGCGAAATCACCTATCTTCTGGTCCCACAATGCTCATACGCGCGTTGAAAACTGGCACCGTAAGTTTATTTATTTATTTGGATCGCCAACAAATGATACACATTTCATTCATGTAAATAATAATTTAAAGACATGCCTTGTGCTCATTTACTTATGTTACAAGCAATATTACGTACTATATACAAAACAAAAAGGTTTATTATTCAAAATCAATGTGACTTAAGTGTTTGCCTCGTTCCTGATACTACGCAGAGTATTGTATGTTCGATACAAAAAATTGTGTGATCTACAATTGTTGTACAATTTGATGTTCAGAGTCTTGAATCTTCTTTGTGTATGTTATTTGAATGTTTGTTAAATACATCGCGATACAGGAATTGTTTCTAGAGCAAAAATCGTCTTTTATTAAGAATAAAAAAGGCAAATAACCTAAAAAATCATTCATTCATTTAGGTCAAGTTACACTTATAAACGTAAAAGGTTATCAGTTAAGTAATGAATTTACTAAACATACTAAATGTGAAAAATATAATGAATTGAGCCTATAAGAATTTTCATATAGTACAATATAACTTTAGTAAAAGTACAAAAGACACATTCTATCAAGTTCTGAGTAAATGTTTTCCACAGATCGTCCTGCCCAATCTGGTACTTCGTTTAAACATCAACATGATGTATCCCACAAAATCGATGAATTAGATGAAACGGACGACGGTGGTTGTCACAAACCCTGTCCAAAACAACACTTCTCATGTCAGGTAATATTTCTTAGAAGCCTTGAGTCTCTTTACATACTCTAAGTTATCTTTTTCCGAACGAAGCTCCGAGTGTTATGAGTTTCATGTCCTTCAATCATGGTGTGATTAAGCTTGCCCTGAATCTGGCGGTGTTTTGTGTCAGAAAGCTGCATGTAAATGTAAAGTCGACCGTGATAGAGGAAGTATTTTTAGTGCTGTAGGAATCTTTATAAGAAATGCACTATTTAATTTTGTGGATTTTGTGATAGAGTTCTCGTAGCCGCAAGAGTAACAAAGATTATTTTATTTGTAGGAGAAATAAATATAGCCTTTTCAGCCATATTCCTTTTTACTCGCCAGCGGTTATTCATTCAAGTGTTTAAATAATTATAGCCTCTGTCAGTTCACATTTTAATGTAGCAGCGGCCATTCATTTAAGTGTTTATGCAGTTAATTTTTCCGTTTTGGTATTGATTTAACGTACATTTCGGGACTTGGATGTAGATGTTGAATAAAGATAGTTAACAATATTGTATGTAATTAATCGGTAATGTTTTTTAGTTATCTTGCACCTGCATACCAATGGATAGACGTTGCGATGGCCAGCCGGAATGCTTTGAAGCTGAAGACGAGAAAGGCTGTACACCAGCTTGCGATGAGAACCGCAACAGAACGCTCTGCCACAATACCAACGTGTGCATCAAAATAGAATGGTTTTGTGATGGTGACAACGACTGTGGAGACTTCTGGGATGAAACTCATTGTGGTAATTATATCTTCTCTACCTTATTTCACATATTATGAAACGGTGGTAGGCCATTGAACCGCCATGCAGAAGTCTTCGAACCTTTCTTTCCTTAAGACTGACTAGTCCATCTATGTTATAACTTTGGCATGTTCTGAGTTGCGAAAATTATGACCGTAGACCATTTAAGTCATTTATTAACGCACAAAATATAGGTGGTGTACAGATTTTGAGGTCCCGACATATGGGATTGAAAATGGTTAATATAGCGAGACAAAAAAAATAATTACGGAATCTGCATTTCATAGAAATTGCCTTAATATTTTTTTGCCCACCTTTCTCTTTTGCTTGATTATGACTTAACCCTTTTTATACTGAAAGCCTCTTTTCAGTATAAAAAGGGTCCTATAAACTGAATTTATTAATCATTACATAAATTAAATTTCACAGAAGTGGCAATGCCTTCTGTTTCTGAAAAAGATCCCTTACTTCTCTATAATCTTTTATATTTAGATACTTATTAATTTTCGCAGAATTGTTGAGACCTTCAAACTAAAAAATTGTGATCCGGTATTCTCAAAAATAATAATTATCTTCAATATGTATCTGGCATGATATAATTACTGACAGCAAGGGCACAGATCTATCACACGCATACATATATAGCTTTATTTAAATGTATGTTGGAAACGAGGCTATTGCAAAACATAACAAATAGCTTGATAAAAACATAAGTGTAAGGAAACTCCAGAATCAGTTCTCAGGCATTTATTTCCTTTGATAATTGTAAAATAATTAGGATTTATATTGATACCCAGTTTACATAGTTATACAATATGCATACCTTATTTAATTCAATGTAATTACCGTCACTTAATACCTAATACACTTTTACTTCACAAACTTATCCGATTACCACTCGACGCACGACTGCCCGTTATCGTTCCGCGCACTTAGTTTTATTCATCCCCTCCATTATCAAGCAGTGGGGCAGTCGAGCAAAATCAGTCTTGTCAACAGAAAATAACGGGTACAATGAAACATATTTAAATAATGCTTATACATCGCTACACTTTACTAAATATTTCTATATAATAATTATATTCTACTAATATTTATTGAAATTAAACTACTATATACGGATTTTATCGCGTTGTTTATTTATCACTGTATTACAAAATTTTGAAAATATTACACTACTACTACTATTGATTTTATTTTACTAATTTATAAGCTAATAAAATTATTTAAACTATTAAATCTATATATTTTTGGTTTACACTTTCCCCGACGTTTCGGTTGCTTTTCAGCAGCCATGGTCACGGGGAGACTAAGATGGTAGTTGTCTCAATGTTCCAGTGTAGTTATTTCAAAGTACCCGAACGTAATTTAATCATGGGTGTTTCTATTTACGCAGAATGAGCTCAAAGTATCATGAAGTCTAGCTGTGGTTTGTTTCTTCTTGGGTTTGACTATTTGAAGTACTGGATCCCAAGCTGGTGCTACATTCCAACCATCTTCTCTATTGAAATTGGGATGTTTTTTGATTTCAATAGCCTCGCGAAGCATCCTTGGTAGGAATCGGTGTTATTTAGCGAGAATCTGTGGTTTGTCAAATCTCAGGTAGTGGTTGGTCCCCTGTTGTATATGTTCACACACAGCAGACTTCAACGAGCGTTTGTGTTTTACGTCAGCTATGTGTTCTTTTATGAGGGTGCCTATGCTTCTCTTGGTTTGACCAATGTATGAGAGTCCGCAGTCACAATCTATTTTATAGCGATAAAATCCGTATATAGTAGTTTAATTTCAATGAATAACATTCGCGTAAACAGAAGACAATACTACTAATATTTCCTAACATAAGCTATACGGTAATTGTAAAAATGAATCATTTAGTTTCAGAAATGACCTTTATTTAAAATAATGTTTCTTTGCCAATTATTGCAAATCATAATGTAATAAAGCAACAATTTGTTACCGAAAATAACTTAATTTTTTTATACTTAAAATAGATTTTCATCAAAAATACAAAGAACACATTAAAAAGACTTTGTACGAATTTTATCGCTATGTATTTTGAAATCATGCATATTTCTGCAATGTTTTAAATTATTTCTAAGAACTGTCACGTGAAAACCCTTAACAACCATAGCTGATACAAATCAATTCATAAACAATATTAAAATAATAAACCATGTCAATAATCGTTTCGTTTACTGCCAATTCATTCGCGTAAACATAAGCCATTTTTCATTAACTCTTTTGTTATTGTATTGATAAAACGCAAACAGTAACATTATTAAAGGCCGGAAATGTTTGCGCAGGTGGATCAACAAACTGCACATCACAACAATTCCAGTGTGCGAACGGGCTGTGTATACACAAGGACTGGGTGTGCGACGGAGAGAACGATTGCCGAGACAATTCTGATGAAAGCAACTGCACGAGGGGAAGGTGAGTACGTCTTAAAACCGCTACTAAAATTAAATAATAATATCCTCCAGATCACATTTTAGTCACAGCGGCCAATCTAAATGGAGACTAACCATCTGCGCAGAGATTAGAGACAGATTATAATGCATAAATGTGTGCGCAATCACAAGTTCACTTTACTCCTTCACTTTTATAGTCCGATGAGACAACAATCCGACACAACCGTGCTTTCCGATTGCGAGGCACGGGAGTGTGCAACACTACTTACAACCGATGTTGCAATTGAGAATATAAAGTGATTTGGTTTCGGAAAAGAATATCAGGAAAACCAAATAACTTGATGTTGGCCCAACCTGGCATTCGAACTAAATAAGCAGTCGCCTCATATAGGTCGAATAGATCCGGCAAACTAACTAACGATAGGTAAGGTCCTCTAGATCGTACTTCGGTAACGGTGGCCAATCTTAACAGAGATTAACCATCAGCGCAAGATATATTATAGTGCACAAGTGTGTGCGCAAACACAAATGCACTCTATTCTTTAACTCTCTTAGTCCGCTAGGACTAAAATGCGACAAAACTGGCAGTACATCAGACGACAAAACTGGCAGTACATCAGACAAATTATGTCACTGCTTTCTATGGCACAGGGATTCTACGAGCTTCCTAGCTCCATGCTGCAATTTTTTTGTCTACTATACCCAATAACTTTATATTGGTCGGAAATACGAACCCTCATGCTCAGCAATCGCATTCACCTTATTTTAGCCATATAGGTCTGGAAGACTAACAAATGATAGTTAGAACAGGTGAACACGTCAGAAGATGAGAATAAGCAACTAAGGGTGGTTAATGTGTTTATGCTGGTCTCGTGTCGATGTATGTAAATTACATACGTTATGTAACAAAACAAGCGCTGAATCAAAATCCTTATGCACTTATATATTTTATTTTTTTAGTTAGCAAAAGGGGTAATCATGTTTACGACTTGGTAATAAGCTAATAACAACTGATAGCCTGATAATTATAAATTTTCGTGATATCGGAAACTATACAATTCCCATCCCAATCCCAATTTTTAGTTTAACTTCCAATTTGATGCATTACGCAACGCATTATGGATATACAGGGTGTCCATCAAAGAGTGTAGATTATTTTGATATTTTTTAAAATGCCTATAATTTTAAAATACGTAGATTCGATTTTTTTTATATTTTTCTGATAGTTATTACAACTTAGCCTGTTACTAGATTCCGCCTGAACGTCGACTTCTGGGACACCCTGTATATCGGGGGATCTTAACAAACATTTTAACAACAAAGAAAACCCAGCTTCGGAACAACTATTTGTGGAACATACAAATTGATCTGTGTCAAACCCACGACACTGGGCGCAGTGACTGTGCAAAACATGCAGTTAATCGTAGCAAAATGGGTTGAAACACTATTACTTTATTACCCAAAATGCTAGTAATCCTAACTAATATTATAAATGCGAGTGTTAGTTTGTTTGTCACGCTTTCACTCATTAACTACTCGACCGATCATTATGACATTTTGCATACTCGTTGTCAGGGGTCCTACAGAAAAGGAAAATCTAATAAAGGACATCAAATTTATCCAGGAAAATATACTGTTTCTGAGGGATATAAAGTTATTGACAGCATCTACATTAACGCAAGCGACATCATAGGCAAAAATCAGTTTCAATATAAATAGTAACGTCAACACTCACTGTTATTTGAACGAAGTGATTAAAATTGTCATGGACTTAATTTCTAAATTACTAGGTAGATATACCAAGTCCTTTAGAAAATATTTTTTATTTTATCGTTAGTAGTTGTTTAATTTTGGAAAATAAACCTCTCACAAGCAAACTCTCCTCTCTCAAAGCACTGTATATTACAGAACCATTAAAGTCAACGTAAGTGCTGAACGAAAGTTAGTGCAATAATAGAACCAGCTAAAACGGCTATTATTAAAACTTTACGGAGCCTGAATCGATACTACAGCCCAACGTACGGATAGTAGCATTAGCGTCAGCTTAAATTGCATTTGATTAATTACTACGTAAAGCCTATTTAGGTACGGGCACGCTACTATCATTCACGCTGCTATTCCTAGAAAGAACACGCCCGTCCCGAGAACTCGTACGAATGGAGTAATGCACGTTGGCTATCAGCTGGAAGGGAAGCTTAAGACGAAAGGGATAATGCACAAAAGCGAGGCATTGAATGCATATTTCCTTAAGAAAATGTGGTATGTGGAGGTTTGTTGAACAAATTGAATGGCATGTAACAGGCATTAGAATATGTATTGTTTGCAGTCATATATGACAGGCATGGCGTTAATGTTATATCTTGTAACACACGTTACAAACATTAACGAATTTTCTTTGTTCTTGAAACGGTATCTCCCGTACTAGGAATCATTTCTATATCGCGAGGTAGATACTTTACAATTATTCAAACAACGAACACAGCTCGGCAATCCCCGCGGTATGTTCTTTAGTTACGCCGCTGCTTTTTTTTGCAAACGCGTGAAGTCTTAATTCTTAGTCGTGGGATTAAAGCAAATTATTATATTATTTGTATTTTTGTATATATATAAAATAACCTATATATTGAAATATGAAAAGTTGTCGAGTAAAGTATAAATAAGTTACAGATAAAAGGTTATTATTATTATTTTCGATGAAACCTGTATACAGTAGCGAAAGCTGAACAAATCTTAAGTTTTAATCCAGGGCATGGTCTATCTACGCGCAAAATTTCATACAAATACGTTTAACGGTTATCGTGTGGTGGACTACAGAACTAGTAAACATCCAAATTTCATTTTTATAATATTTTTATGCTAAACAGGATGCTATACTGTTATAATATTTTTAACGATCCCTTTTGTACTAGATATATTTCTCTATTCTGACTACCTCGTTCTAATGGATCTAGCATTACCTGACGATCCAGACTTGACCGAGTAGAGCCAACAAGCCAACAAACATTTTGTGGCTGGTAATATTTCATGGTAGCTTTGATATTATATTCTAGTAACGTGTTACTGCGGAAAAACAGTTAAATAACTAGCTATAGAATTCAGGGGAAATCGTGCGGCACAGCTAATCATACAAGTCAGTTTCAAACCGAACAGTCATAGCTGCAGTAACAATTACTATGCGCCATTTTATGTAAATAACCTAAATACTAGGCATTAACTATTCATAAGCATTTTTGTAATGAAGCCCATAGAAAGCTTGAGTTTACTAGGTCTCTTAACATTGGAACAATGGCGTGCCATCGATTTCTAAAATAAGAGCAAGTCTCAGTTTAGGAATCGCTGTATCCCTTAATATGTTATTGTACAACCATCATAATGTATGCTTTCTTATATTTTGTGTTTACATATTATTTGGTGCACTTTTTTAAGCAATAAAATATTTATTATTAGTTCTAAATGTACACTTACAAGTTTATATGTACATACATAATCTCACGGCTATATCCCTAAAGGAGTGAGCAAAGGTCTAATACACCCACATTTCGCTAGCTATATGCCTCCATTATGTTTAACTTAAAACTACCCACAAGCCACACGCAATAGTTGGCATATCTATTGATGTGCACCGAGCATAGTCCCAAACCACGTGCTACTACTTAAAATGACTTGCTAGAAAAATTGAATAATACTTAGCTTGATCAAAATTCAAAAAGGAATTCGACCTGAGAAATTATACATAGTAGTACTTTCAGCATTAAGATTTATTATACGTAGAACCTTGGCACTCGAAGGTACAGTGGTAGTAAATGCGAACAGCTGTACGTGAAGTCTCGGGCTTCAGTCCCAAACCGGGCCAACAAAATCATATTTAGTTCAGTCAATAAATTTTCAATAGTGCACCTTCGGAACACATGTAAACATGTTAGTTTTTACGTCAGATCTTTATTCCATCTTGTCAAATATCTTCAACCCACGCTTACGAACATACATGCTTTTTTCACACACACACATGATCACATACACATTTACTCGCACGCAAATACACACACTAGCACACACATACATTCAACACCATAACATTGCATAAGATTTTTCATTATTGTTATTTTTAATTTTATTGTGTTCTGTATCATTAATTTAATTTCTGTTATTTTTGTTTTCTTTTTTGTTAATTTCCACCATGCTCTCAAATTCAAATTCAAATTCATTTATTAATGCGAACATGGGTTTACATTTTAGTTGTCACAGATTATATAAAAGTTCTGCCACATTCCACCCACAGGCGTGCATATGTCATTAGTAATTAATTGGAATCATTAGCGAATTAAATATTACAAATTATAAAAATACATAGTAACAAAATTATAATAATATAGTCCAGTTTACATTATTTTATCAATGAGAAATTCAGTTACATTGTAGTATGCTTTATGCCCTAAAAAGCCTTTCAACTTTCTTTTGAATGCATTATTGTTCATATCTTTCCACTGTTTTGGCAAATTGTTATAACAGACGTTATGACAGTAACAAAAGAGAAATAAAATCCGTGCGGTCACAAGTGAGGCAGCTAACTCAATCCATCCCTCAAGGTAGTGTGCTTGGATGCGTATTGTTCTTGATGTACATAAACGACTTGCCAAAAATATTAGACCCAACAACCACGCTTCCCGTATTATTTGCAGACGACGTTTCTATTTTAATAAAATGTGACAACCTAGAAAATTACAACCACTACACACAAGATACACTCCAAACTATTACACAATGGCTTGCCAACCACAACTTAGAAATAAACTCAAACAAGACAAAAGTCATGCAATTCAGGTCATACAAGAAATCTCCTCTAAATTTAAAAATGTTTAGATTATTAGGTATAAATATAGACACACATATTAACTGGAAATCCCATATCGAACAGATAAAGTCAAAACTGTCAAGTTTTACATATGCTCTTTTCCAAATCAAACACAGCACCAATTTAGAAACAGCGTTATCCGCTTATTATGCATATGCATACTCATGGCTGCGATATGGCATCATGCTGTGGGGCAATAGTGTAAATGTAGAGGAATTGTTTATTATACAAAAGAAATGTGTACGAATACTTGCTGAAATAGATAATACTCAGAGTTGCAGACCACACTTTGTAAAGCTTAAAATACTGACACTTGCCTCAATATACATATTTGATATATGCACCTTTGTGTACAAAAATATCCACACGTTTTCGAAAAAACAAGATGTCCACAATGTAAACACTCGAAATAAGGATAGACTACACTTGCCATCATCACGAATAAAGATGTTAAATGAAAGTCCTTACTATATGGCAGTAAAAATATATAATAAGTTACCCAAACTTATTAAAGATGCCAATACACTACCTCAATTCAACAAAAAAATTAGATCTTATTTAATTCATAACTGCTACTATACACTGACAGAATACCTAGAGCACAAGATAAAACTCGATGACACACAGAAAGACAAACAAATTAACATGACGATCTGCAACACAGTAACGCTTTAGTTTATTTACTTAATACAGAATATATTATATGATAATAAAATAGACATGTAAAAATTTAATAATATAATTTAGATGTACTCATAATTTAAAAAATTGTAACTACTAGCAAAAATACATTTATTATTATTAGAAAATTGCAATGCTTGTAGAAGGCGCTGAGTTGTAAGCACTGTACGTATATTTAAGATCTTTATGTATACACTTAGTACGCAATAAACGCTTTGACTTTGACTTTGACTTAAATGATTGGAGCCATACAGTATACACTTCTACGCAAGTGCAGTTTTAGCAAAAGCAAAGTAACCGCAACCTGCTGTTATCACGTCTATTACGCGAAACTGTGTCCTCCATTCGTGGAAATAGGCTAGGGTTTGCTCTAACGAACATCGCAGTATCCAGAATATATAGGCTCGGTAATATTAGTATTTTGTACTGCTGGAAGTAAGGTTTACAGCTATCAGTTGTTTTAAGTCTGAACATTGACCTGATACACCTTTTCTGAGCTTTAAATGCTATCGAAGTATCAGTAGAGTTCCCCCAGAAAATGATACCGTACCGTATACTTGAAGCAACTAAACCATAGTACGCCGTAATTACGGCTTCTGTATTTACAATAGACCTTAGCGAGTACAAGGCATATGCAGAGGTACATATTTTTATGCAAAGCTTTTCTATGTGCAATTTCCAGTCCAGTCTTTTGTCGATTGTTAATCCGAGGAATTCAGTAGACGTTACATTTTCTATATTTTTATTAAGAACAATTATAGTCTGTAAGTTTACAATTGGGGAAGTCCGTTGGCTAAAATGCATTATTTTTGTTTTATCAAGATTTATTTTGAAATTATTACTGTCTAACCATTTTATTAAAGATGTCAAGGAATTTGTTATGTCATAATTATATTGTAATATGTCATTATTTTTACACGGTATCGTTAAGGTACTATCGTCTGCAAAAAGAATTACAGGATGTGATGTGCATTTTGGCAGGTCATTGATGTAGAGTGTAAAGAGTAGAGGCCTGGGTACACTACCTTGAGGCACACCGTAGAGTACTTGTCGCTCGTCTGAGAGATATATTTCTTCTATTTTGATAGTGGTGTTTATTTTTACAATCTTTGTTTTGTTATTTCTGTTCTCTAAATAAGATTTAATTAGTTTAAGGACATTTCCTCTAATACCATAGGCATAAAGTTTTTTAATTAGGACAAGTCTAGTAGTAAGTAGTCAAGATTATTACAAGTCTTATTGAAGTTATGCGCAAAATTGTCAATACATGTACGGCTCGCAACCCGTGTTGGCTGATTTATTGCCAATTTAAAGTTATAATTAAGCAAAATGCATTCAAATTCACTTGTTTGATAATTTGATTTCAAAATGTCAATATTAAAGTCACCAGCTATAACCACTTTTTTGTATCGTCTTTTTGTGAATTCGAACAGTACAGTTTGCAATTTATCAAAGAATTCATTAAGATTAGTTAATTTTGGTACTCTGTAAACACATACAAATACAATATTTGGGTTAATAAGCTCTATCGCGCAGCATTCAAAAGTTTCAGGTATAGACATTTTTGATATCTTCTGAAGTTCCTTCCAGTCATATCCATTTCTAACGATGATGCATGATCCGCCTCTTTTAGTATTCTTTCTACTATAATATGCAGCTAAAACATAGTTGGGTATGTTCAAAAGGTGCTCGTAACCGTCCATCATGAAATGTTCAGTAATGCATATAATGTCAACCTGTATATTTCTTTCAGCTAATTCATTCAGAGATACAATTAAGGAGTTTGATTTGTTCAATAATCCAGCTTTATTTTGATGCATTACATAAATATGTTTAGTCACGAAAAAGTTCCTTACTATATGTCATTTTTTTGTTATCATCAATTGAATTTAAATTATTAATGTTATTATTATATTGTATGTCAGCAATCATATAAGAAATGTCTTTAAATATTGTGCGTAGTCTAAATTTATTGATACCACCAGTATGGTAGTCAAACATTGAGTCAGGTAATAAGTTTCTGTTAGAATCTACAAAAATATGCGTGTTCGTGCGTCAATGTCTAGTTATAGAAGATTATTAAATGTCTCCACTCTTGAATTGTAAAGATTTGTGTAATTTTGAACATTTGTAGGTTGGCGTACAGATGATAATATTTGTGTGCTTAATTTCCTTTAAAACATTTCTGATATTGAGAATAATGTCAAAGTATACACTTGTCACTTTAAAGTCCTCTTCTCCCAACAGTATTGCAAAAATCTTCCATGGTAAAATAATACAACTTCTCTTTCAGATTCCTGAGCATAATTTGTGTATTTCCATGTGGTGTTACGTAATGACACAGTTCTGTACTGTTCAGTACCGTTTCTGCATTATAGATAATGTTGCCCTTATTATTTGTGTTAAGAATGCATATTTTTTTGTTTATTGTATTACTCTGTTCGTACGCGTTCATATAACTGTCACTATACGAACACCGAGAAGTTATTTTTTGATAGGAGAGATAACTTCTGTTTGAGTTTGTTTACTTTCATTTGCATTTTTATTTGTTGTTTTTTAGCACTCAATGGTTTATCTTTGCAGGACTGTTTGTAACTCTCACACGTCTCAGATGTGAGCGTAAAATTGCTATCCTATCAAACTACAAGAGGGATAGATAGATAGTGCACTTATGTTTACGCACGCACATTATACACTATAATAACTGCCGCGTAGCAGCTAGTCTCTATTAAGACTAGCCGCCATGCCTGAAAATTGGTCTGGAAAACATTATTACATACTTGTACACTAAATAACTCCTACACAGCAGCTAATCTTTGTTAAAATTGGCTGCCATGACTAAAAATCGGTCTGAAAGACAATATTCCTTCATAGCAAGTCAAAAGACTAACTGAATACCTATCTCTCTATAACTGTTTATTTCGATCTTCAAATCCTTAACATAAACATCGTAGTTCAAGTCAGCTCAAGGCTAGTACACCAAGAAAACGAAATGAACGCAACGAAAACGAAAGTAAACATTATAAATCAACTTTATAGAGACTTCTATTTTTGATGCCACTAGCATTTGTCACTATCATCTATCATTTTACGATGCATTTCTAACAGAGAGACGAACTACTACTCGATTTAATGTAATACCTATTTAGTATAAAGATCTGTATTAATATTACCTATACAAAAAGGAAAGTTTTGTATTTTTGTTTGTAATGTATGTACTCAAACAGAACCGAACAGGACCGATTTTAACCTATTGCGGCGCAGCGGTACATTGGCGATCAGGCGTAATAGGTTTTCAATTATGTCTGCAATAGAACAATTGACAGGTTAATAATTCTTTCACTAGTAGAAAGCAACGTTATCTAGAAGAAACATAAGGTATATAGATAACATAACAATAAAATCAAAAATAATAATTTGGGTCACAAAGTAACACAGTAGATATGAATGTCAATATCTATTAGTTAGTAAGTTTATTACGTTACTAAAGCTGCATTTGGGTTAGTTGCTAGGTCCAGGCCTATGAGATAATACCTGTAAGAAACTCAGGGCCACTTCAAAATCGCCAATTAATTAATAAAAATTAATCAATAAATTTAATGCCAGTATTTTACAACTCATATCAATAAGGTGTTGCAGCCTTTATTACTGACTATATAAATTTAAATATATTAGACTGACCTACAAGTAATACAGAACTTTGAATTCTATAAGGCACTAGCAACTAGGAATCTGTTACAACCAGTATGGATAAAGGTCATCCAGCTGTAGGGATATTTATGGACATGTCTAAAGCGTTCAACCACGTAAAACATGACATTCTTTTAAAAAAGTTACACTGTTACGGTGCAAGACGTAACGCCCACAGCCTGATAAAATCGTATCTGAAAGACAGGCAAAAATAATAAAAATCTTAATGCTTTGTAAAAAAAACAAAATGTCAAATTACGCATCAATCTGACAAGACAATTATAAAATATGGGGTACCTCAGGGTAGTGTATTGGGGCCTCTCCTATTTATAGCGTACATTAATGACCTGCCAAACACTACTTTATATAAAATGACATTGTTTGCTGACGACAGCACTGTACTTTATACAGGGAGAAATTTGACTACACTTGAATTTAACATAAATAAATCTTTGACTTCTATTGTACAATGATTGCCATAAAATAACTTAATAATCAATTTTAATGAAACTAAAATTATCAATTTTATTCAAAGAAAGCAAACAACAATTTTAAATATTAATTATATGGGACACAAAATAGAGGAACTTGAGGCTACAAAGTTCTTAGGTCTCAATATTGATAATAAAATGAACTGGAATATGCACGTAGAATTAGTTTGCAATAAATTAAGTCAGACTATATAAAATAAAGAACATAGTAACTCTATCTACAGTTATAATAGCGTATCATGGTTTTGTATCGTCAACGTTACGCTACGGTGTCATATTTTGGGGTAACTCAACAGACTGGTCTGTTGCATTTAAAGCCCAAAAACGTTGCATTAGAGCAATATTAAATCTAAAACAAACAGACGTTTTCCTGCTGTTTTTCAAAAAACATAATCTTATGACATTCCCTTGTATGTACATCCAAGAATGTGCTATGTTCACAAAACAGAATATGGAGTTGTTTGAAAAAGGAAAAAGATCTCGTCATATCAGCAAGTTGTGCATAGTCAGTAGTAAAACTACCTTAAAGCATGAGAGCATATTCTGTAAAGCCTCAATTATTTATAATTAGTTACCGACCAGTATACGTAATATACATAATATATGTCTAATCAAAAAATACCTACTGGCAATGTTACATAAAAAATGTTATTATTCTTTGTGCAACTTTTTGGATAATAAGTTTACAGATAGTAAGTAGGAAACATTTTAGTAAGGTTAATATTTTACAGCATGAAGCATAAAATTTTTGTAAAATATGTTTCATAAATAAATTATATTACGAGTATCTGTAAATTATAATATGTAATGTTTCTGTCTACAGCGATGATGTGTTAAAACATTTTTTTAACTTTATTCATGATATATAAAATTAAAACATAAATTAAAATTTGCTACCGAAATGGGCTAAATGTGGCAAGTACAATATTATGTAATGTAATTAATAACTTTATGTACCAATGTTCTGCAAATAAATAAATCAATCAATCAATCAAATCTAGCTCTATGAGATTTTGTCTATTAAGAAGTAATTGACTGAATAATAATTCTTCCAAAATAGCTGTCTTTTATGAGGGTAGTTCGTTAAAAAAGGTATATGGTGTCCCGCAAATATATTATGAACTTTAAGTAAAAGGTTATATGGTCGTACTAAGTTATGCTTATTTCTTTTGTTCAAATTATTCATATCACAATTCTTAATATTTAAATGTATATTATCTTAAAAAAACATAATGTTCGCAAATATAATTATATTGTGTCAAAAAAGTAAGTATCCCAATTTCTTTAAATCGCTCTTAATGGGAAACTGGTGGTCGTAAGTTATATTGCACGTACTGCATGCTTTTGGAGAATAAAAATTGTCTCATTAGTAGCTACCTTGTTCCACAATAATATGCCGTTAAGCACGATACTGTAAAAATTGCTAAAATATATAAGCCTCGCAGTATCTACTATAATAAGACGTCTTTTTTATGCAATAGCATATGTGACTGAACTAAGTTTTCCTGTAAGATACGATATTTAAGCGCCCTACTAAACTTTATGATCTAAAGTTAAGTTACAGTTTCATAATTACAATTTTTATTTCCGCTGTAGCAAATTATACGTCGTAAAATAGTCTAGGATATGCACGAATGAATAATTATCACCAAGTAAATTTGGTGTTCATCGGCCTATTTAAAAATAAGGGATTCGTGGTACGCGAGTAAATCAATGTCACAAAAATCCTGTACGAAGAATGGCAAATCATTTACGTACATTAACAACAGAATAGGTCCCAAATTTAAGCCATGTGGCCCACCCATTGAGACTGGTAATACAGAGGATCTACATACTTCCGCCAATATCAATGTATTGTAGTCTATCGCGTATAGGTATCAACAAAATCGAGTGTGGATGCCATAATGCCCGAGTTATCACAGCAGTGTATAATGGCCAACACAGTCAAAGCCTTTCTAGAAACACTAGAATACGCCAATGACATCTTGCTAATTGTACCAATATATGTTTGAAAACGTAAATGTATGAAATAAATTGTTTTATTAATTAATAAATTAATTTAAATAAAGCATATATTATTAAAATTGATCTAAATTACTAGATTCACCTTTACATCTATTTTTAAATAAAATAAAGTGACATCTAAAAATGAGTTGTGGAGCTAATTTAATCCAAAACCCCAAACATTTCTCTTTTGATATGCATATTTGTAAATTCTCGAAGAGAATAAGGTAAAAATAGCTCATCTGCGGCTTGCCGAACCTCCAACTATTTCTTGTTGGTAGGCTTTTAGGCGGTGTATCAAAAATGTCTTATTATTAATATTAGACTTCTAGGCGGCGTATCAAGATGAGACATGCACCAATTTTATTATATGTATAGAAATATTAAGGTAGCTAATAACATAGCTCTTTAGAGTCACCCGGCTCCTGACCAGCACCACCTCGTCGCTCGGTGTCAACTCGTTGACGACAGGTGATCAACAGTTAGAGGCCACGTGTCAACTAGTGAACTTAAGGTGGTCCACGGGTGGACGTCGCGTGGTCAACGATTTGACATTACGTTGTGAACGAATAGATGAGTAGTTTATCAGGGATCGTCACTAGGTCTACACGTGTATATCGTTATGTCTAACTTTACAAGCCGAGAATTGGCTCTTACAGCTGTCACGTTTGATAAAACCCGCGGGCTGACCACTCGCGGACGGCGCGTGAACCATACGCGGACGGTGCGTGAACCACATGCGGACGGTGCGTGAACCACACGCGGATGGCGTGGGAACCACACGCGGATGGCGTGCGATCCATTCGGTAACTACGCGTGGGTAAGCGTGTAGGCAACGGGTAGTCACCGAGTGGCCCACTCGTCGTCCGCGCGCGGTCAGCCCGTGGGCTAGGCGCTCCGGAGTTTGCCCCCGGGCGTCGGCGTAACTTGTTACGCCGACGACACGCTGGTCACGGCCCGGGGAGAGGATTACGGGGCAGCTGCCCGTCTTGCCACGGCAGGGGTGGCCCTGGTTGTCGGTAGAATTAGGATGTTGGGACTGGAGGTGGCGCTGGAAAAGTCCGAGGCCCTGTTATTTCATGGGCCTCGGCGGGCGCCGCCACCAGATGCCCACATCATAGTTGGAGGGGTCCGCATCGGGGTGGAGCCGAGTATGAAATACTTGGGGCTCCACCTCGACGGCCGCTGGAACTTTCGCGTCCATTTTAGCCGCCTGGCCCCCCGGCTGATGTCGGCGGCGGGAGCGCTTAGCTCTCTGCTGCCGAATATCGGGGGGCCGAGTGTCGTCTGCCGCCGCCTCTATTTGGGGGTGGTGCGGTCGATGGCCCTTTACGGGTCGCCCATTTGGGCCGGCGCCCTCGATCGCCGAAACATCGCCCTCTTGAGGAAACCTCAGAGGGCGATGGCGATCAGGGTGTCGCGGGCGTACCGCACCGTCTCCTTTGAGGCGGCGTGCATCCTGGCGGCATCGCCGCCCTGGGATTTGGAGGCGGAGGTCCAAGCGTCGGTGTATCACTGGCGCGTGGACCTCCGGCTCCATGGTGAGGAACCCACTCACGGGGCGGTGGAGACGCGAAGGTCCCAGGCTCGACTGGTCCTCGAGGCCAAGTGGGAGGAAAGGCTGGCCCAGCCCCGCTACGGGGTGAGGACCGTCGAGGCTGTCCGTCCGGTGCTAAGGCAGTGGATGGACAGACGGCGCGGACCGCTCACCTACCGGCTTACTCAGGTGCTCTCCGGACACGGCTGTTTCGGAGAGTACCTGTGCAAGATAGCCGGTAGGGAGCCGACAACCAGGTGTCACCACTGCGAGGAGTGCGACCGGGACACGGCGCAGCACACGCTGGAGGAGTGTCCAGCGTGGGCCGAGGAGCGCTGTGCCCTGGTCGCCGTGATTGGCCCCGACCTCTCGTTGCCGACCGTCGTATCCATGATGGTCGGCGACGACAGGTGCTGGGGCGCAACGAGGCTGTCATCTCGCAGAAGGAGGCGGCGGAGCGGGGGCGTGAGGAAGATCCTTACGCCCCGGACATCCGCCGCCGGAGGAGGGGGCGCAGGAGACGCGCTTATGTCGCTCTCCTGCCCCCCACCTAAGGGTTCTGGGTGGCAAGGCCTCAGGGGACCCTGCCACCCGTGAGTAAGAACCCACAGAGGGCGCGCGCGGTGTTCCCGCGCGCCTTCTAACGTCGAAAGGGGAGAGCGGTGAAATTGCTCTCCCCCGGGGACGAGAGGAGGTCGGGTCCTATTGACCCGGCCGGCACCCACACGGGGGGGCCTGCTATGGATGAATCTTTTTAGACTCCCAACAGGCCCCCCCCATTGGGTAAGAGAGGGAACACCCCAGGTTTTTTTAGTGGGTATACCAGCAGTCGGCTGGTGAGTCCCACACGCCCCGCCGGTGCCGTCCCCTAGCCGGCGGGTAGTGCATCAAGCATTTTTTCCTGGGAATCAAAAAAAAAAAAAAAAAAAAAAAAAAGGCGCTCCGGAGTTGATGTAGTGAGCGTATACCCATAGTATTTCATACAAAGAATACTAACCGCTCGAAGTGAGGTGGTGCTGGTCGGGTGCCGGGTGGCTCTAATGAGCTATAATCTTTAGAGCTGTATGCTACCAGCTGTGAGAGCGAAGCAGTAATAAAAAACGTGGATAAATCTGTGGCGAACAGCTAGTGTATAATAAATTACTTATTTTGCCTAGTTACCTTCAGATTATATCTATAGCTATTCGAGTCGAAGGCCAAGAAGCTTTAGGTGAACTTCCAAGTGGAGATCCGCTGCAGTGAAGTTGATATTGTTTACAATGTCAAGATCGCGTCTGAGTTTGATGCCGATGCTCATTATAAACTATAATGAGAACTATGTACCTCAAAGGCGATCATAATGTTGTTTAGTATAACAGTATCAAGATCAATGCAGTATCTTATACAGGTTTTAATACTCAAGATAAACTTTATAGATTAACATTATTGCGCGGATGGCGTAGTGGTTTAGATCGTTGCCTGACTACTTATTGTGATGAGTGGTGTGGGTTTAATTCTGGTTTAAATCGTCGCCTCGTCATTGACACTGCGCCGAGTGTAGTGAGTTCGATCCCCACGCGGGCTAAATATTTGTGCATCCATAATTGTATAAATATATGGATAAATCCGAATCTAGGTGTTCTACGTTTTTTGAATGTTTGTACAGTCCCCGCGATCCAAAATTGATACCAAGTACGGGAATTGTATTTTAAACAGAATATGAAATCACAACACAGATAGTTCAGAGATATACGCGTGGATACTGGTACACGTACATATCGCCGAAGGCGTAGCCAGAGGTGCATTTCAGATACATTTCACTTCCTATAGTTTTAGGCGCACGAATACCCTTTAGCCGTCTACCGGGCATTATCAGACTGCGTGCTGCTATTAAGAACCCTAAACAGTTTTGCTTCCAAAAAGTTTTGGAAAATATAGCCATATTAAGTGCACGGATAGCAAAAAATCCCTCCATTACTGCCGTTGCGCTGAATCTTGTCACTTCGAGTTCTATACGCGATGCACATAACCAAATCAATTATTAGTGGATCACCTAAATAATTGTTCCGAATCCGTGTGTACTTTGTGTCCGTTAAAGTCCCTTATAACCCAGACCCTATCTCTAAAGCAAGAGATGTCGTTTTTAAAAGAATTGGAAAATCATATGCGTGATTCCTCATGACGTTTTATTTCAATAATTTTGAAATTCAATAATTGATTTAACACTTAATTATGCTTATTATCTAACTGTTGATTAAATTCCCCGTAATATTGGGCTTGACTATTTTAGGAAGTCTTTTTAAATCAATAAACACATTTCTGCCCATCAACTAGAAAACCAAGACATATGACCTTCTCATTTAACATAGTAAAATCGAAGTCAAACCCATCTTCGACAGATGTATAGCCCCATTTAAAAAGTACGGGCGGGACTTTTGGAATTTTATTTTACATTGCGCGGGGCTTTAGCGGTCTGTAGATCAATACGCCGGGGGGGAAGGTTGGGACGGGGGATACTAGGCGGCCGGGGAAGGCTGCCATGACAACGCGCCTACGCTTTCCCTGCGTCCCTTCAAGGAGACCCGCACGATATATCCCATTTCCGTAGGCGTTATTATAGAATAGAATCATCGAGGTCATTAATATTACTGGAAAACTGTGGCGAGTCAAGTAAAACTTTATTAACATTTTCTTTAAAGAAAATCTCAGTAGCAAAAAGTCCGCAAATGTGCCTGGTAGAGTAAGCTCGTCCCATATTAAGTAGTTAAACCCATTAGCCACGTAATATGGGTCAAGCATAGTCTATCGGGCTTAGCTGAGGTTATGCGAGTCTAATATAGTTCTGCTTTCACCTTCTGATATAGAGGTGTGAAACTATATAGTATGTAGTGTTTATTAGATTTTTTTTTAAATTAAACTACCATATACGGATTCTATAGCGTTGTTTATTTAACATAATTTTGAAAACTGTTACTGTTTATTACTATTGAATTTTACTAATTTTTATGCTAATAAAATTATTAAATCTATTTATATTTAGGTTTACACTTAAACACACTTACTAAATAGAAACACCAATGACTAAATTATGTTCGGGTACTTTGAAATAACTACACTGGAACATTGAGACAACTACCATCTTAGTCTCCCCGTGATCATGGCTGCTGAAAAGCAACCGAAACGTCGGGGAAAGTGTAGACCTAAATATAAATAGTTTTAATAGTTTTAATAATTTTATTAGCATAAAAATTAGTAAAATTCAATAGTAATAGTAGTGTAACAGTTTTCAAAATTATGTAATAGATACAGTGATTAATAAACAACGCGATAAAATCCGTATATCGTAGTTTAATTTCAATGAATAACATTCGCGTAAACAGAAGACAATATTATATTAGTATTTTGTATACAAGTAACAACTTGACTACTTAAGCGCGGTTCTTATATAAGAAACGCTTCGTTTTAGCTACGGATAGTTATAGTTTTGACATACTTATCATGAAATATGTGTCAGAAATATTAACTACTCGTAAGTAAAACGATTCTTTTCTTGATATAGAGAGAAAACTTGTGCATGCTGTGCTTGTGTGTAAAAGGCTACTACTATACAATTATGTAGTTATTTATTATGTAAAAAAAAAGTGTATTTGTGTAAGTAGTTGTTGGTGAGCCTAAATAACTTTGGGGATAGGTAGATACTATACCTGCTGATGAGCAGGTATAGTTTCCAATACAGGTATAGTACACACAGTGTACAGTGTGGCTGTTATACCTATATCTAAGCGTCACCTAGTTAGGGGCTGCATAATTATATTGAGTAATTCAATGCATGCCAATAGGATTTATGTTGTAAAATGGATAATTTTATTTTAAACTATAAATATTCCTGTTGCAGTCCATTGTTGGATATAAATAGACATACACCTTCATACACCTGAAGGGGTGGACACGTGCATTTCGCCACCTATGTATGTTGTAAATACTACGTTATAGGGTGCGATCGTATTGCCATTTATCAAGCACAGAATGACTCCGTGCTGCTACTAATAGTAATCTTATAACAAAAAGAAATGTTCTACATGATGCATCAAGTATTTCTTATTAACGATGCCTGCATACCTACATAATTTTTGTTGATTATTATTAATCGTATAATAATCGACTGAATATTCGAATCATGATTTGATGATGTGATGATTTTAGATTTGTCGTGTTCGACGTGTCATGAAGAACTGTTTTTAATTAGTAATTAGTAAAGTAAATACCCTCTTTACCCCTTCTCCTTCCCACATCCTTTTTCTCTTCTTCCTTTCCTAAAGGGTCGGCAACGCGCAAGTGATGCCTTTGGTGTTGCAGGCGTCCATAGGCTACGGTGACCACTTACAATCAGGTACCACCTTAGTGCTTGGCTAATTGGACAGACCGTGCAATTGTGCAGTGCTCAACACGGGATAAAAATTGTGGTTCAAAATGGGTTATTGAGTTTTTAGAACTGCTGTGCATGAGGATTTAATACGCGGGTCGAACGAACAAAGATTTTCTTAGTTTTCTGTCAATAAATTTGCAAAAGCCGCATGGAGAAAAGCATCTGGCGATGTTGCACACCCACGTTCCTTGGAAAGCGTTTAAAGATGTCGGTCTTGTACCGATTCGCTTACTGGTTGCTACTATTTCCCAGTCAGTATAGAGGACATTATAAGAACAAAAAGTTTACTAATAATAATGAACAATTATTTATTGCCGGCAACACATCTTTTAATAATGTTATTTTAAGTATTATCCCTAGACAAATACACTTTGTTTTTATAAGCTTTTTGAAATAAATTCTAATGCCTCCTGACAAAAACGCCCCGCATCTAGGATGTAAAAGGATGGGTGGAAGGATCATTAATTTTTAAGATTCTAAATTTGGTTATGCGATTTAAATGCCTCCAATATCGGTTCGATTTGTAATAGGTACACTAATTATTACCTCATAGTCAAAATGACAGAAAATTCCATTCAATTTAAAAACAAAGTCTTTGTTTATAAATTTTCGCTTCTTGCACTCGTTTATCATATAAACTGTAACTAAGCCAAATCTTACTTCCGTCGCGCAATATGCTTAAAAGGAGGTACAAAGCTTTCTTTTCCCGTATGTTGATACTAAGAAAAGTATACGTCAAGTTGTCTGCGTTCCTTATTTAAAAATATCTATGAGGAACGAGGCACATTTTCTAAGTAACAATGTCTCAAGTAAGTGCTCAACCACCTCTCATGACACCTACGATGGAAAAACAAAACATATAATTAGCCACTCGACCAAAGATACGTATTTAGTTTTTTAATCGAACAGGCTTTCTATTTCTGTTAAATTAATACGACTTTTAATATTCAGTACCTACGGTGTACGATTTACAGTGTAGGTGTGTTGTCTGAGAGCGTTTCATTGCACACTGGAGCTTCTATAATTGTATCGTCAGCAAATTACGCGTAGGCAGTATGACGTCCTCTGCTAAATATAGGCTTTAACGTCTCTATTACGATCGATGGTGACGATTTGATTCTCGCTGTTCTCCGCGGTTTCACCCACGTTTTTGATTGCTTTTCCGCTAACGTGGCTTGTAGCATGATGTTATATATATAGCCAATGTTGATAAAGTGGCTTTCTAATGGAGATTCTTTTTTTAAATGCTGCTATTTTTTGTGTTTAGTCATAATAAGCAAATATAAAAATATTTCCTCTTTAAAATATTAGTATAGATATACGAGTAGATGACCATCTAGTCGGATTCTGATGATTTAGTTATCAGTCTATCTCCTTCATAACATGTGGTTATGTTTGTGTACGAGCAAAAGGCATGAGGCGTCTATGATAATAATCATAATGTCCTCCAGACCGAATTTCGGTCACAGCAGCCAATCTTCTCGGAGGTGGCCATCCGCGCAGGAGATATTATAGAGCACAAACGTGTGCGCAAACACAAGTGCACTCTCTGTTCCCTAACTCTCATGATCCGATGGGACGGTAATCCGACACGACCAGAGAGAGATCAGGCGCAGGACCAAAGGCTTTCCATGTTTTCCGAGGCACGGAGGTGTCTAACACCACCAACTTCCTAAATCAGGGCAGCTATTGAGATTTCTTAACAGAAAAATTCAATAACTCGTTGTTAGCCCGACCCGTGATTCGAACCCAAGATCTCAAGATCAGCAGTCACATTTACTACCGCTGCGCCACGAAGGCAGTTATGATTTAGTGAAATAGACGCATAGTCAGGTGAACCAGCAGTCATATTGGGCATAATACACTGACAGCTAAACACACAGATATGTAGGCTCCCGCCTGCTTTTCGCCAGAAGAGATAGGTTTGGTGCTTTTCACCCACATTTTGCCAGCTATGTTTTTAAGGCCCGTAAATTGAGATATTTAGATTGTGCTAATACAATTGCCACCTAGGTCCACTCCAGTAACAAAAAAGGATAGAAAATAAACTAAAAGCCTGGTGTAAAACCGTTAGATTGCCATGTAGAGGTCTCAAGTTCGATCACAAGGCACAAATCTCTGATTTTCCGAAGTTATGTTCGTATTCTTCTTCTTCTCTCTAGCCTTTATTATTCCCAAGTCACTTGGGGTCGGTTTTTCAAGCCTAACGGCTTGAAAAAACCGGGTTTGACTGGATATCAGTTTTTACACGGAGCAGCTGCCACCTGACCTCCGCAACCCGAAGGCTAACGATACCCTAAGGCTAGACCAGTGTCAGGATATTAGGGGGTACTGACTTTCCCAATAACGACTGCCATAGATGTTCATGGCTGCCGGGACCGACGGCTTAACGTGCTCTCCGAGGCACGTTATGTTCGCATTAAATAGTTAATTATCGCTCGCTTTAACGGCGAGGGACAACATCGTGAGGAAATCTGCACGTCTGTGATTTCTCGAATAAATGTGAAGTCTGCTAACACGTACCAGGCCAGCGTAGCCTAACCCATTTTATACTGAGAGGAGACCCATGCCCAGCAGTGGGACAGCTATATGCAAGGCTAATATTATTTTATTTGTTATAAACAGATGCCGTGATGACCAGTTCATGTGTGCGAGCGGGGAATGTATATCGAAGCATTGGCGATGTGACAAGGAAGCTGACTGTCCCGATAGCTCTGACGAAGCTGAATGCCGTGAGTAGCTCTTGAACCATACATCTTCCTTCAAACATACTACAGTTTAAGCAAACGTACCATAATACTGTACCATTCGTCATACCATACTTCATACTACTGTATTTATATACAATCAAACGAGTATACACAGGGGCGCTAACTTCACAAAAGTATTACAGAGCTAAAGTCTTTGTTAGGTTAAAATTATAATTATAATTATATACCTAATAATATAAAATATATAGCTATCTTTAAAAAAAAAGATGATAAGATATCCATCATTATTCATGGAATAGTAAAAGAAAACTCATAAATGTAGTTGTAATTCATATAGTTCGTGCCAATTATCTAGGGTCATAGGATAAAGTATTGGGGGAACTCAGCCTTACCGATAGTGCCATTGGGGAGGGAGGGGGTGCTAGAGCATCTTCTGACCCTATGGGTAGTAGGCCTTAATGAGCATAATTAGGTAGATTATATATCATATGTATGTATTTTCAGAAAAAAGTAGGTATATGTGTATATTTATCCATTGTCTTGTACCCTTAGTACAAGCTCTGCTTAATTTGGGATAGACGGTGTTGTATATACCTATGTGATTGAATATTATATTATTATATGTATTAATTTTGGAAACATATTTTTATGTGTTATGTAAATATTGAGAACATATAGTATATTTTACATTGATTCTTGTTTAAAATAAACAATATAGCCATTTCTGTAAATATGGCAAGAATCCAGATTGACGACATTCATATAAAGGAAGGTATTATCAACTGTTGTAGATAATTATGACAGAACTGACGGATTTATCTACCCTCCAAAACATGAATGGGTATAATAATAACTCTTATTAATAATCATCCATCCATCCATCCGAATGAAGATGGCGATTTTGTTTGGTATTTACTGACAGGACTACATTACCACCTTCGAATGCCATCTAATCATTATAATAAAATTTACTTGCTTCTACTCAGCTGTGGATCTGATTCGCTGCGGCGAGAACGAACTTCAATGCGACAATAAGAAATGCATCCGCAAAGACTTTCATTGCGACGGAGACAACGACTGCGGTGATTGGACGGATGAAGACTCGTGCCCCATGCTACCTGGCAGTTGCAACGCGGGAGAATTCAGGCGAGTAAACTATCCTAAATGAATAATATTCATTTGTTTTCTTTATTGTACTGATGGCATATGCTAACAGTAGCATACATGGCATACAGATGCCATATTTCAGATCCGATGGTAAGTGGTACAGATGCGAAGTATATAATCAGCCTGCCTGCCGATTACAGTGATCACTGAGATTAGTATTCTCTTTGAAGATGCTTATAAACGATGCAAACTTACTAGTCTATTGCAGTTTTCAGTAGTCTTTATTAAAGTAATAAAAACAAAACTACCTAAGAAATGACTCCGGGATGAAAACAAGCCCCAATTTAGGCCACAGGATCACAAAATCAAACAATCTGTAGCAGCATTTCTTCGTACTATCTTTCGACTACGTATCATCGTGTAGTATCTCATTAAAATTTTACTTATATTACCCAAAATTATGTTTAATAATAATTTAAAAAGCATCAGTTCAATAATATTATATAAATAAACAAACAAACATTACATCTATACTATATGAGTATAGATTATTCAAACAACTAATCTTCAACGAATCCATATCAATATATAACTTTTATAATTTATATTATATCAAGCTATTAACAAGACCCATAACGTGCCTACAGATGCAGCGATGGTAAATGCATTCCTGACCGTTGGCGGTGCGATTCTGAGAGGGATTGTACTGACAGCGGCGACGAACTCAACTGTGAAGCCAACTCGATGCGCAACTGTACTACCGACGAATACACGTGTACCGATAGACGGTGCATACTGGTAAGTGTTACCATTCTTATAAGACCAAATCTAATAATCTATTCTATACCTTATCCATCTTTATAAACTGTCGCACTGCACTCCACGGGTCTCTTTTCAGAGTGAAAAGGTTAGGCCATAGTACACCACGCTGGCCCAGTGCGGGTTGGCAGATTCTATACATCTTCAAAGTAAAATGTAGAATGCAGGGTTTCCTCACGATGGTTACCTTCATCGTTAAAGTCAAAAACGGCGGTAATTAATTATTTAATACACAAATAACCTGAAAGGTAGAGGCGCGCGCCTTGGCATCGAATTTAAGACCTCTTCGTGGCAATCCAACCGTTTTCTACTAGCCTATTGTTGCTACTTAATTTTTTTACTTTTGGGCAAACCAAGTTGAAGGCATTGCAGTGTTTATTGAGAACATGGCAGTGTTTTTTCGATGAAGCACACTATGAAATAATGATTACGTGCTCCATCATTTAGGCATACTTGCCTACATTGAATGTAGTAAACTACTCTTTATATATTCTGGATCGAACGATTTTGTTGGGTAATCCGGACTTTTGAAGGTATATGAACGTACTGCCATAATAATCAAAGGAAAACACAGTTTTGGGGTTTATCTATCCAGAAATTCTTAGTAGTACCACGCGTTACTACTATCTTATCTTGTGTGGGGGCCAGTCAGTACAGACCGGCGACACTTCGACCCAGTGGGATCTTTTGTGTCGACTTCCCCAATAACGACTGCCATAGATCTTCATGGCAACTGAGACTGACGGCTTAACGTGCTCTCCGAGGCACGGATCAGGCGATAATTGTCAATCAATAAGCACATAATTTCGAAAAGTCATATAACTTCCGAAAGTCAGAGGTGCGCGACGTGGGTTCGAACCCGAGACCCTCTGCATTGCAGTCTGTTTGTCTCTCCACTGAGTTATCGCTGCTCTCCGCGTTACTACTACGAATTGCTTAAAAGAAAGCCCTATAATATTTTACTTATGCTTGATCCACGAATCTGAATCACGCACAGCAGTCACATTCATAACCGCTGCGCGAACTTGGCTTTTATTTCTATACTTAATCTAAAAAATTTACCACAGAAAACCTGGCTCTGCGACGGCATTCGTGACTGCACAAATGGAGAAGACGAAATGAACTGCGTAATCCATTGCGAAGAAGACCAGTATACCTGCAAGAAACAAGACCATCTCATCAGCAGCGCTTTCAGAGACTGCGTGAACAGAAAGCATGTGTGTGACGGCATGAAAGACTGTCCAGACGGTATGTCCATTCACATTTTTCTTCTGTACTTCGTAAAATTGTCACATGATTATCCATTCATTATCAAGATTAATTTAGATCAATTCATTAAAGGCTACTGAACACTAGGGCATCGTTAGCGGCCACATTAAAACCAAATTGAGGACGAAGTTTTGCATACATATTGCATGGTAGTCAGCAATATACGTTACCGAACATAAAACAAATTTTATAACAGTAATAAGACAATTAAAATTTACCTATTACTGTCCTGTAGTAACGAAATGTGATTAAAATAACTATTCTGCAACGATTACTGCTGTATATGACGAGGAATAGGATAGTAACCTATGTTTGCTTTGTACATTATTCTACACACAAGAGAAAAAAGTAATAAAAATAAAATATTTTGTGCAAACAGTATTGAAATTGATTGCAATATAAGGTAGCAATTAATATTCCAAAGGAGAATGCTCTGTTTAAATTAAACTACTATATACGGATTTTATCGCGTTGTTTACCTATTTAGCACTGTATTACAAAATTTTGAAAATATTACACTACTACTACTATTGATTTTATTTTACTAATTTATAAGCTAATAAAATTATTTAAACTATTAAATCTATTTATTTTTGGTTTACACTTTCCCCGACGTTTCGGTTGCTTTCCAGCAGCCATGGTCACGGGGAGACTGCTGGAATTTTATTAGCTTATAAATTAGTAAAATAAAATCAATAGTAGTAGTAGTATAATATTTTCAAAATTTTGTAATACAGTGCTAAATAAACAACGCGATAAAATCCGTATATAGTAGTTTAATTTCAATGAATAACATTCGCGTAAATAGAAGACAATATTATGAGAATGCTCTGGTTTGTATGGATTCCAGTATCGGTTTATATTGGTATAAATATTTTTTGAGTCGAGATGAAAGTTACCTCATTATATAGGGTATAATATATACTTTAAAGAAAAATAAATATGATTTACGAAAAGCTCCAAGATTTTAGAAAATGCTGTGTTGGCAACCTATCGCAGCCACTAGTGGACCAGTGGTAAGGGTTCCCGTATCCGAAAATACGGCTGCTCCCATCGTGATTTTCAATTAGTATACTATTTTTTATAATCATTCGTTTTATGAACTTGTTGATCGCGCAGTTCTAACTAAACGACAGAGAACACATAACATCACCTTAGATGCAAAACATAAAAGCAAATTTAATTCCTTGTCGTAAGATCATGAATAGCTTAGTTAAAGCGACGACACGGTTTGTTGAGGTTGCAGATTCAAGTCCTGCTTCATGGATTGTCTTTGTCTTCTATTATTATTAACATTTATTTTCTACATCAGTTTGTGTGTTTGAGCTTCAAGAATTACTGAAGGGAATTTGATGCTTTCAACAATAGCGGTAACTTGGTGTTTAACTTATAATCTAAGCCACGTTATATCTTATTCCAATCAAATCAAATCATTTGCACGAAAACTGTTAAGATTCGCAGTTATGGTGTGTTATGTAATATATACACTTTAAGAAGCTCTACAACCTGCTAGCAATCAACGCTTAATATGATGTGTTTGCGGATAGATAGAACAAAATATTGTGAGTATGTATGTCATAGACACGGACACGGACCAACGGCTTAACGTGCCTTTCGAGGCATGGGGGCTGCTATTAAGATTTCTTATCAGAAAATCACAATAACTTTTTG
Organism: Catocala nupta; assembly: GCA_963675205.1. NCBI lineage: Eukaryota > Metazoa > Arthropoda > Insecta > Lepidoptera > Erebidae > Catocala > Catocala nupta. Next base: position 20,921,772 of record OY776081.1, read on the forward strand.
TTGACGCGACCCAGGATTCGAACCCGAGACCTCAGGCACAGCAGTCGCATAGTATCACTACTACTGCTCCATTAAGGCAGGCAGTAATATCATATTTAAGCATACATATGCTTGTCTGTTTACTTTACTTACGAAATGAATTTAATTCAGGTATAAATTTAAGCTTGATAAAAGAAAATGTTATCAACGTGTGGAATCGAGGTCACCTGGTCCGAAATAACCGTGGGTCCCTGACATTATAATTATTGTTTCTATTGCCCTTTATAATACGGAGAAATTTATTTCATTCTACCTATTACCCTTTTGTGTTGACATTTTGTCAATAACAGGTAATTTAGGTAATAACAGTAACGATAGTGAGTACCAGTGATGTATATAGATATAAGGTCTATGTATATAGGTGTATAGTGGGTAAATAGGTCTTTAACTATAAAATTGTTGTTTATGTCCTACACATAATTTCGTGAAGCCAGTACAAATTGCAATGGTTATTTTAAAATATATGTATATTTCGAGAATAGACTAATATATGCTATTAATTTTAATTAGCCATGTTGGCTTAATAAAATAAATATCAATTACATAAAACACAGCTTGTATTTAAAGTTATATCGCGTAGTGTCTGCCTGTATTCGTTATGACAAACCATAATGGCCTGAATACAAACAACAATACATGAAAAAAAAAACAATTTGAATTAGCTATTTACACCCACAACGTTACCGATTTTCTGTATATAAAGCGGCAACTTCATTTTTAAATCACTATTATTATTACATAATCAGAATATTTGCCTTTTTATTTGTACCAAATAGGTGACGATGAAGAGAAATGTCCAGTTAAAAGAGACTGCACTGCTGAGGACAAGTGTGAAGCGGACATGTGTATCACTACGTTTGATGGTCACCCAGCGTGCACCTGCCCCCTCGGCTTTCTACTTGATAAGGACGACCACAGGTCAGTACTATAAAAGTTATTAGGCCCGTTACATTATTCGCTGGTTCGGTTTTTTCCACATTCGTCCCTCATGTTTCGTCCTAAATGTAGAAATACGCATTCGTCCCAAACATTTTTCCTCATATGCCCATAAAATTAAATAAATATTAATTTATTAATTTAATTTCTTTTCCGTCCTAATTTATGTTTCTTTTCTGTCCTTGTTTTTTTGTATGGAATTTTTGTTTTACCGTCAGCCGAAAAAAATTTTAAAATGCCTCGTTGATCTCCTGGCAACACTTTGGGCTTATGATTGTATGATATCACGAGCCCGACAACAAAAAGATTTAAAATAATTTTTAACCATGTTTTGTTTTGCTAATCAGCACAAAAATGTAGGACGAAAAAGGAATAATTTATAAAGTGGGGAGATTGAGGAACATTTTGGTATGTGGGACGCCACATACCAAAATTTTTAGCAAAACAAAACATGGTTAAAAATTACGACGTAATGTAGGGGCAAATGCGAAACAAACCACTAGTTCTTATCTAGCCTAGGTGGGATGTTAGCGGTTATTGTAGGTCATGAAAATGAGAGATCCGAAACTTCGGACCGAACGAAAATAACAAGCAATGAAATCTTCGGATGTTAACATCAGCATTACTACGTGGTTTAGACTACTTCATGAAAGGGTTTAGGACAATCAAGAGGTTACATACCGAATACAAATACCGTGCAACATATTTCAGAATAAAGAGCAATGCCGCGGGCAAGTTTAGTCATATATAAAACCTAGCAGGTATATTATGTAATATAGTGCATTTAGTCTAATAAATATATAAATATTGAACGTCTTTGTACATGGACACTTACTGAATTCAGATAGGTATTACTTAAGAACCTATTATTCTGCAATATGTGTTATTTTACTATGTACTCCATTCAAATTAAATTGTATAATTGCTTATAAATAAATAAATATCATAAGAAAAAATGTGAACACGGAAATAAGAAAGTAATCTTTAAGGCCGTCACAGACGTAGCTATAATATATATTAATATGAATCATAGCAAGGCATATTACGACATATTTTCCATATAAATTTTCGAGTGACCGCACACGCAGCTATAATATATATTTCTATGACGTCACCAAAATATGTCAAAATATATATCTCGGTATATTTTGGCATATTAATATATATTTTGGTATATTAATATATATTTTGATATATTTTGAGGATGGGGTGTTCCATTTGAACGCCTGCCCGACGTCCGAGCTCGATGCGCACGAGCTTAAATTACGTACTTTATTTAATTAAAATACAAGTGTTGCAATTATAATAAATGATTGAAATATGATTTGTTTTTACTTCTTTCCTCAAGCATACTGTAAGACGTTCTTCAGAACTAATGCTTTTGCACATAACCGTATCGCATTTTATTAAATAATTTTTTATCAATTCATGAAGCTCGATAAATGCCGATCTTGAACTTTTAAAATACTGTGCAAATTTATTCGTTGATAAATTTTAATCATGATACAAATTAAATTCGCCACGAGTTCTCTTTTGTTTTATATGCGACTCAACCCAGATGGTTCTATTTTTCGTTCCTAACAAGGCAACATGCATATCAAATTCAGCATCGGAATCATCCTCTGAGGTATTTTCAATTAGATCTAAAAGAAGTGCTCTTGTCGAATTCATTTAGGTACCTAGATTGATTACAGTGTTATTTCAATATTTGAACATCCTGTACAGAAATTGAGCTTTAAAATCGTGCGCTTGCAAGGACGACCGCAGACCGAGTGAGGGCAAAATATATATTATAGTATAGCTCCCGTGTGTGATAGCTTGCTATACTATAATATATATCTCGATATATTAATATATATTATAGCTACGTCTGTGACGGGCTTTATTAGATACAGATTGTATACGTATGGGTAATTATCACGTTTCTTCATTACGTAGTTGCCGGGACATAGATGAATGCATGTACGAACAAGATCCCGTATGCTCTCAAACGTGTTCGAACACTGTGGGGAGTTTCAAGTGCGGCTGCATGACGGGATACGTGCTGAGACCTGATGGACGCTCCTGCAAACCCACTGGAGAATCACCCACCTTACTGTTTTCCAATAGGATTGGTATACGACAGGTAATTATAATTATACAATATATTATAAACTTAAGCTGTACTGCAATAATTAGCACCGAAGAAATTCGAATAAATCGGAATTCGAACCAAACTGAATTCATATATACATACATACATAGATTCACGTCTGTTTCCTAGAGGAGTAGGCTGAGACTACGGCTTTCTATTTTCTGCGATCCTAACACACTTCTCTGACTTCATTCACTTTCATAACATTCCTCATACACGCTCGCCGGTTTAAGGTGCTCTTAACCTGGCCTTACCCAGGCCAAACTGAATTCATTATTTATTTTTCGAATAACAATCAAATCTAAGTGCAAGATGCGCTGCACAAATAGCAGGAGGCGCAAATGCACCAACATTCCAAAATCTGACTATATGAATCGACTTTACCTGGATTGTGGTTGTACTTAGAACAGAAGTAGCGTTAACGGGGTTAATGGTGTCTAGTAACACTACCACACAATACAACACTGATCTCATCCACTTCAATGTATGTATAATTCAAAGACTTTCTGCGTTGTAAAATTAAATTAAATGAATGAAAATCTTGATTTGTTCGTTCAAGAAAATATATCTATCTATATCTTTATCCAATATTCATTTTTGCAAACATTTGAAAATAATTTTAGTGTCCATAATAATACACAATATTACATAAATCCTTGGATTTATTCCAAGGACTTCGCGATGATCACGTTATACTAAACTTATAATGAATCACATATACAAAATCAAACACAGAATAAAACAAGAGTAGCCGCTAGCTAGAGCGCGCGCACGACCGCATGCTTTTCGAAATTGAACTGATAACGCCTCGCTGCAAATCGCGTGATTTCGTTTATACGCAGTTAATCTCGATCTACCCACTCCAAAAATAATGTCTACAGGGTGTCCGGTGATTAATGGATAACCTTGAAATGTCTTATAGAAGAACAGAAGGCCGTTCAAAAAAAAAAAAGTGCAAGCTATTATAGCATAGCATACTTTTGACTGTCTATCTATTAGCATAATTAGTGTTTAATAATAAAACAACAAAAAACATCGGTTTTTTGTTGTTTTACACAATATTACATAAGTCCTTGGACCATAAATGAATGTTATCCACCGGGATTACATTCATTTATGGTCGTAGTATACAAGAAACCTAAACATGGTAATTAAAAAAAAACATATAACTCAGGTAGCATATTTTTTTCTGAACGGCCATCGAGTCCATTATAAGACATTTCCAGGTTATCCATTAATTACCGGACACCCTGTACAGTAGTTTAATTTCAATGAATAACATTCGCGTAAACAGAACACAATAATATGTACTTTTTATATAAACTGCGATAAAGACTGCACCTACAGTGTTGTCGTTTAAGTGGTTGCCTTGCTATAGCCACTGGGCCAAGTGTTGCGAGCTCGATCACATATGACAGTAGTAGGTTTTTTATGTACATATACAGGATATGTCAATAGTACGCATTCGTTGGATTTGTAATCCGATAAAATAATCAATAAGAGTGATGCGGAGAGATTCTACCTCAAAATGTTAATATAAAAATAAATCTTTACTCTTATTATAAAGCTGAAATTGATTGTATGTTTGATCGCGCTAGTTTCAGGCAATACAAACCCAATTTGAAATTTTTTTTAATTGGATAATCGGTTTATTGAGAAAGATTATAAACTGTATAACACTAAGGAATCAGAGCAGTTACCAAAATCAAATATCAAGGATCTTTCTTAAGTGGACATTATTGATCAAACAAGAGAAATATTGATTGTTTTTCAGTTTAACTACTTAACAAACGAAATATTATTTTCATTTAGGTTTGGCTGACCGGTGACAACTATATGCCAGTCGTAAAGGGACTCCATAACGCAGTCGCATTGGATTACCATTACGAGAAACAGCTAGTATATTGGACTGAAAATAACTTGAGAGTCATTAGGGTCGCGCAGATTCATAACAACAATCTGACAGGTAAGGTTATCTATATGATACAGTATGTTATGAATTTTCGAAGTTTTTTTTACAATTACTTAGTCTTCTAATTACAAGTGTTTTTATCAACCCCTTCAATTATACTTGCTATTTTCTGGTATGAATGAGTTCACGTAATAGTTTAAAGTAATGATTAAACGAGTCATATAGCTAAAACCATTTTTGTATATTTAGTTCTTCATTCAAGAATTTCTAAGTAGCAACTTTTGTTGCTCCCATTTCTTGGTAAAGATGATAATACGGCCTCTTATATCGACATTGTTTATAATTAGAATAAACCCTCCCTCATTCTATTTCCACTCTAAAGAAATATAACACTGCTCTGTTTTTCTGTTTTAATATATATAAAAACCTAGATAAAAATATCGCTCATATATTTCTTATAGATGTAATCAGGTGGGGTCTAGAAACGCCTAGTGGGGTTGCCGTTGACTGGATTCACGATCTTCTATTTTGGACTGACTCTGGAACCAGACGTGTAGAAGTGACTACACTCGATGGTTCTCAAAGAGCGGTCATTGCCGCCAATGATTTGGATAAACCGAGAGCTATAGCTGTGCATCCTGGTGATGCTTTGGTATTCTGGACAGATTGGGGTAAGCAGTGATATCAATATAGCAGTACATTTGGTTCCTGTTAAAGGATCAGATACATAGATATAGCAAATACGCTATATTTATAAGTGGACATGAAATTACAGCCGAAAAGCTCTTATGCTACCACTTTAAAACATCAGACATTGTTACCACAGGAATCACAGTATAATCAATAAGTAGTTCTGGATTTTGATGTATCCATGTCTGTGTATATGAAGTGTCCGTAATACCTCTTCAAAAACGCGAATTGTTTTCAAAATCAGATACTTCTATGTATTATACAAAATAATAAAGGCTCATGATGTTTATAAATTTGTGTTGAAAGCAGTTTAAGTTTTCATCACGAGGTAGTTCAGGTTGTTCAGTAAAAAATATGACATTTACTAATCAGGACCGAACCCGAAGATAGAACGAGCGGATATGGACGGCAGTCGACGCAAGAGTATCATAGTAGATAAAATCTTTTGGCCTAACGGACTAACCATCGATTACACCGACTCCAAGATTTACTGGGCGGATGCTAAACACCATGTTATCGAGAAGGCGTCGTTTGATGGACGTGATCGGAGGAAGGTAGGCACAGTTCTTACATCTATTTATTGCTATAAAGTGTAACCATACCATATAGTTCGCTACTCTCAGTTTCTAACAGTTCCTCAAATGGTTTATAATCTGAAGTCATTGTGTAATAGATGAAGAACAAGGCCTGATTTAAGAATGGATAACAGGAAAAAAATTCACATATTTTTCTTATATTTATTGCGTTGGACGTATGTGGGCTGGAGATTTCTTCATTGTTCAGAGCCTCAAAATCCAGCCCTCATGGAGAATATTACTTACTTATTCTTCAGGACGACGGAAATATGCGTCTTAGAGATATTTCAGAATTCTTATTAAAACAGCTTTATATTTGGCAACGGTTAACTTACTTTTCTTGTTGACGTCATAATTGTATTAAATTCTTAAGATATTACTATAACTTATATGTAATTTCAAAACAACAATATGCACATACAGCTAAATGCATATGTGTTGGTTACCGCTTACTATGAAAAAAGACATATCTTCAATATGTAATTATCTTTGAAACTATAAATCATAACGATACTTATTACATTGTTCAGATAACGACCAAAGGCCTGCCGCATCCATTTGCCCTGACTCTTTTCGAAGACGCCATCTATTGGACGGACTGGCATACAAAAAGCATATCAACGGTGAACAAGAACACTGGTATGGGCATACAGACAGTTCACGCGGGACTTAACGTGCCCATGGATATACACAGGTACCTACCACTATTATAAATTTATGGACCGTTAATCTATTGAGAATAGGTATGGTTTAAAGCCCAGGATGTGACAACAAAAAGTTATAGTACTTTTCTGTCAAGAAAATTTTGATAACAGCCTAAAGATTGAAATTTGGTAGTGTTTGGAGTACACGTGAAGCCGTTAGTTTTACCCCTGATCGTTCTAGTCAAATCGGATTGTCATCCTATCGTACTTTTAACCTCTTTCGTCCAATGGCATCCTTATCTTATCCAATTTTTGTGGCCGATTGTAACGTCTTGCATCGGACATAACTATATTAGGTGATTCGTAAAGTAATTTATAATAGGTCATTACCTAGTCGATCAAAACGTATATAACTTTTCTTAAGATTTTTAAAGTAACAAAACAATATTTTGTTCCCAGCTACCATCCTCTACGTCAAATAAGGACATACAAGAATCGTTGTGGGTACAACAATGGTGGTTGCTCACATTTCTGTCTGCCAAACAGCGATGACCACTCCTGCCGATGCCCTGTTGGCTTCAACTTGAATTATGATGGGTAATATACGATGTACAATACAAGAGTAATTTGCTATACATTTTCTATGGCTTGTATTTGAAACGTAATTTCTATTGTAGCCGAACGTGTGAAGAAACTCCAGAAAAATTATTATTGTACGCTCGTAAGAAGGATATCAGATTAAAGCAGCTTAATCCTAGGAAGCAAACCGATTCTCTAGATATGGTAAGTTCAAAACAATGTCCAATATAATAAATGGAAAAGACAAAATTAATAAGATGTATAAGAAATAGGAGTAATTTTTACTTGCGTTTAACATTCATCGATTACCTTAAATATCTAAACTATTACTACTAAAAGTTATTACTTTACGAGGTTTACTTAAATTACAATCATTACGAATTCAACAATATGAATTATAAATAATACAAATGTAACTCTAAGCAAAAGTAACGTTCGCACAGCCAAACAACTTCCAACCAAAACGGACCAAGCGCTGGTGAGACTCTTTTTATCCGATTCAGTTATCTGCCCGACAACCCTCATGTTGAACATCTAGCAATATTCATATCGCTAGTTGATTCAAAGGCTATGTTTAGTTATATCGACATAAGATTACGTAGATGGCGCAGTGATTAAGGCGGTCTTCACACAACAAACTACACATTTAGATAACTGTGTGCTTGCAACATAATATTATGTGTAACCCAAAACATGGCTGGAAAAATGTTAGTCGAATATATTACACCTACCCCCTAATATATCTTAAACCAAAGGTTTACTACATATGACGTAGATAGATATGTGTTACAATATAGTATGCAATTTGAACAGGTGATTCCCGTGGAATCCATTAAATCGGCTGTGGCGTTAGATTGGGATCACAATACTAACTCCATCTTCTGGACGGACATCGATAAAGATACCATCAACCATGCGTACTTGAATGGATCTCAGCAGAGCGTTATTGTTGGCTCCAACCTAAGTACGTATATATTTTATCATATTCCACGTATTCGTACGTATATATACATCATAGCTAATATATTATAAATAATTATAAATGTGAGTTTGTTTCTTACGCTTTCATGCCTTAACTAATCGACCGATCATCATGAAATTTCGCATACACGTCGTCAGGGGTACAAGAAATGACGTAGGATATCTTTTACTTATAAAAAAGTACTGTTTACGAGCGAGCGAAGCCGCGGACAAAAGCTGGTTTATAATATAAAAAACACTGCACAAATGACGCAACGGTAACGCTAAATATTTAAACCCCACACATAACAAACATTTATATGTGCCACGAAAGATTGGTACTGGTAGACGGTAACAGGCTCGCCACCTATTAAATGAGACTTAAAACCACCAAACCGAACAACCAGCTATCGCATGTCTTTGTTATACACCTCTACTTACCCCTTCGAGGTAATAGGCGAAAATATAAATGTTTACGTGTCAGTGAAGGAGAATTTACTTTTTACATATTATGTACATACGATTTTATTTTATTTATTTATTTTATTTGGTTTACCAATATTTATTTACACTCAATAAAAGCAGTACGAATATTAACAGTAATGTATCAAACACTTATAGGTAAACACCACATCTAAAAATGATAAATGCGGAAATCAACACTTATTATTTACAAAACTATAAAAGCAACAATTTATAAAGGTGTGTCACAAGAATCAAAAGTATATAATATATAATGACACTAATCCGGCAGTTGTTTGAGGAGTATTCTTTTTTTGTTTGACAATGGAATCACAGTGTATGTCAACGCAATCAGTATAGCTATTGATTACTTTGCAAATTCTCGCGTAAGGGGAATCAGCGCCTAATAAGCGCCGTCCTTCTCTGTCGTGTGCAAAGTGGAGTGATACAGCTGCGTAATGTCCCGGATGGTGCACGGAATTTAAATAATGCTAGTAAAAGAGAACAGTGATGATATTAACATAAATGTCTATTTAATTTAGCAATTTAGTTTTAGATTTATTAGTTTTAGATTTTACTCGCAGCTTTGCGTAATTGTAGGTTAGGTAAGGTTAGTAACAATTCCTGCCGGAGGCTCTACGAGGGGGTCGTGCGGTCCATGGCCCTTTATGGGGCTCCAGTTTGGGCGGATAACCTGACGGCCCGCAATACTTCGGCACTGCGTGCGCCACAGCGCGTCACGGCCGACAGGTTGATTAGAGGATACCGCACGATCTCGTACGAGGCTGCGAGCCTCCTCGCCGGATCGATGTCCTGCTTCTCCGTCGCCTTTAGCGAGGTTATCGTTAGCAACTCCCAGGGTGGTGAGCGGCTTTATTGCTCTGGCACCTATCTGGAGACTAGGTAGTGCCACTTGAGCACGAGGTAGCTCGCTTACGAGAACTGGATCTCTGGAGTTAGGTTGGAGAAATTTGATGAGAAAGTGAGATTTGGGGACAAGACCTATCTATAACTGGTTCCGGTAGGTGCTTTCGGGCACTGGAAGGTACAGCGGCTCCCACTATTATAACCGGACGGTTTGTGTAGGGGAACGCTATATCATAAACTGGACTAATCGTAGAGAGAGGGATCGATGCCCTAGGACCTGGAAGCGGCGCTTCTAGCGACGCTCTACCGTTAGCGCCAGAAAGCGCTAGCTTGGGGCGAAGGACCAACTCGTTCGACTCTCGAAGCGGCAAGGTCCGAGCTCCGCCAGGTCCTGGTGGAAGAATGGAAGGAACGACTTGTGCACCCCAGTGCCGAGCACGCCACGATCGTGGCGGTAAGTCCTGTTTTTGAGGAGTGCCTAGAGAGGCGGCATGGCTCCATCACCTTCTAGCTGACACAGATAATGACTGGCCATGGCTGTTTTGGCCGGTTCCTGTGTCGTATAGGCCGGCAAGAGACGTCCTGTTGTCACCACTGCGGCGACTGCCTCGATGTTGTTGAGGACACGGCGCTGCACACTTTGGCGGACTGCCCCGCCTGGGCATCGGAGCGTTGTGAGTTGATCGCGGCAGTCGCTAAGGTTGCTCTGTCGCTCTCGGCCGTGGTTCAGTCTATGGTCCGGAGCGAGAGGCCGTAGAACGCCGTCGCCTCCTTCTGTGAGGAAGGTAATTTCCATCAAGGAGGCGGCAAGAGGGAGAGGAAACGCTTGAACCCTCTGACCAAACACAGAACTGGGCGGCGGAGGGCGCGGGATGACCAGCCATCATGAGATTTTACCTGGGGGTGGTGGGCTTCGTCGGCCTGCGTGCATCCGTTCAGCACGAGCTCTGAGAGGCGGCATGCGTGTTCCCACGCGCGCCTCTGTGCCGTGTGTCCGTCTCCCCTCAAGGGGACAGTAGGGTTAAATTAGAAGTTACCAAGAGTAGGTCTTTTCGTGTAGTGGCCTGCCGTTTCACACGGTGGGGTCGCGATTGCATGCGAAAGTGATTCGCGCGGCCCCGCCGACTCTGGTTATGTCGAGGAACACCGTAGTAAGTTTAGTCGGTATTACCGGGACACCTTTTCCCCGGTGAGTCCAACATAACTTTTCCGTCGCCCCACGGAGAGGTATGCGTCAAAGCGAATGCTCTGAATTTTTATATACCTGGGGGAATCCCCAGGTATATAAAAAAACACACAGCAATACTTTTTCCTGGATGTTCTTTTCTGTTACATTGACAATCCTGATGATCAATCGAGTAGTTAAGTCGTGAAAACATTACAAACAAACTCAAATTCACATATATAATATTAATTAGGATTATTCCAGGCATGCTAATGACTTAAATGTCTTTTCAGTCTGGCCCGCTGGTCTAGCCTACGATTGGATAACCAACAAGCTTTATTGGACCGATGCTGGAACGAACAGGATTGAAGTAGCCAACGCTGATGGTAGCATGAGGACTCTACTAGCGTGGGACAATATCGATAAACCTAGAGATATTGTTGTAGATCCAAAAGGTTTGTAAGAAATATTATTTTAATTATAACGCACTCCATCATTATAAACATGTTGATAGGTCAGTTAAATATTTCTAATTCTTACTAATGAGTGATAGTAGCAAATAAATAAATGTAATAAGTGTTTATATCAATGATTTTCGTCTTGTTGTATAAAAAATTAAAGCTATAGAAACAACCATGGAATTATTGAATACTTAAATTACGTTAGTACTTTTTAATTTCTTGCAGCATATTATATGGAATTATGTAATGTCACAAAGAATGTGATTTTTATCTGTCCTTTTCACGCTAACTGTTATCTTTATCAATACAGAATAAATTATTACCTCCGATACAGAATGAAATTCATATTCCTAAAATCAAAATATTTCAACCGCTTTTATGATTAGTTCCAACCCAATCATCCAGTATACCAACTAAGCGTCTATTCTACGAATCATGTGAATAAAATATAATAAATTTTTTGAATCCCAAAATCTGCTCTTCCATATTAATTCCCAATCATGTTGTAGCCGGAGTCATGTACTGGTCCGATTGGGGTACATCTCCCTGCATTGAACGAGCTGATATGGATGGTGGTAACCGCAAGCGTCTGATCTCTGGCAACATGTCATGGCCTAATGGACTAGCACTAGATATATCTAACAATCGAATATACTGGACTGATGGTGGAAACCAGACGATTGAGTACGCTAATCTGGATGGCACTGGCAGAACCACTCTCATTGGTAAGAATGAAAGAGGGAAATTTTGGAAATCAGTGCCATTTTTAAATATTATGAAAATGGTTTCAAACGTCCTACGCGCAAACATATTATTGTATTTTCTTAAAACTAGACAAGAGTACTACAACTACCAAACAGAACTACTGTTTGTTTGAAAATATTTTGCCTTGCCCATAGACTTGTCATAGACTACGAGTAAAATTCACTAATAACACACAAGCAACATTAGTTTATAATAATAATATTTTAAATCTCAATAAAGGAAGATTAAAAAGCAAGCCCTAAAACAATTAAGTTCAGCAATTATGACTGACAAGGTCTTCTCAATTCTCACTTAGGTCATCATCTACCCCATCCATTTGGCCTCGATCTTTACGGTGACGAAGTATTCTGGACCGATTGGGATACACAGTCTATTCAGGCAGCCAACAAGTACACAGGAAAGAATCGACGAACACTGGGTGCTGGCGTAGCAGGCCTCATGGACGTTAGGGTGTTTCATAAAGAAAGAGTCAAGGGAATGAACAGGTAAGAAACCGATAATATATTCTCAAATTTTCAAATAAAGAACTTGCATTCAATAACAATATAATTTTAGATGCGGCAAGAATAACGGTGGATGCTCACATCTCTGTTTGTTGAAACCTGGTGGAAAATCTTGTGCTTGTCCTATAGGAATCAAAATCAATGTAAGTAATGCGTGACATATGTACGTAAATTACAAATTCTACATTATGAAGTAAGAAAGCCACGAAAATGATGAAGCGACGAAAATATAATTTATTTTGGTTAATTATAATGATGTAGGTAATCAAATTGTTTATTGTAAATGAATGAATTGAAAATTTATCATGACCGTAAATAAAACGACATGTTATTTATTAAATTTTAATTCGCAGAAGGACGGTAAGACTTGTGCCAGCGGTCCTGTGAACTATTTGATATTTGCTCATCGTGTTGACATTCGTGTTGTATCTCTGGATGTACCCTACCTTATTGATGTACCATTACCTCTACCTGCCCTGAAAAATGCTTTCGGCGTAGACGTTGATCATAAAACATGTAAGTTTGACCTACAAGATCCAACTCAATCAGTTAAGTTTAGTATAGACGAGATAATAACAAGCAAAATGTTTTCAGCACTCATTTACTGGACTGATACTGGTGAAAGGAAAATCCAACGAGCTAACAGGGCCGGTGATATCATTGAAACTATTATTGGTAAAGGCTTACATACTGTTGATGGGATAGTCATCGATTCCACCGGGCGTAAGGTTTGTATATCTTCTTTTGTTTATATTGTACGTTAGAGATTTATCAACAAAATTAACACTAAATAAAGAAGAAAAGGATTTAAAGCTAGTGTAGTGAATATGACCTTTGTAAGGACTTTGGTTGATGTTTTCTGACCAAATTAGTGACATTAGGGCAATACGTCAGAACAGTACCCTTAACCAACCGCAATCAAAAAGTGGTCGTTGTTTTTGTCTATCCCGCTAATACAAAAGCTTCAACTTATGTATATAATGCCAAAGTTAGTACATCAAAAGAGTATAATGAAAAGAGGTACTGTGATTTATAGGTTAAATAAAATTAGCTGTTGTTGTAATTGCCAATGAAGTGAATGTCACCCTACAAATATTTCTGCAGTGAGACTCTACAGTACCAGTAATAACAAAATATCTATTGACAGATTTACTGGACCGACGGCGGGCGTAACAGTGTTGAGGTAGCTGAACTAGACGGCAGTAATAGGAAGGTTCTTTTCTGGACAGGCTTAGGTAAGTTTGAGCACAAGGCAATATTAACTAATAATTAAGATACCTAAATTCCTAACCAAATATACGTTTATAGATTCGCCCCGCGCTATTGCACTGCATTACGAATACGGGCTTATGTTTTGGTCGGATTGGGGAACATCTGCAAAGATAGAAAGAGCCGATATGGATGGAAACAACAGGTAAACGACTAATAAATTTGACCTTGTAATTCAGATGTAAATCAATTGGTATTAAAATTCTAACTAATATATTTTTAGACGTGTTATCGTGGAGAATAATATCAAATGGCCTAACGGTCTTGCTATCGACAAAATGGAGAGCCGTCTTTACTGGAACGATGCTAAAGTCCTTTCTATCGAAAGTTCAGATTTCAACGGCAATGATCGTCGTGTCATCTTGAGCAATGTTCCTTATCCGTACGGTATAGTTATTGTAGGACCGCATGTTTACTGGACTGACTGGAGAACTCAAGCGTTGCATAGAGCTGATAAAGCCACAGGCAAGAATCCTATCATCATCAGGAAGAATTTAGAAGGACTTATGGATATTCGAGCTGTGCAGGTACATGCTATACATATATACAAATATTAAACCAAAATCGTTGCGTTGATTTTTTGGCAGGCTATTAGAATGTTGTTTTTAAAATAATGACTTTGCCAGATTATCAATCTCTGTCATAAAAAGTACATCATCCAACTCTTATTAGCAAATATTCTTACATAGCAATCACCTGATGCTTTGTATAGAGATGTACCATAAATATTGTCCGTATTATTGAAATATATGCATGTGACTATTATTTTTGTCAATCTTTACAGTCTGAACGTGAACTAGAAAACGCTTGCGGAACTAACAATGGTGGTTGCTCCCATCTCTGCCTCCGATCACCTCAAGGCTCCTCATGTGCTTGTCCAACCGGTCTCATCTTTAACTCCAGCGAATCAAACCCTAAAATCTGTCGAAGATATCCCGAGAGCTTCTTATTCTTCGCAACTAAAACCAGTATTGCTCTCATTTCTTTCGATACACCAGAACAATGGGATGTACCGCTTCCTATTAAGGTACAAAATGCTGTAGCTGTTGATTTCCATTGGGACAAGAAACTTTTGTATTACACTGATGTAGACATGGATGTTATAAGGTAAGAATATTATCTCCTTCTTACCTTTAAATGCAAACACAGATACCTATGCCATATTGACTGCAGAGGCAATAATTAAGAAAAATATTTATGATTTTATAATAATACTTTATTTTATAGATCGATAAATATGCAGAATATGAGCGAGACACAAGACATCGTCAAAGGGAACATGGGCATTCCAAACGGCTTGGGTATAGACTGGATTGCAGACAATATGTATTGGACTGACAATGAATACAAGGTAAGAAAACTAATAAGGAAAAATATAATCTTAAGTAAAAGTATGAAGAAACTTTGTATTATAAATATTAATTTTGTACTGACAGGTCATCGAAGTAGCAAGATTGGATGGGTCATCAAGGAAGGTCTTGTTAAGCAATTTGAGTGAGCCGAGAGCATTAGCGCTGTTCCCAGCTAAAGGGTATGTTATATTGAATTCGAAAACTAAACTATCTCTAAAACAATATAAGCACGAATACTAAACACTAATCTAAATTATATATTATAGATATCTGTATTGGAGCGATTGGGGTCAAACGCCTTGCATTGAAAGAGCATTCTTAGACGGTAGTCAACGTAAAATAATCGTAATTCAAGACGTTGGCTTCCCTAATGGAATCACCATTGACTACAAAGACCGAAGGCTTTACTGGACGGACGCTCTGCGACATAGGATTGACACCTCCGACCTGAATGGGCAGCACCGAGTCCAGCTTATCCCTGAGGCTAAGAATCCGTTTGGAATGACTCAGGTAACTTCATTCTTGTTCATTAATTTTATAGTAGACCGAAGACTGCAAATCTTTTGGTTCAATGACTTACCAGTTTTCAAGTAGAAACGGGCGCCGTTGTCTACTTGGACGATCGATTCTATCTTACCCTTTCATTCTCAGATCAACATGAAAATACTTCTTACAAATGGAATAACGCAGGTAATATAAATTTTATATGCCTTGATCTGGAACTTGAAAGCCAGGAGTTGATACTTTGTCACATCGGCTATAATACTCTATTTTTACAACTTTAATAGATATATATAGATAGATAGACAGGTACTGTAAGTATGTACATATTACACGCGATTAACATTACAAGTCATTGTTAAGGGGCCTAAAAGACCTTTATTAGGATTTTTTATTTAAAAAGGAAATGCCTTATTTAATTATATGTTTTAGCAATTTACAGTCAATAGAAACTGTAACTATGCCAAACCTCACACGCCTCCGAGCACGCAATATTCAAAAGGGATCCAAGATTCTCTTCACATATTAATGATGTTCTAATCCATACTAATGTTATACATATGCAAGAGGCTCTACCTGTTTGGCACGATTTAACAACTAGAAACCTCATCCTATTATAATTTGTATAGAGACTAATATGGAGACAGCTTAAACCTTGGCAAATAAAAAGGGTACTTTAAAAAACGCGAACGTACGTACGATTACGGCTAGTATAGTATTAGCATCACAAAAATGGTAGTTCAGTATCTTAGCCTTTACCCCTTGATGTGTTTTGGTAATATTAACATGAGTTTCTCTTTTCAGTTCAACGATTACATATATTGGACGGACTGGTACAAGAAAGCTGTGATGCGGGCTGATAAGAAGACGGGGAAAAATGTGACTGCCTTGAGAACAGATTTGGAAATGACTATGGAAATAAAAGCGGTGTCAGGTGAAAAACAGCACGGGTGGAATCCATGCAAAGAAAATAATGGCGGATGCTCACATCTATGCTTCTTTAGGGAGCATGATTACATTTGCGCTTGTCCCGAGGAGAATAACCATCGCGTTTGTTCTACAGGTAACTTGGATATTTTTACAAATATTATTTATTTCAGTTTCGTTTCATTGCCATCATCAATACGTAATTCAACTTTGTTGATACTAAAATGCAGTGGATTTAATACTACAATTTAGCTATCATATGATAACACAAAAAGATTATATGTAGAAGTAATAATTACATATAAAGAATCCTAGCCTTGTGAGGATATTAACTCTATTATTAGAACAAAATTTGTGTAACATACCCTAATTCCTCACCGCTCACTCCTGTTATTAATATTTTATTTCATCTACCATGATATATGATCATCGTCGGATCGATTCAAATCAACGAAACAATCCTCTATTAATACTATGAGCAATGATAATAATATTTAAAAAAGAAGACAACGAGCTCCAAATTAACCGACTATAGATAACAGAATTAAAAAAGGCCTTAGAAGAAAATGACTAACTGTATTGCATTATAGCATTAGTTTCATAACACATCTAAATTAATATACTCTAGTTCTGCAAAATAACAGTCAAATCTAATATTGTTCCAGTACCCAAGACCCCAGTTGACAAGAAGATGCCATCACATTATCCAACATTCTACGACTACTCGGACCTGCAACCGGACAGCCAGCTACCGCCGGCACAGCCTGAGGCCCCTGATACAAGTACTGGAGCTATTGTCATCACCGTAGCCATTCTCACGTTCGTGGTAGTCGGTGTGTTTATTATTGGAATTGTGTGTGGTAAGTGACATAATATTAACAGCTTTTGTGTAGTCCCTATCTTAGCTTATCTTGTGTGGGAGCCAGTCAGTACAGACCGGCGACACTTCGACCCAGTAGGATTTAGTAGTATTTACCATTGTGTAGTCCCTCTCTAACTCTAACTTAGGTCTTTTAAAATTAAGAAAAGCGAACTTAGAGGTCTTATTCTAATATAATCTAATAAATAATAATCTATCTTTCCTTTTAATTGGACTGAAACGCGGTGATTTAAAGACTTGCAAAACTTTCCAACCTTGATGAGTTTTGTAAGTGGAAGCAGCCCACACAGCACTAAAATGGTGTTCCGAGTATATATTCATTTAATATTTATAAAACCTTAGTTAATAAATATGCATATTAACTCCGCAGTATTAACATATTATATACAATACTGCTCTGCAATATATCTTAAATTAATATCAATATACATAATAACTAATAAAACTCCTGATTTCTGATTGTTTTAATGCCTCTAATATGACAACAGTGATTGACTACTAATCAAAACTGAATGTACATAAAAACTACGTAAGCAGATTATCCATCACAATAATAATAATACAAAATGTACGTTTTTTATTACAGTAAAGCTACATAGAGACCACAGCGGCGATCTTAAGGAGAACTATCGAGATTCTGGCGGCCACATATCGTTCCACAATCCCAACTACAGCTGCACAACGGGCGCTGGCGGACCAAATGCAGATCCTATCGAACGTCGAACAAATCGATTCCAAGGCATCTTCAAATATGACAAAAATCAGGTAAATTGCATCACCATGCTATAAAATTTTGATCCAGAGCTTTGATAATTCAATATTAATCCAGTCTACCTCAACTCTGTTCTTGTGGTTTAGCTTACATAATAATATAATACCTAACCGCATCATGACAGAATATTTTTTTTTTTTTAAAGTCAATGTACTGATTTTGTGTTGAGCTCAAATATAATGATGAAGGAAAACAACGTTTTCTAAATTAGAATCATTAAATATATTTAATGTACATCAGTGAACGTAAGTAAAACATAGAATCAGTACTTGCATTATTAACTCCACAGCTTCTTACCTACTCAACTCTACTACTGAAAAATTATCTTTACTGTTAATGGAGCAAGGTAGCTTAGCTGTTATGTTTTACCGTTTATTTATTTGCTGTCAATAACAAGAACTCAAATAGTATTATTTTCAAGTTCCGCCTATTTTATGTACTTTCCATGGTCCAATTATTTCGCAGTGAGAATACTTTCATATTTTATTTCCTTTCACTGATGTACAGAAGATTCTGTACACTTTTTCAACATAATTACGTAATATGAGTTTATTAACCAAATTCTATTGTTGTCTAGGAGCGAGTGACAAATGTTTACATACCGGAGGGTACAAGTCTACTCCCGCCTCCGCCACCGCCGCCGCACAGGCAACCGCCCTCAAGGCCCGCTACTCACGACGACTTCGAACCAGTCACATTGCACTCGTACGCTTGAATACCAATATCAAAACAACAGTACTAAAGACAGGGCTTGAAATCTGAGCATAACAAAGTTATCAATACACTGCGTATAATAGTAAGGCGTGGTCATTATAATCAATTTTAGCGTCAATCCTGAGTTCCAAGCTTGATAGAAGAGAATGACAGAAAACGCTTTCTGACTAACCAAAATTTGCTATATATGTATATACTGGAATTAACATAAAAAGGGTACCTTTCGAATCTATTTTCGTATAACCTCCTACTCTTTTGAAGACGGTTGAAATCATAATAACCAAACATGTTGATGAGAGCGTCGTATTATGAAAATCGTAGAGTTTATATAGAAGAAAAATATATTAAAATTGATATTATGTATTTTCAAGTGAAATACAAATTTATATTTAACTTGGTTGATTCTTGATTATGACCATATCTTTCTCTTATTCGCTATAGCGTTTAAAAATTATAATTTTTGTTGCCATTTCGGGCGATTTAACGCAAGCATTGGCAGCGAAGACAATGTATTTCGCAACATCTATAACGACTTGTTCAAGCCCTAAACTACAGCTTATAGCTAAGACGATTCATAAATCAGTATCGCAATGACATCTAATGATTATAACGCTATTAGCGTTATTAGCCAGTAGTGACGACAAAACGGTAATTCTAATATTAAAGGTAGGTGACGCCTATTTCAATTGTTGAATTTTAGAACGGGGGCTGCAAGAATAACAGAACTTACGCGCACTGGCTTTCTGCAAGATTACGCGATTGCGTGATTGTAATCTCTAGCAATCGCGTGATTTGGCAGGAAAATAATTATGAGATATAGGTAATGGATTGGAAGGCTGATACACACCAAAGTGATATTAATATCGCGAAGTCATAACGCAAACTAGCGGCACGAATCGCCTCGCGAGTATTGGCGATGTGACGTCACACATATTCATTATGTCAGTTTGCTCTAAAGTTTTGAGGCAAGCTTAGTATGATTCATGGTATAAAGAACGTTAGAAAGGCAATTCCTCCAGCAAGGTTTGCAATATTAGACTAAACTGGCAGAGAATAGTGAATGCACGCTACAACGTCAATATGCTATTCAATGTGATTTTGCAACGCATAATTACTTTGCCCGTTGCAATCGCATTGCATCGTTTGTATGTGTTGTTTGTATGTGTTTCAGCCTTTAGTCTTTACCTATTGTGCACGCATACATATCGTCACATGAATGATCATGCGTGCCCACGACGTCCCCGTTCTTAACCAAAGTATTAGATATAAAATATTAGGAAGTCAGTAATTACCATCAATTGAATTATCTCATCGATTGATTTACTCTTGAACTTATTCACGTGACAATCCTAAGCTGTAAATACTGTTGCTGAGTATTAGCGAGCTAGTACTGCGAATGTCTAATGGTAAATTGATGATATCGTCTTCAATTGACGACGTGAACGAACTAAGCATTATACAAAAGACTATGTGTGAACCAAATTTGGGCATTCAAAAGACTTATGGGTATAAGTATGACAAAGAAAATTAGTCTGCATAAATACCAAAAAGACAGTAAACCAAAATGAATGGTACTTATTTTACATACATTATTCTGATATCGATGTATTCGTCAATTGCAGATTAAAAAAAATAAATGTGGTAATATTAAGATCACTATGTAAGAGAAATAATATTTTGAAGTCCCTATGAAATAATGATTTGAATACGTATCTATACCTAGATTAGAACATAGGTACAATCTGTCTAGATCGTACGTTATAAAGTAAAATAAGAATTTCAATCAAAATAACTGCTATAGTTTAATACCTGTTTCTAAAATTAATCTGTCATTTAAATAAAATATGTGTTTCAAATACTATCATTTCATATGTACACGATAAAGAATTATTGTTATAGTTGATAGGGTTAGGCCAATTGTCTAGATGCATAGTGTGTGAGAGACGTAACTGTCAAGTGTAAATAGATGTATCTACTTGAACTAAACTTAGACTAAAAGTATGAGGTTATATCGGAGTCAACCCAAAGGGCTTGCATGATAAACCTACTAACTGCGATATTATGCTGTGGACATTGATACGCTCTTAAAAATACTCAAACCTTAAAACAAGAAATGGGAGTAAAACGATCAGGGCGTATATCATTACATTTCTCAGCATAATATCGACACGCAATGTGAAAATAAATAATAAATTACTAATATTTATTATTTTTGTACAAGTCAACTGACGTTTGTTTCTCCGCGGCTCACGGGGAAGAACGAAAGTGACTTTTATACCCAAGAGCAAAGTTATATCTAGTAACGTTGTAATAACGAGTACAGAGATTGGGATAATATGTATGTTCATATTGCTTATAAACGTCTTCATACAATATTTATCTTTTAATACCAACGTTGATTTGTATTGACAAAACAATAGTACTTGAAACTAATCATAAAGATAAAAGCCACAATGGCTAAGTCGTACGTTTGTAAGCAATGTGAAAAGACAGTATGTTTAGTTATTGCGAGGGACTGAATGCTTTAAAGTGGTATCCCAATCTCGTCTAAGGTATGTAGTCGTTTGTACTAAATAAAGACGTAGGGTATTTTACTGAAATATTAATTTATACACTCAAAATAAATCACCAAAGATTTAAGTAACTTATACTCTTCTTATTATTGAAATCACTGCAGTCTCACGATTTAGTATTAATTCACCAAGATTAAAATGGTGACAATAATATATCAATGTAAATAGTTAGTTTTAAATATCAATTATTTTGACAGTCAAAATTGATGATATTGTAAATAATACTTTATTTACACTTTGTGGAAAATATGGTATATATCCGATTTGATTTATTTAAACGCCTACTGCTGAACGGTTGCGCATGCGTACAGTACCTACACGTAAGAGACTTGTATCTCATATCATACGTTCACTTAGTACAAACATAGAAATTATCATTATTATTTATATGCTTTCGATACAATGATTCTCCGATCGTCACCTGCCATTATTGTCTAGATAAAAAGTAAACTTGAAAACTACATTCGTTGAATTATATACATATTTTATTAAGTTACTCAGGACAGACAAAGTTATTAAAGTTTCACAGGGTGTTTTAATCTAAGGTAGAATTAGGACGGATGTCAACGGACACAGATCCGGTAAAAGATTTTTTTTTTTTCTAAAACCCTTTAATTTTAATGGCACGGGTATAATAAAGACAATTAATTAAAATATATTTTTTGATAGCGGTTAAAACACAACATACGTTTGTGATCATTGGCAACTAACGGTTTTGTAAAACGAAAGTTCCTTTTTTAATTCTGATTATAACTACCTACTATTGAATTTATATGATGCGATGAAAGACTTCAGAAGCGATTTATCGAATTATTAATTTTATATAAATATTTATAATTCATATTATATATTTATTAACGCAACAACATTGTATTATTTCTAGGAAAATAAATGACGAACAATAATAATTTGATTACGTACCATATTTACGTATATTATGCAATGCAAAGTTTAAACGTTAACAATAATAATATAATTAATTTTAATAATAATTTGTATTGATTTTTGTATGGGTAATAGTTGCTTGTTATTCGAAATATCATGGAAATGATCCGCCCTAAATCCAGTTACTAGATCACCGGTCGATTCATATACCTATGTATTACAATACATTATTTTACATCTTGCAACCCTCTTTCATTTAATAATATTATATATATTTTATATCCTTGCAATTATGTCTAGATGGAGACGATAAACATCCATTCAAAAACTAAAACGAATAAAAGAGGCTTGGAAGAATGATTTCAGATTCTCGTAAAAATGTTTCGGGTTAGTTTTAAGATATATTTTATGTAAACTGATTTGTTACATAGCTTGTAAGGGATGGGAAATTAATATAGTGAGTGCTGTGATACCGAATGCTTTGACAGTTGTAGTGTGGGTTATCAGCGAAGGCGGTTATATAATTTTTATTTTACGTTACATTTTCTTACATGGACAAAATATACGACGCACGTACTCCGAGATAACTTTGATCCACACAACTTCGAACATTTAAAAGTTAAATCTTAAAAGACAATTAAAGTGCTATGCGTGCCAAATATTTAAGAGTTCAGTATTTTAAAAGAATTGGTTGGTTCTTATTAATAATAAATAATTAATGGGTAAACGAAACAGCTTTTACACCTTTAATGCCTCCAAAAAAGAGGTGTTGAAACTGTTGTATAATTTATTGTACTGACATTAAAGAATAGAAATTATCTTATTGTGTAGTTTTATTTACTTTATTACCCTTTAGCTTGTTAGTCTGCGATGATTAAAAACATGTATCATGTCTTGACTACTCTAGTAAGAATAAATGCTATTTAGAAAATCTAAATTCAAACAATATATTATTATTAGAAAGAAAATTACGATTGAAGCGGCGACATTAAATTCCAAGGCGGTTACAATACCTGCACGAAGGCTATACAAAACTGAGTCAAATAAATATATAAACATATATTTATTTAGGTCACTTCGCTACTGGTGTATATGTTTTGTTCTTTTCATTATATAAGATCCTAGTTTCTGACGGTGGCGTCTCCTGGATGAATCGAACAGAAATGCATATAGGTAGAGGTGAAAAGTATCTTATGCCGTAAAATCCAGGACTTGGGCTAGCTGTTTGCCAAATTCAATTCAAATCCATTTAATCGATTTTGTGTGACCGAGTAACAGACAGCTAAATATCCATACATATTCATAAATAAGTAGGATATCCTATAACGTTAAGGTTATTTACTTGTTTTATTGACTCATGGCAAACTTATCATTAGTCTATCTAATAGCAAACGTTAAAAATGGGTGTGTTCCCATAACTACGGTAATGAAGCCGCATTAGAGATATACCGTCCCTTTTGGTCAGAAAATCTGTTTAATCTGCTCGATTAATACAGATGAATTGGTGCTGTCATTTTCAAAAAGATTTATATATAAACAAAGCTTATTATTAACGTTTCTACGTCCAATATGCCAAATGTGAGAAGAGTTAGGTCATAGTCTAGCACGCTGAACCAGTGGGGATTGGCAAACTTCACATATCTTTGAGAACCGGAGAACTGTCCGACATACAGCTGAAGCGAGCGATAATAAAAAATAATAATAAAAAATTTATTTACCGACAAAAATTACAATTAAGTACACTTACAAATAATATTAATGAAACAATAATATTTTATAAACAATAAAAAGTAAGTGTTTTTGTTGAACTCTGGTACCCAATGTAAGATCTAACTTGTTATGGGTACCAGCGCTCTTCAGTAACACGTCATCGGTCATACATGGCATATTCCTTTGGCAATGTCAAAAGTATGTGAGTGTGCTTATTGTGTGTGTGTGTATGTGTGGATAATAAATAATACTAACATAACATCGAAATTCAGCGATGCATGCCTTGGGTTTCTACGTAGTATCCTGCGCAGTACATCTCCCACTAAACTTTCATTACTATTTTAATGTGCAATCACTTGTAATAAATAAAACGAAATAATAAAATACACGTACTAGTTTATTTCATATTAACCGTACAATTACATACATACTCGTCGTTTACACTTAGTCAACAACATGACACATAACACTTAGTAGGTATAAGGAGTTTCATAAGTTATACAAAGAAACTGTTTTTCTAACGGCACATTATTAAATGGCGAAAGGTAGGTAGGTCACAAAAAGTGACAATCTAGTGATGTGACGTCATCGGGGTGTTTCCACATGTAACGTTAGAAAAACATATTTCTTACATAAACAGTTATTAAAAATAGACAGTTTTATACATAATGTATACATACTTTAAGTAAAAAGTAGGTAGTTCCACAAAAAAATGTTTATAAAATAACTTTTTTAAGTACATGTAGGAAGTAGTTGATAAACATAGACAATGCAAATATTTTAAGACAAGTAGGTACGCATAGCAAACAAAAGAAAGTAGTAGAAGTATTTTTGTTAAGTAGTATGTTTAAGCCGACTAATATATTATATTATACCTTTTTGAGACTTTATTAACAGATTTTAATATATATAAAATGTTAATTTATCACTTATTTTTAATTTTGATCATTATTAAATATTAAGTAAATAATAATTAACAGAGATACAATTTTTGTAATTTAGTGAGATTAAACAAAATTCGGACAAGGAAAAATTACAACTTTGTTAATCAGATCTATAGCTTACTTCCCATACCTAATATAAATACGGCTTATGATATTATAGTTGTAATTTCTCCATAAAATAATCGTTAAATACAATATAAAAGTAGATACAGAGTATTCTTAATAGTCCAATAGCATAGCATACAAACTGTAGAAAAGTATAGAAAGTGCAATCATAACAAATGCTAAGTGCTGTCAGAACGGAAGACAAGCACAATACTACCTATCATATAATAACTACAATAAGTTAAATATTGTAGTGTAACTCTACACTGTAGGTACTATTCACTACTGCCAGTTATACCGGCTCGCAATCATACGATAATTAGGTGGGTGTAGTCTCTAGCATTATACGATAAATAATAATAATAATACGCTATAGACGAATAATAGTAATAAATTAAATTAATATTTATTTTTATTTTATATTTGCTTGATCAATCTTCGACCTTATATTTCATTGAAACATATTTGGATCGATTTGAAACCAAGTTTCATTTTATTTTTAGTTATTAAGATGTAATTTGATTGTAATAGATTTGGAGTGATTTAAGTAAAATGCTTCTGTTAATTTATTTATTATTCAATATTAATTAATTTCAAACATCACATTATATTAATCCGCATTGGTAAATGATTACACAAAATTACTTAATTGCTACTATTGTAATATTATTATTATACGAACTTTATGTATGTTAATAATCTCATGTATGACTACGAAACTAGTATTGAGACAAAATGTAAACAAAGGAAATATAACAGATCTAAACCGACTAAATACAAAATGACGTACTTCAACGTCATTTATATCCACATAAACTTACACCTACATTTGGTAGCTTTAAATGTGGTAGTTTTGAGAATCATTGGGTTTTAATACATTTTTATACAACTGTAAATAAAATAAATTCTCTCGTATCAAAATATAATCTCAGATAAAATAACCTATTTTAAGATTTGCTTACATTTTGTCTCACGGAATGTTGAATGTTTTTGGCAATTATGTTGAAAAGAGAGAGGTTTTTTTATCATAAATACGTTTTGTAGTAAGATCTTTAAGTAAATGAGACGTAAATATAATTAAAATAATTATTACTTCAGTAATATAATATATTACGGGGAAAAACAGCATAGCTGAAAGTAGATCTGGTACAGATGAACAACAATGAAATCAATCGGCCGCCGATTATTAAAGATAAAGATATAGCTACATACCTCTTCTATAACTTAGTAGCCCAATCAAATTAGAAGCTGCCGGGTAATCTAGACCTTGCCTTATGTAAACTTACACGTATTGAAACTAAATATTTGACAATGATATATACTTGATCCAATTATCTAAACCAACATAAAACAGCGAATATTTGTCACTTCTCATCTTTGATATTATTAAGCCGGTATAAAGAGGGTACCGTTACGTTCCTTGTTATAAAGGCGGTAATGTCGATTCTTATTTTGCATTAACTGGCTAAATGTACTTTATAAATTAAGTCAATATGGTTTGTAGTAACGAATGTAAAAAAAATTATAATACTCACTAATGTTTTTGACACCTTATTATCGTGATACGCGGAATGTAAAATGGTTAAAAGCAGTACGAAAAATTTAATTACGCTGTTTGTGGGTGAGAATTAGATAGTTAGTCCTAAATGCTAAGAGCATATTGCTGCGCGATAACATTTAAACAATTTACTAAATATAAATATCGGTATTTAGTCAGCTATTATAATTATCAAGCGCCCAAACTTAGCTAAGTTCCGCACCGCTTGGCGTGGCTTGAAATTGATAGAATGCTTTTTTAAGTTTAATCACCAATAACTTTAAATATCTTAAATTACTAGAAAGAAAGGTACTGGACGACTCAGTTTAAGCAATCATGCATTTTACTTCTGTAGTAGCACCCCACAACGGTTAAATTTATGCTAGCAACTTAATGTCACACAATACTCTAGAAACATTCGAGATTCAGCTACTAAAAGATCGATCAGGTACGTATGTACAATACTTAAAGCAAATCTCCGGAACTTACGTATTGACAGTTCGATGCATCAAACAATTAATGCTCTAATAGCAGCAATTATAATATTATCAAATATAATTATTCCATAGAACCTCCCTTAATAGTGCGATCTTTGGCATAGTCTAAAAATCAATAAAAGAACATTCACAAAAATATAAACATTTTATGTCAGCAACAAGCTTACTTATTTAAAAAGCTAATAATTATTTTTATTTATATTAAATCATTCAATATATTGAATGATTTACAATCGTAGCGCATTTAGGTAAATATATTAAATTATAATTTATATAATATATTATATTAAGTCGTGTTTTAGATATTAACAATTACGATTTTTCCAATTTGCAAAAATATTGACTAAGATGTAAAAAAAAATGTTTAACAACATTACCTTCAACACTCAATAGCAATAAAATATGACACATGATTTTCATACAAAATTATAAATTTAAAGTATTTACTAAAATCTATATCTGTACAAACTCGGTTAAAGAAAATGATGTGTAAGAAAAGCAATAAATAACTAATTACGAGATTATCACTGCGCCACGTAAATTTGTTTACACTGATACAGGTAATATGATTACGAACGAACTGAGATCAATACACTAAAGCTAAACTTACAGTTAATATTATTATCATAATAATACGTCATAATATTGATTTACCTCAAAATGATCAGGCCTTTGCGTAGTTAGTAATAAAAGTATATTTGTAGAAATATTACACACAGCAAAATACCATATAAGAACGTTTGTTTAAGTTCAGAATATTAGATTACTGTTTTAATTAAGTCAATGACATCAATATGAATTTTTAATATTCTGTTAATAGAATGGTGAGATAGTTGGTTCCAATAATTTTCAGTAAATATCGTTAGTTGTCAGAAAATAAACTGAGGGCTTACTCTAGGTTTCCATAGCTCTTAACGTTTCTTTGTCGACATGTAACTGTCTGTCCATACATATACCATTGGTGCCTCTAGTAGCAAAGAACTACCTATGATTATCAATATATTTGGCAGGACTAGCTGGCGATCATATGTCTCGAGGTGTATTGAAAGCTATGGAACCTCATGGCATATCCTCAGCTTCATATTTAGTGATTTTAAAAAGTTATATCAATTTTGTAACGATATGTACAGTAATTCTGAATTATCCAATACAGTTAAGACATATTAAGAGCGACGAATCAATTTTAAGCTATGTTGTGCTGTATTTAGCTAATAAGAAAATTAACACATGCTGTGTTTCGCTTCGTGCTACGGCAGGGCCATATGAGTGAACTCATATTCACAAAATTATTTATAGTTGTTTGTAGAAATATGTCTCAAAGAACAATGAGCTGAACTCAGCACTGCATAGCGAAATATAATTTAATATTGATTAATCACACAAACATATAAAGGAATGTCTCTTAAAGAGTATTTTATATATTCGTATATATTCTCGAAGTATTCTTTGGATATGATCCCTGTAAGATTATAATTACTATACCTTTATATATCTATTGTCATGGCTTACCTTACCTAGAGATTCAGTGATAGCGTTTGAGCTCAGGAAATACTTCTAGAAGTACTAATTCGAAGAGTTCCTGAAACAATTTATGGTGCGGTGAATAAAAGACAGACGAGACTTACTATAAAATTAGATTACATTTAGCAAACAATAACATCATTTAATATAAATGCTATCATGTCTGCTGACAGGCAATGTAAAGTAAAGTGTAAATATTTTAGTTATTAGAATTTTGTTAATGACGACTCATGACGCAGAAATGCTGCCCAATGCCGGCGTTGTCTTTTTATAAATAAAATAAAAATGACAATATTACAAAATGACACAAATATGGTTTACGGAATCGATGCCTAATCCGTCAATTTCAGTATAGATATGTTCAGATATTTCTGTTAACATAGTTTCACTACTTTCGGAGCCATGACATTGACTTTGTTCGAAGACTTGTAATAGACTCGGCGGGCGATAGGAAAATACATAAATAGACTCGTGAATTCCGCATCGAGATTTCGAATCAAAACGTGCGGGATCGGCATCTCTGTATTTATAGGCTATACATTTAAATATTATGCAAATCGCTTATAGCCAAAGATTTTATTTGATTGCACGGATGGCATAGTGAGATGGTTTAAGTAGTCGCCTCATCACTGCCATTGCGCCTAGTGTTGTAGGTTCGGTTCCCCACATGGAACACAAATCCCCGCGACATAGAGGTAACTTCCCTAGGGAAGCTTTTTAAAAAGAAAACTTAGGATTATCGACTAGGACTTCTTTAATACCACAAGGAAGAACCGTGCTGTCTGTATAGGACACAATTTGACCAGAACGTCAGCAAAAAGTTTAAAATATCGGCCAATAATATTGCCGACGTAGTGGTTAGTGTAACCGACTGCCACGGCTGAGGTCGCGGGTTCGATTCCCGCACAAGTCAAACATTTGTGTGCATGAACATGGATGTTTGTCTTGGTCTGGGTGTTTCTATGGATAATATGCAAGTATTTACAAAAAAAAAGTATATAAGTATGTTCATCCATTGTCTAGTACCCATAGTACAAGCTCTGCTTAGTTTGGGCTAGATGGTGTTGTGTGTATGTGATAGAATATTATATATCAAAATGACATTTAGTTGAGGGACGTTTCCTTCGAGTCGTGTTGAGTTTATTTATTTATTATATTTCTGCTGGTATCAACATTCACAGAATTGGAATCTTGAGTTATATGTCTAGATACTCAGCGGCCTTACAACTATATTTTCAAACATTGTTATTGTATGCACAAGAATAAGGCAACGGGATAGAAAGTGCTATACTTATCTCGTTCTTGCGCATACTATACCAAAGCTTTAAGAGATTATGATGATTATAGAGACTGTTGCAAAATAATTTCGATCGGCATGCTAGTTTCGAGAGTGGACTGAGAGTATTTATTGCTATTTGCATTTTCTAACTCATATGCATTTATTGATAACTCAGTAAATTTGGATTTTAATAGTTCAACAGATTTCAATGCAGTTAGTTTACTTATGTTTGAAAGCTCTTTATTTGTCATTCCAGAGAGAAATTGCTTGCCACGCGCGAGTTTAACGTACCTACTTGCAAAATCAAAATAGACAAAATCTTTTAAAATAAATAGGTCATTGGCATTGTATACATTAAATAAAAATCTAAAATGTAAACTAAACTTTTCCGTATACTAGCCGTGAAACATAACAGAGAAAATTAATTTCTCATTTATAATATTAATAAAGATAGTATTTACGAGATGGACGTGTGCATAAACGAATTAATTTATCAATACACAACGTCAAACACAAAAAAAGGAAGCGACAGTTTTTTGGCGAAAACCCATCACTTAACACAAATACTATAGGTAATATAGGCGCACGCGCATCAGATTCACACGTCTTCCGCACAGTTGTCGCGACATTTCGTATATATCAACCACGAGCGTCGACATTTTTAGCGGGAAACACACGCCTCGGCTGAATGACGGACCAATAATTTTAGATTCCGCAGTATTTTGTACGATACCGGCTAAGCCGTGAGTGGGATTGTATGCCGGTTTTATCAGTCGCGGTCTATACGCGGTGTCACCGCTAACGTTAAATTAGCATTACTTGAAAAAAAAACAAAATAAATAATATTATAAAAATTATTAATCGAATTTACGAAAAAATCATTAAATCCGTCTCCAGTGTCAATCTGTCAAATATAAAATATCAGACATAATTAGAAATCTATTGTGTCCGGCCGCCGGTGTGCCGGTGCGACTCAATAGATTAATAAAAAGTATTGTGATAAAATTATAAAGTACTCAAAACTGATAAAAATTTAACATGCCTATCCTGTTCAGTGTAGTGGCTTGTGAAAGGAACATTGTGTCTCACTTCGCATCATGCGAAGGAAACTTTATGGAAATAGCTGAACAGGTGCTGTTAAAGATGCCGCAGTGTAACAACAAGATGACGTATTCACATGGCATTTATTTACTGCATTACATAGCTGAGGAAAGCTACGTTTATTTCTGCATCACTGATAAAGTAAGAATTATTTATTTGTTTATATGTCCACTACTGAACGTAAGTACCATTTTACATCACAATAGCTGACCTGCCACCTTCTGCACCCAGATCAACCCAGACATTTTTGCATGTCTTAACTGCACCTGGTCGGGGGCGTTACATACTTGCGTTTATCAATAAACTTGAACTGTTTGATCTTATACATATGTACACTTCTAATTATGTGAGGTCTTACACTGCAAGCGAAACCTACAGTACCGATTTAGAGTATCCTAAACCGAAGTGTTTCATTAAGAATGTGTAACAGAAGATATATGCTATTATGCTAGTGGAAACCTGGTCTCTGCCTAGCCTACCGGGAAACTTATTTATACTTGTATCGATTCGGTAGCTTAAAATTAAACTCCTACTGATTACTAATTACTTACTTATACAGCCTACTAAAGAGCTCCCTAAAACGACCCTGAAAGAAGTACAGAGCGAGCGACTTACCGCTTTATTAGCTGGTACTTTCTGTCTCGTTTCAACAATCGTTGACAATCATTAACAGACTGCATAGTTTAGCTGAAAATCAAGAATACGATTTGCATGGTGCCATTGACGCCTTGCCAACCCAGTAAAAAGAAGATACTGCATCGTTGTAAGAGGAAAGGGTGTCAATTGTTAACGAGGTAAAAGACAATCCGTGATTCAGGACTTGCATCTGCAAACGACAATCAATTTTCGGCAGGAATTAAATATATATACGAGAAAAACATACCAGAAAATGTCATTTTCATTGTACTCAGTAAAGGCAAGGAACGCCTTAACTCTACGAGTATAAACGGTGCTCGAAACCTAACAAAGTTATTACAATGCAGTTGTCTGTACGAAGACTACCAATATCATGAAATTTTAGAAATGTCGCGTATAAAGAAGAGTTTTAGAAGGTCATAAAAAGTTAGTTTTTGATGCATGTTGCTTTTTATACTAACAACATTATACTACTACACTTGCCACTATGGCAAACAAACACACTAAAAAGAAAAAAAATATTCTAATACTCATCAGCTGAATACAATACAACGAACGAAATCTTCAATTGTGTTGAAGATTTCGTTCGTTGCGGATACGACATTCCCTAACGTATTAATAGCCGTCTGGACTGCAGTCAGTTAGGAACAATAGATTTTCCATTGTAGAATACGATATTTATTGGAGCGCAAACCGAAATGATCGTATTGTGTGTGACTGCAGTCATGCCAATGAGACATAATTCATTGTTTTGTATTGAATTTTCATTGTGCCATTCGAGACAGCAATCTTACCTGGAAATGTTTCTTTTGCGTAAGTTCATGAGCTGTGGTTACCACTAGGGTGCCTAGTGCTGTTTTTACATTAACGCGATCGAAACGTTTAGCGCGTGTAGTTCTCTGGTCTGTTGATTGGTTAAGAGCTTAGAGCGGGCCAACAGGTGTCGCACTCAGATAGGCCGATGGCTCGACTGTCACAAGAGACAATAAAATTTTTGTAAAAGGATAGAACGTAACTTATACAACAATATCTATTTTTTGAAAGGTAGAATATAGCAGTAACTTCCCTTAAAGCAGCTAATACGCTGGATAAGCACTCTAAGCCTAGAGAAAAATGCATCCTATCAACCTTAACTAAAGTCACAAAAAAATTACAGATCTCTTGTAATCCTCTAAACCCATCCCAGCTAATTAATCATACACTATTTTAAACAAGTCTAAAAACTTTTCTTTGTTGTCATTCCATATGCTCCTCATGGATACAATGGCGATGCCAACTATATTGTATACTTGAGGTGAGTTAAGTTGCTAAGCTCCTTATCGTAACAGCTGTAGAACAAATTTTCCTTAAGTTGCCGGAACAGATACCCTTTTCTGAAAGATTAATACTTCTTTCCTAAGTTCCTTAAGAGGTACTCTCAGCTGGTGTACAGTTTTTTCCTTAAGCTGACGGAACAACTACCCTTATCTAAAATGATAGCACTTTTATACAATACACACGTGGTACCCCGACGTTGAAAGCGTCCATGCAAATGGCTGCTTCGTAGACTAAAAGCAGCACAGTGAATGCTTTTCAAAAGAGTATGCAACGCTCGAGTGATTTTCTATGTATTGCAAGCGATCATAGAATACGCCAATGAACCGAATGTTGCTAACTTAATTATCCTAACTAATTAATGCGAATGGAGTTTGTTTGTTTGATAAGCTTTCACGCCTAAACTAATCGATTGATCATCGTAAATTTCGCAAACACGTTGCCAGGAGAACAGAATAGGACATAAGGTACAATTTATCCAGAAAATGTACTGTTACTAACCTAATTTATATTTTTGCGAACGAAGCCGCGGGCAAAATCTAGGATAAAATATAACTTAAATGTAAATAATCAAACGGGTTCACTTTTTTTCTAGTAATTTTAAACACGATCAGTTACTTGCCGTCAAATATATGTTCGTTGAACAAGTACAGAAACTTGGCACATACATTGAAGTCACTTTTCTTAGCGAATGTACAATATACAAATAACAAATGCTTAGAATATGTGTCAGTAGTTGAAAACTATATATAACAAACAAATATAGTACAAGACAGGTGGGTCCATCGCTATTCGTAAAACATTGTCATTATTCATCGGTCAACGGCTTTTGTCTACAATTTCTATTTTCTTTTTTGTATTCTAAGAATTTACTTCCTAAGCTCTTTGAAAGTCAGCGACTAACGAATATTTATCGACATACATTCACAATGTAGTCTAACGCGTATACCAATGAGCAGGTAGGCAGCGGTGCATCACACCTACATAAATTTCATCAGCTATGGTTTCGGAACCGAAGGCAAGTCTATTGCCACTTTCCGGGCAAAACTCCAGACCACGTGCTGCTACCGAGATTTTCTTGGTCAAAAAATTTAATAACACTTTATCTGACTTGTGACCTAATCAATCATTCTATTGCCTCATTTCTTTTACTAAGCTGGAAAACAAACATAATTATAATACAAGCGATTAACATAACTTATGACCGCTTGCGGTTTGACTGTAACTATATTCGGGAGCTGCCGACTCTTCAAAAAAATTGTTGCTGTATAGCCAACGCTAGTCACCAAGACTGAGATACAACTATCTAGGAAACCGGGCAATACAACAGGGTTTTGCTTGGCTAGAATTTTTATTTAGTAGTGTTATTTACAACAAATTCGGTTCTTCAAGTCGACAAGCGACATCGCGGTGGGTTCAGAAAATAGCGTGATGAACTAGACTCTTTTGAAAAAGATTGATCCTTAAAGATATGGAAGGGAAGAGGCCTTACCTACAGGTTTTTAAAAAAAGTGTTATTTTGTACGTTGAAAGTATTTTTTCTGTCGCATTTCTCTAGTTTGAACAAAATACCAACCGTACTCGAGAATCCCACAGTGACTTATTATTTTATATAGTATCTTAATCTCTGCTGTTATGTCTATGTTATTGATGATAGTGCCTACGTACAATGTCAATAGATGCTTGTATACATATTGACACTAATAAACTACGCTGGAGAACAAAAAGTATATATATTTTCTGCGGCATTAATTTTGTTACTGGTTTTAATAAACACCTTCATCAGTCATACCCGAAATGTATTTACTTTGTATGGATTGGACTCTGGTTCTTGAGATATTCATGAAAAAGAACGGTTGCACAGGACATTAGAGCAATAAAAGAAAGGTACCAAGGCCGATGATGGGACAGCCATATTATGATGGCTGACTATTGCTTGAGTTTAATAATGGATTGTTCAAAACATAAACACAATAGAATAGCTTACAAATAAAGTATTTTCTAAATATTTTTTATGATATTTTGTTAATAGCATATGTATTCAGTTTTCTTGTCGTAATTATATAGCCGCTTCTAAAATATATATTTAATATGTAATTGTATTTTTATATCGACCTCCTTTAGTCATATAGTTATAGTCTTATCTCATAAACTAGAGTCAATTTAACAAATCTGATATTTTCCTCGTATTCAGCAAACTGAACTTACACAAAATTGACTTCAACTTACCATGCCGCAAAATGACTGTTCCCCAGTGTTATCAACAAAAACTTACTTCACAACTAATGGGCACCTAGTTTGAAATTAGACCCTATATTTTTGTATTCTGGCATTCTGCTTCTTCGTTATTCAAACTTTAAATATCAAACTCCGCTATGTTTGAATTATGAAATGAAGATATATATATGTAATTATGTACGCCTTTTTAAGCATATAATGGGTAAAGATTATATCTTCATGTATTAATATGCGCTATAAACAAACATGCATTACAGTTCGTTTATAAAAATTCTTTAACGAATTTATTCTTGCACTACATCATTTCTTTGATACTTCACGTTCGTGTTGAGTTTACAAATAACAAGAAATTATATGAATTTAAATATAGAACCAGTTTATTTTTAAGTATGTTCAGTCAAGAAATTATGTGAATTTAAATATAGAACGGCTTTATTTTTAATAAATATGTTCAATATAAACAGCCAGTATAATAATAATTTGTTTGTGTTTGTCATCATATGTCTATTGGACATATTATGATGACAAACACAAACAATTATTACGTCATACGGATAGTCACGCGAAGTCAAATATAATTCAAATAATTTATGGTTTTCTTGTCACCTACTTTTTATATCACGAAGTTTTCTTATTTTGATAGTTTACATAATCTAGATTTCGCGATCTAGTCTAACGAGCACTTAAATTTATAAACAAATGTGTATTTACATATAAGCGCTAAGTTATTGCAGTTATTTTTATAGTGTCCGTGCTTATTAACGCTATTTACGTTTAATTTGATAACATATTATTTTCGCGATTAACCCGATTGACGTGTTTGATAATACAAATTGTTTTTACTGGCAAATAAGTCAGTAACTATCAGGCTAATGGTAAGCGATATAAACCGCTCATACACATAGTCCTTTTCGGTGGAGCAGCCGTAGTGAAAGCGACTACACAACATGAGGCCCCAGGATGGATTACCGGATCGGACATATTGTTATTGAGTTTTTCTGTCATTAAATTTTAGTAGTGGCACTGCATCTGGAATCTTGTCCGGTAGACGGCAATATATTCGTCCCTTAACACGTGGGACCTAAAAAAAATTTGGCGAAATGTGGTCGTCATACATTACTACTTACCCCGTGCTCATAGCCAGTTGCACTCACTGATTGGTAAACGATTAGCGAGGTTAAGCAACGTTGGGTGCGGTCAGTCTATAGATGGGTGACCACTTTGTGGTATTTCATCTGAGCGTCTCCGTGCTTCGGAGGGTACGTTAAAAGTCGGTCCCGGTTGTTGCCAAATTGACAGCAGTTGTTAAGCCGTGTAAGAGGTCTACGGGCGGCTTGAACAACTCTTGACAACAGGTTAGCCACTAACCACACGAAAAGAAAGAAGAAGAAGAAGACTTACCTCTTCGGGGATATAGATGTGTGACTATGTACATATGTATCAAAAACCGCTTCACCGTATTATACCGTGTTATACGCAATCATGTAATACATATTTTGCGAATATTTAGAATGTATATCCGAGATCAAATTTGAAATCTCTGCATACCAGTCCAACGATCACTCGTCTATCGCTGCTATATTATTGGTGCCTGTTTCAATTTGCACATTAAAATTAAAACGTAAGTATGAACACCGTAGTTACCTAACTTCTAGCTATTTTAATCACCACCACTTAATTACGTTCGAAAATTAAAAAGAAAATCTTTTTTTTTCATACTGGCATTTTATTAATTACCTTGCAGATCAAGGTGCACAACATTTTTGTGTTTTTAAAGTCAAATGTCTAACAAGCGTTAAATTAATTGCCGTGAACATTGTGATCATCGTCGCGTGCCAAGTGCTCGTCAAATGTTTGTAATTAACTTGTCAAATGTCACTCGTTCGATACAGGAGACTGGTAATAATCGAAGGAAACTGTCTACTAGATTTTTTTAAAGCAAGATTTGTATGACGGTTTTGAACATACGTAAAATAACTTTTGCCTATAGGTTTCTATAGTTTAAAATATTCGCCTTGCGACTGGCATTGCGCCGAGTGGGTTCGATTCCCAGACAGGATAAAAATTTGTGTAATCCACAAATAGTTGTTCCTTGTGTAGTGTAGGTGTTCTTTGTGTAAAGTACTACACTCGGAATAACCAAAATATTTGTAAAGATCTCCACGTCAGAAAGTATTCCCAAAGGGCATAGACGTTTCAAAGCAAAACTTGTTTGACGCAAACATAAATTCGAAAATATTGTATGTCCGCGCATCCGAATGTTGATTATTACGTTGTCACTGATTGAATTCCAATCAAATCAAAATCGTATATAAATAATGAAATCAAAATCGAATATTCGGCACTTCAATCGTTCGATTGTGTTTTAAAGTTTTGTCTACGATGTTTCGCATAGCATCAGATGACAGTGATGACCTTTTAGTACATCTGCCTTATATTTCCAAGCCACATGTCCCCCGCCACGTGATTAATCAAATGCGAATATATATTGTTCTGATAGCTATATAAAAAAGAAACTCTTTCTTTTTTGTCATACCTATTTATAAAAGAACGAATTTAGTTTGAAAGCAGTAACTGAATAATCTTTATAATAAGTACGTTGTTTGCTAAATATGACAATAAAGAAAATTACTATATGTTAACCTTTTGACTCGTAACGGCACACCGGCCCCAGACACAATAGGTTTTCATTTATTTCTGGCATTCTAACAATTAACAAGTTAATGAATAGTATAACATTATTAAGTTTGAATTTCGGTCATGACAGCTTATCTAAATGGAGACTGGCCATTTGCGCAGGTTGCATATTAAAGTGCTGACGTATGTGCGTAAGTATTAGCTCACTCTGGCAAGGCAATCGAAAGGACTAGTACCTATATAAATGAGTTATAAGAAATATAATACAAACGTACATAGCCTCATGTCTTTATTTCCTCGAATAAGTAATTCAATATGCATGTAACTCTATCTGAAGGATTGGATATATTACCGGAATCCGTACTGCTACCGCCAAATTCGTAACTGAAAATCTCTATATATTTAGATAGAAGAAAAGGCTGTTGTGTTCCGATTCCATTATTGCCATAGGGCCAACGAGGATTTTTCAGTATATTTCTACTTCAAAGGCCGATATATTTAGGCATTACACAAAAACGCATAACTAACACTGGCTTCCAGCAACATCTGAAGAAATAATTTAAACTAATTTGTCTGCAGTTCTAGATGTGACTCCCACATAGTACGTCATAGACACCAAACTTCTAGATATTAATTTAATCCAATCGGACAGTAATATGACATTATGAGACTATAACTATAATCTATGAAATGTTGAAAAGAATTATATTTTTTTGAATACATGCTTGTATTATAAATCCTAAAATAAGTCCTCTTTTTCTTTTAAAGACAACTGCCGCACTAGAAATAAATCCTGCTCCGCGAGGATCTTTACAAACGCGCACAAAGAACAACCAGAATCAGAGAAAGTATTTGTAGATCACACACATTTTTGTCCCGTGTGAGGATCGAACGCTCAATACCCGGCGCGGTGGCTATGGCGAGGCGAGCACTTAAACCCCTACGCCAAACCTGCGGTCAAAGTACTATTGTTTATGTTTATTTGTTAGATTTCACGTATAAACCATAAAACTGAAATTTTCATGTAATTTGATCAACTGATAGCTTAAACTCTGAGGCAGGACATAAGATATGTAAACATTTAAAAAAATAGGACTTCAAATATAACAACTACATTTTCGCCAACTGACATCTATCCTGACACTTGCAATCAATCACCCATCCCACTGAACTAAGAAGATTTTCGAATACTGAAACCCTTAATTGATAAAATGTATATTTGTGTTTCCAGCTATGCCAACGATCCAGAACATTTCTGTACCTAAACGAAATACAGAGGCGGTTCATAGAGAACAAAGAACGAAGCGAGGAAGATTTCACTGAAGTGTTGGCCGCTGAGATGTACCGATACAGCGAAGACTACAGCACTATTACTATTAGGAAAGGCGAATTGGATGAACTGAATAAAATTGGAGTTGGGTGTAGCGGTGAGTACACCAGTGAAAATCTTATTAAAAGTGAATATTAAAAACAAAAAGCTACTTAATAAGTGAATTAAACACCTATCATGCACAGGGGGTATTTCCCGTGTCGCGACGGGTTTTACAAATATGTATACACTTAACGTAAGACAAAGTACAGCAGTTTGAACTAAGAGCAATTATTTGTGGGTCTTCAAACAAATAGTGGTCATGTGTGAGATTCGAAGCCACGACACTTAACGATGGCAATGGCGAGGCAAACGCTTGCTCTCACTTCTCTCTCCTTGCAATCAAGTTATGTACACATGAGTTAGCACTAATGTTTGCATGTGATCGTGAGGACTCTGTTTTGATTCTCGGGTCGCACGAAAGTATTTTCGATTTGTACTCTTACGAATTTTTAAAATTGGCAAATGACACTAAGTTTACCTTCTATTGTGTGGAACCTTAAAAATATAAATGGCGAAATGCAGCTAATCCACCTTTACGTATCCTTCTTTTTTAATTATTTTTATTTTATAGTTATTTAAAAACAATTACAATGAATGGCTAAATTAAATATGACTAAATGTGCACTCACAGAATCTCACTTTTGGGGGTATACAGGTCTTAGTCTACGCCTGTATGTATATTTTACACAATAGGTGTAATGATTATAAAACTTTATATAATTTGACTAATCCAAAATAACATTAATAATGCTCAAATAAGTTTTGGTTTATTTGTTACTAGCTTTTCCACGCTCCGCCCGCATGGCACCTACATCAATAAAAAGTAGCCTATGTCTTTTCCTAGGTTTTACACTGTCTCTGTATCAAATTTCATTGAAATCGGTTAAGTGGTTTAGCTGTGCAGAGGTAACAGACAGACAGACAGTTACTTTTGAATTTATAATATTAGTAAGATCTGATTGATAAATTAGCAGATTCTAAAGCATAATAATTATTTTTACAGAAGACCTACTCGGCGAGAAAATTCTTTACATCAATAATCCAGAAAACATATCTTATAGTGTAAGTATTGAGTTTTACAAGTGTCACGAAATGTGACGAACGATTGCACAAAATATATGAACATAATTTGCAAATTTACCGCCAATTATAATTTTGGCGAGTGTCCATTTCATAAACTGACAAGATTATTAAAGAAAATTAATATCAATGTTTACAAGATATCTTAGTAGGTACTAAACGTTTTTAGATTTGTATAAATACTAAATACATAATAATAAATATACATAAAATATACATATTAGATAACGGATCTTAAAGAGTCACCGCTGAGCTCACAACAGTCAACCCGTGACCACGATCGATGCAAGTCGGTCGAAACGTAGGGCGATAAATTGTTATTTATTACCTTTAAATAATTAAGCGCAATTAAGAGCCTTGTCTTACATCATATTAAATCTGAAGAAATTATTATATAGAATAATTATTACCGTTTAAAATGTTGATATGTAATACTTCTCATGAGAATACATCTTAAAATTATAGATCCACAATAATATGTTGTTGTTTACAGACGATATCATACATAGGCGGTACACCGGAGCACATATCGTATGTAAGCAGTACTGCGGCAGAAATATCGCACGTCGACGATACATCAAAGGAAATATCGCACGCGAATATATCGAAGCCAATATCATATATTGCCAGTACTCCGGAACAAATATCACAGAACAACAATATTACGAAACAGTTATCACAGGCGAATAATACTAACGAACAGGCAACACAGGAAAACGATACTAAGGAACAGATATCCCAGGAGAACAATAGTATCGAACAAATATTACAGAATAACAATACTATGGAACTGATATCACAGGAGCACAATACTAAAGAACTAACATTGCTGGAGAACAATACTGCAGAACAGATATCACAGAAGAACAATACTAAAGAACTGTTATCACAGGAGAATAATACTAAGGTACAGATATCAGACGATAAAAATAATACAGAACAGATATCGCAGGAAAACAATACTACGGGACTGATACTACAGGATAACGGTATAAAAGAACAGATATTAATGGAGAACAATACTAAGGAAAAGACATCACATGAGAACAATATTACGGAACAGATATTACAGGAGAATAATAACATGGAAAAAATATCTCAAAAGAATAATACTATGGAAAATATATCACAGGAGAACAATATTAAGGAACAGATATTACAGAAACATAATACTAAGAAAAAGTATTCACAGGAAAACAATATTACAGAACAGATATCGCAGGAGACCAATACTGCAGAACAGATACCACGGGAGAACAATACTAAGGAACAGATATCACAGGATAATAATACTACGAAAGAGATATCAACTGTTGATAGTACTGCAAAACAGATTTCATACGCTAACGCTACATCGGAACATATACCATCTGTAACGAATACTCTAACTGAATTATCGCACGAAGACAATGCTCCCGAACAAGCAACTGTCTCTCCAATGTTGTACATCGTTATTATAGGCATGGCCTTATTTGTTATAGCTTTAGCTGTATATATGCTTGGTCCTATATCTTGTGCGGTTGTAATTAGTATTGGCGTATACTCGCTGTTACGTTTACGAGTGAATAAGGAGGATAAGTCTGATTAACTGACGTGACTTTATTATTAGAATAAGTTTTGTCCTGAATACGAATATACTATTACTGATATGTTAATTTTCAACTATAAGATATCCTATAAATAAAGATTAGTTTTAAATCGAAATTACAGCTTTTACATTCAAAATGATTAATTAACAGATATTTAATATTAACTTTGCGGATTGGTTACTACGAGTTATTTTAAAATGGCATAAATAAACTGAATTCCGTTGTGAACTACTATCTCTATTATGCCATTTATAACAATCACATACCATATTGGTACCTTGATGCTGCCTTGGAGAACACCGTATTGGGTACACGTGATATCTACGTATAACGTTAAACTTAACATTCTGTTTATTAAGGTACATTAAGCGATGCAAGCTATTCACTCGTGTAATATATTTAAATCAAATCTAAAGCTATAATTTTTGTAAGTTTCTTAGTTTTATGATAATAATTAATGTGATAAGCAATCAAATGCTAGAGATAAGTAATGAGGTTATTGTTACGCGCCCATGAGGGACGACAGCGGGTTCAGCAAGTGCGTGTGCTCTGCACAAGTAATGAGCTAGACTTTGTTTTTAACTATTGTGGCTGTATGCTTGTTTGCAACTAAAGTGGTCAAATAAAGCATACGGCCCACGGTAAGTGGTCATTGTAGTCTATGGACGCTTGTAACACAAGAGGCTTCACTAGCGCGTTGCCTACCCTGTAAAAGTCTTTTATCACCCTTTTTGAAGAACCCCATACTGTGGTCTTGTGGGAAAATCTCGGCAGGGAGTTTATTCCACAACCTGAGCGTCCGCGGGAGAAAATTCCTTTGGAACCGCTTGGTGCGACACCAATTAGGTTGTAAGGTGTGAGGGTGAAATCCCTGCCGATGGCGAGCGGTGCGATGATAAAACTAGACTCACGTAAAATAGCTGCTTGTTATGCGTGGTGTTCTGCAGCGTGTAGAACAGCTTGTGCGCGCCGCGCGCCGCCGCCTGCGCGCCCACGAGCGACGACAGCGCGTCCAGCACGCTCTCGTTCAGCTGCTGCAGCGCCAACGTGCGGGTGTGCTCTGCTCAACAGACAGGCGCTCTTACTTATTGTACGACATATGAAATTATGCAACTATATTGTGACGTTAATCGCCTAGGCGCCCGTCGAGCGCGGGCGCACGTCACTAGCCACCTCTCGCGACCTGCGGCGCCGGACTATATAAGGAGCGGACGGTGTCAGACGAGGACTTCTCCCGGCCGGCTTTACACCTTCAGCTAAGTGTCCTGATTCTTCAAGGACCACGAAGGAAGCCTTAAGAAGAACCACGCCCTGACTATTGTTATATAGTAAAAATTATTATTTTCTATACTTGTTTTCGAAATATATTAAAAGTGTTAATTGTCATCTCATCTATCTAATATCTAATCTCATAAATCTACCTTAAGTCACCACGCCCCTACGGCGTGGCCTGTTCTTTCTGGATCAACAGATCCCTTGTTGAAAACCACTCTAAAGGTCACAATATTAGACTATTCATTATCTAACTGTCGTTAGTGTCCTCTTAGAATTATAGCAATAATATCCAGTTTTTATAAACCCAAAACAGCTACATTGAGCAAAGCGACAGCTATTGCTTTTTCTAGCATTTGTAAACTATTATGTACATTCGAAATACTAACAGACCTGTTGTCATAAAGCGAGGCATTGGTAGTCGGCCTAAACTAAGCAAAACCCTTTGATCAGGTATATCACAAATTCTCTGAATAAATTCACCCATACTTTGTAGACACTGGCTGTGGTATTATGTTAATAGTTAGCCAACTTTTTATTCGGAAGACAAGTCAAAACCAGGTCAATATTAGTTGCCCTAATCACAGCAAAATGATCACTGACGTCCCGCAAGGATCCAAATTGTCCGCAATACTGTTTGGTGTTGTTGTCTATTATGATGATACATGAATTAACAAATATTCTTTATCAGCAGAACGAATTGGATGAGGGGTGGTATTTTACTGTACTGTACGGCCAAAACTACAAATTTACTATATAATTTAAAGCAACTTACCTTTGTCTTGAAAATTTCTATTAGAAGTGCTTTCAGATAGCACTCCGCCCGGCCACCACGACTTGAGCACCACGCTGATGTAGTAATGTAACATTTGTTCAGAGAACAACCATGACACTGTCTCTTTGATTTGCCTGGAAAATATAAACAGCATTAGAAAAATCAAGCAAGGTAAATTCTATTCTAGAACACATAAATTAAATGATATAAAAGGTAGAAATTGAATCTCCTGAAATGTACTAAATCACCTTGACTCCGAAAATTTATCTATCATAAAGTTTTTAACATTGTGTTACGTATGTCCTGCAATAAGGATTTCTAGAGTTCGAGAAGGCTGACAGCAGAAATCTAATACCATACTTATTCAAGTGGCGTTCTCTACATATGCAAAAATTAATAAAGTTACAGGTAATTATTAAGAATTTGCATTTATACAAGTAAAAGAAATCAAGCGTCGCACCATAAGGGTTCCCATTTATATATTTCTTTTAACAATTAAGGCATCATGTTTATTCAAATAAAATTCGTTAAGTACATCTAAACCCTCAACTCTAACCCAATTATACCTGTTAATAGTCCTGCCATAAGTGATCTGTACGAAAGTGACCAGCGTTTTCCTGAGCCACCGGAACACGCCTCGCATGTCGAACACTTCGCTTAATAACGCGTACAGCGGCTCAGCTATACTGTCCCTCTCCTCTGCGATCATACCCGTACCTGAAGAAATATACATCATGAGTACTTACCTTATTCGATTTAACCTATTGAGTCGCAGCGGCACACCAGCGCCCACACCTAATAGGTTTT
Organism: Catocala nupta; assembly: GCA_963675205.1. Classification (NCBI taxonomy): domain Eukaryota; kingdom Metazoa; phylum Arthropoda; class Insecta; order Lepidoptera; family Erebidae; genus Catocala; species Catocala nupta. The sequence goes on from OY776081.1 coordinate 20,966,751, forward strand.
TAATTATATCTGGTTTTATAATACTTGACAAATAATATGATTAATGTTGATGAAAGGACTGCCTCAATGGTCAAGTGACTAATGAATGTGGACTACACTACAGACTTTGAAATCCCGAGTACAAGTTAACTTAATCACATTGAATGCGATGTAACGGACACAATAAAATTGTATTGTTTGAGCTGATTTGTGACCGGTATGGCGTTCAATGTGTTTAAGTAATACCCCAGAGTTAGCAAGTTGACAATATCTTAAGAAATTATATTAATGGTTGTGATTAAACTCACCGTGGTTGTGCCAATTACCAACCCATGGGAGTATGTCAGTGAGGAAATAGAAATCGCACTTGTGTATGCGTCCACAGTTGCCTCAGAAAAATAATTTGCTCAGTGTGACAATGTACCGTGTTTTAAAAGTTCCTTGTCTATATACGACTTATAATAATGTCCTCCAGACCGAGTTTCGGTCACGACGTTCAATCTTAACGGAGACTAGCCATCTGCGCAGGATTATAGCGCACAAGCGTGTGCGCAAACACAAGGGCACTCTCTGTTCTCCAACTCTCATGATCCAATTGGACGGTATTTCAACACGACCGGGGAGAGATTAGGCGCAGGACCAACGGCTTTACGTGCTTTCCGAGGCACGTGGGTGTCTACCACCGCCAACTTCCTAACTCCGGGCTGCTATTGAGAATTCTTAACAGAAAACCCAATAACTTTTTGTTGTCTCGACCCGGGATTCGAACCCGAGACCTCATGCACAGCTGTCGCATTCACTACCGCTGTACCACGGAGGCAGTTATATGAAGCATACGACTTATATGAAGCCACTTAAACGAAAATAACTAATCTGAATAAAAACTTGTTCTTACCGCGCAAAGAGCTGGTCATACTTCTGCTAGTACCGTCGCCACCGTTGCCATCTAGGTATAACGATATTTCATCTTCATCCGCCGACAGATGTGTGAATGGTTCCTTCTCCTGTGACGATCTATTCGTCGCTTCACTACTTGTACTGCAACATTATAATGTAGGTGAATGTATCTACCCACAAATATATATTTGTGTGTAGAGGATTTTGAACTGATTCTAAGTAATATTTTAGTAGTAAAAAGCTATCACAAGTATATAAATATATGTAAACCATCTCAAAGTAATAAAGGCTGTGTAAAATATAAGAGTGCGACGCTGCAGATGGCACCTAGTATGTAATAAAGGTCTGGGATTCGATCTTATGGCACGCAACTCTGAATTTTTTTATGAGAAATTTCGAAGTTTACTGTTAAACCTTATAGGTTTAAATATATTAATATATAATGTGGGTAGATATATTCACCTACACTATAAAGATCACTGAACATTAGACTAGCAACCTGCGGCACTTGGCGCTTTAGCACTGGCAAGACGATCAATGAAACCAATGCGTCATGCAGGAACTTAATTGCAATTTCAATTTAACTAAGAATCATAATATAACTGCTTACCTCTTAAACAACGTAGAAAATGAGAATTTATTTTTCTTTGGTAAGTCACCCTGTTTCAAATACTCCGAGCTCGGGTTGAGGAATGTGTATAAAGCTTCACTTTGGTTTAGTCTATCGTCTTCTAAAACAAACTGAAAATAAATCGTTTCGACTGTATTACATACTTTAAAAAAACTGTTATCTTATACAACAATGTTGGCAAATAAGCTTAGCATTATGCTATCTATATAATCATAGCTTATCACTTGCATTACCATAGGTATAATGGGCAAGTTGCTTTTATAGAAAACCAGAATTTAAGATGAGACAAAAGAAATAGAAGGAGAGGTAGGTATGTAAATCCGAAATAAAAAATGTAAATCCGAATAAAACACAGTACCAGTGTTACTACACATACGTTATGCCGATTGTCTTGTAAGAAGGTAAGTACCTAAACAAATGGCCCGACTCATTTATATGGTATAAATGAGTAACACTAAATAAAATGCGACAGAGGTCTGATTCTATTTATAAAAGGAATGAAAGAGGTCCTTACTTCTAAGTATTTTTGTATTAAAATCTTAGCCTTCTCTAAATTGTTTTTGTCATTCTTTCCAAATAGAAACTTGAACGAGTTCGATGGTAATTCTATGTTTTTCAATTCCGCACACATAGGTCGTAGCTTCCGATGTAACTCCTGCAAGAATAATAGTAGATAAGATATTATTTAAGACATAAATTCTTGGCGAAATCCTAAGATTCTTAGGTCTGTTTAAGAATCCAATAATCTGGTTCTTACGCTGCAGGTATTTTTGCAGTAATCCAATTAATAAATCATATCATTCGGAAATCTATCTAGTATTCCAAGAGCCCGTTATATTGCAATAGCATTAGGGTTTATTGTAAGAATTAATGTCTTTCAATTGATTCTTTTACCGAATGTTACAAGAAATGTTAGAGCGGCCCCCGCTTAGCACGTCTTTTTACCGAGCGCATTCGGTAAAATTTACAAGATCTGCCGGCACAACTTATGGGCAAAAGAAAACCTACTATAATCAAGTCATACCTGAAATTCATTCAACGTTCTGAGTAGTACCCAGCCGGTGGTGATTTGTTCTGGCCTTTCTTCGTTATGTGTAGATTCTTGTTCAGCCATGTGTACCACTATAACGAACTGCGGCGGCTTGGATTCGTCTATCACCTGCACCAAACAAATACACCACATTAAGTCATCTTAATATTCATAAATATAAAAGTTTGTCGTGTTTGGATGTTTGTTTCTCAATCAGATAGCATTTTTACGTTGTGCCGAGATGTTCTGCCCACGTGTCGGTGCGCGCGAGGTGTAATACAGAACGAGCGTGCGTACCTCTGCGCTGTGCACGGTGGCGCGCCACAGGCCGAGATGTTCTGCCCACGTGTCGGTGCGCGCGAGGTGTAATACAGAACGAGCGTGCGTACCTCTGCGCTGTGCACGGTGGCGCGCCACAGGCCGAGATGTTCTGCCCACGTGTCGGTGCGCGCGAGGTGTAATACAGAACGAGCGTGCGTACCTCTGCGCTGTGCACGGTGGCGCGCCACAGGCCGAGATGTTCTGCCCACGTGTCGGTGCGCGCGAGGTGTAATACAGAACGAGCGTGCGTACCTCTGCGCTGTGCACGGTGGCGCGCCACAGGCCGAGATGTTCTGCCCACGTGTCGGTGCGCGCGAGGTGTAATACAGAACGAGCGTGCGTACCTCTGCGCTGTGCACGGTGGCGCGCCACAGGCCGAGATGTTCTGCCCACGTGTCGGTGCGCGCGAGGTGTAATACAGAACGAGCGTGCGTACCTCTGCGCTGTGCACGGTGGCGCGCCACAGGCCGAGATGTTCTGCCCACGTGTCGGTGCGCGCGAGGTGTAATACAGAACGAGCGTGCGTACCTCTGCGCTGTGCACGGTGGCGCGCCACAGGCCGAGATGTTCTGCCCACGTGTCGGTGCGCGCGAGGTGTAATACAGAACGAGCGTGCGTACCTCTGCGCTGTGCACGGTGGCGCGCCACAGGCCGAGATGTTCTGCCCACGTGTCGGTGCGCGCGAGGTGTAATACAGAACGAGCGTGCGTACCTCTGCGCTGTGCACGGTGGCGCGCCACAGGCCGAGATGTTCTGCCCACGTGTCGGTGCGCGCGAGGTGTAATACAGAACGAGCGTGCGTACCTCTGCGCTGTGCACGGTGGCGCGCCACAGGCCGAGATGTTCTGCCCACGTGTCGGTGCGCGCGAGGTGTAATACAGAACGAGCGTGCGTACCTCTGCGCTGTGCACGGTGGCGCGCCACAGGCCGAGATGTTCTGCCCACGTGTCGGTGCGCGCGAGGTGTAATACAGAACGAGCGTGCGTACCTCTGCGCTGTGCACGGTGGCGCGCCACAGGCCGAGATGTTCTGCCCACGTGTCGGTGCGCGCGAGGTGTAATACAGAACGAGCGTGCGTACCTCTGCGCTGTGCACGGTGGCGCGCCACAGGCCGAGATGTTCTGCCCACGTGTCGGTGCGCGCGAGGTGTAATACAGAACGAGCGTGCGTACCTCTGCGCTGTGCACGGTGGCGCGCCACAGGCCGAGATGTTCTGCCCACGTGTCGGTGCGCGCGAGGTGTAATACAGAACGAGCGTGCGTACCTCTGCGCTGTGCACGGTGGCGCGCCACAGGCCGAGATGTTCTGCCCACGTGTCGGTGCGCGCGAGGTGTAATACAGAACGAGCGTGCGTACCTCTGCGCTGTGCACGGTGGCGCGCCACAGGCCGAGATGTTCTGCCCACGTGTCGGTGCGCGCGAGGTGTAATACAGAACGAGCGTGCGTACCTCTGCGCTGTGCACGGTGGCGCGCCACAGGCCGAGATGTTCTGCCCACGTGTCGGTGCGCGCGAGGTGTAATACAGAACGAGCGTGCGTACCTCTGCGCTGTGCACGGTGGCGCGCCACAGGCCGAGATGTTCTGCCCACGTGTCGGTGCGCGCGAGGTGTAATACAGAACGAGCGTGCGTACCTCTGCGCTGTGCACGGTGGCGCGCCACAGGCCGAGATGTTCTGCCCACGTGTCGGTGCGCGCGAGGTGTAATACAGAACGAGCGTGCGTACCTCTGCGCTGTGCACGGTGGCGCGCCACAGGCCGAGATGTTCTGCCCACGTGTCGGTGCGCGCGAGGTGTAATACAGAACGAGCGTGCGTACCTCTGCGCTGTGCACGGTGGCGCGCCACAGGCCGAGATGTTCTGCCCACGTGTCGGTGCGCGCGAGGTGTAATACAGAACGAGCGTGCGTACCTCTGCGCTGTGCACGGTGGCGCGCCACAGGCCGAGATGTTCTGCCCACGTGTCGGTGCGCGCGAGGTGTAATACAGAACGAGCGTGCGTACCTCTGCGCTGTGCACGGTGGCGCGCCACAGGCCGAGATGTTCTGCCCACGTGTCGGTGCGCGCGAGGTGTAATACAGAACGAGCGTGCGTACCTCTGCGCTGTGCACGGTGGCGCGCCACAGGCCGAGATGTTCTGCCCACGTGTCGGTGCGCGCGAGGTGTAATACAGAACGAGCGTGCGTACCTCTGCGCTGTGCACGGTGGCGCGCCACAGGCCGAGATGTTCTGCCCACGTGTCGGTGCGCGCGAGGTGTAATACAGAACGAGCGTGCGTACCTCTGCGCTGTGCACGGTGGCGCGCCACAGGCCGAGATGTTCTGCCCACGTGTCGGTGCGCGCGAGGTGTAATACAGAACGAGCGTGCGTACCTCTGCGCTGTGCACGGTGGCGCGCCACAGGCCGAGATGTTCTGCCCACGTGTCGGTGCGCGCGAGGTGTAATACAGAACGAGCGTGCGTACCTCTGCGCTGTGCACGGTGGCGCGCCACAGGCCGAGATGTTCTGCCCACGTGTCGGTGCGCGCGAGGTGTAATACAGAACGAGCGTGCGTACCTCTGCGCTGTGCACGGTGGCGCGCCACAGGCCGAGATGTTCTGCCCACGTGTCGGTGCGCGCGAGGTGTAATACAGAACGAGCGTGCGTACCTCTGCGCTGTGCACGGTGGCGCGCCACAGGCCGAGATGTTCTGCCCACGTGTCGGTGCGCGCGAGGTGTAATACAGAACGAGCGTGCGTACCTCTGCGCTGTGCACGGTGGCGCGCCACAGGCCGAGATGTTCTGCCCACGTGTCGGTGCGCGCGAGGTGTAATACAGAACGAGCGTGCGTACCTCTGCGCTGTGCACGGTGGCGCGCCACAGGCCGAGATGTTCTGCCCACGTGTCGGTGCGCGCGAGGTGTAATACAGAACGAGCGTGCGTACCTCTGCGCTGTGCACGGTGGCGCGCCACAGGCCGAGATGTTCTGCCCACGTGTCGGTGCGCGCGAGGTGTAATACAGAACGAGCGTGCGTACCTCTGCGCTGTGCACGGTGGCGCGCCACAGGCCGAGATGTTCTGCCCACGTGTCGGTGCGCGCGAGGTGTAATACAGAACGAGCGTGCGTACCTCTGCGCTGTGCACGGTGGCGCGCCACAGGCCGAGATGTTCTGCCCACGTGTCGGTGCGCGCGAGGTGTAATACAGAACGAGCGTGCGTACCTCTGCGCTGTGCACGGTGGCGCGCCACAGGCCGAGATGTTCTGCCCACGTGTCGGTGCGCGCGAGGTGTAATACAGAACGAGCGTGCGTACCTCTGCGCTGTGCACGGTGGCGCGCCACAGGCCGAGATGTTCTGCCCACGTGTCGGTGCGCGCGAGGTGTAATACAGAACGAGCGTGCGTACCTCTGCGCTGTGCACGGTGGCGCGCCACAGGCCGAGATGTTCTGCCCACGTGTCGGTGCGCGCGAGGTGTAATACAGAACGAGCGTGCGTACCTCTGCGCTGTGCACGGTGGCGCGCCACAGGCCGAGATGTTCTGCCCACGTGTCGGTGCGCGCGAGGTGTAATACAGAACGAGCGTGCGTACCTCTGCGCTGTGCACGGTGGCGCGCCACAGGCCGAGATGTTCTGCCCACGTGTCGGTGCGCGCGAGGTGTAATACAGAACGAGCGTGCGTACCTCTGCGCTGTGCACGGTGGCGCGCCACAGGCCGAGATGTTCTGCCCACGTGTCGGTGCGCGCGAGGTGTAATACAGAACGAGCGTGCGTACCTCTGCGCTGTGCACGGTGGCGCGCCACAGGCCGAGATGTTCTGCCCACGTGTCGGTGCGCGCGAGGTGTAATACAGAACGAGCGTGCGTACCTCTGCGCTGTGCACGGTGGCGCGCCACAGGCCGAGATGTTCTGCCCACGTGTCGGTGCGCGCGAGGTGTAATACAGAACGAGCGTGCGTACCTCTGCGCTGTGCACGGTGGCGCGCCACAGGCCGAGATGTTCTGCCCACGTGTCGGTGCGCGCGAGGTGTAATACAGAACGAGCGTGCGTACCTCTGCGCTGTGCACGGTGGCGCGCCACAGGCCGAGATGTTCTGCCCACGTGTCGGTGCGCGCGAGGTGTAATACAGAACGAGCGTGCGTACCTCTGCGCTGTGCACGGTGGCGCGCCACAGGCCGAGATGTTCTGCCCACGTGTCGGTGCGCGCGAGGTGTAATACAGAACGAGCGTGCGTACCTCTGCGCTGTGCACGGTGGCGCGCCACAGGCCGAGATGTTCTGCCCACGTGTCGGTGCGCGCGAGGTGTAATACAGAACGAGCGTGCGTACCTCTGCGCTGTGCACGGTGGCGCGCCACAGGCCGAGATGTTCTGCCCACGTGTCGGTGCGCGCGAGGTGTAATACAGAACGAGCGTGCGTACCTCTGCGCTGTGCACGGTGGCGCGCCACAGGCCGAGATGTTCTGCCCACGTGTCGGTGCGCGCGAGGTGTAATACAGAACGAGCGTGCGTACCTCTGCGCTGTGCACGGTGGCGCGCCACAGGCCGAGATGTTCTGCCCACGTGTCGGTGCGCGCGAGGTGTAATACAGAACGAGCGTGCGTACCTCTGCGCTGTGCACGGTGGCGCGCCACAGGCCGAGATGTTCTGCCCACGTGTCGGTGCGCGCGAGGTGCGCCTCGAGCCGCATCTGTTCGCCGGCGAGCTTCTCCACCTCGTTGGCTAACATCGACAGCGCGGGGGACTCCGGCTTAAGGGACGCTCGGAGCGCTGCTAATGCCTGCAAATATACGTAAAGATATGTTTTATTTACTTTGAAGTGTGTAAACATTTAAAAGCTGCCGCAGGTTATACAAAAATCGGAAGAGTATAACCGGCCATTATACGTGGCGTTTGTAGACTATGAAAAGGCCTTCGATTCGACCGAAACCTGGGTAGTGCTGCAGTCTCCCTAAAGGTGCCAAAATTGACTATGGGTATGTCGAAGTGCTGAAGTGTTTGTATAAAAACGCCACCATGTTAGTCCGTCTCCAAGACAAGAGCTCAAAACCTACACAACTACAGCGAGGGGTGAGACAGGGAGACGTATTATTTCCGTAACTGTTCACCGCCGCGCTGGGAAATGTTTTTAAGCTCTTGGACTGGAAAGGATTCGGCATCAACATCAATGGCGAGTACATCACTCACCATAAATTTGCTAACGATATCGTGGTCATGGAAGACCTCAGTATTATGCTCGATGGCCTCTGTAGAGTCTACCGACAAGTAGGTCTTCAGATGAACATGGACAAGACGAAAATCATGTATAACGTCGTTAAACATGAGTTAGAGTAGGTATTCTTATTAAGATCGGAAACTCTACACTCGAAGTTGTAGACATGTATGTATTACACCTGGGCCAAATTTTTAGGCAAGTCCAAATTCGAGAAAGAGGTCAATCGTCAAATCCAACTCGGCTGGGCAGCGTTCGGGAAACTACGACATCTTCGCGTTCAATATACCCCAGTGTCTCAAAATACAAGTCTTAGACCTGTGTGCGTTGCCAGTGTTAACATACGGAGCCGAGTCGTGGTCGCTCACTATGGAGCTTATCAGAAGGCTCAAAGTCACTTAGAGGGCGATGTAGAGAGCTATGCTCGGGGTTTGCCGGCGGGATCGAATCAGAAATGAGGAGATCCGCAGGCAAACTAAAGTTGCCGACATAGCTCTCTGGCCGGGTAGCCAAGCTAGTGACAGTAGGCAGGGCACATAGCGCGCAGAACCAATGGCTGTTGGCACATTAAGGTTCTGGAGTGTCAGTCATGCACCGAAAGACGCAGCAGGGGTAGGCCGACACAAGTTCGAGTACAAGATGAACCGACAACCTGGTAAGGGTCGCGGGAAGCGGTTGAATGCGGGTAACCCAAGACTGGTCTGTGTAGAAAACCTTGGCGAAGGCCAGCAGTGTCTAATATTTTTATAAAATATGCATTGGAAATAGATACATAAAATTAATGGAAAAACACTACACGCACACAACCATGCATTTGACACAAGCAGTCGAATCGCGTTCGTAGTATTTCGGCATTATTCGGCAGATGTCGTAGAATTCTTCGTAACTGTGGTTACTTACTATGTATGTGGAGTAGGTGACTGAATGAAATGTGATTATAAGGGTTATAGTTATAGACAATAAAACATTGATAACGATCAAACTAAACATTTAAATCAATTATGGTCGAATTTCAACCACTTGGCGACCGCTACTAATAAGAAATGCTGACTAAGTGATTTACTCGATGTGCTCATTTCATATTGTATTGCATTATGCATTCAATAAATATAGGTTGACCAAAATGGTTGTCTCCTTATTTGAAAACCCCAACATCTCAACTTGACATTTCAGGTCAAAAATTTAATAAAATGAAATATCGAATTTCATTTAAAAGTATGCATTTCTAAAGATATACATAGAATAATACATTTCAAAGAGATAGGCTCTTTGGTATTTCTTTTCTGTGTTTCGTGCAGTTGACTATTATGACGCTAATTTTGTACAAGAGGATTTAATATTCCAGTGGCCCCGCTCTTCGACTCTAATTAATAATAATAATTTAATAATAATTATTATTATTATTTTATTAAACAAAAACAGGAGTACAATATTTTCTATCTTATTCTATAAAAATGACATACAAAATATTGACACATGTGATCTTTATAAGATAGGGTTAACGGCGATGTCTGTGCTAGTTAATTAAATTAATGGTTTCTTAGGTAGTCTTTAAACTTTTTATAACATTAATACAGGAAGTTGAGCCAAACCGCGATGGTCACTACTTACAGGACAGCCTGTATTTTGATATAATATTTTTTTATAATATATATTATATTTATATTATTAATATTTTATAATATAATAGGTATTAAAAAAAATATTTTACTCGTGACTATCATTTTAATTAGGATGACCTCTGTATTTTAAAGTAACTTAATCAAAGATCTCATAAATATAAAAAAAATTATAACTTACTAGAAGATTGACAATAAACTGTACCTAATGTTTTTGTTAGAATGTAATAACCGCCTCTATCATTCGAACTCTATTGGTCCAGTACTTATAAGTAATAATATCAATCAATAGCCTCTTTATCCTAAATCTCCTTTCTTATTTGTTATGTTTCTTCTTAAGTTACAATATATCTAGGAATGCAGTGTATCTCCTGGCAAAGCCTCCTCTATAGACTTCCATTGCATTTTTTGCAAGTCTTGTCCAGTTTGGACCTGTAATAATAACTTACTTGTATTTTATTATTATGTCGTTCTTGCAACTCGTCAAGTTTCCGTCTCGCGTACGTGGAGTGTTCAGTGAGGTGTATTGTACCGGCGACGCTTTCCGCTGACGATACCGACTCGTTTGATAGTTGACGGTCTTCTATAGGCGATCTGTCTGAACTTATGTCTGAAACGAGATATGCTGATTTGAGACTTACTGTTGCAAGGATCGGAGAGGTAGGCAGAGGGATAGTATAGTGCGTTTCAACTAAAAATCAAATCGATATTTCGGCGTCTTGGAACAATTGTGCTATCTATTTTGTTATATAAAACAATTAATTTATAAAACATCCTTATCATCATATAAACAGTGAAAACCTTGCAGGAGAACTTTGGACTAGCACGCAGAGGGCTTAAGTTCGATCGAAAGGCACTTATGAATTTTTGAAAGTACGTGAGAGTTCTCCATAATGTTCTCGAAAATTTATAAAGTCTGCCTGCATATAATATACTAGATGTGCCCGCGGTTTCACTCGCCTTTATGATTACTGCACTGCTCCCGTGGGTTATAGCGGGATGTTATATAGCCTATAACCTTCCTCGACAAATAGGCTAGCCAACACTAAAATAATTTTTCAATTCGGACCAGTAATTCCTGAGATTAGCGCGTTCAAGCAAACAAACAAACAAACTCTTCAGTTTTATAATATTAGTATAGATATACGTTATATATAATACTTGTTATATATAATAGTCGTGTTACCTTTATTAGCGTCTTCTGTTGCGAGTTCAGCGATCAACGCTAGATACTGGTCGCTCATAAGGAACGAATGATAATATTTCTCCTGTATTGTATCTACGACTGTGTCTTGTACTTCGTAGAACACTTCTGGACCTTTATCGCCTAGTAGAAAAGACTCCATTCTTTTTCTTGTGTCCTGAAATTAAAATTAGTCAATATTAATGATACCGCCTTGTTAGTCACGTGGCACAATTATGCATTTGCCTACGGCCTATCGTCGGTTCGATTACAGCGGCGGATAATATTATCAGATTTTCGAGTTAGCAATTTTTATATATAATTTTGTAAGCGATCGACTGTATATTCCCGAATAAGTGGGTAGGTAGGTAGGTAGGTAGCCTATTATAATAATAATATTATAATAATATTTATTATTGCACAAAATACAGTTACAAATATTTGAACCTTATACATAGCTGCACAAATAAAACTTAAGATGTCAATATAATTATATTGACGTCAATCAGGCACATTTTAGACTCCGAGTCGTTAGTTTCTACAATAAATATCATAACACTATCCAACCTGTTTCGTTACTGATAATTTTCTTGTGTCAAACCGCGGTTTTTTTTCGTGGTCACCACTTCTGAACCTGGCCACACAGTGGTAGGAATAAGGGGTCTATTAGACCCATATAAAAACATAGTAATTAAGACAGGTATGTTACATCCACATTTCGCTGCCTATTGTTCTTAACATATACCTTATATGTGGGTTAGGCAGATGTATACGACACCCTCAACTTACCTTATCAACTTTAACCTCAGCACTAGGTGATCTGATGTATGTATAGAATATTTCAGCGCCGAGCTGGTGCCAGCTGCTCCGAGGACTGTGGCGTAACTCCTCGACCGCACTCCAGAACCCCACCAGGCCTTGAGAGCACATGGTCTCCAAGAACATAGAGAGATACCGCCTGCCTGTCACACTCTCCATAATTTTGTGTAAAGGTATGGTCTGGAATGGAAATTAAGAACATAGATAGACTCACACTCTTTTATGCGTAAAGCGTAATTAACACCTGTTATTACACAGGCGTACATTTTCACCATCTGTTTTACAATCTCACTTATTAGGGCGAGGCGAGCCAAATGGGTTTCACTAGGCCAGACATGTAATGATATAGAAACCGGTATTCTATCTTTTAAATCGACTTAAAAAAAAGTAGGAGGTTCTCAATACAACTGTTTACCTCAGAACTTTTTTTTAGGTGAACCGACTTTGATGATTCATTTTTTATTTGACAGCTGGTGCTTCTGCAAAAAAATATTTTAATAATTGTTTGTTAGTTATAGGTACGTGTTGAGTTAGATATGTAAGTGGGTACCTACTTTTTTGCCGTGGTAAACGCATAGATTGTACATTAGTAGAAAAATAAGTTGATTGTATCTTATTTTATCTTGTGTGGGGGCCAGTCAGTACAGACCGGCGACACTTCGACCCAGTAGGATCTTTTCTGTCGACTTCCCCAATAACGACTGCCAGATGTTCATGGCAGCCGAGACCGACGGCTTAACGTGCTCTCCGAGGCACGGAGCAGGCGATAATTGTCAATCAATACGCATATAATTTTGAAAAGTCATATCGCATATAATTTTGAAAAGTCATATAACTTCCAAAAGTTAGAGGTGTGCGACGTGGGTTCGAACCCGAGACCCTCTCCATTGCAGTCTGTTGGTCTCCCCACTGAACTATCGCTGCTCTCGTTGTAATAAGTTGATTGTAAGATGTGGACACAAGAATATGCAAATATTTTTAACTTTCTAGTGCATTTTTTGTTTTAGAATATTACCTTTTGAAGTAAGTTTTCTTTTATGTTAAAATTTTTGTTTAATTTCTCTACTTATCAACACTAGTTCTGTTATTCACTATGCATTCACCCTTAAGGAGGTTGAAATGGGTTGTAGTGGCACACAGGCGGTCAGACACAATAGGTTTTCAATTATGACTGCCATTCCAAGCATTCATAGGTTAAGGGTGAACTAAAACTATAACATATGTGTATAATTATTCATATTTAGTCACAATATTTCGGCTTAATAGAACCATTAATGAGTGAAAAATTCACTTTAAACCTTCCAATCTGGAGTTAAATCGGGGCGTTCAAGGTTGACCTGCTGATTGTTCCGATCGTCGTCAATAATTCCCCCGGTTTCTCCATTTATAATTTATAAGTTAACTAGCGATCCGCCACGACCACCTTAACAAATTATACACCTAAACCTTCCTCATGAATCACTCTGTCTAGTAGTGTAAACTGTATGAAAATACTTTCAGTAGTTTTTAAATTTATCGCGAACAGACAGAGAGACGCTGCAGAGGACTTTGTTTTATAATACATAGTGACATATATGTACAAGCCGAACTTACCTTGCTATCAGACTCAACAGTAGGAAAAGCTCCATCCCAGCCCAGCTTCCTAAGCGCAGTTTCACACTCCGCCTTAGCAATAGTCAGTTGATTAATATATCTCTTTAATTTCTTCGCATCGGCTATTTGTTGACGGCTCACGTTTTGCGCTCCACTTTTTTCAATCACTTCGATGTCCACGCCTTTTGCTCGCTTAACGTTCTGAAGGGTCGTGGCCTGCATTATTTGTGTTACTATGTCATATCTGTGGGACAAAAATCGTACGATTAATTATACAGCTATCTTTACTATTAAAATGCTGTAAGTAATACTTGTGTACATCCTAACTAATATTATAAATGCGATTGTGACTTTGTTTGTTACGCTTACACGCCTTAACTGCTTGACCAATAATCATGAAAATTCGCATACACGTTGTCAGGGGTACAGAAAAGGACATAGATACCTTTATCCAGAAAAAGTACTGTTACTAAACTGTTTTTTTTATCGTGGGCAAATGCTCCTTTTGCATACCCCCTCGCCACAAGGGAAAGCGAGAGGGTTACGTCGGGCTCTCTCGAAACTTCGGGCCTACCGACTAAAACCTGGTCTGCCAACTCGCTGTTTTGTATGATGGGTGGGTCGCTGAAACTGAAAATGTATCAGCGAACCACCCAGCAGTACCCAATACAGACAGGAAGGACTGCGGGCGACGACTCCTAAGCGACGCCCCGACTCAACTAAGCGCGTCGCTCCAACTCAATGCCTGACGGGCGGGAGATCCCCATTCTCCCAACCGCGGCCTTTACTACGGCAGCATAAGGCGAGCATAAGCGCGCCTGCACCGCCCGGTACGCCAGATCCACCAGGATACTTTCCTCACGGATCCGCTCCACCGCCTCCTTCTGCGAAATGACGTCCTCGCAGAAGGACCGCTACCAACATCCTCTCGGTGTCGACCATGGCTTTGATCACGGCCGGCAGCAAGAGGTCTTCACCCACAACGTCCTGGAGTTCACGGCACTGCACCACCCAAGCAGGACATTGCTCGAGCGTGTTCTGCGCCGTGTCCTCCTCACACTCACAGTGGTGGCAGATGGGACTCGGTTCCTTCCTAGCGACCTTGTGCAGGTATTTGCCAAAGCAGCCGTGCCCTGACAACACCTGCACTAGCCGGAAGGAAAGGGTCCCATGCTGTCGCCCTGCCTACCGCTCCAACACCGGCTGCAGGGCCCCAACGGTTCTGAAACCGCCCAGGGGCGCCTCCAGCCACGCCTTCCACTTTCCCGTCATGCCCTGGTGGGCTCGATCACGCGCGTGCTTAATCACTGCCGGGAGGGGACAACAACCCGTTTCCTCCCTCACCACCTCAATCACTGCAAACACTTTGACGAGCACTTTGGCCTCTAAATCCCACGGGGGTGTCCCGGCCAGCGCGCAAGCTGCGTCGGCCTACACTGTGCAATATCCTCGTATGACCCTGACAGCTATGACTCTCTACGGTCTCCGCAAGGTCCTGCACCGAGTGGTCAGGGAGTCCGCCCATATCGGTGCGCCGTGTAGAGTCGCCGGCAACCGACACTGGGCCCGCCCAAATTTGGCAATAGCCGCCAAGGGCGGACGCAGTGCCGAGAAGATTCGAGGCGAGCTGTCTGAAATGCTCGTCAAAGTGCCACCTTCCGTCCAGGACCAGGCCCAGGTGCCTCATGTGGGCCACGAGAACGCACGTCGAGCCCACCATTATCGAGGCGCCGCGGAGTGGACTGCGATGGGGCCCATGAAAGATCAGGGCCTCCGTTTTGCTAAGAGCCACCCGTAAACCCAGTGCACTGTAATTCCGCCCTAGGCCATAAATTGAAAAATTTCATTGTCTTACTCCAGTAAGATCACCTCATTAAGTCATTAGCTAGTTCACATACTTCCAAAAACTATAAATACCAACGTAATTAGGTCAAGGTATCATTCACTTTTGTGCAGCGGAAGTGAGCGCATCGCGATACTAATTAACGCTACGTGTGAGTCATTAAAACTTAATCACGTTGTTTTTGAGTGTCACCATTTCAAGTCAAGTGTTTACGTATTGTGAAGGTATGGATGTTCAAGAGCAAGGTATGTACTTTTATTATCAACCACTTTTTTTTTTATGCACATATTATTTTGTATCATTTTATTATTGAGGGTAGTTTTCTTTTTAAAAATGTGATGTATATTTATATCTTTTGGACCTACAACTTTTCGCTGTACTTTGCTGCCCTTGAAGCATATCTTTTTAGAATAAGGAGAACATCCTTATAAAGGGCTATCAGTTTCATCTGCCTCTTCCTGCCTCTTCTTACGTTAGTGGGCTGTCAAAGTATGTATGCCCATAGAATAAAAATAGTCATTTTTTTAAGTTCAGTTTTTATATTGTTTCAGGTACATTTTTCAAATGTTCTGTATCGAGGATGTAAATTTTTAACGTTTGGTACTCTAAAGTGGGTAAACCAAATGAAAAATCACAGCATGTCCTGAACACTTTGACTGAAACATCATGCCTTTCTGATTAGATCGAAAACATTAACCTAGAACCTTTAAGCCTTAGAATTACGAATGTATGTAAACGAATTTCTCATTACTGGGCCAAGTCGAATCGTACTAAATCTAAATTCTTAGAAATGTGTTCAGATTGGCTGCATGAAATTGAAAATATTGATGTAGAGCGAACTAAGGTACGTGTATCTCTGAACTTTGACGAAGTTGAAGCATCAACATCTTCATCGTCTGGCCGTCCGAAAATGAACTTTGACGAGACCAGTAAACGTACAAAAAGGAGAAGATTAGCTAATTTGTCTAAGCAAGATCCTTCTCTTGTACATTCATTGCTTAGTGCTTCCGATGATAGTTTATTAACTTTTCCTGAAATCGATGCTAACGAAGTTTTATCGCTCATTGTCGAAGCTCACTTAACTCGACATCAATATTTATTAGTAAAGAAATTTATAAACAATAAGTTTTCAAAAAGCATTTTGCCATCTTACCAAATTGTTGTGGAATCGAAAAAACACTGTTATCCTCCAGATATAACTGTTAGCGAATCATCTGCCGAAGTCGAACTTCAAAGTTTATTAGATCATACAGCCAATCGGATTCTCAAGTCTCAAAAGGTTGTTTTGGATAGGGTACCTAAAGAATCCCAGGATAAGATAGCTTTGATAGGGAAATGGGGTTTCGATGGCAGTACAGGGCATTCTGAATACAAACAGTGTTTTTCTGACGCCACTATTGAAGACGGTAGCTTGTTTCTTACTTCATATGTGCCACTTCAGCTTGTTTTGAAATTAGATACTGGAGAAAATACCGTAGTTTTGTGGAAAAATCCTCGTCCTTCGTCAACTAGATACTGTAGGCCTGTACGCTTTCGATATTTGAAAGAATCGACTGCAGTATCAGTTTAGGAAGAAGCATATTTTAAAGAGAAAATAAGTAACTTACAGCAAACTGTTTTCAAAAAAGAAGATCAGGAATACCGCGTTACTCATTGCTTGCAATTTACTATGGTAGATGGCAAAGTGTGTAATGCACTTAGCAGTGTTTCCTCGTCTAAATGTTATATTTGTAATGCCTTGCCCAGCGAAATGAACCAAATTGACAAATGTTTAAACAAGAAAGTCGATGAGAGTAAATATGAATTTGGTTTATCACCTCTTCACGCGTTAATACGCTTCTTTGAATATTTTGTTCATGTCGCATACAAGTTAGATGTTAAAAAATGGCAAGCTAGATCTGAAAATGACAAAATTCTTGTTGCAGCAAAAAAAACATATATTCAGACTCAATTTAGAGAAAGATTAGGTCTTATAGTGGATAAGCCCAAAAGTGGCGGAAGCGGGACCTCAAACGATGGTAATACCGCCAGACGGTTTTTCTCGAACTCAGAAATTTCAGCTGAAATTACTGGGATCAAGAAAGATCTCCTAGATCGTTGCTGGATCATACTTCAATGTTTGAATTCGGGATATAACATTAATAAGACGAACTTCGAAGAGTTCGCATTAGAGACAGCTCGGCAATTAGTTGCCGAGTATCCGTGGTATAACATGCCTGCTTCCGTTCACAAAGTCCTAGTTCATGGTGCTAATGTTATTGATCACGCTATATTGTCAATCGGAGAGCTGTCTGAAGAAGCAGCTGAAGCAACTAACAAACACATCAAATCATTTAGGAGAAATCACACGCGAAAAATGAGTCGCATTTTGACCAATACTGATTTAATTAATAGGCTTCTTCTTCATTCAGATCCCTTCATAACAGGTCTACGAAAGTTACCTGTCAAAAAAAAGAGTGTACTGTCAAAAGCTGTTTTAGATTTGTTATGTATTTAAAGGTAATTTTGCCAATATTTCGTATAGTTTGTAGGTTGTTTGTATTTAGAAAATAAACTTATTTTATGTATTTTTGCTATTTTATTTTATTCTTTTGTGGTTATTGTTAATACAAATAACCATTATTTACAGTTTTACTATTAAAATTCGCAATATAAAATGTTTTAGATACATCGATCGTCTAAAATAAAATTACTGCGAGACATTTTTACACCTAAATGTTGTTAAGAATTTTTTAAACTTATATAATATATTATAATTTTAATTATTTACGTTTACCTAAATATATTCCAACGTGTAAAATAATAAAATACTTTTTATAACGGATTTGTGTATTTATGACCGCCTTTGTATGAAACCTGAATCACTGTGCAGTGCCTCGATACGCCCGACTACCTGGGAAACGCCCACAGTGGCCAAACGGGCCGTTTCCTCGAAGGTACCCCACGGGCTGTGACATGGGTGTCGTCAGCGTAGCTGATGATGATCAGCCCGAGGGGTAGGACAGCACGTAGGGCCCAGTCGTACCCCATGTCCCACAGGAGCGACCAAGTACCGATCCCTGCGGGACACCGCACGACATAGGCCGCCGCCAAACCTCGTCACGAACTTCGAGGAGGACACTCCTGCCTCTCAAGTAGTCTGCCACCAGCCGCTCCAGGTAAAAAGGAGTACCTTTTTACCGTGATATCGGAGCGCCCCTTGGACACAGCTGTATGGCAGACTGTTGAAAGCGTTGGCGATTTCTAAAGACACCGCCAACAGAACACCGCCGCCGGCGACCGCCTCCTCGACCGCGGCCTTTAGGCGCATAATGGCCCCAACCGTCGAACGCCCTTCCCGGCATCCGAACTGAGCATCCGACAGGTCGGGACCGACCGTGCTCAAGTGCTGGACAATGCGGGTGGCGAGAACTTTCTCCAGAATCTTTCCCGCCTCGTCCAGCAGCACTATGGGCCTGTACACTGCGACCGACTCTGGAGGCCGTCCCGGCTTGGCCAACAGTACCGATTCCCCTCCTTCCAGCACTCAAGGATTCGTCCCGACACCAGGCTCGCGTCGAAAAGTTCCCTGAGGCGGTCATCCAGGTGATCGAAAGCCAGCGCGAGGGCTCGCACTGGCACACCGACAGGTCCAGGGGCGGTCGTCTTGGAGCGGATTCGCATGACAACCGCCCCCATTTCCATATCTGTAACCGGTGGAACACTGAAGTCCGCCTCCCGATGTCGGCCATGGGGCCATAGTTGGGGGCACGTGCTCTGCCCGGTCAGGGAATAACTCCTCGATCACCTCGGAGAGGAAGTTGGGCTGAGGGATCTCCGCAAGGGGAGGCCCGCGCACGGAGCTTGTTTAGCACCGTGCGATATGGGCGCCCCCAGGGGTCATGGTCTAGACCCTCCAGCATCTCACTTTTTGCCCGTTCCTTGGCGCGGCAGATGGCCAACTGCAGAGATGCTTTCGCCTCGCGATACGCCTCATACAGTCGTTCCACCTCTTGTTCATCGCGGTGGCGCCGGCCACCGTTTGCCACCGAGTGCGTACCAACAAGTTTGGGTCCTCATACCTCTGCCGAACGATCAAGGCATGGAATTATCTGCCAAGGCACGTGTTTCCTTCTTCCTTCAATCCTGGGTCCTTTAAGCGGGGCGTGAAAAAGCACCTTCTCAGGCCGTCAAAGTAGGGACCTCAACATCGCCTCGGCTGCTATGAGGACGATGTAGAGGCCACTGCTCTTAGACCACACGACTGCTTACCATTAGGCGGAGTGTGGTCATTTTGACGAGCAAAATAAAAAAATACTGCGTGTATAGGACCTCCGGGCTCGAATGCAGGCCGCATGGAGGTCAGCCAGCTCCTGGGACCACCAGTAGAGCCCCATCCTCGCAGTCCGTTGTCGCATACAAGGCATAGCCACATCGCAAACAGCTTGGATGCTTATTGGAATTGAAATTGTAAGGTTAAGTGTAAATGAAATCGCGAACAAATCACAGTTTGCCCGGCTGATGGATTATACAGAGATTTAAAGTGATCCATTTTCTAGATTTCTGTGACCGTATTTTGGTTGTTGAATTCTATGTATTCTTTACATAACTTAAATGCGTTTTATTTTACGAAACTCCCAATACTCTATATGTTAATACGTGAAGCAAAAACTTTGTACCCCTTTTTACGAAAATTGCGCGGGCGGAGGAGTATGTAATTTGGCACAGGTAAAGTTTATATGGAGAAGGAGTGGCGAATCCTAATATTTTTATAAAATATGCATTAGAAATACATTAGATTAATGAAAAAACACTACACGCACACAACCATGCATTTGACACACGCAGTCGAATCGCGTTAGTATTTCGGTATGGTTCGGGTGATGTCGTACAATTTTTGTAACTATGGTTACATATCTTAAGTACCTATTGCAATATCAAAATAAATTTATTCAAATTAGGTTACAAGGTAACACTTATGAATGTCAAAGTTAGAGGTAATTTTTTTCTGTGAATTTACATTTACTGCCACGTTCAGTAAAGCAAGGGTGTAGGGCTCATGAGAAGAACGGGCAAGAATAATGAAGACTGTTTATGTAGCATTATGCCAATCAGTTCTTGGCTATTGTATTCCGGTTTGGGGTGGCACTTATAAACATTGTTCTTGCAATTGGAGCGAGCGCAAAGATCTCTTCTCAAAGTTATACTTTGCAAGCCACGTTTCTATTCAACAGTAAGCCTATATAGGGAATGCCCGGTTTTAACTGTTAGACAGTTATTTATTCTCCGTGCTTTGCTTCGTCGTCATACACAATTGCCCGTCTACGATGAAATCCGACAAAGACGTCGTGGCGCATCTGTCTGTTGCCCTGTTAGATGCAGAACTGCTTTTGCACAGAGACAATATAACGCACTGAGTTCCCACCTATACAATTCAATTAACAAAAAATTGTCACTATGCAAATTGAACAAACATAATTTGAAATATAAATTGCAAAACTGGTTACAGTCCTTGACTTATGAAGAAACAGAAACACTAATGACACATTTAATAAATACATAAACATTGTTATTGTTTTTGTTTTGTTTTAGTTATATACTATAGCATAAATAGCATAAATTGTGAAGACATTTACTTATTTAGGTACTACAAAAAAAAAAAAAGGATATTGTATGTTGTTTTTAACCAATATAGAAGCGAGGTGAAGTGCGATGGTAAATTATGATACAAAATGGAGTGTCATCGATTTCTAAAATACGAGCAAGTCTCAGTTTAGGAATCGCTGTGTCCCTTAGTATGTTATTCTACAACCATCACATCATAATGTATGCTTTCTTATATATTTCTTTCATATTTTGTTTACATGTTATTTGTTGTACTTTTTAAGCAATAAATATTATTATTATTATTATATTATTATTAATATTTCGTTTACAAATCATAACTGTAAGGTGCTGCAACCATTTCTCCATGAACTACTACTCAACATACTCAAGCATTTCATAAAATTTGATGGTAGCCTCTAAAGCAGCAGTATGATAAATAGGAGCATCCACTTACATGTACATAAATAATCAAGACAAGACATGATTGTAGTCCGTAGTTTAATCTAATTGTTTAAATAAAATGTAGTAAGTAAATTATCGAATTTCACGATATCGCGGTATATATAATAACATTCAAACTTAAAATTTAAATCAGTTATGGACGAATTCCGGTCACTTGGCGACCGCTAGTCTACTTTAATGAGGGAATCTTGGAGAGAAAAATTTTGTGTTTGGGCATCGACGTTCGGACGTCGACTTGGGAATTAGTGACTGAAATATTCAGGACACTGGCAGTCGGTGGGGTGAGAATCTCGCAACAACATAAATTGGTAAATATTATATTAGTACCTATACCTAAGAGCGACGACAAAGACATATGTCAAAAAAATTACTTCGTGAGTATTCACTGGGGCTCGCAAAGCAACCTCGCTAAATGGCGTAGTGGTTTAAGTGGTCACCTCACCACTGCTACTACACAGAGTGTTGGGTTCGATCCCAAAACGGGACAAAAAGTTGTGTGTATGTTTGTAAAGTCCCCCGCGACACAAGAATTGCTCCTAGCGGGGCAGATGTCTTTTTAAAAGAACATAAAAAAGATTAGGTTGCCCCCTTGAATTCGCCATCGAAATATTGCATTCGACAAACGGACTCATTGCTCATACTCATTACGCATCTCTACTGCTGGTCATATGCCTCCCCCAAGGTTTTCCACACAGACCGGTCTTGGGCCATACGCATCCAACCGCTTTCCGCGACTTAAGAGTCGCGGAAAGCGGTTGGATGCGTATGGCCGTCCAGGTCGTCTCTCTCTTATCTCTCTCATTACTCATTTACCGTAATTAGAGATAAGCTGCAATTCCCACTTGACAATCTTTTTTCTTTTTGGAACGTTTGACGTTACGGGCAGGTAGCAACTGACCGTGGTCGCAAACCACATAATTAATTCCCGTTACATTACATTAATCATACTCGTACATACAACTAACATGTTACAAGCAATTATTTATTGCAGTTGACTCGCCGGCGGCAAAACTAGTTTTTCGTAGAGTTGAGCCATTTTGTTAAACTTCTTTCTAGTACGGATTCTATCGTGGATTTTTTTTTATACATTTACGTTGGCAGATAACTACATGTGCCGCCTAATAGTAAGCGACTTTAGACTTTATGCTATTACCATTATTGAGTATCTGTCAGCAAAGCTGTATAAAAAAATAAACCGAATCCGTACTAGCATAAAGTGTAAAGTAACTTACAGGGATGTCAACCGAGTTTTGACGATGTTAGAAAAGGATTTAAAAGTGGAATAAAAGGAATGGGAGAGCTAGCTACGTTTGCCTCCAAAACGGCACGGAACAAATGAGTAAAAACTCAGATGACCAATCGCAGTAACAGTGTTACTACTCTATCTTGGGAAAGGATGATACGTCGACAAGCGAGCTATCTCTTTCATATCACCACCAAATAATTGGCAACAACGGAGTATTTTACAGAAAATCTTTTATCTTGTTGTTCTTCAATGTTTCTGTTACTAGCGGCCAAGGCAGCCGTGTTGGTTTACACGTAACATTGAAAGATATATAGAAACCACAGAGCACGATATACTATTTCTTCTAGAGACGGAACTAATAACATTAAGGGTCAAGTACAAGCAGCTCCGTCAGTTCAACAATATAAATATCATGTTTGTAATAATCTATGTTATCACTGCCTCCGTGGCGCAGCGGTAGTGAATATGACTGCTTCGAATCCCGGGTCGGACCAACAAAAACCCAATTTTCTGTTGAGAAATCTCAATAGCAGTCCAGAGTTAGGAAGTTGGCGGTGTTAGACACCCCCATGCCTCAGCAAGTACGTAAATCCATTGATCCTGCGCCGGGTCTCTCTACGGTTGTGTGGGATTACCGTCCTATCGGATCGTGACAGGAAACAGAGAGTGCACTTGGTTTTGCGCACACACTTGGACACTATAACATCTCCTGCGCAGATGACCAGTCTCCGTTAAAATTAGCTGCCGTGACCGAAATTCGGTTTGGAGGACATTATTGTTATTATTATTAGTTATCATTGACATGATTGGGTTATAAACAATATGACAAGTAGTAGAAAGTTAAAGTGATTTGGTACCGCGACCTGCGATAAAACATTGTAAATAAAAAATTCCAAAATAATGTAGTTCAATTTAAAGCTATCGGATTATTGAACTGTCCAAAACTATTGAACTTCTGTTATGTTCTTATGGAGTTGATGTCACTGCCTCATAAAGTAATCTTCGGTGCTACTTTTCCTTTACAACCACACAAGCATACTATGTAAAGTCAGATAGTATCTATCAATCAAGTCCCTCATTTATAAAATTAAACAACATACCGTACTGAAAGGATAACTGTTGACTACGATAAGCGATTGTGTTGACAGCGCAGCACCTTGCAAACCCAATTTACCGCAGAAACACTACATAAGCTTGTTTAGCTGCGATCTTCAATAACACGAAGGTATTTCACCGACCGGGCTGCGCTAGTTTACCAACATCTAGATTAAGCCTAGAATACTGCAATTAGCTAGCTACATATTTTAATTTTCCAGACAATTTGTTCGAATGCAAGACATAATTAAGAATCTCTTGTCTGATCGCTGGTGTGCCGCTGACACTCAATAGGTTAAAGATTGTTTGTGTACTTCGTATACTGCATTCAATGCATCATGGTTCGAGCAGAAGCTCAGGAATACCAGACTAATATTGAGTGTGAAATGAGTCATCCATTTTGCACTTAACTAAATTATGCTTGCAGTGGCCGACCAGAACAAGCGATTTAGCTACTTCCTAATTGTCGACTGCATGACAGAATTAGAACGTAACTGTAATTGTAACTTTACATAGTTGATAGAGGTAACTCCGCCACAGTCGAGTGCGCATGTGTATTTGTAGTTGGTAAGGTTTTGTGGAGCTTAAAACGCTATTAACATTGCTACTCCTACCGTCAGAACAGGAAAACCTAGACAAACGTTCTCTAGCCAGATCGGAATAATTCTGTTGAAAGGCTTGGTTCAGAGTACCTTAAGACTGCGCCGAGCGTAAGACGCGGTTGGACTGAATGACAGAGCTCGATATTCAAATCGGCCGCCATAGTAAAATTGTATGGAGGATATGAAGTGCTTTTTTGATAAATATGTATCTTTATTGTCAACCAATAACCTAAATATTTGGGACGGACAAATTGTAATATAACTATCTATATTTCGTTTAAGCTGTAAAATAGGATAGATTTCTACTGTTATAATCTAAAAATCATTTAACACGAGCTTCCGTTTTTGCATTTCTCGTGCAAATTTAATTTTAGGCGGAAATATAAATTATTTTAAGTTTTTTACACGGAGTAATTGTAAACACATTAATTGTTATGGTAAATGTATATTTTATATATATATTAAACAAAAAGTGTTGATTTTATCAACTTAACTGTGACGGCCTGTTTTGGCTTAAACTGACGAGAAAATATGAAGAATGTAGTAGGACTGAATTAAACAAGAAGGATATGCCAGGATTTTAACAAGTAAAAATTCTTAGTCCATACCGACCCCAGGAAACAGGATACGTATGCTAGGCTATGTATATACAATTATTGGATTATAAGAGCAGACTACACACCTCACATGTGTTTAGAGTCCCTTTTATCAGCATTTGCTTTAAATATGTAGTTGTTGTATAAAGAAAATCGGTAACGTTGTGGTTTTCATACTAACTATTTCGTCAACATGCCTCGATGGCGTAGTGATTAGTGTAACCGATTGCCACGCCTGAAGTCGCGGGTTCGATTCCCGCACAAGTCAAACATTTGTGTGCATGAACATGGATGGTCTTGGTCTGGGTGTTTCTATGTATAATAGGTATGTATTTACAAAAAAAGTATATATGTATGTTTGCTCTCTAGTTTGGGCGAGATGGTGTTGTGTGTATGTAGTTAAATATTATTATTATATTATTAATATTTTTTGAATTACTAATTCGAATTATATGATTTTTTACATATAGCTGCTTGTATTAAGTCTTTTATGGTTTGTGTTAAATCAACAATAACATCAACCGTCATGTAGTTATGGCGAATTGATATAATCAATACGGACAGACATTAAGCAATATCTACCTATAACTTTAAATACAAATTGTATAAGGTTATTGATATTCAGTATTATTAATACATGTTATTAATAATATATATGTTTATATACATTCTCGAAATATTAATGCATTTTTAAAATAACCATTACATTTTGTACTTAACCACGGCATTAGATGTTGGACCTAAACGCCAATTTCATAGCTAACCAAATTGGTAAGCGTCCACTAAAATCAGTCAGTTGTTGCAACTAGACTGACGATGCAGTGTATACCAATTATTAGCAGAACTGGCCGAATACATTTAAATATGTTTACAACGTTAGGCGCCATGCAGTGCAATAAAAAATATGTAATTGGATGTCACCGATGACCCAGACTGCGCACAAAATTCAAATTAAAGTAGTTTTAAAAATTGAGGACATAGGTATTGACTAATCTTAAGACAATTTTTTTAAACATCTCTAGCTATTTGGGTTGCAAATTACTAGTATTTTTGATAACACCTCCAGTATTAGATAGTGTTAGGAGCGGGTTCATGTCGATTGTGTAAAGGGTAGGATTCTAAATTCTAACCCGCGATCTGTTAAGCGCAAGTTTTATACCTTATCCATTAGGCTACCGCATAATAAATGAAATGATACAGCATAGTAAATATAATGATACGAAAAACGACCCAGACATCTTTCATAACGGCTGGCTAGATATTAAAAGTAAAATGCATTTAAAAATCGAAGTGACAGTATGTTTAAAAGTTGTTTATAAAGCAGCAAGATCTTCGCTTAAACGTATAACATTGCTCAAACTGAAGGAGTGCCGCTGGGTAGCGGTTGGTTAATTGGCTAACTGCTACATTCACAAGTTTTAATCATCCTAAAGAAACTGGATCTTTTCCATTGATCCTAATAATAGAATAAGATATAATAAAATATATCTTATTATTTTCGGTAGATACTATTCGATTTTGTTCTACGACATGAGAACCTAGATAATTTTAAAGATTTCTTCCGGAATTCATCATAATGTTGGTATGTAATTAAGTTTTACGTAAGCAACAATCTTCCACAGCTTAAATTCTTGCGCAAACGCATCATATTACGTCATTATAATACGCTTGCGTAAGAAATAAATTACAAACTTAAAACATTAAAGCTCATATTGAAGGTCGATAGCCTAAGTCAATTCAATTACGTCACCGGAAAAACTAAAACGGAAGAACAGTTAACAAATCATAAGCTGTGCTAATATAAAAAGTAATATATATGATAAATTATGCTAAACAAAAATATTGTAATCCAGCGTTGTTGCTGTTATCAAAAAATAGGATTCGGCCTTGACATAAATCGACGAAAATCGTGGTATTAAGTGAAAGTAATAAATAGTGTTAGGTGGGCTTTCCACTGCAAAGGATAATGAGTGATAAATAATATAACCGAACAGAGTCCCGGCACAGATGGCGTAGTGGTCGCCTCGCCATTGAGTGTTCCAACCGATTGTTGTGGGTTCGAATCCCACACGGGACAATAATTTGTGTCATCCACAAATTATTGTTCCGGGTCTGAATGTTCTTTGTGTTCATTGTTTGAATGTTTATAACGTCCTCCGTGACACAGGAATCATTCCTAGTACGGGAGATGTAATATTTTAAAACCAAAAATTTAAACTATAATGACTTTACCCCATGTTCAGCGCAATCGTAGTTGCAAACCTATGGCCGATGATATGAAGTCAGACGATCAGTAACGAAGTCCTACTAACTAAAGTTAGGTTTGAACTTCTTTTATCTAGATAAAATAGGTTCGAACTTCTGTAAGCAAATTTTTTGAGAATAGATTGGTATATAAATAACTCAAGATAATGATCTCGAAGCGAAAAACAATATTTACCTTTACAAAAACAGATTTTAACTCCGCGTTTCACATTTTTAATACGCTCGAGACAGGGCGGTTGACTATAATCTAGTTTAACAATATTAACATCGACTTTGTTTATAAACCTTCTCTTGGCTGGAAACGGGCAAGTTATCAGCGAGATTATTTAGTACGATTGTTAGCTAGTTAGGACCATGCCGCACTAGTAGTGTAAAGCATGCTTTATAATGGGCACTCACCGTAACCGTTTCAGCGTGTCGACGTTGTTACAACTATTGATCAAACGTATGTAATCCTCAAACGTTTTTGCGTATTCGTGCGTTCTAACATGCATCGCATCCACCTCCTTCTGGGCTTCTAAATACTGGATTATTTTTTGGTTTATGTAGTCTGGCTCTGTTACTAGGTCTATTGCTGGCTGCAGCACTAAAAATTAAAATTAAACATCACATCTATAAGCTATAAAGATTTAGGCTGTGGGTAAAATCCTGCATGAGAAATAATTTTCGTAAAATGTATATAGTGCCATTACCTGAAGACAGTTGCCCTACTAAAGATAAACTTTAATTATAAATAGACACCGACTCTAGATGTCAACACAGGTTTATCTCTAGAGTGAGAGTTGTCTATTCATATAAAAAAACGAAACAGTAAAAAGAACATGTAGCTAAAACAATTTGTTATATTATGAAACCAAACATTAAACATTATTTATTGACATATAAATATAATTAAAATGTTTAATATCCTCTGATTCCTGCACAGGTAAAAACTTTGTTGCAGAAATTAGTGACTTCCCCAAGCTTAGTAGTAATACAATATTATTTAAACTATACTCCATTCCGTTAGGTACTGAACTAAAGGTAAACAATCTTGATGTGACTTTTTACACACACACAACACATATAAAACAAATAAACTACTGCCTAGACTAATGGTTCAATTGATTTAGTAATCGTTATTGTTGTATTTACATTGATCTTTAGCAGCATTTTATTTTAAATTGAGTTTTAGTTAAAAAGACATATCAAGATTGTTTACCTAGTTAAGTACCTAACCAAATGGAGTACAGGAACAAAATTTTAAATTAGTATATTCATAAAAAGAATAACATACCTTTGCATGCCAGTATTTCCCTCATAAGATGAGATGCAGGTGACAAAGAATAACACCTTGGTATCAGGAACATAATAATGAGTTCACTGATCTGTCTTAAGTAGTGTAGCTCAGTTTCAGAAGATGTTAGGTGTGGGGCCAAAGCAAATACTGGTGGTTGGTTCAATTCCAATCTAAAAAGATAATGATAAGGATGAATTACACTAGTAACTAACAGATATTAATACATCTAAGTTAACTTATGTGAATTTATTCAAAAGTAGAAGTAGATATGTGTATCTACTTCTACTCTTGTAAACAATGTTTGTATATCATTTGTATTTACGTGGGATACTTGACATACATTATATTTGAATTCAATGATGTAGGTATATACATACATATATAGATTTTATCTCTTATGAATACATATTTAATCATTTTCACATGTGCCTTCTATATAATAGTCTGAGGACTGTAGCAGTTACTCAAAGGTGACTGATATTATTTTAAATATTTAACACAGACATATTTTATTACTATATAATATTAATTTTACATGAACATTTCACCTTAAAGTAAATATATTATTGTCGGTTGCCTTTAGGTAAAATATTTAGAATTGAACCTTACACAAAATATCACTTTCATTCAAACAAAGAGTAGAACCTTGAAAACTCTCTTTACTTGATTAATATGCCTGTACCCCTCTCTGAAGGCATAGGAAGGCAAGGCCATGAAAATAAATACTTCCTAAATTTTTTCATGTATTTGGACATTTAAGTATTCAATTTATTAAAACTTACTTGTTTCAATCACAAGACCCAAGAGATAGAAGTTGTCTTTTTTATATAAAAAAACCTAAACCTCCTTGAAGTACAAATAAAATTCTATCATAATTAATTTAGATAACAAGCTAGAACTTACGCACAACTCCTAGCAATTCTTATCCTCTCAAAATGTTGTGTGATTTTGGTCACCATGTCACTGGCCAGTAGTTTCTCAGCATCAACCCGCAACAGCCTCTCATAGAGGTTCTGTACACCTCCCCAAACATGCTCCTTGAATTTGTCCAGCACTGGATCAGGTTTATGAGATAATTCTTTAAGCCAACGGGCTACAAAGTCCCTCAACACATAATCAATCAATAACTGCAACTGACTGTCCACTGTGCGCCCGAATATAACAGGTAAATGAGATTTCTTAGTCGCGTGAGGCCAATTCGACTGATCTTCCTATAAAATAAATTTAGAATTTTAAATGTCTACAATTAATCACCAAATCTTATTTTCACGCGATTTATTTACCTTAAGAGTCTCCTCTATTTGGCGCACATCTTTTTCGAGTTTATCCAATAAAAATAGGTTTGTTTGGTGTGGAGAAGATAAGGATACATGACCCCAAAGTGTTAAAACAAAAACTGCTATCACCAGGAACAGACTCAGAAATAATAAATAAATGAGACTCCACACAGACGGAAAATACCACAAAATAGATAAAAACACAGGCAAGGCACACACTGAGATCCACTTATACATGTTTTATTAGTCTTTTAACTAAACATTATATTCACAAAAATTAGTAAACAACAATTATTGAACAATACCTAGGTAATTACTTATAGGAAGTATATTAGTATATTTTACAATACATATGATAGATTTATAGAAATAAAATTGTATATAACGGTACATATATCATTTTGTTTGTCAATTATAAATATAATAAACGAGAATATTATTTTATGTTTAATTTATCAGATTCGTTCTGTTGCGCGACGTGCCTACTTTAATATTGCCTCTCGAATCTCGCTGTCTCGCATCGAGATATGTCAAGAGAGGTGAAATTGGAAACAGTACAAAAATTGGCTTTTATTGTAAATTTCGGTATGAGTGAAAGAGAAATCACTATAGAACTGAGTTTCTACTAAATTGCTAAATCTAGTCTAGCACAGTATGTCAATTGTCATTTTGACATATCTAATGTGTCAGTCACTCAAAGTTGTCAGTCCTCCAACTTTTTACGTAAATGTATGTACTATGTACTTTAGCCGTTTTCTGAAAACCTACGAACTTTAGATTTATAATAAACTACATCATAAATAGGCAAACAAAAGCATTGAAAACGTGTATGTTAAAGCGAGATAGATAAAGGAGACAATCTTGTCAAATGTGGAAGTGGTGAAATTTTAATTTTCATAGAGTTATTTAATGTTAAACTGACGCAGCTAATGTTATGTCGTGAATAACCGAAAGTTACTCATCTAAGAAAGGAAATATACACAATTCTACTTTACAGCTTTCATAAGTAAACAAGTACCAATAAAATGTTTTGATGCATAAAATTAACCTTTTAAAGTAGGTACGACAAAAGATTCTTGCAATTGAAATTTCAACTGTATGAGGGACATATTTTATTTAATCAATAATAATATAAATGCTTAAGACATAAATTTAAAAAATTTATATGATGTCCGCTATTTAAAACTTAAAGAGAGATTGATACTCAGTATAAAATACAAAGATATTAAGATGGTAGGTACTTAGTCTCCCCGTGACCATGAGTGCTGAAAAGCAACCGAAACGTCGGGGAAAGTTTAAACCTAAATATAAATAGTTTTAATAGTTTAAATAATTTTATTAGCTTATAAATTAGTAAAATTCAATAGTAGTAGTAGTGCAACAGTTTCATAATTATGTAATACAGTGATAAATAAACAACGCGATAAAATCCGTATATAGTAGTTTAATTTCAATGAATAACATTTGCGTAAACAGAAGACAATATTAAATACAAACTAAATAGTTCTATCTTTAATAAAATACTCTTATTGATATTGTTTAGAGACTAAAGGCAAAGGTACATTTTGCATTCAGCTCTTGTCACCATGACATCATTATGGCTGGCATGGCAAACATTTAATGTTGTAATTTAATAAAAGCAGTGTATTTAAATCCATAATAACTAAACTGCAGTTGTTGAAGGGGCACGAACTCATCCGAATGAACATTGAGTTTCGGTGACAAAAGTTCATCTAATTTTTGGCCAAAATCAAAAATCTGAAACCCAATCTTCGGTTGGTTACTAGCACGGTACTAGTGATGATTATGTTATATGTGGCAGGGACACCCCAAGTAATCTAAGACTTTCTCGTTACATCTCTTTGTTTATGGATTTAGATTGTAGCGTATGTACATAATATATACGCACAGGCAACATATGAGTTTATGAAGAACCTGGAATCGAACGGAGCAGTCGCGCCGAAACCAACTTACGAACTGAGCGACGCGTGAACCTTCCACCCGTTTTTATACGTGACAGTACTTATATGCCGCCGCACCGCACGCATACACGCTTAAGGATTTTCAAGAATTACCTCGAAGATGTTAGAATTTTGTTTACTTGTCGCTAATTGGTACAAATGTATATTGTGCACATAAGTGCGAGTGCTATTTGTAAGAACAATAAATTATATATAAGAAGGGTTAAAATTTTTTAAATATATTCTCAGTTGAATCAGTCTACATGTTTCACTATAACCCTAACGGTTACCAACTCGGACCTGGCTTATGCCCGCCGGCTGATAATACGTTAAATTGAAGACCCTTGATCTCTCATCGTTCTAGTGCTGTTGTAATATCAGTCCACCGAACTGACACCCAACCTCGGTTGGTTTTCGGCCAAATCTAGAACCTATAAATACGCTACCTTATCGTCATGGCACAAGAAAAAGCTGAAGAATTCACCGATAAGCAAATAACGACTCCTTTCCACGGTGATGTCATTACGATCTCACTGCCTGCACGTCTACCACCATTCTCACCCGCAACAGTCACCGCAGTCCACACTACAACCTCTACGCCGGCACACACATCAAGCCCGTCGTGTCTACATTGCCCAACTCACCCAACTACAGAAAATCTACAGTTCGAGCTATTATACATACAAATAGAAAAGCTTACGCTGGAAATCGCCGAGATTCGAACCAATCAACAACGTGCGTCATATCACTATTGCGCCACTCGTTCGCATAGCAACAACCGATCCTGATCGAACTCGATATACCGTACCCGCTCAAACCGCAAACCCAGCGATCCCGACTGGCTCTTCTATTACCACCTGCGCTATGGAGATGAAGCCCGTAGATGCGAATTACCATGCACAAAAAAGAAGCAGGAAAACTAAAAAATACAACGTCTATGGTGGGCGTCGATGTTAGCCATCCAAGCTACCGCCTCTGCGTTATCGATCTTAACCACAGAGAGAAGTTTCTAGTCGATACGGGTGCCGACATATCCGTATTAGCCGCAAGAAATAAGATACACAAGTACCTACAAACTGTTTACTGCGAAGGGTACGGAGATACGTACATACGGCGAGCGCACACTCGAGCTCAACCTAGGTTTACGTAGAAGCTACAAATGGACATTTACCGTGGCTGACGTGAAAACATCAATACTAGGCGCAGATTTCTTAATAACAATATAATATCAGCCCTGTATTAAACTGTTCCACTGCTGGGCACGGGCCTCTTCTGACTTTGAGAAAGGTTAGGCCATAGTCCACCACGCTGGCCTAGTGCGGGTTGGCAACTTGGCAGACTTCACATATCTTCGAGAACATTATGAAGAACTCTCAGACATGCAGGTTTCGTCACGATGTTTTGCCTTCACCGTTAAAGCAAGCGATAATTAACTATTTAATACGCATATAACTTTGAAAAATCAGAGATGCGCGCCTAGGGTTCGAACTATGCTATCGCTGCTTCAGATTTCTTAGTGAAGCACAAATTACTTGTCAATCTACATCAAATAATACTCATTGACCGCATTACCGACCTCGGCGTTCACAGCATCAAAATCTATAGCAACGAGGAAGCCGTATACGTTATCAGCCACCATCATGCCTATCACATCTTGAAAGAATATCCCGACGTACTGCGACCCATGTCACTTAAAACTCCGACTAAGCACAACGTAACTCATCGCATAGAAACAACCGGCAGACCAATCAATTCAAGGCCGCGCCCTCTTTCACCCGATGAATACAAAGCTGCGAAGCTAGAATTTGAGAAGATAATGAAGATGGGAATCTGTAAAACGTCAAACAGTCCATGGGCTAGCCCACTTCACGTCGTTAAGAAAAAGGATGGTTCGCTACGCGTGTGTGGCGACTATAGAAGATTGAACGCTGTTACAGTACCCGATCGCTACTCTATTCCGAGAATTCAAGATTTTACGTATCAGCCACATGGGAATAAATCATTTGACAACTAGATCTCAAAATGGCATACTTCTGAATACCTATTAAAAAGAAGATGCTGCGAGGACGTCCATAATAACCCCCTTTGGCCTCTTGGAGTTCAACTGTATGACGTTCGGCTTACGCAACTCCGATCAAACATTTCAACGTTTCATGCACGAAGTACTACGAGGGCTCACCGACAACGTATTTTGTTTCGTCGATGATTTACTAGTACACTCAGAAAACCTAGTGGATCACAAGCTTCACTTACAACAAGTTCTCGAACGTCTGGACAACTACGGCGTCACTCTAAACATCGATAAATGTGAGTTCGGCAAAGACAAGATACAGTTCCTCGGCTATGAAGTTACACCGGGCGGAATCAAACCCACAGAAGAACGCATTCAAGCCATACTTACGTTTCCCAAACTAACTACAGTGCAAGAGTTAAGAAGATTTTTAGGCATCATCAATTTCTGCCGTAGCTGCATACCCCATCAAGCAGAATACCAAAATTGACTAAACAAGTATCTACACAATAGCAAGAAAAACGACAAAACACCTATACAATGGACACATGAAGATGCAAAAGCCTTCGAACAATGCCAACAAAGCATACTCGAGGCTACTATATCATCGCACACGATACCTAACGCTACGTTATGTTTCCTCACCGATGCGACTGACACTAGCCTCGGCGCAGTCCTACAACAGAAAATAGACAACGTATGGACACCACTTACTTTTTACTCAAAAACAATGAGCGAGACGCAGAGAAGATACAGTGTATATACGATTGCGAACTTCTAGCAATGTATACAGCTGTGTGCTCGTGAAACATGTGAATCGGACACTGCATCTGAGAGGAGTGGTAGCGGAAATGTCAGTGTAAGACAAAAACGTAGACGTGACGATGATGACATCAAAGACCTCAAATGTCTAATCACGTCGCTATCATCCAAGGTTGACCAGAACTTCCT
This sequence comes from Catocala nupta, assembly GCA_963675205.1. Taxonomy (NCBI): domain Eukaryota; kingdom Metazoa; phylum Arthropoda; class Insecta; order Lepidoptera; family Erebidae; genus Catocala; species Catocala nupta. The sequence continues at coordinate 21,001,179 of OY776081.1, forward strand.
TGACCTCAAGAAAAACAACGAAGAGTTTAAGGAAAGCTTGCAATTTATCTCCGATAAATATGACTCAATATTGAAGACACTTCAAAACCTACAAGAAGACAGAGCAGAAGACAAGAAGACTATTCAGAGGTTGGTGGTGAAGATTGAAGTCCTTGAACGAAAAAATAGATCTGCGACTTTAGAGATACGGAATGCACCTATTCATTTACGAGATGATAAAAAGTTTGAATCAAAGGAAGACGCCACCTTGATAGTGAAAACCCTCTCTAGAGCTGTCGAGGTAGACATACAGGATTGTGATATAAAAGACGTATATCGAATTCCAATCCACAAAGAAGGTAGTAAGCCAATCATGGTCGAGCTAAACAGTGTCTTAAAAAAGGACAAAATAATACAAGGAGTCAAGAATTTTAATAAGAAGAATGTACATTATGATAGATTGAATACTGGACACCTTAGTATACCTGGCCCTGTCAAACCTGTGTTCATTTCTGAGGCCCTGACACCCAATGTCCAGAAATTATTATAATAATAATATAATATAATAATAATATTCTACCACATACACACAACAACATCTAGCCCAAACTAAGCATTATGTATGTTTAAAGTTTATTATTATAGTAATCGATATATTTATGATTAAGATCTTTTTAACAGGTGTAACATACTTATATGGTATAGTTTTTCAACACTTGGTTACTATTTGTTTTTTATTTTTTATGTCTATTACTGCAGAAATTGTTATGCATATTAATACGGTAACTACTATTGTCTACCTAATAACCCACCGTAATTTATTTAAACTTCCTAATGCAATTAAATGTGTAGTTCATTATGACACAATACAATATTTACAGTTACACACCTTAAACATTCACACCGAACATTATCACCATCTCCCTAAAACATTATACGCAATTAAGCCCAACATATACTCAGAGGTATTTAATCTGATATTTTATAGCACCAACGTATACTGGACATCACAATATATAATAAATAAATTTCGATAACATAAATCAGTTTATGGATTCTGTAGAATCTTTAAATGTGTCACAGTTCTATGTTAGTATGCCAGACCAATGTTTGAAGCACTTAAATACTACTAAACCAACCATAAACACTTTACACGTCAACATCCGAAGCTTAAATCGTAACTTTGACGGTCTCAATGTCTTGTTGCACTCTATGGATATTAAGTGTGATATAATCATTCTATCGGAGTGCTGGCTAAGCAAGGTAAGAGACATTCCCGTGTTAAGTGGTTTCAACTCAGCTAGGTCTTCATTTAATAACCAGAACGATGGTGTGGTAATTTATGTAAGATCTACACTAAATTATACGGTAGCTGAACCGGTTTTTGTAGATGCTAATTGCCTTATTTTGAAGCTAGGTATCGATACGGCCATTGTTGCAATCTATCGTACACCATCAATCCGAAATTTAGATATGTTCCTTAACTCCTTAAACGGTATTCTGGAATCCCTATCGTCAATAAAAACAGTAGTGGTAAAAGGAGATTTAAACATAAATATTCGCCCTGATAACAATGACCCAAACTCAGAAGACTACTTAAATACGATGGCTTTTCACGGACTCCTGCCTGCACACGTTCTTTCTACTCGTAAAGATAATTGCCTTGACCACGTTTTCTTAAAAGCGGATAAACCTTCAACAACTTTGGTTCTAGAGTCATACTTTACTGACCACGCACCTATCTTATTTTGCTCTAAAATAAACCCCCTGCAGCCTAAAAAACCTAGACATGATTCGACATTTAAACCATCCAGGTATCATTAGTTGCCTAGAAAACTCTGACTTCTCAAACGTGTTAACTAGCACAGATCCAAATGAAAGTGCGGAACAGCTTATCTCCACCATATCAATCGCAATAAACAAACACAGCACATTAAAAAAAGTCCCCCATAGAAAGAAAATTATTAAGCCATGGGTAACACCTGGCCTTCTAAAGTGCGTACGCAATCGGGACCAACTTCATAAAAGAGCAATGCAAAACCCTAATGATCCTGTTGCTAAATTAATCTATACTCGTTATCGAAACTACTGTAACAATTTATTGAAGAGTATTAAATGTGTTTTTGACCAAAAAGAGCTTCTGAAAGCCAATGGTAACCCTAAGGCAACTTGGGATATCATAAAGACTATAAGCTACAAGAACAACTCATCCACAAGTTAACCCAAAGAACTACTTAATATGTGCAACGATCCAAATGCTTCTGTAAATACTATAAATAACTACTTCGCAAATGTTGGGCCGAATCTTGCTCGGCAGGCGGCGCAGGGTCAGTGTGAAGACCGCTCAAATTTTGATTTTGATTTTAACTGTGTAACAAATTCTCTAGGTAACTCATTCGTACTACTTGAAACGGACAACTCAGAAATAGATAGTATAATTAGAGAATTAAAATATAACTGTGCCATGATGGAATACCAGCCTCTGTTATTAAATCTGCTAGGCATGTTCTTGTTCCTTCAATCACCCACATCTGTAATTTGTGTATCTTAAAGGGTATTTTTCCTGACAACTTTAAGAAGGCATTAGTCACCCCTTTATTTAAGGGTGGGGATGTAGACCGTGTCGAAAACTATAGACCTATATTTGTGCTCACCACATTGTCCAAAATTATGGAGAAGATCCTCAACAAAAGGCTTCTTGGGTATCTTGAACGTAACAGCATTATTGCTCCAAACCAATATGGTTTTAGGAGAGGTACATCAACTGAGGATGCTGTCCTTGAGCTGACAAGTAAAGTTAATAAGAATCTTGATAACAGGACTAAAACTATAGGTATATTTCTTGATTTAGCCAAAGCTTTTGAAACGTCTCTACTCCCACCCTCCTACGTGGCCTAGACGACATAGGAATAAGAGATAACTGTCTAAACCTTTTCTGTGACTATCTTACGAACCGCATCCAACAAGTTAAGGTAGATAACTACATTAGTGACAATGTAAAACTAACTTTGGCGTTCCACAAGGAAGCGTCCTAGGTCCTACACTCTTTCTTGTATACGTCAATCGGTTGTGCCAGCTATCAATTCCAGACTGTAAGATCCTCGTTTATGCAGATGACACAGCGCTTATAATATGTGGAGAAACATGGACTGCTGCTCACCGCGCAGCTGAACATGCTCTTGGCATAGTAATGAATTGGCTTTCCTCAAATTTGCTTACCCTAAATATCGCTAAAACTCACTATGTCCCTTTCTCAGCGAACCTCTCTACACAGCCTATTATTCCGGATGTGAAAGCTCATAGTCGCTACGCTGCACACATCCCTTGCAGTTGCTCCTCGATACATAGAAGCTTTTGCGTTAAATATCTGGGAGTGCACATCGATAGTACACTGAGTTGGCAGAAGCATATCGATGTAACAGTGTCGCGCGTTCACAAGATAATGTTCCCCATGAGAAAATTAAGAAATGTGGTTACGGGCCCTCTGTTAAAAACTATATATTTTGCCTTAGCTCAGTCACTTCTCACCTACTGCATATCTGTTTGGGGTGGTACATTTAAAACCTATTTGCTTCGCCTTGAGAGGGCACAAAAAGGTGTCTTAAAGGTTATGGTTCACAAACCATACGGCTACCCAACAACCCAGCTATATAGAGACATATCTGTACTTACTGTTCGACAACTGTGCGCGCTCAACATCATAGTACGTAAACACTAAACTTTAACTTATGATCCGATGTTGCTAGATCATAAACGTCGAAAATATCTTGTATGCCCACCTGTACCTACTAAAACTGCTCTAGCGAGCCGAAACTACACAAGTCTCAGCTGCCACCTTTACAACACTATTAACAAATGCTGTAACATATATCCGCTACCAAAACTTAAATGTAAATGCGTTGTAAATAGTTATCTCCAAAAATTAACTTATGATGAGACTGAACAACTCTTTGCCAAAAAAGCTTGTTAACTGTACCACAGATACAAACACACACACACACACACACACACACACACACACAACACTCTATGTATAGCTTTAAATAATTTCCTAATATACATATATTTATATAGTTTACCTTAGAAAATAGATGCTTATCATAACTACCATAAATACTAGTAAAGTTATTAGTACTTTATCAACTTGTCAATGCTAAACCAATATTGTCACACGAATCTGTAAGAGGAAGGCGCCAGTGTCTGTAACACAGTTAATACTAGCACAGGCATTGACGTTCACTCTATCTCTAAAAATACATAGCGTTGTGCATAATGGTACTTTTATATATTATGTGATTGAGATAGACAAACTGTATTTTGCTTTTGATAATAAATTATTATTATTATTATAGCTGTTAAAAATCTCTCTCTGTTATCAATCCAACAAGAACGCCGAGTAGCAGCGACACCCCGCGTCGAGAGCAACAGCTTCATTACATAAGTCAATTCTGCAGTCTGCACTAATATCAAATACATTCACGGTGATAAGAACGAAGCCGCTGACGCGTTACCACGTATCGCGGAAATTGAACTACTCAACGCAACGATGGATTATGACAAGCTATCTCAAAAACAAGAAACCGACGCCGAGCTACGTGACTGCATGAATAACCCCAGACTGAAGTTTCCCATGTAAACCTACCGGGAGTTAAACGACCTATATGGTGCGAAACATCGACAACGAATATTCGACCATACCTACCATTGCCTTATCGTCTCGCAGCCTTCAAAGCACAACACGAACTAAGTCACTCCGGCGTATGTACAACAAGAAAAATAATGACAACAAAGTTTTTCTGGCCATCTATAAACAAAGATACAGGTATATGGGCCAAGGCGTGCATCAGCTGTCAACGCGTGAAAGTTCATCGACACGTCATTAGCCCGCTCAGCGAGTTTCAACAATCATCCCGTTTTGAACACCTGCACGTGGACATAGTTGGGCCATCAGATGACTATAGATAGATACCTAATTACTATGATTGACCGCTGCACTAACTGGCCAGAGGTAATACCTACTCGTGACGTCACTGCCGAAACGGTCGCAAAGGCCGTGTACGAGGGATTGATATCGCGGTTTGGATGTACCCTGCGACTTTCTACAGACCAAGGGAGACAGTTCGAATCGTCTTTATTTCAAGCTTTAATGAAGAAAATAGGCGTCTCTCGAATACGTACTACTGCATTTCACCCACAAGCTAATGGAAAATCGAACGATGGCATCGATCTCTGTATGCGGCACTGACGGCAAGAGCGACTGATAACAGATGGATCAATGAATTACCTACAGTATTACTAGGACTTCGCACCGCGCTACGTGAAGACTCAACCGTCAGCCCAGCCCTGATGATATACGGATCAACGTTACGCTTCCCATCTGGTTTCTTCGCACCTACCAAGCCGAACATTGAAGATGCGGAATTTGTCCGTCAGCTGACTTAAACAATGTCGTCATTATTACCAACATCAACAAGGCGAGCGTCAAGGTCAAACACATTTATATACAAAGACCTCAGGATATGTACGCATATGTTTGTGTGCAACGATATCGTGCGCAGACCTTTCATACCACCATACGACGGACGATATCAAGTAGGTACTTTAACGCAGTACCGACGGCAAGCACTTCACACTGCAACTTCCGCTTCGCACCGCAGTAATTATAATCAACAGGTTGAAGCCAGCCCATCTACTCAACGAGAAAGACTCGCCAGAAAACACAACATCAACAAACACGCCAGCCCCGGACACATCACCCACACCAATGCGGACAGCTTCATCACCTTCACCGCGATATTCCTACGTCACCAGATCCGGCGCGGTGAAACAAAACGTACGTGGCGTATGTATAAACGCACAGGCAACTTATGAGTTTATAAAGAACCTTGAATCAAACGGAGCATCATACGTCTAGCTCCGCCGAAACCAACTTACGAATTGAGCGACTCGCTAAGGCGATCAAACGAAGCATCAGACGTCTAGCCGCATCGATACCAACTTACGAACTGAGCGACGCGCGAACCTACCACCCGTTGACAGTATATATATGCCACCGCGACACACGCACACACACACGCATAAGAATTTCCAAGAATTAGGTACCTCGTAGATATTAGAATTTTGTTTACTTGTCGCTGATGAATGCTTGTCGATGGTGCAAATGAATATTGTGCACATTAGTGCGAGCGCTACTTGTAAGAAGAATAAATTATATATAAAAAGGCTTAAAAAACGTCAAAAGTCTCAGTCTACGTGTTTCACTATAACCCTAACGGTTACCAGCTACGGACCTAGCTTATGCTGCTTATCGGCTGATAATGCGTTAAAGATAGCCTCCTAATCTCACTTAGAGTTAAAATGCACTACAAGCTTTCCATCGTCTGATAGTTAATAACCACAAAAAATATTTCAAGTTTTTATAAATTTTAATTTTTGCTTCCGATCTCTTCGAGGTCCAAGTTGGCAACACTGCTGAAGACTACCAATCATGGTGTTAAAACTTAGAAGAAAACAGTTGAATTATAACGTAATCAAATTACATAGGTTACCATGTTGGCTTTCTATAAGATAACTATTGATATTCAATTTAGTTCTATTATACTCTGAAAGTTGCATGTGACAAACGCTAGATGACGTGGAAATCAGTTTTTGAAAATTTTACTTTATTACCAATTTTTTAATTATTGTAACAATTTTTAGCTTTTAATACATAAAACTATTATCAAACAATAATTTTGTTTTAAAAACAAAGTTCTAAAGTTATCGCTTACCATATTTGATTAATGTTATTTATTTTCGAACGATTCGGACCTGTCACATAGATAAAGCTGTTGTCAAATTTGACATTTTATCATTCCGTTAATCTCTCTCTCTTGAATAACAGACTCAAGACCTTGTTTTATTTTTTACAATTCCATACTTGCCCTGATCTTGATTTTCATTTTTAAACCTGTCACATAGATAAAGCTGTTGTCAAATTTGACATTTTATCATTCCGTTAATCTCTCTCTCTTGAATAACAGACTCAAGACCTTGTTTTATTTTTTACAATTCCATACTTGCCCTGATCTTGATTTTCATTTTTAAATGAATGTACAGGCTAGCGAATTTTATAGTTAAGTATACACATACTTAACTATAAATTTCGCTAGCCTGAAAATTCACATATAATCACTACATCATTATAATAGATATATATAGTATTGTAATCTATGATACCCACGCATAGGTATGATCTATTTGAAAAAGTTGCTTGAACCGAACGCCAGTTAGCGCTAGTATCGCCAATACATTGAGTGACGTCCATAGATTAGTGACGTCTCTATCTTCCTATATACAAATTAATGTACCTACTCTGTGCTGCCAATATCAAAGAGTTTATTATCTAGGTTTATGTATATTAGATCACAGAGTACTTTTGTATTTTAGATGGTCAATATTCCCCTATATAAAAAGTACTCTGTGGTCAATATAGTCAACAAGACCAGAGATTTCCAGAGATAAAATCATTGCTTACATTTTATATCTTTACACTTCAGATTTCAGAATAATATTCTGTGCTTCAGACCTATCTGCGTTTTTAAAGTGTAATTATTAATCAACTTGGTTTGCGATATTCAACAGCAGTTGATAAGACGAAGTGTTTTTGTAGTTGTTCTGCATTTGATATAAATCCTGTCACTTAAATTCTGTTATCACTAAAGGCATATTTGATAATGCAGCCGGATAATCTAAAGGACCAGCGAAGAAGATATTACTTTCCTCTATGTACTGAAATATCAAAGGTGCAATAATATTATAGATTGTAGAAGACGGTAGAGTGCTCACTTCAAATAAAACAACAAAAATTTATGACCTCGCAAAATGTCTGGAATAGAAACAACTTATTTAATTGTTGGTGGAGGTATCGCTGGAGTAACATGTGTGGAAACTCTTGCAATTTTACATCCAGAGGAAACGCTAGTAATAATTACCGCTTCCTCATTGGTTAAAAATGTAAGTAATGTCAGTTTTTATGCTAAAACGATTGTGAAGTTCGACGTAAATGAAACTGAAGCGACTTCTTTAATGCGAATTCATCCAAACTTGAGAATTGTTTATGACTCGCTAAAACATGTTGATACAGAAAGTCAAATAGCATACACACATACGGGTGATAAAATAAAATACAAAGTTATGTGCATTTGCACTGGTGGTATACCCAGATTAATCAGAGATTCCCACAAAACTAACAGGATACTTGGAATCAGAGACACAGACTCTGTGAAAGATTTTCAGGCAAAATTAAAAGCTGGACGCAAGATGGTTATAGTTGGTAATGGTGGCATAGCGTCAGAGATAGTTCATGCTACTTCTGGCATACAGAAAATCTGGGTAATCAGAGATGACTATATATCAGCTACCTTCCTAGATCCTGGAGCGGCAGAATTTTTTCATAACACATTTAAAAATAAAGAAAGACATCCCAACCCACCAACTATTTTAAGACGGCATGTATTCACAGAGGAAGATGAAGTTGTTTCTTTAAATAAAGACTTGAAATCAGCTGCATTAGGTCCAGATTGGTATAGAAAGCTTGAAAATAAGAAGAATGTTAAAGGAGAACAAGAACTTGAGATAATATACAAAGTAGAGATTGATTCTGTAAAAGAAGTGAGTAACAAAGACTATCCGCTTGCAGTAAAACTTTCTAACGGACGGACTATTGATTGTGATTTTGTAGTATCAGCAACTGGTGTAGAGCCTGCAGTTAACTTTACATGGGATAATCAACCAGCCAAGGGACAGGACGGTGGATTAGCTGTAAATGAATTTCAACAGACTTCAATTAAAAATGTATATGCTGCAGGCGATGTTGCCAGTGCATCCTGGGTTTGCGCACCACATTGGTGCCAACTGAGACTATGGACCCAAGCCAGACAAATGGCTGGAATGGCTGCTAAAGCCATGCATGGCAACATCATAAATGAACCAGTACTACAAGATTTTTGCTTTGAACTATTTACGCACTGTACTACCCTTTTTGGTTATCAAGTAATATTATTAGGGAAATATAATGGGCAAGGCTTAGGTACAGATTATGAAATATTATTACGTATGACACCAAATAAGGAATATATAAAATTAATACTACGAAATGGAAAATTACAAGGTGCAATGTTAATTGGTGAAACAGATTTGGAGGAAATGTGTGAGAATTTAATACTAGATCAGATAGATCTAACTACTATTGCTGACCATATTTTGGATCCCAATATAGATATTGAGGATTTTTTTGATTAAAGCTAATATAATCAGTCAGAGTATGAATTGAAACACAGACAGTTGAATAATAGTGTCTTTTACCAAAGAGTAACACAATTATTCTGTAGCATATATTTTCGTTATTCTTATGTCTGACATAGATTTTTTATTTATTTATTTATTTAAAGTTACACCATCGACACATCACTATACAATTATAATTTAAAACAGTTAGGGAATGGTACAAAGTGAAATGCCTTTACATACAACACACAATTAAAAACATTCATGATAAATCAAAAAAGAAATTAAAACAGAATAACAATACTTCTAATAAGAAAGTAGAAATAATGTTTTTGTTAAAAATATTGTAAAAATCCAATACATTATGATCCTAAAACACTAATAATATTAGGAACACAATACCTGAATACAGAGAGTTCTAAACTTATCAGTCAAATAGATGATATTGATGCATGAAATTCGGATTGAATTTGTGTGTGTAATTATTTATTATTTGCTTGGAATGTAGGTTTTTATGATTAGGTTCAAGTGTGTTTTAATCATTGTACAATTACTCAATGTGTTATAAAATAATTAAAGTAAGTGTTATTATGTATTTTGTATTTATTTGTGATAAATGGCTTGTTTTTGTTTATGGATTATTTATTATTTAGTAATAAGTTTACCTTATAGCAGTGTACAAAATACATTTGAATTAAATTTTAATACTAGATTTCAACCACAGCTTCGCTCACGTTAGTTTAGGTTACATATGTCAATAAACTTGTACTTGTGAACAGTACTTTTTTATATATGAAAAGTAGGGTAAAGCATCCTGTAGTCAGCCCTGCTCCAGTACTCGGCCTTTACAGTTATAAATACTATATAAATAGTGTAATTATTAGTTTACATGCTAACTTTAACATTCGTTAAAATCCATAGCCTCTTATTGTTTAATACGTGTCTTTATGAACCAATAGCGTCACAGGGCATCGAGTTATACTCGTTAATTTGCACTGCCGCCAACGTCATGTCCGTATGTGTACCGATTGTTTTTTTTTGTTAGTATACGGGTTCGAGAAATTGGTTAGTATTTCTTTTGATTTAAAGCGATAGCTCAGTGGGGAGACCAACAGACTGCAATGCAGAGGGTTTCGGGATCAAACCCACGATGCGCACCTCTGACTTTCGGAAGTTATATGACTTCGAATTGATTGACAATTTATCGCCTGCTATGTGCCTCGGAGAACACGTTATGCCGTCGGTCCCGGCTGCCATGAACATCTATGTCAGTCGTTATTGGAAAGTCAGTGCCCTATAATATCCTGACACTGGTCTAGCCTTAAGGTATCGTTAGCCTTCGGGTTGCGGAGGTCAGGTGGCAGCCGCTCCGTGTAAATACTGATATCCAGTCAAATCAGGTTAGACCCCAAGTGACTTGGGAATAATAAAGGCTAGGGAGAAGATTTCTTTTGATTAAGGGCCGGTTTTTAATCGTCAGATAACTTTTATATATTTAGATCTCAACTATATATTCGAAAAACACACCAAATCCAATAGTCAGCCACTCATGGCTGACTATTGGATTTGCATAAAAAAATTGAAACTTAGTACTATATTCAAACAAAAAGCGGTTTTGAGCTATTATTATAACTTAATAGTAATTTTATAGTTACAATACAAAATAATATTCAATTATTCTATTAAGGGCCGGTTTTTCAATCGTCAGATAACTTTTATCTTAAGGATAAATATGGCGCTAAGACATATTTTCTATACAAAAGCTGTCAAAACGTCAAACATATTCCCCAGATAAAAGTTATCTGACGATTGAAAAAATCATAATAATTACTTCGCTAACGTGAGCTCTAACATAGTTAACGTGATTCTTGTCCGTCTAAATTGTGATGAGCAAGATCTTGTCAACACAGTCAATAAATTGCCCAACACCTAAATTCATTCGCCTGGTTACCTACTGATGAGAAGATTAAAAAATAATAATGTCATTAAAACATAGTTCAAGTACCGGTTGGAATGAAATACCAGTTAATGTCTCTAAGACTGGAACTGATATCTTAGCTCTACCTGTGTCAATTATCTGTAATACTTGTTATGATAGTGGATGTTTCCCTAAAACTAAAAATATCTAAGATCATCCCAATATTTAAAAAGGGTGACACATCTAACATAACTAATTACAGACCAATCTTGTTGTTAACCACTTTATCTAAAATAATTGAAAAAGCAATCAACCATAGATTAAGAAATTACCGAGATAATAAAAAACTTATTTCTAAAAATCAATTTGGATTTCGTAGTAAAATGTCAACACAAGATGCTGTTTTTACATTAACGTCATGTGTTACTAAAGCTCTAGATTCCAAAGATATGTGTTTAGCAATATTTCTGGACTAAAGCTTTTGATACTGTTTCTGTACCCATACTACTTAACAAGCTAAATCACTTAGGAATCCGTGGACAACCATTACAATTACTCTCTGATTATTTAACTAATAGAACGCAGGGTGAGTAAGCATCAATACAAAAGTAGGTACTCTGTGGCAAGCATCGAAGCTCTTAAGATTAAGATTAATAAAACACATTTATGAATATTATAGTTATTTAACTATATTATTCATAAATGTGTTTTATTCTAATATTTTTTTTATAAATTCTAATATTTTTATGATTCGGAAATATTAATATGGACACTGACAGCTAACACAATATTGATATCTGATAGCTAAGATATTTTGACCACTAAATGCTTCCAACAATTTGAATGCCTTGTCTGCAAACATAAAATTGAATTGATGTTCTTCACATAATTTTGACTACTTACTTAGAAAGCTCAAATCTATCTGATGCTGACTGTACCTACTAGTGAGTCAATAGCCGGAAGCCGGATTCAATGGAAAAACTTTATATTAGATACGGCTAGGTATTGCATTTTACACCTACATGTAGCGAGTAAAGACATACTAGGTATTAATAAAATAATACTATTAATATCAGTAATTTAATAGCTTTTATGAATTAAGATTTATAGCTAGTGAATGCATAGGTAACCATCCGATATAATGGGTTTTAGAACCTCTATATAACGAATGTAAGAACTTTGGTATACGAGTAAAAGCATAGTAATATATTAAACTACAACTGCAAACTAGTCGTTTTTGTAAACCTCGATATGACTTATTTCTTTGCTTAGACGTACTACTGCAGTAGCTGGTGATGATTTTCAAGATGAAGAGTTAGAACAATTTTTTTTCATAATTTTGTTGCATTACTGGTGCCGAATAACACCCATTGGTAATATCCATGTTGGTAATACTAAGGTTGATAGTGATGTGCGACATCGATAAAATTATTAAATTGGGCAATAATAATCTATTATCTTTTCCCCCTTATTCTCACGTTGGTATAGGATATATTTTTATGTTTACTATTTTTATTATGTACATAAATTTCCTTTTGATTATCGATTTTAATAATAAAGTTTTGCACGTATGGCGTAGTGGTTTAAGTAGTAGCCTCGCCATTCCCACTGCGTCGAGTATTGTGGGTTCGATCCACAATCCACATGGGACTAAAATTAGCCAGTTGTTAGTAATATTACAAAATTGGTGCAGACATATGGTATAGACTTCTATCAATTTTAGAAAGAAATATTGTTATACTGTTTACACCAAATGTTAGTCGTGCCATGCATCAAGCTGACAAACGTGAAGCGTCAACGTGTCATTAGTGTAATAAATTAATTACCCATCAAATGGCGGAAATAACAACATAAACTTTTTTTTTACGTGGGGTGTGGCTATTTCGGACTCACTGGGGCAAAGAAAGATGGAGACATTCCGGTAATACTGACTAAACCTACCGCGGTGTTCCTCGACAAAATCGCAATCAGTGGGGCTGCGCGAATCACTTTCACATGCAATCGCGACTCCGCCGAGGTTACAGCCCACCGTATGAAACGGCAGGCCACTGCCCAGATCGGGGCATGCCCGTACAAAAAAAAATCTATCTTATTATAATACTGTAATCTTAACACTCCACATGAACACAACAAAAATATATTTTTAACAAATACAGGGTTTATTCGGTATACAATTTAAATATTAAGTGGTAATATGATAGTGTAGGAGTAGATTTTGATAGTTCTTGATGCAAAAGTAGGAATGAGCTGAGTGAGGTAACGAGGTAACTAAGTATAGTATTACAATTTATCTGGAACAACTATAGTTTTACAATTAATCTGGAACCTGGAAAAAGGATCTGTAAATAATAAGGTTTTACATAATATATTGCCAACTTAGAAAATAAGTCATTTTACTCTCTCTTTCTGGCTAAGTATCCTAAGGGGGTAGGGCAGCCTTCCTTATTTCTCCTCCAGGACAGACTGGCACGTTATAAATTAACATTTGAACGTTAATTATTCTGCCAATTTACATAGAAGGAACAACCGGGTTTTAATTAGGCACATATTATTATAATCGAAGGAAAATAATCCGACAAGAAATCAGGCATAGGCAAAGTATAAAAATGTTTATAAGCATTATTTTATCACTAATTAATATTTGACATTGATTTAAGTTTTGAGTAAGTAACCATCATGTCAACTGTTATTATTCTACACATTTCTTTCAATTCGAATCAATTCCTGTTTATCGATATACAAAGATGTAATAATCGATTACTCGCAACCCTACTAACTACATTTTACATATCACTTCAGAATTAATGTGATTTGACGTGTTTAATGCGCGTATTATTTTTTTGTACTTTAAATATATAATTGTTGTTACCAATACTTGCTGTTTACTTACAAATTTGATATTTGTGAAAACTCAAACAATTTTTAGTGTATTGTGTTTTGTGAGTGAAAAAATAAGTTTGTGAAAGAAAATAGGCAGGCCGTGTTTTCTTTGTTTCTTTTTAGATTGTTCGACGTAATTGTTCATAATGCCTATATTATTTAGTGTTGTTGCTCGTGGTACAGTTGTTTTAGCTAAATATGCAACCTGTGCTGGTAATTTCACGGAAGTTACAGAACAAATATTATCGAAGATACCGCCCCACGATGACAAGTTGACATACTCTCACGGGAGTTATTTATTCCACTATATTGTGGAAAACAAATTGGTTTATTTTTGCATAACTGATGATGTGAGTATTATTCGCGCAATCCCTGTTAGAACAGTAGAGCAAAATATTGTTTATTTATGATAATCGTTTCCTTCAGAAATTTCAACGTTCGAGAGCATTCCTTTTCCTACATGAGATTAAAAGGAGATTTACGACGTCTTTCGGTGACACGGCACAGACTGCTATACCTTATGCCATGAATGGAGAGTTTGCGAGGATACTGGCCACTGAAATGAAACACTACACAGATTCTAAAGACCTTGATACGATATCGAAAGTTCACGGCGAGTTGGACGAACTCAAGAACATCATGGTCAAAAATATTAGTGAGTATTATGTTTTATTTTTCATAATAATGGCTGCATACAACATTATTGCAGTATGTGTCATATATAACGCTCAGATCATTAATGTTAAATTCATGACTAAACCAACACACTATTTGTGCAATAGAACCTATACCTCAATCTATTTGATCACATGAATGATATTCCGATTTACATGTTCCTTTATCTTTTGAACTCAATTATTCTAAACTCTAGAGATTAAAATCATATTAGCCTCTAATAAGTATAGATGTCGTAATAAAACATTTCTAACAATATCTTTCTATCTCAAGTATTGTTGATTGTTGTTTTTGCATAGCTTATATTAGTCTGCTATTTACATATTGATTATACATTATCTAATTGTGCATGGAAAGCATTCTAATTATGAAAATATGACTAAAAGGATTGTAAGTATTTGTGGGTCATTAGTGGAACAATGGAAAATGTTAGAAGCGACCAATGTCTAGAGGCACATTGGACTAGGGGAGATCTTATAGTGAATACACTATATCCAATATATATAACTTAAGCAAGCTCAAAATAAAAGACTACAATAAACTAATCATTTTAAATGTCTTGTGCCAAATATTAAAGATAAATACAAAAAGTATTGGAGTTTCAATAAAATGATTACTATTATCATATTAGAAGTAGGAAATTAGTTTATATTTATTCTTGAACAATGGCCATTCCATAGATTATAACTGAAATCAAACTTGTATTCTGTTTTCTTTAAGAGATCTCATTTAATAGTAGCAACATGCACAACTTATGCTGAAAAAAAGACCATGCAGAAAATAAGCTCGAGTCTATTGTTTTACACTCTTTAACTTCATTTTTTAAATGATTATCTCCCACACTGGGGATTCAACTGTTTCACTGTGGGTTTTTAAAACACACAATTGCTGAACATAATGTACACCCAGACGTAAAACAATAATTTATGGACTACACAAATGATTGTGGTATATAAACTTAAAACACTTGATGCAGCAGTAGCCACTAGGTTCTTGTTTCATTGCTTTGTCATACATGCAGGATCTATTAGGTTCTAAATTTTATCACAATATCTCTTTTTGTGAGTAGCTTTGAAACTTCTTATGATACCAATAGTTATAAGTACCAACACCTACTGATTGACAACATTCATTGTTATCAATTGATTAGTTGTTGTTTTAAGTCAGTATGTGCCACTAGATATTGTGTTAAATTATGTGAAATCCCATTAAATATTGGGTTTATCCCTAGCATTAAATAAGATACCGAAAAAAAAATAGAATTATAAACAGTTTCATTTTCCTGGTTTTTATAGTATGTTTTATACATAAACATATTGGTAGTAGGTATTTATAATTTATCAACTGTTATCATTGCGTTCTGCGTTGCAATAAACATATCTACCTATCTATGTGTCATTGACTGTGTATGTTTATTTTCATTACATGTTTATATGTCAGTTTGTGTATGTGGAAATATAATTAGTCCTTCATTATTTACTTTGTTCTAAGGCCAATGTGCAGATGTGTTATTATGAATCTCAAATTACATTTTGTTATGTACCAATTTGAAAGTTATTATTTCATCCTATAATGGTAAAGAGGTCTCTATTATGTTCTTGGAGATATACATATTATGTATAATTTCATAGTCTGTAGTGTAAATTGTTTCATTTTGGAAATGTAGGATACCATAGGCTTAGGTTAAGTTAGTAAAAGTATTTTTCCTGGATAAAAGATGTGTAATCTAACAACTGATTACTAACTACGACTACTTAATATAGTAGTAGTTAGTAATCATAATTACAAATTACATTAAATAATCGTAAAAAGTAGTTAAACATTTTGATTACTCACAATTACAATTAGTTTTTATAACTAAACAATTAATGAAATGTTGCTGATTAAAAAACATCAAACACGCGCGCCGCTCCTGACCCGTGGTACAATTGCGATGTTCAACTGGTTGTACCATGGGAAAGTAAAGTTACCCATGGTTCAACTGTTGAAAAATTTATTTTTCCTATTTATGATTATGACAATGGTGGATTTATGTCCAACTAGTTTATTTATTTATTTATTTAGGATCTCCAACGAAGAATGTACACTGCAAATTACAAAAATAGTCACTTAAGGATAAGGTATGTGTACTCCTTCAATTATAGGAGACCACAGCATGCAATTAAAGATAAACTTACAAAGTAGTTTTACCACTATCAGAAATTGATTAGCCATTGATAGTGCTTACAAAAAACAGCATGTGATTTCGACCTTATTGACAGTTCAAGATAGACGCTTTTTGGTATTTTCTTGCTTTCTGACATTAATACATTAATGAAATTATAAATTCTGAGTAATGTCAATAACGTTGAAAATCGCATACACCTGTTTTTTGTAAGCACTGTAGATGGCTGATCACTTTCTGATAGTGTTTTGTAGACGTTCATTTGTTTTGTAGACAACTTATTTTAGGTACCAATTTCCGGGGACTATTTTATTTGTATAACTTATTGTATATGGCCATCAGTTCCACTATAAGACATTTCCAGGTTATCCATTAATTACCGGACAACCTGTATATATTTTTATTTGTGTAACTTCTACATTTTTTGGTTGGTTGACTGTACTTTCTTAAGACATAAATTTTTTTATTTTATTTGTGATACTACTCAAAAATATTATTGTATCTGTAGGTGGAATCCTGGACCACGGTCGTGGTCCCAAAAGCCCCCTGACCCAATTGTTAACAAACTAACTCCCTCACATTCTCATATTATTAGTTAGGATATATGTAAAATTATTATATGCTACATCATGTGCAACCTCCTTTTGCTAGTAAACTTATTTCTATGTTCTTTTTGTATAGATTACGGTCATATGAGATCATGGACTGTTACTGTTCTCATAGCTATTGTCATTCAAATATACTGTAAAGTTATGTTAATAGTGTGTGTGTGTGTGTGTCGAATATGTTATACATGTCCCAAAATATAAGCGGGCACCAAAAGTTACCTAGGACCTACTTATGACTACTCAAGAATAAAGTAAAATTCTAATTCGAAATCCTTAAAAAATGGACATTTCGTATTATATTTTTTATTTTTTATTAGTACCATTGCTACAATTTTATAAATACTTCTGTGTTTTTAGGGTTCCGTAGCCAAATGGCAAAAAACGGAACCCTTATGGATTCGTCATGTCTGTCTGTCTGTCTGTCCGTCCGTATGTCACAGCCATTTTTTTCGACACTATAAGAACTATGCTATTGAAACTTGGTAAATAGATGTATTCTGTGAACCGCATTAAGATTTTCACACAAAAATAGAAAAAAAAAACAATAAATTTGGGGTTCCTGATACAAAGAACTGAAATTCAACATTTTTTTTTCGTCAAACCCATACTTGGGGAGTTTCTATGGATAGGTCTTCAAAAATGATATTGAGGTTTCTAATATAATTTTTTTCTAAACTGAATAGTTTGCGCGAGAGACACAACACAACTTCTAAAATAAGGGAATGATAAAAATAAAAAAATATATGATGTACATTACCATGTAAACTTACACCGAAAAGTGGTTTGAACGAGATCTAGTAAGTAGTTTTTTTTTAATACGTCATAAATTGTAAACCGCAGTTTACCTTTCATTCAATCAACTCAAATATAAAAATTAAAAAAAAGATTTTATTTCTTAAAAATAAACCTTATGCATAAACCGTGAACCATTATTTTAGCAAGCTACGGAACCCTTCATGGGCGACTCCGACTCGCACTTAGCCACTTTTTTTGTATTGGCAACGTATTCTCAGTATCCATCACAACTATTAAGAATCCCAGAATGCCTGTAGTTTTTACACAAAAATTAACCAAAATTTGTTTTTTCTTAAATTACGTAAGTTTTTGACTTTCAGTTCACTTTCTCTCCACGTGGTGGAAAAAGGAAATTTAGACACTATTAAGTAAATATTTTTAAAAATTGGCGCGTCTATCTACGATTATAAAATGGTATAATATTCTAGGCAAACTAGCTACAAAAATATGCATAGGTACTATTGCAGAACAACAACCAAATTTCGTAAATTGTTAGTGTTGATTCATCACTTTTACTATGTACTCAAAATAGCTTTTTGTTTCTGTGACTAAATCAAAACAAATGATACGAACATTGAATTCATTTATTTCATTAATTCACTATATTATTAAAATCACAATAAATATTCAAACTGTTTGCCATTGGCAGTAATACAGGCACGACATCGCCTTAAAACCGATTGTTTTATTTTCGTGCATACCTTCTTCTATTCATGTGATCCGCAGCCTGAGTAATTATTGGCGAATCTCGTCTAACGTTGCAATAATAATAATAATATTACACATACACACAACACTATCTAGCCCAAACTAAGCAGAGCTTGTACTATGGGTACTAGACAATGGATAAACATACATATATATACTTTTTTTTTTAAATACCGTGTTGCCACGCCCGAGTTCGCGGGTTCGATTCCCACACAAGACAAATATTTGTGTGCATGAACATGGATGCTTGTCTTGGTCTGGGTGTTTCTATATATAATATGTATGTATTTACAAAAAAAAAGTCTCGAATCTGCCGTCGGTTACACTAACCACTACGCCATCGAGGCCGACATAGTCCAGGGGATTTAGATCGGGTGAACGGAGTGGCCATAAGATAGGACCAAGTCGCCTGATCCAACGCCCTGGATACTAGTGGTTTAAGTATTCTCGCACAGGACGGGCATAGTGAGCTGGGCAACTACCGTTTTAAAACCACCGTTTTAAAGTTTCGTGGACGCTTACGAATTGTGAACCCCCATTTTATTGTCACGCCAACGTAGACCCCCGTCGAGTCACCTGTGGACCCCTGGGGGTCCACCTGGACCACTTTGGGAACTAAGGCAGTAGAGCCTCGATAATCCGAATTATCAAAAAATTTACAGACTCACGGAGCGTTCAGATTATAGTAAGTCAAAAAAAATGCAAGTATATTTTGTCAAAATATATTTATTGAGGTACTATAAGATACATATCTAAACCACAAAACACTTTACTTATTCATAAAGTCATCAATTTTAGCTTGGGGGGTTCTATTTATTGACCAAAAAAAGGCTTTGTCCCTCAAATCACGTAGCATTTTTTTTGGATAAAGACAAGTCATTTTCATCAGCCCAATCCAAACAAGTATTCAGTGCTGATATAACTTGTGAATGAAGAATTTTCTTGACGTTTAAGGCAGAAGTATTGTCAACAAAAGACACGTAATTCCCAGACTCGGCAGTCTCTTAAATTGGGCTATGATCTCATCATCAGTTATGTGTTCTGTGCAATTCTCCTTTTCGCTGATTGTCAAGAAAGTGGAAATGGTTTCCTCTGTATATCCACGGTTGCGTAGAAGACTGAGTGGGAGATCGTCTTCCACGTCGAAGCCATCGTTTGGTTCTGATCCATCTTTTGTTGCATTGGATTGTTCAGGCCATAGGCTCCCAAGATTTTTTGAGGAGAGACGACGACACGTGATCCCAACATTGCGCTAGTGAAAAAATTGCGTCTTTAATTGTGATGTTTTTAATAACATCATGTAGTGTTAAACTTTCATCATCTTCTTGCTGCGCAAAAACTTGAATCAGCAGTTTCTTCTTGTATATCTTGACATTTTGAATTACGTTTTGATCCATCGGCTGAATCAATGTTGTGTAGTTTGGTGGCATGTACAGTACGGAAAAAATGCCATCTTCTGTAGTCAATTCTTCAGCATCTGGATGTCCGCGCATTATCTAGATCTATCTCCTAGGAGTAACAATGCTTTTTGTGGTAGACCTAATTTCTTCAAGTTGACTTCTGGAACGAAATGTCCTCGGAACCACTCCAGGAAAATATCTTTAGTTACCCAAGCATGCCTTTGTCCTTGATAATGCACCGGTAATTTTACGAATCTAAAATATCTTGGCTTTTGGCCTTCCCCACGACTAGTAAAGGTAATTTGCGAGCAGCGATAGCTCAGTGGGGAGACCAACAGACTGCAATGCAGAGGGTCTCGGGTTCGAACCCACGTCGCGCACCTCTGACTTTCGAAAGTTATATGACTTTTCGAAATTATGTGCGTATTGATTGACAATTATCGCCTGCTCCGTGCCTCGGAGAGCACGTTAAGCCGTCGGTCCCAGCTGCCATGAACATCTATGGCAGTCGGTATTGGGGAAGTCGACACAAAAGATCCCACTGGGTCGAAGTGTCGCCGGTCTGTACTGACTGGCCCCCACACAAGATAAGATAAGATAAGAAAGGTAATTTGCACAAGGCATAAAAGTGCTTCTTTCTTTAGGTATCTTGGATCCAGGAGCACTAGTTTCAGCAGAAGAGGTTAAAGTTTTATCTGGCAGAACCTTCCAAAACAATCCTGATTCGTCTGCATTGTATATTTGTGCAGGACAAAGGTCTTTTACTCTTATCTCTTTCAAAAACTTTTCTTGGAATGGTTGAACAGCCTCCGCATTATTAGAGACTTTATCTTCTGATACTTTCACCTGCCGTATGCCATGACGCTTTTTACAATTATCCAGCCATCCTCTACTTGCATTTAAATCAGGCCCTGTTAGTTTTTCATGAAAGAATCTGGCTTTTGCATTACGATTTTGCCTGATAAAGGAATGTGTCTTCGTCTTTGCTATAAAAACCAAGTGAAAAGTGCTTCTTCGAGCATTAGATTTTCTGACAATATAAGCGTTTTTCTTAAACCTGGACCTTTCTCGGTTTGAGCTACAAACGACCGTATTTTCTGTTCGTTTTCTTTAAATTAGTAATTGTCGATTTTCCAACACCATACTTAAGGGAAAGAAGTTCCAGACAGTCCACTTACTATATAATAGTATCCACTTACTATATAGCTGAAAAGTGTGCCAAACTATCCAGTATGGCACACTTTTCAACTATGGTTAAAGTTTTATGTTTGCGTTTCGGTGTAGGAACTCTTTTTATAACCTCTAAAACACGTGGCGCGCGAGTTTATTACAGAGTAACGTGGACACGCGAGGTGACTCATTCGCAACTGAAGACAAAACATAAGATCAGCGGTCACGGTAAGGGAGAGAGAGGGACAGTCGGCGGTTCGGATTACAGCGGCGCGCGGCGTTCGGATTAGCCAGAGTACGGATTATCGAGGCTCTACACATTTATAATGACCTCTTAACCAAATCTCGGTCACGGCGACTAATCTTAGACTGGCCATCTGCGCAGGAGATATAGTGTACAAGTGTGTGCGCAAATTCAAATGCACCCTCTGTTCTCTAACTCTCGTTCCGGACGGACTTCTCGACCGCAGAGTGATCAGGCGCGTGACACGGAAAACACGTACGAGGGGAGTTCAATGTATTCTCGGTATAGGCATGAAAGAATAAGCAGAAAATTATGAAAGAAAATATTTTTCAATGTACCCTTCCCCTTCACCTCAATACACTTATTAGAGCGGGAAAGTAACTTTTCAATACCCCTAAAAATATTTTTCTTCCTTGTGTTCATCAATTACCGCCTTCAACTCTTCATCGTCGGAAAAACGTTTACGTCGTACAGAAAGTAATCACTAGAGGCCAGGTCTGAGCTGAAGAGTGGATGATTGATTTCTTCAAATCCGCATTCCCTCATAGCAGCCTTAGCAACGCGCCCTGTGTGAACCGGCGCGTTGTCGTGAAGAAGTAAGACACCTGCGGTCAATTTTCCATGTCTTTTTTCTTTTATTGTCTCCTCTTAATTACGTAGGGTGTTTGCGTAAGATGCTGCAGTAATACTTTGACTCTTATTTGTGTACTCAATCAGTAAAATACCCTTAGAATCCCAAAACCACGGAGGTCGTCTCCAATACTCCCTCTACCCCGTATATATTCACTAGACCATTTTTGAATAGTAGATAATGAAGGAGTAGAATCTTAGTAAACAGCCACCATTTCTTCGTAAATAACTTTTTGAGTCTTTCTTTGTTTTATAAGGAATTTTATCACAGCGCGTTGCTCGATTTTTGTCAACATTGTCGCATTGGTCATCGTATTTGCCTTTTCATAATGATATCTTGAATACTAAAGGTGACAATAAAATAAATTAATTTTATATTTATGCCCTCAAAGAGTGTCTTTAACTAATAAGATAATTTAATTACCCTCATCGTTAGTATGTCACCCCGATACCGAGAATACATTGAACGCCCCTCGTAAAACCGTTTCACGTTTTTCTGCGTCACGGGGGTTTCTAACACCGCCAACTTAACAGAAAACCCAATAACGTTTTGTTGGCCCGACCCGAGATTCGAACCCGAGAGCACAGCAGTCGCATTCACTACCGCTGCGCCACGGAGGCAGTTACGCAGAGGTATGATAGAATGTATGTTTACACATACATTCTATCATACCTGTGTAAGTTATCTGCAGGTGGTTAAGCAGAAGCCTATTCCATTCCGAGCTCAAAAGTGTTATTGGATTTATTTAGTGTCAATGTTAAGAAATTCTAAATAGCCGGTACAGAGTTTATCTGTATACATAAAATAAAAATTGAAATGATTATAGAGATAAATAAATAATCAATCAGTTTTAATATGTGTATGTGGGCAATCTGGAACTGTGTGAAAATTGGATTGAAAGATGCTATTAGATTCCTACATAGATAATATAGATCAAATTGATAAAACAGTGTTAATGTTCAATCTTAAAATAGTACTAAACAATAACACGTTTGCTGCTTCTGCCTGTTTGTGTGTCCGCTAAGTTCTTCTAACCTATGCAAGAGATATTGATGCGGTTTTCATTGTAATTTAGAGATTGTCACCCGATAAGCTTATAATTATATATAATACATACATTTGAATATATAAATAGTAGTAGAATTATTAGCAAGTCTTTGTTTTGTAATCAAGTCGTCATAAAAACTTACTCTAGCACTTCTCATAAAGTGTTCATATTATGAGGCACGTCAAAATAATGCACTAAAGAATTAAATAGTAGGTAGCTGTCTTAAAAAAGTCTACAAAAATGTCCGCAGTGGCAAATATTTCTTTTGTTTTTACGTACCTATTATTAAAAAAATATTACAAGGATTTGCGAATTTCATTTTATAAATATAATAATAATACTTAAATAGCCCTTTGCATCATATAAATTAAATAAATAATATAAAACTAGATACAAAACATACGTAATACATTGGTTGTACATACAAAAGATAATAAATTGCTTGTGTGACGAGACTCATAAAGCCGTGTAAAACCGGAGCGAGTTACTAGTACTTATTCGAAAAAAAGTGTGTTTGTTTGGTTTGGATTTAATAGATTCCATGACATTTATCAGTGAATTGATTAAGTGATCGTATCAGATATCAAGAAACAATAATAATATTATGCCAATATCAATCGTCTATACCTATTTTACAAATCCAACAAGTTTGGTATCTTGTCTGGAAAGTATTAACATGATAAATATTTTAGTTTTTGTCGATTATTTCTCCTTTTAGGGTTCTGCATCGTAAGGTCAATGAGACCGTATTACTTAGCTTAGTAGTAGTCGTGCCTGTTTGTTTTTTAATCTCTTGGCCGATGCTCGGACCCCAGGATCCATCACAATGCTTGTCCATTGCGTCTGGTTGCCAAACTAATGGTAGCTGTTGATTATGTGTTCACCAGTCGGCGCCACTAGCAAGTAAGGTCCTGTCAATTCTGTCACAGCTGTTGTCAAAACACTTATTTGGCGGTAATCTTTATCAGTTTTTATGGTTACTGTTGACGGTACTATAGAGTATGAGGTCTATAGCCCTTACTATCCATTAGCACCCCTAGCGGTGAAATCAAACGTGATAACCATCATTGGCTGATCATCTTATAAACCATAGATGGCTGATTTTTGTCCGGTATGTGATCCTAATTTATAATACGGGATATTTGAACAAATAATAATTAAAAGAACCAAATAATGAAAATTGCTGGCATGCAACAAACATGTATCATCTTTTTTGTATGTGCTCTATCGTAAAAACGGTAATATATCAAATTTAGGAGTTATCTCATATCAACTCTATAGTAAAGCAAAATGCAATAAAACTCGATCAAGTGTGGGATGGAGTTGTAACGTTATGTAATTGTACGGAGCTCTCAGTGTTCGACCAGGAACTGTATTTGACCGGATTTTTAAATATGGCTTACATTTGACCGCTAGTTCATCTGATCCAAATGTCGCTGTATCGTTGTTGACTTGTTTGTACTAGCATTTTTTAAATCAAAACAAACTTATAACCTGCTTAACAGGGGTTGTATATGGACGCTTGCAACATTAGAGGCATCTATCACGAATCGCGAATTGTAGCATTTGCAAAGAAGACATCGCTGTGTTGTGAGGGGCATTGCTTCTCCTGCTGGCAGAACAGTTTTTCATTAAGTAGCTTCAGAGTGCCTACTAACAGCAAGAACACTACACAAGGTTATTTGCCTTCGAACTTCTGTAGGGTCGAGGTACTTTCGGAGCTGATCCAATTTCGAGTGTAGATCTTACTGTGTAGTTTCTGAAAAGAGTTGGTCTATGAGCCCCTTCGCTCCTTCCTATCTACATATGTACATTGTCTTACGCCTATATTTCCGTAAAAGTGGGGCGAAATGTACTACATATTTCGCCAGCTATGATTTTATAACTATATGGGTCCTATATAATAAGGGGCGAGCCTGTGGCCATTTATTTGGGACCGATGATTTCCTAATTGCAAGTCGAACGCTGTACCCTAATGTATTTGGCTAGTCGCTTAGATTTTATTATTATTATTAATAAAAATATAAAAACATAAACTATGTGGTCTCTGCATACCCCTAGGTCAAACACGTTGTGAAATCTTTATAATATATGTATGAGTTAAGTAGGTACATATCGTTTTAGATATACAGTATTATTATTACATAGGTACCCAAGGGGATTAATCATGATTATAGAACTATTTCCTGTTGTGTAGTCATTGTTATGTGCGCACTAACATACTATGATATCGTCTTGATTCTTTATATCATGTTCATCAAGTTGACCAATCATTATTCATTAATTATTAATTTTATTTTAATTGTTTCATTCACTAATATTTGGGTCCCATGTAATAGAGACTAGTAACAACAGCCTATTGGGAGACAGACAGATCTCTGACTTTTTGAAGTTATATGCGTATTATAGTTAACTATTGCTCGCTTTACGTGCGAAAGGTAATGCCGCGAGGAAACCTGCATATCTGTAGTAAAAGTATAAAGTTATCAATAATGGTTTTGAAAATGTGTGATGTCTACCAACCCGCACTGGGTCAAAGAGGACTATGGCCTAACCCTTCTCAAAATCATCAATCAAGAAGAGTCCCGTGCCCTGCAGTGGGACAGGTTATAGACAAGTTTAATATTATTATAATAGAGGCTCAGACTGTTCCACTTGCATATTAGGAGTAGAAAAGGCTGCCGCTGTCGACCATTTTGTGATGGTACGGATTAACCAGCTCACTCAAGGCAGTACCACTCACATACAGGAAATGGGCGTATGAATACTGTGGAACTGTTATTGCGTTTCGCCCGGTGAGTGAGAGATCCGGCAGTTCAGAAACGTATTTGAGCCTCCAGAACTCCAATGAAAGGAGTGAAAGATCGGCCCATTAATTTCCTTTCATCCTATTCTTAATTCCTTTTTTGTATTGTTGGCAACGCACGAGTGATAACTTTAAATATTGTAAGCGATCATTGGCTACAATATCTGCATACCATCAGGCGGGTCATATGCCTGCTTATCGCCTTGGTTGAGCAAAAACATGTATAAGTATTTCGAGATGGTGTGTTACTACTGAAAATGTTTTCACCTTAAGACAGTCTTACAACTTAGGAGTCTTACAACTTAGGATCTCTCGATTGACCTAAAATATGCCCGGTAGAAGCCAATAAGCTTATCTCCTATTACGTAGTAATGAAATTGATATTTGAAACCACCGAAATGCAAAATACATTTTGTTTTTTGCATTTCATTGGTTTCTAATGGTCGAAATCTATTTAATTTTGGATGCTAGATCTAAAGAGGTAGTCTATCAATTGCGCTATATTGATATCGGCCTTGTTAATAAACTGTCCCAATGCTGGAAATGATTCTCTTCTTCACTATAAGAAAAGTTAGGCCATAGTCCACTAAAAAGATCAATATGGATGGCCAGACTTCTAGTTTCGAGAACATTATTGACTACTTATAATATTATCCTTCACCGTTAAAGCGAGCATAAAAACAGGTTCCTAACTTTTTAAAATGTTATGCGTATTAAACGCATAACATTTTAAAAAGTTAGGAACCTGTTTCCTGTCGTAATAATGACAAGTTTAACTTACTTTATAGATTTACATAAAACTATGAAAAGACGTAAAGTTTTAAATGGACTACTTAGTAAATACTACTTTAATTGTGCAGGGTAGTGCTTTTGAAAGGCTTACGCTTTTTAACATAATGTACTTAAGTTTGACTATGATTCATGATCATACATACTTGCCAAAAAACAATGTAATTAGACCTTAAAGAAAACAAAAAAAATTACGGTTCATTCATATTTCATATCTATAGTACCTATTATTGACCGTATTGTAGATCTTGTAGCATAAGTTTGTACCTGAATGTGATTTGATAGGTTCTCAGACCGTGCAAACTGTTTGATATTTTTCTTAAACGACATACGACAGCAGTAAATGCGCCTTTAATGTCTAAAACGCCATTATAAAGTCTGTAATAAGCGATAAGCCACATCGCTTATTGTGGACTTAAATAAATGACGTAATGAGGTAATATATTGATCTGAACCCTTAGAGGGTATATACACTTTTTGGATGAAGTAGTTTGTATATGCTCGGCTTGCTACGGCCACTACGCTAAGTGTGGATGATTTAAATCTAATAAGGGATGAAGTTTTATCACCACGAATTGTTGTGCCGAATAAAGGTTGTTTTTGGCGTCCATTGTTTTATTGTTTGTAAAACCTCCCGCGATACAAGAATCCTCCTAGTGCAGGAGTTATCATCTTTAAACACACGGATACTGAACCTGTGTGTTAACGAAGGGTATCTGTATATCTTGCTATCTGTTGTAGTCCCTTGAGAGTTCAAAGACCCGAAGGAACTTTAAATTTGTAAACAAAATTGATATAGTTATTTACCTACAATGTTTAGCAGCCGAATATCTGCATCTTATCAACTGTATTTGTTTACACACATCCAATTGTAAACAATAGTATCTTTTTTTTCTATTGAAGTAAAAGGAGGGCAATGTTCTTAGAGCTGATACATGTATAGTTTTATATCTATATGGCTAAAAGGATAGGTACAGATGTGAGACTTCCACATTTTGTTTGGTTTAAGGTCTCATGTAATAGGCTTGCTTTAGCCAGAATTTACTAATGCCCAGCCCATACATATGTACACCAATAGGTGCTTACGTTTCTAGGGTTAGGAGTATATCATTGCTTTTAGGGAACCGGGCCGTTTTTGGAAAATTATTGGCCGATACGCCAATGATTCTTTGCAATGAGTATAGTCACTTTAACTACGTTATGAGGCGCTGTACTGTCTACTGGGATCTGTTTTCTTTGCCCTTACGGAACAAACGTTTATTAAAGACTAGATTTTTGGGCTTTGCTCGCGTAAATATAGGTTAGGTTAGTAGCAGTTCATTTTTCTGAATGAAAGTCGTGTCCTTTTCTGTTCCCCTGACAAGGAGTATGCGAAATTTCACGATGATCGGTCGAGTTAGACGTTAGGCGTGAAAGCGTAACACGTAACAAACAAACTCACATTCGCATTTCTATATTAATATTATAAAGAGAAAAGATTAGAGTTTTTGTTTGGATAGAATTAAACTCAAAAATATTCCAATCAATTTTAATAATTCTTTCACCATTAGAAAGCTATATTATCATTGAGTAACATACAGCTATATGATACAAAAAAGTACATTTACTAACAAAAGCTAATCTAATCAACTTTTACGCGAGCGAAGCCGCGGGCAAAAGCTAGTATATTATAAGTTAGGATTCCGTACCAAGATAAAAAAGCAGAATGACATGGGCAGGATTCCTGTAAATTGTCAGTACCAGCACAGCGTCGTACAATCTTGTTCACTATTATTAGGTATCTAAAACATATGTATGTATGTACCAGATACGCTTACCCCGTTGATACTCATACTCAGTTTGATTTATCGTTATAAGTTATCTATAAATCTATGCACTACGATTTTCCTCTACTAAACAAGGTTATATGTATATTTAAATTGAGTTAAGTTTCCTGCAGACGTTGCAGATTGATGCAATTACTCGTATGATAATGCTTAACTACTAATAGACAAATTACATACATGTACAGCGTAGCGATTCCTTCGTAGTGGATAACATGAGAAGCAACCGTATTGAAGAATTAACCTGTCAATTGTTGGAATGCCAGATATAATTGAAAGCCTATTGCGCCTGGCCGCCGGTGTGCCGGCAAGAATCTTTAACTTCGCACATCTTTCATTTTATCTGATTGAGTAAATTAATACGTCACAATCTAAGTGATCTGAGTCTCCGGAACTTTTACTCAACGGTTGAAACGTAGTAGTGACGGTGAAACTACGAGTATTCTGGCTATTACTATTCTTACGCCGATTATTTGTCAGAGGAATATATATATAGGATACTTCCCCAAAATAGCCGGATTATTAACCTCTGAGTCTTCTTCGAAGAGATTAATAAAAACACTATGTGTGTCTGTGTGACTGTCTGTTAGTGACAGTTTGTTAGTAACAGGCATAGCTCCGGAACCACTGGACCGATTGACTTGTAACTTGGTGTGCAGATATCTTGGGGTCATCCCTCAGTCGAGTTTGAATATGGGCCCTGTGGGTCAAAATACCCCCGAGATATAGGGGTCACAAGTCATAAGGTCAGGGGATATCCACCAACAAAGTGACACGAAAGCGAAGAGGTTGAATCATGGGTTTCTACACCCATTTCGTTTTTATTTAACTCGAATCAGTGTAAAAAAGTAATCAGGTTTAAACGGGGATCCTGGACATAGGTCCTGCTTCTATAATTTACTTTTTATAAGCT
Source organism: Catocala nupta (assembly GCA_963675205.1). Taxonomy (NCBI): domain Eukaryota; kingdom Metazoa; phylum Arthropoda; class Insecta; order Lepidoptera; family Erebidae; genus Catocala; species Catocala nupta. The sequence continues at coordinate 21,030,997 of OY776081.1, forward strand.
GACATGATTATTTGTTACTAGCCATCCCAATTGGCGTCCAAATGCGTAGTGCCCGCCCCTGGATTTTAGGTTACAACTCAAAATTCTAGGTATGTAGAACATCGCTGTCTATGGGCCAAGTCCAGCCAGGAAAATGGGGTATTTCCCTAGATATGCCAATGGCCTTCGCTCATAACTCGCGTAATCTAACTGCACATTGTAATTTTTTCGTCATTTGATGTCATTTGTAGCAGCAGTAAGCAGATTACCACAAAGCATTAAAGACGTGTTAAACGCATGTTATCTGGTGAGATTTCCTGGCTAGTGGGAACAACTATAAATCAAAATTTTTAATAAATAATCAACGATGATTAGATTTTCAGAGACTTTGTTGTAGGTTTACTATAAATTCGTTTCCTAAAACTGAAGAAAATAAGCTGATCAAAGTATGTTGTTTATCTTATTTTTATCACAGTGAAAGGTCTGCCTAAAGCAAAAAATATATCATATCGGTCTGGTAGTTCCAGAGATTAGCTCTTACATCCAAACTAACAACCTTTGCCTCTTTATAATATTAGTATAGATGTACCTAAGTCTCGTTACAGTTTTAGGTATAATCCTAATCCTAACTAATATTATAAATGCGAATGTGAGTTTGTATGTTACGCTTTCACTCTTTAACTACTCGACCGATCATCATGAAATTGTATATACACGTTGTCAAGAGTAGGACATAGATTACCTTTCATCATTATATGCACGCTACGATATTTATATGACGATACTTATTTCACTTTACACTGTTTATTGACAAACATGTATTGCCCCAGAATGTAACAATTTTTAAATTTAATTGTTTTATTTAATTATTTCCAGATAACATGGCGATGCGCGGTGAAAAACTCGAATTACTAGTGGATAAGGCTGATAACTTGGCAACAAATGTAAGTGTTACAACATACTATAAATTAAATTTAAATAATGCAAATATTTAAAGTTGTTAATAAACTAGTTTTTGTGGCAAATTGAGATTGCCTCGAAGCTTTTGTAGAAGACTATATATTTCGTGTGGTCGGATACCAAGGTGAAAATAAGAAAAGGGTTTTGCTATTAGAAAATGCCTGGCAAAAGGCTGGCTTACTATGAAGTGCAGTCTAAAAACATAGCTGGCAAAATGTGGGTCAGGTCTGGGTTCCATGTTGAGATATAAACGAGAAGTTTGGTTGGTTACTTGGTATGAATTGTTGCTTACATATACAATCTTCTGTGAGTAACGTAACTCTTTTTATTTGTTACGTTTACACTGCATACCGTCTCAGTATACCTATCTTAATTAAATTCGGGTATGGAGATAGTTCCAATCCCAGGAAAGGCTTTTGGCTGTATGCAAATAAAATGCGACATTATAACGTGTGTTATGTATAAATGGCTCTAAGTTATTTTTGATAAAACCGGTTTAAATCCAAGTAGGTATTTTATATGTATATAAATTAAATGCTAATATAATTTTTATTCATCTAAATTCAAAAGATAGGTTGTCCTTCGCACATTTCTATCGCCAACGTTATTTCACGCTATCTTACGCGTCGTAATCTGTTTCTACTTTACATACATATGTATGTTTATAGTCTCGTCTGTATTTCTCCGAAGGGGTTAGTAGAAAGTGTATTACAAGCACAATCAGGCGTTTAATTTTATGACATTTCACACATTAACAACATTCTCGGGTTTTGGAATCGATCCTTGACTACTTAAACGTATGCAGCAGAATTTAAACTTCAGATGTGATGAAAAGTACTCAAAACTTACAAGATTTTGAATGCCGGACATAATTAAAATCGATCATGTTTGGCCGCCGGTGTGCCGCTGCCATTATAATACGTTAAAAAAGGCATGTAAAATTATTAAGATAATGTACATTGTACTAAAGAAGACATCTTAATTAGATTGTACTAAGCATTACATCGAAGTATGATCCCTTTCATTACCAGAGGGATACCTCTTGTGTCGCCGACCTTTAGGAAAAGGAAATAAACAATGCAGAAGAAAAGGAAAGGTAGATGTGAGTCTCCAGAACTCTTACAAAAGCCCTAATACGATCCTCAGAGATCGTATGTGTATTGTTTCATACTAACTGGAATAATAAAAAAAATCTTATGCCACGGTTGCCTGCGAGAAGTGGTTGCGCGCTTTTGTGATGTAGTGTGTGTATAGCTTATTGCCTTTATAACACGCTATCCAACGCAGAAAGAAATTTTCAAATCGGTATAGTTGTTTCTAAGTTTAGCGCGATCCAATCGTACAAACTGTTCAGCAATATAATATTAGTATGGAACAGTTGATGGTGCTACATTACGAAACGAAATTATTTCTGACTAGGCTTATGTAATGCGGATATCTAACTTTTTTTCGTTTGTCGTGACGGTCAAGCTTGATTGATTGATTCTTTCAATCATTTAGTGAATAGGTTTTATTTTAAGTAAACTAACTTATAACCGTGATGTTAGTCAAGGATATTAATTATAGCATTAGTAAAAGATGTGTTTTTTATTAGTTCAATAGTTACAGTGATATATAAATAAACAAGTGTTACCTCATTATAATACATAAATGCAAGGATCGCGTGTGCGGTGGCCTCGGATTCAAATCCTATACGACACAGTTATTTGTGTGACGAACATATGATTGTTCTGAGTCTGAGTGTTTTTGTGTCCGTTAATCATATATTTGTAAAGTTCTTCGCAATAGTTGCTAACGTATGAGAGTTATCCATTATAGAAATAAAAAGTATGAACAGTTTGTACATCATACTGCCTTTGTCTGTCGGCTTGCATTTTGGCTAAAGGGCAGAATAGCGGTTCTTGTTTCCTCTTTTTTCGACATAGGCAACGTTTGCTCGGCATTGCTTCTGTATAAGTAGAAAGCCATGAACAGTGCTTAATGGTTATGATCAGGTTAGCCGCTATTGGCAACGCGAAAAAACTGGCCATCTGTACAATTTGTATCGACTCATCGGTAAATAATGACTGTGTAAACTTTTAAACATCACATCAGCCGTGCACATGTTATGTATACATAATATATGGGTTTTAATATAATAAAATATTACCATGTTTTGTAAGCTGAATCACTTAATCAGTTGCCGGACCTCTTTCCAGTATAAAAAGGGCTAGACTACTGTTTATTGTTCTCTCCTAGTGCAGGTTGCCAGATTTTACACAGAACATGTATGTAGGTAAGCTATTATGCCAGCTTAGTATAGGTGGCAGATATTTATCTTCGAGAATATTATGTAGAATTTTAATGTAAGGCCACATGAGCCTTAGGCTGCAGTTAGACGAGAGCGGAGAGGCCGCGCGGCGGCCGCGTACTAGAATTCGTTAATAGAGAATTAATTAAACTCTATTAACTACGCCACAATATTCAAATTCTTCCCAACAATGAAACAGCGCGGCGGTCACGGGGCGACCGCGCGGCATTCGTTCATAGAAAGGTTAAACTCTATTAACTAGGACACAACGTTCAAATTCTTCCGAACAACGAAATCACGCGGCCTCCTTGCGGCTTTTCTGCTTCCCATATAAACGGGCCCTTACATGTTCGATAGATCACGATAGTTCTTCCCTTTAGTGTTAAAACGAGAGATAATTAACATATCAATCGAAATATAGAGACCTTTGCGTGTTAGTCTATTGGTCTATTCATTAGGCTATAGCTGCTCTTTATATGAAGTAAATACAGAAAAAGCTTATATCTGCGAAGGGGGTAGTCACAGATGTTCTAGAATCGCATTTCGCCAGTTATGGATTTACGGCACACGTAATAACGGCCATCGTAATATCGGGCACAGGTCTACACCTTTTCTTTTAAAAAGGCAATATCGGCACTAGAAATGATTGCTGTATCGCGGCTGACTTTACAAGGATTTAGACAACGGACACACATTATAACACTCGGAATCAGAACAAAAATTTGTGTTTCAAACAAACTTTTGTCCCGTGTGAGATTCGAACCCGTTGTGGGTTACTCGGCGTAGCGCCTGTAGCGAGGCGACCATTTAAACTACTACGCTCTCCGGCAAGTCAACACTCCGTGCTGAGACTCAGAATTTATTTAAAGGAAAATCTACTAACATCAGCTGACCCGACCAATCATAGTCACTACAGCGGCACCAAAATAGGCTATTTACTCTAGCCCAAACTCAACCCCACGTAAGAAGAGCTCCGGTTTGCATACATTTTGTATGGCATCCGGAGCTCTTCTTATATGTCTCGAGTTGTAATACTTATGTAAATCTTAGTTAGTAGACGGGAGTACGACTGTCCATTAATTAAGATTTATATAAATATAAAAGGACGTTAAGTTATATGGAACGCTTAACATCTTTTTAGTTAGCCGACGGTAGCGAAGTAGTACCCTGAATTGGTACTACATTGCTCTGCTCATTTATTCACGTTCCTTTTCATTTAGTAAGCTAATTAAAAACTCCAATTTGTTCCAGTCCGTGAGCTATAGAACGACATCGCGAACATTGCAGCGTTCGTTATTCTGGAAGAACGTCAAGATGTATGTGATTATGGCAGTAGTCGCTGGTCTGGCAGTCTACCTTATCGGAGCGATGGCATGCGGCGGCCTTAGGTGGGGCAACTGCGTCGGATAAACATGTATATACGATATAATATATAATAATATTATTGCATATGATATATCATCAAACGATTCAGACGGCAACATTTTCACGAATATTTACGTTGAAATTTTTGTTGAAATGCGTCGTAGTGAAAACTTTTTGGTAAGGAAATTTTTAGTTCGAAATTTATACTGTTATAGAAGGCCGTTTGAGGCGGGGTCTAATTGTTAAAAAGTGAGAGAGAGTATGTTTTATTTTTAATACGCTACGTTTATGTATCAGTGGCGGTGTCTTCATATAAGTCTAAACGCCAAGCTACAATACTCGAAAAGCAATATGATAGTTTATTATGCTTTCGATCACATTCACTAAAAGCAAGTGAAACTATAAAGAATTAAGGCGATATAAGACGGATTCAATATAATACATATACAGTTAATAAAACATGTTTCTGGCTGAGTTTATTGTGAAACACGTATTACATTGTTTTTAAAACGAGGGTTGACTTAAAAAGGAATAAAGCAAAGGACAATATTAACTTATTCCTGAAAGATCTCAATTTGTCTGCCTGAAACATTATCAATTGCATAAGAAAACTACATTGTTGATACTCGTTGGTTAACTATGCAATGCAAGTAACTTGGTACTTACTCTTGACGTGTAAAAGTGAATTTTATTTATGGATTTAGACCTCGCCTTAGTGTAGAGTACAGCGTGGTACAAAATGGTATGGTCATGTTTAAGCATCGTGTTGACAGAAAACATGTAAAATATTATTTAGTAAATTGCTGCTGATATTGATTTATGTAGAGACGGAAATTATTATGTAAAATAATGAAAAAAATAGGGGCAGGTCCCTAATTTTCTAGGAGTAGCCCTAGGCTATTGTTTTCTAAGCAGGGAGCAGATTCAGAACAGTACGATTGCTAACTTACCGATCGCTTCGGTTTAATCTCATACGTTTAATTTACACTTTTGTTTTGGCAATATCATATTCTCAGTCAATTAGATACAATCAATATGGGTCTAATTAATAATCAAATCAAACATTACCGTTGAATGTTTCTAATTCCCCAAAATGTTATCGATAATGCGAGAAAATATAGTTTTAATTCGAAAGGTTATCTTAACATTCTGAATCGATACATCTGACATCTTCTGGAGAAAGGTTAGGTTTATTGTGCTTTAAACTAACGACCGTTTACAAAGAACGTGATTAGAAAGAATAAAGCATAAAAAGGATTGTCTCAGTCCACCACTCTGAGTAAAAGGCGTGAGTTTAAGAACATGTAATAATGACGTTAGGCCCAGGAAAGAAAACATTAACAGTCTTTTTGAATTTATGACAAACTATGTTACGAATCTTAAATATGACCACCATTTAGTACACCCTGTAGAGGTTATAACAAAAAAATAGTATCAAGCACTTTCGAGTGATTTTAGGCTCGAGTGATTCCAATTGATCCAATCGATGAACTATAATCACGTGTCATGTAATCAATTAGAAGTAGACAGCGACAACTTATATTATAATACATAGTAATTATTTTTACTGTATGGGCACATAATTAATGTATTGTAGTAAAAATAATAGTAATGATGTGCAAAATTGTATTCGAAATATATTCGAATATGTTGACAATGTATTTATTATAATTCGAATGTGTTGATACCACTTTTAGTACACGTTATGATTATGCGCTGCGAACTTTAACATGCTAAGTAACGTTTTGAGCACGACTATTCGAATATCTTTCGAATACAATTGCACGGATCGCTATGATATAGGTTCATATTGTTTTATAATGAACAGAGTAAAGACGAGTTAAAGAATGGATTCTTCATGGATATCAAACGTCACAATACCATGTCTTTTAATAAAAACTGTAAAATAAACATTACAGTTATTAATATTTAAAAAGCTTGTTCGCTGTATACCTGTAAAATTTGGTCAAAATAATATAATTGTAATTGATTTTAATATTATTATAACAGCTTCATCTAACACGCTATGAATTATATTTTAATGAGAATTATACAGTATTACTGCTACAATGCGGAGTGTAAGTCGAAACTATTCGAATAGTTTCGACTTAGTATTCGATAGTCTGAGAGTCTACATTGTTTTCATTGATCTTAGCGTACCTCGTCGTCATTTTGTCTAGCCGTACATTGCCCTCGTTCTCGCTGAACATCGTTGATTACAATGATATTACAATATACATAGACTAGAAACACGTCGACAATCAATTAATGTTTTATGTTCTATGAAAGCTTATAATTCCCTTTGACGCCCTCAGATTAATTCAATGTATATGTAATTCAAAAGTGTACTTATATGTATTATATTCCATAACATTTGCCACCTTTTCGCTTAACTTGATAGTCTCGATTTACCCTCCGCTTGATATTATGAAAATAAATATATTTATTTTGGCAATGTAGGATAATTATTATTATATGTTAAACCCTTACCCTAAATGATACGATTCGTCGCACTGGACATGAATGTCTATGATTCACAGGTAGACGGTTCTAAGCCTGAGTACTTTATTGCCAGTATCCAGCGGTTTTATCAGTGTTCAATTCGCAGTTTATGGTTATTGTAAAGCTCCATTGGGTCGAAGCGTGATGTTTCATAGCCTTTAGCTTACTTAATAAAAGCGTTATCCTAATGCAAAAATGATTTCAAATAAGGCCGGTAATTTTTGATATTACTGCGTTCAAACATACAGACTCTTGAGTTTTGTAATTTGTGTCTAGGAAGGGTAATGTAAAGATGAATGTGTGGGACCACAAGTTTATTACAGTTGAAAGGTAGGCAGAGTATTTCTTTTTATCCATTTTGTCTTCGTTGAGATAGTAGTACATATTTGACAAAACAATATTGGTTTATTTTTAAATTGATCCATGTTTGTAACCTTGCATTTGAGCGTGATTAGTTGCCGTAGTGCTCCGAGGTTACATTAAATTCATGTTAATAGTTTTTGTATGATTGTTGCACATTGATATAATACCTTATATACATTCTATTGTCATGTACAGTACATTGTTTGCAGAATTTGAATTTGATATTCATAATTTTATAGTGTTCACACTTTTGATATGAGGTAAGCTATGATAAGAAATACAGTAAACCATATTGAAAATTATGTCGATCACTATGCGCGAAGCAGTAAAACAATGAGTTTGAAGCAATTGGCTTTTATTTAACTATACACTCGAAGATGTATCTCTAAGATTGGCAGTAATTTTTTACGATTAGAAAATTATTTCTGTGCATCAATGAGGCATATGATTAAATGATTATTAGTGCAACTGTTGATCGTAAAGTGCCATGAGTTAGATTTTGTGTCTCGAATTTGATTATATTCGTCTTTTGCTTATCTCAAAGTAATAAGAAATATTGGTGTTATAAACCTCTGCTTACACCAACACAAGGATAATTTTTCCTTATGCATATGGATTAGAAATCTGTTAGCTTTTAGAGTAAATTGTTAGCTGAACATGCACATTAAAAAATGATACGAACGTTATACATTGGAAACATTGAAATATAATTTTTCTTCAAAATCTGCAAGAATTTTCATAAGCGTACTAATAGACCTGTTCGGCATTGCCAGATAAATTTTATAAGGAATTTACTAGGAAATAGGTATAGGAAACACAAATTCGTTGAAGCCACAAGTTTAAAAATGTTGTATGGGTGCACACTTGACAAATAAGAATATTATTTAGTGGGAAATTACCAGCGCGGCAAAATAAATTACTTACCTAATATTACCGAGAAAATATATTTTGTTTGACTTCATTAACTCTCACATCTGTTTAAATAACATTTAATTAATATTCAATAAAATTGCTTGTCATCATTTATTCATATGTGTTAGGGGGATATTTCGTTCAGCGTACATGAAGGAAAATATTCCAAATTCCAATGGCGCCTTCAAGTGAAGTATTCTGTTTGCCTTATCTTTTAACATCAATTTATACTTTTTACATGTTGTTTCATTTTAGGTTTGTTGAAACCCATTTATCATTGTGTTTACAGATATTGCTGTTCGCAATTCGCAAATAAATTCAATTATTATCAAAGCGTGTAAGTAGCAGTTTAGTATTTTTTATTACTGTAGTTTTTTTCTTTGATCATAGTTACGTTTGTCAACGTGCATAGTTTTAAATGAAGTAAAATATTTAAATATCATGATATAACTTTCTGACAATGTTTTTGTAATGTGGAAACTCCCAATGGGACATGATTTATTTAGCTGTACTTGCAAAAAATAATATAACATTTACTTTTGGCATATAATTCATTACATTTTAAACAAGGTGGTATATTTTTGGTTATTAAAACTTAAACTGTGAGCCTGTATTATTTCCTATCTTTATTTCAGTAATGTGATCTCCGCGCAATTTCATTAAACATTAAAAAGCAACTTCAAAATCTATTAAAAAATACAAAGCTATCTAAATTGCTAAACACGTATAACTTCATAAACATCATTATCTTTTTTTTGTAATTTACTATACCTAATAAAACGATGATGTGGGCAACCCTAATTGGAACTAAATTAAAGTTTGAACTTTATAACAACTTAGTTCTTTTTCTTAGTTTATTTTTATTGTAAGTTTATTTTCTATGTATTTATTTGACTGAAGTCACAGGAAAGAATTTGTGACGGCGCCGGCGTTTTGATTTTTATTCTGAATTTTATGCTCGTTAAACCGTAAACGTATGTAAATAAAAATAAATAAATTATTATATTTTTTATTCATTATTATTTTAACTTTATCAATTGATTAATATGCCATTAGATTTTTATTTTGTAAAATGTTGGGCGTGGTGACAATATATCTTTTTATTTTTTAAACCTATTATTTGTGTTTATTGATTTAAAAAAAAACTAGCATAGATTTTAGTTTTAGTGGCACTGTTGAATAATAAAGACAAGAAAAATATGAAAATCGATTGACAAGGTATGGAAACTGCTTGTATAAAAGATGGTTACTTGATATATTCTTGTATTTTTCATTGAATTAAGCAATATCTGCATAAATAACGCGCATGTAACTTAAAACTTATATAAAAAGGATATAAAATGCAAATTCACTATGTGTATGTTTAAATATTATTTCACCAAACAATTGTTTTAACAAAGACTAAAGTATTGTGATATTGAGTGTATAATTGAATTATGTAAGTATAATCATTGTTTGATATGTATAGAAAAGTACGTTATAAACTTGTATAGGTTACAAACATTGTTTTATTTTAACACCTCGTCCGGTACGGTTAATCCTCAATCCCTAGTTCCCTTTGTGATAATGTGGTTCAATGGCACCGTTTGCCGAATATTGGGTAGGTAGGAGCGCCTCAGATTGATCCCGGCTTCCCGGCATATATCCCGCACAGTCCGAGGGTGCATCCCCCGCCCTTCCCGCGTGCGGCACCGCTGCGTTCGACTCGTGGCGGCAATCGCGCGCCAACCTTTGCCGCGGGAGGGCGTCGTTGTCGCCCGTCGCGTTCCTCTATCACGTGCTTACCCCACTACAATATTATCGTGTATCGGTGTGAGTGACTGCCCGTTGAATTATTCCGTGTCAATACGCCTCCGCCGTGCGATGCGTGTCTCGCATACGGATCGCCCGATCGGCTGTCGTGTGTAAATGAATATGTTTATTCTTGGGCATTATTGTTGTTCCCGAGGGATCGGCGGCGATTGATATCGCTCACGGATGTGGTATTAATATTAATATTGGACGTGTCTTATCATTATCATTGAAAAGCTCTCTGTATGAACCGGCGTACGCTCGGTGCGAGAACTTATATTGTGTTCTTATTAGAACCGCTTAAAAGTTTTCTTTATTATGATTTTTATGAATGAAACACAATCGGTTTTGGCTTGAATAGTTACAAAGAGGGGTTCGGTTTGATTGATAGTAATATTTGTAAACCGGTTTGTCGATCGGAGACTTGACTCATTACATTATTTATACATCCACTGACCGAAATGAGAGTCAAAATATATTACCTACCGGAGATACATATTCATTGTTTGTGTACTAAATAAAGCGTCCTGATTTGATTGATAGTAAGTACTTTTGGACGTTTTGGCGGCCGTATAAGTCATCGTAAAGGCGCCGAATGCGAATAAGGCAGTACGGGTTACTATAGAGTAGCTTCACGCACACAGATGTAGTATACGTGTTCGTAAACACACGTGTGCGTGTGTGCGTAGTCAGTTATTAGTGGCACAGGAAGCGGTGTCGATTTTAGGGAAGGTTACGCTAGGAACGGTTCACAGGTCATTGTTCTTTTTACGTCGAATCGGCCTTTTTGTGGCGCGACAAGATAAATTACTATTGTTAGTGGGTAAGAGCTTTTTGTGTCCCAAAGACATTAGTGGCAGTTTCTTTTCAATTTGGTTTGAATAAGGAGTAAGTAATTAGGAATTAATGACGAAAATGCTCACGAATTAAATAGATTCATATTTTTAAAGTTCGAATATGGGTTAACCGCGCAAAATGGCGCGTAAGGAAGTGAAAAGACGTTACTAAAATACGACTAACGAATTCGAGTCAGAAATGAAGGAATAAAAGTGTTTAAAAATGGATGACAGTTCACCGGACCTGTCGCTTAAATTGCGACGGGGTTCGAGCGATTCCCGCGAGTCGTTTTACATGGACTTCGCGCAAGGTATCGACTCGGACATCGAAGAGGTGACTACGATCGAAAGAGTGATCCCTGAGCATCCGGGTGGGAGGACGGAGGGTGATGCCGACACTCTCGCGACGCCGTCTGGTCTCGAGGAGAACAAGGAACTACCATGGTTAGTCGTATTTTTATTGTAGGTACTACCTATCTTATTGTTTTTTTTCTTGTTGTGATTATATTACGTGATTTAGTAACTATGTTTCTCTATGTACAATTAGACTAGATTGGCTTAAATTATTTTTATGTAGGTAGGTGCTTATCTACCTACTTTTATACAAACTGACTAGGTACTGAATACTTTTACTGAAATAACGGTAATGCATAATGACAACGGATATAACTGGGATTTAAGTAGCATTCATAAGTCAATGATTATATATTAATCTAAGCGTAATTATTCTGTTAGATTGGATAATATAAATTTTAATATAGGTACCTATCTACGTTAGTAAACAGAACATTATATAATAATATAATATAATATATTCTACCACATATATTACATTGACTTACAACTTTTACTGAAACAGGTAGGTAACGATGGTATAACTGATGTGACTAGAATTTAAGTACCTACTATAATTGATTTAATGAATATAATATATTATATTATATTATTAGGTATACCCACAACGGTTGCTTACTTTAGGAAGATATTGAACCTAAGAAATTTAATCCATGAAGAAGAACATGAACCTGCTACTTCAGCGTTACGCGCTGCAGTTTTGTCAACTAAGCTATTCGTGGTTTTAGAATGATGTCGTTGTACGAGTCATAGATCGTACCTACATGGCAGGCGTGCCTCCATTACATCAGCACTTTTCCGTCGCCTCGCATAAATGATGTGATTTAAACCAATGCGCGATCACAATTTATAATCAGCGTTCTCTGTAGTACCACGGAGTCCCGAACTTTGCCAGGTAGAAGGCAATAAGTTAATAGGGGCACTATTACGTGCGTGGGATTAAAAACCATATCGTAATATGCGTTTAATGTACCTTTGAGCCGCTCATAGCCTGTTGCATTCATTGACCGGTAAACAGTTAGCGAGGTTAAGCAATGTTGGGTGCGGTCAGTCTATAGATGGATGGCCGCTTAGTGGTATTTCATCAGAGCGTCTCCGTGCTTCGGAGGGCACGTAAAAAGTCGGTCCCGGTTGTTGCCAAATTGACAGCAGTCGTTAAGCCATGTCAGAGGCCTACGGGCGGCTTGAACAACTCTTGACAACAGCCACTAACCACACGATAAGAAAAAACAGAATGCACCATTGTGTAACTCTTCAGCGCGAAACTGTATCTATCATTCATACTAATTATCTTATCACTTTTAATTATTAGTGATCTTTTATTTTTAAATAACCAAGTTGTGTACGACTCATTCAGCAGTGCATACAGTCGTTTCTATCCTATCTAAGTACCTTCATACCTACTCTATCTGGTACAGACTAAGCTAAGCACTGGCACCTATAACTACGTGTTTTGAAACCTTATCAATGTTTTAGAGCAAAACCTCATAATAATTATGTTACGATATTACATAATTTATGTTTCAAATCTTAAAATATCAGATATTTATATATATTTTAATGTTTAAACTGAACATTGTCTGATAATAAGGTAAGTAGGTAGGTAAGTAGTACCTACTGTTATAAGCTCTTGAATTTTTGACCTTTGTGGAAATTAATGATAATAAATTGTCAATTTTGACTGTCCCAGTGGCGCAGTTGTAGTGAATATATATAATAACTTCTAAACGTGAGATCTTTGGTTCGATTCCCGGGTTGGACGAAGGGTTACTTATAGGGTTATTTTATGAAAAATCCTTAAGCAATATAGGTTAGGAAGCAGTGTGGGAGTATGAAAATGTGCCCCAAAGACGCCAATATGCTTGCCATCCGCTACGTATATAGAACCTAAAATATAACTGTAAAAAATGTGGGTGTAAGATCTGCCTACTCTTTCGGGGATATATGCGTAGGTAAATGTCCTTATATTGCCATGATTATACAAGTACATTCTATTAGGTATTGTATTAGGCTGCAGACAACGACACCTAAGCCTATTTGTTTAAAATGCTCGTTAGATAAAAACCTTTTCGAACAATTTTTTCTACATTAAGGTAGCAATGGTACCAATGATATAACACTTAAAAATAGGATGGTATATAATCGCGATCATTCAGAAGGCACCAACAACAATAATAAAGAAAATTGTTTTCTCATGTCATAAATAAATATAATGGACCACTAATTTATTACGCCAGCCATTTCAGTTGTCATACTAAAAACACATACCCCTAATAACAAAACAGTGTCACTACAAAACCAACACCCTGCCTGCAGCAATCAACAAAGACCACAAAATAATGCAAACGACGACAATTGCCGACCAATTCTGAAGCTGAGTGCCCCGTTACGATCGGTTTGTTAAACACATTTGCATCACAATTTTGTGGGTGTACAAACACCTTTATAAACAAAGCAGTGCAGTGTAACGTGAGACGGTTTGTCTTTAGCCGTCCAGACGGGTCGACTCAGACGTCTGGCGTAGGTGCACTAGTACTAAACTTATGTCGTACGGAATATGGAATTTCTGAACGAGGTTTCGTGGCTTTAGGTTGGTATTACGCACTAGGGTTGATGCATCAGAGTGCATTAGATGAACGGATTAGTAGAGTTTGATATTGGAAAAGGATTTAGTCGAACGTGACTAAGTCTGGTTTCTGTTTAATAGAATTGATTTGGAAATTAAGCGGTATTGGTTTGAACGTTTTAGGTATTGTTCCTAACTAAAATGGATTTAAGGATCATAAGCGCTTATGTCTATCGTTAACTGTGTAACTAAATATTTATTTTAAAGTTGTCTAATGGAACCAAATATACTTACTTATAATAAGTATGTGTTTTCACTAGAGGGTCTGTTGATGAGGTTTAGTTTTAGGAATTTGAATTGATACAAATACACGCAATTAGAAGAAAGTGGAGCGAGCAACTGAGGTAAGATAGGAACCAACGATAATTGCTCTTATGAGGTAAGCGCAATTGACCCGGTTGGCCTTACATATCACTTTATTTGAGTCTCTTGATAGGAACTAGGAACTATTTATTGTTCTACTTATACCATGAAAACATAATAGGTACATCGACATACATATAAATAATAAGTCCAAGTCGAAAATAATTTTACTTACTAAACAACTTCTTTGAAACCCTTTTCGAAGAATGTATATGTATTAAGCAATTTTGTCTATATTTCTTTAAAAATTGATTTCTCTAAAGTCAAGCAAAGCAAAATAAGAATAAGAAGCAAATAAGAATTATGTAAGCTATGATTATTGATTACACTAGTATAAGTATATAAACAGTAATTAAGTAATTTATTTCGTCTGTTACGTTTTCACAGCCAAATTACGTGTTAAACTGATCTAAACAAAACTGCTACCCACGATAAATGTTTAGCCTAAGGATTACATAGACGGTAAAAATTGTATCCTTTAAAAGTATTTTGTATAATAAAGCATAAATAATTTCCATAGCTATCTATTCACTAGAAAAGGTTCAATATTTTGCCAGCAAAAGTAGTACATAGTTGTAAACTATTCTATTAAAAACTTTACAGCACATGTAAAGTTTTTAATAGAACAGCTTATAAAGGCGACATTTTTTTTCATAACACGCAAGAGTACCTATTTATAAACCACTTTACGTAGAATAGTATATAATATTATGGCATGTCAACAATCATTAGTATCATTTCACAACAACATTTAAATAACGAATAGAAATCAAAATTCAAACATTGCATTGGCTTAATTCAATACTCGCTACACTGTACATTTAATAGGATTCATTTACAGATAATACTATTAAAACCCGTCGAATGATGCGATCTGGGCTTGTAGTTTCATTTAGCTTCAATTGATTTTAAAACCATTTGTTTGTTTTATATCCAATACATTTGGTTTCATGCATTTTAACTAGTCAGTCACACCCGGGTTAAGCCGGTTAACGAAACGTTGTTTGTTCAAATTGGGATTGGTGTTGCGTAAAATCACCTGAGACGAGAATAATAAAAGGAAGGAAGGAAGGAGAGGATCGCTTGAGTAAATTCGTCTAAACTTTTGCAAGGCAGTACCTACATAAAATTGCCATGGAAAGTGCTAAGAAATAATCAATATATTCTTAGCCAAGTTATAATTTCAAGTTATAAGTCTTTAAACTTAGGCTCAGATTAGAATATCAGCTAAGGGTAGACGTTTATTAGGCCTACATTTTAACAGCTATGCTTTAGGTGTCTCGGAAGTCGTAATAGAGGGCAAGTTTATTGCCGTCTATAGTAGGTATACATACCCAGACGCCGGGCGCCGTACTGCCATTGAGGAACATTCGTAACACCTTTCTCGATCCCAACGGTCGACTACGGCCATGAGCGTAAACTTTTGCCACAGGGTAACGATAGTGGTGACTTTACCTATACTTTCTTTAAAAAGGAATCATTTATGTATTTTATTGATTTATTACCCGTAGTACAGTTCAATTGTTCGGTCAACCGGACTACGGATAAAAGAAATTATCCATGGTACAGTTAACCGGACTAATATGGAAAACTTTAATTTACCCATAGTACAGTTGACCGGACCACGGAAAATCTAGTGCTTAAGCTAGATAACCTTTTTGATAACATTTTAGTGTATATAGAAATTAAACATTAAAGTTACATCGGTGGTCAGTGGTCTGTATCTTGTTAAACTGATGGTAGCTAATTAACATCTTATTAATCACCCCTGTCTAATTTACTTAGGCTCGGTTCCTATATTAAAGTCATTTTAGCTACGGGGAGTTTATTTTTGACACAAATTCTATTAAACATATGATGGGGATAGCTACTTAATTTCCAAAAATCCCCACTAAGCTGAGTACTTGTATTAAACTAGAGGGGATTTCTGAAAAAAATCAATCCCCACTGGGATTTGTCGGTGGGGATTTCTGGCATAAATCGCCTTGTTTCTTGAATATGGAACCGGGCTATATACATTCATGACATTGTGATACTTAAAATATCAAGACTGTTTTTCATGTATTAGAATTTGGAGCCGCAAAATTAAAAGTAGGGAATCAGAATTATCAAATTGTTGTAAAACTAGTCTATCATTTAAATATGGTTAGCTGACCCCTGACCAAAGACGGGTTGCCGATGTCTAATAGTAGTCGCTTCGTGGAAAATGATGTTCAACCAAATCGGATAGGTCTAGGACAGCGACGCATCATATTTGCGAATAACAAGAGTGGGATGAAAAAATATTCCAAACCACATTGTATCTTTTTTTATAACACTAACGTGCATCGCGGTGGAAAACATTCGAAATTATGTGTATCGATGTGGCGCACTTTCGCACTAACGTGAGTCGCGTTTCAGTACTTTAGGGCTACAGTTCATCGCTATTTTGAACTTCGAAATACAGTATTACAGTCATAAGTATCTATATCTATCTACTTCAATAAATGTGTAATTTTTGCATACATAGGTATTTAAAATATCATCATAGGTAAGAACGGAATAGAACGAACCAAAATATTTTTGTTTGACTGCAATGGAAAATTAATATAAATACCCGTACTTGATTCAGTCAAACTGTAAGTTATTTTCAGCGTAGGTACTGTTGTAAAATTAATAAGTAGGTAGTTTATTCATTCGGCTGATATCGCAAAACGTTAATTACACTTTTGCGAGTTCATAAATTTCAATCTGGACTCCTCGATACACGGCTGTCATAAAATAATGGGGTTAATTTCCATTATGCTCGGTTTTAACAACGTGCAACGTCCATTGTAATTTATTGTTGGGAATTATGAAAGCTTGTCCATTGTCTGGACGTGAACTGTTTCAAAGCTTCGGATTGAATGATTTAATTACTTCTTGGTTTGTTTTAATTCGCTTCAACAACGATTGGTTTTTATACATTGCTTTTCTATCTAAGGATAACATCTACATACGTGTGCATGGATTAGCCATACCTAACTCACGTAAATTGCTGTACGCTCGGCTTTATGTGGGAGTGATATAACGACACTATCAGCTTTTATACGATTTAAAAGAATAGCCGTTAGTTACTTTTCATAAGCTCAACCCAACCTTGCCTAAACCTAGCAACTAAACTGAACTAAATGCAGCTTCAGTAACTTAGTAAATTTCCTAATATATTTTGATGTTCATTAGGTAGCGTTACTTTGTGACTTAAATTAATAATGATTTTTGACTTTTCTTAGCTTTTTTAGTTCTGTTAATGCTCCTGTATGCGGTCTTGACTATTAACAGACACAAAATACATGCCGACACATAACATGTGGATGATTAACTCTGTTTGTTTCGGAGCTGCGCAAGTACCCTTCTGCCTTTTACCCGGCACGGTTTAAGACTTGCCGTTACCGAGAATCTTCTTTATAAGAAACCCTATAACAGTTCGATAGCAGAATTTAACAGAGGACTACAAGATCGATAGTAGGTAAAAGTAAATAAAGCAACCAAAGACGCAGTCACAACGCAGAAAGCGTTCAATCATGAATAAGACGCCAAAAGGAGCAAGACCGCAATTCCGCGGATCATATTACGTCGTAGTAAATCACAAAGAAATGAACCGGGACTTGCAATGTGTGTCAACGGCACCCGTCAAACGGGTTGTGCTCACAGGGCTTTCTCTTGAACACCCCGGCCACAAATTAGATAGATATAGATGGTTGGCGGTTGACTGACCGAAAGGCTTAGTGGACAGCGCGTTATCGCTGCCGCCGTACTGTTATGTCGGTTTGAATCCCACACGTGACCATCATTTATGTGGTCTACAAATAATTATTTTGGGCCTGCGTGTATTTTGTGTCCTTAAATAGTAAAATATAGGGCACAACGTCATCTTTTACCCGTACTATGAACTACCTTCACCCAGGGGCGTGCACAAAGATTTCTGGTAGGGTATGCACGCCCTACCCGAAACCTCTGCGAGGGCACTACATTTCATTTACAAATGTTTTTGTGTGTATATCTGTGTACAATAAATAAACAAAATGTCTTACCATATTCAATTCAGCGACTTTTTGATATGGCACCATTGATGATTGTGTGTGTGGCCACCATGAATATCCAAATAAGTGACTGATGGTGAGAACAAGTCACCTAAATGATATCCATTGTGGCCTTGTAGGTATTACAAGGCCGTGAGATGTTAAGTGTCTTTTTGCGCAAAATTACAAAAATAAATGAATGGTATTATTTTAATTTTTATAAATCAAATCAACGCGTCTATCTGTTATTAAATAATTCTGTGAAACGTCTTCGTCACAGACAAATCAGTGAGTCTGCTTTAGCCCCTGAGTTTCGTAGATACGTATGGATTCTTTGCAAGAAAATGATCGTTCAGCCGATGCGCTACTAACTGGAATCGTAACTACCTATTAATTTTGCTAATTTGTAAACTTCCATAATTAATAGCCATATTTCCCATATGGCTGTTAAATTGTTTGTATGTAAATATTGAATAAGATCAAATATTCCTAACGTTTTTAATTCGTCTGATTTATAAACGCATCGGAGCTCATTCCTAAGGCGATCCGCGTTAAAGGAATGTTCATGCGAATTAATGAGTACAATACAAAGAATAATATTCATACGAAAGTAGATTGAAAACTTAAGGTCTTTTAAGTTTTCATAACGACTACGACACTCGTTCAAGACATTGTCAATTATAATCTCTTTAAACACGCGCCTGTAATATTGTTGAACATTGTCAACACCTCGTTTTCTTTTCGGTCGATCGCAATATGTTTAAAAAACAAAATAGTTTATTTGTGTGTATACAGCCCGCTAGCCAGCTATAAATATCATAATACTTTTTATTAAAAGAATGTGTCGTCGAACCTTTCTGTTGTTTTAGATCTAAATCGCGAACACAGCGTGCAAGAGTAATTATTTTATATTTGTCATCAAAAGACAACGTTGAGAAAACACCAGTTTTTAATTTATTTAAACACACATCACCAACACAGATCTCACAAGTAATATTTAATAAATAGATTTCGATTATATAGATTTACATAGGCCAGCGAACTAGGGTATGCAATGCTTATTTGCTTGTATGAAGCGCACGCGCCTGCCTTCACCATACAAAATCTTGCTGTCAAACAATCTTGTGCGGTTTTCCGGAAGTGAGCAGCGCTTTCAGGCTATTTCTGGCGCTGCATAGATCAGAGGGAGACCACAGTCACTGCTTTTCTGAGAGGTCCGAAACGTGCAAATGGTACCTTTGGCATTGCTGGCGCCCATAGACCATGGTAATAGCTTAGTATCAGATGAGCCATAAAGTTCTATCGACCGAATATCAATTTCACTTTACAATAGTAAAAGCTAATGAGTCTTCAGAACAATAACCATTAGTTATTTTTCCAAGCATTAGTACAAAGTCGGCCATCTGTAACTATCTAGTTTGTACTACGGGTCAGATAACAGCGACCACATGTCGTGTGGTCGCGTACACCACTGACTAATGACTGTCAAACCAATCCGGTGTTCTAAGAAATAGCGCCGTGGACAAAGGATTTGTGTAACATGATTGTAACATTTGTGTTTATGGTTATTTGTGTCTTGGGCGTTAGTTAACAGATGTTCGTATGGAGTAGAGTCAATGACAAATCTGTTAAGGTTGGTTAAAGAAGAATGTTTTTTGGAACTGTTATTAATAATTACCTGCATGGTTATACACACAGTTTTATTTTCTATTATTTTTAGTTCTTGAGTGTCAATTTAACTTTAACTTCTTAAGTGGCAGCGGTGGGCCAGACATAAGCTTATCAATTATATTTTAATAAATACATAAAGTCAAAATCATCAATTGGGTCTGAGTGGTTTAAGTCTTCTCCTGGTGCCTACCTTTGTACTGGCTGTTATAGGTTCGATACTTACACGCGCCAAAAAATCGTGTGTTCCACAAATTGTTATTCGGAATCTGAGTGTTCTATTTGTCTGTTATTTGATAGTTTGTGAAGTTCTCAGGTACATAGAAATTACTCTTAGTGCGAAAATTGTCTTTTTAAAAAGAAAGAAGAGGGGTTTTAAGGAATTATGCCCACTATGTAACCTACAAGCATTATACTACGGAATACTTTATAAAACAAGGTTATGGTAACACAACCTACAAGGACTATACTACGGCATACTTTACAAAACAAAGTAGGTAATGGTAAAATCGAGGCCTATTTTTGTTTGCCTTCTTACTAGTTTAATAAAACCAACATATTTCCAGAGCGAAGATGAAGTAACACGTTCAGAGGTAGCTCACCATCGTAATAAAATGTAATGGGGATCGATAATGCCCTTCAGCCATTCAATATTGTCGTATGTATAACAAATGAACCGTGTGAATGAACTTCGGCAATATTATGCTTACTTTGCAAATATAGGAAAAAATATTCCTTCTGGGCAATTGAATAGGAACCTTATTTTGCCGTCTCTCTCTTACTTTCTCGATTGCACACTACGTGTGAGCATGTAGCTACCGAAAACGATATTTTTATTAAATTGGATTTTTGTAAGGTTATTTATATAGAGTTTGCTCGTGGCTTTACTTGTGTATATGTAAGTTAGGTTACATTAGTAACAGTACTTTTTTCTGGATGAAAGGTAACCTAAAAAAAGGTAATATGTCCTTTTCTATTCTCCTGACAACGTGTATACGAAATTTCATGATGATCGGTCATGTAGTTAAGGCGTGAACGCGTAACAAACAAACTCATATTCGCATTTATATTATTAGTTAGGATTAGAGTTAAAATTATGCATGTAGGTATTTCAATTTTCTTGACCAGGATCGAGCTCAAACGATTTGTTAATTTAAAAGAAAATTGTTCTGTTTTCTGAACTACGAACTATGAACTAAGACTGAATTCGGTCTTGGCGGCTGATCTTAACGGAGTGACTGTGGCAACACATGTTATTTCTTCAGTCTCATCAGTCATCAGACATGAATGGAAATTCGACACGAACGCAGAGAGATCAGGATCAACAGCTTTATAGCCTTTGGTCCGAGGACAATCACCCGAGGTTAATTAAGAAGTTAATGGTAATGCACGGAGATATGTAACCCCGGCAACTCCATATTTTCAAACTTCTTGATCTTTTGTTGGCCTTCATCCTGTTCCGGTGCATAACCTAGCAGCCTTATGCACAACAGTTGTATTTACTACCGCTGCGCCACAGAAGCTATTGAATAAATATATAACAACAAACCAAGGCATTCGTCTCACTATGGTGATACACTCTGATATCAAAACAAATAACAAACTTCTCTCCGGCTGCATTGCTCTGTAAATCATCCGGCAAGCTTCCTCCACTAGATATAACAACACTTCGCTCTTACAATACTTTTAACACTACCATTCCAGTACGGAACCGTAATAAAGTTACAAACGAACCAAAATAGACCACCGTCGTTCGAATTAAAAAGCGTGAATACGCGTCCCTTAATGTCTTTTTTAATGTCATCCGAACTGAATAATTTTGTCGTTTGGTTCCAATCATTCGAGAAGGGTTTTATTACACTGCCGTTTCATTTTATTTTCTTGCTGTAGGAAACGTGTAACAGCCAATTTGGAGTGTACCTCTGCACCATTTCGTTTCACAAGGGACGAAATCAATTAGTAGTACTTTATGAAATACCTATTTCCTTTTTTATTTGTTGTCCTTTTTGTTATTACAGCCATTCGGCGACCTGGCCAATTTGTCCTTTTAAACTTTTTGCCTTAATTAAGTGAACTTGGAAGTGGGTCATCTATGTACCGTTTGATTTACTACTATTGACTTACTTTACTTTAATAAAATTATCTATAATTGAACGGCATCTGGTATTCTTCGCGGTAGACGGCGTGACGCCTAGGTACGATTATACGCCTAGATTGCGTGTTGGCGTGACTTAGGTACATGCCTATACGTAGTCTTATATTTATATCCTTCAAGGGTAGGCACCGGTATGCGCAGTAATTTGTCTGTACCATTTCTTGAGCCCTACATACATACACACAAACACACACACACACACACACTCATATTCAGCGAACTATTTATTATGTATTTTCATATTTTTATAATAGTTAAGTTCTAGGCGTAAGTCGATCGTATTCTTTGATAGCCACGATACAGGCTGCGCCTAGTGTGGCTATCATAGTAAATGTAACAATTGTGTAACTTTAATTGAAATAAATGCTTATTATTATTATTATTATGTATCCACATTTTATAGGTCCCACGATTGTATATAAGTACAAGCTCTGCTTACTTTGGGCCAGATGGTGTTGTGTGTATGTGTTAGAATATTATTATTATTATTATAAGTCTATTGCCGTTTACCAGGCATAGATCCAAACCCCGTGCTGCTACTGAGAATATCTTTAGAGAAAACCTAAAAATAACAAGTTGTTCGACTTGGAAATTGAACCCAAGACTTCATATGCAGATAGATTCCATTATAAATTACAGTACAATATTGTGTGTCACAGTTACTGAGATTGTTGTTTTAATGATAATAAAGTCCTCACACGGATTATGTTTAATACAAGCGTTGTATTTTTTACATAGTCTGATATACTGTCTGGGTGTCTTCAAAGGTATACATAGACATGATACTATTCTATAAGAATACAGTCTCTTTATACTTTGAAGAACCTAATCGATGCATTTTCAGAATTTAGCCGCTCATAAATATATTGATCATACACGCTTTTGTGTTTAACCTCTAGACGGGCATTCTTTTACAAAATACAAAGCACGGCGTTTACATTTCATTGGCTTTGTTCGCCATTGTTTCGTACTCATATGTTATGTATAGCCAGTAGAACAATTTAAAATGTTCTTCGAACATTGCAGTAAAAATGTATGTATGCTCAAATAAAGGCTAAAATTCAACGAATTGAACATTTCCGCATTCGAATATCGATTTATTCGTTCGTTGTCGTTAGGTATGAACATTCGAATATTTATTTATTCGTTGCTTATGTATAATGTGCATTCGAATGCAATCATACGCATTCAACGCAAAAGTCGCATCGCGCGCCGTTTCAATACATTTAGCAAACAATACTTTTATAATTATACCATTTGTTTTCATTGTACGGATGGCGTAGTCGTTTGAGTGTCGCTGTCATTGCGCCGAGTATTGCAGATTCGATACCCATATAGTAAAAAAATTGTAATTCACAAATAGTTGTGCCGAGTTTGGTCGTTCTTTGTGTCCGTTGTTTCAATGATTGTAAAGTGCCCCGTGATGAAGGATTAGAGTGGCAGATGAGATTTTTTACAAAGAGCATCTTGTATTTGGTTGGCAAATATGTTCGGGCTAGAAATTGTTAATAGTTAGCCCACCATGCTTGGGGCCGGGATTAAGAGGGAAATGCTAATAAATACACGCACTACCTGTCAAAGGAGAGGGGGGAACGAGTAGGACACCAACTAGTACTGTAATAATCTGTGACAAATCCGGAGAGTGCGAGTTTTTTGGTGACATCGATGGCTCTAGAATGGTCCAAGGTAAGTCCAAGCAAGTCAAGGGTAAAAGGAAGTGTATTAGAGACATACCAAGAGTCTGTCACCTATATTCTTGAACACTACGCCTACTAGCAACAAGGAGTCCCGTACTTCGTTCGGTAGACGGCAATAGGCTTTTATCTTACCAGAAAAGCCCATAACACTTCGTCCGAATCGGCAATCCAAGTCGAGACATCACGCAGTAGATACCATTGCACCAGACATGGACAACATTATATGGTATTGTTAAAATATTGATCAATCACGGCTATGTTCATGAGGCGAGTCGAATTGAGTACGCATCACTCGCCATAAATCAAAGAGGAGTAAGCCTGGTTTGGAGGGAAATGCCTGTTTAACGAGTGTGACACAGCAAAATGTGTTAATGTTGCAGAACAGTCAGCTCGGTACAAAGCAGTAGTGAAAAACTGAATTATATTTTAATATGCAAATCATGTTTGTTATTAATTATGCGAGCGTTAGCTTCTTGGCTTTAGAAACTTTGTAAGAATGCGTTTATATACATGTGATTATGTAAACACGCCTCAATTCCTCGCAGAGGTAGGCAGAGATATGTATATTAGACTTACTTAATATGTCATGCTATGTTTATGTTTAAATTCCCAGATAATAAATAGTTGTAGCGTGGCAATATCACTGTATTGCTCTTAATTTTTTTATTATAGTCATTGCTCGAGTTGATAATCAGAAAGTATACCAAAACATAAAATAATTATTTGTGGTTTACACAAGTATTGGTTCGGCCGTTTTTAGCGGCGAAGTGAATACCTATTTGGAAATTATAAACCTTTTAGGCCCGGTTCATATATTATCAGAGTCGTTTTAATACGGACATCCTCCTCTCTACGACTATCCCAGTTTATGATATAGCGTTCCCCTACACCAACCGTTAGGTTATATTAGGGGAGCCGCTGTACCTTCCAGTGCCTGAGAGCACCTTCCGGGACCAGTTATAGACAGGTCTTGTCCCCAAATCTCGACTCTCCAACCTAACCTCAGAGATCCGGTTCTCGTAAGCGAGCTACCTCGTGCCCAAGTGACACTACCTATTCTCCAGATAGTTACCGGAGCAATAAAGCCACTCACCACCTGCAACTCAGGGAGTTGCTAACGAAAACCTCGCTGAAGCCGTCGGAGAAGTCTCCCATATCTCCAGTATGGTACCGGAGCTGTGTAAGGCACGCTCACTTCCCGACGTACATCCGTACGCCTACTCAAGTAGGTCTACAAGCCGGGTGTGGCCGGAGTCACTCCAGCTATGACTCTTTCTTGCTGAGCAGGCAAGCGCCCGAGATGCCTTGCGACAGTGAAACCACACTGCCACTTCGCTTAAGGCAACTCCGTGCCTCATGCGACCGACTGGTTCGCACTGGCTGCGCCTGAGTCCGATGCTCGAACGCAACGTGCTTGCCCAGCAAACGAACATGTCGTCCTCAGCGGCCAACCACATACCCCTGCTAGTCCAACACCAATGTCAGGCACCGCGCACTCTAGTCAACGGTCGATAGAACAGGCCTTTCGAGGCGCAGTGGGCTTCCTGACCCCGCAGTACCCTGGTCCAAAGGGGGAGACCCGTAGTTCTCCCCCCGAACCCTACCTACTCGGGTGCTGTTAAATTTTGACTTTTTCATAGAATATGTGTCAATATAAACTGCCCGTAGGTAAAACGACTCGTTCCTTAAATAAAGGAACCGGGCCTTAAACCGTAAATGAAATTACACCTATCTTGATTTTATTTTGCTTTTGCATTATTCATTTGCATATCATGGATAATCTTACTAAAGCATACTAATGGAATTCTATATTAAATTTAGGATTCAATATAATTAAGTACCTATTCTGAATCAAGCATTTTAGTAAGGCAAGGCGGGCTTTTATGCTTCGAAGAAAACAGTGCAAGTATGTAATAGCGAACCTTGGTGGCGGCGTTAGTGGATGCTTGAAATTTCGGGTACGAAGCCTGGTTCAAGCGAACAAAACATTATAAAATAATTGGGAACAGAGGAACTCGCTACGGACACTTGGAATGACCACCCCAACTATTGCAATAGAAAAAGTATGTTGAGGAGTTCGCAGCCGCAAAAGTAAATGTAAAGTTATTCCGCTGAACACAGAGGCATTCTATCCCATTAATCTGTAGCCATAAGCATCATTTCCCGCCTTTGTGATGATATTCACAGTCACTGCGTACACGTGAACATTGTTTTCGCATTTTGTTAAAAACTGTTTTATATTCAACCGTCCATTTTGTGCCTGACAGAAATGGCGATATTATTTTTGTATACGCAGATATAGAATTTAAGTTTGGCTGATCCAGTGGCTGGCGATTACGAAGGAGTGTGATAGTCTAAGTACATTACAGGATTTGATAAATAGGCTCTTTCGACAAGGTTTTGTATGGAGACTCGAATTGTGTGAGCAGCTATTTCACGTACCTATCACGTAAATAAAATTCTAAAGCACGAATATCGCCATTGTTTCAGTTGTCTCTTCTCCACAGCCAGTGCGCCGAGTGTTGTGGATCCTTCCTCCTCCTCATCATCAACACCTGGTGGATCCCTGTTTGTTATTTTAATTTATTTTTAAGTATCCTGCCCCGTCTTCGGACGAGTAGTACAAAACCTTAACAAATTAAACATCTAAACCTTCTCATGAATCATTCTGTCTATTAGTGAAAACTGCATAAAAATCCGTTCAGTAGTTTATCGCGTAAAGACAGACAGACACGGCGGGGGACTTCGTTTTATAATATTTAGTGGAGAAATTTAGGTTCATATTTACTTTTAAGACAGATGCAACATATAAATTTGATTGCACCGACGGCATAATGATTTTACTGGTAGCCTCGCAGCTACCATTGCGCCTAAATTTGTGTGGGTATCATTCCTCTGACATCTAATAATATAGAATCTGCAACTACGCCAAGCGTTGTGTGTTCGAACCATCCACGGAACAAAAAAATTTATGATCCACAAATATATAGTTGTCCCGAGTCAGGTGATCCTTGTGTCCGTTGTTTGAATGTCTGTTGTCTTCCGTGACACATTATATATTTTAAAATCAGACGCTGCCTTAAAAAACTGATTCGGAAACATGCTGATTGATTCCTTAAAAAATATCGATTCCATAACAATATATTTTATCGGCCGCTTGTATCTGTCGTAGAAAATTTCCTAAAATCCTTTTCGTCTGTACCTCAATAACAATTACCAAGTTCGTTGCAATTTCAATTACTTTTATGGCAATTAGTTCAGTTTGCAAAACGTTGTAAATAGGTATATTATGCGGAACTCTGTGAAACGCAGTTATAAGAAAATTAACTTTTGCTCGGCAGAAACTTTGTTTATTAATATGAAAGTTGTGTGCTAAATTTTACTTGAAATTAAATTGCTTTCAATTTTGTCAATTTTAATGAAAATAACTTGTGATGGCCGAGCAGGGAGATCGTTGAACTACTACGACAGAGTTTTTGATTTCGATCCCATGGCACGACGCATCTCTGCCTTTTTATAGTTATGTGCGGATTAAATACTTAATTATTACTTCTCGCTTATACGATAAAGCTTAACATTTCTTGTTCTCGAAGACATGCGAAATCTGTCTACCTGCACTGGGTCAGCTTGGTGGAGTTTGTAAGCCAAAGTCTTATGAAGTCGCGTTAATCTAAATTTTGTCAATAATTTCTTGGGCACAATACTTTTTCTGGATGAAGGGATGGTACTCTTCCGTTAGTAGTTAAGGCGTAAAAGCTTAACAAACAAACAAACTTATATTCGCATTTATAATATTAGCTAATATTAGGATAACCTCTTTGAATCTAATATGTAATCAAATATTATCAATCAACATAACGATCAGTAATAAACTTAAATAATTATCGATATTTCAGAACCTTGAAATATTGAAATTCGAATGTTTAATCGACAACCGCACATTGCCATTCTAATAAACCACGCACATACTAAACAGTCCATTGAAAGCCAAATATATGCGACACCATTTTTCATTTCGTTATTTAGTCGAAGGGCTGTGACATGTGAATAGGCGCGCACAAATGGCCCTTTGTTCTAGTGTAGTGACGTAAAACAACATTATTTTATACTGGGCGCTTTAGTTTAACATTCGCTTTAGATAACAGTTTATTGTGAACTGTTTCATTTTGGTCGCCACTTCCATTGTTTTGTCTGAAAGTCCTGTGGTAGTCGTCGAGTCATAACTCAAAACACTTTTAAAACAAATTAAATTTACTTACTTAAACTACATATAATAAAAAAGTTTTGGTTAAGCTTGAATTTATTCATAGGTTTACGGGCTTAGATTGTGAGTGCCTGAGTTTTATCCCCGGGGCTGGCAAAGTATTTCTAGGGTTTTCTGATAGAAAATTCTCAGTAGCACGGCACGGAGTGGCAATTTGTTAGGTACCTAACTCACAATAAGCTCCACCCCGTCACTTTGTTATATGGGACTTAAACAAGTTGCGAAATCTATGAGTGATGCACGCTTGTTAAAGGCTATGACGATATGCTTGAGTATGTTTTTATAACTCCAATCTTGTGATAGATTTTGAGAGCATTATAATTTTTAAAGTAGCATGAATTGTTATTTTTGATAGAGCCGCTAAAACGACCCTAGCTTAAACAAATAGATAGTCTAACACGAATTCCATGTACAGATAAATATTGCGTCACACGCTACGGTACTTTTTAAGACGATCATTTGCCAATACAGTCTTGCAGATTAATTCGCTGATACCTCAATCCTCATTCCAATAACAGGAGCAAACGTGACAATACTTAAGTATATATACGTCGATATCTACATAGCTTGTACAGTCAGACAAAAAAGTCTACCAGTTTTGACGAAAGTTTCTGTGAGATATAATTATCGCTAAGGTTGACTTTTCCAACTTTACATTTGGCATGACGTAAATATAATATATGTATGATAAAAAGAGCAATGGCCACTCTCATAATATTATTGCAAGGGAAAGTCGACCTTGTAGCTTCATGACGTTCAAGTGAACCTCAACCGTAGAACGGCAGAAGACATTTCTGGCCGACTGTACATCACATAATACTGAAGACGTACGAAGTGGTAGAAATCTTCTTGTATATACCACAATTATGATCATATGACAGCAACTGCATTGAAACAATCAGACAACATGCAAAAAATATATCTATTTCAGACTAGATAAGGTACACTTTTTTTTGTAACATTAGTAATAATGCCATCTAGCGGTGGATAGTAGAACTCCCTAGTGAATTGGTAAAATAAATATAGTCGCATTTGAGTTTAAAGTAGAGCTTGAAGTCGTGTCGCGAAGCATGGCGGTCCTTTACCAAGTAAGTACCCTTGTTATTTATTTTATAAGCGGATTGGGCTTTTGTTCTACTTGAATGCCACAAAATAATGGAAACATCAGGAGAATTACATGCACGTAGACCCTTCAAGAAATAAGACGCCATCTAAAGGGTAATATCACACAAGATTCCTGCTGCCAGAAAAGTGCAGTGCAACTAAAGAGTCAAATACACGATTTGACAAGATTTATGATTATTAGACTATTTGTAAAATAGTTAGGAACTACCTCACTATTGAATAATCGAATAAGAAAAAATAAGAATAATAAGAATGTCAAGTAAAAGTATTATGGACCCAATAATTTTGTCAAAAGGTTTATTTTTCTTAGAACAAAACCTAAACAAAATCACGCGCAAACATGATTGCACTATATTGAAATATAATTTAGATGACGTTGGCTCTCGTATTTACAAAATTTAATGTCATTTCCATCGGGCCGTTTCCTCGTTATTCCGTGTCGTACATCAATATCCTGGCTGCAGGGAAACTTGAGCGTCGAGGGTAATTTCACGGCGGTCCGCATCCATAAGTGCGCTCCAAATCACCTCGTTACACTGCGCGTTTGACACGAGCATGACGACATGACGCCATGACGTTCCGAGCATGACGAGTTACATTGCGGGCTTAATTAGAGGTAACCTATCGTGGTGAAGTACTTAGCTTTATACGTGTAATGTAGCCGTGGCTTTAGTGTGCACGTGATTTATCTGACTTGATTGGTTGTGTCTGAGTATGTGGATTAATTTGGCTTATGGCGTGTACTGCATTTGTTTGAGGTGTGGAGACTAGCGCCGCTTTTGTCTATTGGCGTAAGCTGTCTATTGTACGGGCCCCGGAACAGTATATCTGTATGGTTGTATAAAGTATTATTCGGTTCTAACCTTACGTATGCTGTTTTCACTTTAGGTTTGGAAAAGCTCTATAAAACTTAAGTTCAAATCAATAGTCTATTCTTATTGTCTGTACCGTGCTGAGACTTCCAACTTTTATGCCAATAAGATACTCGATAGAAAAATGCATGCAATGTGTCTGTTTCTCACGTCGGCAACCATCATAACAAAGAAGTGAAATTGCAACTTCTACTGTATTAAACATATATATAATGGGGCTTTGACTTTATACTGAGGATACTTTTAAAATGTAATTGCGATAGGGTTTTATAAAGGATCTGAAGTTTATTTCAACATACATTAGTAGTAGTCTCGGTGTTCAATTTAAAATCTAACAGTGATTTTCTCGAATTCCGTTCTTCAGAACCGAAGATATCTTCGGTTTTTGGACCCGTAACGACAATATAATACTATGCACAGGCATAGTATAATATTGTCATTACAGGGAATCTGACATCCATGCTGACGAAGGCATGGGCTAAAAAAACAATATTAGAACTAGTCAAGTCGTAGTCAAATTCGACCTTAATACACATTTATTTTATTAATATTAATTTCTACTACCATTCGCCAAAAGTTAGTTTGGCGAATGGTAACTTTGCCAAACTTCATTCCAGTTCACGTGCGCTATTCGCTTTCAAAAAGAATACCAATTGTTTTTCTTTACTTAAAGATTACGCAGGATATCAGACGTGTCTATATCAACAACAATCTATTAATAATATCATGTTTTACAAGACGATGTTCACAATACACAAATAATTGCCATTAGTTGAACTTTGCAACAATTTCAGCGCAAAATTTCGTATTGTCGTGAGGGCTTGCAAATTGTTGCTGTATTTTCTTTGTTCGAATTTCCCCTGTTTTCGCGACACGCTAGGAACTAGGGGCGAATAAGGGTAGACAAGGGGCGAGGGAGGTTAGACGTTAAAAGAAAGAAGCTCGGGATTGCAGGTGTTTTATTGCGGTCCGGTGCTTGTTATGCGAAACCCTATGTTTCCCTTTTGCCTTGATGTACATTACTTACATGTAGGAACGGATAAGTAATACAATATGTATAAAGATGGTGAAACTTAATGTTCTTCTGATTTTGTCTAGTTTTCATCGTGATTTTCGTCGTATCCATATTAAGAAAATTAAATATTATTAACTAGCTTATGTTCTTCGCTTCGACGTGAGTCGTATACAAAACGTTA
The DNA here is from genome assembly GCA_963675205.1 of Catocala nupta. Lineage (NCBI taxonomy): Eukaryota > Metazoa > Arthropoda > Insecta > Lepidoptera > Erebidae > Catocala > Catocala nupta. Next base: position 21,062,355 of record OY776081.1, read on the forward strand.
TCTATCTATGCGCTAAGTTGCATTTAAATCTGTTCAACGGTTCACGCGTGACGGAGAAGCACACTTCAAAAAAATGTATTATCTACTATCACAACAAAAATATTAGGGTGGTGCGAAAGTATTTGTTATGATGTCACAGGAACATTACGAATGCATTTTGTTGTGCTTCATTATGGTATGGAACAAGTATCACAGTATCTATATAAAATTCGACTGACTAATGCATTGTTTTGTAAGCTTACTTTATCAAATAATGAAATAACTACATATGTATATTCAAATTAGTTAAACTAAATACTTTATGGTGGCGCATGCGGTGACAAACGTAGTTTTGGTAGATCTTTCTTTACCCGTAGGTAACAAAGTATTATTTGTCCCTTGTGATACTTGTTTTTCTCTTTTCAGTTCATTACTTTTAAGCAGTCGGGTTTTTTGTTTTTATAATAATAATTTTATTTCAGAGTTTTTAGTTTTATTAACCGTGTTTGATTTTAATATATAACTAAGTACAGGCAATTAATTCCTGAGTTCCTGAATTGAATAGATTCTTGCTAGAAAATGATACTTCGGGCGTCCCGATATATAATTGGTACGCTATTTGACAATTTGTGTTAAAACAGTAATATAAACGTGATATGATATATATATTTTTGAAAGGTTCTTTTCACGATCTTTCATTTTATACCCATATTGCTAAGGTAAGACAAAAAATCAAACTCCCTACCCCTTTCTTCTTAATTTGCGGACGCCATATCGAAAATTTATATAGCCTATGTCACTATCACAATTCTGATGAATTCAATTTTAATTTATATATATTAAAATTGAAAATTATTATTATTTAAATATTAGTATTATTTAATTTCAATGACACCTCATATGTCAAAAACCGTCCAGCCGTTTAGGCTGTAGGGCGTGCCAAAGAAATGGACATACATAACCACATACATGTACATACATATATACGCTCGAAAAACATTACCCTCCTTCTGACGCAGTCGGGTAAAAAGATCTAATTCTGGCTCAATACTTATGTAGCACTGTTAGATCTATAAGATCACTTAAGCAGCTTACCGTACGATGTTTTGAATCAAGTAATAATTTATGCTCTAAGTACTAATTCGCATAAAAATGATAATTACAAAAGTAACATTTGCTCGGCGAAACCATTGACACAACATTGATAAGGATTTGAGCCCTGAGAGCGGTCACTTTAGAATCAATGTAAGCGCATTAGCTATTGCAAAGTTTTCTGTACAAATTAAGATTTAGTCAAAAGCTCCTAACTTGTACGTCAAGCGCTTTCATTACTGTTACCACTCATAAATAAAAAAAACCAAAACGAATACCAAAACAATATCTCTCCTCTCTCACACACACTTTTTAACCCCCTAACACCAAAACACGAAAAGAAAAACCGCTGAGCATACAATAATTTACAGCGGCATGAATATTTACAAGTTGGTACGTTCGCGCTGGAAGTAGCCTGCTCAAATTGCACAAATAGTTGCCGTCGACGCAACATTATCATAAAATGGGCTTTTATGAACATGCAGCCCGTGCCCGCCACCTGTCGTGCGAACGTAGTACTAGAGATTGCGACACTGCTACTATTATTTATGAACTTAATGTCGAAGCTTCGAGAAGAAAGCTAGGGGTAAGGTTGGGTTGTTATGAATTCTTTTAAAGTCTTGTGGTCTGATGTCAATAGCCTAAATTAAATAAGACCTTAGAGTAAGAATGTAAATACTCAGGTTAACGGTCTGAAACTAAAACGGAGATATTCTGCAGAGAGATCAGAATAAGGGTAACATATTTACGCATAACTTTCGCGGGCAAAGGGAAGCGGAGATGGTATGTCTGGTTTACCTCAGAAAGATGGAAGTCCCGGGTGTAGGACCCACTCACCAGCCTTAAGTTGTTGGTGGATTGCTGGAACTGAGTTTTTTAGCGATTAACCCAGCAGTGCCCAATGCTCGCCTGCAGGCGACGCTCCGGCACAAAGATTAAAAGTACCGATATATATACCGATTGGCCAAGCTGTGCCGTGATGCAGCCCGGCGTAGAAAATAAAGCAAGTGAAAAACAAGAGCGAAATGGTTTGTGGGATTTGTATTATAGAGATTTAATTATTGAAAGTTGAGCTTAAGGAACGTACTAAAATCTGCATCATGACCTTTGCGTGGCTTTTTAACTGAATCTATAATAAACAGTTATACAATCCATTACATTGCGCTCAGACCAAGCTAAATAAAAAAAATCGTTCCTAATTAGTTAGTGGTGTACAGACACAGTCAGTCTCAATTTGGTATTAGGATCCAAAATAGTATTATAAATGCGTATGTGACTTGTTTGTTTGTTACTCTTTCACGCCTTAACTACTCGACCAATCATCATGAACTTTCGCGTACAGAAAAGGACATAGGATACCTTTTAGCCAGAAAAAAAAAGTACTGTTCTAGTGATACCGCTTGCAAAATACACCAGATAGCACCAGATAGTTAGATCAAATTTCACTTATCCTGTATATACTTACTTGTATCGAAGGTATCATATTTTCGTCTCTCGTCAAGATAATTGCAAACAAGTCAATCGTGGTTCCTCCCTCCTAAGCAACGGTTCGTCAACCTTTCCCTAAAATCCGCAGCCAAGTTTTATCGCAAAAAGAAAACGTCCACCAACGAAATTAATCTCTATTATTTGCACGATATAGAAACGTAGACTACAAGGGAGGGGAAGGGCAAGTTTAACAAACAAGTAACGTATCTTTCTGCTAATCTTTCTGCTTTTTTTGAAGACGATGTTGAATGTGATATCATTTCTGACACACAACAGGAGCTTTATTCTATGTCCTGGGTTTCAAAGCAATGGGGTCGGCCCTAAACAAGAACATTTTTTTACATTGCCAGGAGTACAGAAAAGGACATAGGGTACCTTTCATCCAGTAAAAGTACTGTGCCCAAAGTATAGAAAATTGATATAACCTACATTTACGCAAGTTTTTCTATAATTGTTATATTTTCTAGGTATTAGGGTCCATTCTAATGTCTAGTAATTATATTCCCGAATTGTCGAAAGATGATTTATGCGCGCTCTGATATGTCTAAGAATTCGTTGAATATTATGCCGGCGAATAATGTCCTAAAATCGCGAGCCCATCAAATTCTAACCACTACCAACGACTAGAACACGGCAACAGCTGCTTCACTGCCATATTCACGTTATATTGGAGATTTTATTGGGCAATATTAATAATACTGGTCAAGTGTGAGATCATCGATTCCGTATTGGTTTTTTTATACAGCATTATGTAGTTTAATAGAATGTTTGCATTTGTTTTTTATCTTTTGTTAGTATATCTCCATACTAATACATATTTGATGAATATTAGGTAGTTGACAAACCACAGATTCTCACGATAGAACACTGATTCCTATCAAGGATGCTTCGAGAGGCTATTGAAATCAAAAAGCATCCTAATTTCAATAGAGAAGATGGTTGGAATGTACCACCAGCTAGGGATCCAGTAATTCAAATAGTCAAACCCAAGAAGAAGCAAACCACAGCTAGACTTCATGATACTTTGAGCTCATTTTGCGTAAATAGAAACACCAATGATTAAATTATGTTCGGGTACTTTAAAATAACTACACTGGAACATTGAGACAACTACCATCTTAACCCGTGATTATGGCTGCTGAAAAGCAACCGAAACGTCAGGGAAAGTGTAAACTTAAATATAAATAGTTTCAATAATTTAATTAGCTTAAAAATTAGTAAAGTTTAATAGTAGTAGTAGGGTAACAGTTTTCAAAATTATGTAATAAAGTGTTAAATAAACAACGCGATAAAATCCGTATAAAGAAGTTTAATTTCAATAAATAACATTCGCGGAAACAGAAGACAATATTAAATATTAGGTATTATTGATGAACGTAGTGGGCTTCGTAATAGGATCATGGTGGCACCCCTGGGTACGGAATACTGAAAATGAATCGTTTATGTACTCGTATTAAGGTATATCGCTTTTCTGTAAAATCGCTAGCAGTGTCAATGTCGTCTATTGAAAATACTCCTAGTTGGTCTACATGCATTAGGCTTTGCATATTTTTCGGCGCAAGCTTAAGGTTTGAATCCTTAGACGGACAAAGTTCTCAGAAGCAGAAGCCTGGAAACGTGCACTAGTAGATTTTCATAGATCTGCCCCCAATTACATGGTCAATGAAAACATAGGTTGTTAAAGAAATGTGATGTAGACGCCTTATAAAAAACTAGATATTCAACCATCGCCTATTCTTTCGAGACTCCATTGTATTGTTTATCAAGCATTTAAGCTGTTTAAATAAAACACCTTTGAATGTTTAGTACCGATTTTACAAATTCGCAAACGTTGCCAATTTAAACCAGCCTTTATGCATGCCTTACATTTGGCACCAACACAGGTTAATAGAAAACCCAGTCTCCATTAGTATGTCGGCTTCACAGTTCCATAGCTTACCATAAAATGGTACTTCCAGCCGTAGTTTGCACGCAGCTGCCGTCGTTTTGATTATTCAAATGACGTCGCTTCTCGTTTGCGAGATGTCGCAGATAAATAGATGTAAAATCAAAATGTAGGCCTCCCACAGCGACTTATCGTAGCATAAATTGAATATATTCAATTAATATTTTATTTGAGAGATAAAATTATAACTGACTAGCTTTTGCCCGCGATTTCTGATCACCTTTTTTAAATAAAATGTTAATGTATGTAATGTAAAGTGTTACTCGATGACAATTAGCTTTCTAGAGGTGATATAATTTTTGAAATCGGTTGATTAGATTATGAGTTAAATCCTTACAAACAAACAAAGGAAACAAAGGAACAAAAACCAAATCCTTTTCTCTTTATAATATTAGTATAGATAATTTCAATTTGAAATATAGGATTGTGTTGTAATTATAATTCTTATAAAGCTGCAACTTCGTCTGCGTTGAGTGCACTTGCGACTTCGTTTACGGTGATCACATTATTTATTTACTTAGACCGGGTGGTACTTGTGTTATTGGTGTAGTAACTAGTGGTCGGTAGTTACTATACAACTACATTGTTTACACGCGTTAAGGTTACCTAACTGCTACACCTTTACATACTGCGCCGAGTTTTGTGAGTTAGACCTGCACATGGGACAAATATATTTTGCATGATCCAAAAATTGTTGTTACGACTCTGATTGTTCTTCGTGTTAGTTGTTTAAATGTTTGTGTGGGAGTTGTCATTCCCAAGAGAATAGAGTGCATGCTCCCTAACTCATTTAGTCTAAGCCATACGTTTACTGCAATAACACGTTTGTATTATCAAAATTTATTAAGCAGTATTCACATGAAGACAGTATAAGAATAATAGAAAGCATGTAACTGCGATGCATGGTTTCGCTTTAGGTATACTAAGTTTATGAGTGACATCAACACCAGAAATTGTTAACAAACGGTCAAACCTTTCTCACCAGCTGAGTGAATTAGCAACAGCCAATCAAATTAATTGACATGCTTTTGATTTTGAGACATGGTGGATTATCCTTTCAGAAATCGGTTATGAGATGGCTAGAGAGCGTTTACTCTAACACGTGTTATGACTAATTGTTGAGATGTATCCTTTAATACGTACATATTGCGTCAATTCATCAAAATCCATTCAGCACCATCAGGTAGGCCAAACGCTAGATTGACATCTTCCTTTTAAAAAATCATTACGAAATAATACCTCGACTTTGATAATTTTGACATTTAACCTAAAATCAATCAGAAAATAATTTACTCAGGGGCCACACGCATCGCCATCTATTTAAAAGCAATTTGTCTTAATCGTGTTAGGAAATGCGTTAATAGGGCTTATCTAAATAAATAAATTTTAATGTGTGTTCAATTCGAACCGGGTGACCATCGTATCCTAATTACATACGAACGTAAATCCTAATCGTTAATTATGTTAACGTAATTGCCGTCAGTGTAAGTATGTAGATGGTGTTAACTGTAAAGTCTGTGTGGTAGGTTTTTGATTGCTGTTTAGTAGAAAAAGAAGACGAGGAAAAAGGAAGGACGTGTGAGGTCTTAGATATCAGCAGGTAGCCGTGGCGACGTTTAAAATATGAATTATCAACGGATGGCGCGTAGTGGTTTCACTGGTCACCTCTCTACTGTCATCGCTGAGTGTTGTGCGTTTCAATCCCACACAGAACAAAAATTTGTGCGATTCACAAATAGCTGTTCCGAATCTTGTTGTTCTTTGTGTCCATGGTTTTAATACTTGTGAAGTCCCTGAAATACACGTTTTGAAAACTGTATAACGGGTGCTGCCCTAAAGTTGCAAAACAAGTGCAAGTAGGGAGCTGGTTACGACCGCCGCGATTTACCGTAGGCAGAAAGTGGTAATGTTTAATTTGAATTGATTTTGTGATATCAATCAAACAGCCAGAACCAGGTTTTTCTTTATTGTTAAAGCAAGCGATAATAAACTATTTTAATAATAATATATAATATTCTACCACATACACACAACAACATCTAGCCCAAACTAAGCAGAGCTTGTACTATGGGTACTAGACAATGGATAAACATACATATATACTTTTTTTTTGTAAATACATACATATTATAAATAGAAACACCCAGACCAAGACAAACATCCATGTTCATGCACACAAATATTTGTCTTGTGCGGGAATCGAACCCGCGACCTCAGGCGTGGCAGTCGGTTACACTAACCACTACGCCATCGAGGCCGATTTAATACGCACATAACTACGAAAAGCTAATTGTTCATGTTGTAGGACAGTCCACAAGTTGTATGGTAATAATATATACTCAAAAACTAAATGCATTTTTAAATTTGTACAGAATCCACTAAATAAGTTGCAGGACATAAACAGCAATTTTAGATATAATTAATAATAATTTTAGGTCTTTAAGACCTAAAATTATTATTCACAGCAACAAAAAGATATTATTTACAAAACAATACTTTTTATAAATGTACCTTCCGTGTAAAGTTAATATTTATTGGAGGATTAAAAATGGTTTTGTCGATCCATTAGCATAAGAGATTAATTATCGTCAAAACCTTTTTACACGTAAACTTTAATTCTATTTTCCTTTTAGAGCTCAACGCTTATTTATAACGTAATTATAAAAATATTTCTGAAAGTAGTATCCATAAAACGACGCCGTATAAAAAGATTTATGAAAACTCTATGAACAAAGATTTTTACACATCGTTTATTAGACTGCCTTAGTGGCGCAGTGATAGTGAGCGCGACTGTTGAGCATAAGGTCTCGAGATCGATATTCAGACCGGACATAGAAATTCCTTTAAAAAAATTCTTAATGGTATTACAGTGTCTAGAAATGTAGTTGACGACAATAAGTTCATACAATCGACGATTTCTTAAATTCGAATTTCAAATAATTTCCTAGTGTGGGTCTAGGGCCTCAATCCATGTATTGTTTGTTTTTATGAGACAATAAAACTATTATATTATATTATAACACTCGTATATATTTCAATTATATTTTTATTTGTGAACAACATAAGTAAGTGCGCTGTGTCCTTAACCATTCAAAGTACGTTTCGAGATGAGCATAGCTGTATTCGACTGCTACTAAAAGAAATATGGAACGGTAGGCAGCGGCTTTGCTGTGTCCTGACATTGTTGAAGACCATGGGCAGCGGTTACTACTTTCCATCAGGTGGGCCGCCAGCTCGTCTGGCATCAATGGCAAAAAAAGAATGTAAGATATAGCTAGCAAAATATATCTAGTTATTATACACCTATGCCGACCCCTTCAGCGATATACAAGTGTGAGTTAATGTATGTAATAAAGCCAGTAGGAAGGCGTAGGTATTTAAAACGAAATTTGTATGTGGCGTTTTAATTGTAGGACGCGCTGCCATATAAAGTTCCCGACTAAAATGAGATACACGTGGTTAGGTACGTGTCATGAGTAATAATAATTGGGCGTTCGTTGACTCATCGCTTATGAATCTGGTCCTCAAAGCATGTATTATATTGACTTCCTTTTAGTTATTCATACATCCTATTAATATTATTATAAATGTGAAAAATTGTGGGGATGAATGGATGAATGCAAAATCAATGAAAGAAAAAAGCGTAAAAGAGTAACAATCTTTTACGCTTTTTTTACTTTTCCTGTGCTTAGTGGTCAACCTATTGTCAAGAGTTGTTCAAGCCGCCCGTAGGCCTGTGATATGGCTTAACGACTGCTGTCAATTTGGCAACAACCGGGACCGACTTTTTACGTGCCCTCCAAAGCACGGCGACGCTCAGATGAAATACCACTAAGCGGTCACTCAGCTATAAACTGACCGCACCCAACGTTGCTTAACCTTGCTAATCGTTTACCGATCAGTGAGTGCAACTGGCTATAAGCGCCTCTCTCTACTCTTTCACGCAAAAAGTACTGATAGGATTTTTATGAAACTTTACGGTATTATTGTTTATATTTTATAAAATAGTCTACGAAAATCTATCTTAACATAAATCTACATTAACGCGAGTAAAGCCGCGGGCAAAATATTGTAATATTATAAATGCGTATGAGAGTTTGTTTGTTTGTTACGTTTTCACGCTTTAACTACTCCGACCGATCATCATGAAATTTCGCATACACGTTGTCAGGGGTACAGAAAAGGACATACCTTTCATCCAGAAATTAAGTACTGTTCCTGAGTGATAGAAATTTAACAAAAATTACATTCACGTGAGCAAAGTCGCGAGTAAAATCTTGCAAATCAAACAACAGACACAAAACACCCTGGCAAGAATTATTTGTGGATTACACAATATGTAATAATAACAATATGGGAGAGCCACGCTTCGGCACGAATAGGCCGGCTCGACCGGAGTGATACCACGGCCTCACAGAAAACCGGCGTGAAATAGCGCTTGCGTTGTATTTCGTCGAGCGAGTGAGGGTACCGAAGGCCCAACCCTTCTCTCTCCTGGGGGTAAAGGGAAATTTAAAAGGCTGGCAACACACTTGTGACTACTCTGGTGTTGTTGTCCATGGGCAGCGGTAATCGCTTACCATTAGACGATCTGTAGATGTAGGCTCGTTTGACACCGATATAAAAAAAAAAGTGCTTTGTGTAGATTTATCCTACAACACCCCTCTCGGTCCAGTGCCAATAGCACCGCGACCACTGTTACTACTACACCATCCGTACATTTTAATGAGTATAAAAAATCTATAGGTCTCACGTTAACTGTACGCCCCTCTTGTCCAACTGCCTTGGTCATATTTTACTCAACAAGCTATCAAGGGTGATAAATCATAAATCATAATGGAACAGTTAGAAGGGAGCGTCTATTTATGCCGCGTGACTTGGCGAAACTGTCTCTTGTATGTAAATACTGACTTGCTTTGAACATGAATGGTAGACGATTACATTGTAAGATGCTGTAACTCAATCAATCAGCCCTTTCCAGTACTGACATAAGCCATATCTACGCTGTGGCATATCGCAGCGAAATTTACTAGTTACTATGGAATATGATTATAATATCACACATCTTACTATATACTTTATGTATAAAATAGATGGAAATATGTTTAAAATTAAGCGGCTGTAGCCCAATAGATAAGACATTGAAATTGCGAGCGAGAAGTCGCGGGTTCGAATACCACCCATTGCACTACCGACATGAACCAACTCCTTTCTTTTTTTTGGGGTAATTCATTGACGCATACACCTTTGCGGGGGCGGGTGGAGGGATTATGTCGGAATCACCGAGGTAAAAGAAAGATGTTGAAAAGATAAGATACAAGCATCCTAGCTTAGCTGGAAGGGCTAACAAAAATATGAGTAATTTGAAACCCAAATTGCTAGAAAGGTTTAAAAAAAGAAAATATAATGAAATATTTTAATTCAATACGTCGTTTACTAACAAATTTACCAATAATCTGAAATTTTCTCAATTGTGAATACTAAATAACACTTTGCTCGATCCCAAATAGAGACTACCCAGTCTCGTTCTATTGGTATACATGTTTACATGCACGGTAGTCGCACTCACTGCCGTCCATAAAGAGTAAAAAAAGTGAAAATAATCATTCGTAACTATCATCGTTTTTATTAAGTTATAAATGTACTCCTTACATCTTCATTACATTAACAGTAGCAACAGTTAGAGATAAAAACAAAAAAAAATTATTCTTACTTAAGTTTTTTTTAATTCATTGTTCAACTTTATGTAGCCAGCACTATGGCTACTAATTACAACAGATCAACGATGCTAACTTTCGTTTTTTAAAGACTACTCCCGCACTAGAAATAATTCCTGTGTAACGGGGGACTTTACAAACATACAAACAACGGACACAAAGAAAACTCAAACTCGCAACAACCATTTGCGGATCACACAAAGTTTTGTCCCGAGTGGGATTCAAACCCGAGGCGACCACTTGAACCACTACGCAATCCGTTCAGTCAAAACTCGAATAAAGGAGCTTTAAAACGGATATAATTGTACTGCTATGTGAGGCTGCAATATACTGGTCAGCAATAATAAAAATACTATAAAATAAACGTGAATATTTTGCATATAGCTATCCAAAGAATGATGGTTGAAATACCGAAGCATTTATTAATTTTCTAACTGCTCGGCTTAATAAAGCCCTAAAGGCTTTAGTTTAGTCTTTAGCGCAATCAGAGTGTGAAAAGGTCAAAACAATGTGTCGAAAACATCCCAATTTCTATTGGTTTCAAAACAAAATCGCTTTGCAAAACATTGGAAATGAAATTGCTCGAAGGCTATCCTTATCACGTAAGCTCTTTCTATATCTATTGCGCTACATATAAGTTCGGCTTGTCAATGCATGAGCATTTATTAAAAACAAAATAGTAAGAGCATCAGGTTTTCGACGCCCGTTATTTGAAAATAACATATCAAATGTATGTATAGCATGTATTGGCAGCTAGATATTGCATAAAATATTGTTTGTATAAACTATTTAGATACTAATAAAACTCATACGAGAAACTTAAATACAGTTTAGGTAATAATACAAATGTCTTACGACTTACTTTAACACTTTGGATGTATGTGGAACAGTCGAGATGTTATGTAGTTATTGATAAAACAAACAACACCCATTAGACACAAATGTTAGAAGTTAAATCACAATAACGTATAAACTTCAATGTCTTTGCACCCCTTTGTATGTTTATTAATTCATTTCTGAAAGTTGTTCTCACATTAAAATGAAGGCAGTGAGTTGGAAGTTCCAGATATCGTTATTTGTTGTATAATGTTTCTATGACTCTACGCATGCCGTAATGGCTTAAATAGTTGTCTTGTCACTGCCATTGAGCTGATTGTTGTGGGTTCAATTCCATCACAGGACAAAGATTTGGGTTATCCACAAATAGTTGTACCGTGTATGTATGTTCTTAGTTGGTGTAGGCTCTTGAAATTGCACCTGATGCCGCCATAGTTAAGGCCGCGGGCGGGAGAACAGGGATCTCCCGCCAGCCATTGAGACGGAGTGACGCCCTCTGTCGAGCCGGGGCGTCAACCGTAAGTCGTCGTCCGCAGGCATTTCTTGCCTGCGTTGAGCAATGCTGTGTGGGTCGCTGATGTAGCCTGAGTTCCAGCGACCCACCCACCATTCAAGACAATGTGTTGGCGCCATTTAAGGCTCTTGAAATTGTTCACCAGGTTAAAGAAACCGTTGACTCGCCTGCCACAAGATGCAATAAAAAAGAAAATTTTATGGATTCAAAACTTGGGCTAACAGCGGTAATACAAATCTCACATATATGTACATAATTATGTAGATGCCTGACTTAAACCCAAAATACCCTAATGGAATTAAGTCGCCAGAATGCTTTGGCCGAGATTTAACCTTTTACAGTTTGTAAACATACATACCAATAATTTATACCACTTAATTATAATTAGTATAAAAACATATACCTAATAATATTATAATAATAATACCCTATCACATACACACAACACCATCTACCCCAAACTAAGCAGAGCTTGTACTATGGGTACTAGACAATGGATAAACATACATACAAATTTTTTTTTGTGAATACATACATATTATAATTAGAAACACCCCGACCAAGACAAACATTTATGTCCATGCACACAAATGTTTGACTTGTGCGGGAATCGAACCCGCGACCTCAGACGTGGCAGTCGGTTACACTAACCACTACGCCATCGACGTCATCAATTAAAATATAATTCAGTATATTTTGCCTCTATTACTGAGGAATGTTTACGAATTACATAAATTGGAATTGTGGCTGTACTAAACCGCTTCCTAAGGCTCTCTTTATATATTCAACCGTTGGGTATACACTTATTATCTTAGGCTTTTAGTTAAAAGGGTTGTCTTTATGGTAATAACTGGTAAGGATAGTCTCGTGGGAAGACCTTCGATATCGAATTAAGTAAGAAAAGTAAGTTGATCTACTATATATTTTTTATATTATTATGGGTAATCAAACATTTGGTGAGCGGTTCTTGCAGCTTATGCTAGCTTGTATTACCGATACGTCCGGTAAACAAAAAGGTCGGCTTGCGAAAAAAGACAATATTTTCTAGATATTTGTAAATTTTTTTTTTTTTGTATTTGCTTTCAAGTACATTTGAATGTCAACATCATTAACTTAATATAATCCAATTGGTTTTTCATTCGTCAATAACTTGATTCTTTTTCACAAAAATATTTTAACACGAATTTTGGTTATAAATTACTATTCTTGTTGATCACTTCAGTTAGAAACTAGAATACTTATGTTAAGTGTAACTTCACGTCGGTAGTGCAATGGGTGTGATTGGAACCCGCGACCAATAAATAGCAAGTAATATCAATCCAGATGCTATCAGTATGTACAGTACTATCAAAGTATTATATTAACTGCGGCATATATAGTAAACTAGCTGAACCGGCAAACGTTGTTTTGCCATAAAAAAAATGTTTTGCCCAAAAGATTTAAAAAAATGTTAAGGGTGGACAACCCTTATTACTAAGGTGTATGAAAAATAGATGTTGGCCGATTCTCAGACCTACTCAATATGCTCACAAAATTTCATGAGAATCGGTCAAGCCGTTTTGGAGGACTACGGGAACGAACATTGTGACACGAGAATTTTATATATTAGATTTATTTACCTCATCTATATGATGAACCAAAAAAGCAAACAAAATCTGCTATATTAATAGTTATTGAACTTTTAAAACTATATTAATTTCTAAGACTTTATATTATGGACCTACGACCCTAAAATATGACCATACCTTACTATTACACGTTGTAAACATACCACAAACGTCACGATATCTATAAAAGTAATGTACGACAAGCATACATATCTAAATAAAACAACGATATCCGGGTTCAATTTAAAGATAGCCATGTTTTTCTTTGCCCAAATTTATTCCAACGCATTCATAAATCTCTAAAGGCATTTTTGTAATTTATAACATTTTTTATTACAAGCAGCGACGAAGCTCCGTGAGATTTTCTAACAAAATTCTCGTCATGCCGTAATATCATTTACATCTAAATCTTTCTTAGGAAACGGGCGTCTTTGAAACCGCTTCAGCGTTTATTTTATGCGCCTCGCGTCAAAAACATAAACAGACTACGAATTTTATAAATTTGTTTATGTAATGCGCGTAAAAAACGAAATGAAATAGCACCATGTTTAGTTTGCCCGGGCGAAAGCAGTAGGCTTGTCTCCTAAAATCTCTCTCTACAAAATTTAGGCCCACTACTGTGCCTTTTGGTTGACATTTTAGAGAAGCGTGCCCGCAATCACTGATAGCTGAAAGCTACTACATGTATGCTCACACCTGCACAGATGGTTTAGTGATATGTGGTCGCCTCGTTACTACCATTGCGCCTGTTATGTGGGTTCGATACCCACACGGGACAAACACTTATGTAATTCACAAAAAGTTATTTCGAGACTGAGTGTTATTCGTGTCCATAGTTTGAAGGTTTGTAAAATCCTACGCGACATAAGATGGATTGCAAGTGCGGGCGTTGTCTTTTTAAAAATAAATAATGAATATAGAATACTTGTATATTCTCGGTGGTAAACAAAAGTTTATTATACGTAACAGGAGCGAGCCTATCCACGTTTCAATCCAATTCTTCACTGCCAATCTTATAGATGGTTTTAGTGTTTTAGTGACTCCAAATTATCATGTCGTTTAGAGCATGCCATACTCTCTAAAACCGATCATAAATCATAATCCAGCGGATTAAGATCGGGAATAGATGAAGGCCAGTCTACAGCTCTGATAAAGTCCGAAACGTTTGTTTCCAACCACGTTTGGGTGGATCGAGATTTAAGACCCGGTGCTAAGTCTGGAACATTCTTGGTTATGGAATATGGTGTTGTTAAGCACTGTTTGTAGTTGTGTAATGGATTCGGAACGATACTACTAATAACTAAGTAAAACTTTCTTAAAATGCGTCAAGCGTCTTAGCTAGGATCGCGAATAGTATTATATTGTCGGCCTCGATGGCGTAGTGGTCAGTGTAACCGACTGCCACGCCTAAGGTCGCGGGTTCGATTCCCGCACAAGTTAAACATTTGTGTGTATGAACATGGATGTTTGTCTTAGTCTGGGTGTTTCCATGTATAATATGTATGTATTTAAAAAATAAAAAGGTATATATGTATGTTGTCACGCGGACCGCGCGTGCCAAGACGGCTGCGCGCGAGTCGGAGTGGTGGCTGGCGCCCCCCTTCCCCTCCTGCCCGGCGGTAGCGATATATAAGCCGATCGCGTCCTGGAACGTCGCTTACGGGTTGGGAGCCTTCTGCGCTCACCCACAGTCCGCGTAAAGTTGTAAAGGCCATCTGAGGCCAACAACTAACACATACAAAAAAAAAAAAAAAAGGACCGTCGCTTCTTCCGGCCCGGCTCCACACCTTCAGCTAAGTGTCCTGATTTCTACAAGGACACGAAGCAAGCCTATTACGAACCACGCCCTGTCTATTGTCATGTAGTAAAGATTATTCTTCCTATACTTGTAAATCTAAATATATTAAAAGTGTAATTATCATACCTTCTCTTATTATTCTCTTTCGTTAAATTCACCTAGGGACACCACGCCCCTACGCCGTGGCCTGATCCTTTTAGATTAACTGATCTCTTAAGAAACCACTCTAAAGGTTACAATGTTTATCCATCGTCTAGTGTCCATAGTACAAGCTCTGCTTAGTTTGCGCTAGATGGTGTTGTGTGTATGTGATAGAATATTATTATTATATTATTATTATGGATTCTCTCCATCAATATTGAAACGTGAGATCTAAATATAACACTTACCTATGATTTAGCTACCATAGTTCTAAGGAAAATAAACAATCCCACTGGAATAAATAGCCTGTATCACTCTCCGGCCCATAATTTATCTCTATGCAAAAAATCACGTTGGTCTATTGCTGTGCTGCGTGAAAAAGGGACAACCAACAAATGTACATTTGTATTTGTATAAGTAAGGGTCAGCGAGGCAGTCGTATATTATACTTATATATACATAGATTCGTGCTTAAATATCCCTAAAGGGGAGGGGTATTCAGTGTCACATTTTATCTTGCTCGCTATGATTTTTAGTCACATGTAATAAGGGACCAGCCTATTGCCATTTATTAGGCACATTGCCGAACAGCGTGGTCTTTTCTTTCTTTTCTTTTCGTGTGGTTAGTGGCCAACCTGTTGTCAAGAATTGTTCAAGCCCGTAGGCCTCTGACATGGCTTAACGACTGCTGTCAATTTGGAAACAACCGGGACCGACATTTTACGTGCCCTCCGAAGCACGGAGACGCTCAAATGAAATACCACTAAGCGGTCACCCATCTATAGACTGACCGCACCCAACGTTGCTTAACGTCGCTAACGGCGTAGTGTTACTGTGATACGTGAAACCCAACTGCAAAAACAGTTCATCTAAACGGCTGCTGCCACGACAAAAATACGCGCCCATATTTTTATAGGTTACCGGCTTATCAACCTCACCTACAGGATTGAGAGGCGAAACAGCAGCAAAAAAAATTGCACTTAAATTTACTTATCAGAATCCCTGTGCGATGAATCATATATGATACATAACAATAGATTTTCTATTCTGTCTATCACGGGACAGCGAAATGGTTAATATTTATATTTATTATAAATGCGAACGTGGGTTTGTTTGTTACGCTTTCACGCCTTAACTACTTGACCACTCATACATCATATCGGATATATGTACGTTGTTAGGAGAAAAGAAAAGGATATAGTGTACTTTTCATCGAGGAAAATACACTGTTCTCGAAGGATAGAAATTTACTGACAAAATGAACTTAACGTTCATTTGCAAGCAAAGTCGCGAGGCAAAATCCAGTATTAAATATTTTGTTAATACGAAATCAATTTCTATAATCGTGCTACGATCCGCGCCGATCGTACAAAACCTCACGTGCGGTTAAAAGTCACAGGTACGATACATTTGGTCAATGTTGATACAATTGTCGCGGGTTCGATTCCCGCACAAGTCAAACATTTGAACATGGATGTTTGTCTTGGTCTGGGTGTCTCTATGTATAATATGCATGAATTTACAAAAAATAAGTATATATTTATGTTTATCCATTGTCTAGTACCCATAGTACAAGCTCTGCTTAGTTTGGGTTAGATGGTGTTGTGTGTATGTGATAGAATATTATTAATATTATTATAATTAGGTATGCATCTCATTTGCATCTGTTTGGGATGAATAATAATTACATTATCTTGTGTTTTTAGCGAAACAATAATATAAATGATATTATATGTATTATTTAAAACCGTATTGCACCATATTAAAGTTATGCAGATGATTAAATTGCCACCCTGTATTTCAAATACAATATGATCTATTTTAAATGATAAGAAAAAATTAAATTAAGCTGATGTATAAGAATTTTATCGCGGTTAATTTTAGAAAACACAACTTTCGAATAATTTATACTATTTCATTATATGAACCACTAGATTTGCACAGGCTACGCTCGCGTTAATGTAATTATAGGTTAGGTTAAATTAATAACAGTATTTTTTTTCTAAATGAAAGGTGACCTAGGTCCTTTTCTGTTCACCTGTCAACGTGTATGCGAAATTTAATGTTGATCAGTTGAGTGAGGCATGAAAGCGTAACAAAAAATCTCATGTTACTTAGGATTAAATAATAATTCACTCTAAAGTACATCTCATTTATTTACAAAGCTTACCAAAAAGGTTTATATACAAACATATTAATAATAATAAGTAATGTCCTCCAGAACGAATTTCGGTCACGGCAGCCAATCTTAAAGGAGGCCATCTGTGCAGGACATATTATAGTGCACAAGTATGTGCGCAAACACAAGTGCACTCTCTGTTCCCTAGCCCTCATGATCCGATGGGACGGATAATCCGACACGACCGGAGAGCTAAGGCGCCGGAACAACGGCTGTACGTGCTTTTCGAGGCACGCGGGTGTCTAGCACCGCCAACTTACTAACTCCGGACTCGTATTAAGATTTCTTAAGAGAAAAACCCAAGAACTTTTTGTTGGCCTGACCCGGGATTCGAAACTGAGACCTCATGCACAGCTGTCGTATTTACTACCGCTGTGCCACTGAGGCAGTTACACACATACATATACATCCTAAAACTTTACCCTCCTTTCAACACAGTTAGGTAACTAGATATAACTTTATAACTTAAATGCAAACTGCACTATAATCTTAACAACCGACTGCTGACAGTTAGTTTCGCTGCATTGTTCTCATTTAAACCAAGCTATCTTCCTTATGCTAATGTTTTCTTAACAGATTAAACCTTAGCCTTTGTTCACAAGTTAAATAATATTAGAACTAGCTTAACTGATAGAGATTAACGTGAATTGTACATTGTTGTATTTTAATGAATAGCAAGGGCGCTGTGGTACTGAATATATCTGCTGTGCTTAAAGTTTCAAATTATATTTCAAGGTCGTGCAACATATTATTGAAATTATTTGTTAAGAAATTTTAACTATATATGTTAAATGTGGGTGTTTTACATCTCTGCCTATCTCTTCCGTAATATTAAGTCTCAGTAGCAGCAAGAACTATATCCTAAAGGTCAAAATGCCTACGCCCTATTACACAGGATATAATACTATAGGTGGCCAAAATTGGGCGTAATACATCTCTGCCTAGTCCTTCCAGAATACCTAGTCTTGCCATTAATAGTGTTACAAGGAAAAATATTTATTTTTTCTATTGCATAAGACATTTATTACTGCAATGTGTGTTATTTTATACAATAATATAATAACATTGAAAATATATGAAGCTTATTCAGAATGATGTCCATTCGCTTTAATACAGTCCTTTAAACGTTGAGGTCAGTTATCAATAGAAACACGCACTCTCTCAATGGGAACATTTTTCACTGCAAATCTTATGGATTGTTTTAGTGACTCCAAAATATATATTTAGAGCATACTCTCTAAAACTGATCGTAAATCATAATCCAGCGGATTAAGATCGGGTTTAGATGACGGCTAGTCTTCAGCTCAGGTGTAGTCCGAAACGTTTGTTTCTAACCATGCTTGGGTCGATCGAGCTTTATGATCCGGTGCTGAGCCTTGCTGTAAGGAACATTCTTGGTTATGGAACATGGTGTTCTTAAGAGGCTTAACCACCTTCTCAAGAATCGTATCTTAATACACTTGTAAATATGGCTCAGTCACTCCTTGATAGCTAACACCCCACCAAACCATCACTTAGTCGGATATTATACACGTGATACTCTGCTGACTAATTAGAAAGCTGCTATAGAGCTTTGAGTATAAGCTCAATCATTCTGCTAGTTAAAACAATGTTCAATAGTAAAATTTTCTCGTAATAATAAAAATTTTCTGTGACCTTCCTTTGCGTACCGCTTAAGAAGTTGTTTTAATTTTACCATTCTATTCACTTTTAAATTATCAGTTAAATAATGACCCGTGCGGCTCTTATAGGATACCAGTCCTAAATCATCTTTTAAAATATGCGACTGGGTATGCTATATTCATTACCCGAAATAAAATATTTTGCTTTCGGACAGGATTTCTTCGAATTCTTTTCTCCACTGCTTTCATCGCCTTTTTCGTACGAATACTACGTGGACGGCCAGATCTTTTTCTGTCACAAACAGGAGGTTTTATTGTACCTATCAATAGCCCGGCACACAAACATTCGACAAATACCAAATGGATGGAGAGTTTTAAAAATTGCATTTGGCTCCATACTTACTTTGTGTAATGCTATGACAGCAATTCGGTTCTCTTTATCACCCCACTCCATTTTAATATTACAAAAATACTTAACACCGATTGGCGCGAAAATGAGAAAACACAATTAACATTCATATAAGAATGACAGATTCTAAATTCAAGTGTAATATTTTGTTTTTTTTTAATTGTAACTGTATATGGCCAGGTTTAGTATAGACGTGAGACTATACGTCTTACTTATAAACCCATTTTAAATATTTGACAGATAGTTATCTACTATATAGCGACTGTTCATGAGAAATCTTACTTATAAACGTTAGTTAGCGCTAAGAGTAAGTTAATGAATAGCTAAACAGTAAAGAAATTTAAACAGCGGTGGTCTCTTGTTTAAACCTAGCTAAGAAACAATATGGCAGATATTCCGATCAGCTAGGACAGATTTCACATTAACGTCAATCGTTTACGAAAATATTAATTTCATTAAATTGAAATAGGCGGTATATAATGTAGATTAAAACTCTTTCAAGGAAGAATGGTACAGCTCAGTTTTCTTTGTACCTACTGCGTGATTTTCCCAATAATATCAAATAATTAAAAATTTTGCAGCTTAGTGAAAACGAAGGAAGATCTATAAAGTGTGGTTGAATCCGCTTTGCGATTTTTGCGATGCAGAATTACGTATCAGATATCATACATAGCACAAGACGCGCCGGTTATTACGTGTGGCCAAAACACAGCTGGCACACAGGCGGTATGATATACCTCTGTTATAAGTTATAATATGTTGTTGTGATAAGCTTAATTCAATATTTGTTTCTAGTAAAATAGTATGGGATGTTTTTTGCGACATAATTTCAATAAGTATCTATTAAAAATACTGTCGCAAAGAAACATACCAATAATTTTTTTTGTTGTTAATTTAATGTAACAATGTCAGAAACAACTTATAGTACGTAGCCACATTAGGTTATGAAAACCTATATTCAAAAAACATCGTAGTTAACTTCTTTTTTGATAATGTTTTAAACTCAACATCGACTCGTCCTACTAATATGTTTAAATCAGACACACACTAAATTATAAATATCTATATTTACCTTTAAATAGATGCAAAATGCAAATATTTGTCCCTAAACCCGTACATTCTACCACACGAACCGTACCGCACAACGAACAACGGATGCTACACGGATCGATGTAGGCGTCCTCTGGTATACTCAGCGGAAACATTCGCCCCATGAGGCGAACTTACACCAATCTACGATCTACCTACTACTGTATATAGCCATAGTTTCATTGTAACAAAACTGCCTTGTCTACGACTGAATAGAAGCGGGTTTGTGTTGGCAATTAGGTGTTATGTTTACGAAAACTTTCAACAAAATAATTTACTCGTAGTTTGTTTGTTTTATGTTTTTCGTGTACAATTTTTGTGTTATTTGTTGTTATTTTAGTATACTGTAAAATTAATTGATTGTAAGTTATAGCATCGATTTCGAAAGAAAATTATGAAGCGAACAAAGTTACATGCTAACGGTTTTATTCATAAAAATCCTTACTGAAGAATTTACGTTTAGTAGTTGAAACACTCTGTAAGTAGTCATAGGTCTGTAAAAATAATTGCTTTTAAAAGTTTTGTACGCCTTCATTAACTACAGCATTGTTATTAAACAAATTTGTATTGTTATGCATATTTTCAATTTTATGAATTACTTTATTTTATAATGTTTCTTGTGAGTTGAATGAATAAGACTGTTAAGGTTGAATGGTTATAACTAGGTGAGTTTTACCTGGACGTCGTTGTTTGAAAATAAATATTGCGTTTTGAGAGGATTTTATATAGAAAAGTGGGCAACATATGGTGGACAGTATGTTTATATGGTCACTACGAGTGCGCCGACTGTGCGCATGTGCGAGTGCAATCCACAAATATGTAGTTGTTCCGAATCAGTTTTTGGGTCTTTATTTCGATGTTTGTATAGGCTTCTAGGCTTTATAAGCAGTCGCTGTACTGCCAACAAGGGATTTGTCCCTTTGTACCACAATGAGTTCTAATTTTAAGGAACGGAGAAGAAGAAGTGACTCTTCTGGTCTCATGGGCTACGGTAACCGCTTACCTTTAAGCACAAAGCTTTTTACCAATCCGGCTGTATTTAAAAAGTACATAAAAGTTAGCACAATGAGTTCTATTTTAAAGGATAGGGAAGAAGAAGCGATTCCCTAGTGCTTTTTACCACCTCGGCTGTATTTAAAAAGTAGGTAACGCATTTTCAGATAACAGCCAAAAATAATTAGCTTTAATCTGCACAATTGAGCACTTAGCCGTTTACCCAGTTTAATCTCTTACCTGAGCAGTCTCGGCAATAAATATGATACGCACTCCATTACTCGCTGTGTTACAATAACAAACTTTCCTCAAGAGGGATGAACAGCGAGCTATGTAACAAATAACAATGTTCTCAACGGCATACTTCACAAATCTTGTTGATTATGGCTATATCCGGCGAGCCGGCGATGTCGTCCTTCATTGTAATAATCTACGGGGGAGGCTCTTGGCAGCTCGCCGGGACAATTAAGGGCTGAGAACGTGTGATGTAGCCGAGCATTGTCCTTGTGTTATTAGAGGTCTATCTTAGCGTCATTGTTCTATCAGAAATAATTATGTACGAAATTAAATCGCAAACGGATTAAAGTGATTTCAAATGGATTTTTTAGAGTTGGGTTGCCTTGTTTGGCCGTCCTTTTCCAATGAATGGAGCAAGATGGTTATCGAGTAGGGCAAATTGTTATTTGATTTTTCTAAGGATATTTTTTAGCATTTAATGAAAATGCGGTCGGTTTAGGGCAATAGATCCTAAATATGTGGCTAGAGAAATGTGGGCGAAATAAACCTGTGCCTAGCGCTTCAGATATACAGACTCTTTGTTTCTATACTTATGCCTTTAAAGTGGATTATAAATTTAGCCACTCCACATCGCGACGAGCACGTAGAGTATTCTTGAACAGTTTCATTTCCTCATGCCTGCAAATTCTTGAAGGAAGAGGTAGAAGTAAAACACAACCATATTTCTATAACACTGTTCAAGAGTCTTCTTAAGGGACGAACTCAAAATATATGAGGAATGTCAATCTTTATTCAAAGATTACCAAGACTAACTATTGCTAGCTATTCCTCGAGGGTTAAACGACCAAGTCAATGCATGTTAAACTTTAAAGTTTGAACACATTGCGATAACAATGCAAGGAATAAATGCTGTTGTTATTTTTGTTGTCACGAAAGAAACCAATTACTTTTGTGTTAGGAACGCTATATTTTACAGGTCAACATGTCAGAAATTCGAACAGGTTAAGTATGCTAAATTTTAAACTTTAAAACAAAGGACTTCGTAAAGCAGGAAATGAGCAGCGATAGCTCAGTGGGGAGACCAACAGACTGCAATGCAGGGGGTCTCGGGTTCGAACCCACGTCGCGCACCTCTGACTTTCGAAAGTTATATGACTTTTCGAAATTATGTGCGTATTGATTGACAATAATCGCCTGCTCCGTGCCTCGGAGAGCACGTTAAGCTGTCGGTCCCAGCTGCCATGAACATCTATGGCAGTCGGTATTGGGGAAGTCGACACAAAAGATCCCACTGGGTCGAAGTGTCGCCGGTCTGTACTGACTAGATAAGATACGATAAGAAAAGCAGGAAATGCTGAGGGGGGAAACTGTTAAACTGCTACACAGAAGTCTGAAGTAAGATGCCACAACATGAATTTCTGACTTTTTGAAGCAACATGCGTATTAGAGGTTGCTCGGATGCCGCAGCAGGCAAGCGGCCGCTTCGCCGCTGCCGCCGTATTGAGTGTTGTGGGTTCGATACCCACACATGCCAAAAATTCTAGCGATCTACAAATAGTTATGCCCACTTTAAGTGTTCTTTGTTAAACAATTCTATTAGTCTCCGGTGACACAGGAATTGTTCTTATTACGGGAGTTGACTTAAATAAATAAGAAAAAAAAACATTCTTTTATAATAGTAAGTAGTATTGTTGAACCATAAAACTTACCAATAAAATATTATATACAGTTTTGTTTATTCCACGAAGCCGGATTGATGCGCGTTAAGAATCAAAATGCTGAATCCAATTTCCTAATGATAACAGAATTCCTACCACTTCTGTCGACTCTTGAAAGCTTTTAGCGTTTATGTATTCGAACCACGTATATTTAGGAGGGATCTATAAAAAGGTATGTTATGGGAAAAGGTACGTAAACATTACATGAATAAACACGGTTTGCATTTATAATAATAATATTAGTCAGGAAGGAGAAAAAATATTTGTATACTCACGCTTGTTGGCTGGAGGGATAAGCATAGTTAATTCGTCGTGTGTTATTCGCACTTTTGGCCAGTTTCACAATTATCAAGTAAACGTTATCCGAAATATAAATCGCATGCTGTCTCATTCTTGTTAGGTTAAAGTAGAGAGATCGCAAGATTTTTATCTTATAGATAAATGCTATTTGGAGGTTGTGGAACAGGTACTTAGCCTCACAATTCGGTCGTTGTGCATTAGGGTGAAGCATAAACTATGAATTTGCATTAAATAAAAATTATAAATATATTCATCTGGCTCATAAAATAGCGTCACGATCGGGCAATTTGATAACACGATAAATACGATATTACGGCGATAATACGGATATACGGCCTAATAAACTTGCATTAAAAAAAACAACTTTATTCATCTAGTTCATAAAATAACACTCATGAACGTCAAAGTTACATTAGCTAAGCTATTCTTTAAAGTTACACTTACCTGTTGCCATATTGAGCAAAGCAACGACGCAGACGTAGAACTATCATTCTCTACAATCCTGACTAAAATTATGAGTTTGTTTGTTACGCTTTCACGCCGTAACTACTCGGCCGATTACCTTGATATTTTGCTTACACGTTGTCAGGGGCGCAGAAAAGGATATAGGGTACCTTTCATCCAGGAAAAAGTGCTATTAGTAACCTAACTTAACCTGCATTCACGCAAGCGGAGCCGTGAGCAAAATCTAGTCCTAACTTAATATTATAAATGTGAATGTGAGTTTGTTTGTTACGCTTAACCATTAGCGAGGTTAAGCAACGTTGGGTGCGATCAGTCTATAGATGGGTGACTGCTTATTGGTATTTCATCTGAGCATCTCCGTGCTTCGGAGGGCACGTATAAAGTCGGTCCCGGTTGTTGCCAAATTGACAGCAGTCGTTAAGCCATGTCAGAGGCCTACGGGCGGCTTGAACAACTCTTGACAACAGGTTGGCCACTAACCACACGCAAAGAAGAAGATTCAACGGATGAACATAGAATTTTGCTTACACCTTGTCAGGGGTACAAAAATCGAGATGGAGTACTTCTATCCAGAAAAAGGTAGTGTTACCGAGGGATAAAAATTTATTTACAGAGTAACGCGGGCGAAGCCGCATGTAAAATCTTGTCCTTCATATTTAGATACGATAAAGATGGCAAGCAAGTTTGATGAGATGTTCCTCGGTTTATTTCTCAATTTACATGCACTAAAAATGAAAAAGAATTTTATAGTATGTCGTATCTTCACGTTCAAACCAGAAACAGAAAATAAAGTCATAGATTTAAAAAATAAATGAGGTAGGTACGTAGAAAATCATAATATTTTTTTATTATCTTGGTTATTTATAGTAATCCTACAATCCTACAAATATTATAAATGTCAAAGTTTGTGAGGTTGGATGGATGACGGATGTTAATTACTTTTTTATGAAACTTTACATTATTATTGTTTATACATCAGAATAACACATACATGCAGGCATATTTACATATAGGCAACTAAAATCTTAACATAAATCTAAATTAACGCGAGCGATGCCGAGGTAAAATCTAGTAATATATTATTTAACTAGCTGACCCGCGCAACTCCGTCTGCTTCACATAAAATAATGACCTAGCTATTAAAATAAGTATATCTTATAAAACTACAACTAAAGAAAATTTAAATATGTCTAATAATAGTAATAATACTTAGACTAAAGAAAATAAGTCTAACACCTATATATAGCTAATACCTAAAAACTACCTACTAAAGCAGTAACATTTAAAAACTACCTATATCTAAAAATAGAAGTCGCGCTAATAAGCACGGTTTATTTACGATCGCTAAATGTCGTTGTGTGCGTTATACAAAAATCAACCGTATAGCGTACGTATTGCACGTTGATACTTTCGCGAGTCACAAATCACCTACCACACCGTAATTACTTGAAATTTTATTTTATGAAAGTCTTGTGTGTTTACAAAGCGATTTCTATGATTATTTTTTTATTAGTTAGATATTAAAGTGAGATTGTTGTGAAGATAAAGCTATGTATAATACGACTTTGTAAATATTTTAGTACATTTTGAACGAATACCTCGACTACCCTTTTTTTTTTGGCATGAACTTATCCTATAACCTCCCCAGAATTAATAACTATAACTGTACCAAGTTTGATTAAAATCCTTTCAGTAGTTTTTTATCCATACGTGCACATACAGACAGACAGACAGACAGACAAAAAAATACTGATTGCATTTGTGGCATCAGTATCGATTACCAAGCACCCCCCAATAGTTATTTTGTAAATATATTCAAGGTAAAAGTATTCAAGGTACAGAATTGACGTCTCATCAATTTTATTATAAATATACATATTAGCAATGTATGACCATGAATAGGTCAATTGGCAGAGCAACGACACGGTTTGTCAAGGTCGTAGATTCAATTCCTGCTTCATGGGATGTCTTTTTCCTCTGTAATAATTTACAATATCAGTAATGTTTATGAGCTATTGTACTGTTAAGTACATAGGTATGTACCTCTAAACAGTATGAAAATAGTTAGCTCCGTCCTCCATCTTGACAAAGTGCCAGCAGCATTAGCTAGGGGAGTGTAAACTCAAAAAATTGTTTTAAGGCATATTTGTCTCTTTGTGCCTGCATTACGCAAATACTACCAAACGGATTTTGATGCGGTAGGCCCAATAAAAAAGTGTGTCATACAACGTAGTATTTAAAATCATTTTATCTAATTATCTACAATAAAACCGTAGATATAGTCTATATAGAATATATCTATACTAATATTATAAAGAAGAAAATTTAATTTTTTGTTTCTTTGTTTGTTTGTAAGGGTTTAATTCAAAAACTACACAACCGATTTTTTAAATTCTTTCACCGTTAGTAAGCAATTATATCACCGAGTAACAAAGACCATATTATGTTGAAAAAGAGTATTGTTACTAACACAGCCTAATCTACTTTTACGCAAGCGACGCCGCGATTACAACCTAGTATTAAAATAAACAAGAACAATTATTAAAACGATTTTCAGATACATTGCTCTTCTACTTACCCAATAGAGTAATATAGAGATAATAATTAAATTTTTATGAAACATCTTTGTTAAACATCAAACAACTTTAAATAATTATACTGTTAACAAAACCCTTTACGAAAATCTATAAAAAAAGGTTTTGGTGTAAAGGGTTTATTATTAAGAGCTCGGTTTGTTTATGCGTAACTAGCGATTCGCTCCGGATCGCATGGGTATGTTTTGATATCTCAAAGGGATTAGGCAGTGTTTTCGTATATTGTCAGGGATACAGAAAAGAAAGCATTTAATTTAAAAAAAAGGTACTGTTTCTCAGGGATAGAATTTTATCGACAAAATCTACGTAAACACGAGCGAAGCCGCGGGCATAATCTATATTATAATATTAGCTAGGATGACGGATAAATGAAATGAGCGCCTTAAACCAATGTGCATCGATAGAATATCTCTAAAAATAGATTTTTCCGATTTTACGACTTGAACAAATTACTTCCTGACATCCCCTAGAGATGCTCCTAAAGATAAGGCGACACAATAAGCCGCACCTCTAGAATGATTGGGTCAATGTTGTCTCTTCCTTATCTCGACTTTCCACCTCACTTGTCGATATCGATTCTCTGTTTTGTGCGAATTTGTCTTGTTTGTCAAGTTTTATTGATTGGTTTGACTGCTAATAGCAAACTTTTGTCTGCGACTTCGTTTGTAAACTATTTTCCTGGATAAAATATACCCTATGTCCTGTTCTGTACCCCTGATAACGTTTATGCGAAATTTTATGATAAGTGGTCGAGTAGTTTAGGCATGAAAACGTTACAAACAATCAAACTGACATTCACATTTATCATATTAGTTAGGATGACAAAAGAGTTGTCTCTAGTAGTTTTATATGCTAGTTGTTCTCGATTCTATAATTACTTTAAATAAATGGTACACTATATGCTAAACTTAGTCTTCTCCCTAGCCTTTATTATTACCAAGTCACTTGTGGTCGGCTTTTCTCGTCTAACCGGATTTGACTGGATATAAGTTTTTACACGGAGCGGCTGCCACCTGACCTCCGCAACCCGAAGGCTTACGATACCCTAACGCTAGACCAGTGCCAGGATATTATAGGGCACTGACTTCCCAGTAACGACTGCCATAGATGTTCATGGCAGCCGGGACCGACGGCTTAACGTGCTCTCCGAGGCACGGAGCAGGCGATAATTGTCAATCAATACGCACATAATTTCGAAAAGTCATATAACTTTCGAAAGTCAGAGGTGCGCGACGTGGGTTCGAACTCGAGACCCTCTGCATTGCAGTCTGTTGGTCTCCCCATTAAGCTATCGCTGCTGTAGGTATAAGTATTTACTTATTATTTACTAATAAGTATTTACTTTTTTTGTCAGCGCCTGCGATCATAGAGGCCATAAACAGAGATAAAGTAAATTGTCTACCACCATATTGTAAGTTTAAATAACTTTTGAATAAAATTATCGAGTTAGTTGTAAGATAATTAACATACAGTTAATTGGAGAATTAACGATACGTTAAATTGCTTTTATTATTTGAGTCTACTATTCAGTGGAGTCGTTATAATTTTAATTGCTGTAGTTTGAATTAGTTGGCTGGTTCAGTGCAGCTATGCAAATGCAGGATGGTCTGGGTATTTTTGGGTATTTCGGGTATATTAAGTAGCATATTATTACCTTGTGTGGAATAGTAATGATTACAAAAGTAACTGATTTTTATCTCGATTCGGTAATCGATGGTTGCTTAATCGTTCGGCAAAACACAGGTGTGATTATACTAATGAGAATGTGAGTTTGTTTGTTACACTTTCACGCCTTAACTACTCGACCAATCATTATGAAATTTCGCATATACGTTGCCAGGGGAACAGAAAAAGATATAGAGTACCTTACATCCAGAAAAAGGTCTGTTACTAATCTAACGTAACCTACCCTACATTTAGGCGGGTGAAGTTGCAGGAAAATGTTTGTACCTAAAACATTTATAGTAAACAAGCCCAAATGGCAGTGGACAGGGTACATAGCGCGCAGAACCCATGGCCGTTGAGGCAGAAAGGTTCTGGAGTGGCGGCCACGCACCGAAAGACGCAGCCGAGGTAGATCTCCTACAAGGTGGACCGACGACCTCGTAAAGGTCGCGGGAAGCGGTTGGATGCGGGTGGCCGAAGACCGGTCTGTGTGAAGACCCTGGAGGAGGCCTATGTCCAGCAGTGGACGTCTTTCGGCTGAGATGATAATGATGATGACATTTATAGTCCTGCAGAGGATATCGGTATATGACAATCATTTTTCGACAAATATTTTAAGATCCCATGGAATAGGGGGCTAGCCTATTGACCTCTAAAGGCACAGTTCCAGACTACTGTTAATATGAATTTCTTAATAGAAAAACTCAACTAACACTTTGCCTGATCCAGCACAGCAGTTGGATTAGGTAACTACCGCTTCGCCTCTGAGACTATTCGAGCATTTTTTGTATATTGATCAGGTTGACTCAGATATGCCTAAGTAGGGATTACATGGGTCATTAATGAGGCTGTATTGCCAGGTTTTGTTGAGGCCCTCGGCAATTGACTACTCGCTCTATTAAGCTTGCTCTACGGTTTTTCTGACACATAACCACAGTATATAACTTTTCATCTACAAGCGCATTGGAGTATAAAAATAATAAGTATTATCTAATGAAAATAATAATTTAAAAGAAGCTTATATCAATAAAGTCTGTGTAAAAAGGTTTTAGTTTTTAATGACATTTTATAGATGCCCACTTAAGTATTTCTCAAACAAAGGAATGTAATTAAGAGTGCGGGGCTCTTGAGCTTTTAGACGCCTTCGATGCCTTTGATACTAAATTCTTCGGTGTAATGAGTTAAACTGAATTCTAAGATGCTTGTCGCGTTCAAGTTGGTTAGTCTACAGATTAATGACGTATCGACACTTTAGACGTTAATAGATGTTCTTTATCTGTATTTTGGAGAAGATTCTTTAGGCGCGTGTTTTAAAGTTCGAATTGTAATTTATTGTGCCCGATTTTTTTTTGTCTGATAGAAGGGAAGACATGTGTAAAGAGCCGAGTGTTTAGTACGAGAGAGGGATGATAGTTTGGTTTATATGTTATTAAAATAATAATATTAAGACTTATTATTACCTTATATTTTCTGTGTCAACGGAGGGCTTTACAAACACCGAAACAACGTTAAAAGATCACCATGATTTCAAACTATGTATGGTTTCTATTATATATAGTAATCGAGTACCGAAAATTATATTTCTGCTGTTCCCAAGCACATTTCATTATTTTTAATATTTTTCAATTAAGTTGATGGGTGTTAAATATCGTTTCATCTAAATTAATATATTTAACTAGGAAATCGGGGAAAGTGTAAACCTAAATATAAATAGTTTTAATAGTTTAAATAATTTTATTAGCTTATAAATTAGTAAAATTCAATAGTAGTAGTAGTGTAACAGTTTCAAAATTATGTAATACAGTGATAAATAAGCAACGCGATAAAATCTGTATATAATAGTTTAATTTCAATGAATAACATTCGCGTAAACAGAAGAAAATATTAGGAAATCTAGTAAATTCTGGAGATGAAGTAACAATTGCTCTTATTTATTTAGCAGTTCTTGTCGAAATAACATTTAAGTTTGAGATGAAAGCTCTTACAGAATAGCACGGATGAACTACTAAAATATTGAATGTATGTAAAACACGCAAGTCCTTAAGAACGTGATCTGACGATAGGAGACACGTTTGACTTCGTGTTCAGTGAGTTGGAAACTAGCGCGCCTTATATCGCGTGTGATATTTTTGAATCCTACAAGGAAAAGCGTTATAACTCATTTTTTAGTAACTTAGCGACGAGTGTCAATGATTTTATAATCCATATAAATAAATATTTAGTACACACAACTATAATTGCGATAAATTGTAGGTATATGAATAAGTAAAATTTCAATTAAAGCTGAAGAGTTTGTTTGCTTGTTTGTTTGTTCTATTGAACGTGCAAATCTCAGAAACTACTGGTTCGAATTGAAAATTATTTTATTCTGGGATAGCCCATTTATTTGAGGAAGGCTATAATTATCACGCTACGACGAATAGGAGCGGAGCATCAATGAAAAATGTTGCAATAACGGGGAAAATTTTCTTATGTGAAGGAGATGAAGTCACGCGAGTTAGGTAGTCTTGAATATTTTTGTTAAGTTTTGCTGCTACAATTTCATATAATTCAGTTTTAAAATATTATATATTTAATAACTTTTAGTGAGTGATTGTCCTTTCAGTGAATTCTGCAATCAGCAATACCTAAAAATAATACAAGTATTCTTACGCATATATCTCCAAAAGCGTAGTCAGTAACATTTCATCAGCTACCTACCTAAATAAACTGCAATAGTGGGCGGACCTATTGTTTAGTACCGGGCATACAGCAGTAACATATAGGTACTACTGAACCTCCACTACTTAAAATTACCTAATACTAAGTTACAATGTTATTCCTCGCAGGGTTCGTTTTGTCGTTATGCCTTTATTTCGATATGTATTTATTTTATATTAAAGAAATTGATACAAGTAATGTTTCTATTTTTATAATATTCAATAGAATTTAGCAATAAGATTTTGTTTACCCGAAGGAGTGAGATACTACTTATATTTTGGTAGATTTATCTGATTTCTTTTATACAGACAACGAGGGCCCGCTTGATATTTAGTGGTACTGTACCTTATGATCGCTTGCTACATCAAGAGTAAGCAGCCTGCCGTAAATGGTTAACACCAGACTCGTTATATGGTTGAATTTTCCAGAATCAACTAAATATTTTCACTAGTTACTCACTTGGCCGTCCACGCACAATTAGAGTATTCGTCCTGCAGGTATTTATTATGCCTATATAAATATCAACAGAGTTATGTAATGCACCTTAATAACCCTCAAACGCGAAGAGAAAATTGAAAATTTAAGGGACAAAAATGTGATGGGCTCAGAGTTATGCGCATAATTAAAGGACTCTTACTTTATAAGTACGGGCTTTATGCCGCTTTTCTATCCCCGGATGGTATATTCTAACTGTGTATATCACTGTTTGATGTTCAACTTTGTTGCTACTTTTATTTGTGTTATACATAGATAGACTTACGAATGTATACCCCTCCCCTGTTGGTCCACCATCAAAATGTCTATCCGAAACTTCTGGCCGAACGAAAATGACTTGCAATGACTTTTTTCCGATAACTTTTTTTAAATGACTTATATCTGTTGTTTGGACTACTTTATGAATGGGTTTAGAACAATCAAGAGGTAACGTACCGAAATTCAGAAAACAATTCGGAGTAAATGTGTTCAACGGTAAAAATAGTCGCCCCGAAATTTTGTCATTTACGTTTCATGATTTACTGATTGGATGCAGGATTTCATCTATATTTCGCCTGCTATTTTTGGTCACACGTATAAGAGAACGTGATTATTGCTATAAAGCATAGCAGATTCCGTTGCCCATGCTGCTTTTGAAATTTGTTAACAAAAATACCGACACGATTGACTGCTTGACTTCGGAATTTAATCCAATCGTCAGGATTAAATTCCCAAGTCACAAGTGCAAGGAGTTATGTTTCGGGACCAAAAAGCTTGAGAGAGACAGACAGAGATATGGAATATCTTACTTACTAGAATTGTATTTTCTTTAATTTATATTAATAGTTATAAACATTAATGGTCTATTCCTCATATTTAAAACTAGCTGTAAACCGCGACTTCGTCCTAGTGTCATTTAACAAAAAAAAACTAAAATAATGGTAGCCTAAGTTACTCCTTATAACATCAGCTATCTGCCAGTGAAATTCTCGTCAAAATCGGTCTAGCCATTCCAGAGATATGCCGGGTACAAACAGACAGACAGACAAAAAAGTTTAAATAGATTTTTTGATATAAGTACCGTTATATGCATTTAGTAAAAAGAGACACTTCAATTTTATTTGTTTGTATAGATAGGATGTTTGCCAAACATACCGAGCGTAATGTAGGTATCCATCGAGATACATTAATATCTCCATTCGTTTTTACTTCATTGATGCCTTTTAACGAGAGCTGACTCTGTGATGTAAACAAACAATCACATGAATGTTACATGGGTGTGTTGACATTTTACAAACTGTGAAAAATGAGGGTGTAAAATGTGAGAGCTTGTTGACACAAATTATATAGGAACAGATTTCCGACTTAATACAAACGTGATGAAATTAAACACGGATCATCTCACGTTTTAAACACCACATTATAACTATTTTAAACGATTTAAAATATTAATATTTACTATTTCCTGCATTGCGATAGTTCTGGCGTTTTAGATGTTGAAGAGCACACCCTGATTCTGCCAGCGATCACGGCTGCTAAAATGTAGTTTAAATGTTGTGAAAAATTGTAAATTAAAAAGACGTGTTTAAAGCGTTGCGATGAAATTTGTAAGTAAAGTAAGTATGTAGGTTAGTTATAAATATGAAGTAGTTCAATTTGCGTAATTATAAGACATTATTATATCGATGCAACGTTTGAAACGGACGCACAACGCATATACACGTTAGTACCGTGGTCTCAAATCAAATTGGGTAATATTCTATCGAATAGACCCGAATGGATCCAAAATCGTTCCATACGTGTTTGTGTGTGAGTGCTTTCGTTCCCACCGCTGGCGACCATCTGAGTCTACTTAGTTTATGTCCTTTGAAATTGATAACGATTCGAAGAGCGAGGGTGTAAATTCATTAGCACTTGTAAATGTTTTTGAAATTGAACCGAGATTTTTATATTAAAATGTTATAGGATTATGTCGTAAATGTTGTTGAAGTGTTTACATACACTAGCACCGTTTCCATAGGGCCTGAGGTACCTAAGCCCTCCAATAGTACTAGCGGTAGGACTGAGCCCCCAATAATTTCGCCTGTGACCGTACGAACTGTATGAAAAGTGGCAAGAGGTAATATTGGTTAGTTTTCGCTTACTATTACATAGAATAGTTTAGCATACTATATTTCCTTAATCCTTACTAATATTATAAATGCGAAAGTGAGTTTGTTTGTTTGTTTATTACGCTTTTACGCCTTAATTACTTGACAGATCACCATGAAATTTTGCATACACGTTGTAAGGGGTACAGAATAGAACAAACAAACAACACCTTGCGTCCAGAAAAAAGTACTCTTACTAACCTAAACTATATTTAAGCAAGCGAAGCCGCGGGCAAAATCTAGTATTAGATAAAGCCGAAATAAATTACATCCAAATCGAACTAAGTTCACGATCTTTACTTGGGCGCAAAATTATTCCCTTCCGTCCCCAGTTCAAGATTCTATATTAAGAATGGCCTTATAGAAAAAGCATAAAATAAATTACCTGAAATCGAACCATGTACCTCAGGCAACTCATTTACAAGTTAAAGTACTTAACAAGTACAAGAATTTAATTAAGAATCGTTTCGAAGTTAGAAACTTTCCCGTATCTAGGGGAGACCGGTGTAATAAAGAATCGATGAATCGAGAATCGATGAAACGAATCGTTTAATGTCTACGATCTTATCGTTGATTGATTCTCTCGATTATTTCTTTCCATCAGTTTTCTTAGATACTTAATTACGTGAGTATCGATCTTGCTGGCCTGCTATCAGCTTCGTTACGACTTTAATTGACATTTGGACAAAGGTTTGGACTCGAACGTGATGCTGTCGGTGTGAAACGTGATTAGTTGTGACAAGGAATAGGGAAGATGGGAAGGTGACATATGGCTGATGTACGCGGTAACTATTCTGAACAGATGAGCACAATTATAGATGCGACTGCTGACGGAACTGCCGCATCTATGCCTACTACATGTGAATATTATAACTTACTAGCTGACCCGGCAAACGTTGTTTTGCCATAAAAAATGTTTTGAGCAAAAGATAAAAAAAAAAAAAAAAAAAGATGGCCGATTCTCAGACCTACTCAATATGCTCACAAAATTTCATGAGAATTCAAGTCGTTTCGGAGGAGTACGGGAACGAACATTGTGACACGAGAATTTTATATATAAGATAAACTTTTGCGTTGGGTGATGTATGTATGTATGTATATAATACGGGTACGTATTTATATCATGTAACGGGTCATTAACGCGATCATTTTTAAGGCAGCATTAAAAGGTAAACATGCATTCGCGTCAATACGCGTTACATATTATAATTATATATAGGCACTTCTATGTAAATAGAGTATAATTTAAGATGATACATCCCTATGTATGTATCTATGTAACACCATTCTCTAAGATCGTATAGAGCAGCGTTACTGCTATTTATTCTAAAATAATATAGTCCATGCTATTATCGATATAATGACCTGATCAGATATATTCTGGAGAAAAGACAAAATAAGAACACCTTAAACCCACGAACGTGCTTAAATAATGTAATGAGAATGAACGAACTAAGAACGCTCTGTCAGGTTCGTAGCCAGTGAAATTTAATATTTTCTGCCCATTCGTTTGAGAAACAGAGTTGTTTTGTAGAAGGTTGAGCATAACGTTTGTGCTTCGTTTACTCTTATTTCATTCTACTTGCACTTTCATCGCTTTAGGATCTCTCAGTGTGTCTGCGAGCTAGTCAAACAGTGTTGTTTTACAATCAAAGGCTGTGCTATTCTGTAGGATAGTTTTCGAAATAAATCTGTTAAAGTTCACTACCAAACTCACTTTTGAAAGCTGTGCAGTGTTTTCAACCTCTTTTATCACGTATTAGATATTGCTTAGTTACTTTTAAAGTAACACTTGTCTTTTAAAGTATAACACGACCAACATAGCAGATATTTTTACAACAATTTCCCTCCTTTTCGATTTATATGTTTTGGCAAAACGACACTTTGCTAATGAAGTATGGTAGGATTGGTTTCTTATTGTTCTATGTCCACACATGTGTGTTATCTTCTTCACGTGAGAAAATAGGGTATAGCGTGCGAGGGAGTCAACACATAAGTGTACGAACAGATTGGGAAGATGTCTATTTTGGTCGCAGTGATATATTGAGTAGAGTAAAAATAAGTTGAAATATGAGGATGTTTAAAGGGTGTTGGCTCCATTTGTTGTTGTGTGAAAACCACTTCAGATACAATCTGTTTGGGGTTCAATTACACCACACATTAAGCAAAGTGCTGACTTTAACAACACTTTTAGTGTTGTTATATATATGTATATTTGTATACAAAGGTTTAAGGAATTTCTATGTTTGAACGTGGTAATCTTAAAAACTACTAGCGCGATTTGGAAATAATTGTTTGCCAACCTTACGTTACCTTACATAGATAAAGACTTTAGGTCCTACATAAAAGGGTCTATTTTTATATATCGGGTTCACCTTCAGACCCCTTCTTGCATATACTGCTGCGTTTCTGTCCAACAGTTCCTATCAGAAGATGTTTTATAATTAATTATAATATCAGCCTTGAATATAAACTGTCCCATTGCTGGGCACGGGCCTGTTCTCAGTGTTATGAGTGTGAAAGGTCAGGCCATAGTCGATCACGCTGGCCCAGTGCAGGTTGGCGGACTACACATATCTTCAAGAACATTATGAAGAACTCTCAGACATGCAGGTTTCGTCACGATGTTTTCCTGCACAGTTAAAGCGAATAATGAACTATTTAATAGGCACATAACAACGAAAAGTCAGAGGTGCGTGCTTTGGGATTGAACTTGAGACCTCTGCGTGGTAGTCATGCGGTCTTCTTTTCAGCTATAGCTGCTGCTATTGCTTACGTTACTTAAATAATTAAAGTCAAAATATTAATTAAATGGTTAATAACGCAAAAATAACTTCATCTCATAAATATATTATTCAGTGTAACACATAACTCGTCGTTCTAGTTAGCGCTTTGTAGGCTTTTCCTAATTAGGCCGTATATAGTCATTACACACAACATATAGGACTTGCCAGACTGTCTGGCTAGCAGGCATTGTGACGTCAAGAGCCCTGGAGTCATCTCAGTACACTCGACGCGTCACTACGCCTTATTGAGTTCCCAGTTTTTAACTTTATGTTAGGATGTTAGTTTACAATTTCTAAGTCGGATGTGAGATAGGAATTGTCTGCGGTAATATTATCTACTCTTGCTAAATGTAAGTTTATGAATATGTTTTGATGTTTCATTTACGTGAAAATCATAAAACAGATTCGGATAAAACTAAGACCATATAAAGCAGCGGTAGCCCAATGGATAAGGCATTGGACTTACGATCGATTGGTCACGGATTCGAAACCCCGCCCATTGCATTCTAGCTTAGCTGGAGAGGTTAACAAGAATACTAGTAATTTGAATACACTAGATACATTTTTATTTCCGTATTAGTTGATCCGCGCAACTTCGTCTACTTCACATAAGAGAATTTTCACCGATATTGCATAATTTTACAAAGATGCTTCGCTCCTATTTTTCGTAGCGTCGTGTTATGTCATGTCGGCCTCGATGGCGTAGTGGTTAGTGTAACCGACTGCCACGCCTGAGGTCACGGGTTCGATTCCCGCACAAGACAAATATTTGTGTACATGATCATGGATGTTTGTCTTGGTCTGGGTGTTTCTATGTATAATATGTATGTATTTACAAAAAAAAAGGTATATATGTATGTTTATCCATTGTCTAGTACCCGTAGTACAAGCTCTGCTTAGTTTGGGCTAGATAGTATTGTGTGTATGTGGTAGAATATTATTATTATTATATAGCTTATAGCCTTCCTCGATAAATAGGCTATTCAACACTAAAATATTTTTCAATTCGAACCCGTAGTTCCTGAGATTAGCGCGTTCAACCAAACAAACAAACAAATAAATAAACAGACTCTTCAGCTCTATAATAGTATAGATGTGTCCTGTAGGATTGACGACGAAATGTGAAACTTTGTGAAGATGTTCAGGCATTTGTCACTCATGCGTAAACCGTTGCACGGATTTGCATGAAACTTTGTATATAGATAGAAGAACCTTAATTAGCACGTGTGATAGACTTTTTATCTGGGTTGTGCGTTCCCATAGGACTAAAGCGGGTACAGCCGCAGGCAAAAACTAGTATTATAAATGTAAACGTTTGTAAAGATGTTTAAATGTTTGTTACTCAATCACGCTTAAACCATTGATTGAATTTGGATTGTAACTATGCACTGAAATAGACTATGTCCTCGATTAACACATGGGATCCTTTTTATTCAGGTTATGGGTTCCCGTAGGACAAATACGAAGCTGCGAGCAAAAGCTATTAGATCATACTATGTTCGCATATGTAAATATGGCTTCCTAACTCCCTCGCCTCTTGTGCACAGTAGAGAAGTAGGGTCTGTGTATACAACATCTCGCTTGAATGCTGGAAGTGGACAGATTATGTAAATAACCATTTATAATCGTAACAAACGCATCCGTCCGTTGCACTCGCAGAATTACGAAGATCACGGATACGGTATACACTCGCTATGGGTGTTACATTCCTGTGCATATGACCGTTATTATCGGAATTGATGCTATAGAATTATAATGTATGCTATAGAGTTATAAATAGGTGTTCTAATAAAAGTTTAATAGAGTGCGTATGTTTTAATAAGATATATATTTTTATTTTTGAGAGTAGTTGAAACCTAGTAGTTGAAAGGCTACAAAGTATATTAAAGCAAAGCTAAATGCGTGTGTTTGGAGTGTTTACATTAATAGCGCAGTGAGGATAGGACCCCAGACCTTTTGTAAATCTAATGCCTTAATCATTTAGCTGCCGCCGTTTATTTAATTTATTTTGTAAATAGAAAGCAAATTAAGTTAATGCTTATTAAATAAGTCCGATTTTATCTTAGCTAAGTATTAAAAAAATTAGAGACGCTTATGTTTAGCAGAGCATTGTAATATGCAAATTGAAATCAAAGGTATTTTAGAAAAAAGACTATACCTAAATGTACAAACTTAAAGAAAAGTTTTATTGAAGGCAACCACAAAAATCTAAATGACATCAAAGTATACATTTTATGTTTTTGTTGATTTTTAAAAAGCGGTGATTCTTCTTTGACGACATTTGTATGGACCTCTGAAGTATCTTCTAACAAACAAAAGAATAACTATGAAAATCAATTTATGATTGTCGGCGAAATCGCGTAACAAACATACAGTCGAATTGAGATCCTCCTCCTTTTTTGAAATTGATTTTTCTAATATATAGTTAGGTATAGGCATCTTTCGATTTTAGTACTAACGTATACTGCAATATGTCACACACTGGTTTCCGTACTAATTCAACTGCATGCCATATCCACTACCTTGTTTCTTACTATTCCAAGGCTCTAAACGACTCGATTTATGCGAGCTTGCAAAATCAGATCCTTGACAAAAGATTAGCATCCTTATTACCAAGTAAATAAGGTCTAGTATGTGTCTGAATGAGCTAAGATGGAGTTCGGAAGAGACCGCTTGTCGCCCTTTGAGCGACGACCCAATACGATAAATAGCCTGGAACTTGGTACACCTTTAGAAAATCGAATACCTATACCTTGTCTATTGTTGACTGTGTTGTACTATGTTGCTAACAAATTAGCAGCGAAAAGCGCTTTGATGTTTATATTAATAATACCATTAGCCACACAAGTTTGTTACAAAAAGCTGTTTGATATTTTGGTTTAAAGAAACACGTGTTTATGTAATCGTTTTGGGTTGAATGTAATTATTTCGTTTAGTTAGTTTACAAAGTAGAGACGTTGCATGCTAAAAGCGTAATTCTCAAACCATAATTTGGATATTATGTGTGCAAAACAACTACAAAAGACACGTTAAATTTGCTTGAGTACACGAATCTTTGTGCCCGTTATTTTTAAATTTTTTATTGCCTTTGTTAACATTAAGCAAGTGGCCCATCTGATGGAAAGTGGTAACCGCTGCTTATGGACTTCAGCAATGTCAGGACACAGCAAAGCCG
Source organism: Catocala nupta (assembly GCA_963675205.1). Classification (NCBI taxonomy): domain Eukaryota; kingdom Metazoa; phylum Arthropoda; class Insecta; order Lepidoptera; family Erebidae; genus Catocala; species Catocala nupta. The sequence continues at coordinate 21,102,029 of OY776081.1, forward strand.
CTGCCTACCGTGAAAGAAGAATATATTTATTTAAGGATATACAATAACATACGATGAGATAATAAGATGATGATATGATTATTAAGATGTTTGTAAAGTACCTGGTGAAATAGGATTGAATACAATCGCGTGAATGGCCCGTTTTAAAAAACCAAAATGGAGGACTTATATCCTCCATTTGAGTAGGCCAAATCTTTCAACAAGTTTTTAAGACTTCATGCAATATATACAAATAAAACCTTGTGGACTTATTTAAAACAATTATTGAATTAGAGAGAATCCTTGTGCTTTACAATATCGAAAGCTTAATGTCCGAATAAGTATTGTGTCTGGATTTGATGAGATTTGATAAATTTTGCTGTGGTACAGAAACTGCAAAAAATAAAAGGTCGCTAAGTTTTAAGTAGGTACCTATTATACAATATTTAAGACCTAAAGTTCACTTAGTTTGCAAATAATGAGTATAAATCATGTATTTCTTTCTTAAATCTGTCGATAGAGGGACAAATATAATCGAATATATACAAAAATATATTTAGGGTAATGTTCGACTTTATGATATTACTCCAAGTGTTGACACACATTTCGGTCAGTGTACTAGCCAGGGTCACCAGTTGACCTACGACTAGGTTCAGCCATTACAGATAAGTAGGTACTGGAAGTATGATCGAGCGAAGTCCGGTGTCTTTTGTGTGTATGTGTGTACACGGTTGGGAATGTGGTTCAGTAAAACCATCCATCATAGTTCTAGGTGACGTACCGTGAGACAACAGCCGTAATATGGCAGAGACTTGATATAAACAGCGATGTACCTAGATTTCGGAAGAGAAGCTTTAGTGAATGAATTGAATCTATCTTTGAAATTAAACTTCTTTATACGGGTTTAATCGCGTTGCTTATTTAACACTGTATTACATAATTTACAAACTGTTACACTACTACTATTATTGAACTTTACTAATAATATATATGCAGAACTACTTAAGCATTGCTTAACAACTGACTATCTGTTGTGGGACAATAAATTCTACATACAAGTCGATGGTGTGGCAATGGGCTCTCCAGTATCGCCTGTTGCCGACATATATATGGAGGACTTCGAGGCTTGAGCTTTACAGCAGTCTGTAAAGCTGAAGCCTCGAAGTCCTTCATCACACCCAGGATTTATAAGAGGTACGTGGATGATACTTTTACAATATTACCAACAGATAGTGTAAATGTATTCCTAGAACATCTTAATTCCATTAATAACAACATCCAATTTACTATGGAATTAGAGGCAAATAATTCATTTTTTTTAGATGTACTTGTAATCAGAAATCCTGATATTACTTTGAGACACACTGTGTACAGGAAAAAGACCCATACAAATAGGTACTTCAACGGTGAATCTCACCACCATCCTAAACAGTTAGCTACCGTGTGGGAATGTCTTTGTTTCAGACAGCCCACGGGATCTGTGACAAGAAACAGCTTCAACATGTCAAGCAAGTACTGCAAGACAACAAGCTCCAACAACCGCGCCGCTATCACAGATCCCAAGAAAAGCCAGCCACAGTCGAGCGCTAGCCTGCTATACTACCTTATGTAAGGGGTGTCACTGACAAGATTGGCTACATCTTGAAGCGAGCTTCAATCAACACATATTTCAAGCCGCCAATGAAGATAAGTCAATTGTTACCATTCGTCAAGTGCCAACTACCTTTACAAGATGCAGGGGTCTATAAAATAGATTGTGACTGCGTACTCTCATACATTGGTCAAACCAAGAGAAGCATAGGCACCCGCATAAAAGAACAGATAACTGATGTAAAACACCAACGCTCGTTGAAGTCTGCTGAGATTTGACAAACCACAGATTCTCGCTAAAGAACACCGATTCCTACCAAAGATGCTTCGCAAGGCTATTGAAATCAAAAAACATCCTAATTTCAATAGAGAAGATGGTTGGAATGTACCTGGTATAATATATAATAAGCTGGTGCTTGGGATCCAGTAATTCAAATAGTAAAACCCAAGAAGAAGCAAACCACAGCTAGACTTCATGATATTTTGAGCTTATTCCGTATAAATAGAAACACCAATAAATAAATTATGTTCGGGTACTTTGAAATAACAACACTGGAACATTGAGACAACTACCATCTTAATGACCCCCCGTAACCATGGCTGCTGAAAAGCAACCGAAACGTCGGGGAAAGTGTAAACTTAAATATAAATAGTTATAATAATTTTATAAAAAAATAATAAAGTTCAATAGTAGTAGTAGTGTAACAGTTTCTAAATTATGTAATACAGTGTAAAATAAACAACGCGATAAAAACCGTGTAAAGGAGTTTAATATCAATGAATAACATTCGCTTAAACAGAAGATCATATTATGTGAATCTATCTTGCTCGCTCTTTTTAATATCACTTGTATCGTGAATAAGTTCTTTGTACGCATGCTAGTGTTAGTAGGCGTGGCTTTTTGTACTTCTATGAAGGTATCACCCATAGAACATTGTAAGAGTAATGTTTTGTAGTACTATCTTTGTATAAGGTCTATTGGCGTTGACTGCATGTGTAGTGGTTGATATGTTCGCCTCGCCAATGCTCCTGTGTTGAGTGTTGGTAGGATCCTCCCACGGAACTAAAATGTTTGTACTTAATCCACATAAAGTTGTTTCGAGTCTGGCTGTTCTTTGTTTCTGTTGCTTGAATGTTTGTAAGATTCCGGTGATACAAGGAATTATTCCTGGTCTTTTTAAACTAAATCACTGAAATTATCTAAAATAAATATTTTTATTTTAATTATTCTATAATGTAAACAATTACTGGCTTACTAAATGAATACAAAACATAATTAATGAGTAAAGATGTGCCTTATACCACGCAGCCTCACGAGTTTCAGTGTGATCTGACTATAAATTACTGAATTAGCTTTACTTACACTTTACCACAAGGAAGCTACATGCTATATTCATATATGTAGGTAAAATCAGTGGCGTATATTTAAAGGCGCAGAGTAAACACTGCCATCCTGCGCCGCACATCCTCGACGCGGTACTCGCGCATACACGTGAACACTAGCGAGCAGGATGCGCCGTCTCTATAAAACATATATTGAAGTGCAGCATCCCTATTCTGGAACTGAGGAACTTAATAGTTGGGAACGTTCGTGTTCTGTAATAATTTAACGTATTAAGTCGCAGCGGCACACCTGCGGCTACAATAGGGTTTCAATTATGTTTGGCATTTTAGCAATTGACTGGTTACACTCTAACAAAACAACAATGTTTATCTTTACGTAGCCCTTTTTGCAAGGCTTGAGCGTATCGGTAGAGCCTAAAAATGTCCTGCAGAAAGCATTTCAGTCACGGTAATCAGCCTTTGGTCTAGAGAAAGAAGACTAGCATTCTGCGTGGGCAATATTATATAGTGCATAAGTTTCTATTCCTTTACCTTCATAGTTCGATGGGACGAACCTAACACGACCGCTATGAGATTAGGCTTAAAACCGCCGGATGAAATATTTTTCGAAGCACGGAATGTAATACTATGCAGATTCCGACTTCGGGATGCTATTGAAAATTACTCTTCAAAAAACTCGAATACCTTTTTGCTGGCTCGAGCTAAGATCAAATTCAAGACTTACACCACAGCTGTAAACACCAGTAACTAAGAAGGCAATCTTTGGGCGGTTGTAAACAGTTCAGAATAGGACTCCGTAACTGTGTTGTAGACGGTACAGGGAAGTGCACCTCCGCTGTTATCCTGTCACTACCTATAAGATTTGTGTCCTTAACATACCTCGCTTACTGGAGATGCCGTAACAGCATTCCTTCTAATGTTTGGTAACCGTTTATCAGAATTGACGATGTATAGATGACAAAGTGGAGCTAGAAACTTAAATTTATTTGCTTTATACAGATTTTATCGGTTTTGGTGTATTTTAATTACAAGAATCTTTATTTATGGCTTTTCATATTTATGCTATCCTCGAAGTTTCAGTTGCTTTTTAGCACCCGTAGGCACGGGTAGACTACGCATAAATAGTAATCGACAATTTAACAAGAAATAGTAAACATATTACTACTGAAATAAATCGAGGACGACTTTGGTTACGCGATTGTTGAAATTTCAATATTCACACGCATGCATACAAAATGCTCTCTGCTCTACTACTCTATAATATCCACTGAACGTGTCCACTGAAATGCCATCTATACTATTATTAATAGGGAAACACTTTTGGAAAAAACTATAGCAGGTGGTGGAAAGTCCCTCTTGACATAGGAGTTCTGTCACCTATCAGAACACATTCAAATAACAAATAACTCTCATACCCGGAACAACTATAATTATGTGGATCACTATTTTTTTATCCTGTGTGGAAACCCACAACACTTGATGCAGTGGCAGGGGTAAGTTGACTTCTTCATCTACCACACCATCTGTGCAGTCAAGTGGCATATGTATCTATAATACCAAGGCATTCACAATTACCTTGCGCCATACTCAAAGTATACCGGATAGAGTAGGCAGCATTGCTTCTATTTTACGCTCAGTGTCAGATCGCAGACACCGTTTTTTAGTTCCATCGCAATAATTATTCCCGTGGGTGTTATAACCATTATTGTCGTTTCGAGGAGGAAGCATTGATGGTGATTTATTATGCACCTATCATCAAGTGAAATTATACGACGGAGATCAGAGAAGAGGCTTATTATTTAATCATTGTTGTATTATATATAAGATGCTCGTTTTGTTAAGCTGACTGGCTGGACAGTGAATGGTTTAGGTAGTAGCTGAAATAATACAGCATGTAAGTTGTGGTCATATTTTTAGTTTGATAGTGGACCATGTGGCGTTCGATATTGTCTCAAAATTTTAAGTGATTAACAATTAATAATTGTTATGAAAATAAGAGTATGGTCTTGAGAACGATGCATTAAATTGCTTACAAATGTGTGAACTGATTTAAATTAAATATAGTGATGACTTTGATTATTGAGAGTATTGATAGTATATCGGAGTTTCTTTGGCTATGTCATCGAAAAAGAATTACTAAGCAAATTATAAATATATTTTTGAATACTGAATTAATGTAATCCTAATAAATCGTATTAACCTGTCAATTCTTGGAATGCCAGACATAATTGAAAACCTATTGTCTCTGGCTGCCGGTGTGCCTCTGCGGTACAATAGGTAAAGAATATCATTATGGGATAACAATATTTAGAAATTTCTACTTTTCACCTGGTTGTGGTATTATTCACCAATACTTTTTAACCCTATTTATGACCACATCTTCCTATTATACGCTATATCAGTACAGAAGACCAGCTTAAGCGTTTAAAAAAATGCATTAACACATCGACTTCAGACCAAGTTTACCGAATGCAGACGCCCGACTTGATACAAAATTGCTGTGCATCTGTGTTCGCACGTCGTACTAAGCCGGACACATATATTTATCTAAATTTGTGGCAGTAATCTCCTCACTAGCAAGGCGTCGAGTGTTGCAACGTCGTTGAATGGCTTCGTTACTGGCTGAAAACAAAACTTTTTTATCAACTAAGTTGCTTTTTTAACTATTTCCATTGTGTTGACGTAAGTGTATTGCATACGGGCATGGAACAAAACTTTTCTATCGCGGTGAAGGCATTTATTTACTTTTAAATGTCTCCACTGTTCTGGTGAAAGCGTATTGGCCCGTTTGGGCAGACTTACGGAGTAAACTTTTTTTTTACTTCTAATGTGGCTGTCTAGTATACGGCCCGTGATGGTAAGCGTTTGCCGAGGCATATAATAGCTTCTATCACCAGTGGTTATTCAGAAAAATCGCAAGCGGTTGAGGTCCATATATATTACACTGGTAGTACACAACCTCCCCTGAAACACAGAGCCTCACAAAGGAGCCTGAAAACGTTACTAACCATAGGATCATAATAGAAGTTTGTTTGACTATGACCTTCTTCCACCTTTACTCTGCAGACGATCGCAGTCAAACTGAGTCAGAGATATAAAGCCTTTTGTGCCCACCTTTCATTCTATTGAAATTAAACTAATTTATATAGATTTTATCGCGTTTAATTACATAATTTTGAAACCGTTACACTACTACTACTACTACTATTAAACTTTACTATTTTTTAAGCTAATTAAATTATTAAAACTATTTATATTTAAGTTTGCCCGAGGTTTCGGTTGCTTTTCAACATTCATGTTCACGGAGAGATGGTAGTTCTAGTTCAATGTGTCCGATGTTTTAATGTTGGTAAAGTCAGTTATCGATACCAAAAACAAATACCTATTCAAACATATGCTGGTACGCTACAACCAAGTATTCTTTATTGAATTTTCCATAACCATTAGCCCTTAGCTGCATACGTTGTAGAGCGCACGCAAATTGCGCTGTCTCCGGTACAATCGACAATATCCTCTGGCACTTCCCTCGAGCGCCCCCCACCGGCCTTCGATCGACTCCGCGTGATTCGAACATGTAACAAATTTTCTGAGCCGTGAGAGTGCAGCTGAACTGGCCAGTTAAAATCTTTTGTCATGACTCGGTACAGAATCAGTGCATTGCTGGTGAATATTAAGTATATTTTGAATGCAATAACAATCGCCTTAGTGCCACATTGACTGCCTCTGTTCTTTGACTGCAATATAGGGGTCTATATATGTATGAGCTATGTCAGTATTGACAAGACGACTTCGGCCCATCACATATTCACCGATAATGTTTTTAAAGATGTGTAAAGTTTGGCAAACAGCTCTAGTGCGTTGGAACGTCTATCTCTTCTCTCTAGGTCTAGCTCATACTCAGTCAAATTGCATTAATATAAAGTGTAGTTGGGTTTTAGACGGGCTGCCTGCAGTATCGAAATCAAACATAAAAAATAAAAAATAATGACGTTGCTGGCAATATGATATCTTATGCGAAATGGATTAAAGTTTGCAAAAACTGAGAAGCATCTTTCATTTTAATTCTTCGTTTACCAAATGCATGCAATAAAAGCAGATTATTATTAAAGTAAATTATTAATTCTGTATAGCTTAGTTATGATATGATATTTTTATTAAGTAAATTATGTAAATTCCATCTTTTTCGATCTTTAATCTCTAATTTAACTTACATGTCATGGATAACCTCATTATAGCACGCTAAAGGTGCTAAGTCAAATATAATAAACTATTTCGTATTCTGGTTGAACTCATTTACTAAAACGACCCAGACTTGTAGGCTTATATGAAAGCACCGCCATTGAATTGTTTAAAGCTCAGCAACTTTGGTACGACCAATATATTGTTACCGATAAGTTTCTTGAAACATGTCATAGTTGGAGCAGTACATTTAAGAAGAAGTACATAAGATTAAAAAGTTTGACAGGCTGTTTATTATAGTGTAAAACGAAATACGTAACGAAATGATCACTTCGCGTTTTGCAATAGCAGTTGGGGATCGTCGAGTCGGATATGTTCCATTCTTTAGTGCACGAGTACGCAGCCGCCGCACCGATCAGGGGACCCACGGGTGCCTAATGACCAGAGTACGGTTCAACAAGGAATTTTACAGTTGTATTTGTTTCTAGAATTATTTGTTTCTGCTGAGGCTTCGCCTGTTTTAATCCCGCGGGAACACATATCGCGGTAAAAGCTATATGTCGCTGCCTGGGATACATCTAGCCGTGAAAACGTAACAGATAGACAGAGATTCCTAGCGTTTATAATATTGGTATAGATCGTAGTTTATTATCAAGAACCTTGCATCTTGGAACATAAAGGTTCTTTTTCCATAACTCCTGTATAATGAGTTCTAGAAGTTTAAGCAATGATACAGGTGCCCATTTCTTGCAAAGCTTTTGTTTATTGCGCTGTCTCTATAGAAGCTATGCGAGAAAATTTATTAAAAAGCATGACACTTTGTAAATATGAAAATTGTCGTTTCTATATTTTCATTTCGTTTTAACAACTGTAATAATAATTATTCTTTAGAACTAAAAACTTTCTTACATTTATTGAGGCACATTGTTTGCTACAGATACTTTGATGTTTCAAAAGTTTGTACTAAAATCAGCATACCACTTTTCATTCGGGTGTATTAAGTTGTTTCATTCCCGGACTTGTTTATTTGTCCCTAAGCTACCTATAGGCTTCAAAGTTTATCCGTAATTTTGAGTTTTATACAAACAAAGTCTTCTATCACTTGTGTAAAAGCTTATTAAAACGTTCAAGTACGTAAAGTTTATACGAAATACGTTGAATGATAACTTTTATATGGATGTATTAGCAAGTCAAAGGGTTCGTAATTTTCTTGATATGTATATTCTGTGTTGACAGCTAACCCCCGGTTTCTAAAATGAGAATTAAGAGAACGATTCAAACTCTTCTTAGGTATTATTTAAATATTTTTCGTTTCTATATCAGTATTTCTTAAACTGAAATAAAATTTGAGCAGATATTTAAACATAGGTACTACTTAAGTCAATGCTCAGGCTATAGCAGTTTGATGAAATTCGATTCTGTAAAAAATATTTAATTATACTCAGTTAGGATTTGCTTCTCTCAGAAACCGGGAGTTCGAGCATAACATAATATGTAGTTATTACTACCTACATATATAAACTTATGTCTATACATAGCCGAGAGGCAAGGAGAAGTATAAAAGTCACATTTCGCTAGATATGTTTCCACTCCCACGTAATATATGCCGATTTTATTGCCGTCTATCAAGCTTTTTCATTCTCCACGTTGCTACAGAGTATTGCCTCTCAGAAAATACCAACAGGACTTGGACTGTCACAGGCACCGAACCTTGGACTACACCATGAGCTTTAAACATAACCACAAACTTAAACCTAAAACTTGAAATAACACCCAAAATAAATTGGGAACCCAACATAAATCCAATATACTTGAATAATTTTAATTTAAATGCAAAATACGGTCGTATTGTACGTCATGTAGGAGTCGATTCAATATTTACATACGCGCTAACTTTGCCTCTGTGATATTTTAATTAATAGTCCAGTTGGCACTCACAGCTATTAACGGAGCCATGCTGTAGCGAAATTCAGTGGTTATTTTGTAAATACATACTAAGGACACTGCTGACACGTTAGTTTATTTATTTGGATCATATATAAAACATGCATAGTCAAATCTTTAATGCTAGGATAAGCTTAGGCATTGCGCGGCGGTCCTCTCTACGTAGAAAGTACACTCTCACAGAATAAGGACGTGAGAAGCAGTATACCCACTATTGCGTTTGGTTCGTCGTTTCGTTTACCTTACCTCTGAAACCTTTGCACCAACCTTGCAGACAAAATCAATCTATCAGTAGTTCTTTTATTATGTACTTAACATGTCGTTCTAAATTGAAACAATATGATCGCCGTACTCGCACTGACACTGCCCATTTGGTTCCATCAAGTGTCTATTTACTAATTTCGCTGTAGAGGCCTGTCTGCCCTCATGCCTGCAGTAATGGCAGAACGAAATTGCAGCAATCCAAGCGAGTATCATCATGTTAGATCAGTTAATCCCTCGGGTTGTCGGCAGTTAATTCAGTCTCCCCACGGCGCTTGCAACGAATTTGCGTGTTCTCTGTGTAGTATATGTTTTATTGCCAAAACTTGGTATCGAAATAACTGATAGTGACAGTTGAAACATGAACTGGTTTTGGAAGGAAATAGATGTGTTTTAAATGAATAAAAAAGGGCCTAATATGAAGATCACGGAGTCCTTCGTAAATTGCAATGAGGAGACGCCGCCGCCTCCAGACAGGTAAGAACTTTTAGACTTAGTGGCCTGAAGCGTAGTTAACGTGAAGGTTAACGTGGTAGCCTCGCCTGCTGCTGCGCTAAGTGTTGTGGGTTCGATCCTCACACGGAACATAAATTTGTATGATCCACAAATATTTGAACCGAGTCTAGGTGTTCATTGTGTCCGTTGTTTGAATCTTTGTCTTTTTAGACAAAAAGTAAAGACTCGTATATATCAAAATTAACACAAAAGTTGTAGAACTTTGGTAAAATAGGACAGGCGTTTTATTGACTTTGATTATCAAACATTTTTCAGTAAATAGTTTAAAACTACAGCGAAGTACGTTTGGAACATTTGCATATATGAAACCGCATCGGTCTATTTGATTTAGTAACCACAGTTTCTGCTTTGTAGCTTCTGCCCAAATATTGTTGAACAAAGAACTGAGTGAGCAACTTTTGCATGTTTGTTGTTTTAACTAGACCTGCATTTGTTTTACAAAGTGCTTTACTAGTTTAGAAGCTTCTAACAATAAAATAAACAAGATAATTTTAGAAGAGAAATAGTACAACTTTATGTGCGTTTATAATGGCTTTTATTTACTATCTTACGGGCGACTTACTAACTTACGTGATGTTAAGTGTGGACTTTAGTAAAGTCCATAGTTTTTGGAAACACTCATAGGATCACTTCACAATATGAATCAATGTATACCCAAAAATGTACGTTATTGTATTTATAATTCTCTTGTGAAGTCACATCTATTATACCTTATAGAAATCTGGGGCAGCGCCGGTAAAACGAAATTGCAAGATTTGCAAAGAGTGCAAAACAGAATTATTAAAACACTATTTCGCTATCCATACTTGACACCAACACATAAAATCTTTAAAGAAACAAAATTAATGAATATCCATCAACTCTATATATATAATACTTGTATTTTAATTAGGAAAATCTTAGACAAAACCATCCAAACATCCATATCATTTATTAAAAAGTCCCAAATATCTAAACGTAGCCTTCGTCGCCCTAGTTTACTTGTTTTGCCAAAAATACGAACCAACTATGCTAAAAAGAGTATTACTTATGAAGGAGCACAAATATTCAATAATTTACCCGCCCATCTAAAAAATATAAACTCATTTAACAGTTTTCGATCTCGCCTATTCGAATATATAATAGAAAATTATACTAACAACATTTGAGATAGAAACTGTGGAATGCCTCTCACACATACCTTCCTAAAAAGGATTAAAAATGTATTATATATATATATATATATTTATGAATGTGTCTCGGTGACGGTTACTTATAATGAATTCACTGAATGTGTTATGTTATATTCTCATGTAAGTGGCTTTGTCTTTTTTGAGAATAAATGATTTAAACCTAAACCTAAAATACAAATATTCAAACAACGGACACGAAGCACATCCAGACTCGGAGCAACTATTTCTTATGTGCGTATCGAACCTACGACGCTTGACGCAATGCCAGTGGGCAGGCGACAACTTGAAACTACTGCGCCATCCGTGTAATCAAAGTATATACGTATGTTGTATGTATATTGGGCCATCCTACAACTCCCCTAACAAATCGATGTCCAGTTTCTAAGGTTCGTTACTTGCAGGACCGCGTTTAATGCTTGACGTGCTTCTAAAAGATATGAGTCTCACATATTGATAACGTTCGGGAGATCCTGAATGCATTAAAAATCCATTACGCTCGTATTGGGATAAAGGACCAGTGGAGTGTTTGCCAATTTTGGTTAATGGATATTCTATCTTAAGTTCAGTGGTCTATAAGAGAGTTCGTCAATCGTGAATTATTTCCTTTCGGATTTCGGCATAGTGCTTTTCAGTTTTTGGTACTAAAATCGTTGTAGTAGCACGGCGAATATAATGTAACCCTAGTTGGTAGGTGCTTACCCTAAAGGGTACAGGTGGTAAACCACCTATTACCTGGGACTTAAACAAAGATAGAATAATTTATTTGTAGTATTTAGATTTCTGTGTGATGGCATGGAGCTTAATCATTATACAGGCACAATAACTATTAGGTACGTAATAACGTTATATTTAATTAGTATAATAAGTGGAATATAAAACAAAACATTGAACAAGAAATACGGCAAATATGAATGGGACAGCTAAAAAGGAAAATCGAAGTGAACGTTATCTGATCAAATCGGAGACGTTCAATTGAATATCAATATTAAACTGTTAATTGTTGGAATGCCAGAAATAAATTAAAAGCCTATTGTTTCTTAACACTGGTGTACTGCTGTAACTGAATCGGTCAGAAAAACAAATCAGAATTAAATAAGAGAGACATGTCAGCATTTTAGCACGTGACTAGAAAACAGAGTCTATGTACATATGGAAACTGACTTTGGCAGTGACTCGTGACTTGTCTAAACTCATATTCATATATAAAAAGCCCCATCCAAACCTTTCAAATACGTAAAGCCTAAAATACAAATAGAGGCGAACAAATATTTGAAACTACAACAAAGTTGCGTCCAAAACTGTGCGTGTGTAATTTGTAACCATGATCCTTTGGGGTTTGTCCAATTTGACTTGACTTTTTAACGAGTTCCAACCTGCTATTCCGCCACGATAATTGGTTAAGCTGTGACCCCCTATGCCGGCATGTTGTGTGATTGTACAATAGAAGTCATGAGTATGTTCTCAATAGATTTGTATCGATATGAATTAAAGGGTTGACCGGATTTGAGCGAGACAGGGTTATTTTATTGGTCTTCTTTTCGTTTGATAATATTATATGATATAGCTTTACGCGTGTTTATCTTAAAAAGGTTAAAGATTAAAGGTCTATTTCTGTCTGTAGTGAAGTCTATATTGGTGAAGTACAGAATAACCGTGTTGGGTTTCTGCAATAAATAGGATTGCCAGGGTACCTTAAGTGGACACTATACTATATGGAAGTCTGGCCACACCTTTCTTGCAGGGTCAGTAGACCCTGCTTAGACAAGCGTTACCAACGCGCGAGTAATATTTTTAATTCGTATTTGATCTCAAACTGGCAATCTATATGTTTGATACTTATACATAAGTCTTACGCCTATATGGCCGAAGGGGTACAGACGTGCATTAGACTCACATTTTGCCATCTATGGTTTTAGGTCACATAGGCTGCTACATAGAATTTCTTGACAGAAATATCCTGTAACACTTTGCCCGACCCGAGAATCACCACCAATACCACAACAATTGTGTTCACTATCGCTGCGGCATCGGGGCAGTTAATTACATGGAAACTTGTTTTTCTCTTTTTACTTGTGGAAATGCTCCTTATGCATATCCAGTCGCCACAATGGGAGGCGAGAGGGTTATGTCGGGCTCCCCCGGGTCTTCGGGCCTACCGACTAAAACCACCACGGTGTGCCAGCTCGCTGCTTTGTGTGGTGGGTGGGTCACTTTTACTGAAACAATTACATGGAAACCTATAGCATAAAAAAGGTTTATACAGGTTGCTTTACCAAACATTACAATTTTTGATTAATATTGGACTGTTGAGTGTAAAGTTCGCTAACATATTTGCCTATTGTGTCGGTTTGATGGCAAGGAAAGTGTTATCACAATTTCCTGTCAGGAAACTCTTAATAACAATCTGGAGTCAGGAAATTTACCCGGTAGATGGCAATTGGTTAACTGACCCCTAGGTCGCTCGAACTAAACATATTGGTATCTATACAACTCTGTTTGATTCCTCAATAAGAAAAAAGTTTCTTAACTGTGAAAATGTTATCCTCAAGCTTTAGTTAACTCTAAACTAAACCAAAATATTTTTTGAAGAATTGCCGCCTTTCATACTACTATTATTTACGTTAAAGCCTCTAGCTAAGTTAAAATTACCAAAATTGTGTTAGAAGTAAAACCATATATACGAATAAAAGAATGGAAGCAATTATATTCACCACTACCATACTCATTAGGGTATAATAAAATAATATCAGGTCAGCTTATAAACTGTCCCATTGCTGATCACGGACATCTTCTCAGTGTGAAAAGGGTAAGGCCATAGTTCAGCACGCTGGCACAGAGCGGCTCGTCAGACTTTACACATCTTAGAGAACATGCAACAACATCAGACATGCATATTTTATTGGGTTACTATTAATTTATCTATCGCTTTCAAATCAATTCCAAAAATAGATGAATAACCATCACTAGAATTTATTTAGTACCTTTTAAATTCCCTCACTGGTACAGCTTTAATGAATGCAACTACTGAGCATGAAGTCTCGTGGTTGAATTCTGGATCCAGCACAGCGTTATTAAGTTTTAAATAATTCTTAGTACTCGCACGAAGTCTAGAACTGTACTCGTTAAATAGCAATATTGTCCCAACTACATGAAACCTAAGCCTGCAGCTAACAAAATATGGGTTTAACACATCTCTAGCCTATCACTTTTCAGATATACTCGTAGGCGTATTTAGTTACGTTTTTAAACCTGAATATAAATGCCTTTTAGTTATTGCGTGTGTATATTTTCATGTTATGTGTAATGGACTGGCCGGCCACGTTCCGTGTTCACAATACGTAACATTCGCTTGTTTTAGGCGTCAGTTTACACATGGGGTTTATGTGCATGTTATGTTTAGGATAATGGGATTAGCCAGTTTATAATACCGGTAGTGCGTTTGATACATTAATTATAGAATATGGGTATGTTAATGCGGTGTAGAAATAAATTTGATGGATAATGCTCGGAACTCATACCTAATATTGTATGTAAACATACTTATATGTGTTTTAGCGTACCAAGCTTACAATACAACATGAATCTTCTGTCTTCATGTTCTGTAAAGTATCGTGTACTTCACGCCGCGGTATGAAGCGAGCATGATTTAGTGTCGTGTCCTGTGCTACATACCACATACCCACGCTATATTACGCATGATTGCACTGCATGCGTTCTGGATTATAGAGCGTCGGTATATCAGGATGTTTTTTAAAATAAGTCAATAGTCCGGTTTGCAAATTATTTATTGTATTTCGTCTGGAACTAGAGTAACATCAGTGAGTTGAAGAAAAAGTGCATCAACATAGATATTACATGTTTACTGATAAGCAGAATATGTTTGAATTGCCTAATTTTAAAAACATAGCTACGATATATTTTGGACAAAATAATCAGTAAGAGAGATTTGTTGGAAGTGTGGAAAATAGCTGGAAAACCATAGTTTTCACCAAGAAACTGTTCATATATATTGAAATTAAACTACTGATTTTATAGCAATTTATTTTAAAAAGTTTATCTTTTAGGTTGTAATTAATAAGTTTTAACTATTTGGTGGCGTAGTGGTTAGTGTAACCGACTGCCGCGCCTATGGTCGCGGGTTCGATTCCCGCACAAGTCAAACATTTGTGTGCATGAACATGAATGCTTATCTTGATCTGGGTGTTAGAAGAATATTATTATTATTATTTGTTATTTTATATTTGTTTTTCTCGAAATGAGTAGTAATTTCGGTCAATAAATGAAAACCACGGGTTTACACCAAGTAGAGTTCATTAGAAAGGTTCGTTTAAGGGGCTATATCTTCCTGCAAACTTTCGGACGATTCGGCAGGTGTTTAGTTTGGATGCTTTTTGCATAGTCATGTGTACGTTAGATGGTAGTTCTAGTTGTTGTAGATAATGATGAAGCTGTTTAGGTATGATTCCGGTGCTAGACAGAATCAGAGGAACAATATACACTCTATTCTATTTCCAGATTATTATTATTTCTTCTTTTAACTCTGTGTATTTATATATTTTATCAGTTATTGTTTTTTGTAAGTTGTGTATGTGTATCACGTGTTGATTTAACTTGTCTATTGGTGTTATATTATTGTTATTCTTGCGCAAAACATTGAGTTGCGTGTCATCCTTGCGTGAAACATTTTTGACAAAAGTGTAAATTTTTAAAAATAGTCATTGTTAGGTACTTTAAAATAATAATTTAAAGTTGAATTTTTAAATAACTCACAATAAAAAACGTGAACCGTAGTTTAATTTAAATGTATAACATTCGCGTAAACGTAAGACAATATTCAGAATTCTCAATTTCAGATATAGATTCATTAGGATCGGAGTGATCAGATGGCAGTAGAATATAATTAGAAAATAACCTTCTTAAGAAAGAATATCCTCACTATTTAATCTGTAAAAGTCCATAGTACAGAATGTCGGGAACTTCGCGCCGCGGTATGAAGCGAGCATGATTTAGTGTCGTGTCCTGTGCTACATACCACATACCCACGCTATATTACGCACGATTGCACTGCATGCGTTCTCAATTATAAAGCGACAGTATTTCGGCATATTTTTTTAAGATTATGCTTACTCTTTGTTCGTTAGGTATTATAAAATGGCATGTTGTTTATTGTTACTTATAATTTAACAAACAATCATAGAAAGAAGCGCAGTTCTGGATTTATCTTATGCCAAATATTGCTGAAAGGGTCGGGAAATGGCAAATGGGTAAATTTGTTTATGGCTTTTGTTTTTTATTGACTGGGTAATGCGGGGCACTTTAAAAACATTTAAATGAAGGACACAAAAACAAAGATTTAGAATAATAATAAGTATTCTACCACATACACACAACACCATCTAGCCCAAATTAAGCAGAGCTTGTACTATGGGTACTAGACAATGGATAAATATACATATACATATACATTTATTTTTTGTAAATACATACATTTTATACATAGAAACACCCAGACCAAGACAAACATTCATGTTGCTGCACACAAATGTTTGACTAGTGCGGGAATCGAACCCGCGACCTTAGGCGTGACAATCGGTTACATTAACCACTACGCTACCGAGGCCGACAATAGAATACTTTCGTTACGCTCAATTTTATTCTAAGTCTATGCAAAGAACGCTTTGAACGATTCACATATTTTTCGTAGCTCCATTAGGATTAACAAGCTTACTTCTTCATGCATGTAAATGATGCAAAAGTATGCTACACTAAACATGTTATAATATGCGTATTGATTTAATATTACAGTGTAGTACTAATTTTAAATAATTTTTAATATTTTAAATTGGTTTCTCTTTTTCTTGCGAGCAATACCCAAACGTTATCATCATACCTGTTCTATAATTCAGGATTCGATGGTACATGATGATACGTACGGTCCACATAATAGCATAGCCTAAAATTTATTTACCAGATGAAATGTATTTACAGTGTTACCACTTTTTCTTCTAGTACCTGTAACAGTTTACCCTCTGAGATGACTAGCCAGGGGAAATATTACTATTTCCCCTTAGCGTAGCATTTCATCCGTACCATCGCTTCGCCTAATTTCTGGCAACTGTACTTAAATTCTAGGTAACACCGACATGCATTGCAGTACTTCCTTCATTATTTCGATCTTTCGTGGTCATGGGTTACACAAATGCACTAAAGCCTCATCGCTTTCAGAAAAATGATAAAGGAACGCGTATGTTACAAGCAGACAGACAAGCAAACAGACAATATTGTTTATATAAATATGAACTAGTCATTAACATGGATTAAACTAAGCGGTATAACTTCGGTTTATCGAACTTTAACTTCAACTTATCTTACACTAGCAGACCCGCGCAACTTCGTCTGCTTCATATAAGATAAGAGAATTTCCCCCACTTTTGCAACATTTTTCATTGCTGCTCCGCTCCAATTGGTCGTTGCGTGATGTTATATAGCCTATAGCCTTCCTCGATAAATAGGCTTTCCAAACCCTATAAGAATTTTTCAATTCGAACCAGTAGTTTCTGAGATTAGCGCGTTCAAGCAACCAAAAAAACAAACTCTTCAGCTTTATAATATTATATCTTTCATTTGCCATCGAAACTCCACCAGGTATCAATCCGTGAACCCGCATCAAAATCAGTTTAGTAATTTCTGTGTTAAGCTCAACCAAACTAACAAACTTTAAGAAAATAACACAGTTTTGTATTTAGAAATGTTTAATTTGTTGATCTAAGGTCTTCTTTTCAGCGTCTTTAATGTACAGATACAGATTTTACACAGTTTTTGTATGTAAAAGTGTCGCAACCATAAACAACCGCACAAAGTAAGACAAAAAAAAATTGAAAAGACGGATTTAATCTAAGGTGTTAACCCTTTACTACGGACAGTCACTTCCGTCACGCGAACATTAACATGGACAAACAAACGATAACTATAGCGTAGATGTCGTAGTAATTAATTGGTTACCCCACTAACAATGTGGGTTCAATCCGACCCTGGGTCGAAAAGTATGAAGAAAATCTAAGTAGTGATCATTAAACCATTTAGTTATATAAGCATATAGTCACAACTCTATTTTTTCGAAGTATTCAGCAGATATAAACATCCTACCTAGTAGTTTTTGTTACTTATTTGTTACGCTTTGACGACTTAACTACTCGACTGATCATCATGAATTATTCTATATATTGAACAGAAAATTACATAGGGTACTTTTCATCCAGAAAAAAGTACTCTTACTACCCTAATCTAAAATAACTTAACCCACATTTACGCGAGCGAAGCCGCGGTCAAAATCTATACTAATATTATAATGCTGAAGAGCTTGTTTGTTTGTTTGGTTGAACGCGCTAATCTCAGGTAATACTGGTTCGAATTGAAATTTTAAAATTTTAAATTCTTTTAGTGTTAGATAGCCTATTTATCGAGGAAGGCTATTGGCTATATAACATCACGCTACGACCCACGGGGGCGGCGCAGTAATGATAAACGCGGGTGAAACCGCGGGCACATCTAATAAAATAACGAGATGGGTGTGGTGGTGACCCAGGATTCAACCTCTTCGTCTTCATGTGACCTTTTTTTGTTATTTTTGTTCAGCTTTTTGTAAAGGGAGATGCTTTTGACCAGCAGTGGGGTGCTGGTCAAAAGCTTGGACCTCCAAATCACTCTGTTGGTGGATATCCCCTTATCTTATGACCTTGTGACCTCTATATCTCGGGGGTCTTTTGACCCACAGAGCCCATATTTACTCGACTGAGGGATGATCCCAAGGTGTCTGCACACCAAATTACAAGTCAATCGATCCAGTGGTTCCGGAGCTATGCCTGTTACTAACAAACTGTAACCAACAGACAGACACAGATCCACATAGTGTTTTCATTAATCTCTTCGAAGAAGACTCAGAGGCGCTATAAAGGTATTGACAGTTTCAGAGTCGCACCGACTTTGAATATGTCTACTGCCAATTTCTTAACAGAAAAATTTACATGACACGTTACAGATTCAGATTCACGCGTGGGACCTCACGATCTTTAAAATATATGCATATCTTATGCCACAGGATCGATCTAATCTAATACATACTAGCGGTCGCCAAGTGATCGATATAAGACCATAATTGATTTAAATTTTAAGCTTGAACGTTCTTAAGATTTTATTGTCTATAACTATACCCTTATAATCACATTTCATTCAGTCACCTATTCCAAATACATATGTATGTAACCATAGTTACGAAGAATTCTACTACATCAGCCGAACAATGCCAAGATACTACGAACGCGATTCGACTGCTTGTGTCAAATACATGGTTGTGTGCGTGTAGTGTTTTTCATTAATTTAATGCATCTCTAATATATATTTTATAAAAATTCTCCATATAAACTTTAACTGTGCCAAATTTCATACTCCTCCGTCCGCGCAATTTTCGTAAAAAGGGTACAAAGTTTTTGCTTCAAGTATTAATATATAGATAAAGGTTGATCCTGTGCCATATGCCCACAAGCCCAAATTCAATCCAACACTGCCTTGTCAGAGTGCTTGGATCAAATAACCTGCGAATTGTAAAAGACTAATATTATAAAGAGGAAATATTTGATATTTAGTTTGTTTGTTGAAAAAATACTCAACCTATTTAAAACATTATTTTACCGTTGGAATGCTATATTATCACCGAGTAACATAGGCTATATATATTTTTTAAATACTGTTACCAACATAACCTAACGTACTTTTATGCGAGCGAAGCCGCGGGCAATAGCTAGTTGTAAAATAAAGAAGGAATTAAATAAACTTTACTTCGTTTACCAATAGAAATATATAGACCTTGCTTCTATAACCCAAACACGCCACAGGTCAACAGTTCAACACAGTGCAAAAATGAAAACCGTCTCTTATTAAATGCGATACATTCAAATTACTTGAACATTGTTGAATGTAACTGAGCTGTTGTGGACAGCCCTCGCCCTACTTCCTGTTCTATATATTCCTTTAACTTTATAAACATTGTTCGTCCTAAATACTCCGGGGTCGTTGACCCGCTGCCGTTGACAGGGGTGGCGGACGATTAATTTTAAAATGCAATTGTATGTGAGTGGGACACGCAAGCGTATGTGATAATGGAAATTTATTTAAAACACCCATGCAAATTCTTATTTAATTATCTGGAGTTTATGCGTGTGTGAGTGTGTGTATGTGTGTGTGTGTGTGTGTGTGTTGGGTAACGCTGTGTTTGTACAGGTTCGATAATACGTGAGGCTGTAAAATGTAGCCTTTCGTTCTTGATTTTGTGCATAAAAATACGAAGGCATTGATATTAATTCGTTTATCAAGATAGAGTTTTAAAATATTTTTGTCCCATTCCTATATTAAAAAAGGAGTTGGTTTAGCTAATGATAGTTGAATTTTGAGATATTTTTCATAGAATATGTGTCAAAAATTAACTGTAAAATGAATCGTTGCTTGAATGTAGGAACTGGGTCTGAAACATTAGACGCATAGAAATACACAGATTTCGGGCATATTTTTTTGGATCAATCTTTTTTTGCCAAGCTTGGGAATTTGTAATTGAAAGGTCTACGCTAATAGCAATGTCACGGCGGACAGGTGAACCATTGCCGTTACCGTTTACCATTAAGCACTATATAAGACTATGTGATCTGGCAATTTAAACAATGTATGCAATTTATTGTACGGATAACATCGTGACTTAAGTGGTCATCTCGCCGTTGCCACTATGCAGAGCGTTGTTGTGGTTTGATCCCCACACGGGACAAAATTTTGTGTGATCCAGAAATAGTTGTTTCTGGTCTGAGTGTTCTTTGTGCCCGTTGTCTAAATATATTTAAAATGCCCCGTGTCATAGAATTTATTTCTACTGAAAAGATAACTCTGATCTTTGTTAACGTGTCAGTTGTTTGAATACTAGATATAATTTCAAACCTATTGTGTCTAGCCGCCAGTATGGCGTTGCGATTCAAAAGGTAAATAAAAAAAAATCGTTTGCCTTTCAAGCGTTATTATGACGTAGATATTTGAACAAAAATAAACTAACAGAAGCAACTTAGTTGCAACTGTTTTTGTAGCACCTACTTGTAACTTTTATATGACTTTCGCAGTTGACAGACAGAAACTACAGAGAACAACTCCAATATACTTGTTGTTTTTAATGTTGTCACGATATTGAAGATATTAGGGTGGTTCCCAAGGCACAGAGCACGGAACACGCTAGTAAGTAAGTAAGTAAGTAAATCATTTATTTGCGTAAAAACATGGCATACATTGATGTTAATATTATTACAGTAGCTCAACATGTTTCGCTAAGATATAACATAGCATGCAAAAATTTATATTTTGACAAAAGGAATCAACATCTCACATCCATAAAATCTTTTAAATTGTAAAAATTACATTCAATAAGCCACTTGTGTAATTCTACCTTAAATTTTCTCGAGTTCAATATTTTAAAGCGACTTGGTATTTTGTTATAAATACGTACGCACATTGCAAGGCAGTTTTTGTTGTATTTCGCAAGTCTTGGCAAATCACTTAATACCGGTTTATGAGGATCTTGTCTGTTTCTGGGATTTACATCATTTGCTGATTTAAATAAATGTTTGTTGTTAACTACAAATATACATACCTCATATATACAGGGTGATTTTGAAATCGTGTAATTCCTTTTAACCACGCATTCTACTGGTGATATAGAACAACCCTGACCATATTTTTTCTTAATTAGAATAATGGTTTCGGCAAAATTAGAGTACAGATTTTTTTCATGAAATGATTTCATATAGTCATATTTTAACCACCTTTTTTTTTTTTTTTTTTTTTTTTTTTTACGTGGGGGAATGCTATGACGCATATCCCTCCGCGGGGGCGGGCGGAGGGATTATGTCGGACTCGCCGGGGTAAAAGAAAGATGTTAAAAGACAATGTACCTCCCGGAATACCGACTAAACCTACCACGGTGTTCCTCGACAAAACCACTATCGACGGGGCCGCGCGAATCGCTTTCGCATGCGGTCGCGACCCCGCCGAGGTTACGGCCCGCCGTATGAAACGGCAGGCCACTACGCAACAAGACCTACCCAAGATAGGCACTACACAATATAAAAGCCCTACTGTCTCCCCCAAAGGGGAGACGGACACGACACAGAGGCGCGCGTGGGAACACGCACGCCGCCTCTCGGACCTGGTGCTGAACGGATGGCGGGCAGGCCCACAAAGCCCGCCACCCCCAGGTCAAACCTCAGGGTGGCTGGAGGTCATCGCGCGCCCTCCGGCGCCCGGCTCTGCGGTTGGGGAGAGGGTTCAAACGCTCCCTCTCCCGCTCCGCCGCCTCCTTGGTGGAGATTACTTCCTCGCAGAAGGAGGCGACGGCGTTCCACGACCTCTCACTCCGGACCATAGACTGAACTACGGCCGGGAGCGAGAGGGCAACCGATCCGACTGCCGCGATCAAATCACGGCGCTGCGATGCCCATGCGGGGCAAACCGCCAAAGTGTGCAGCGCCGTGTCCTCAACAACGTCGCGGCAGTCGCCGCAGTGGTGACAACCGGGCGTCTCTTGCCGGCGTATACGACACAGGAACTGGCCAAAACAACCGTGGCCAGTTAGAACCTGTGTCAGCCGGAAGGTGAGAGCGCCATGCCGCCTCTCCAGCCACTCCTCAAAAACGGGACTTACCGCCACGATCGTGGCGTGCCCGGCACTGGGGTGCACAAGTCGTTCCTTCCAATTGGCCACTAGGACCTGGCGGAGCTCGGACCTCGCCGCCTTGATTGCGGCAAGACCCGGTCCTTCGCCTCGAGCTAGCGCCTCCTGGCGCCAACGATAGAGCGACGCCAGGAGCGCCGCTTCCAGGTCCCATGGCATCGATCCGGCGAGGAGGCTCGCAGCCTCGAACGAGATCGTGCGGTACCCTCTAATCAACCTGACGGCCATGGCGCGCTGTGGAGCACGAAGCGCCGAGATGTTACGGGCCGCCAGGTTGTAGCCCAAAACTGGGGCCCCATATAGGGCCATGGACCGCACGACCCCTTCGTAGAGCCTCCGGCAGGAGGTGTTTGGCCCCCCAAGGTTGGGCAGCAGGCGCGAGAGCGCGCCTGCAGCGCCCCGAAGAATGGGGGCCAAACGACGGAAATGGGCTGTAAAGTCCCATCGGCTGTCGAGCAGGAGACCCAGATACTTAAGGGTTGGCTCGACGCCGATGCGGACCCCTCCTACCATGATATGGGCCCCTGGAGGTGGCCGCTTCCGAGGGCCGTGAAAACATACAGCCTCGGATTTCGACAGGGCCACCTCGAGGCCCAACCGCCGGATACGACCAACGACTTGTGCGACCCCAGCGGTCGCCAGTATGGCCGCCGCCCGGTGCGACTTACCCCTCGCCGTGACAAGCGTGTCGTCGGCGTAACAAATGACGCCGACGCCACGGAGGAGCGCACCTCGCAGCACCCAGTCGTAACCGATGTTCCACAGGAGCGGACCCAGAACCGATCCCTGTGGAACACCGCACGACATCTCTCGCCGACTCCAACCGTCGTGACCCGGGTAGACGACTACCCTCTCTGATAAGTATGCCCCGACTATGCGGCGGAGGTAGGTCGGCACTCGATGGAAAACGAGTGCCTCCCTAATGCAACTCCAGGGCAAGGTATTAAAGGCATTCGCGATGTCCAAAGACACCGCGAAGACGACCTCGCCCTGGGAGACCGCATCCTCCGCCAGGCTCCTCACCCGCTGGACAGCGTCAATAGTGGAGCGCCCGCGGCGGAAACCAAATTGGTTCTCCGCCAGATCCGGGCCCACAGAAGTAAGATGCTGGACGAGGCGCTCCGCGATAATAAACTCGAAGAGTTTAGCCACCTCGCCCAGCAACACAATGGGCCGGTAGGCGGACGGAGAGTCCGCCGGGCGCCCCTCCTTCCTGATCAGGACCAGTTTCCCCACCTTCCACTGGCGCGGAAACTGGCCCTGAACTAGACACTCACTGAGGAGCCCCGTCAGTCGGGGCGCGAGCTCCTCGAGGACCAGGGCCAAAGCACGACCTGGAATGCCGTCGGGCCCTGGGGCGGTGTTTTTCGAGCGAAGTCTCGACACCGCCGCTCGCAGCTCTACCTGGGTCACTTCGGGAACCACGTCGTCGTCAAAGTCCGCGCTGGACGCCATGGAAGGCGGAATCATCGACGGAGGAGTGTGCTCCGCCCGTGAGGGGAACAGAGCGGCCACCACCTCCTCCACCAACTGTGGCCGGAGACTCTGGGACAAGGGGGGCGCCCAGGGGCGAAGCTTGCCCCTCACCATAAGGTATGGACGCCCCCAGGGATCACGGTCCAGAGTCCCCAGCAGCTCTTGGCGGGCCTCATCCTTGGCCCGCTTGATGGAGATCTTCAACGTACTTTTGGCCGCTCTGTAGGCCTCGTACAATTCCGCCTCCCTGGCGTCAAAATCGGGAGAGCGGCGACGCCGCCTACGAAGCCGGATGTACTGGCGTCGGGCCACCACGCAGGAATGGCGTAGTTCGCCGATGTGGTCAGACCACCAGTACACCCGGCGCCTAGCTGGAGGATTTAAAGGCACTCTAGGCATCGCCGCATCACAAATTTGAGTTACGGCCTCCCGGAACCACTCGGCCTCCATCTCAACATTGTCAGGCCTGGCTGGTGCTGGCACCCAGGCCCGAACAAACTTCTTTAAAGCCCAACGCGGACCGCCCCCAATCGGGGCCCTTGTGGCTGGGGGGTCGGAGGTCTGGGCGGAGACGTCGAACCGAATATAGCGGTGGTCCGACAGCGTCTCCACCTCCTCGACGACGCGCCAGCCTTGGACACGGCGTGCTAGTGCGGGGCTGGCAAAAGAGACGTCAATAACTGACCCGCCCCGCTGACGCACGCACGTGTGCACTGACCCACGATTGAGGACTAGCAGGCCGTTTTCTACGGCCCACTCCTCGAGCAATTCACCCCTCGCGTCCGTGGTCGCGGAACCCCAAGCCGAGGATTTGGCATTGAGGTCTCCGACGACGAGCACGGGCCGAGGGTGGCTTCGAGCGACGACGACGTTCAGTTCGAGGAGATACGCCTCGAAGTCGGCGAGAGGTCGGTTGGGAGAGAAGTAACAGCCCACCACAACCGCTTCTCCTACGAGTGCTGCGACGCAGCCCCGTCCTCGGACGATGTTCTCGAAGGACGGGGCGCCGGCGGCGGCCGGCGAAATTAACGCAACCAAGCCATCGAGGTCCCCTACCCAGTCAGCCCTGGGAGGGACGAAATAGGGCTCGGCTAC
The DNA here is from genome assembly GCA_963675205.1 of Catocala nupta. Taxonomy (NCBI): domain Eukaryota; kingdom Metazoa; phylum Arthropoda; class Insecta; order Lepidoptera; family Erebidae; genus Catocala; species Catocala nupta. Next base: position 21,127,343 of record OY776081.1, read on the forward strand.
GATGGCGACATGAATTGACCACTGCGCCATGCTCTGGAGGAGAAGGTCCTGAGCCCTGGCGCAGTGGTTTATATTAGCCTGGAGGAGACGGAGGCGTGGAGGCATTACGTCTCCATGCTAACCTCCGTCCCTCCAGCCGCGGGAACGTCGACCTTCGACGTCGTCGACGAAGAGGCAGGCGGCCTTGGCGGTAGTCTTTTCTGGGTGGCGGCGCACCCCTTAGCACCCGCCCGGTGCTCCGCTGGTTTGCCCACCGCCGCACACAGAACACAGTGCGGCGTGGACCCACACGTTGCGGCCACGTGACCGGGCTGACCGCAACGGAAACAGCGGCCGCTGCAGTCAACCCGTGAGGGGCACGTGACACCCACGTGGCCGCTGGATAGGCAGCGGTAGCACCGGGCGAGCCTGGGCTCCAGCGCTTTAATTTGCGCCGACACCCACCCCACCAAAAGACGCCGGCCATCGGCCAATTTCTTGGCGGCGGCGACAGGACAGCTAATAATGGCCGTCCCCATTCCGGAGCGGCCCTGCTTAATTTCACCGCACTTGATCTGTTCCGCAGGGCACCCTCCGGTCTTGGCGACGGCCGCGACGACCTCTTCCTTTGTTATAGAGTCATCCAGGCCCGTGATGCGCAAATCGACGCACTTTTGGGGCCTGGAGACGCGGACTTCCTCCGATTCCAGAACCTGGCGGAGACTTTCCGCCAGGCGGTCCGCCTGGTCGCCGCTTGCGACTCCCGGCACTTCTATCAGGCGGGCACCGGTCTGAGTAGTCCGGCACCGTAAACCCGATGTTATTCCCAGCTTGCCGGGGTCGATCGCCGTCCGCGCCTTCTTGAGGAGCTCGGCGTATGTGGCACCTCGCTCGATGGCAGCCGGCTGCAACGTAATAACAACTGCAGTGGAGCGAGGGGCCTGGAGCTTCCTCGAGGCCTTTTTGGCCGCCTGCCTTGCCTTCCTGGCCGCCTTCTTTCTTTGTTTGGCTGCCTCTTTCTTTTGGCCTACGACCTCCCAGTCGTCGGGCTTGCGCGCGGCAGCAGCGGGTTGTATCCCGGGAACGGCAGGACGTTGGGCAGCTACAGGTGCGCGATTAGCCTGCCTTTTCCTACCCTTTGGCTTGCTAGGAGCCGTTGATTCGGCTGCTGGAGCGACCGCAGGAGGCCTCGAGGACCTTGCTTTCGCCGCATACGTTGGCGGCGCAGGCTTCGGGGGAGAAGGAGGGGGAGGCACTCTGACCCTGTCTGCGGCCAGAGGAGGGCGCAACAGTCGACCCTCCATAACGGAGAGCTTGACGCGGAATTCACCAAGCTCTTGCCGGACCAGAGCCACAAGCTCCGACTCGGTCTTGTTCGCGCCCTGGTCTTGCCTCCTCTCGAAGTCCTCCTGCCTTCTCTTAAGCTCGGATAGCTCTTGCGCCATGCGAGAATTTTCCGCCTGCAGCTTTTGCACTTCCTCGCTGGCTGTGCGGCTGAAGAAGGCTTCCGCGATGTCCCGAATGGCCTCGATGGAGTCTTTAAGGGTCTTCTGGCACGTACCCTTTAGACCCTTGGACTTCCTCGAGACCAGCCGAATGGCCTCTAATGCGTCACTGAGCCGAGTCTTGAGGTGCGATACCGGCAGGTCCTCGGCATCCAGCTCCACCACCGGCTGCTTTCGTCCCGCAGCGACTCGCCGGGCCGCCGCAGCAATGAGGGTGTCCTCATCGGAAGTACGCTCCACATCAGCCTTCCGCAATGCAGCGGCAAGTTCGGCCTTGGCCCGACCCAGACCCACGTAACGACCGTGGGTGGGTGGACGACCGCGTCCACGTCGCACTGTCGGCACTTTCGCAGCCGATACCGCGTCCTCGCTGGAGCCGTCTGACTCCGACTCCTGCGCTGACCGCAACCGTTTGCGTGGAGCTTTCTCCGAAGTTGCCTCCGGAGTAATCTCCACAACGTCACTATCGTGCTCCGATCGCACGATCTCCTCCTCCTCTTCGGAACGCGCAATACTGGGCGTGCGCGACCTACTCACTCTTACAGTTGTTTTTAAAATTGATTTAAGTGATGTATCCATATTTAGACCCACGAGTTTGGGAGAAATAAACGTCGACCCGGGCAGAGATCCCGATACCCGGGCAAGCCTAATACTACAGGGGGACGGCAGGTACCCTGAGGGGCCGCACTAGTGACTGAACTACCCATCAGCCATGCATCTCCTCGCCGTGCGGCAGCAACTTGAGATTCGGGGTGGTTTTTATAGAGGGCCACTCCCTCGCAGTCCGGGCGGTGAAGCCAAGACCCTCGGTCCCGTCAGCAGCCGCGAGACGTGATCCACGACACTGCACAATACGGGGTTACGATATGCGCCAGACGGTGACAACAGGGACAAAAGTCAGAAAAAAGGGGGGGGGGGACAACAAGAACAAAACGGGCAAAACAAACAAAAGGGGGACAAGAAACAAATTTGGACGCAGAACCAAACCAAAAAGGGGGGACAAAAGCAAAACAGGGGACAAAACAAAAGGGGGACAAAAGGGGGAAAGAATCGTCAGAACGACGAGAAGAGACCCCGTTGTCTGTTCAGCGGCAGGGTGAGTGCACGCCGAACCCGTCAAAGGGGCTCTCCCATGTCCACTCTAAAACAGAGCGGTACTGGGAGAGCCGGGCCCAGAATAGGGCCTCTGGCTTGGGGATGGGACTCGCGTCCATCCCCCCGCCTCCGGTGCCAAACACGACAAATGGCACCGGTTGTCAGAATATTAGCCACCAGCAACAATGAAAGGCATTGTTGCTGGTGCCCAGGGTGCACCACGGGGAGGTTTTCTGACACGCACCCCATATTTTAACCACCTGACACAATCTTAATATTTTTTTAATTTAAAAATAATAACATAACAATAACTGATGTCGTAAATAATAAGGGGCAATAAAAAAGACCGCCCGTTATTAGTTACGACATGAATTATTAATATGATTTTTTATTTTAATTAGTAAAAAATTAAAATTGCCTCGGTTGGTTAACATATGACTATCTGACACCATTTCACGAAAAAAACGGAATAATAATTTTTCAAAAAAAATAAATCAAATTAAATAAAAATATGGTCAGGGTTATTCTATATCACCAGTAGAATACGTGGTTAAAAGGAATTACACGATTTCAAAATCACTCTGTATACAGATATGGTAGAGGTAGCAGACCAAACCTCTTAAACATTGGTCTACATGAGTCATCAGGTTTAATACCACTTATTGCTCTGATGCACTTTTTTTGTGCGATAAATGCTCTATCCATATTAGTACCATTACCCCACATTACGAGACCATATCGCAGTAGCGACTCAACATAAGCGTAGTATGACATAATTGCAGTTTTTATGTTAGTTACGTTTTTAACTTGCTTCAGTGCGTATACAAATTTATTGATTCGAGTGCATACATTATCTATATGTTCTTTCCAGTTAAAATCTTTGTCTATTATTACGCCTAAAAACCTTGTATGGGTTGCCTCTTCGATTTTATTAATATTAAGTTTTATATTGTTTTTATTATTATTTGATTGATTAAATTGAATGTAAACGGATTTATCTAAATTAATTTTTAAATTATTCATGTCAAGCCAAAGCAGTAATTTGTCTATTGTATTATTTATGTCAAACTCATGGTCAGTCTTGTTTTTCTTTTTATCTGATGTCACTATGATTGATATATCGTCGGCAAATAATATGCATTTATGATTGGTTATTTTTATGATGTCATTAATATATAAAAGAAACAATATTGGACCAAGCACGCTTCCTTGCGGAACGCCATATTTATTTTGCTTATATTCTGATGAGTATGGTATCATATCTCTATTACTGTTAATTTTACTAATATTGACACGTTGCTGTCTATTGCCTAAATAGGATGATATCCATTCAAGTGCAGGTCCTCTAATCCCAATAGTCTCTAGTTTATCCAACAATATGCTGTGCGACACAAAATCGAAGGCTTTTGATAAATCAAAAAAAAGTCCCGTAGTCAGATGATTATTATTAATATTTGAAAGTACTGCCTTCATAAGAGAATAAATAGCTAATGATGTGGATTTCTTTTTTTGAAATCCATACTGTTCAGTACTTATTATTTGGAATTTATTGCAAAATTCTATTAGCCTTTTATACATACATTTCTCATAAATTTTTGAAAAAATAGGTATCAATGTAATTGGACGGTAATTACTAATATCACTTTTATCTCCTTTTTTAAATAACGGCTTAATAATTGATAATTTTAACCTATCGGGAAATATTCCTGCTGCAAAAGACATGTTTATTAAATGGGTTAAAATACTAGTCAATTCATTACAGCAAGGTTTTATGATTTTAGTACTAATTTCGTCATAGCCCCCTGATCTAGTGTTGGACAGGGACATTATTTCAAGGCGTACTTCGTTTTCTGACATTGGTTTAAGAATTGACATTGAGTTGACATATCTATTTTGCCTGTAATTTTGAACAGCGGTGACGATTGCGTCAAATTCACGTAATAATTATTGAATGTGGAAGCTATTTCTACAGGGTCTGTAACTACAATACCATTTAATGTTATTGCATCTATATTATCTTTAGGGGTGGTATTTTTATTTATTTCATTTTTGATGACAGTCCAAGTGGCTTTACATTTGTTATCTTGTGTTTCAATATATTTTATGTTCGCATTCTTTTTTGAGCTGTAAATACATTTTTTAAGCATATAGGAATATTTTTTATATATTAATTTATTAGAATTATTTTTGTTTTTATAAAATTTATAGCGTAATTTTCGCTTTGTTTTGCAACTTTGTCTAAGACCTTTACTTATCCACTTTTGCGTATTTTTAGCGGTACTGTTGACCCTGACTCTTACCTTAGGAAAACAGAGATTGTAAAAGAGGCACCACAGATCATGAAAATCATTAAAGGCAGAATTTGAATCTGTGTTTATATACAGGGTGATTTTGAAATCGTGTAATTCCTTTTAACCACGCATTCTACTGGTGATATAGAATAACCCTGACCATATTTTTATTTAATTAGATTTATTTTTTTTGAAAAATTATTATGCCGTTTTTTTCGTGTAATGGTGTCAGATAGTCATATGTTAACCAACCGAGGCAATTTTAATTTTTTACTAATTAAAATAAAAAAACATATTAATAATTAATGTCGTAAATAATAACGGGCGGTCCTTTTTATTGCCCCTTATTATTTACGACATCAGTTATTGTTATGTTATTATTTTTAAATTAGTAAAATATTAAGATTGTGTCAGGTGGTTAAAATATGACTATTTGAAATCATTTCATGAAAAAAATCTGTACTCTAATTTTGCCGAAACCATTATTCTAATTAAGAAAAAATGTGGTCACGGTTATTCTATATCACCAGTAGAATGCGTGGTTAAAAGGAATTACACGATTTCAAAATCACCCTGTATATGTCAGACCAGCAAAGACTTTGTAAGCATTCCCGGAATTTTCGGATATTATCTAGGTTGTAATCTCTTTTATAAACGTAGTGTATTGTTGCTTTTTGTGGTACATTTTGAGATGGAAAGCTAAGCATTTGTGCTGTATCATGATCTGAGAGATGTAAAGGTAGTACGGTTGCAGTAGCATTGGAAATATTGCTCAAAATATGATCAATACAAGCCAATTTACGTGTGGGACCATTTATCAGCATTTTCAAATTATAATTATTGCATAAGTCTTGTAGCTGATTTGTAATGTTACCTGTTTTTAGTGTATTTATATTCAAATCACCAGCTATAACTATATTAAATTTAGACTTCTATTTTTTTATTAAATCGTGTAAAAGTTTGTGTAATTTTAATAAAAACTGTGTTGGATCAGATTTAGGAGTGCGATAAACACATATAATAACTAATTTACCACACATTAATTCTATTCCACAGGCTTCAAACGTATTTTGAGTGGCGCAGTTTTTAACTATTGACAATTCTTTATAAATTAGCTCTTTTTTTACTAATATACAAGTGCCACCCCTTTGTTGTTCTCTACAGAAGTTAGTAGCCATTACATAATTATTTATTTTTACATAATTGTCCAAACCTTTTTTTATAAAAGTTTCAGGTAGGCATATTATATCTGGGTCATTATTATCGTCCTTTAGTTCTTGAATGATTAGTTCTAGTAGTTCTTGTTTGGATAGAACACTGGCGATATTTTGATGTAATATTTTAAAATAGTGCGATTTGTTGGTGGCTTTAGGTACGAAAAAATGAGTCGCTCTTATTTATAACAGGAAAATAGTACAGTATAGTTCCTTTCTTAACCTTCGTATTGGATTCCGTAAAGTTATTGCTTTTAGGATGCTTAACAGTTTCAATGCGACTTTGTTTCTTAAAGTAGTAGGGAATTGTCCCTTTTTTGTTCCATGTACACCAATGCTCAATTTGAAATTTGATTTGCCACTTGCTATTCTCTTTCGAATTTCACTAGAGTTCAAATATTTATCATTATAGTCATTACAATCTATAACAAAATTAATTGACTTACACATATCAGATAATTCGGTGCTTATTTGGTTTACAAAGTGACACTTTTTATACTTACTACATACATTTTTTATAGAATTGTTTAATTTATTGACATTGAGGAATACATTTTTTACGACATTTAATACAATTACAGTGTTACAACTAAATTTATCCAATATGTTTTTCAATTGAGACAAGATAATATTTATGCTACGATCATTTTCACCTAAACAAATTACAACTTTATCGTCTGTTGTTAATTTTACATTTCTGCAGTTGGATGTTACTTCGCTACATGGTGCGTTTGGTTTAGTTTGAGCAACGATTTGATAGTTTTCATATTGTGAATTTACTCTTGAGTGTGATAAGGCGGCTGCTAAGCCAACGCAACGTTGACTACCGAAAATATGTATTTTCTTCCCAGAAATCAGATTTTGTACTTGCTTGGCAGTGCAAGTTTTAAAACTAGCCGTATTCCGTTTCGGTTCTTCAATGGAAAGTTCGCAGGTATTCTGACTCTGTATCAATAATGTCATACGTTCTGTAAGAGTTACAATTTCTTTTTCTGCAGTCCTTAATTGCTGTTGCAGGGTTATGATTTCCTGTTGCAGGCGTAATATATTTACGTGATCAGTAACTTGAACGTTCAATGTGGATGACGATGGAGAGGATGGCGTAGAATGCACGTAGTGTTGTTGTGACAGGGCTTGCTTCTTTTTCTTGGAGCTTGTACCCGGATATCCGAATAGAGAGGAAGAATGACATAAGGATTTTAAAGTATTATTTTCTGTACATAACTTTTTTATTTGTTTATGTAGTTCGGTATTTTCTAGCAATATACATATTTCCCAGTTCATTTTCTGTGCTTTCTAACTGCAGTGTAAGTTGAGCTATTGTATCCTTCATTTCTGAGACTGATACCAAGTCAGTTACAGTTCTGTCAACACTCCTTGATAGTTTATTGGGAGTAGTATATGACTCATCAGGCGATTCGCAGTCGGTAAGTATGTGAGAGTCAAATAATTTTGTACTACTTTGAATTGAAGACAGACGTTTCGACGTATTGTCGACTAGATCTTTCTTTGTCTTCGATGTTTGTTTTATTGGCAAAGGTGTTTTAATACAATTCTGCTTCTTTCGTACGGTAATATTGGAAGCTCCGTCGGTATTAGAAATTTCTTATTTCTAATACACACCTTACATCTCCATTTTTTTTTCGCTTCTGCATCTTTTAGTCGATATGTAGGTTCTGGATAACCGTCGCAATCAAACTCATATCTGTTATCACAGGCGGAACACAAAGCAGTACTTTTTATGTTCACATCTTTTTTACATTTATTTTATTTAGCTAGAGAAGTGCCGCTCGTTATACTATACAACTATTATCTATACTATCTATACTAATATTATAAAGATGAAGAGTTTGTTTGTTTGGTTGAACGCGCTAATCCCAGGAACTACTGGTTCGAATTGAAAAATTATTTTGTGTTGGATAGCCTATTTATTAAGGAAGGCTATAGGCTATAGAACATCACGCTACGATCCACGGGGGCAGTGCAGTAACCATAAACGCGGGTGAAACCGCGAGCACAGCTAGTAAGACTATAAAGAAGCAGTGTAATGCACTGATGGCGTAGTGGTTTAAATAATCGCGTCGCCATTGACACTCCGCTTAGTGTTTGGTCCTCTTACGGGGCAAACATTCGTGTCTACATATACATACTTCGTCTGAGTCCAAAAGTTTGTAAAGTACCCCGCGACACATGATTCAGTCCTAGTGCGGCAGTAGCATTTTTCAAAGAAAATTACGTCTGTTCACTAAATTGCATTTAGGAAAGAATTACGCATATAAACAAATTAATGTAATCACATGCATAACAGTAGTATTTACTACTGCTCCACCACTGAGGTCACCTTACACAAATGATTGCAGTTTTTTAATATGCAGCCATTTCTACTTAATTTTTGTAACTTAGGTGCTTTAAAAGGAAATCTGCTGAATTACTGCTTACATTTTCAATATCATTCTCCTTTCTTCGGCCATCAATAGGATAACCAATGAAAGGGATGAAATATCGATTCCTTATAAAACTTACTCAGCACAAGTTTTCAAAGTGGTTTCCCATTTTCATCAAAAACCAGTAATTTTGCTTCACGAGACTTTAAAAGCGTTTTATATTTAATTGGGCTCTTTAAGATCTAAAGTAGAATTTTAAAAGGCGGGCTCCTATGTTTGCACGAGGTCTTCACTAGAGCCCTTTCAAATATATTAATATTCATAGCACAAGAACATCTTACCTGATATTAAAAAGAAATTTTAACTTCATCTTTATACATTTTCTTTCCAAAGTTTCTTGATTTTTACGCTGACGGAGTTTGCTGTTAACTTTAATGTAGTCGGTATAAGGGACTATTAGGATCTTAAGATGTGCTTGTGTTAATCATTGGACGGAATTGCAGTTGGTTTCACACTTTATGTAGATATAGTAGACGAGTCCTTAGCCGTCTTTCAGGCACAGTTCCAGAATTAAATAGCAACGTGAGCTAAATAAACATTTTCTGCATAAGACAAAAAAAAATACATATTAGTGTGCTAATTTCATAAATTTGATAAAATCAAAATACATTTTTTAGTGTGCTTATTTAGGGCAAAATTATCCTATCTAATAGTATAAATGCGAATGTGAGTTTGTCCGTATGAGTGACGGATGGCGCCTAGCGCACTGAACTGTCAGTTCAACAATATAAGTATAATACATGTGTAGTCTATGTATCACTGACACACTTAGAATATAAAAGAGTGTGACAAGCAAGACCTCTCTGGTAGGTAGGTAGCGTGTTTAACAATAAATAAATATAAGCACACGTGAGCACGCAATACAGTGAAGTAATAATTATAAACATAACTAATGTTGTTGTTATCGTGTGTATGGGTTACTTTAGCATCGGGTCAATGGTTCACCTTAGGGGATTATGGGACCCTCATATGTTTACTAATATTTATAAACATGATAGATGGCGCTTGACTTCCTTGTTGACGCAAACTTATTCCAAGGCATCACTTTGGAATAAGTTTGCGTGGAATTGTGCGGTCTTGCCTTAGATTCGCGGTTTGAAAAGTGTTTTTTATATTTGACAATCATCTACTTGTTGGTCTAGTGCTGATAACGTTTTGGGCGCTCATGTAAGGATTTGTTTCACAGGTCAGATTGGGTTTATCTATTAGATAATTCTTTTGATAATGTGACCGGTAGACGACATATTATTAAGGCTGGCATTTTATTAAGCGGTAATTACATAGATCGCAGAATATTAAAGTAATATACCTACATCTGCCTAATACTTCAGCGATATCGCCAATAAGGTATGAATTACACTATCAAATTGACGCCATGCTGTCTAATGTTAACTAGTTGTTGAAGTCTTATAATAATGAAGGCCACTAACCCACTTGCCGATATTGTCAACATGGCTTTGCAATCCTTACTAGGATCCTAACATCTTGACAAATTTCCACATATTTAATAGTAGTAAAAATAATTGCCTTGATTAAAATGTCAAAAACAACTTGACAACGTAGCTTCAAAAGCCATAAAAACGTCTTACCTAGCGTAGTTTATTTGTGGGCATCAGTGAAAACCTAGAAAACAGTGTCTTTGTATCGTCTTTCAAATAAACAGGACATAGGATGCATTGGCAACAATAAGAAATGAGAGACGTGTGAAATGCTCTCTCACCGTGGACTTTTTTTACATGTGCGAGCGCGAACTCTGTTGTTAGTACGTGAAAAAAAATATCCAGACGTACTTGTGGCAACACTTTATTCACTTTCTTTGCCTTCCGCCATTTTAATGTATTTTTTACGTAGCAATACTTGTCATTGTGCGATTTTTACTGTCCTTTTGCAGTATTTGAAATACGATTTAAAAGTGTTCGAGGTTGTTTTGAATGTTTTTCCTGGTAGAATTTTATATATTTTGTGCTGATTTAAGTCTGATTGGTGCAATAATGGTAGCTTAAACAGTAGAGCGACTCATGTTGAAACTCATGAACTTATAACACGTTCCAAAAATAGTGTTTTGTGATTAAAATATATCGCGATGAAATTCTTTAATAGTATTTAAGATTTAGATGAGATCAATGTGATCAGTGACAGAAAATTAGACCGTATTTATTTCGTAAATTATATCATATAACGTAATTTAACCTCTCAACCAATCCAGTTACAAAACATACGAAAATACATTAAAGCTATTCAAACAAAAGAAGACTATCATAACAAAATTTACGTTTTAAAAAGTCTGGTTAAGCTCTGATGCCGGCGTCCCAGTGTTGGTTAAGAGGTTAACTAATTATAATGTAATTTATAAAACTATGAGTTTTATAAAGCTGAGAAAAGCTTATACTGTCAGTAACGGAAAATTTCAAAATGAATTAGTCCTGAATATTCTTAAAATGATAACTTGTATAATAAAGATGCTGTTATTAATAAAGTTTTACGTAATGTTTATCAATGTAAATTTAAATAACAACCTTATTTATGAATAAAACTTTTTTCGTTATAAGGCCGTTGCTTTTATTAAGCTGATATGACTACGTATTTATCATAACCAACCCTTAAATACGACCACACATAACAGAAAGTGCATGCTAACCAATACTAAAACAATTAATCGTGACTTAATATTATAAATGCGAATATGAGTTTGTTTGTTCGTTTGTTACGCGTTCAAGCCTTAACTACTTGACCCATCATCATAAAATTTCACATACACGTTGCCAGGTTAACAGAAAAGGACAAAGGCTAACTTTTAACCAAATAAGTACTGTTACTAATGTAACCTAACCTGACTTAAATTTACTCGAGCGAAATCGAGTGCAAAATGAAGTAAAATCTAAACTGTGGATTGCGAACTAGTATGCAGGCAGGCGAGCACACAGGACAGATTGACCAAAACCGGCGCCGTGGCGCCTGCATGTAGGCGGATCACGTTTCGGTAATATGTTAAAAGCTGACCGAATGACTATGTCATAAAACATAAAGCTACAGAATGCTGGCTTAATAGAACCAGGTGAAATAGAGTTAAGTTCATAGAAAATGTTATAACTTTAAATTGATTAATTTTCTTACTATAGAATGTTGGTGTAAAAGTGTTATTTTGAAATTGTGAAACTTTATGTTGTGAATGTTTCGGATACTAAGTCTACCAACAAACTGTTCTGCACTATATTTTATGTATTTTACTGTAAATGGATACTTCTTCTTAAATTAAAAGCTTGTAGTTGTGTGCGTACAGTAATTTAGAAGCAAGTCGGTGGAATGCAGTCATTGATATAATTATGAATGACCAGGAGCCTTATTACTATCACTTAAAGCATTGCTATTACGAAGGTATGAATGAGACAACGCTTTACAGACTGTATAGCTTTGTTTCATTGTTGTGCTTTGAGAGACGGTGGTAAGCCCGATTTAGGACTTCCAAATAGCTGGATAAACGGATGTTTGATATTATAAAATATCCTTATCAAGCAATTTTTAACGGTCAAGCACAGAATTCGACAGCACACTGTATTTTTTTTGCAATTTTACGCTTGACTTGATTTCATGCTGGCTAATGGTAACCAATTAGTTAAATTCAACACTGAACGCTCCAATCCCGTTAGCTGATAAAGCAAATAGCATGTTGGTCCTTATTTTACTGAATAGATAGAGGATAAAAATTTTTGGACTAAACATTTTTATAATTGGATAACGTTCAATTAAATTGATAGAGTTGATGTGAAATTCTGTATCTTCAGGGTGCTTAGTATTTATATTTACATGAACGCGATCGAAACGTTTACCGCGATTGGCTCTCTGATTGGTTAAGAGCTTGGAGCGGGCCAATCGGAGCGGCGAACGTCATAAACGTGTCGATTGCGTTAATGTAAAACAAACTTGCACTAGGCACTTTGTAATAGACGCGTAGGTACACACGGCTACACATCAAGTTAGACACCCTATATACGTATAACTACGCTACATACAAAATAGAGAATTGTCGGAAAGGGACAGTGCAAAGTGATGCCGATGTAATAGTAAGGATAGAGCGTAACAGAAATGTGACGCACTCTCTCGCACGATTTGCAGCGTTCAACTTCTAATAGTTCAAAGTCCAAACAGTCTAGATTGATGCGTCGCTGTGTGTACACACGGCTACACATCAAGTTAGACTCCCTATATACGCATAACTACGCTACATTCAAAATAGAGAATTGTCGGAAAGGGACAGCGCATAGTGGTGTCGATGTATTGGTAAGGATAGAGCGCAACAAAAACATAACGCACTCTCTTGCACAATTCGCAGCGTTTAACTTCTAATAGTTCAAAGTCCAAATAGTCTAGGTTGATGCGTCACTGTGTGTACGTAAGTGTCTATGTGTGAATGCGTCTGCTTTTGTAGTTAATATTGTGTGGACAATCTTTATATATGTAATCTGTGAGTGTTGCCGCGGCTAGGCTTTCCATATTTCATTGTTTTGCAATCCATACAATATCAGTATTCACGTTAATCTCTTCAACTAACCTGTCTATAAATCGACGTGCGATTATCGATACAAAATCAAGCTTTCAAGCCAAACACAATATTGGAATGTATTTAACTTTGATATTGATTGATTATATTATTACATTTCGTATTAGGCTTACGCGAATATGCAGTTAGGTTATTCACGTGACAGAAAATCAGATAAAATATCTGTTGATGTTTTATTTTTTAAACTTTCGAGTCATCCCATAGGATGTTGTAAAATGTATACTCATTACATCTGGATTGCCAGTCAATGTTGTCACATCGCTCATAACACACTATCTACATAACATAACAAATAAGTAAAAAACTGAGATAACTGAACTTACTTGGTGTATATGTACCTATAGAGCGTGCCTAAACTCTCGACTCGTCACGCTCAATATACACCAAGTAATTATGGCTGTTTCAATATTTTGTAAAGTTAACAATATAAAGTTTTAGAGTATCTGTATGTACTCTAAATCATTAATATTACAATAATACCGCTATAAAAAAGCTAGCTGTACACTAAGATGGACTTCAAACAACAAACTCCAAGATATATGAACCCGTGTTAACTATAAATAACTTCAGAACTTCCTCCAAAATCTGTTTATAACACTCTTAAATACACGTTACAAGCTGACTCATCAAAAAGTAAACTACAAACAGTTTACAATACCGGATAATGTAACCTTTTAAAAGGAAAAGCATTCCAAAATTACGCTCAGCGTGAAAGTAGTCTGATACTGGCCTTCCATTGATCAAGGGCGGGCGGCTGCCAACGAAAGCGAACGCTACGCAAAAACATTACCACAACATAGATCCAAAACATCTCGGGCTTGCCAATCGGCTTTAAACCAAAACATTACTACATAAAGTCCAATTTGCTCTGTGCTTTTATTGGTGGTTATGACGATTTTGGGTGGGAAACTAGTTGTATACAATGTGTACAAACACGTCGTATCTATGTAACTGTTTGTAACAGGCGCTCAAAGATTAGTGAGATTTTAGATAGCATTGTTCGATTGTATTTATGTTTTGGAGTGGTTTGTGAAATGCTATTGGGATTTTAGTAATAATTGATCCATTTAGAGTGGGACTGGCTCGTTGATACCGAGGCATAACTTGTGTCGTGTCGGATCGATGCCAGATTTAATTCCTGTATCGAGCTCTCAGCATCTTTTTAAAATACTATTAGCAGTAAGATTAAGAGATTAGAGTTAAGAGTAAGAAATCTATAAACGTAGCCAATAGATGGCGAGAGGAACGCCACCTACATAAACTGTAGGTGGCATTCCACCAAAAAATATACTGTCAGACTGACTTTCAATTACCTACCTATATCCACACACAATCAAAGGACAATTTTAACAGAGACTAGCTATCTGCACTTATCTCAATATGCGTTCCCGTTGGATTCAAACGTGCGAAGCCACGGACAAAAGCTAGGTCAACGAAATGTGTATAGAGCTTAAGCCAAGTTTTATTCTGTATTGACGAAAACCACAGATAGGTCAGTTATTGGGCCCTGTCATAAAAGTTTAACGACATAAATATATCATCTTTCTTTGTTCACGGCCAACCCTTTTTTTGACTGACGACGACATAAACAGACTGAGGAACACACACGTGGTAGATACATCAAGTTTATTAATACAAAGAGCCTGTAATCATACTCCATGTAACACAAAGGTAAAGTCATAGTATACATAAAAGGAAGAAAACAATATAATACTCCGTGTTATGGTTCGAGTAGCACACGGTATAAAAATATATGGCGAACGTATTTTAGATTATAGCTAGTTGCATTACGTTTGCATGTAAATTATCCATAATATGGTTTGTGATACAATATAGTGATACTATAGGCCCTATGACGCAGCAGCGTAGATTCTTATATCCGCGAGCTTAAACAGCATTGTCGTCGTTTGCCTCGTAGACTTTACCCTTCCATAATAAATCACGTCCTGCCATGCCTCGGCGTGCATTTAAGCCTTTGGTCTGGCCCTGATATCAGGAACATTTCTGTCTCAAATTCGAGTTCCTTTAAACATTCTGACATCTCTTCTAACCCTAGAACATCGCACCATAGTTGATAATTACCCTAATCTGGCTAGACTGAAAAATATACATAAATACTCCGGGTAATAACAAGACTAGGATCAACAAAACAAAAACGTTGCTTCTTAGTATAATGTTCTCATATTTCATTAAGCAACTCTCACGTATTTCATTAATAAAGTTAGACTTTTATTAAGTTTGTCGATCTAATCGTATAGTCTTTGTTGTAGCGAACAATTAGAGTGCTAACCCGCCGTTGTAACTGGTACGTGTAATATATGTTTACTATACGAAACAACGTAGCCCGCTCCTGTAGACTTAGAATGTAATGCATAAGCGAGAGCGGTGGATCTCCAAAAATCTTCAGGATACAGTCCACTTAAAGGTATACAGGGTGTCCGGTAATTAATGGAAAACTTTGAAATGTCTTACAGTAGAACCGAAGGCTGTTCAGAAAAATGAAAAAATGAATAATAGTTTTAAAAAAAAAAAAAAAATATATTAAAAAGTGCAGGCTATATAATTAGCATAGCATAATATTGTCTTCTGTTTACGCGAATGTTATTCATTGAAATTAAACTACTATATACGGACTTTATCGCGTTGTTTATTTATCACTGTATTACAACATTTTAAAACTATTACACTACTACTATTGAATTTCACTCATTTATAAGCTAATAAAAGGACGGGAGACTCCCCGTGACCATGGCTGCTGAAAAGCCACCGAAACGTCGGGGAAAGTGTAAACCTAAATATAAATGGATTTAATAGTTTAAATAATTTTATTAGCTTATAAATTAGTAAAATACAATAGTAGTAGTAGTAGTGTAATAGTTTAAAAAATTTGTAATACAGTGATAAATAAACAACGCGATAAAATCCGTATATAGTAGTTTAATTTCAATAGCACAGCATACTTTTGACTGTCTATCTATTAGCATAATTAGTGTTTAATAATAAAACAACAAAACCAATGGATTTCATTCATTTATGGTCGTAGTATACAAGAAAGTTATACATGGTAATTAAAAAAAAACACATATCTCAGGTAGTTAGAATAGATTTTCTTCATATTTTTTTCTGAACGGCCATCAGTTTTACTATAAGACATTTCCAGGTTATCCATTAATTACCGGACAACTTGTATATCTTGGTAGGTTTTTTGTCAGCAAATACTGACTAGGACTGCATAGATGTCGTAATGGTTTATGTGGTGGCCTCGTCACTGCCACAACGCTAAGTGTTGTGATTTCTTAATCTACACGGAACAAAAGTTTGTGTGATCCCCAAATAATTGTTCCAAGTCTGGGTGTCTTTTGTGCCCGTTGTTTGAATAAATTCTCGTCACACAGAAACTATCTCTAGTGCGTTTAGTGTGACGCGCTTTTCCTACTAAGTAGATATATATAATGTAATACATGATTATATTTGATGCATTATAGATCTAACTTGACACGAAGTTACATCTTTTATTTCGTCACACAACGCCCAACGTTGCATGGCGACCCTGCCAGGATAGCCCGACATTGCAAGAGCATTACATTTTCTCCAGCTAATCTAAATGTAAGAAAGGAGACATATGTTGAACGCTCACCAGGATTTCTTTACCGCGTTGAAAGAAGAAGAAAGAGCTTTCGGAATCCTGCTCTCATCTGTACTGTAACACGAGGTTATTGGACTACACGAATCGCTAGATCCAGAGGTCACGAGTTCACTGGAACCTCTGCAACTCCGTAGGGATATTGCCTCTTTGGCATGTTTCTACAGAATATACCACGGGGAGTGCTCTGAAGAGTTATTCCACCTTATCCCGCCCTCCCCTTTCCTATCCAGAACAACGAGTGCTGGGCTCAGATGCCATCCTTACACGGTGGAGTCGACTAGAGTGCGTACCAACAAGTTTGGGTCCTCATACCTCTGCCGAACGATCAAGGCATGGAATTCTCTGCCAAAGCACGTGTTTCCTTCTTCCTTCAATCCTGGGTCCTTTAAGCGGGGCGTGAAAAAGCACCTTCTCAGGCCGTCAAAGTAGAGACCTCAACATCGCCTCGGCTGCTATGAGGACGATGTGGAGGCCACTGCTCTTAGACCACACGACTGCTTACCATCAGGCGGAGTGTGGTCATTTTGAAGAGCAAAATAAAAAAAAGAAAAAAAAAAAATCGCGTAGCGGGCAAGAAGTTGCATTAATAACCTCTGAGTCTTCTTCGAAGAGGTTAATGAAAACACTATGTGGGTCTGTGTGTCTGTCTGTTAGTGACAGGCATCGCTCCGGAATCACTTCACCAATTGACTTGTAACTTGCTGTACAGACACCTTAGGGTCATCCCTCGGTCAAGTTTGAATATAGGCCCTGTGGGTCAAAAGACCTCCGAGATATTAGGGTCACAAGGTCATAAGATCAGGGGATATCCACCAACATAGTGATTTGGAAGTCAAAGGGAGAGGCTTTTGGCAAGCAGTGGGACATTACAAAAAGCTGAAGAAAAAGAAAGTCACATGAAGACGAACAGGTCGAATCCAGGGTTTTTACACCCATCTCGATTGTGTGAAACACAATTAATTATTCTAAGTCTGGGTGGTACTTCGTGAATATTCATTGTATGTTTCTGCGACACAGGGCTTCAATCCTAAACCGAGAGTTGTCTTTTTAAAAAGAAAAATAATCGGTTGGGCGGAGATATTTACACCATTGGATTGTTCTGATTCTTCCGATTCTACTATGTCATACTTCTAAAAAAGACAGGGCACAGCAAAAGTATTTCTTTTTCTTGTGACTGCTCCAAATAAAGCAGACCAGTCGGGAATCTCTTCTCTCTCTCACCTTGCAACAGAGCTAAACAACTTTATGCTTGTAAAACCTGTGGTAAAATCTCAAACAAGACTTACAAACGCGCGTCACTTATGACCTAGACCAACTCATTTTAATATATTAGGTATAGAGTTATACATATAACAGCCCTCTGGAAGTTCATGGGGGTGGGGGAATTATAACGACAGCGAAAGTTTAAGATTCCCCGTTTCAGCTGTGAGCGAGCGTAGCCAGATGATTTATGTTGTCTGTAAATTGCACTTGAATCTATTTCATCTTAATTCTGACGTTTATCATTAAATTAAGTTTTCGTTTAGCTGTTTCGGTAGTTTATGTTTTCGTCGGTTATGAAGTTTGAGCTCGTAATTGGAGTTGAGCTTTTCTGTAAGGATATTTTCAGAAGCAGCTCAGTGTCTATAAATATTCCTAGCAGATTTCAATAAATTTATATACATACATATTAAGCATATTATATTATATAAGCAGCGACAGTCTAGTGGCAGATCGTTGGACTGCCACGCAGAGATCTTGAGTTCAATCCCAAGACGCGCATGGCATTTCGAAATTGTGTTGAAGATATGAGAAATCTGTTTAGTTAAGTCTGTTTGGGCGAGTGGGGTGGACTATGATCTAACCATTCTCACACTGAGCGAACGCCCGTGCCCAGCAGTGGGACAGTTTAATACAGGGTTGATATTACTATATACATATATACATATTTGATGAAATTTGGTCCGCGGATATATAATGGCCTGGATTCTTATGGTATAATATTTAGTTATTTATATAGTTGTGCGCCAATATCCCTATAATATCAATATCAATATAAGGGTTAGGCAGGGGTGTAATACCCTCACATTTCGCTACCCAGGATTTTATGTCTCGGGCGAGCCAATTGCTTTTACCAGGTATAGTTCCAGTCAACGAGCTTCTACTAAGAAAGAACTAACAGAATAACCCAGTTCTACAATATATAATATATATTTATAATATATAATATATATTTATAAACCCTTTCGAGAAATCTACTCGAGACCTTATGTTCAGCAGTCACATATACTGCCGCTGCGCCACCGATAGTTGACTCAATAAGTCCTAGGTAGGCAACTATATTATACTAATTACCTAAAGTAAAAAAAATAGGTGGTAATGTCAGGAACTGTTAAACCTAAATACTAAAAATCTTTTCAGTTATAAAGCTACACTGACCCTGAGAACCTCAACCATACGAGCGTGACTGCAAGCAAAAGCTTGTAAAGTTTAATAAATAAAGAGCTCAGAAGAAAAACCGCACCTTATTTTATTTTTTTAATATAATTGGTAAAGATAGTTGGAGTATACTTTCATCCATAAGTTTCAAAGAAAAGGAAAGATTAATGATCCTTGGTTTATAAGTTCGTTCACCTGGGAAATTCAACCAACTGCGAAAAGGTTCGTACTTCCTATCTTTAAATAAATGAAATCCGACAGCCTCATTGGTCATAGCGTACATACATACGACTGCTAATTGTAAGTGTCTGAGTACGACTCTCGGATTGGAAAATGTTTTGAATTTTTGCATTTGATTGCACGGGTGACGTAGTGCTTTATGCGGTCGCCACCACGCCAGTTGTTGTAGGTTCGATCCTAACAGGGGTAGGTATGAGGCATTTTTAATACAGGAAATGTCTTAAAAAATCTATGAATTGTCTGAGAAATAAACAGAGGTGTGTTATGCTTATATATGAATTGATAGCTATAATTTATTTCACACGTAATAAGGCGGGAAGTTATTACTGTCGAATTGACTTCAAATTTAACAGTTTATAACTAGAAAAGAAATCAGACATGTTTGGTCGACACGTCACATCGGACGGAAGCAATCATAGGCTTGCGTCCGATGTTACTGTAAACTGGATTATGTAGATTACAAATTGCCCGCAATGGCATTTATGTACGTACGTTTAGATCACATTACGCTACACAACTGTAGTGTAGAACTTAATTTGAACTACAAGCTATCAAACAGTTAAAATCATATCAGTGGTTTTTAAGTAAAGCGTAATAAACAAGCAAACGTGAATAACATTAAAACATGACTTTTAATTTACAAACAATTAATTATATAATCTGAGTATATTTTTAATATCTTTAATGCACAGATATAGCTTCCCGTATACTGTTTTATATAAACGTCTACGGAATCGTTGTTTTTCTTGTATTAGAATATATATAATCCGTTCGTTATCATAACCGACATTTGCTAAGCTCCGCGGAGACCGTTAAGACCTCGTAAAAAGTTCTGATACGACATAAGTAGAATGTTCAAACATTAAGCTTTTACATAGAAAAAGGCGTACAGTACGCCGGGATTATCTGATAGAAGCCGTATTGCAAAAAAAGTAAAACTAAATCCTGCTTACGTAAAGAAAATGTCGACTCTTTAAGATAAGATGATATTTTCCAATAAAACCTGTGGGGTTTTGATGTGACTGGCGATTTTCCGATACCACCGACGGGCTTCGGAAATTACCCCTTATAGTGCGCTCGGCCCCTGGTACTTTGAGCTCTGATTCATGAATATTCTAGTGTTAATATGAATTAATTGTACTGTTGTTGGTTTCGAAATACATAAGAGAATTAGGTGAGGTTCTACGTAAGAACGAGACAAAAGATACACAAACAGACATATGTCTATACATATCAAATTTATAAGACTTTGTAGTTTTTGCAATATAATTTCGGTTGCTTTTATGCAGCCAAATTTAAATAGCTTAAATAATAATAAAGATAAACAGTAGTAGATTAATAATTTTAAAATGATGTAATAAAAGAGTTTTAAAGTAAATATCGAGATGAATTCCGTATAAAGTAGTTTAATTTCAATACATACATACTGTTTAAACAACTGGCGCTTTTCTGAAACCAGAGAACAAACGGTCTTTTAAATTACCTCTTGCCGTATGCTTAGCTCCTAGTACTTTAGTTATTCATTCATAAAGAAATACTCGTTACGTCGGCTTTAAACTCATAAATAATCAATGGCTGCGCTGAATGAATTTTAGTAGGTAATAATAATAAATGTTTATTAATTGATAAAATATAAAATCAAATGTAAAGTAAGAGATGCTACAGATAGATAAAACTATATTATAATACATAAAAAATACATATTTGTAAATATATGTATGCTAGGATAAGCAGGTAAAAATCCGTAACCTCTAATTCTTTTCATTTTTAAACCCATCCGGGAAATAGGTGCCAGTCGTATATGTAGACATATTCATGCCTTGGAAATGTCATAGACATCTGTTATACTGAGAGGTTTCATACGATTAGCGATTTCTCGATACCAGACGACGTAACGGTGTTCGGAAATTACCTCCTACGTTCACTTCTCTCCTAGTACTTTTGAGGCAATCATTCATGGATATTCTCGTGTTAATTAATATACTTGGAGATAATCTTCCGGAGTTGGGATTCGAAATTTATCCGTGTTCAGTGAGTTAATACTTTAGATAATTATCTATACTGTCTGCAGATAAAACGCAGTGTAAGTTTATAACATATTTATAATTATTCTACTTTTTGAGGTTATTTTGCTTACATGTTTCATTTTGCTGTAATCTATTTGTTGTAGCATTATGTTGACAATAAGTATAATGTACATTAAATTGATTGCAGGGCTCTTGTACCCAGTTTTTAAAGGCGATGATCCTTTCGAAGACCGACGTGTCAAAATCCGACTCATATCAAGTAACATAATAAACTCAGCTAATAATTTAGTCAGCGAATCGTAGCGGTTGAAATGTGTTTGCCCGACTGTTTAGAATATTTTGTGCTGATCTACCTTTCAGGAACCCGGTGTGAGACGATTTGTTGTTAAACACAAAACGAATCATATACTATGCAAAAAAAATATTTTGTATCTCCGAATAATGTACATACGTTTCATGCCTGAATATTCCCATAAGAATAGGTAGAGATACATGTACCTCACATTTCCCAAGCTCTTTTAGGTGACATTATATGAGACTTATTGACAAAACACAGCTAGCGATCTATGTAATATACTTATGTCTACTATTTCGGCGATACAAGCGTATGACTACGCATTTATGTACAGAATAAACGCATTTTTCCATCAGCTTTAAATACGCAAACCCTACGGAGTTCGATTTTTCTAACTAAAAGGCGATAAAAATATAAACCTTTACATACCCCTCTCGAGGCGCTCAGATTTCATTTTATTTTCGGTACGTCAATAAAAGCTATCTGTTTGTTCTACAACAACTCGTAGGACTTTGTGAACAAATTAAATCATGTTGTCTGGTTGGGTAGACGCCATCGATATTAATATTGTCTTGAAGATCGTAAAGTGGAGGTTATTGATGAAAGGTAAGACGAGGTAATGGCTCGAGATATGGTGTCGTTATGATTGATGAGTCGGAGCAAAAAGGAGAGCTTCTTAGATCAGATGCTTTTGCTTGTAATGTTTATGAAGTGTTTTTGCCAGTATTTGTGCAAGAAATAGACGTGGGCATATTATCTGTCTATCTACTGTAAAACTTTAATAAAACATTGGTAGAGGTTTTGAAATTGGAATAAACTATTTAGAGGAGTTTGAATCAACAAAGGCATTTTAAGATTTTTGTTAGTATGTCCTGTCTGTTTTATTGGGACCGGTTTTGATACGCTTTTCGTTACCGTGATGAGAATAGAAGCCAAAATTTGGGCATAGATAGCTTAGTGAGAGACTGTCGGACTGCCATGCGTCTTAGGTTCAAACCGTGGCACGCACTTCGGACTTTTCGAAATCATGTGCGTATTAAATATTTAATCATCGGTGGCTTTAAAGATGAAGGTAAACATTGTGAGGAAATCTGCATGACGGAAAGATTCCTATAATGTAATCGAAGATATGAGTAGTGAGGTGTGTGGAAATATGCCAACTCGCATTAGACCAGCATGGTAGACTATCGCTTAGTAAGTCCTTTGTCATATTGTAATGAGGCCCGTGCCCAGCAGGGTTGATACTATAATGACATTAATACATAATATTTCTCAAATTATAAGTGGCGTACAACATCCTTATATAATATTTTATCACATACACACAACACCACCAAGCCCAAACTAAGCAGAGCTTGTAATATGGATACTAGACAATGGATAAACATACATATATATACTTTTTATAAGTAGAAGATATAAAATACATTTAATATCAGATAAATAAACAGTCGGACCCTTATAAAAAGAAAATTCAATTTCCAATATTGCGTTACTCAATAAAGGACCCTTCAAATTAAATAAAAGCTCATAAAAATACTTACATTCTTACTCGAACATCGTAATAAATATAACATTATATTAATCTTTGTCGAAAACAAATAGCCTTTTGGAGATACCAATGGATTGTCTCGAGAGATTTCAAGTTCGATCCCATGCCATGACATAGTTAATTACACTTTAATACAGCAGGATATCTTGAGGTAAACTTCTTTACTAAAAGTTCTCTATTGAGACTGATAGTACATATTACTTAATCTTTCAGTCCTAAAGCCGTACTTAAGAATAAGAAAGTTTAATAATTAGAGTTGACACTAGATTATCTGAACTTCGAACAACTTGCTGCGGGTCGTAAAAAATGGATAAGTCGGTAAGGTAACCACAAAGTAATTATTTTTAAATACTTCTTCCGCGCTAGTAATAATGCCTGTATCGCGGATAACTTTACAAACATTTAAACAACGGACACAAAGATCTCCTAGATTCAAGACAACCGTTTGTGGATCACAAAAATTTTAGTAATAGTATTATTGGCAAGACGAAAGATTAAAGCACGCTGTGATATTTTCTAAAATATAGGTACTTCCCCAATCGGGCTGCTTTAATATCAGCTAAATACTAGGTGAAGCATATTAATAAAAAACCTTATTTACATATGTCAGTCGAATAAAAATCCTTAATTGCTTTAATCCTTAATTAAATACAAAAGGCGCTCGTGCGCTTCGCACTGTTTTATTATTTATTTTGAATAAATAATCAAAACGTACACATTTTATAATCCACAGAACCTATTAAAAATATATTCGGTATCCAAATATACCTTTTCAATTAAATGATTCAATGCCGTAGGTTTCCGATGATAATTCCCGTATGAAGGAGATCAAAGGAGGTCAAATCTAATTGGTTTTACATCTGCTTGTGTGTACTTTATCGAATAAAATGTTTACTTCGATATATTATTAACAGAGTCTTTTGTGTGTCAGAATATTGTAAAATTATAATTATCTCAGGCATGTATATGTCACAGATGAAACCGAATTAGCTTATAAAAACACGTTTTATAAAAACATAATATGTTTTACAAAACAACTCCATTATGTAAAATAGCTGAAGAACGTTCAACTGGATTGCCATTACGCTACGTTCAACAAAACTGTTAGTAGATCTGCTATGAAAATGTCTATCCGAAAATTCGTGCCGAACGAAAAAATCTTACAATGAAGTATTCTCAGTTTTCTTTCTTCAAAATGGCATTATTCCGTTGTTCGAACTGCTTTTTGGAAGGGTTTAGGACTATCAAACCAAAACCGTACCGTAATTCAGAACGAATTTCATATTATATGTGTTTCCCTGTACGATGAGTCGAAATTGAAATCAATAAAGTAATTACTAAAATATGACTTTCATACATGCTATCTAATCACTCACACTTCTCACGTTTACCTAATTTGATTTCTGAAAAAGCAATTTACCTACAACGGTATCATTGTTGAGTAGCTATAATATTATAAAGAGACAGAATAGCTTCAAACATAATATTACACTTTCAGTTTTTGCTTCAAGGAGTAACTGTAATAGTAAGTAGATATCTACGAAATCTTTGAATATAAAATACTAGCTTTCGCCTGTTACTTCGCTCTTTCAGAAACGGTACTTTTGCCAGGATGAACGGTACTCTATGTTTTCTGTACCATTGACAAAGTGTTTGCGAAATTTTACGAGGATTGGTCTATTAGTTATGGCGTGACTATGTAACAATAAAACTCACATTCGCATTTTTAATAATAGTTAGGATTGAAGAAAAGCACTGTTATTTATTATTGCCGTTATTAATAGAACATACGAATGAATAAACTATAAAATGAATACATTTTTTACAAAAGCAAAGGTAGTTTATTGTTCCGCCGCTTTATTTATGCATGCGCACAGTTTTTGCAATTTTATGTTATCAGAAACTATGGATGGTTGAAGTTGTAAATTTTGTCGTCAGGCAACAATTAAAAAGCTTGAATTGACGCTTACTCGATGCCGTATAATAAAATAAATATGTATGTATAAGCATACAAATGTTTATTAGATCCAAATAATACTTTTGTCTAAAGAATATCAATGTTTGGACTACACATTGATATTCTGAAATAAAAATTCTTGGATTTTTTTCTTACTTGTTTGGCAAACAAGTATTTTGAAGTAAGTATGTATTTCACTAAAGAAATAGACAATCTCAGAATCGGTTGGTGTCTGTATTAAGGCAATCAGTGTGAATATGACTGGTGTACATAAGGTTTTGAGTCCGATTGCTAGGGTTGTGTTATTAAATATTCCTATTAAGAAATTATCAGTAATAGTTGAAGACAGTGCCTAGTACATAGCGATGGGCTTGCCTACTAGTACATAGGACTTCAAATCATAGCAGATGAAACTTAGGTGAAATATGCCTATGCTTACCCCTCGGCGATATAGATGCGTGAGATGATGTATGTATATATGAACATGGAATACGTTGTTAGAGAGCAATAACACGAATGTAAATAAAAGCATCAGTCACGTCAGACTGATATATCGATATCATTTTCGCATATCTAGATGGTCCCATATATTTTGATACATGATCAATCTGTTTGATTTACACACACATACATTTTGTTTGAGGTAAGCCAGACGGTCGCAGTTTTAATCCAATGATCTCAACGAGAGGCGAACATTGGTTTGATTAAAATAAACGTTGTATGTAATCCGAGGTAAACCATTTACGGCAGAGACGAGAACGGAAATCGAAAACTGCCATATTGGATGCGGAAATGTGCGCCTGTCGCCCATCTACTGCCAGCGACCGACTGTTATTCAATTTGCGGCACCTTCGGCTGTCGAGGGATGAAGAATTTGTGGATTTAATACATTTAGGTTTGAGGTCTTTTTATCGCGGCTGGTTTGTCGCGCTTGTGTCGGAATTGGGACAAAAATATTTGATTTTCGAATGTGAACACAGTTCATTTGTTTATCATTGTGTTCGACGAGGTAAAAAAGAAAAAGGTTTTGTTACTGTTCCTTGTTCAAATAATCTTATACAACTGTTGTTTCACGAGTAACGATTATTATAAAATCGATGTCATACTGTGTAAATGTGGTGCATATAGGATTAACAATTTTTAAGTATTATATTATAAAAAAATTCTGCGTACCATCGTAAAAACCAGGGTTTATAAGTGTATTACAACCAGATTTTATCATCTCAGTTCAGGACCCACGTAATAAAGGGTTTCTTATTCAAGTATCCGTGTTACTACAGGCGATAGAAATATGTTAGCAAGTGATAACAGTAAATACCAATAACACTTTAGCCTATACTATCAACGAGTATATAACGGTCTTCTACAGCATTTAAACGAAAGCATATGCTACAGGATAAATAC
Organism: Catocala nupta; assembly: GCA_963675205.1. Classification (NCBI taxonomy): domain Eukaryota; kingdom Metazoa; phylum Arthropoda; class Insecta; order Lepidoptera; family Erebidae; genus Catocala; species Catocala nupta. Next base: position 21,153,968 of record OY776081.1, read on the forward strand.
AGTATTTATGCATAATGATATTCAAGATATTCGAACTAACTGTGAAGGTGCCTTTCGAAGCTAGCTGAGGAAGTCTGGAAGAAATTTGGATGCCATACAAATGTTATAGAACTTCATATACTATATAACTCGAAACGTGTTCCTTTTATCGGATTCTTGTCACGTGCCGAAGTCGGAGCGACCATTTGCAAATATATTACAGATTATTATAACTTTATTATGTAGAATATAGTTGCAATGCGGCGGATCCACGGATACCGGTGTAATGTTTCCGATATCTCTTTTTGTGGGCACGATATGGACGTATCGTTATGAATATTTAAGCGTTTGTTTAGTAGCTGTGCTGTATTTCCATCGCATGCGTGATATAAGGACATCGCATGTTATTATGAAGGGTTGAATATAACTTTGGTCAGCGATAACCTAGTCTCTCGTCTTAAAGGCCTGGAGTTCCGTTTCATGGCTACAGCCACTTTTTGATTAATCATTACGAAATGATGTTTATATTATTATTAATTACTCGCAGGGCAAAATTGTGAGGAAATTTAAAGGATAGTTCTCCATAATATATTACTCTTATTTTTTATATTAATATTAAACTACTATGTACGTAAAAAGTAGTTTAATTTCAATAACATTCGCGTAAATGTAACACAATATAATATATTCTTCATATAAATAAATATAATTGATTTTTAAGCCTAAATTAGTCCAATCCTGTACAGTCGGCAAAAAATGAGTCTACCACCCTACGGTTGAGGTTCATTTGAACGTCACGAAACAATAAGGTCGATTTCCCCTTGCGAAAATATTATTTCATAATATTGTGACCATTGCTCCCTTTATCAAGTATTATATTTACGTCACGCCATGTATCAACTTTGAATTATCACAGCTAACAACAATTCACCTCCTTTACTCATCTCCGATAGAAAAGTCAACCTTAGCGATAATTAGATCTGACAGAAATCTTTGTCAAAACTGGTAGATTATTTTTTTTGCCGACTGTACATAGAGTTCACGCTTTTGAGCACGATCGACGACGATGCTAACTTGCCTAGATCGTTGCGTCATTCGACCGTTTAAGAATACGTTCAACACAACAGTTACTGATTCCACAGTTGATATGGCCTACCCACTGCCACTTTAGAGCGCTAACACGATGGACCTACGTCGATGACTTTAGCTCTTTGTCGGATCACTTCATTAGAAATTCGATCCTTCAGAGAAACTCTTAACTTCCATAGCTCGCCGAGCGATTTTAATTTTGTGGGCTAGTTCTTCAAATGATGTTTCACGTTTTGGCTCTTTTGTCATTATATGTAGGATGCAATGATTGAAGACTTTTGTCTTTAGACTCTGTGACCATGACAAAATCCATATAATTTTATGTAAACTAGCCAACTTACTGTACGAGTCTCTTTTTCGGAGTTGGTTTTACCTACTCCGAAAAATGTATCTATGGTAAACGTTTTCAGAAACTTGGTACTTCGAAAACGCCATCTCTTACTGTTTTCGGTCTTGGTACAAGATTTGTTCAAATTTATTTAGAGACCGAAACATTGTCAAGTTTCGATTAGGTTGTGAAGCATGTGTTGTAGATCCTGGACTGATCCTAGGTGTTAGCGACAGCGTTGTCTGCAAAAATCCGCTTTGTGAAATGTATTTACCGTATATATAAATTTCAGGCCTCTTTCCAATAAAATATAAAAAAGAAAGTACTTAATTTGGGCTACAAAATGCCTTGAAAGGTAAGAAAACAATATATTTAGTAGAAGTACAGAAATGTCCACTCGAATTGCATTAGGGAATATTGGAAATATTACACCAAAAACTCATTTCGAACTTTTGAAATCTTATAAGAAACTCATGACCAGTGCCAGACGAAACTACGGGAAACTGTATTTAAAGTTCAATGAACCGCACATATTTCGAAAGGGGATATAGATTTACGATATACCGAATTTTTGTCCAGTAATAACTCACTCGGGTAGGGTGAACTCTATAAACTTTTTGTAAAATTTATGTCTGCCAAATTGCGGAGTCATCGTGATTACTTGTAAGATGGAGATGGGCACCATTCTACCTTATTTTCCAACGTAATTGAAAGTGTTAGAGAAAGGATGTGACAGTGACTAATTAAGTGAGTAACCTCTCAATTAAAAACCAACGACAGCCTATTAGGAGACCCTTGGTCTACTACAAGGAGGTTTCGAGTTCGATCCTAAGGCATGCATCTCTGACTTTTCAAAGTTATGCGCATATTAAAATAGTTTATCATCGCTGGCTTTAACGGATTTATGAAAGAAAACATCGTGAGGAAAACAACTACACACTCAAAAAAACAACTGTTTGTAGATCTCACAAATTTTTGTTCCGTGTAGCCTGTGGCAGGGCGAACACTTAAATCACTACGCCATCCGTAAAGTCATGCCTTTAGCTAATGCGAAATATGAGAAAATATAAACTATCCTCTTAGCCTTGTTGCACTCAGTTCTATTGGGGTTAGCTGTTTAGTCTAATCAGATGACTTCCATCTAATTTTTGCAATTCAAAGTGTAACGATATTCAAAGGTTATAATTTGATGTCTGGGTATCAAATAATAATAATATATTCATAGTTTTTATATTTTTAAATATAATTTATATAGAAAAATTAGACAATAAAGAGACATAAAGAAACAACACAAACTAAGCAGAGCTTGTACTATGGTTACTAGACAATGGATAAACATACATATAAATTTTATTTTGTAAATACATACATATTATACATAGAAACGCCCAGACCAAGACAAATATCCAAGTCCATCCACAAAAATGTTTGACTTGTGCGAAAATCGAACTCGCGACCTCAGGCGTGGTAGTCGGTTACACTAACCACTACGCCATCGAGGTCGTAATTATTGTGAAGATACATAAAAACATGTCTAATTGGCATTATACACTATTTAAGCATGACATTTGTCTTAGTGATGCGTAGAATCGCATTTAAATGCTATTCGAATACCCTATGCACAACATCGTATCTTCTTTGCATGGTCTTGGACACAATACTGCCTGTAGGTACAGATGGCGTAGTAGTCGCCTCGCCACTGACACACTGGACAAAAATTTGTGTGATCCACAAATGGTTTTTCTAAGTCTGGGTGGCTTTGTGTCCGTTGTTTGACTATTTGTAAAGTCCCCCGCGATGCAGGAATAAAATATAGTTGTCTTAAAAAAAATAGAATTCGAACATAATAACAGACATCGCTAATTAGTAACTCACGCGAAATGACAATCATTTTAATCTCAGTTCATAATCATTATATTGTCACAGGTCTTTTAATGAATGGAAACATAATGAACGCCCAACATCTAATGATGAGGCACCTTAAGCTAAGCATAGGTACCTATATAATACTTTAACAAAGAAGTTGGGCGAAAAAGTTTGTTTTTAATTAATGGAGACAGGAAGCTTCTGTAATTAAAACCACTCTAGGAGTAGCAAAAACTTTTATAACAGTACTACGTACATACATTATATTGTTCAAAGGTATACTTTATCTAAACTTTTGTAGTCATTAATCTCAAGTTATTACCGTTTATGTCTAGACTAAATATTTGGAGGTATAATTTTATTTTATCCTACTCTTTCTTGCTCGGTGACATGAAAGTGTACTGTCTGTCAGATGGTAAGCGGTAGCCGCTTAGTGAATGCAAACTATTTTAAAACTTTGACGTTCAAAAATGTTAGTTTATGACGTAAGTGTATAGATGATCAATAATTTGCATAAGTAGGAGATTTGATTTAACTTGTAACACGAGGGATCATTCGTTTTTTGTTTTGGAACTCCGCTAATCTGAGCTGAACTGCGCTGAGCACCGCTCTTCAAGGCGTCTCGAAATCTTTCAATGTTGGCACGTTACATAGATACTTACTCTTAAATATGCACGTCGTGTGCCCAAAGGACTAGATCGGAAAATACGGTAGTGGACTTTTTTGTAGCCACTAATAGCATGAGCCTGCGTCCCATCTGGTGGCAAATGGTAATAGCCGTCCATGGACTTTAGCAATGTTATGAATCTTCATATCCAAGCCGCTGTCAACAGTGATAGTATTATTGCTCTCTTTAAAACATCCTTCGAAAAATTCAAGTGATAATTTAAATTTTGTTATTATTTTGTTACAGTTGCTACTCCATCCCGGCGAACAACATGTCAGGTGGCTCCCACGTCTCCCGAGCAACTTTCGGGGGAGCAGACTCCGAGATCTCGGGAGGCAGCGCACCGCCATTGCCGAGCCCGGCATCTGCAGGCGCTGCGTTGGTGTCACCTGAAACCCTGAGCCGACACAGCAGCCCTCCCCCACTACCACCACATCCAATACACCAGCAACCGGCACCATCGTGTTCATCGCATCGCGTTCATTTGGAGTCGCCTTTGAGGTAATCTTTTTTATATTTATTACAATCTTTTCTCCTATGCATCCTAGGTAACAAAGAAGCATACCAGCAGGTCATTAGAAGGCTTGATGTTTACCGTATCATAATTGGACGCTTGCAATACTAAGAGAATCTACGCGTTGCCAAGCTTTCAAAAAAGAAGTTGTTGTCTTAGTGCTAGCAATAACAGTGAAGGCAAAAAAGGGAAGATCACATTCATTTGTCTGCTAACAGCGCAACGTTCCTTTAAAAAGCTTGTGCATTCTTCTCACTATAGAAACATAATTCAAAGATGTTTCACTGCGATTTATGATAGACGTTGTTTCCCAGCCAAATTGCATTAGTTTGAGCAAAACTCTGGGTTTGAGCAATGACGTGTTTTCTATTCCTAAAAATCATCTATGCGTTAAAGCGTGTTTCTATAAAATAAACATAGACCAAGGATTCAATATTTACTAATTTGAAAATAAAACGAAAAACATCGTCATTGCCAGGACGAAGTTGATGAGAAACATTACGGACAAATTATTCTATAGCTCCCATGACAATGGCATTACAAGTTGGAAAGAAGTACAAACGAGCTTTTATCTTTAATTGCTGAGTTTGTTACTTCTAATGACGGACTCATTTACTTACTTAATGAAGGATCGTTTAGCGTGATATTATCTCAGTCTTCTAAAAGGTCACTATGAAAGCTATTTATTTGTACTAAAAGCTTTCTTGGTGACATCTTTTGTACTACTTATTAATGCAAATTAAAACTTAAACGTCAGTTTCTATGAATGTTACTTATGCTGTGGATAACATCATTGGTCCTAGAGCAGGCAAAATAGGTATGACGTTATGCACAGTGTATTTGAATGTCAACCGATGCGATTATATGAATAATAGAGAAATATACTACTTAGTAACAAAGGCCAAGTTTTAATATCCAGCAACCAAAAGCACAGGTGGAATCTATTAACTAAAATCTTAACCGAAACCTCATTATTCTAACATTTTTTTTTTATTTTGAAAATAACAGCTCCTGCTCTATGAATAATTTATGTGTCGCGGGGGACTTTACGAACATTCAAACAACGGACACGAAGAACACCCAGACTCGGGACAACCATTTGTGGATCATACAAATTTTGTCCCGTGTTGAATTCGAACCGACAACACTCGGCGCAGTGGAAGCGGCGAGGTGACCATTTAAACCACCGCACCATCAATGCAGTCAAAATGTACTTACAGTGTGGTATAACTAAAGTTAATCTATAATATTGTCTTCTGTTTACGCGAATGTTAAAGTTAATCTGTCTGCTAACGATCCATGTCACTTGTCAGTCAAACACACGCTCTAAAATCAATCAATCTATTGCGTTAACATCGATCAATCATTCCCACTAATATCGATTATTCGATCGCTCTAAATTTAATTACTAGATTGCACCAAAATGGAATAGTCGTTGTCGGTTTGCTGACAAACGCTCTAAAACACTCTGGTGATGTTGTGAGAAAACAAACATGGACAAGAAAATAACAACTAATCGCTTGATAACAGATAAGGCGTACATTGATTCTCATCGTTGCGGATTGTGTATAATAATATCAGCCCCGTATTAGACTGTCCCACTGCTGGGCACGCGCCACTTCTCAGTATGAACCTTTACAACTGGCATCAATCCACCATGCTGGCCAAGTGCCGATTGACAGACTTCACATATCTTCGAGAACATTATGAAGAAATCCCAGACATGCAGTCTACCTCACGATGTTTGCCTTCATCGTTAAAACGAGTAATAATTAACAATTTTATATGCACGTAACTTCGAAAAGTCAGAGATGCGCGCCTTGGGATCGAACTCAAGACCTGCGTGGTATTCTTTCGGTCTCACTCTAGATTATTGTCTTATGATAGATTGATATGATATGATTGATTGAAATTAAACTCATTTATACGGATTTTGTCGCGTTGTTTATTTAACACATAATTTTGAAACTGTTACACTACTACTACTATTGAATTTTACAAATCTTTAAGCTAATAAAATTATTAAAACTATTAAATTTATTTATATTTAGGTTTACACTTTCTCCGACGTTTCGGTTGCTTTTCAGCAGCCATGGTCACGGAGAGACCATTCTCCCGTGGCCATCAATAGTAGTAGTATTGTAACAGTTTCAAAATTATGTAATACATTGTTAAATAAACAACGCGATAAAATCTTTATGAGTTTAATTTTAATGAATAACATTCGCGTAAACAAAAGACAATATTATGATATGATTGATTTGATGATTGCATAGATGAATAATAATAACAGCCTTATATATAAACAGTTCCATCACTGGGCACGAGCCTCTTCTCAGTATGAGTCGGGTTAGGCCATATAACATTAGCTAGACTAATATTAACAACTGTATTCAAACGGCAATTTGATTTGTCTTCATGCAGGCATTCCGACTTCTGCTTGTCCAATAATGCCATAAACTTTCTTCTTTCCCACCCTTATAATAATAATAATAATAATAATTTATTTATTGATTACAGTGGTAAAACATGAATACAGTCCATAAAGTACTTAATATAGGTAATATAATATGGGTGCCTGTACTAGGGTAAACCTGTGCCACAGGCTTTAAGGGCACTTACAATATACTACTAGGAACTAAATTATATACAATTAACCATACTTATTATATAAATATATGCAAAAATAGGCCAAGATTATAATTATTATCATGGAACTTGTTATTACTTATTTAACAACTATCAACAAATCTTCAGTATCCTCATAATTTAAAGTTTGTAAGTACTGACAGACTATCCGCTTAGATCTTATATAACTTAGGTCATATATAGCTGTTTGTTTATTTATCTTGTTATAAAGAAAAGGCCCTAAGAATGCGAAAAATCTATTTGTAAAAACAAACTTTGATTCAGAAAGTGTGGTACTGTCAATATCTTTTCGTCTTTTAGTGTTAGTAAGGTTGATGTTATACGTAAGCGTTGCGTGCTGTTTAAGTACGGTGTACATTATAAAAAGCTGTCGGACAGTTAATACATTACAATTTTCATACAAAAGATGTGTGGAAAAGCGGTAGGGTCGTCGGGTTGCTACTTTTAAAAGCACCTTATGGTGGCAGGAGTCTGCATTAATTTGGATTGTCTACTACCATATTCTCTAAAGCGGGTTGGTACCATCATTCTGTCAATTAAAACCGGACTGAGCAGGCAGAGTAGCCATTTTTGTTCCTTCTTTCACCACTTTGGTGTAGTTGTTAGATGTTGCGAGTAGGTGTTCTTTGTGCTATTTGAAAGTTTGTAAATTCCTTCGCGATGCAGCAAATATTTAAAGACTAGGAGATGTTTGCCAAAATATTTATATATGGCAAGCTCTTACAAAATATATGAAACGTATTAAAAAAGTGTATATTGCTTACTATTAGTGACAGTTACAAATAGGCCTAGTTGCTCCTACCAACTTGAGGCATATACATGGGCAAACAAACTCTTCAAACAATTTTTTGATCTCATTGAGGTTGACAGCGTGTTGTGTTCAATTTTGGCCTTCAATATCATAACGTATAAAACTCGAGAACTCTGTGGTACCGAAAACCGCGTCGCGCAAGAACTTAGTTCGCTAAGTGTTATTAATTAAATTGCGACACAAATTCAGGCGTCGAGCTTTATCACTAGTTTCTGTATGATATAGGTCATTGTGTATATTATGAACGTGCAAGCTTTAAGAATATTGTCACTTCACTTTATTAAGTAAAGCATGTCATATAAAGTTGGTATGTTCATGTGGAGAGACCGTGTCATAATAGTAACCATATACTGAATGATTTAACTTTGATTTTGATGATATATAATGCAGTCGTTATGTATAATTGATAACCACAATCTTCTTATTTTATACCAAGTAATATCATAAATGCGTATGTGATTTTATTTGTTAGTTACGCTTTCTGCCTTAACTACTCAACGGTCGAGTTACAGGCTTCGGTATGAAATGCAACTGTTGTTTATAAGGTTCAATTCTTGGATCAAGTAAAAGATTTTTTGGGCTTTTCTATAATTGATTCTGTTTTTAGTAGCATGCAGGCGCAGTTCGAGACTCGAGGTTCGAGACGGGTATGTCACCTATTATGTGGGAGCTAAAACTTTAGTTAGAGATGTGCTTATAAAACAGCAACAACTTCGGGGTCGTGCGACTTTATTTATACGTATGTAAATTATTTTTAGCAACATGGAGACTAGCACGATAGACGGCAAAAGCTCGCCACATAGAATCTAAAAACCATAGTTGCTGAAATGTGATTGTAATGTCTCTCTGCCTACCCCTTATAATATATCTTTGGATTGCGTCAATCAGATAACAATCGTTACGTAGATAAAACTAATACCTATTTAAGTTAAACGTATTCTATCATTTGTTACGTTATACATACATACAACTCATACAAGGATTACGGACGCGGGAGATAATTTACACAAATATAACCAAGCTTTTCAGAGTACAAGCAACTTGTTAGACAGTCAGTAGAAGAGGCGTCTGTGTATCTCATTATTTTGTACAATAGCTACTTTAGCCTCTAATTGTTTGTGACACACTCGTCACATATAAAAGGCTTTATAATAAAACAATATGTAGCTAAAACGTTGAGAAATTATTCACGTCACGCACAGATGTTTCCTGTGTATGTTTGTTGCTAATTGGTTTTACGAGTCATTTCATAAACATATGTTATGTTATAATATAATTAGTTTTATATACTTTGGTGGTACAGATTTGTTAGGAGGGGAGATTTTGAGGGTGATGGTTCACGTTTGATTGAATGGATTGCTTCTTAACTGTACAGCTTGTGATAGCGATGAGCAATTGAAATAAAATATTAATATTCTAGAATTTGCCTGCTTCTTCGCTAGCTGTAGGTTTTGTCAATAAATGTTTATCCTACAAAACATATGATTTTATTTGTATCCCAGATAACGAATCGAATAGTTAATGCGTGAAAGCATATAAACAAACAAACTCACATTCTCATTTGTAATATTAGTTAGGATTTGAAAATAGTAGGACTACGCATCCGAACGTTGGTATTTTTTGTCACTGTTTATAATTCTGATTATAATCAAGTTGATGATGAGTTCTTTCGTATCGCCTTATGACAGTGATGATCCTTTTTTAGATCTCTCGTAGTCATTCTGTACCCTCTGTACCCGTGTATTTTGTACCGGAGTGAGTACAAGGTGCCCGACAGCAACCACTTTTTTACTTAGTCTTGTTTCTAATATTTGTAAACTCCATGCTCTAACCTCACATAAATAATCGAATGGCGGTATCGCATTAGTATTAGCGTAGGGTTAAAACGTAATCAAATAATCTATCAATATTAAAACTTAATACATTTACATTCAAGGATTGTTATAATTATCATAATTATTCAAGATTTCAATAGTATCAGTATTTGCTGAGATAAGCAGTTATTATACAGACAGACAGACAGACAGACGGACGGTAAATAAAACAAAGTCCGACAACATAAGGCATCCGCTTTCTCCATTTTGATATGGAAGTTTAAAAAAGCGAATGAAGCTGTGAATAAAGCCATAACTAGTGTGATATGTCTATCTCTAGTTCCAATCTTCTGATACTTCATATGAGTTTATGAGAGCACAGACCAAGCTCAGTTTATAATCTTTTACATTGGCGAACGAACGCCATACTCTCGGGAAAAAGCTCCGATTATAAAGTTAGTAGAGGTAGTTTTAACTTATGACTCTAATACGTGTGTCGACGAAATTTTAATTGGATTTGTGAAAGCCATCTTCTGTCGTCGGGAAATTGGAACTGGGTTCGATAAATTGGGAAGGATTATATACATTTTATAGTTCATTTAATTTAACTTTTCTTCTGAAAAGCAGCGATATTGGCAGACCATGGTTAGACAGCCACGCAGAGGTGTCGAATTTAAGGCTTACGATCTTATGAAATAGTTAATTTGTCGCTCGCTTTAATGGTGAAGGAAACTTTCGTGAGATAACCTTAATACCTTAGAGTTTTCTATAACGTAGATGATGATAGATATGTGAAGTTTGTTAACTGGCATTGAGTCGGCGTGCTAGACAATGACCTCTCTCATACTTAGAAGTGGCCCAATAATATATATTATCGTTGAGCGGATGTAATTTTATATACTGTCTGTGTATCGTGGTATCACTCGCTCTGCTTCTAAGTCTCGTAGCGTCATATTAGATAGGGTATAGGCTATAGCCTTCCCTTATAAATAGGCTATTAAATGCTTTAAGAATTTTTATATCTGACTGGTAGTGCCAGAGATTGGCGCGCTTAAAATGAATATAATTGCTATGTGTTAATTAGATAAATCCTGTTGTACTAGTCTCGATTCGCTAAAAAACGAAGCTATTTATCGTAACCGTGAACGAACAAATGCAATGAACATTGGACAGTACCGGAGGGAGCAAATAAAACTGTATTACAGAGGGTTGCAATCACAAATAAGGCAACACGAAACCTCGGTACGAACCGTTCAAAGTTAAATGTTTTAATTGTTAGTAATGATATGAGCGATACAGTAAATTGTCTGCTTATTTTGAAAAGACTGTTTTTGTGCTTTTTATTCTACAGCGTCAGGATCAAATCAAATCAAAGTCAGTTATCTCGCGATAACTGACTGACTGACACAGAAATGATTTAAAATATTTTTGGGCTGCTGTATTTATGTCAAAACAACAGTTTTTTACTAAATGCATATGGAAGTATATACAGCCTATCTGACTGTCTGTTTGTTCCGGCTAAATCTCTGAAACTGCTGGACTGATTGTGACGGGACTGTCACTGACAGATAGCTAATGTTATAAGGAGTAACTAAGGCTACTTTTATTATCTGTCCCACTGCTGTGCACGGGCGTCTTTTTAGTATAAGACGCATAAGGCAGCCATTACGCTAGCCCAGTGTGGTTTGGCAGACTCCTTCGGGAACATTATAGAGAACTGTCGTACATGCAGGCGTCCTCACGACGTTTTTCCTAACCGTTAAAGCGAGCTATACATAAGTATATAACGTCGAGAAGTCAGTGCTGCGTGCGTGGGATTGATCTTGAAACCTCTGCGTGGAAGTCCAATGGCTTCCCACGGGGCTATTGTTTTAGATACGTACATATATTCAGCATGTAATGTTGTCATAAAATAAAACATCTCAGCTCTAATTATGCATATCATGATTATTAATCTACATTTCACAAAATAATGATTAACTTAATGTCAGAAACACGAAAGGCCTCGAAAAGGGATACGACAAAATGGGTGTATTTGTAAATATAATATTATGTATTTGTATTTTTATATCTTTATTTATTTGATAAGTTCTCTAGCCTAAACGGCATTTTAATATTATGTGCAACCATACACTTTGCGAAATTAGCAGCTTTCGTAGCATGAGCGGCTTCTGTAAGATGGATATAAGCACGCGTGCTCGTATCATTTTAGTTTAACAGGTTCCTATCAATATAAATTTTCCGTTATACATAATTCCGTTTCTTCTATTTATTGTACTTATCATACTACGGTTCGCAAGATACTGTAACTGACGATAGCTGTGTAAACACGTCCTCTCAAACTAGACAGAAAACGTATATGAGTCACAATTTATTCATTTTTGTCTTTGTAAAATCAAATGCAGATACAATATTTTCTTCCATTCGCAGAACATACAAAGAGTTATTGGCAAATTGGATCTGGAGCAAAACGAATACAGATGGGGAGGAAATATGGGGAGACATGTGCTTTGTATAAAGCTTATAGAGCAATGGAAGTTTTACTTTGGATGCCTATACGGCAATGTCTTTTGGAATATATGAATGTAAACTAATGCTATAAACAGAAAAAAAATTTTTGTTTGTAATGAATTAACTCTGGAATTACGTGTCGATTTCGTTAATACTAACTAATATTATTAATACGTATGTTAGATTTTTTGTTTGTTTGTTACGCTTTCACGCTTTAACTGCTCGACCGATCATCATAAAATTTCGCACACACGTTGTCAGGGGTATATGAAGGGACGTAGCATCTTTTATCCAGAAATAGTCACTAATTTAACCTAACCTACATTAATGCGAGCGAAGCCGCGGGCAAAATCTATCATTAATAAATATACTTACTTTGGAACTGAAACTATAATAAAACGTTGGTATAGACGTGAGACTGCGTATGTGTCGCATCGAGTGCATCAGTAACACCATCGACTGACTTAATGCGGGCGTACAAGAGGGTGATTGAGCAAAGTGAAACAATAAATGCACACTAATCACTTTTATTGCTTTCACAATAAATTAACACGAATGATTTGCACGAAACGAATGACAGTTCCTAGAGAGGAGGTCGGCACTCGACGACGGTTTAAAGATCCGTCCGATATAGCGCGCGTCTCCATTAAGTAGTAGTGAACCATAAGCAGTTGCAGTAACTGCGTATCGAACTAATACCTAAAATACGGTATTCAGTTGTACAATGACTGCTTATTTAGATACACTCTTTACTCGTCAATACCGTGATGTCAATGTCGCACTCGCGAGCCAATACCGCGTTCACAATACTGAATCGGTGCTTGGTACCCACCAAGCGCCGATGACCAAAACAATGAATCTACATAATGAACAACTTGCCTCCTGTAATAGGTTGTTGTGGCATGTTCTAGGTAATAGTTTAAAATAGAAATTCTAAACATAGACGCTCGAACTAACTAAAGTACTTATTAAATCTATTTTCTTTCCTGTTAAGAATAAAAATATTGTTCCTTAGAGCTTACATACGTACATAGTATCGACAGGTGATTATCGATTCAAAATCGAAATATTCGAACTAAGAGGTAAATCGAAATAATCGATACTTTAATAAAGATTCGAAGAAATAAGATGATTTTTTTTAACGACGGCTTTCCATTAGGATTTTCCTGGTGTCGCGGGGGACATTACAAGCATTCAAACAAAATAAACAAAAATTTTGGATCACACAATTTTTTGCCCTGTGTGGGGATCGAACCCACAACACTCGGTACAGTAGCAGTGACGAGGCGGCTACTTAAATTACTACGCCATCCGTTCAGTCGAATTACTCAGTATGGAACCATGGGATATAAAAATATAAGGAAACGAACGAGAACCGACCGATTGGCCGCCAAGCCATCTGTGCAGTCTTTGAATCAATTCTGATCCGGATATCGTACCCAGAATGTCGCGATCTGGAACATGACAGAAATACATACTCGTAATGTATTAAAAAAATACTTATGAGATTACAAGCATTACTATAATCTTTGTGTTGTAATGTTTTACCTAAAGATAGTTATCCCAGCCTCTGTAAAAGATTTACAGTCTTGAAGTATTTCGCTTTCGGGATTAACAGGCTAAGCCATACATACTGTAGTACATTTACACCGCAGAACACTCTCAAGATTAAGTAGGCGGATAAAGTGTTTTAAAATGGCTTTGGATATAGCTTGTTTCTGCCCGAATCTTCGCACGCGTAAATCCCATCTAAACGCTTACCAGGAGAAAAGTATTTTATGTGTTTCTATTAAAGACAGTTCTGTATGTGTGCAAATGTTTAGTTAAAATCTGTTGAACGGAAATTACGGGGCTTACGCGTGATTGAGTAACAATAATTTAAACTTCTTTACAAACTTTTGATTGCTCCGAATGGTCGCCTAGGCATTGCCACTATGCCCAGTGATATTTTCTAGATTTGAATCCCACTCAGAATAAATAATTGTGTCAAGTCTGGGTGTTCGTTGTGACTGTGACGTTCGTTAAATACTCCACGATACAGGCATTATGTCTAGTTCAGGAGTTGTCAATTTATTTGATATGAAAGATAGAACTGAATGTTATATTCTTTGATGGATGATAAGCTTTCAATTTGATATTTAAACCCATTTCTACGAAAATCATTTTAATGTATATAGACAAGCGACATTAGAAGAGATTACAAGCATTCAAAAGATTTCTTATTTTAGTTTACCGTTCATCAAATAGCAACATGTTAATTTTAAGGATTAGCAAGTGAATAGTTGCCGCGTTAATGCGTTATTACCATCACTTTGTAGCGCTATGCCACTTAGTATAATCCTTTAATGGGTCAGAGTTAAGTGATGGACAAATTATTCGAAGTCATGCGGCTATTACATATTTACCGATTCTGGAAATACTGTGGTTCCTGTTGTTCTTTTGAGCTATTTTGGGTAGATAAATAATGCTGTACATCAAAAAATGTATATAGGTACTTCTTAAGCCGTAAGGTTTTGCCTGTGTGAATTTAATAGGGACATAATAATCTGTAATCCAGGACATGGTTTATTTGTATGCCAGTTTTCTCGAAATCCGTGACTGAGTAACAAAATTCCAAACATTTTTTCAATCTTTCACATTTACATTATAATGTTGGTGTGATTATAGTCCTGTGGCATAAGTTATTAAATTTGTTTGCGACCGATTGTGTCAATACTCGAGTCAGTTGTATTATTGGAGTTTTCAATTATAACTTTATAAGTAATCTAGTAAATACCCCGGCAGAATGACTACTACGTGATACCTAAAATATTTTAGATAGTAGTTTCATCTAGTATTCAATTAAAAGTAAGGAGTATTAAAATAAGTTGTTAGCTTTTTTTAATGAGCCAGTTAGTCCACAATGTACTTTTCTGAGAAGCAATGCTGTTAACTACTACTTTTTGCAGTAAGCAACTCGCGTGTAATGAACCCCTGGTTCTAATAGCGCCTTAACTATTACTGATCACCATCAGGTGGTATGTATACTTGGTTACCAAGTTGGCAGCATAAAAAATAAACGTACCAAAACTTTTATACCTATGAGTATATACTAATAATAGTATGTACTCATATGTATAAATGCACAATGACAATACGCAAATAGCGTAATCGGTACGCGGTCACCTTGCCGCTGCATGCCGCTACGCTGAGTGTTGTGGCCTCAAAATATTAATTTTATGGTCCAAAAATAATTGTTTTGAGTTCGGATCTGAGTACTAATTATGAATCCGTTTATTTATGCTTCATAATGCCCAGTGACTTAAGACCTTAGTGACCCTTGAATGAAAAGAAGAAACGTGTTAAAAATGTTGTACTCTACATTATATACACTTCTGTGTATTACCTAAATATTTTAACGTTATTTATATTGTATTGTGCAGGATATCAAGTCCACCATCAATGTCTCTGGGAGGCTCGTTGTCGTTGCAGCCAATGCTGTACGGCCCGCCCGGCGGCTCTGCGCATGCGCCGCTGGCGCCTTCACGACGTATGTCCAGACCATCTGCCGCGATACAGCAAATGCACGTTATAAGCGCGTGAGTACTTTAATATCTTAATACGTCGTGTTACTGTAGGTTGTGGTCAAGTTTTATATAGATATAGTTTCTGGTAAGAAACTCTATCGTTAACTTGACCACAGCTTTCTAAATGTTAAGAATCTTTTAAATCTTAATCTACATAAATATTAAGAGTGGTAACTCTTAATATTTACTATAATTTCTTGCAGACCGTATGTAGAATACAGCGGACAATCTTGCACCCTTAATATAATACTAGGTATATAACGGGCCTTACTCGCGATTTAGTATTTAAATGGTCATAAATACCTATTGATTACCCGACGTTTCGTCAGTCAGTACTCAGTCAGTCAACCCGCTATTCCTACATAAGAACATGCGTTGTTTCCTTGACTATGCAAAGTATGTAAGTGTAGCGTTGTGCACAACTGTATTCGAATATCACTCTAATGGTTTTATGCTCATCAGTAATACCCACGTAATATTTTTATAGCATTTATCTCAAGCAACGTTTTAATTCTGGTTTATACGTAAAGGTGTTTTAAGTATTACATTATCCAATAAGCAAAAGTATATGAGACTCGTATTTCACCATCGCATTGTAACTACCAATAAAAGTTATTGGTGTAGCGTTAACTACCAACTACATTTTTAAACACTGGAAATTACATTCATCGGGATCATAACATTCATCGGGATCTTACCAAATAAACTTATGATAGGCCAACGAAAATGTGAAATAAATTACGTCATACATATACAACTAGTAAATTATTTACACAACAGAATCAGTATACATAAAGTAATTTTTATGTTGAGATACGATTCATTATACCTAGTACATTGAAACTAATTTTAAATGTAAAAATCTTCAATTATTCATATAAAACGTTGAGCGGAACAAATTCCATTAAGAGGGCAGTCTGTCAGGCTTATTTTATCCGGGAGCTTCTTACTTTTGCTTTTAAGATACAAATGGACGAGACCAGCGTAAATAAATTTTATATCTTTGTTTACATCTATTGCGAAAGAACGTACTGTATTTATTTTTATTATTTTTGCTAGATTTTGCCAATTTTTTCGCGCTAATATTTATTTCGTTAATATTTTTTATCCGCCGGGAACAGTAGGTACCTACTTATTTCCTAGATGGATTGTTAATATGTGCTTTTCCCTATTTTCGAAATTGTATGATGATCCGCCGTGTAGTTTAGGCGTGAAAGCGTAACAAACAAACTCACATTCGCATTTATAATATAAGTTAGGATTTATTAAAGAAAACTTCCAAGCTATGAATAATAGTATCTCGTAGACTTTACAAACATTCAAACAAAGGATGCAAAGACCACCCAAACTCGGTACAACTATTTGTAGATTACACAATTTTTGTGATTTAATAATAATAAAAAAAAGGAAACACGTCATTATATTAGTAATATTATAGCGCTATTTATAAATTTTCTTACGCCTTCTCAGAAATACACCCCTTACAGTGCAACCTACCGGCTGGAAAAGCATAAATAACGCATTTAAAAAAAATATGGGCAGCTAAAATAGGCATCTTACACCTTCGCAATGTTTTCCTTACCAGTGAGTATACTCACATGACTTCGAATTTTTAGAGGTGTGCAACGTTGTTCTGTATTCGAATCCCATCTTTACAAACCATTGCTCTCATCTCTAAGCTATAGTTTCTTTGGTTTAGGTATTATATTATGCATAACTAGCTTACGCTTGCGCCTCCATCTGTTAAGGCATTTACTGGGATTGTAAGATCCCTACGTGCTATCAAAACTTATAGTTACGCCTGGTCTGTTTTTATTGTTTTAAGCATACATAAATAGACAGAGTTTTTGCGAAGTTATCTGTATTACATCTACTTTCTATAGCTATGGATTTAGACCCTACTTCATAGGCGTCGACGTCAACTCTATTGTCTTTTACCGGCCATAGTTCTATTTGCCCATGAATCCTGAAAACCCAATAAAACTTTTCCGGCCCGGCAATTAACTCGAGATCTCAAGCACAGCAGCTGCATACACTTATTTAAATATAATGCCTATAATAACTGCAAAATAACACAACATTTCCCAGCAAACAGCACAAGATGTGTGTATGCGACCGCAAAATGCACGATGCTGTATTATTCTCGAGTTTGGAGCACAAAGGAACAGCGAGACAAGTACGGCGTCTACTTACCACACACACCACCATTTTCCCATTCCCTAACTATACTACAATACTCTTATGAGAGCTTATATAGCCATCAAAGGACACACTAATCTGGCTGCTATAAATAAAAACCATCCGTAAACAAGCTAAAAAAGAAAAAGGAAAGGACTGTGGGCTTTTCCTACTGTTTTACAGATTTAAAAAAAGGAAGAGTTTTCAATCCGATCCGTATATATTTTTATGTACCCTTGTTACTTCCAGTCGCCGGCATTTCTCAACTGAATTGGATGCACCGTATTAAAATAGGTATGATTCGGTTTGGAGCTTAGTCAAGGTTGAATAGGTAAATTAATTTGTTTGTTTGAAGTCGGTTCTGTCTAAATAGGCTTTGGTGATCTTTGTTTTAAAGACATATGAAATGCTTGTAACGGATATACGAGTATATATCTAATATTTATATCAGTTACAAGCATTATCTTTTTACATCATATTTGTTTATGTAAAAACTACACTAATATTATAAACCTAAAGAGTTTGTTTGTTTGTTTGTTTGGTTGAACGCGCTAATCTCAGGAACTACAGGTAGGATTTTTTTTTTAAATTTAGTGTTGTAGAGCATATTTATCGAGGAAGGCTATAGGCTATATAACATCTCGCTACGACGCACGGGGGCGGCGCAGTGATTATAAACGCGGGTGAAACCGCGGGCACATCTAGTATAATATATAAATAAAATATCTCTTTCCGATTGGATATTCCGTTTTAAAACACCTGACCCAAGTTAAGTGTAACGGATGCGCGCATGCATACTCGCAAGCGTATATGTTTGAAGTTAGAGATAACCCACATTTCAAATATGGTTACGGTCCTACGTAATAAGAGCATGTAATAGGAGCTGAGGCTTTTGCTGTCTGCCTCCACAGCACAAGCATACAAAGCTGCTTATATACTTATACAAATGACTATATTACAAATGGCTACGTACTGATAAATATGATTTCAAATCTCAAATGCTTTTTACATAATATTACCAACTTTTGTTTATTTTTGAATTTAGTTTTATATGGACAGTGACATATGGCATAATGACTGCAACACCTGGTACATAAATGAGTTGTAAAATACTGAAATTATAAGTTGATGGCGATTTAAAAGAGTGGCCTTGAGTTTCTTGCAGGTATCTTCTCATAGGCTCAACCTTTTGCCTGAACCTTGCAACTAACATAAATGTAAATTCAGTAAATATAATAAACTCACTAACCCATTTGACGTTCATAAGTGTTACTTTGTGACCTAAGTGAATAAATAATTTTTGACTTTGACTTTGACTTTGACTTATAAAATAAATTGTCTGAAAATTCAAATAAAAATGGCCGATCCGAAAATCGAGCCTAAGACCGCGCTGAAGAGTCGTACACGACCGAGGCAGTGAATGTCTTTTAGGAATATTGTATATATTGTAAGTTATTAATTCATATGTATAAGAAATTAGCCGCTATTGTCGGTATTCAATAAGGTTTCTAAAGACTATGTCTATAGCACGATATGTTATTCATGTTATATACCGAACCATTAAAAACCTATATACGGACAGGTGAAAGAAGGGGCCGAGGGCCTGATGAGGTATCCGTCTAATTTTAATTTAACTGCTGTTTGTTGTTTAATTTGACTGCCTTGTTGGTTCCGTGATATAAGTTTGCGCTTATCTTTACGCCGAGATTAGGAATGTGACCCTTAGACGGTGTTTGGTTCAGCGTCTATTACGTGGACCTAAATAGCTTACAAAATGTGTGAGACATATTTGCTTATCATTTTTGATTATATATAGACGTGAGAGTCTATGTTATGTACCTTTACTAAAGTTTTACATTTTTTTAGGTATACTTAGCATTGATATGTATATTACCTTACTTGTATATTTGATCTTGTTCAATCGGAACAACTTGTGTTAAAATGTTTCACCCTACGCTCGATAGATGGCGTTGTTAAGTGCTGAATCGCGCTATTAAGATTCTCCGCTACCATTAAACAGGGTGTCCGGTAATTAATGGATAATCTGAAAATGTCTTATAGTGTAACTGACGGCCGTTCAGAAAAAAATATGAAAAGAAAATCTACCTGAGATGTGTTTTTTTTTTTAATTACCATGTATAACTTTCTTGTCTATTACGACCATAAATGAATAAAATCCATCGGTTTTTTGTTGTTTTATTATTAAACACTAATTATGCTAATAGATAGACAGTCAAAAGTATGCTATGCTAATATAGCTTGCACATTTTTTTTTTCGTTTTTTCTGAACGGCCTTCAGTTCTACTATAAGACATTTCAAGGTTATCCATTAATTACCGGACACCCTGTATAAGCCCCGGCTAACCCAATAAAATTTGTCCTCGCTTGGTTATGTGAGGTTTATTTCTAACCCGCACTACTAAAGGCGTTTTTTGGGATTACGGTCCAGATCTCGAAGATAAAACCTTACAATTTTTAAAACAACTCATTATGAATAATTCTGTATCACGGAAGATTACACAAACATTACAAAAACGGACACAAAGAATATTTAGACCTGACACATTTTGTTGATCATACTAATTCCCGTATAGTGGCGAGGCAATACACTTAAACCACTACACCATCTGTGTAGTTATTTATTTTAGTCATGACTTCATAAAATAAGTTACTATTACACGCCACAAGTAACATTACGTAGCACTAATGTCTATTCCGTGATCACATTCTTATTAACAAAAATTTCTCTCGAATAAATTTTTTGTTTCGTCCTAAATAAGCTCAGTGGGGAGACCAACAGATTGCAATGACCCTCTGGTCTTGGGTTCGAACCCACGTCGCGCTCCTCTGACTTTAGGAAGTTATATGACTTTTCGAAATTATGTGCGTATTGATTGACAATTATCGCCTGCTCCGTGCCTCGGAGAGCACGTTAAGCCGTCGGTCCCGGCTGCCATGAACACCTATGGCAGTCGTTATTGGGAAGTCAGTGCCCTATAATATCCTGACACTGGTCTAGCCTTAGGGTATCGTTAGCTTTCGGGTTGCTGAGGTCAGGTGGCAGCCGCTCCGTGTAAAAACTGATATCCAGTCAAATCCGGTTAGACCAGAAAAGCCGACCGCAAGTGACTTGGGAATAATAAAGGCTAGGGAGAAGAAGTTTCATCCTAAATAGGTAGAATTTATTCAAACAACTTTTCACACCTACACCGCACAAACAATTTTCAAAATTCCATTTGAACATTTCCCCACAATTTCGCATCGTTTATTTCGCATGTGCT
The DNA here is from genome assembly GCA_963675205.1 of Catocala nupta. Classification (NCBI taxonomy): domain Eukaryota; kingdom Metazoa; phylum Arthropoda; class Insecta; order Lepidoptera; family Erebidae; genus Catocala; species Catocala nupta. Next base: position 21,175,221 of record OY776081.1, read on the forward strand.
GCGTTTGAGTTAATAAATGACCATTGAATTTGAGAGCTGGAAAAAATGTGCTCAAGCCAATCATTGGTGGGGCGGCAATATTACCACAATGAAAAATGCTGGAGTGAGATGGCGTAATAAATTACAAGAATACGTAAAAGCTTGCAACCCAGCTAGCTCTCTCGCGGTGTCCCCCTCGGGAACTTAAGTGCAGACAATTTTTTTATACAGGTGATATCGGTGTTTCAACGTCTGACGTCGCTTCTTTTAAAGTGGCTTTCAAATTATGTTTGCAAATGCAGAGAAAGATATTGTAGGACCTTCATTTAATGCTTGCGAGTACAGGAACGTTTTATTTATTTAAAAGAAAGATGGCTGTAAGTCACTTATTAGCAGTTCCCTTTTATTTAAGTTACGTACTTACACTTCTCAAACTCTAAGACACAAATAATATTTAAAATCTACTCAGAAATAAATGAGATAGAAGCCTTACAGATCTGGTAGAAGGGGTAAATGTGACATGACAGAAAAAGGATGCTCGATAGAAACTGACATAAATGCTATTTAAATACAGCTATCCGAAGGAGATAGCGAGCTATCTTCATTACAGCCCAAATATTTTTCTATATCCAATTTTTTTTTAATATTAATGATTCTCTTATTTTACATCCAATTTTGATGCTATTTGTGCAAAAAGATTTAATTTAATCGTTATTTGCTTTTGCACCAGCAGCTATCATATTCATCGACGCCTCCACTAATAAACTAATGATCTAATATTGTCTAACGTTTACGCGAATGTTACACATTGAAATTAAACAACCTTACTAACTACCTAACTAGTAAAAGTGTTTAACAATAGTAGTTTAAAGTTTCAAAATTATGTAATAATAGTGTTTTATTAAAAATAAACAATGCGATAAAATCCGTATAAAGTTGTTTAATTTCAAAACTGCTCGTTTGCTGAAAAATGGTCTTTTGCTGAAAACTTGCAAAAAGTGTAGTCTAATAAAGACGATGTAAATAATAAAGGTTCACAAAACGTTATAATACTTTTTACAGAATATTAGGCTTACGACGTATTTAACTGCTGAACGTATTAAGCTTTTAAGTAAAAAATGTTTTAAAATAACACCTACAAATTTAAACCTTTATACTTGACAGATTATCAATAGGCAGCATTTAAGCGAATAAAACAGCAAGAAATATCGTACGCTATGAAATAGATGAATTTCTCCTTAATTTATCAGATTCAGTTCCGATTTTACGGAGACAAAGGTTGGCTTTCAAATCCAATTAAAATTTCGCTTACATATGTTGTAAAGTCACAAATTTAAACTAGTTCTTTAGAATTAATCAGCGTAGCCTTTGACCAGTGTACGATTCGTTCACCTAACTCAAACTAAATGTCGATCACACCACACGTACTCGTATACATGGTTTATTTATAGTTCCATCACATTTTAGTTGTCATAGGACAACTGAAGGGCGAAGAAGCTGCGCTGTTAGATCCTCGTATATGCTTGAATCTAACCAATAATATTCGACGCATTGATAAAATAGCGAAGTCCCATCACCATCAACGAGATTTAAATCGAAAAATGTAAACTACGTGTAAAATTTAAACATCAGGAAATTGAATCAACATCCACAAATTTTCAACAAATAAAATTTAATTAACTACATCGATATTGCAAAATCTCCCATCACTAAAATCACAATTCGCGTTGGCAAGGGAAATTGCATTTTCCCCACTGAATGTGCACTCTAATGAAAAGCTCTCAACGTGGTGACACAATGTAGTCTAGTGCTTGGAAATTAACACAGGTACACATTTACATAGAACCAACATCTTGAGCACTCGCACTTATTTACGTGCACAGTGCCGCGTTACACAAAGCTGGAAAACATTTCCGTGTTGTGTCGCACTGGGAAACCGCATGGTTTTGTTGTAACTGCGTTTGTTGTCAAAAGACTCTCGGGGTTTCGTTGCGATATAATTGAAACTAATTGGTGTTTGTATCGCGGTTCAAAGGTGAAAATGATATGGCAATTACCTTAGTAATCCTTTGGAAATGTACTCGGTAAACGATAATGGACTACCTTATTGCGTGAAATGTGGATGCGATTCCCCCTACCAAATTCTTCAGAAGTATGGAAATAGTTGTTATTTTGTTGCCTTATTACCATTCCGGCATTTATAATTTGTTTGTGTCTAAGGTTCGGTGTATTCCAGTAATAAGATTGATTGATCATATCTTTTCAGAACAGTAGCTAGTATGCATAGTCATTTATAGCGCTGAATGCTTATAATTTTAAATGTGAATATAAACGAGACGTAGTTTTCTAGAGACTTTAACACCGTTTTAACTTTTATCTATCTATAATGTTATTTACCTCTGTCATATACGTTAGCTATCGTGATTTCACCCACGCTCCACTCCCGTGGTTTGTAGTGTGATTTGATATAGCCTGTAAACGATCTCATAAATTGGGCATCGAATAAATAGGATAATTCAAATTCTACTAGTAATTCAAGTGATTAGTGCGCATAGCGTTATTATATTTGTAAAGATAACATAATATAACGGCTTTTATTACAATTCTTTACTGAGAACTTAAGATCGATAACTTAGAAAACCTTAGCTTAAGACTATAAATGCTATAATATAGGAACTTGACATAGTCTTTCAAGTTCCTCTATTATAGCGGACTCACCTTCGTTAACGTCGTAGAGCAAATGATAATTAATTTCTAAAGCTTACCTTAAGCTTTCACCAAATGACTTTGAATTGGCGTCCAACAATGTCTCAATAAGCTATTACTGTCTATGCGTGTCTGACTTGTAACGATCTTGATTGCGGTTAATAATAAAGCACAATAAGCGTGGGTTTGCGATAACAATGGAAACGTTGGAGGCAAAAGGGGTGTGCTCTCAGATAGTTGACCTAATTTACAAATTGGTAGACACCATGGCTGCATGGCATACTTGGCAAAATCGTTATTTAAATACTTTTGGGGTTTTAGAAGGCTGTGCTAAGGTCTGGCTGTTTTGGTAGGATTTAAAAGTCGATTGGCGCTTTATGCTAGTTTTGTAGCATCCTTTGTTGTTTAAAATATTATATTTGTCACAAGTCCCTGTCCGCTGGCTTTGCCTTTGTGAATCGTACGAGTATGTGGTCAAGATTAGTCTAGTTTACATACGCATGCTACAACAAGATTAAGCATATACATGCTAGATCTTAACATGGTATGTTTGTGGGCCATGATTCATTCGAAGCGTCCAATAGTTTAGTTTAGATTGAGTAACAAACGTTCAGACATTCAAAATTTGGGTCCTCATACCTCTGCCGAACGATCAAGGCATGGAATTCTCTGCCAAGGCACGTGTTTCCTTCATCCTTCAATCCTGGGTCCTTTAAGCAGGGCGTGACAAAGAACCTTCTCAGGCCGTCAAAGTAGAGACCTCAACATCGCCTCGGCTGCTATGAGGAAGATGTGGAGGCCACTGCTCTTAGACCACACGACTGCTTACTATCATGTGGTAATTTTGACGAGTAAAAAAAAAATATGTAAATACCTTAAGGGTCTTAAGACTCAGGTGCAAAATTACCAAGTTACCAACATGTCATAAGCTCTTAAAGGTTTTGCGATCTTTGCCAGAGAAGCGATATTATACTTTAACTAGTAGTTCAATATTATACTTTATGGCAGGCAGTAGACATAAGCATAAACTAACGCCATTGTACCGCCGAGGCAGTCTAGTTGTGAGATAACTGATAAATACAGATTATGTACTAGGTTACCAGGGTAGTAGGGTACTACAAGGTTAGGTAACGTTATGTGTAGTATTTCCTAGTATGCTACTTGGTGATTATATAGCTATCCAATGGCGGAAAAAATTTTAAATCTGTTGAATGGTTTTTGAGTTAAAGCCTAACAAACAAACAAAAAATCTAATCTTTTATCTTTATTATATTAGTATGAATATATAAGTATAGATATAATATCCATCCAACTGTATCTGACTTTACAACTTGATTTCAATCTGATTTCAAGGACTATCTAGGGTAGGTCGTCAACTGGGGTGGAAAGAATTTAGTTCAATTCAACCCCGCGATGGCACAAGTGTGCGCGTTCACTTCAAAGAAGGACACTTTTGTTACAGCGCTTTAGGTCCAACAACTTTTCGTGTTTCTAATAATTTTGAATTCCCTATGATTATATTTCAACTAAGGTGTAATTTTTTGGAAGACAAGGCCAAATACGCGAAGTGACTAATGAAGGAACGTACCTAGGCATTCTTGAAAGGGCTCAGTGGTATTTCAAGGCGGCTCATCGACTTGTGCTTTATGCAGCATATGTTTGTACCACACGTAGAATATCGGTATTTGTCTCATCTCTTAGCAGAAGCCTCCAAATAGCAGTTGAACGCTAACTACTTAATGACTAATTGACTGCTTGAATTGACTTTTATCTCACGTACGGGTGTGAGTAGTTAGACCAATGGAAAATAGAATAGGTGTCCTTTCATAATGTACTGAAACAGTTTATAGGGCAATTCCGTAGAGCAACTATCGATATAGGTATAACGCAATACCAAGCCACCAGCATTTCCCTATTACTATCGCACCACTCGTTACCTCAGTACGATTTACCTGATTGTGCCTGAAAATATTCCCGTCAAGTACAGTCACTTTTCAATAATTATTTGCCCGCGTACATGTGGGCTTTGGAATAAAAGCCTGCTGTGGATTTTCCGAGCGTCGCGTGTCATAACTTTACTTCTCACGGTAGGCAGCGATTAGGCTGTGTGTCATAAATCGCAACGTTGTCTATTTCATCATAATATTGTCTTCTGTTTACGCGAATGTTATTCATTGAAATTTAACTACTATATACGAATTTTATCGTCTTGTATATTTATCACTGTAATACATAATTTTGAAAACTGTTACACTACTCCTACTATTGAATTTTACTAATTTATAAGCTAATAAAGTTATTTAAACTATTAAAACTATTTATATTTAGGTTTACACTTTACCTGACGTTTCGGTTGCTTTTCAGTAGCCATGGTCACGGGGAGACTCATCATATTCGTATACCATGATTGATTAACAGACAATGGTGGATAAAGATTTCCATAGCATGAGATGCTTTGTGTTTATGTTCTAAATATTAACTAACCGCGGTTTAAACTTTATATTACCCACGGAAATTTAATCCGAGTTTATATGAATTAGAATTGTTGATAACGGCAATACAGAAATTCCGCACAAAGGATTCGTAAATATTTCTGAGGAAACTTAGTGCGGTCGCAAAATTTCCCCGTTGTGGGGAAAGGGGTAAAAGTTTCGTAATTATCCTTACCCGTAACTCGCTTGCTGTATTAATTCATACAATTGACACTGGGTGAAAATATTCTAATCGACATAACAAATCCGAGCAAGTCTTTGATCTGTTTGTATATTCATATTATTTTATGTTTACGAGAACGTTTAAAAAGACGTGGCTTTTAAGGATGAGATAATTGGAGGAACGCGTCTTAACAAGGATTATCTTTACATTAGGAAAATACCTCAAAAAAGAAAATAGTCGAAAATAAATAATGATCATGCTGTTCTAGCATGGCCATTAAATCGCAATTTCGATACACCACTCAGACGAATCCACAACAAAAGGTTATTGTTCATAAATTCAAGATATTCTGTTTATCTTTGTATGGCTAAACCAAAGGGGCGACGCCCTTTTGCTTACCGCATAGTCCATACCTAAATATATACAGTATTTAATATATTAGCATTCACAACAAAAAAGATAAATTATATACAAAAAGTACTGACATCTATCACTCTAAGACTTACTTCAACGAGACAGATTGCCGAGCAATCTTTCAAAGTACAATGTGTTTTGTATAAAAAACACGAAGACAATCGTGTGCAACGCACCCTCACTTCAGACGTTCCATTTAACCCATGACGTCATAATTTTAGCCAGTCTATAAACAGGAGGCATATCATTGTCGGGAACGGAACTGTTGCAACAGTAAGTAGGCACTGACGATCGCTGTGGGGAGCCAATAACACGCCGTCGCCATGGTAACCGTGCGTGCTTAAGAGGGGCCCCTTCCCCTAGAGAACCGCGCGCCCGGAAACCAGAAAAGTGTGACATCTTCTTGTAAAGCAAACTTGAAAAAATCTCTTAAAGTCAATTCAGAAAAGAGAGATCGGGAAGTCAACCTTATCTGGACATATATTATTTAGTACTTTTCGGAGGCTCGACGTGTCCTTTCCAAGATATATCGGTAGCACGATTATCGTTTGTCAGCAATGGATTAGATTTAAATAGAACTAAGTTTAGTGTTTTAACTTTGATTAACACTGGATTGGGAATTCAATTTGTGTTTGGCTTTGAATTTATGATTCCGTTTCATATCTATTGATTTTCCGAGCGGTGTCACCGGGCCGACGTATAGCGACGGATAAAGCTGTAGCTATATCTATAGGGAAATGAAAGCGCCTTTTCCTATTGCCATCTATTTCTCGTGTTTAAATACGATATTTCATTAATTTGAGTACGTTTTATTGTACGACGGATATTGAGTTTAATAATGTTTTCCTTCATTCTATACAGTTTGGTTATACGTTTGATTAAGGCAATATCTATATTATAATGAAAACTAGCTTTACCCCGCGGCTTCACTCACGTAAATGTAGGTTAGTTTATTTTAGTAACAGTACCTTATTTTAAGTAATAATAATAATAAATAATAATAAAATTTATTTACCAAGAAAATTACAATTAAGTACACTTACAAATAATATTGGTGAAACAATAATATTATATAAACAATAAAAAGTAAGTGTTTTTGTTGAACTCTGGTACCCAATGTAAGATCTAACTTGTCTTATGGGTACCAGCGCTCTTCAGTAACACATCGGTCATACATGGCATATTCCTTTGGCAATGTCAACGTCAAAAAATGGCAATGTCAAATGGTATGTGAATGTGCTTATTGTGTGTGTGTATGTGTGTGTGTGTGTGTGTGTGTGTGTGTATGTGTGTGTGTATGTGTGTGGTGCGTGTATGTTGTGAAGTGTTAACGTGTGCATATATATCAGTACATACATATCTTTCAGTAGTATAATTTAGCCTATGTTATTCGGTGATAAAATAGCATTCTAATGGAGAAGGAATTTTTTTAAATCGGTTTAGTAGTTTTAGGTCAAATCCTTACAAACAAACAAATAATCAAGTCTTTCCTCTTTATAATATTAGTATAGATATAGAGTATAGATAATATATTTGTGTGATAACGATTATATTGAAACGCTTCTTACTCAAAGTAGCAGCTATTAAAATTTGTGTTTCTGACTGTATGTTTGTCCCGCATCACACAAAAATTAATAATCGATCTTTAATTTGGTATGGAAAATCTAGCAGCAACTTAAAATTAAAACGATGTTTCAACTAATTCAGTACTATAAAACCGAAGATATATAACAGAGCGCGTTTCTCGCAAATTAATTTGCAGTTCACGCTGTTGAAATCGCAGGCAATGCGAGTTATGAATAAAACGTTCCTGGTAAATCCTTCTTAGTGCGAAATACAAGCGAATATTATTGAATTATTAATACGGTTTTCACATCAATGTCACGCGAGGCATGTAAACTCATTTTCTGCGGCAAAATCGTATTCCACAACCGAATTTATCTGTTTAGTATTCTCCTCATACGTAGCTCAGCTTAAATTATTTACGCAGGTAGTCATGAAAATTCGGCACGCGAATTTTATTCTGTATAATAGGGTAACATCCAACTCTTTTGTGTGTATCCAATCAGGGCTATTGTGCAGCTAAATTATGTGAATTCAGCTATTAGCCTCGTAAGGAAAGGTGGATCTTTTAGGGAGCCTTATTGATTCTTTGGACCTTATAGAGGATCCCATTTTTATTATATCCGGAGAGGTATAAGAGGGCGGTTTTACGATGCTTCAGTTCACTTTAACTTCTAATTGAATTAGCCGTTATTTGATAATAGCAGGTTTAAAATGAAATATATTTTTAATTAAATGTATTATGACAGTGTCATTATTTTGTTATTTACGAATTATTGGTAATTTATTAGAAGAAAGAAAGAAAGAAGAATGTTTTATTTGGATCTCCATACATAGTACATAATTTTAAAAGAAATAATTTATTTATTAAATAATAATTTATTTAATAATTTATTTGTTATTTGAATAAATTCGTGCTGCTTCTTGTGGAATATATATCGGTTGTGTATAATACACGCATCTTTATTCATTATTGTAAAATAATACATCTGTAATAATAGTTATACAGGGTGTCCGGTAGCAATTTTCACATTTTGTGTATACTTTATTTCTGAACGAGAGTAGCTACAAGGGGCGGGGGGAGGCGTTAAAAGCGCCAGCGCTGTGAGATATTTATGACGTAGCCCCCAAAACTGAAATGGGCTTCATCACTGAAAAAATGTTTCTTAATCGAGATTCGGTCGAAAATGTGGCTAACATCCTCTCGGCGTAGTTTATTCTTGTTTGATAATAATTTTCGTATTATTATGACTATGAGGTTAAATAAATAACTAAAGGTTTGACGTAACTACTGTTTATTAATATATGTGAGCATTCTTTAGTAAGTAAGGCTTGATGGCGTAGTGGTTAGTGTAACTGACTGCCACGCCTGAGATCGTGGGTTCGATTTCCGCAGAATTCAAACATTTGTGTGCGTGAACATGGATGTTTGTCTTGGTCTGGGTGTTTCTATGTATAATATGTATGTCCTTACAAAAAAAAAAAATGTTCATCCATTGTCTAGTAGCCATAGTACAAGCTCTGCTTAGTTTGGGCTAGATGGTGTTGTGTGTATGTGATAGAATATTATATATTATATTATATTAGTAATGTTAAAAAGCAGTATATTAACAGCGATGGAATGATTAAGGCATAGAGCTTGCAATAGGGTTGCTGAAACAATATATTTTATATATTTTTAATATTAAACGCCTTTATCCCCGATGAGGTATGCAGATTAGTATAACACTCTTTACGCTAGTTAGAGCTTTAGAGTAATAATAATAATTTCATAATCTTTATATTTTCATAATTATCATTTCTTTATATTTTTTTAATAATCATTTCCCTTTAAAATTCCGCATAGTACATGATGATTTGACATGATTACTTAAGAAATAGTAGCAATACACTTTTATGTGAGACTCCATGCACACGAGTCGAATTCACTACCGCCACGTTGTGTGTAAAGGTTTAAGCCATATTCCACCACGCTGTTCCAGTGTGGGTTTGCAGACTTCACATATCATTGGTAACATTAAGAAGAACTCTTAAATATGCAGCGTTTCCTCACGATATTTTCCTTCACTGTTAAATTAAGCAATACTAACCACTTAATACGTACATAACTTCGGAAAGCCAAAGCCTTGGGATCAAATTCCAACCTCTGCGTCTTAATCTTACGGTCTCCCTCTAAGCTATCGCTCAAGCCCAAGGTCATCAAGTGGCTATACACGATGATGATAAGACCTATACTCACGTATGGAAGCATTGTCTGGTGGCCAAGAACTAAACTAGCTACATGCAGGATCGCGCTGTCAAAGGTGCAGCGATTGGCCTGCATGGCTATAACAGGGGCGTTCCCGACTACGCCAACGGCAGCGTTAGAGGTCCTGCTGGATCTAATGCCGCTACACATTGTTGTGGAGTAAGAGGCGATAAAGGCGCTACACAGAATATCTGTGCATGGGCTGTGGAGCGTCAACATGCCGGTAACTCGACACACAAAATTGGAGATTTCAAAGGATCTCAAAAGGATTATGAGCATGAGATGCGACAAAATGCAACCATTGCACATATTCAAAAATAATTTTAATATAAAGGCCCCCACGAGGGACGAATGGAGACAAGGTCTACAATCCCCTGACAAGGTTTGTCTCATCTGGTACACTGATGGTTCCAAAATGGAAACAGGATCGGGCGCTGGTATCTATACCAACGACTGCAAGGTGAGCCAAAGCATGGGCAAATATGCAACGGTCTTCCAAGTGGAAACCTATGCTATAATTGCCTGTGCTCAGGAGAATATCAACAGTAATGTCACTGACAGGACTGTGTATATTCTCAGTGACAGTCAAGCTGCTCTCAAGGCTCTGGACTCGTGTAGGGTAGACTCCAGACTGGTCCTGAACTGTGTTAAGGCCCTAAACAAACTTGGCAGGAAGAACACAGTCAGACTGGTGTGGGTTCCGGGGCATGTAGGGGTGGAGGGCAATGAGGAGGCTGATGAATTAGCCAGAAAGGGCTCGGACCAACTGTTTGTGGGCCCCGAGCCATTTGTGGGAGTCTCTGAGAGCACCGTCAAGGCAGCTTTGAATGCACATGGCAATGACAAACACAGGCTAGAGTGGAAGGCCCTGAGGGGTCTGGAACACTCCAAGAAATTCATTGCAAACAGAGCCACAGGCTTCACCCGGAAGTTCTGCGGGTATAATAAGAGCCAAATACGCCTGCTCACAGGAGCGTTCACTGGCCATTTTGGCACCAACGACTTCCTGTGCAGATTGAGATTGGCTCACAATTCGATCTGCAGAGCCTGTGGTGAACAGGACGAGTCCATATCGCACCTACTATATGAATGCGACGCGTTGGCTGGATTGAGGATGGGTCTGATGGGATTGGCATATCCAAACCCTGAGGACTTCAGGCTGCTCCCTCTGAAGTGTACGCTACGACTGATGCAGTACATTCATAGGGAGATAGCTAAGGGATAAATCTTGGGGCCGACACAAAAGATCCCAATGGGTCGAAGTGTCGCCGGTCTGTGCTGACTGGCCCCCATACATAAGATAAGATAAGCTATCGCTCTTTCTACATATGCTGTATGTATATTATAAATATATGCATATGCCGCGTCAATTTTGTAAGCAAATTTAGTCTGACTGGCATGGCATGTTTATGAAAATTCGCTCGCAAAATAACCCAAGCGAAATATACTAGCAAATCCTGTTAGCCGTCAAGCGATTAAAATTAAACGCGAAAAATTGCCGGCGCATTAATGAAAGCTCAAAATTTAAGCGAATGCTAAATTACGTTGTAAATATGGAGTAATTAGTGCGCCGCTGGTTGATTTCAGCCAGACTTAATAAGTGATGAAATGAGTTATAAGTTATTAGACGCGAACGAGTACTGCTTTAAATACTGCTTTTGAAATTAACGTGCCATTCTGTAACGAGCTGCAATTCGAACTTAAATCTCACTTGACAGACGGGCTAATAAGTTCTAGTATCATAAAATCAAGAAATCTAAGCATAATATGCATATAGAATATTCTAATTTCATACATAAGTTATATATTCTTGAAGAAATAGGCAGCGGTGTATAGGACCTCCTTTTTAAGTCCCACGTAATACTCCAAGCTGTTAGTAAGAATTGATTGACCGGAAAACCAAATAACACTTTGTCCGACCCGGGAATAAAAGCCGAGGTCTTATGCACAGCATTTGCATTCACTAGTGCTGCTCTAACAAGACAGTATTCGAGCTTGATTAAATATTTCATAATTAATGTAGCGGAATAATTTCTGTAGCACTGGCTCTTAACAAAGTCAATTTAAACGAGATGGGAAAAACCTTGGATTCAACCTCTTCATCTTAAAGAGTTAAAAAGAAAAATCATAAGGGTTTTGTAATGTCCCACTGCTAGGCAAAAGCCTTTCACTAGGACTTCCAAATCACTGTGTTGGTAGATATCCTCTGACCTTATGACCTTATGACCCCTATATCTCGAGGGTCTTTTGACCCACAGATCCCATATTCAAACTCAACCGAAGGATAACCCCAAGGTGTCTGCACACCAAGTTACAAGTCAATCGGTCCAGTAGTTCCGGAGCTATGCCTGTCACTAACAAACTGTCACTAACAGACAGACATACAGACCCACATAGTGATTTCATTAACCTCTTCGAAGAAGACTCAGAGGTTAACAACATTAAAACAACTGACGTGAAGAATACCCAGACTCACTTTGTGTTTCGCTTATGGATCACGAATGGCGGAGTGTAATAATGGTCGCCTCGTCACTATCACTGCAATAGTGAGGTGAAATCACATTTTCATACTTAATTAATTTTATAGTTAATTTTATAATAGCATCGTCGTTTTCGATTGTATACATATATATATAACCTAGTTAGCTCGACTTTAAGCCAGTTATGGCTATCTTTTTACCAAAGCATCTACCGCCATGTAATGAAGGAGTATTGAAGCAATGCATGCAATGTATCTGGAACACTAAACTTGTTTATTCTGGACATCTATGCATATCATAAAACTGGTCGACGTCCGCACGAACGGTTAATTTTGACACATATTTTATGATAATTGTGTCAACATTTAACTATATATTAAAACTTAATTAAACTGTCCTACTGCTGGGCATGGGCCTCTTTTCTGTGCGGGTTGGCAGACTTCATATGTCTTCGAGAATACTATGGAGAACTCTCAGACATGCACGTTACCTCACGATGTTTTTCCTTCCCCGTTAAAGCAACTTATAACTATTATACGCTTATTATTTCGAAAAGTCAGAGTAAATTTAGATGTCCGTATCAAAAACAACTGGTTTCTTCATATAGAGACCGGGCCTTAGTCGACTTAATTGAAACATTTTGCATACACATGTATATTTATTAAAGCGCTTTGTATTTAGCCAGTCTTCTGAACCTATTTGTTTTGTGACAACGTGTTCATCCTTTGTAATTGGGACGCCAACGATGATATGTAATTGATACATATTGGCGCGCCCTCCATAACACGATTATGGCAAAACGTAATTTCAGTGGAACTGCCTCGAAATATTATGACGTTATATTATTCTAGTCTGTTTAGCAGAAATAATATGTGGATCCTATGCTTCATTCTCGTTGACTTCCTCGTTCGCTTTGTGGCGTATGTTGCCAGTTTTTGGCGACCGTAAACGAGGACCTGGATTCGATACATAAGGTCAGGCAAAGTGTTATTGGATTTTCGGTTAGAAAATTCTCAGTAGCATATATGGCAATAGGCTTGTTCCCTATAACTTAAGGTCAAGAACCATAGTTGGACTAGTGTAGTTGTAATATACTTCTGCCTACTCCTTGAGGATATATGTAGGTGTAAGACTATATATATATATGATATAATTACTTATTCTTTATATGTATATCAAATGAAATATAGAATCTAAATAATATATCTGACTAAGCCACGCAAACATATTATATCATAGGATACAAATACATTTCTGGTAAGAAGTGTAAGGCATTCTGCAGACGATGGTCTTTTTTTCAACAAGCAGCTAAATCCTGCCATATCCTTTGACATCCAAAGCTGCCCACGGTTTCGTTCGCCACGGCCAGGCAACCGCAGTTTGTTTTTCCGACCGACCAGCGACTCGGGTCGCCGGACTCAGTTGTCCGGTTCTCTGATGTCAGTCGTCTGCGTAACGCCTAACACTTTTGCGTGTATTTTATGTATCCCTTTTAGCTCCACACATATTTGGTATTATGTTATTCTCGGTAATATAAGCAATGAGATCATGAAGCCTTGTATCGATCGAATAAGCCTTTTCTGGGACAACCTTTCACCCGTAAACAGCTCTTTGTTATACTACGAATAACGCAAATCTTATGTCAATGTGCCATCTGAATCTTTAGTAATATAACGATAAAAAGTTTGTTTGTTTTTAAGGATAAACGAAACTATGGAATTTCCAAGCGGCTTTAAAATAAACTGCATTAATTGACAGCGCACTTTTTGGAAGCCTATGTATAGCCTGTAGGCTACAAGCAACGGGACCGGAGCAGAAATCATAAACGTGGTTGAATTCGCGTGAGGCAGCTTTTGTATCAAATTTACTGTATTTCACAAGCACTCTTGTTAGTATAACAACTTACTTGTTTACAAAGTAATGTCTCCAGACAAGAGAACTTGACCAGACCTTGAACCGCATCTCTGAATGGGGTGCCAAGAACTTGGTCCAGTTCAACGCCAAGAAGACCCAGGCATGCGCGTTCTCAACAAAAAAGTCTCCGTTCCTTTCCCTCCCTTCTCTGAAGAACACTCCACTGGTGATACGTGGCAGCCTCTCCATCTTAGGTATGGATCTTTGCCGCTCCCTTAATCCCAAAACCTACATCGAGAGCGTCATTAGGCAAGCTTCGCGAAAACTCGGAGTTCTGAACAGGGTGAGGCGGTTCTTCGCGCCTGGGCAGCTGTGCCTATTGTATAAGGCACAAGTGCGCCCTTGCGTGGAGTACTGTTCTCATCTTTGGGATGGCTCCGCGCAGTACTTGCTAGACGCTCTTGACAGGTTACAGCGGCGGGCTGTCCGTATCATCGGAGATCCAGAGGTCACGAGTTCACTGGAACCTCTGCAACTCCGTAGGGATATTGCCTCTTTGGCATGTTTCTACAGAATATACCACGGGGAGTGCTCTGAAGAGTTATTCCACCTTATCCCGCCCTCCCCTTTCCTATCCAGAACAACGCGTGCTGGGCTCAGATGCCATCCTTACACGGTGGAGTCGACTAGAGTGCGTACCAACAAGTTTGGGTCCTCATACCTCTGCCGAACGATCAAGGCATGGAATTCTCTGCCAAGGCACGTGTTTCCTTCTTCCTTCAATCCTGGGTCCTTTAAGCGGGGCGTGAAAAAGCACCTTCTCAGGCCGTCAAAGTAGAGACCTCAACATCGCCTCGGCTGCTATGAGGACGATGTGGAGGCCACTGCTCTTAGACCACACGACTGCTTACCATCAGGCGGAGTGTGGTCATTTTGACGAGCAAAATAAAAAAAAAAAAAAAAAAAAAAAAACAGTCACAAGCTTATTTCCAATAAGACTACCTTTTAGGGGAATAAGCTTGTGACCTAGAACTCTCAAAATGTAGGAGTGGTTGATACTACTCCTAAATTTTCGAGAGCTCTAGATGCTTTGCTGTTACTGAGAATTCCTTGGCAACCCAATAACACATTACCTTACAGTCCATATTTCGCCATTCGCTGGTTTTGAGTTTCACATAATACGTACAGTTCCAGACTACGTGCTTTTAAAGAGAATTCCATTACAGGAAAATCTATTGTAAATTTTCCCGAAAATCGAACTCGAGACCTTATGCACAGAATTTAACTGCGCCATTTAGTGGCGCAGTGAAAATCATTCAGTAGAAGTATTGTCTTATTTATGACAAAATTCTGTGCCGAACAGGAAATAAATATACATGATATTCTCACCATCCATAAGATTTGCAGACGAAATACTTTGCCGTCGACAACTCCATAGTCTCGGTATGAATGTGATAAATCGTGGAGATTTGTCTCAATCGCCCCTTTTACCCTTGTGGTCGGAGTTAGTGGCCTTAAGTTCTCGACAAGGATTTGCTAAACTCACCTCCGAAGCTTTGAAATATTGTCTTACAAATAAGTTATATGTTTAACGCGTTTAAGTACTGTTTTAAGCTAAGCTATTATTATAATTGAAGAGTGTGTTAAGAGAGATACAAGATATATCGTAAAGGTATCATTTTACGATGTGATTTTTAATAGACAGCTAGTAGCTAGAAGGTTGCTTGCATAGCGTGTAAAGTAGTTTACTTTTATCTAAACACAAAAATGTGATAAATATTACGAAATATTATAAATACTAGTGGTCATCCAGTGATCCAAATTAGATCGTAATTCATTAACTTCTATTTTAGTTACCTACTCTCCTTCCTTCTCTTTATAAACTTTAACTAAGTGTGTCAAATCGCATATGCTTAAAAGATGTACAAAGTTTTATCTTTATGTATAAAATATATATAATTATACATGCAGATGAACCCTACGAGCTAGCTAATCGGAAAAATGGGAGTCTTTCAAAGGCGCTGATTAAGTTTTGAACCATTTATAATCCTAACTAATATTATTAATGCGAAGGTGAGTTGTTTATTTGTTACGCTTTCACGCCTTACCTACTCGACCGATCATCACGGAATTTCGCATACATGTTGTCAGAGGTACAGCAAAGCACATGGGATACCTTTCATCTAATAAAAAACTACTGTTCCAGAGCGAGTCTGTTAAAGCTAATATCTAAATTAAGTTAACAAGATAACAAAAAATAAATGTACGTATTTGTCCTCTGAGTTGCTACTGAGAAATTACCGTTAATTAAACCTGGGATTTGTGTCCAGTGGCAACTTTAAGTCCAACATAGCAGGCAATATTTTATTTAAATAGAAATATGACGACTCTTTGGTGGCGCCACGATAGTGAATGCTACTGTTTTGCTTGAGTTATCAGGTTAGATTACCGAAAGCGAAAAGAGTTATTGCATTTTTCTGTCAAGAAACATTTAGTAGCAGCACTAAGTTTGGAATTTGGTCCGATAGACGGCAATACGTGGGACGAGGCGAACTATTACGTGGGATCTAAAACGTTTGCAATATGTTGGTGTTATATACATTTGCCTACCCTTTTATGAATGTAGGCGTAAGTTTATGTATGCATGTATGTAACAATATGACTATGACGAAGTATACTGCACTTGTATGGATAGCGCAGTACTTTAAGCGGTCGTCTTTCCACAGCTAGTGTGCCAGTATTCTGCAATCCTCATTTTACAAGATATACATATCGCTGGTCCAATATTACAAGATCCGAAGTAAAATTTTTGAATAAATGTGTTGTGAATATTGCGTGGTTCTATATGTCATTCCTTTTCGTTAAGACTAATATAGATTGTTTAGACTAATGTAGTAATCTATATTAGTCTAAACAAAAAGGAATGACTTATAGAACCATGCAATATTCAAAACTAAATTTTTCAAAAAATTTACTTTGTACCTTTTAATATTGGCCTAGCGATATGTATACCAATATATAAGCAAGCGATAGCCTAGTGAAAGACTGGTGGACTGCTACGCAGATGTCTCGAGTTCGATCCCAAGGCGCGCATCTCCGACTTTTCGAAGTTATGTTCGTATTAAATAATAAATTATCGCTCGCTCTAACGGTGCACATCGCAAGAATACCTGCATATCTGAAAGGTTTCGATAATGATCTCGAAGATATGTGAAGTTTGCTAATACGTACTGGGCTAGGGTGATGGACTATGGCCTTACCCTTATCAGACTGAGAAGAGGCCCAGTCCCAGCAATGGGACGGTTTAATACATAGGGGCTGATACTATTATATACCAATATATGTATCTCTTAAAATGTACCAAGATGCTCGCAATAAATAGTTTTATTAGAAGCTAATCTATCTAAAGTTATTTAGGTAATAGCTATATAAAGTTATTAGACGGCACAGGGCGGGTCGATGAGTTATTCCAGATTAACGACTCTCCCACTGTCAGCGTTATACCCCGTCACGTCATCCATATTTATGTAGCCGCTGAGCCTAATCCGATTTAGCCATCTCGCTCGGAGGCTCATAGCCACTAAGGACTTCTAGTGCACTAGGGAAGTGACTTTAATAGATATTTAACGAGATAGGGATGGGAATTATAATTTTGTACTTGTATGTTTTTGCTTTTAAACTACAAAGGCCCGGTTCCTATATCAAGAAACGAGACATTTACCACATGGGTACAGAATTACATATCCGTACAATGTCTTCACGGTTTCAGATGTAATTGGACAATTAAAGTGATTGACTTACTCCCAATTAATTAAAGGCAGATCAACACATAGTTCTATACGATTAAACGTGTGTCAACTGCTAAGATTGGTTGAGTCAAATCTTTGATATGACTAAGATTTTGAAACGTCATTAAAGAGCTTGCCAAAAAGTGGATTTAAATCGGAAATCGCTACAGTCACGCGTCTATGTGTGTGTGTGCGCCTTTAGTTGCGCATCATAATATACCGGCCATCTGTATCTACGTAGTTTATGTAAATAGATTCGACGTGCTCCCATGAATTGCAAGAACTATACCACTATATAATAATATGAACCGCTATTAAATACTGCGGTGTTACGCTTTGTACCACGTCTATTAACTTCAACTTAAGTCGTATTATTCCGCAAGTTTTATAGCTCATAAATGTACTCGTAATTTTGTTATGGCCGTGTAGGTGGTATCTTTATAGGACAATTATAAATTAAGAGGCATTGCATTTAGTTCCGGCAACGGGCTATATGGACTGAATTTGTTATTTATTTATTTAGAGTTGCCAAAAATAAATACATAAACAGTATGTAAAAACATATAATATGTCTGTATGTCTGTGGGTTCTTCATAATGTTCTCACATATATGTGATGTCTGCCAATCCGCGCAGGACCAGCTTGGTAGACTATGGCTTACCGCTGAAAGGACGCCCGTGCGTAGCAGTGGAACAGTTTATATATATACATGGCTGATATTATTATTATATTGTTTTATAACATGTTGTAAATATTTGTGAGTTTCTTGCATGCTTATCTCTACACCTCGAACGGGCTTTTTTCAAACGAAAATTTATATTTTCCTTTTTTGTTTTGGTGAAATATCTCAAATGATATTTGACTTTTTTCTTCTTCTATGACTTCGACTAATTTCAATTCCTGGGGTCAAAGTCGGATGCAATACCCGGACAGGCAAAAATGATTGGATTTGTTGCCACTAAATTGTTATTAGCAGCAAGAAGTCCGAGACGATAGATAGATAGATAGATCGTTCCCTATTACGTAGAAAAAATTCATAGCTGGAGCTGAGGTATGGGTTTAATATACCTATACCCACCTCTTTTCAGGGATATAGGCGTAAGACTATTTATTTATATATTATCCATTGATATTTACCACTTCGGTGTTGTAGCATTAATGTCTGCCACCTCACTCACAAAATAATCCTTCCATTAGTTCTTGTGTATTACGGCTGTGGAGTCAAACATCTTTATATAGTTCCTAAGGTACTGCGCGCAATAGCAACATATTGCTAAATAAATATTGCAACAATTTATGTAAATTTTCTGTTTTGTATAATGTTTAATTGTCAGAAAAATTGAAAACTTTGTGTGAAATTTATTCTGTTAGAGTTACCACAATACCTAATAATATTGATTCCCAAACTAGGTTTTTCCCTGTATCTATACTGCAATATAAACGTAAGATACACGTTAGATAATCACGTCTGAAGCACTTGATTGTTTAAGATGACTTTGTAATAAAAGATAAAGTGTATCTCTGAGCATTATAATATATTTGTTTTATCATCATCTCCATAATATTATTATGTAGTAATTGTTATTATTTTATTTTTTTATAGTCGGTAATTTATGGGATAACACCTTGTTGATATAAGTTGTAAAATGCTGAGATTATATTAAAAGACCGACTTAAAAGATTGACCGTGAGTTTCCGGCAGGTTTCTTCCTATAGGTTCAACCTTTTGCCTAAATCAAGCAACTAACCTAAATGTAGCTTCAGTAACTTAATAAGCTCACTAACCTATATATTTTGACGTACATAAGTGTTACTTTGTGACCTAAATGAATAAATTATTTTTGACTTTGACTTCGACTTGACTTTGACTAGCAAAATTAGTTAAGCGGATCTCAAAATGTACCTACGTAAAACATAGGTATTCGTTTAAACTCCATTGGTAAAAGTATTGCGTGTTGTTGAGCAACAAATGTTTCAAAGTCGACACAAGGCTTTAGTGTCCCGGTATTCATTCCCCCAAGGTCCGGCTCGTAAAACAAATAGCAAATGTCTTTAGTGCTGCCCACCGGGTATTGTTCGGAACTCCATAAATTATCTCGTTCGAGGCTTACCTCGAAGATGCCTTGGCATTGTTTATCTCTCTTATATTCCTTACTTTGTTGTCACAAAGTCTGGGTAAAATAATGTTGGATAATTCCAATAGAGTAATCGCTGGAGTAGAAAATACTCAGGCGTTAGGATTCGATATTTGTGGTTGAATGTTTTACTGAAATTACGGTCGGCTTGCCTACACTCGAATGTTCGACTAAAGTTATACTCGGTTTGCTTACACGTACACGAATTCGATTCGGCATTAATCGGCACTGCTGGTTGAGGATTATTCCGACTTGCCAAGGAAGCGTTTAGCGTTGAAAGTTGAACGGAGTTCGAATAAACGCATTCAATTTTGTAAGGCGAATTAAAGCCTAATAAATTGTAGAAGTATTCAATAGAAATTGTCGAATTGAATATTGACTGACGACTTATACAGCATGTACCGTGAAGAATGGATAATCCTGAATCACTTAATATTAGAGCTAAAGGAGTCTTAGGTACAATATTAAAAAAAATGTCATCTAATAATGAAATACACTTTCATTATGATCGAGATTCGTAGACATGTCTGTATATTCCCAAGATTCCGCCTACCGATTCATTTTTCGTGACCATCTGCTGAAACGCAAGCGAAACGTTGGAGGAAATGTAGACTGAAAAAGCCTATAAACAGTTAAAAATATTATTTATAAAATAACCACGATAAAATCCATATAAAGTACTTTAATTTAAATTTTCCCGACTATGTTTTTCGATCCCGCGTTATAGGGAGTCTACTGCCGCATATCAGGCACGTTGTCTGGAGCCCAAGTCTGCTATTTTTATAAATTCGTCATTCCGACACGACGTAACTGCAATTCCATTGACATTTTGCTAAAAGTTTTCATAATCTGCTAAATTCATAATGGACGATCATTGGTCGGTCAATGGTCTCGTAATAGGATTGTGGTAGAATGACATGTTGTATTGCCATTATTATAAAATCCGTTAGTAGAAGTGATTTTTGAAAACTACTACTGAATTTGAACATTTATTCATGCCAGATTTCGTTTATATATATTTTTACATATTATTTATTAATCAAAGGAACTGTAAAAATTTTAGCAGATTACTGCATACAGTCATTCATTTGTCATTATGTACGAGATTGGGAACCATTCTATGCCATTTTTTCAATGGAGTGTAAGTGGTTCACCATCGGCAAGTTATAATGACGCCATTAGTAGATTACCGAACTTGTCAAAATCAACAATTATGAAATCAATGATAGACCATTCTGACACTATTGTAATAGCAGACTTGGGACCCCAGATGCCATACAGCTATTAGAATTTTTTGACTGAAAACGCAAAAATACTTGGCACCGCCTTGTAATCAAGCCCAAAATCTCATGCAATGGACGCAAATCTATGTCAAGCAATTAACGACATGCACAATAAACTTCTTAATTAAATTTCTCTGTTTGTTTAGGAGCGACGCATTGGCTACGACCCTGTCTGCGCTCTACGGCAAGCTACTTGTCGTTATGGGCATCGCCTTCCCCATGGCTGAAGTCATCTCCACATACATTCCACCCTCCTTCTATGAGGTAAGCTATGACGCATTTGACATATCTATTGTCATTTTATGGATATTAGTTTTAAGAAGTTGTTCGGTCTCGTTGTATGACGTCATTAGTTAGCCGGAATATGCATCAATATAATATTTGAAAAGTAATCCTGACTCTCTGACTGACTCATAAATATGGAGGATATGGTAAATTATTTTATCGCGGGGGACTTAACAAACTTTTAAATAACGGACACAAAAAACACCCACATTAAGAACAACTATTAGTGGATCACACAAATTTAGTCCCGTATGAGGATCGAACCCACAACACTCGGCGCAGTGGCTACGCCTTCCCTGCTGTTAAGTCACTCCAGGACCTAGAAAGCTGAAATTTTGCACAGAACCCCTATGCAAATTGTATGAACTGTTTATGCATACCTACAAAAATGCCACCGGCTTTTTCGAAATTCCTACAGCATCCCTATTCATATGCATAAACAAGATTTACGCTTTAAATTTGCCTTGTTATTATAATATTACTAGAAATTTAAATTTAGATTTATCTAACTTTCCTCGGCAGAAGATATATAATCACTTAACAACTATAATCCATGCCGGTAGAACAGCGAGCAAAAGCTAGTGGTCAATAAATTGTAATTGATTACAATTTTGGATTCAATTTATATATCTAGGTTGAAATGACATGTGTCGTATTGTGCTTCATATTGCTAAGAAAGTGCAACGTACTGTTATTGTCGAAAGATATCATCAATACCAGTGTGTTGCCAGTTTGCTAGCACGTGCCCCGCACTTTTGATAATTCCCTGCAAAGCAGAACACTCTAATATCGAATAGTGAAGCTACTGACAAAGACTCGACACATTATATGTGAAGCTTACATACATCTTTCGATTGATCACATAACACTAGACTAGACGCACTGATAGATACGATCCAACTACTTAAAGCACTACAGATATCCATGCAGTCAAATATATGGCCGTTTAATGCCTGCTCTTAAAACAAAAGCTTTTAATTATCGGATTTTCAATTACCTGCAGCGTACAGTCAGCGACAAAAGTTGATAATTACAACGAAATAAACGAAATGTTTAAAGTATAAAAATGTAAGAGAGATTTTGTCAGCCGCCCGTAGAAGGCTCTATTGATTCTGTAGCATAAATTTGTTCTTACACTTTGGAGATAGATGTTCTGGGTTTGATTATCAGGCTAATCGTAAATAAACTGTCATAGTCCTACATAAGGAAATGGAAGGACATCCTTGTATAATGATAATAATATTTATTTAGTATAAATTAGATTAGATAATATAAATTAGTTAGATTAGAAATAGCTAATCTAACTTATACTAAATAGCAACAACACAATAGTGTTGGCCACAAATTAGACCAGGCCTGCCTCTTTGGTATTATAATACAGCGTAAACTATTCAAGTATCTAAAATATAGCTATGTAAATCAAAATACATAAAAACAGATTATGATAAAAGTATTACGAGAGATGCAAAAACATATCTGTTAAATATTGGTGTAATACGAGTACATTTATTTCTCTTCTTTGATATATGTATCAAAGAGGGAGATAGAGATGTTTATTTTCATCTTGTTGTTGTTGAATCTATATTTAAATTTTTTTTTTTAATTTTGCTCGTCAAAATGACCACACTCCGCCTGATGGTAAGCAGTCGTGTGGTCTATTGTGGTTATGTGATATCAAGATTGCAGAAAATATATAGTAAGAGTAAAGCAGAAGGTAAATGCTTTGGTGACTATAGAGAGGGTTGCAGGCATTGGCGCTTTTTAAATTGTCATATATATATTCAAAAACTTTTGTGGTTGCCTGTACATATAAAAACATACATACCCATCCACACTGGGTACGGTAATGAGAGTATCACGCTTAGCGCCCGCCGCGCTGTCCAAATTGCGTCGAAATAACTTATTCATGAGGCAGGTAAACGCACCAGATAATTTATGATAAGGGTGCGTATTATTACTGAAAATTTTCAAGTTTTAACATTACGTGCAAAATTTAAAATTTATGCATGTCTCTCCAAAAGAAATTAAGGTTCATAATGACAGACTTAGTTTTCAAATTTGGACTTGAAAGAAGTAAAAGCTCTATGGTTAGATAATGGCTGAAATCGGAAGCTCGTGCGATCGATCACCAGTTATTACGCTATTTTTTTTTTTATGTAATGAATAAGTTACGGTATCCAAAATCAAACACAACATATTTTTAAATCGACTTAGGTCAAGTTCCTATATCAAGAAAGGAGTTGTTTTAGCTAAGGACCATTAAATTCTGACATATTTTTCATAGAATGCGTGTGTGTATTTTCGAAATTATGGCCGTATTAAAAAGTTAATCATCGCTAGTTTTGAAGGTTAAGGGAAATATCGTGAAGAAACCTGCATGTCTGAGAGCTCTCCATAATGTTCTCGAAGACATGTGAAGAGTGCTAACTCGCTCTGGGCCAGCGAAAAGAAGTCCGTGTCCAGCAGTAGGACAGCTTTAATACAGGGCTGATATTATATATTTATAGGTCAAATGACTCGATTTATATTGGCCTCAGTAAGTAAATAAGTTGCCTTTAAATTCAGGTATAATAGGCGTAATTATCAAATGACAGAAAAAGAAAGCATGATACAAACTGCGTCGCAGCCACTTAAGTGCGAGGAGATAACAAGATATCTCTACTACGCCAGCAACACCACTTTTTCTCGTACCGTTTAAAATATAAAGTGTTTTCTAATTTGATTTCCAATCAATCTCGAGTCATCTTAATAAAGAAATGGTTTCTCTAAAATCCTTTCTACCATTGCCTAAAAATACCAATAAAATAAATAAACGTGAAACTATTATGCACAAAACCCACATACATCAACGCCCGGTATCTATATTGAGAATTACATGTTTAGAACGAATCAAACTCTACTTAAGTAATATTTAAACATTCTTTTTTTTTCTGTTTTTGTGTTTAGTTCCCTTAAACTTTAGCATTTTTGAACATAATATACTTAAGCAAATGCTCAGTTGACAAAGGTTTTATGAAATTCGATACCCTTAAAAATATTTGAGAATAAATCAGTTGAGACTTGCTACTTTTATCAATTGAGAATCCAAATTAACAAGTTATTTCATAAGAGTTTCACCTCTTTTTGTAAACGGTAAAGCGGGTTGCTTTACGTAAAGCATAACCTGATTACACGGTTTGAGTATATAAATGACGGTTTTGTAGAATAAATAAAGGCTTAGGGTAGCTCAGGTGAGGGTTAAGGAGCACGATAATTAAGTATTCTAAAACATGAGGACCGTAATTATAATTAAAGGGTTAATGAAAACCTGATTAAGTACGAACTGTGCTGGCAGTGAATAATTGACTCCTAATTAGATCGAATCTCTCTCTGTTTATTATTTAAGATTTAGTCATTTAGTTTAGCTTATACAATTGTATTTGAGTGTGACTCTAACCTTTTAAATAAAAAGGTTAGACTTTCACTTTTCTGTGCTGTCGTTTTCCACCAAAACTTTGTACCCCTTTTTACGAAAATTGCGCGGACGGAGGAGTATGAAACTTGGCATAGTTAAAGTTTATATGGAGAAGGAGCGGCGAATCCTATTATTTTTATAAAATATGCATTAGAAATACATTAAATTAATGTAAAAACACTATACGCACACAACCATGCATTTGACACACGCAGTCGAATCGTGTTCGTAGTATTTCGACATTGTTCGTCTGACGTCGTACAATTTTTTGTAACTATGGTTACATATACCTTATTTATATTTAATAGAGAGAAACAGAATACAAAGTAGCAAGCTTAGGAATTTTGGTCGAATTTTGACCACTAGGCGACCGCTAGTATGGTTTAATGTGGGCTACATTTTGTTTGTGTTTTCTAGAATTTAATTCTGTGATACCAAACCATCACAGCTATGTGTATAAGTCTTGGTTACACCTTAGTACTGGCCCAGCTGGAACGTGTGCTATCAGCAGCAGACACTTTTATAAATAGCAAAGTGTCTGCCTTAGGAGCCTGGAGCTTCACCGTAGGAAAATCACACGACTTGTTTGTGTGAAACCTTTTTCTTCAGTAGTATTGCTCTGCTCCATTTTGAGCATAAACTGAGGCCAAATAGAATCGTAATCTACCTTACATCTCTTGAGAGAGTATTTAGAACATTATTAAAATATGCCTCTTGTTCTCAGGGCTTCTACCTATATCTCTATATTGGCAGTATGGTATTCCTGCTGTATATGTATGCGGCGCTCGCGAGAGATAACAGGATGAAGGCCAAGTCCACGCCGGACAGCACTGCGGTACCAAGTAAGTATAAAAACAGAACAGTGATGTGATGCCTGACAATTGTATCGATAGTGGTTCGATTACCGAGTCTGGTTAACTTTTGTTTGGTTTGTTAGGGAATTATGAATAGAAACACGACGGTAGACGGCAATAAAATGGTTCCCTATTTAGGGCGACAGAAAATATAGGTGGTGAAATGTGGTGTGTTACACCTTGTTTAGGAAGTCTAATTACTGATTTATATGTTGATATAATGATAAGTGCCTAATGAAAATATGTCTATATACGTGTGTTAACATATATAAGTCATACCGGAACAGATTTAAAAACCATATGCGAAGAAACCAAGTAGATAGAACAACGCCTTCTACTACTTGTGGTTTCTTGTTACGAAAATCCTATAGTTATACCAGAAAAAAAGTGACATGGTCTATCGCTATGCCCAGTTTCATTCAAATCCGTTCATCAGTTTCCATGTAATTGAGTAACAAACATTTAAAAACTGTTACATTTAAATAATAAATCGTGGAATTCGATAATTTACTTACTACATTTTATTTAAACAATTAGATTAACCTACGGACTACAATCATGTCTTGTCTTGATTATTTATGTACATGTAAGTGGATGCTCCTATTTACCATACTGCTGCTTTAGAGGCTACCATCAAATTTTATCAAATGCTTGAGTATGTTGAGTAGTAGTTCATGGAGAAATGGTTGCAGCACCTTACAGTTATGATTTGTAAACGAAATATTATTGTACACTTGGCGATTAAAAAGAGTGGCTATGAGTTTCTTGCCCGTTCTTCTCATGAGCCCTACACCCTTGCTTTGCTGAACGTGGCAGTAAATGTAAATTCACTGAAAAAATTACGTGTAACTTTGACATTCATAAGTGTTACCTTGTAAATGTTATACATTGAAATTAAACACTTTATACGGATTTTATCGCGTTGTTTATTTTACTTTAAACACTGTTATTACATAATTTTGAAAACTCTAACACTACTATTATTTAATTTTACTACTATTTAAGCTATATATTTTTTCTAATTAAAACTATTTGTATTTAAGTTTACACTTTGCCCCGACGTTTCGGTTGCTTTACAGCACCCATGTTCACGGGGAGACTGAAAAATTATGACTCAAAATTATGTAATAACAGTGTTTAAAGTAAAATAAACAACCCGATAAAATCCGTATAAAGTGTTTAATTTCAAAGTTACCTTGTAACCTAATTTGAATAAATTTATTTTGATTTTGATTTTGATTTTAATATTTATGCGAATTTTATTAATTAAAATTAAACTACTCTATACGGATTGTCGATACGATTTCTCCCCGTGAAAATGGCTGCTGCAAAGCAATCGAAACGTAATAATTTAAATAGCTCAAATAATATTACAGATAAACAGTAGTAGTATAATAGTTTCAAAAGTATAGATTAAAAGTGTGAAATAAACAAACTATAAAAGCCGTATAAAGTAGTTTATATTTCTATGTTACGTTAAACATTTTCAGTCAGATTGTAGAATTTACCAAATTTCGGTACAGTGTTCTATTCATTTCATTGTATTGTTATACACCGTCACTCAGTCGTTTACCTGGGCGAGCAGTGAAAATTACATGGCGACATTTTCACATTGCGGACGCTTTAAACCCTGAAAAGGGGTAAACAGACCTCTGTTTACCAATCTATTTTATCCTAAGCTTAGCTGGCGAAATGAGGGTGTCAAAATCCTGATTACGTAATAGGAAGCGAGCCTACTGCCATCTTTAGGACTTGAGACTCTGTGCTTTCTCTCTCTCTGCCTGGCTATTTATCCCATAACTCTGTGCTGCCACTGAAATTTTCTTGCCAAAATCCTTATTGTAATTTGCCTGACCCGTCGCTGCAACTCAAAGTCATTATACACAGCAGTTGCATTCATTACTACTCTGCTATTAACAGCTACTTCGCCAAAACCCCAGCAATTTAAACATTTCTACCAGCATAATATTGTGTATGAAAAGATAAAAGTGCTTCAAATTGTGTACCGTACCATGCTCATAAGCGGATCTCTATGATTGGAACTATGGAAGTGTTCACAGTCAGGCTCAAATTGCATCATTACCTCACAGACACGCGAACTCTCTAATAAAAAGACTGAGCAGCCAAAGAGCTGCGAGCAATTCACTCATTCGCTCAAAGAACGTTATTTTTGGTTTTCTTTTTGAATTGCCATGTACGTCTGGAGGTGTGACGGCGAGGCTTGTAACTTCTAGCGGTTTAATGAGGTACAACTTCGTCTGAAACGAAGTGTTTGTTGTGTACATAAGGACCATTCTACTTTTTTAATTCTTGTTACACTCAAATCTATATTAGTGTGGTAAAGCTGAAGAGTCTGTTTGCTTTATTGTTTAAACGAGCTAAGGTTTGATACTATTTGGCTTTGAAAAATCCTTTTGTGTTTAATAGAAAAAAAAAAAAAAAATAAAAAAAAAAAACAAAATAAAACTCATAAAATTCTTAAGGGAGGATATAGGTTATATAAAATCACGCTACAAGTAACAGGAGCGTACCAGTTATCATAAATGTGGATAAAACCGCGGGAGACAGATGGTCTTTATAATAAATGTGGAACATTTTTTCTAGTTTGTTTGTTTGAGAAATCGATTTCTTACATAGAAATAGTTTATTGGTTGAAGAGTGGCTTAGGCTAAGAGAGTGACCTTTTATTCCAAAGAAAGCAGTTTCTGTGGGAAGACTTTAATATCAAGCGAGTAAAGTCGTGGAAATAAGCTCGCGTTATACATTTATGTAATTGTTTGACCTTTAACACAAGCGACAAAATTCTTACGATTTTTTTATGGTGATGGAATAAAATAGAACATTCTATGGAACATTTTCTTAACACATAACACGTATACGATAATAGCAAAATGCCATTTTTAGATACCGACAGGCATGTGTTGCTTTAAATGTTAGTTCCGATACGTATCGATTAAAATTCAACTTCATATTTTCATAAAATATTTCGTTGTTGGTATTGACACGATCATGCATATTATTTACCTTTGTGCGCTTAACGTTTCGGCTAGGTTACACACGCTGTGATCTCATGCTGAAACAGTAAGCGTGTGAATAAATATATCATGCAAAGCGAAGAAAAGTCCTGTTGTCCATGATATAAGACAATCATTTAAAATTAGTTTATGTAAAGCTTGTCTACATGAAAAATCCATTATTTGATTTGATTTGCCTCATGATTATCGGGAGTTAACTTATGCATGGACACCAAAACGATATTAATTAGAACTTATCTGCAATATGCTTTTGAATCCAGGCAAATTCGTGAGTAAGGAATAGTATATAAAGGTACATTCCCAATTTGTTGATACAGTATTACTGAATAGAAATTGCTGGATCCATGAGCTTAAAAAAATGTTCAGATACTCGTACTCTTCATAAATTAAAGTAAAGTAAAGTTTTTAATATAATATTTTAACCATAAAGTTGTTCCAAAATTGACTCATAAAACTCTTACAACGATTGACCTTTCATTTGTACATAAGTTAACACTTTTGAGAGGTTAACTTAAACTGGTTTTACAAATTATATTACACCGTAACAAGTCCCTGCAAACACCTTGTTATGAGCCTGTCATTTCGACGCAATAACTCTTTCTCTCAAGTATATGTCTTTATTACACCCTTACATATCATAGAGGTGAGTGATAAATTCGTTCGTAGACAGTTTAATAATGGCATCTTTCACAATAGAAATGAAAATACAGTAGCTGGGTTTCACGGAATAGTGAAGGTACAAGCTGATTTTTATATTTTGTCTCATATAACAAAATTGGTTATTAAGCACCTAAAGATAAATGAGTGCCATCAAATTTAACCTGTCAAGTCTTGCAAGATATAATTTAAAACTTATTGTGTCTGGCCGCCGATGTGTCGCTGCGACTTAAAAGGTCAAACGATGGCAACCCCGCGTGTTGCTCATCATAAAAGGAGTGGCTTTCGTGGTTTCCAGTGCAAAGAGCAAATATCATGAAGGTTGCCAAATAATGCAGCGCCCTTTTTAAGAAGCCGAAAGATGCTACTGGCTTTTGGCACGCAACACAAGATTGTTTGCGATTGGTCAAAATACTGCGACGCAAAAACTTTTAAGCGTTTGCTTAGCCTGGTTTTAAGTTGCAGTGCAATCTACACCATTAAAGCTGTTATTGAAAATTGTACTGGATTTTGTGTCTGATAGATGTGTATGGTAAGTGTCTAGGTAAGTCATTAATTATACAATTATTTGGTGTCAGTACGAATGAGTATACTTATTTAGGGAAGTGACATTCTCTTATAGGCAGCCGATATATGAGTTGTAAAACTGTTTATTAACTCACCCGCAATGGGCAATTAACATATCTACTATTACTTTTCCTACCCATTATTTTCCTTCATATCATGTTTTATTCCTTTTCCATAAGATCAGCAATATGCCAGTGTTACACCTGTTATTGCAAGCAAAGGCTTCTATCAAACAAGCGGTTGGGACCTTGGTTGTGTAAAAAGAAATATAAATTATGCTAATCAACAGTATTGTGGCGCGTGCATGGCAACTACATGCCACTTCCTTTATCTTCACGATTCCGTGGGAAAATAGTACACGTGTAAAACCCTTTGATTCATTATTCATTCGAACGGAAGACTTACATGAATATTTCACACAAACACATTGTATATAGGGCTGACAACTTTCAAAGTGAAAGACATATTTGGCAGTATCGAGGCAAATAGTATTTCGTTGTTTCGTACAAAAACTATTTCGGTCCTGTTCA
Source organism: Catocala nupta (assembly GCA_963675205.1). Lineage (NCBI taxonomy): Eukaryota > Metazoa > Arthropoda > Insecta > Lepidoptera > Erebidae > Catocala > Catocala nupta. The sequence goes on from OY776081.1 coordinate 21,205,708, forward strand.
CCTTTAAATGCCTTTTTTGGGTTCTGTATCCAAAATGGGCCAATAGACTCTATTAGACAGCCTAATATATCTGTTTGTATGGCAATTTGTTTTAACCTTAAAGAGGTATGTGTTTCTAGTAGTAGTGTACCTCAAGGGGATGCCACCTAAAATGTTTCTAAAGATGTATTGAGTGGTGGATATCTTACATACATAAAAATCAAAATGTATAATTTTAAGGGTGTTCCAAGGGCAAGGGTAATAAAAGATTAAAATGTTAAAAAATTATGCATTTTGCTAAAAAATATGCTTATGTTTAGTAGTGCTTTTACTATGATTAAATAAACTTTAAAGTACCTATTGAAGATTTCAGAAATGTAAACTTGTATTAATTATTGTAGAATATTTAATAATTATATAGTCAGCTAGGTTTGAGTGTGGTTTACGCTAAGCATTCTCGGTATGAGAGTCATGCCAGATGTTCGGACCTCTAGACAGCCCAAAATTTTTCTGTTGTTTACCAAGTCACAGTTAAAAGCCAAAGGCCTTTGACATATATCACATGAATTTAGACCAAATCGGCTGTACTTAAACTACTACATTTCATGTAACAAATTGAGCTGCCCATCTGTACATATGTCATTTATACCTTTTTTATAAAACAGAGTGACGAACAAGCATATAGCCTGCCTAATGTTGTGTGTAGCCGATGATGATGAGTCTAACATAACAGAGGTATTACTTACGTCTTGCTGAATCTAGGGTAAAGGAATCAAAGATGATTTGAAAAGAAAATAATAGGAGCCTTCAGAACATTTATACACCAGTAATGATATGATGCAGTAAAAGTTTTATTACGGCCAGTATAGTCAGATCATAAACTATAAAACTACTTCTAAATATTTTAAGGCTACTTATTTCATGAGCTACTGTAGCGTACTGCGAAAACCTATATAAGTTAAATGTGACCTATCTTTTGTATAATTACATAATCTTATTGAAAATATGAATCACAATGTTGCTGGCAGTGAGTTGCGACACAACTGTGCGAGCTGTTTATATTTTGGTGTTCAAATAGCTGTAAAATAAATTTTGCTTGGCTACACGGCTAGCGCATCACTAATAGTTATTACGACTCTTGGAATTCGTTGTTCTTGTTATTTGTGAAGTTCACCGTAGCACGGCACGTATTCCCAGGAATTAATCTAACGCAGATAAAAATATTAAAATTTATATCTTACCAAAAGGCAGAAGCATCTACACATATTTTCACATTGGACGATATTAATATCAGGTCGTCACATCGTCACATCTCTATTGCCAGAGGTGGGTCTCTGGCAATAGAGATGTGACGATCGTACGCATTGACACTACCGAACTTTCGCGGCAGCCCTAGTCTTACCCAAAAATAGAACAAACATACACAATTCGTTCCCTATGTGAAATCGGGATATATGAAGTAATCGCACTTTAAGTTTTGCACTCACTTTCGTTGTTTTTATCGCGTCTCGCCCTTATTTTTGCTTCTTCGCTTTGCTTCTCTAACAGGCAGGGTGATTTTTCTTTTTATTGTCTCTCCATTCGCCCGATTCCACATTTCGTTATTTAAATGACGCGGAAAGCCCAACGGAGGGCCGCCAAACATACCAGCTAATGTTTTGGAGTGCGCCCAGTTTCCCGGATATGTTATGCCGATATTTCTTTTTTTATTTACCGAAATATATTTTCTTGGATACGAGTTGCGTTGAGATTTTACTTCACTGGCATATAGGGATAAGCCTTAATATGAGTAATATACCGAGGAATATGACATGGTAATATGAAGTATCTATATTTTTTTATTCATACATGACATCCATCGACGAAAGGGTCAGCAGAGAATTATTATATGAACTCTCATTTAACTTTTATAGTCTATGAAGTATATTTATAGGTTCCATGCTGCTGCTGACACTTTCCAATGTTGTGTGTTCTAGATTCGATCCCCACATGCGTAAAACATTTTAGCTATCCACAACTACCTGTTCCGAGTCTAAGTGCTTTATGTATTTGTTATTTTAATTGCATTTTCAAAAAATCCGTTTATTTTTCTGTTTAAAAAATACAACTGTGCACTAGGCATAAATCCTGTATCACGGGATAGTTTACAAACATTCAAATAAAGACCACAAAGAACAGTCTCGGGACAACTATTGTCCTTTACTAGTAACAACTTTATGTGCCTTACTAATATATTTTCTGTTTCTTTATCTTTAGAATCAGATTCAAGTTCATCACCATCCGAATCGGACTCCTGTTCTTCACGCACGGAGCGAAGCACGGCGACCGCAGCGCACATGCAACCGCAGCTCACCGCGAAGCGCCTGTCACTTGGCTTCGCACTTGCTTCGAGAACCCATCACTACGGAAGCTTTTATTTGAGGATGGGAGCAGTTGGTGAGCTTTATATACATCATATTTCTAAGAGCTATAACTAAGGTAGGAAAAGCGACATGACTTTAAAATTCTCAACCATTTATACTATTTTGAACTGGGTTATTGCAATGGATATATTTCTTTCATTACTTTTTAGGAAAAAGATAAAAATATTTTTATAAATTATGCTGCGTGCGCCTGCGTCAGAAATATAGCCGTAAAGCAAAAATCTGTATCACAATTGCAGAATTTGTAGGCGTCGTTAATTCTGTCCGTTAGTTTTAGCTTGCGTTAATCATAGTTAACTTGTCCATCGTCATATCATTGGGCAAGTTTTCTAAAATTATATACTTCAAAGAATAATAAAACAAAATGAGAAAATACGGGCATTAACAGTCTTGAGCGGTAGTGTAGGTATCACCGATAGCCTCCAATTTGATTTTTGATTGTTTGGCATTCCATCAATTGACAGATTAATAATTGAAATACGGTTTTAAGTGTGTGCTGGAAGAAAGTAGAATAACTACACTATTTTTCATGAGTACCTAAATATTCACAAAAAAGCAAGTAGGTATGAATATCGTAACAATGTTAAAGTAGGGACACGAATCAAAATCTATTACATCGTTAACAAAACATTAGGCCTATTCATAAACATTCAAACAATTTCGTTTATGATATTCCACGTTAATATCACGGCGACTGGCTTCAGTAATTGTTTCCTTAATACAATTTGCTTGACTAAGTAAACTACATTTCTCGTTCAGAATGAGTATTGAGTCCTGGATTAGTTGTGAACAAACTTCGCAGTCCCTTTTCGCTAATTCAATAGGATTTGGGCGCCCTTAGATAAGCTTGTTGATAAACTGTGTTTTCCAACATCGTAATCTTTGAGTAACTTTGACAATTTTGACGATATTTTCTTGGCTTTGAAATCGTTTACTTTATAAAGATTAAATAGATTTTGTATCATGTTATAACTTGATGTTAAGCATTTGATAAATAGAAGATATTTATACAAATTTTTGTTAGTAAAATTTGTTGATCTCATTGATGTTTTAAGCGTCCAAAAGCTACGGTATCATCAATCGGACAGTATTTACCTCTTTAGTAGATATAACCATATAATATATTAGTATGAAAATATTAGGGTTAACGCTGCTTAATTGATACACAATATGTATAAACAAAATTCTAGATACTACGCTCTTTTACAACACTTTCTAGAATGAGAGTTAAGGTCCGATATTCGATAGATCTTAGAACAAACAGCTACTGAACATGTTAATCCGAAACTTCGGGACGAACGAAACATTAAAAATATACCTTCCATGACGTCTCTTCGGATTTTTCTTTCAAAGTCCGTTCTGTTGTTTCAACTACTTTATGGTTTGATTCAGAACGATGAAAACGTTTATTGACGTGTATAGCATAAACAGTCTGATTGAAAAGAGTCATTAACGTTTTAGGGTAGGCGTACTGATTCATACATATAAATATATGCGTGAATCAACATAAGCGTTCTGACGCATAACTACCTCAAATACTTTACTACAATAATATGTTTTGACTTTAGAACTGAGACACATTGCTAGTATAAACTCAAATTGTATCAATGACTGCAATGAAAAAAGTTTGCCATGGTACTATAATTATTTACGTTTGGTTAGTAGTCTGTTAGTTGCTCGACTAATCACATAACTACCGGCGAAACTCGACTAATTTGCTTCATTACTTAATTATATTTCGATACGTGTTACGTACAGACAGAAAATGAGGGTGAATAAAAGTTTTCTCTTTAGTATAGAACTGTATTGCAAGGCCTTTTTGTAGGTAAATATATTTCCAAGTTAAGCAAAGAATCCCAACTTATATTATAAATGCGAATGTAGGTTTGTTTGTTACGCCTTATAACTACGGAACCAATCAGATAAATTTTGTATAGGTACACGTTGTTAAGGGTGCAGAAAAGGACATACCTTTCATCCAAAAAATTACTGCATCTAACCTAACCTACATTTGCGCGGGCAAAGCCGCGGGCAGAATCGAGTTCAAAATAGAGTTCCGATCTAGTCCTTGTATTAGAAATATCACTTATGGTATTATCAAATATATTAGAAGATATGTATGGGTATTATCTTAAATTAAAATAAACTTTAAACGTAAACATGTACTACATTTCAGTTCACATTTGAAATTTATTACTAGATCGGCTCGAATTTGCCGGCAATCGAACCAAGGATCTTGCACAGCAGTCGTATTCACTATCACTGCGTCAACGAGGCGTCGTTCGTCGTCTACAACACCATTGAACATATCTATTATAATAATATCAGTCCTGTATTAAACTGTGTCGCCACTGAGCACGGGCCTCTTCACAGCGTGATGGTTAGGCCATAGTCCACCACACTGGTCCAGTGCGGGTTAGCGGACTTCACATATCTTCGAGAACATTATGTAGAACTCTCAGACATGCAGGTTTCCTCACGATGTTTATTCTTCACCGTCAGAGCAAGCGATAATTTAATCTATTACATGTTTGTGAATATAGTTACGTCATTCTGCCATTCTTCTTTGCAGCTTTCGGCATCGGCTCAATGATCTACTCGGGACTGGAGTTTGGTCAATACTGGGAGTTGGAACGAAACACCAACTGTCATAACGTGCTTCTAGCGCTCACACCTGCGACCAGGATGGCGTTTATATTCATACAGATGTACTTCATCTTTCTGAACAATGAGGTTTGTTATATGTTAAATCTATTAATATGGTGACTATACCTGCAATTTAATTTTTCCTCGAATGATAAACTTCTCTCATTCTTTTAAAACAGTTGATTCGGGGGATTTCTATATTTTTTTATTTATATTTGTAATTTTAATTTAATTTAGAATAAGTTCTCTGTTTCTTTACTGCACCATACAATTTAATTTTAGTGTAGCAAAACTATTACACTTCACTTCCCTAAGAAGAGAACGTATTTACCAGAAAATCATAAAATAATGACGATATCGCAATTGTTGTTGATACGAGTAATACAAGTAAATTCTTAAAATTCTATGTAAGATAGACACAGTGCCACTTTCTTGTATCACTAAATATATATCTGCTATATTGTGTAAGGTTATGGAGCACCCTTAATCACTTCCCGCGGGTGCCTTAATGGGTGACTATTACAGGTAGCTGGCATAGGCAGTGCTCCGCCCCTGACGGTTAATTGTAGCTATGGGAGAAGACTATTTTAGTACGGTATAATTACAAGATGTTTTGATTGAAACAATAAGCATACAAGCTTGCTAACATAATGTAAAAAAATTAATGACTTGATTAACGTTCATAATGTGGTATACTCACAGTAATGTTTATATTTATAGGTGCTTTGTCTTATAATTATAGGTCCCCATCAATATTCGAGTGTAAAGTAAAAAAGTACATAATATTGCCTTATGTTTACGCGAATGTTATACATTGAAATTAAAACTTTATACGGATTTTGTTGCGTTGTTTATACCCAGAGTATATGTCTTAATAATTTTATGTCGTTCTATTAATTAAGGGACATCAGAATTCCTGTTCATATCATCACGCTACTAATTTAGGAAACCAGTATGCGTGCCAGAATTTTAAAGAGATATAAGGCAGTATTTATAAATTTCATTACAATGTATAATTATTAATAAAGTAGGCACACACTTTTTTATTTGTTAAACACTTTTAAAGATTTTAAATTATTCGAGCTTTTACTATTTGAATGAATTTTAAATATTATCATCTCAGTAATCGAACAAAAGCAGCCCGAAAAAAGCATTAGTGGTTTAGGGAAATTATATTCTAAGATTTATATCGACTTTTCACAGATGAAAGTATATAAACACAAGATAGTGGCCCGTTTCGGTCTGATGCACATGGTTGGTACCAATTTGAGCGTGTGGCTCAACGTCCTGGTGCAGGAGACTAAACACGAGATCCTCACGTTCTACGACCCGGAGAACAAGACTATTGGACTGTCGCATAGACTTGGTAAGTAAAACCACATAATTATATATTTATACTAGCTGACCCGCGCACCTTCGTCTTCACATAAGAGAATTTACCCCGTTTTTCCCTACATTTTACATTTTTGCTCAGCTCCTATTGGTCGTAGCGTGATGTTATATAGCCTATAGCCTTCCTCGATGAATGGGCTATCCAACACCAAAATATTTTTTCAATTCGTACCAGTAATTCCTGAGATTAGCGCGTTCGATAAATTAACTTACAGAGCCATCTATTAACAATTCATCGAACTAACCAATAAATACACATTACTATCTTTAAGTTGGACCAAATTACAGATAGTTACGAAGTTTGATCAAAATCGGTTCAGTAGTTTCATAGTTTATTCCGAAAATACATCGTGGCTCGAGATTTTTATATATTCAAGATATTCCCTGCACGGATGACTTAGTATTTTAAGTGGTCGCCTCGCTACTGCCATACCACTGCGCCGAGTGTTGTGGGTTCGAATCCCACACGGGATAAAAATTTGTCTAATCTACAAATGGTTGTTCTAAGTTTTGATGTTCTTTATGTCCGTTGTTTGAATCTTTGTAAAGTCTCCCGCGACGCAGGAATCGTGCCGAGTACGTGAGTTGTCCTATTTTAGAAAAAAATAAATAAAATATACATAGTGACCTCCAAATCGAATCTTGGTGACGGCGACAAATCTTAACGGTGACTGGCTATCTTCGCAGGAGATGTTATAGTGCACAAGTATGTGCCCAAACAAAAGCGCACACTCTTTCGACACGACTGGAGATATAGCAGGCGCAGGGCTAACGGCTTTACGTGCTTTCCGAGGCACGGGAGTGTCTAACACTGCCAACTTCCTAACTCCGATACTCCGGGTATTTCCTTTGGTTCATGTTTATTTTAAATAGTAACTTCGGCTTAAAAAAGCTCATCATCTAGCACGAAATGGCTTTTATCTCTAATGGCTGCAGTAAAACGGCTGCACTGCAAAGGAAATTAAATTGGGTATGTTATTTTTATTGGCAAAGAAAAAAAGAGACTTTCATTACACACATTATTTCTATGGTAATCCCCACGTGGTATTTTGCATCATATCTGATTTTCAAATATTTATTAAAAGGTAATGGACCTTTTCCAAAACACAATAGAATTTATATTAAAACTTAAAATTATTTCAAAAGAATAAAGTACTGCAAATATGAACTTGCTTTTAAAATTCCATAGAGTTTCATTTCTTTTAAGTCGCAAAGTTTAGCAATAATTTTGAATAAGGAATAACAAGTCTAGTTAAAAAGAAATAGAATTGAGGCAAAGGAATGGTAAATTTTTGTTTGAAATGAGTAAAAAGTTTTTTATTATAAGCAAAATTGGGCGCCTTTTCATAAAAGTGTTGCAAAATCCATTAGCGAAATTTGGAATAGGCACCTTCTTCGTTTTAAGTTGTATGTTGCAGTACTTATATTTTACGATAAGCTGTTGCTTTTTTTTGAGAAATTGTTCGTAGCTAATTAAAATGTAAAGGCTACTTAGACATAGATGGCGCGCCGTTATCGATTCGGATAAAGCGCCTACACATGTTGGAATTCATTCGGTTCACCTCATCGGCAAAATCGCCTGGATTAATATTAGCTCCGTGCAGCTTTTAACGCTTAACACATCTTTGGGGATCGGCTTGGCACATTGTATTACTCGCTTGGCTGTGCCGAAGCAATTACGTGCTAGTCAAATGACATCAATTTTATTGTTCGACTAAGCTGACCCTACTATGTGAACTACAACCCAATAAGTTAAGTGTGGTGTATATTGTAGGTAGGTATTAAAATTAATATAACCTCTAACACTTAGTCAGTAATTTGACATGCAAATCTTTTACAACAAGAAAATTAAGTAATTTCTAATTAAATTAAAACAGGGCACGTAAATGACAATAGAATGGAACAATTAAATTATAAAAATATATATTATTATTATTAAATTCATTAACAGTATAAAATGCTTTACTAAATAAAACAGTACTTAAACGCTTAAGAATTATACTGGTTGGCAACTTTTAAATTTAATTTGGTTTTTTATTATTGATTTTTATACACATACAATAATATACGGCGGTAAACCAAGGGATAAGAAATTGAATTTGTGTTATAGAGGTCGTGGATTCGTATGTTACTCATTGCACTGCCTGCATGAAACCATCCCCAACAGGAGCAAATAATATTCGCTGGAGAGGTTAAAAAAAATTCTAGTAAGAATTTGTCATCATAATTGCTCATATTAACAGAAAAAAAAAGAGATAGAAATAACAGTCATTATTTTATAAATTTATAATCAATAATAATTTTCTGTTTAGAGTTGATTGATCTAGTGAACTGTTCCTTTTAACACTTATTTATTCATGACTAGATGACTCGGTAAACTTCGTACCACCTTATTTTGATTTAATTATAACCCAAAGTATCAATTTCGATATTTTCGAATTTTAGGCTGTTCCTTTGGGATTTTTAATTTCCTTTTGAAAACCAGTATTAAACAGAACAAAACAAAAAAGCAAATTTAAATTAGTCGAGGCATTTGTCGAGGTTTTGCAATACTAACGCACAGCAATGGATGCGCTTAACGCTCTTCATTCTGCTCGTAGAATTTATCTATCCTCTGTAACAACATTGAGTTAGGAACTGTACTTTATGGCCTCACAACCATCTCACAAAGCATTATCAATGCACGCACTAGAACGGGACAAAGCTATATACCCTGTATCGCACTGTCTTATTCACGTTTAGAAGCTAATAGGTTTACCACCAATTACCTTGGTAATGTACCGCCACCATTGCTTGCACTTTGCCTAAGTGTATTTTGACTTGTTATTACATACCTCGACGTAAGTAGGTACTTAAAATATATTATGACAATGTATACCACTTGTTAGGGGAATATGTCAGAACTGGGGCTGTGAACAAGAGCCAATGTTGTCCAATTAAGTATTTGTCCAAACCAACGCCCGAAGCAGAAATTTTTCTTTTGAGAATGTTAGAATAAGATTGAAAATAAGTCCCTATCATTATGTTTAGGTTACGATGGGGCTGACGTGGTCTTATTTGTGTCTAAAAGCTACTAAATAAATAGAGAATGAAAAATAAGAAAATATAACAGATTATTTGATAATCAATTTGAATGGTTTGTTTGTTCGTCTAAACAGCCTCGTTAATTTTTTATGCAAAGGAAACGAGCCACCTGCCTTCTTAATTTTATAAAAACACCTGCGGCCCGTCTTGCAGGACTACTAATGGCTATATTATCATGGGACGTTTAACCGCCATGTTGGTATGTTGGCATAAGGTTATAAGACTTGTCTACTTGTATCACAGTCACGCATGTCACTGCTGTGCATGAAGTCGGATTTGATTACCGGGTCGGGCCAACACGATGGTTTTAGGATTTTCTTCAAGAAATTCTCAATACCAGACCGGAGAGCCAAATCGCGGTGTTGTACACCCTTATGCTTTAAATAGCACGTTAAGCCATTGGAACTGCGCCTGATTATTCTCCAGTCGTGTCCGATTGCCGACAAGAAGAGTGAGAGAATAAAGAGTGTATTTTTATATTTTTCTTTTACTTTGTTCGTTGTCCTTATACTTTGTGAATAAGTCAGTATCTCTTGTGCAAGTGGCTAGTCTCCCTTAAGGTAAGGTCGCCGTAACCGATGGGTCTGGAGAACATTATTGTATAACTAAACAGAGACTGTAACTAAGGGATATTGCAGCCTACTATTAGTGAAAAGATTTTTAGAATCGTTCCAGTCATCAGACATTTCTTTTTTAAAGAAGACGTTCTTTCTTTCATCACAGATTGGAATTAATCCTAGTAAGGACTAGAATTAATTCTTGTATCGCGCGGCACTTGGAAAACATTAAGTGTTTTTGAAGTGAAAACTTCTTTAGGCGCGTTGAGCACTTTTTGGGTGAACAAAAATCATGGTACTCGCGTCATAGTCACCGAACGCCTTCCATGAGCTATATCTATACTGTGTATATATGTGTACTTTTTGGGTGAACAAAAAGCATGAAGCTCGCGTCATCGTCACCGCACGTTAGTTACTTAGTTTTCACTGCTATCGGCAGTCCCCAAAGACTGCCCCGCATGTTTATAAAAGGCAACTACCACACTTGTAATAATTCCTGTATGGCGGACGACAACAAACATAAAGAACAGCCAGATTCGGAACAACCACTTATTCATTATACAACTTATTATCCCGGGTTGGAACCTACAATACTTAGCGCAATGACTATAGCGAGACCACGACTTAAACCACTACATCATCCGAGCAATCCCTTTAGAAAACAAGTGAGAATCGGCAATGAATTGCCGTAAATCATAGAGTTCGAAAAATGGTTCAAGTAATTTGCAAAGGTCACGTGATACCACGTGAGGTCAGAGGTCAAAGTTCATAGTCTTTTGGGGGGGTATATCGACTATGATGAGTCGAATGGCGTCGACCGCGAGTCTCTAGCTCTTATGGTTCTTGAGTTGAAAGTTGTATAACAGACAGACGGACGGACGGACAAAGCTGTCGTATAATAGTTTTTTCGAACTCTAAAAGCAAAGAAATTTTACTTACTTATAACATTAGTATAGATCTAATGTATAAACAACTGAGTAAGTTAACGACTGTAGGAATAAGGACGGGTACACATTATCGATTAGACACAAACTCTCCCGCACGCCTTCTGTATAGATATAGCTTTACAAATGCGAGTACTACGCTCCCATTCATATTACTAAACGAACTGACACTTGTATGTTTCTGTTTTAGATATATTCTCGTTCGCTGATATTTCTTCGAGTATCATTTTCTTTGTAAGCATTTATCTGAAAATTTTTACATACTGAAATTTGTTTTGGGATTATGTTTGAAAAAGCATGACACAGGCTTACAGCAATATCTATATAGGTCTATCTACATATTGTACCTACTTATTTGAGGATATTCACAGAGGTGTACTTCTGCCTATTTGTTCGAAGATATAACGACGGATATTTAGATGATATAGTGGTAGTCTCGCTACTGCCTCCTAAGAGTAAAAAATATGTTCTACCAATAGTTGTTCCTAGTCTGGGCGTTCTCTGACTCCGCTGTTTGAATATTTGCAAAACGATACAGAAATAATGACTAGTGCAGGAGCTGCAACCAGCAAAATGAAAAAAAAAAATACGTGACCAGATGTATAGAGAGAACACATAACCATTTTCAGCTATATTTTCTCACCAATGAAGTGCAATTCTATTGCTTTCCACCGGGTGCATATTCTGACGCCGTGCTATAACGCCGAAGTTTTGTAACAAGCACCATTTTTGCATATTAATTCTGGGACATCACGATCAGTCGTAAATACAATCGTAAACTTACATTGTCCGACCACCAGCAAGGCATAGCAGTCGATGGTTTTTTGTTGTATCTGTACATTTTCACTATTCTATGTCAGAGTTTATGACAGACCGCTCATTACAGGCCGACAATGGCTCTACGCGATTTGGCAACACGCAGGAACTGGTGATAAAATTTAGTATAACAGATAAATAACTGGATCTGTATGTGTGTTTTCACTTATGTATTACACCGCTACATGTCCCTTTGCGGATAATTATACGTATGTTTAAACAAGTAATAAGATATAATAATATAATAATAATAATAATATTCTACCACATACACACAACACCATCTAGCCCAAACTAAGCAGAGCTTGTACTATGGGTACTAGACAATGGATAAACATACATATATACTTTTTTTTTTGTAAATACATACATATTATACATAGAAACACCCAGACCAAGACAAACATCCATGTTCATGCACACAAATGTTTGACTTGTGCGGGAATCGAACCCGCGACCTCAGGCGTGGCAGTCGGTTACACTAACCACTACGCCATCGAGGCCGACATTCATTCATTAATTTTATGTAAATCACGAACATTTTAAAATAATAACGTACGTTGAAGTGAAATTTTAATACAGGTTGATTGGTAAAAGATTGAACATATTGAAGGAGGGTGTTAAATACTCGATTCTGAAACCGAAAATCTAAAAAAATAACTACTTAAAACTTGACCTAGTTATCCAATAAAAACTTAATGTGCGGACACTCTTGCGCATATACCAAAGCTAAAAAGCCCTCCGCCCCCGGCCCCCCGCTAACGCACCCGGCATTCTCCCGAATTTGCAACCCCGCCCGTCCCTTTCTTATCGAAGGTCATTAGCCTTGACAGCTGTGTGCGACGCGCGCAGTGTCTACATTTTATAAATATTTCATACAAATTTTCATAAAGGTTTTCTTTGCAGGTTACACAGATTTTATTTTTATTTCTTTTTAATACGTTACGTTTGACCATTAATTATCATGTCCATAAGTATGTACAATGTTTAACCAGTCACACTGTATATGTAGATATTTTTTTATATAACCAAGGCCAATGACTGACTTTACGGATGGTGTACTAGTTCAAATGTATACCTCGCCATTGCTACGGTAGCGATTGTAGTAGAGTCGATCTCTACACAGAACACTACTATTTAGTTACTACTCGGAAAAACAACTAATTAGTTGTTCCGATTTTGAGTGTCATTTGTGTCCGTTGTTAGTAAAGAGGAGGACCGCCACACGGCATTTATTGAAAGGCTGGAATGTGTCGTATTAAAAAAAGTAATGTGGCATACACGGATTTGACTGGTGATTTCTTGTAATACTCTATAAACAGACGCGTGATGTCAACCTTAACAATAGTAGTCACTGCATAAGGGACAAAGTCCACACTGCTTCCCACAAATCCAATTATAACCCTAACGAGGTTTAATTACAGTCGATAAAATGTTTCAAACTTAACCCCATACGTATACACATCGAAAATTCACAAAAGCCTTAATAAGTAGGCAGATGTAATAAAACCTGTACTTATTACTGAATATATTATACAACAGCATAGCGCATACCCTGTAATTGTTATATGAATAATTAAAACGCTAAACCATGTCTATCGATTTACGTGGCGATACCTGTGTGGCAGCCTGCTCTGTGTCACATTACTTCACGTAGCCAATAGTAAAGTGATTTTATTTATTTGTGTGTGTTTATTTTCTGGTCGGTAAGTAGTCAAAATTTAATAGTCATTTATTACATACTAGCGGATCAGACATATGTATGTTGTCCTGCCATAACGAACCGCACGTAGTAACACTACCGGGTCCAACTTGTAATCTAAATCCAAGGCATCATACAAACAAAAATTTTACCAATATCAGTCCCGTCGTTTTAGAGTTCAGTGACATACAGACGTAAAGAAGAAAGATTTATATGAAGATTATTTTAATAAATTTTAACTTTCTGCTCTTCTTCACTATATAAACTTAAACTATGCCGAAGTGTCAAACTACTCCGTGCACGCATAATGCTTAAAAAGGGATATAAAGTTTTCATTTCACGTATTAACATAGATTTTCGTAAAAACATAAACTCATGACATTATATGTCATACAAAGGATAGATAGAGAGCATTTCGAAACCAAAATTTCGAAAGCTATTTGTTAAGTTTTATATAAAAAGTAGAACCTATTGTCGTATTTTATTAGAAAACCAGTTAATTTTAATTCAAGTAATAATCAATATCAACGATAAAATAAACATTCGAATGCCGAAACGTAAATTAATCAAATGACCACATTCGAATGATGAATCATTCGATTTATTTGTAACAATCACACGTCGCACTGGAACTCTTCCTATAAATCTAAAGATATAACTTTATTACTATTTGGAATGTCCAATATCAAAATTAATGGTTGCACTCAAGTGCATTAATAGACAATGAGGTATGCAGGCGACGTTGCACTCCTATATATCTGCAGTCGGTTTTTACGATACCCGGGGGTCGCGTATTCTGGCCGAGAATCTCTAGCATACTGTAAGGAGGGACCTATTTATAAGACTAAGTAAGGCTGAAGAGAACTGCAACAGCTAGAATAAAAAGACTGAATTGTTAATTTTTAATTAGTTATCGTCTGCCGTCTTAAGATTGTCTATAGAAAGACATAATTATCCAGATCTGCTAGTAGGCATGTGTCAAATCCGAACTATGAAAACAGCAAAAAATTGCTAAAGGTAAGTTCACCAAGTCAATTTTAAATAAAATTTAAAAGTCTTTTTATTAATCCAAGAAACAATCCCGTTGATTAAAAAAAAAAGAGATTGTATTCTAACATCTGCTGGTACAATATACCAGATGAGCATAGGCTATGTGCATTATATTCAGCCCGGGTAAAGTTGGGGTGGGCTAATAAAGCTAAAGGTACGGTACGGGACATTATGTTATATTTTCATGCTGCAGGCTACCTAGTTCCCAGGCGCTGAGTTCCCCGATAATTTCCTTTGTGTTCAGATAATTGGATTAAACATTGTGACTGAACGTTCGCTCCGACGGGATATTGTCACAAAGCGTCCCTCCGATTGACTTGATTTAAATGTTTGCTAGTTCTAGTCAATTGATTGCATTGTTAGTATTATAATTCGGTTCTATATAATTTACGATAGAAATGTATGGTGTTTGAAATGGAGTCAACAATCACTGGATTTAACATAATGTAGATATGAAAGTGTGGAGTCAAAAATAAGTGGATCGAATATAATTTATAATAGAAAAGTTTAGTGTCTTAAAGAAGAAAGAAATTATTTCAATTTATACGCCAGACTCGCTCTTTAATTGCAGGACTAAAATTTATACAATGTACATATGCATAGAATTATTCAGTTATTGCTTTCGGGCTATTTTCGTTTATATAAATAGAGACAAAAAATAAGAAACACAATCTGAGTGTCTCTATACACTCAGATTATTGTCTTTCTTAAATAGTGTCGTGCTGTTAGCTAGAGACAATATATATAGTCATATTATGTTGTTTCTAGCTAACAGCACGCTATAGTTGTTTAACAAATAAACAAGTTAGAAAAATAAATAAATAAATAATGTGTGTAATAAAATTCTAAATATTTTTTTATTTATATTTAAAAGCAGTGCGGCGCTAACATTTCAATTATAGTTTCAATGCTAATAATATTCAGTTTGGCTGTTTATAATTAGTTTTAAAAATCATTATATGCACATTCATATAGAACCATATTCCTACACTCGCGCAGTGACAATGGCATTTGATCCACGTCTATTAAACCATTTTAAAGTAAAGACAACTCCCGCAACTAGGAATAAATACTGAGACGCGTGATCCTGGAAAGAGCACCCAGACTCGGTACAGTTATTTGTAGTTCACATAATTTTTGGCTCCCGTCCAACCCACAATTTAAACCACTTCATCCGTGCAGTCAAAATCTATATACCTTCTTCAGCTTTTAGTTCCTTCGTAAACGGTAGTCCAGTAAACAAATCGATTCACACGAGTCGTAGCGTCAGTAAAAACAATTTTCTGTGCCGCTACATACCGGCAGGAAATGGCACGACACCATTAGAAAATTTATCTTACCCATAAAACCTCCATTTCAGCGCAAAAAAATATACGATACCATTATTTTTCTACTTGCCATAAAACAATGGGTAATTTATTAATAAATATACATATACGGCTGTTATGGTAATTTTACAGCCTCACTGATGCTACCGAGTTATTTAGGCATAAGCTTGCGCCTCAACACGTTTGATTCTTGAGTCAGGCAGGGTGTTTTAGGTTTTACTTTAAAGAAATTCGGAAAAGGACGGAAGCAACATGCGTCAAGATAGATCGTAGATAGTGTGTTAAAAAAACATACATAGCTCGCGAAGTGTAGAAGTAATTTTATCTCTACTTACTTTTTCGGGGATACATGAATATACCTAAGCCCATTCCGGTCATGAGTGTTTATTGTATGAGTGGATCAAAGTGCTATTGAGTTATTTCATATAAGAATAAGCCGCAAGGAATCGTGCCTATTTATTGGGTATACGACTGTGCTTGATTACAGCGTTATAGCGATTACTGCGTTTAGTGTCTAAATTATAGGACATTTTACTTATATATATATATAATGTATTGTTACGGCTAATGCCCTCTGTCAGCACTAAGGGGAAGAGTCGGCGGTTTCTAATAATAATTTATTACAGCACCATCTATTGACATCTTACGGAACTACTATTTGTCGGTACGAGTTCAGTGGAGAAAGCGCTGGCACATTCTCGAACCATCGCGCTGTTGCGTGCCGTGTGTGACGTTTTCTGGAAAACTCCAGGAGCACTTTACCCGCGTATAAATAGAGCGCACGCGCACCGCCGAGTCAGTATACTATCGTAAGCGATCAAGTGTTCATCGAAGCGAACGGAAGCGAAAATACTACAGAGTTTGAAGCAGTTACAGTGGAAAAGTGTAGTATAGAGTTTGTAGTGTTTTAAATTTAATTGTGTAATAGAATAAAACGTTTTAGTCGGTAATATTGTTTTATATTCTTATCCGTCGAACCCAGCGCGTAACAGTATTTTAAATCTAAAACAGCTGGTTAAATACGGGTTGGATACCGCCGCTGAAAATACTCAAAACTTGCGGTTAACACGTGGTAAAGTTTAATCATATGAGATGAATATATCGCGCCGCGTTTCTACTAGAAGCGAAACTAATCCTTCTTTCTATACTAATATTATAAAATATATAAAAGCGTTTGAAGAAGTCTGCTAGTCAATTATGTGTGAACTCTTAAACACATTTGAATGCAATTTAGCACACAGATAGATCGTGACCTAAAATTAAAATAACACATTTTATTCCGGTATACAGAATCTAATAAACTGTATTCGTGTCAAGTTACTGCAGACCGCGCTCTGTACTGTCAATCATTGTATCGCGCGTAGTCGTCGCTAACATGCTTGGATTGTATAGAATAAGAGAAACAAAGCCTTTGTTATAAATACTCTAGGACTACCTAAGAGTAAAATTCAATAAAATGTTAGTTTCTTTTAAAATCAGCTCCGTAACTAAGAACAACTTTTGTGACGCAGGGGACTTTACAAATAATTTATGTAACAGACACAAAAAATACGCAGCTTCGCAACAACTTTTAATGGATCATAAAAAATTTTGTCCGATGTATAGCGATGTAAAGCCCACATCACCATACACCATACTATAATACTCAACTCAGTGACAGATGCGAAGCGACCGCTTAAGAGGAAACACCACGGGCGAGAGAATTGAAAATAGGTATTTCTAAAATCTATTGCTGTCGCGCAGTACCCGCAGAGCGTGATCAACAACTGCAGCTTGGATCGAAAATACCTATTAAAAGTACACAAAATCAACGTTTCGTAGTCCCCTGAATCCTTCTCCAATACTTGAACGATTTAACTACTTTTCCATTAAAATTGAATCAAAGTTTTAGCCGTGTTTCTATGTTTTCCTTTTTTTATATAATCTAGTCAAATTTGTTTTCTGAATGTTTGAACACAGCGAAAAATTTGGCCAATTTATGAGGTTTTTGAAGGCTCATGTCTATTTTAATAAATAATTAATTAATGAAAAAAAGGGAAAACATAGGGAGATGCCAATAGAGGCTATACATTTTTTGGAAATATATTATTGCTCTACTGGCATTATCCAGGGAGGAAACAGGGGACTACTTTTGTATGGAAAACCGGCCCTTGTGTTTCCTCTTAATCTACGTCATCCGTGAAGTCAAGTTGATTTGGCAAATGGCCTTTGCCAAGACGAATAAGGCATATTACATTTATTATGCTAATAAACAATTTATACGTGCATACTCAAAGAAGATATAGCCTAAAGTCATTTCGTTACCCCGAGACCGCTACCCACATGATTTGTTTCCTAACCCCTGTCAGAATTTATTCACTTTTAACCCCTTTCGACGCGAATTTTACGGTTATTTTATTATCGCATATTTATGGGTTTCGCGTATGTTGTTATAATATGACGTATATTTTAGCGGAAATGTATAATATTATTTTATGTAGGAATTTTATTTAATAAGCAACGATACCAAGCAGCGATAACTCAGTGGGGAGACCAACAGATTGCAATGCAGAGGGTCTCAGGTTCGAACCCACGTCGCGCACGTCTGACTTTCGGAAGTTATATGACTTTTCGAAATTATGTGCGTATTGATTGACAATTATCGCCTGCTCCGTGCCTCGGAGAGCACATTAAGCCGTCGGTCCCGGCTGCCATGAACATCTAAAGCAGTCGTTATTGGGAAGTCAGTGCCCTATAATATCCTGACATTGGTCTAGTCTTAGGGTATCGTTAGCCTTCGGGTTGCGGAGGTCAGGTGACAGCCGCTCCGTGTAAAAACTGATATCCAGCCAAATCCGGTTATACCAGAAAAGCCGACCCCAAGTGACTTGGGAATAATAAAGGCTAGGGAGAAGTAGGAATTTTATTTAATGTTTTATCTGCCAAGGCACGTATTTCCATCTTCCTTCAATCCTGGGTCTTTTAAGCGGGGCGTGAAAAAGCACCTTCTGACGCCGTCAAAGTAGGGACCTCAACATCGCCTCAGCTGCTATGAGGATGGTGTGGATCCACTGCTCTTGGACATGATCGCTTACCATCAGTCGAAGTGTGGTCGTTTTAACGAGCAAAATATACATATACGTATAGCAAAATATAAATATACGTGGTATATTTGTATACTATGCAAGTACTAGCATGGCCAGCATGCGCAAGGTACATGCGCGAGTATTAATTACACAGGCTTCTCGCGCGAGTAACTTGGTTGTTTACGCGATGCATACAACCTGTGCAAGTACCTCAAATTGCTTACCTGCGTCATATACATTAGCCATAATTATCTACAAGGAGAATATTTTTCTGCAAAGTAGAAGTTTTAGTAAAAGTGTAAACGACATTTTTGTGGTTATATTTTTGACGTTAAACAGCTATTGATACTCGATTTTATAAATATCATCAATTGATCTTTATTTATGGCTGTATCACGGCTAAATGGTACATTAACAAAGTAAAATAGACTGTTTATATTCTTAAGAGCCTGTTCCACAACCTTCTAATAGCATTTATCTATAAGATAAAAGTCTCGCCATCTATCTTCTTTAACCTAATAAGAGTGCGGCATCATGCGATTTATATTACTACATCACTATATATTATAAAACAAAGTACCTCGCCGCGTCTGAACGGATTTGCATGCGATTTTCATCAATAGACCGAGTGATTCATGAGGAAGGTTTACGTGTATAATTTGTTAAGGTTTTGTACTAACCGTGCGAAGCCGGGAAGGATCGCTTGTTTTGGATAACTTTTACTTGAAAGTTGTGAAACTGGCTATAAGAATATTAAAAATTTCATGTGACAGTCTTTTTTTCTAAATAAATATACGTTATTTTGTTCATTTAGTTGATGGCAGACTTTGCTACCTATTCCTTCTGAAACTGCGAATGCACAAACATATGACAGTTTATAAAAAGGTCTGACATATATTTACTATAAATTCTAAATAAAAAACAACGGTCGAGGGTACAGCTAGTAGCAAATACTAATGAAACGATTAACAAAAGCATTTTATAAGCACGCTTTAGCTTTAAAATTATTCCTGTTCGTGCATTTAAACTTTAAATAGAGAACATTTTATTTTCTGAAATTGTTCTATAGCGATAATTCTACACTAAGCGCTTCTGCGGTTATAAAGGAAATGCAAAAACTACGATTAAACTTTACTTTAAATTTAACATTTGTATTTGAACAAAGGAACTTAACATTCTTAATTTCACAAACGAAATACAGTCATGTGGGCGTGAGTCTGGAAGGGGTAAGCAGATATGTATCCTAACTAATATTATAAATGCGAATGTGAGTAAGTTAATTTGTTTGTTTGTTACGCTTACAACTTAACTACTCGACCGATCATTATGAAATTTCGCATACACATTGTCAACAGAAAAGAAGATAGATACTGTTTACCCAGAAAAAGTAATAATTCGTTAGATATATCATAAGTCTCGCGTGATATTGGCATTTAGCGGGCGGAAGTTTGGCCTAGGCCTATGGTGTATTAACTTTGATCAGACCTCAGCTAATCTGTTAGAGGATATGTGAAAACATGTGCCATAGCACGAACAAAGCTGTTCAGTCAGAAATAAATCATACTTGTCATTAAATCAAAACCTATCATCTTTCGTGCGATCGTAAATAATATCGATACTAATATTATGCGAAAGCATGCATAACTTTGTCTGCTTCGATAACATCCCAACGACATATTTTATATAAACAGCACAACGCTTAGCCTAATGCAATTCCTCGATACCCAAGTTACCCAGTGCGATATGTACGTACACAATTTCAATTAAATTTCACACAATGCCGTCTGCAGATATCCACAATTGTGTCAGAGGTCCATTGACATTTGCGAGCTTCGATATCAGAGTGGCTGCAGATTTCCAATTACAATTTCCCTCATCATCGACAGATGTCACTACGGTATGTTGATTGCGTGCCTCGGCGGCCAAGCCTTGAAGGCATTGTGACCCAAATACTTGGCCGTCGATCGAAGATAATATGTATTGGGTGATTTATTGGTATAGACACTCAAAGCGGGTTCGATGTACGTCTGCCTTGCTCAGTTTGTCTCATTCAAATTTCTATTTCTTAATTTCAAAGTAGATGAACTGGTGATACTAACACTGCTTTAAGTTGCGAGAAATTGCAACATTGAATATAAAAATACATTGAATAAAATCGAAAAAAGTAATATTATATTTATTGACACTGACTTATCTATATTCTAGTTTGGGTGGTTCCTTTTAAGTAAAGAGTTACTTGTGTTGGCAGTTTTTTATTATGTTAAAGAGTCAGGTTGTGTAATAAGGAATGAAAAAGAAACAAATATTCGTATGTATCGGCAAATCCTGCTTCTGCGCGGATCTAGCGGATATGTAAAATATATCTTGCCTCGAATTTATGTAGTTTTATGACGCGGCGTTATTTTTTATTATACTTCCTATTTATTTCTTCCTATTTTATTTACATTTCCGTGTTAATTGATAAGTATTATTGTTCATAGTGTTATCTAAAAATAACTAATATGTGATTTTTGGGTTTGTCTAAATATATTGACAAAAGATCTTTACGCCTGTTTCCGTTATATTCAGCGCCTGTCTTTATGACTATAAATACCGGTTGGATACCGAACTAAGATATTTTACATGAATTACGTTCAAACAAATAATAATTACGCAAAATGCCGTTTTTAAAATATCATTTTATAAGCCACCAGTACTTCTCTCAAATTACTTTAGTTTGCATCAATAATTAAAGTTAACAACTTTGTTACCATCGGCAAAGCCCGATTTAAATAGTACAAATTCAACAGTTAGCTATTATGACTTTATTAAGCTTCCAAAGATCAGCCTCTAGTATATTTCGTAATCTTTTTTCATGCGGTCATACGCGAGGGTTTTAATTTATTGATTTAATAATATACTGTCATAATATACTCGTAGTAGAAGGCATTTCTAGTATTAGTTATGGCTTTTAAACTAAAAGCAAGCGATTTAATTTATGCAACTTTTATGCCGGACTAACAAAATTATAAACTTATTGATTCAACTAAGAAAGTAATCCTCCCTCACACACTTCACATTGTTCCATTACAATCACTCAAATTTGTATTCTTTTGATTTCAGCATTCCAAAAGGCATTTGCATCATTGACAACGGACGTACCACCGTCTCACCCAGCAGCTGCTCATCTCCGGGTACCAAGAGGACTCAAAGGTCCACACCACATCTTCGAGTGCCGACGAACAAACATCATGGGATCCCTTGTTCAAGATGCTTCACCGTTCCTTTTTCCCTGCACTATCGAGTACTCTCTCATTTGTGCCGCTATCCTCTACGTCATGTGGAAGAACATCTCCAAATATCCATCAAAGGATGTAGCTGCAGCGATTGTTAAAGCAAGAATATTGGAAGGTCTGGCCTATAAGAAATCCCCACATTTATACAGCGTCGACTGTGCAAGAGCTCATAAAGGCCTATTTTTTGGCATCCTCGTTTTAGTCTTGACTATAATATCGTTAATACTCTTCTTTGTTCTTGTATCAAAGAGAGATTATGCAACTTTAGCTGTGGTCGAGGTAAATGTTTGTGAATTAGCACTATATGCTATGACGACCTTTGCGAGTTTAGCTGGCATGGTCTGTGTAAGAAAGCTCAAATATGATGGCAACCGAAATCTCGAATTGGACAATATTCTTCTTGTTGGAGCACAAACTGGCATGTTCATCTACGGCACTTTTACTATCATCGGCGGACATTTCACGATAGAGAAGAACACTATTCTCATACTGGTTACAGCCTTGTGTTCTTTGATCCAGACGACTTGTCAAACTATGTTCATTCTTGATGCAAGCCGAAGATCCGCGAAGACACCTGAACAGTTGCGGAAAAAGCCTGGAAGGGAAATAGTCACTTTCTTGCTAGTGACTAACTTGGCGATGTGGGCAATAAATACTCTTGAGAAGTCTCGGGCGGAATCACATCCAGTTCAGCTCCACTTTTACGGGCTCTGGGCTTGGACTATCATAACCCATGTGTCGATGCCTCTGGCAATTTTCTACAGGTTCCATTCAACTGTGTGTCTGTGTGAGATATGGAAACGAGCGTACAAGATGAAGCCTGCTTACATGTAGCGACCGGCCCGGAGGTACTGGAGTACAGCACTGTCTTTGAGAATGTGAACTGTGGTACTTTCGAAATTAAAGAAGTAGACAAGTGGTAGTTGGATGTTAGTGCCATAGTTTCAGCTGATCTTAGCGGACATCGGATAGAAAACAATATATATACAGTATATATTATGTAGATGTGGAACATAAACGTATGAATATTTGATACCGATTTCGAGAAATACCTCGGATTTGCCTCTTACCTTATGCACGGGGATTAGTTTGAAAGTTGACTGCTATAATGTTAAGTTATTGTATTAAAATATTTTAATGTGTTATTTATTTGTAGCTTTATTAAATGCTTTAACGATCACAGCGGTACTGATACGTTGATATTTAAATCGCAGTATTTCACATTAAACGGGTTGGATATTATTTTAGCGCTTCATATTTTAGATGTTAATTTTTCTGCGAGTTTTTAGCGTTAAATGTATTGTTAATATATATGTGAACCTATTACTAATAAGTTATGTGTTCATAATATTTTTCATCTTGTATAAGTAGGCGTAGATTGGGATATAGGCTAGCTAGTAATTATTTAGAACCAGAATTTCACATTCCACTTTTTAAATAATCTCTCAGCCATGGATTATCACGCACTCTGATTCAAAACGAAAGTCTTCCATTAGGTTACATTGTTTTATACAATTTTATTACACGGTTCATTTTCTGCTCCTATTTATATAGCGTGTATTCCATAGTACAGTGGGATCAATAAATTTTATCGACCTAGTGAATATTTTTTTGATGAATTTTGAACATAAAAAAACAATACATTGGTTACGATAATAAAGTAATTTTTACTATGAAACGCGTAATAGTCTGAACAGATATTAGAGATTTTTGTAGCGGATATTTTTGCGACGAAAATGTAGTGGCAGTATTTTGGAGAAATTTTTTATCTTGTATTAATACCGTGGACCCAGTAGTTAGGCAAAATGTAACACCAAAGTCTTTTATGAGTAAGAAATTATCTGAGCTTATAAATTGAGTAGAGCCCATTGTGATTCGAGTAGAATCGATGAATAGTGGGCGTGTTTGATAATAGTTGAACAGTATGAGGTTTGATTCTCATAGACTTAGCGATTTCGTCCACTTCTTATGAATGTCATCATAAAAACAGAACATACATTAAAAGTTAATTTTGGTAGAAAGCTAAAGAGCAGATATAGAAACTACAATCCATATAAATTAAATATTTGACACCAATAAAGTTAAAATAATAATCTTATGATATTTTTATTATAGTAATGCATAACAAATATATAATCTGACACAGTTAACTACTCTATGTCATACTCGCTGGTTGATTTTTGTATATCAATTTTACAATATTATATTTAATAAACTGTATATTTTAAAACAACTGACGTTGCTTTCAGTTAACGTTTGCTCAAGATTTAGATGTGATTATCTGATATTTATTATTTTGAAACTGAAAAATAATATTGTATCTGGCAACATATTCGGCCTGTGCAAACTTTTTTGCTAGAATACTCTGTAGGCCAACGACCTTTTTATATTTTTGCATATTTATTTTGATGTATATTTATGCTGTTGACGAACTTTAGTTTTTAGAGTATAGTCGCAAGTTGTGTAAGTAAATATATTTCCTACGTAAATAGGTATTTGGTGGCTATGTTTTCATCTCAATTGTTAAGCGAGTTCTGTTCTCTGTTATCTATCATTAGATGTGTGATTTTCGATTCCTCTGATTATATATGTATCTACCTTGCATAATTGTTGCTTTAATTGTTTTAGAATTATAATATTTATATTGCTTTATAACATATATTGTGTCCTAGTTTCTGGACAAGGTTTCAGAGAACGAAAGATAATTCGAAAAATGTTGTATTATACATTATTGTAGAATTAGAGTCCTTTATACTTTTTATATAATATACATGTATGTACCTAGTATAAATTATGTTCTAGGTGCGTATTGTAAGTATATTAAATACTCAATATGAAATTTTAGCTTTAAATTTAATGTGACATACCAAATTTATACCTACTTATAAATTATTGTAGAATAGAAGAGGGAGAAGCGATACAGCGTACCTACTTTGAAGTTCAGAGTATTTGAATTTGGAACCTTTTATTGTCGTAGATGGATCATACTATAGATGACGGAATACTGGGCGTTATACTTCGAGAGACGCAACTAATAAAAATATTAGCGCACTCAGAACCGTCAGTTCATCTCATATTTGAGTCGCCTGTGTAGTTTTATCGCTGTCATACTTGGATCGTATTGAATATGATAAGCGAGACATTTTTTGTAGGAAGCTAGCATGTTCTATGTGAAGTGGTCATATTGAATTTAAAATATAATAACTATAGTAACTTAGCAAAGTAATATTCTGTACCTTTGCTCCTTTCTATGTAGTTAGTACCACGATCCAAGTCAGGTACAGTTTACTGCGAATTTATGATTTAAGTTCAAGTCGACATTGTTTGGACACAATATGTACACGTCAAGTAAAACAACTTAATAGGAAGATTTAAGACAAAATTTTTGTTGAAGAATACGTCATAAAATTAAGAAACAATCGTCAAGATAGCCCAGTATCGCAGAATATCTTCTAAAATTTTGTTTAAATTTTAACACTAATGATATTGATAAAGTATAATATTATCGTTTGTTTTGTATTTAATAAATTATAAGACATCAAAAGCCAAGTGAACTGTTTTAATACCTGCTTACTAAAGTCTCACATCTTCGCTGATAACACCCATAAGTTCAATCACTGTAAGTGTATTTTGATATGGTTTACATCATTCATTTGCAAAGTAACAACTCAACATAATTGTAAATTGGAAACAGTTTAATTGCCTTATTTCTTTGGCTTTTAGTGCTAGAACAAGATATGTTGCACCATTTGGGCGCGTGTGAGTAAATTTCAAGTCTGTTTGAGGATTTTTATAACAACTTTTACATTAGTTTGAATATTGACTTTGCAGATTTGATCTTAAAATATGTCTGAGTTTTTGACAGTCCTAACATCTATCTTTATTTAATTCGTTGACGTTCTTACTGTTAAGCTAGAGTTACCACAGTTAGCAGTATCATTACGTAAGAGCTATAGTATAACTGTCTGAACGAATATGACTCCTCAGACAGAGTTTAATGAATTCCTAATCAAGTCTTCTGTAAAATAAAATGATACAACACAACAGTTGTGAGGCAAGGAACTAATAATGATAAAATTAATAAGCAGTTTATAAAATAAAGTATACAATAAAAGTATGTAGTGTTTCTAAATGTTTATATTGGCATTTTAAATACCTATGTACCAAGCCTTTAACATAACACCTGCCTTCTCATTACCATGCATTTATTCCTGATCATATCATTGATTTTATAATATCTGATTTTATTATTAATAACTATCATTACATGCGATTTAATGGACACAAATGTTATGCTATCTATCTAGTATCAAATCAATAGCTAGAATAATTTATTGTAATATGCAAATGAATTAACTATGACTTACGGGCCCAGTCACGTATTCCTTTGTAAGGAAATTTGAAGTGAATATAACCGATTTGCAGCTTTTTGTATTGATGATTGTCGCCATAATTATTGTTCAGTTTTTTTGTGGTTAGAAAATAGATATTAGGTGCATAGATGAATATTCCTTTTATGTTATTTTAAGAGGATCTGGCAGGGAAGAAAGAGAAAAATGAGAGCAAGAATGGTACTCAATCACTGTAGTTCAATGTGGAAATTGACATGACGTCTACACATCATATTACTTATTTCAAGGCAGATACAAAATGTTGGCTCCTACAAGCTAATTGTATCTGCCTTGAAATAATGTTTTCTGGGTTGTAAAGCTAAACTTACGCATTGGCAATAACGTTTTTGACTTATCAATGTAGTATTTAATTTAAATACCTACCAATTGATTAGCTATTGAAACAATTGTCTGTTTTTTCTCTTTTATAAATACAAACTTAAACATACTATAACTGCAGTGCGCACGCTCTTACTAATCGCAAAATTTTGAACTATGAATGACGTATTCACCGTTAACAAAAGTAGTTATAATATAAAGCTTGACCCCTAATTCTGCTACGAAAGATTTATCGTCATACATTAGAAAAAGCCTATTCGTCACAATTTAATCTTTGCAGAATCAAATAATAACTTCAATATAAACACGCCCAAAAATAATACTTCTAAGAAAACTTTATACTGTAAACTTTTACAATATTATCTTTACTATTGTCTATGTAAAAAGTTATATTAATCTATATTATAGAATAAGTATATAATTATCTATAATTTTAATTTATATATAGGCTAGTTATTTTACCTTTGTAACCATTATACCAAATATTCGTTGACATACCCTTTAATATTAAGATATGGCATTTGCTTTAGTGATTCCGAATTATGATGACTACTACTCTACGTAGATATCTGAAATGTAACGCGTTTGTTCTCGATGAGCGATATAAACATTTACTTTTAAGTAAACTATGATGGAAAGTGACGTGAAAAGACATGATGCTATGCGACTTAACAAGCGACAAAAAACAAGTACCTAAGTGACGTGTCATACGTATGGGTAATGGCGCTTGCGGTCAAGTTTCCTATCAATGTTCAAAAGCGTTCAATAGCCAGGTCGTGATAAGCTTTATCTTCTGTTAAAAGATTCTAGGTACTGCAACTTACAATCTTTTAACAAAACTAAAATGCTATGTTCCATTACAAGGGAAGTAAATGTATTTGGGAAAGTGTGGATGACATACACCTCTGCCTAACCGTATTGGTAGAAACGAGCAAAATGCTATGTTTTAGTAACGTTTTAAGTCTTAGCAGGATAACGGTGGCCAGATGCAATGTATTTTTGTTTATCTCTGGTATTCTAAGACTAGACAGATTAATGCTAACACTAGAATATGTCGTGTCGAATCGTCATGGTAGCCATTCGCAAAAGACAGATGTAACTTTGAGAGTGAGTAAACAATTCACATATAAACGATACTACAAATGATTTTCACTTATAACTTTGTCATCATAATTTGCAATAACTATAATATTTTAAAGAATGCCTTTTGTAAAAATAGTGATACTAGAGTATTGTTTTAATAATATATTTGTGAACTATTTATTTGTTTAGGAGAGACTGTGAATAGATCAGGATAGCATAAGATTGTCTCCTTGGATGTTTAACGTTTACAAATAAAAACTTTCTCAAAATTATCCTGATATTGTTGTTTTATTCTAACCTTAGAAGGTGGGCCCTTTAAGTGGTGTAGTCAAATGGCAGTGACTATATGGTGAATGTAACTTTCAGCTAAATATAATTCAACTAGAAAGCCGAAATCAATTAATTAATGAACAATGAAGCTTTAGCTGGAATGGCGTTTACAAAATTAGGAAATATTTAAATCAGCTATGGAACTATTTAAGAAATAACCTTGTATGATCAGAAGGTCAAGTGGTGTGAGCTCCATTCTCACAGTGGACAAACATTTGGGTGACTGCCGATTCTAAATATTCTTTCAATGGTGGTAAAGATGCCAGACTGTACTAAAATCATCTCGGGGCACTCGCACCATCACTGGGTTTACCCTGATTTTTACTTTTAGAAAGAAACCAATGAGAATATAGACAAGTGTCTTTTTTTAAACGCCTGTTTCGCGGGGTATATTGCAAACATTAAAATAACAAACAAAGAATACCAAGACTTGGGACAATAACTTGTGGATCAGACAAATTTTTGTCCCGTGTGGGGTGTGGTGTATGTACCAAATGTTTAGAGTTCACCCGACCACTTAAAACTTTGAGGTCCTGCAAAAATCAATCGAGAATAAGAGTATAGCGAATTCTTCTCAACTGATATGAACCAAGTTTTGAAATGAAATAAGTGACCAAATGTAATTTAAAATTATGATTTTTTTAATGATCATATGAACAACACAGTTGACATAGAAATTTGTCAAAAAATCCCAATAACAACCATGAAAAGAAACCAAGACCTCATGCACAGCAGTCGCATTCAGTTTTAGGGATAGATAAGAAAATGAATGATATAAAGAAATAATAATAAGGTAGTGTTACTGCGTATTTTTTAAATTATAACTTTCGATACAGTCTGCATACGTAACCACAGGAGGCAGCTATTATAGGTATAATTACGAAATTATACTGCGTCCTATACAGTGACGAGAATCGAAGGCTATTCTTGTCACTGAGGGTCTTTAGGCTGTGTGTAAGGCAGTTGTCTTATCAGTAACGGTTAGCGAGAAACGATCGACTCGCTTCTCGCGAAGTCGAGTTCTCTCTTCGAGTCGAGGTTTACAAGAAATTCTCACTTGCAAGTCTTGCAACACGCAGTCTGGACCTGTAATAGGCTTGTCTCTTATTATACACATCTGTCTACTTTTGGGACGCAGGCGTGTGAATATGTTTGTATTTTGTTTACTACGATTGCCTCAGTGGCGCAATGGCAGCAAGCGTAAATATTGTGCATGATATCTGGGTTCGATTCCGGGTGGATTCGGGTGTTATTGGGTGTATCTGTCAAGACATTATCACTGGCAATACTCGCACCTATTACTTGCTACCTAAACCCATAGCTAGTGAAATGCAGGTGTAAAAAAGGGGATGCATGCATGCATATATTCGGGGATATAACATTAGGCTTTTGTATTGTGATGTATAAACACGGCATTTTAAACTATTTGTATACTACTTATGCGAGAAAATAACGTAAACATCGCCAATCGCTTTCTCGTTGGCAGTGGAACATGTACTTAAGACGAACAGAGATTTTATTATTCAGCTCTCATTGAAATGTGTTTCAATATTAACATTTGAAACACATTATGCCCTATTACCTTTATTTACAAGTGAATTGAATGTCAACTGCGCAGGGCTGCCACATATGACATCTTTGTTTCACTAATATTATCAATTAGCTTACATATGTATATGACGTGTGTTGATAAGTGTATACTGGTGTGAGTGCGTGTTTACACTAGGTATGCCTGGGACTATACATGTACATCTCTGAAAAGATCGGTTTCTATATTTGGCATTCTCTATCACCATCTCCAATAGCAGTATTTTTTTATTCTCTAACTGCACGAGAGAAGATAATAAACCTATATATAATAAACTACAGCTTTCTCCTGTGCTCTTGTAAAGAAAAATATTACACACAACTTGCTAAACACCATCGATACGTGTTTTTTAACAAGTAAAATCTAAGCCTGGCATGCCTGCATGCAAGAATTATACCGCAGTGAAAGCAATACATTACGCGGCCGCTTACATAAATTGAGATACTTTTGGCTAGAATTGGTGTAAAAGTGTTAAGAGTTTCTCTGATGCTGCCTTGTAATGTAAGCACTAAGCAGATTACTGTCTCCCAGAAGCTTCTATCTTCTATTATTTTACTGTTAATATTGTAATAACAAGTAACAGTAAAATAATATACGTTTCGCTTGATGGTAAGTTGTTATTATATTGTCAGGCGCTTTTAGCATTCACGTACTGCCGGCTCTTCAAAAAGGAAGGGTGTATTGGTAGCTTAATATTTTTTATTTATTTCCTGCTTTCTTTTCGTTTCCTTTTTTGTAGCGAGTGACTACAAAAAAGTGAGTAGGGCTTGTAGGCTCTTCGAGGTCCCCTTTACAGATTCTAAAAACCCTACTCACTATTACAGAAAACATTTACTGACTAATGCGTCGTTGACAATTGCAACGAATAGAGAAAGGTAGAGTAATAGAGAAAGAAAGAGATAAATAATGTTACGTTATACATAATTTTATTTTAAGTTGTTTTAAGCAAACTATAGGCGAGAGACTGTATATACAGTATATGATGAAACTTGTTTCATAGATTTCTTTATTTAACCCTAACGCCGCCCAACCTGGGAACATTTCTAATAAAATAACAGTAAAACCTCATATGAATAATTCATATTGCCTACATCTCGGTGACAACCCTGCTTGCTTTCTGTAGGAAGGTATCGGTATAAAAGTGTACGTGATCAAATGAATGGTTTCACGCTTACAGATCCTGGTTATACATACTGATTTCCTTTTAGAATTATAACTGTGAATATAAACCTTTTAACCTTTTTTATACAGGCCATGGACCACATGGAATGGATGGTAAGCAGTTACCATATTTTACTAACGTTTCCGACATCGTAGGTCAAAGTCAAAGTCAACTCTTCAAAAAAGGAGTCACTTGGTTGTAAGGGACAAAGTTTACACTTTCCCATATAAGTTAAGCATAATGTTAGTAATAAGACTAATAACTTCTATAAAGCGAAGGTAAATATTGTGAAATTATTACACAAAGATGTAGAGAGTCTTTTAAAACGGCATTAAGCATTTAACGGCAAAAGGAAGTAAGACTTTTGACGTCTACTACGAACATTGCTAGACGTCGTGCTCTACTGAGAAATTCCAAAAGAAACCGTCTCATAATGCACGAAATCCTGTTTAAGCAGACCACAGAAACCACTGCATTATTAAGAGAGCAATGCAACCATCTAAATCAAGCTGACAAGACAACCTAACCAACAAAAATACTAGATGAATCCAGTACCTGCGAGTGAAAACTGTGTGCAGTGCGACAATTTGTTGGCCTGCCTTATATGAACACATAAGTGGTACTTGTCAGTACAGACAGACTCTCACCTAGTCCGTGTCGTAGCGCTTAACTTGATAAACATATACCAGTTTTTGTTAGATGTTGATGGGTGGCAGTTTCACTGATATTAGCTTTTATTAGGTATCCGTAGCTCTAAGGGTAGACAAAGAGGCACATCAATTGGTTTTTCTCTGCCTCTAGAGTAATAACTCTAGGCGGAGGAGGATTAATAACTAGAGGCCCACTAAATAGTTAATCATAATTTCCCTGCTAGCACGATCCGACGATAAAATTCTATGTCTTATCCAGGACATGATCTACCATGGTCTGTCTGTAGCTTAAGATGGGCATTTTCATAAACATTAAAACTATAAAAAGAAAGTTTCAGCCTGAAGCTTCACTCGGTTAAACCCAAAAGGAACGCATAAAATACTACACTACATGTAATCCAGTACACTTTTTATTTGTGTGCCAAGTTTTATCCAAATCCATTCAACTGTTTCCATTTTACGAACTCGTTCATTTTCTTCTACATCTACAACGCGGTAATGTAAATTTGAACAATAAATGTCTATACCTCGGGAGCAATCTATTTTCTATAATACGCAACGGATATTAACGCGATCATGCATAACCTTTTTTCGCAGCATCAGTCAGCTTGTGACCACGGCCGGTGTTACCTGATCGAAACTTTTAATTCGACAGCCGAGGACCTATGGTTAGCGTTACCTATCAACGTATCTACCGGTAGGCAAAAAATTAATCTATATCTAGGCGTTGTGTACCTTTGTAAGCAAAACTTAGGATTATCCTTTTCTAGTCAACTAAATAATTATTTATCAAAGTTAGATGATATTATTACTACCCACAATAATGATATATTTTGAATATTAGGCGATTTCAATATGAGTGGAATTATATGGAACTTAAATATGGATGACTTTACTACGATACCGGGTAAAGTGAATAGTTCCGATGAACAACGCTTGATTGACATGTTACATCTTCATAACCTACATCAATTTAACCACGTAAAAAATGCACACGGTAGAATATTGGACCTTGTTCTCTCAAATTAGTATTTGCACGTCTCCGAATGCACTAATTCGTTAGTACCAATAGATCCATTCCACAAAGCTCTTTCGGTACGCTTTGTATCAACAAAACTAAATTATTTGAAACCTGCGCCCCGAACAAAATACTTATTTTTAAAAGGCGATTATGATAGAATAAATAATGACATTAGTAGCATAGACTGGCCTAATAAACTATCAGGTGTGTCGGTAGATCATGCAGTTGATATGTTTTATTCACATACAAGGCAATTAATTGAAAATATATTCCAAAACGTATTATACGAAATAATAATTCCTTTCCTTCTTGGTATACGGCGGCATTGAAAAGAAGCATCAAGGAAAAGCATAAATATAATAAAAAGTTTAAGATATACGGCAATAGAGCGGATTATGAAACATTTAAAATGTTACGGGAACGGGTTAAGCGGTTGGAGAGAGAATGCTATGACAAATATATTAAATCAGTAGAAGCGTCTATCGAAAGAAATCCCAAATATTTTTGGACATATGTCAAAACGCATCATAAATCGGCGAGTATTCCCGCGTCCATGACGTATGGTAACTTAATCGCTAACACAGGGGAGAGTATTTGTGATGTTTTCTCGGATTACTTTCTTTCTAATTTTCTACAGCCTTCATCAACATCTCTTTCGACTTATAAAAACACTGACCCGGCATCTGGAACAGTATCCGACATTAATAAGGTACACATTAACATTTCTACAGTGATAAAACTTTTGAAATCGCTCGACCTCGATAAATCAGCCGGACCGGATTTAATACCCCCATGTTTTCTTTATAAATGTGCCGATACCATTGCTATTCCACTTTATATACTGTTTGATAAATCACTCTCCGAATGTACTGTACCAAAATTATGGAAGAGGGCATTTATTACGCCGATTCATAAGAAAGGATCCAAATCTGACGTAACTAATTACAGGCCTGTCTCTAAATTATGTATAGTCGCAAAAATATTTGAAAAGTTAATTTATAGCCAGATATATGCTGCCGTAAAAAATAGTTTGAATAGCTATCAGCACGGGTTTCTCAAGGGCCGTTCCACAACCTCAAATTTAATATTATTAAATGACTATATAACAGAAGCCATGAGTAAAGGCAATCAGGTAGATGTCATTTACACAGATTATACAAAATGTTTTGACCGAATTGATCATAGCATCCTACTGGCCAAGCTAGAGTTGATAGGAATAAGAGGAGACTTGTTGAGATGGTTTTCCTCTTATATAAGTAATCGTTCACAAGCAGTAGTGGTCAACAATTATATGTCTGGTTGGGTTTTGGTGCCTAGCGGTATCCCCCAAGGTTCCCTTATTGGTCCTCTTTTGTTCCTAATCTTCGTAAATGACATCTACCAATGCTGCCATCATTCTCGCCTTCTATGCTTTGCGGACGATATGAAGGTTTTCGCATCAGTCTCAACGCCTAACGATTGCCTAGCTCTCCAAGCAGACTTAACGCGCTTAACAAATTACTGCATCCTGAATAAATTAGATCTAAATCCTACCAAATGCGTAGTAGTCACTTATAGCAGGAAACCTGTCACATTAGCATCTGAATATTTTCTTAATGGTCACAAACTAATTAAACACCATAATGTTCGCGATCTCGGCATTATACATGACCCTAAGTTGCTTTTTGATGACCATATCGACAGCATAGTTAGTAAGGCTTTGCGAGCGTTAGGGTTTGTGATGCGAGCTTCTAACGGTTTTAAGGAGGCCAAGACTTTCAAAGTCTTGTACTGTACTTTTGTGCGTAGTATATTGGAATACGGAAGTCAAGTCTGGAATCCGCGATATGAAATATATGCAGGCAGAATTGAAAATATACAACGCAAATTTATGAGATTTCTATGTTATAAGCTAAATATAAAATACAAGTCCGATCATTACCATAATCTATGTGCTAGGTTTCATATTTTGCCTTTAAAGAACCGACGGATGATAGCAGATGTTGTATATTTAATAAATTTAATATCCGGCATTATTGATTGCCCAGACCTTCTTTCCAAAATAGATTTTAACGTACCTAGGATAGGCACGAGACGTCAAAAGCCCATCCACCTGCCTTTAGTATCCACAAATTATAGACAAAACGCGTTCCTCTGGCGAGCGAGTGATTGCTTAAACGAACAAGTAACAAAGTTCGACATTGACGTATTTAATACTAAACCGAACACATTGAGGCGCATGCTGAGTCTTGAATTTTTTGCAGGGTTTAATAGTCATTAGGTAATGCTGTTTTATGCTGAAACTTATATTAACTGTCTACAGATTGTTAATCTAGAGTTAGTCGTGGAGACCTGTCATTGGCTCTCTGATGTTTATTATTGTTACCATTGTGTTTTTTTGAGCTGTTGGTCTTCCGAATAATTAAATAAATAAATAAATAAATAAACGTCAAGCATTAAAAAAGGTAAATATTATGCATGATCGCGTTAATACCCGTTACGTATTATATGCATATATATCATGCAACGCGGCAGTTTAAAAGTTATTAATCTATTATCTGAAGGCTATGTCCTTTCCTGTACCCCGGACAAACAATCATTATGCAATTTCGCATACATGTTATATGCGAAATTTCATAATGATTGTTCGTGTAGTTAGGACCTCAAAGCGTAACAAACAAACTTGTATTTATAATATTAGGATTGAAAATTATTGAAAAACATATATTTAGCTAATTGATTTGACAATAATTGTCACATAATCAGCCTATATTAATTGCCTTAATAGAGATATATAGTGTAAACACCACAAGATTGTGTTTACCCAATTAATTAGTGTCTCTGTGATAAAGATCATATTGCCACCTACTCATTCGTTAATTGCTATTATCCAGTGTTGCGTAGCAATTAGGTCACACACAAGCTGCGAATAATATCCTCATTATGTCCAATGAATAGGTTTATATGTGGTCATTATCTACGTTTACATAATGTATAAGGTCACTTTTCAATTTGCCGCATAATATTTGATGAGACTGGCTGATTACTTATAATTATTGTTGTTGTTGTTCGTTGTTAGGCAGCTGGATTAAGCTTCTGATGCCGATTAAAAAGGCCATATTGCTTGGCATAGCATGCATTGTGAGTAGGAGAATGTAAAAATGTGTTTGTTTTATAATATAATATACATTTGGAAATATTAATAAAAAAGATATTTTGAACTTTACAGAACATAAGATAGTAACAGGAATTCTTTTAAAAAAAGCAACTATCGCACTAGGAATAATTCCTGTTTCGCGGGGGACTTTACAAACATTCTAATAACGGAGAACAAGAACACCCTGACTCGGAACAACAATTTGTGCATCACACATAGTTGTGTCCCGTGTGGGATTCGCACCCACAACACTCAGCGCAGGCGCAGTCGCGTGGCAACCACTTTAACCATAACGCCATCCGTCCAGTCCAGTTTATGATATAGCGTTCCCCTACACCAACCATCCGGTTATAATAGTGGGTGCCGTTGCCTTGATCAGTAAGTTATAGAGAAGTCTTGTCCCCAAATTTCGATTTCTCCAACCTAACCCCAGAGATTCGGTTCTCGTAAGCGAGCTATCTCGTGCCCAAGTGGCACTACCTATTCTCCAGATAGGTGCCGGAGCAATAAAGCCGCTCACCATACGCAACTCTGGGAGTTGCTAACGATAACCTCGCTGAAGCCGACGGAGAAGCCGCCTCCCATATCACCAGTATGGTATCGGAGCTGTATATGGCACGCTCACTTCCCGACGTACATCCATACGTCTACCCAAACAAGCCGGGTATGGCCCGAGTCACTTTAGCTATGACTCTTACTTGCTAAGCAGGCAAGCACCTGAGATGCATTGTGGCAGCGAAACGACGCCGTCACTTCGCTAAAGACAACTCCGTGCTTTGCGCGACCGACTGGTTCCACGAGCCACGCATGAGTCCAACGCTCGAACGCCACGTGCATAGCAACGAACATGTCGTCCTCTACGGCTAACCACATAGCCCCTGCGAGTCCAACCTCAATGTTAGGCACCGCGCTCTCTAATCAGCGGTCGATAGATCACGCCTTTTGAGGCGCAGTGGGCTTCCTGACCTCGCAGTACCCTGGTCCTAAGGGGGAAACCAGGCTATCGAGGCTGTATTTTGGATACTTAGCCATTGTCTCCATAAACAGCCGTTACAGTAATCGGCTATAACAGCCAGCAGACGCTAGGCGACATTAATGTTGAAATTATAATCAACATATTTATGTTGATTATATTCTCCATATGGAGAAGATGGTTTAATTTCACTTATTTTTATAATCGTTCACTAATAGAAAGCTGCACTGTCCATAACGTATACATTATTTTAAACGTACCTCTGACTTTTCGAAGTTATTGTTTTAGTTAAAAATCGCTCGCTTTAATGGTGAGGAAAAACTTCATGAGGAACCCTGCATGTC
This sequence comes from Catocala nupta, assembly GCA_963675205.1. Classification (NCBI taxonomy): domain Eukaryota; kingdom Metazoa; phylum Arthropoda; class Insecta; order Lepidoptera; family Erebidae; genus Catocala; species Catocala nupta. The sequence continues at coordinate 21,242,986 of OY776081.1, forward strand.
TGAAAGTTCTGCATAATGTTTGTGAAGACATGTGAAGTCTGCCAACGCGCACTAGGCCAGCGTAGTGGGCTGTGGCCTATCCTTCTCACAATGAGAAGAGGCCCCTGCCCAGCAATGGATAGTTTATATAGGTACGGGGCTGATACTAATCCTATTAAGATAGATATACAGATAAAATCAGATATGTTACAGCTACTGAAGCGCACTTATAAATAATACAACATAAATAGTCTTCTATTCATCACCCGACCAATTGGACCGTGGCGAAATAGAATAAATGAAATGCGCGTGCGCTTTCAAATGATGTCAGTGTCATACTGATGTACTTGACAATTTAGTGGCGAACGATTAAGTTGAATGGATGGTAATGAGAATAATGGAGCGTGGAGACTGATGGTAACGATAATTACGGAATGTAAGATAGCGTTAACGTTTCTTAATAAATAAGCTATAAAATGTAAAACAATTTTTTCATTTTGATCGATAGCTCCAGAGATTAGCACGTTGAAACAATCTTTACAGCTTTATAATATCTATTATTGGCTGTCCTGTTTCATCCACATTTATGATTATTGCATTGCTCACGTGCATCGTTGCATGAAGTTTAATTAAGCTTATGCTTAACCTCTTAAGACCGGGCTATTCAACGCACTAAAATATTTTTTTTAATCTGGCTGACTGTTTCTAAGATTAGCGTGTTTATATACAAGTTCTTGAGCTTTATAATATTATTGTAGATTATATTTTCTGTTTGTTTAAATACTTATAATGTTTATGGTCTGCAAAACCCTTCCGTGGCTATTTTGTGAATTAGATTGAAATTAGTATCAACACATAAACTCTTACGCTGATTTACTTCCCTTAGCCCACTGGTTAATTAATTTGCAACGATGGTTTCTCGTAAAGATTTACTAACCTTACGTGTAAAATTCGGTATTGACAGCTCAATATAAAATAGTTTAGATACTACAAGTGAAGTTAAACCATTTAGAGTGCCGAGTGCGAATTTGTTTTACGTTAACGCGATTGACACGTTTATGACGTTTTGCGCTCTGATTGGCCCGATCCAAGCTCTCAACTAATCAGAGAGCTAAACGCGGTAACCGTTTCGATCGCGTTAACGTAAAAACAACTCGCACCCGGCACCCAGTTTAATGATCGGTTCATTTATTAGTGTTAAACATAGTTTCGAAGTTATGACTCGTTGTTGCAATTTCATAGTTCTTTGTTCCACTGTAAACATTTTTTTTTTTAGTCATTATTTGTAGCTTGTTTTCGTAGCTGATATTATGTTGTTAAAATATTTGTAGACGGTAAAGAGGTTGTGGTATTGCAAGTTTATATTTCATATTTTTATTAATATAAATAATAAGAATGTGTTTGTTTTTGAAGTTCAGTATGACTGTGTTTTATGCTATTATTGTTTAAAGTTTCATATAACGATGCAACGAAATCACATATCTTTTTTCATATAATTACATAGTTGGACCGAGGAGTGATATTAGTTTTGCTGAATATAAAAAGAAGGTGGCTATTTGTGTTATAGTTGTTTTTAATACCAAGGGAACTAAGTCGCGGATACAGATTAATATAAATATAAAGATGTTGCATTTATTTGTTCGTATGTAGCTGGTTATTCTGGAACAACTGAACTGATTTCAACAAATGTAGCCTGAAGTAGAAAGCTACACTACAATCAAGTAATTTTAGCTATGTCTTAATGACACATTGCGTTCGGAACTGCAGACAGACGCTGAAATGAGATAATGTGCTGAAAATGTAATATAAATAGCATTTCAACATGGATAAATATTCGTTTAGTATGTGTCTTTAAAGAAGCTTTAACGAAGTCTTATTAAGTCATTGATATCCCTTAAAACTTCTTAAAACAAAGAGTACTTACATACAACAGAAGCCATACTGAACAAAAGTGGACAATTTACAGGGCGGTATAAAGATTCGTGCTTGCTTTGTGGACTAAAATTAACAGATAAGAGCAGCAATTTTAACGTAACAATAATAAGGCTATATAAGTAAGACAAGAGAATTATTTTAAAACTACTTTCGCTCTTGGGTTTAATTCTGTGTCGCTGGGAGTTTCACTAACATTCAAACAACGGACACAAGAAATACCTAGGTGTTTTCCAGACTCGGAACTACCATTCGTGGTTCCCACATATATATTTGTCTTGTATAGGATTCGAACCCACCACACTCGGCGTAGTTGCAGTTTCTATATTAGGATGCAAGAGGAATGATACTGATAGTATTACAAACATCTGTAATCTACAGCTGCTTGTTTCCAGCGTATAAAAGCGTAACCGCGAGCTTCACTAACGAATCAGTAGCAACTGCTGTGCATAAGATCTAAGGTTTGTAAATGGGTCTGGCAAAGTATTATTGGCCATATTTCTGTGGTAAATGGCAATAGTCTCGCCCTCTATATGAAAATTATAACCAAAACTGACCAAATGTGAGTGCAATATGCCTGTGCCTACCCTTTCTGAGAACTAGAAGTACCTATACGGAAAACATGTACAGTAAAACAGCATAACGCCGAAAACAATCGTTTGTTCAGTGTAACATTTGAGGAAAATAAAAATGCATATGCCAAAGGGGTGTTTACCGCAATAAATCATAAGTGATTGATGATTTTATTTTACAACTCAAACGTTTTGTTCGTGCCCACAATACTTTGTAACTGTGATGGAGTGTTCAACGGAGCTTCGGTTTTAGGTAAGTTCAAAAATGCTATGATATTTATATACGTCAGGTCTATTTTCGCGAACAGATAGGCAGATGCATATTGCACCCATATGCTGTCACTTACAATTCTATTAGGCCTTATAATTGGCCTATATAGTCCTATTGTTTAATTTTATCGCAGTAGTGCCTTTATACATTAGCATATAAATATCGTCATGCCTATATTCCGGAAGAGGTAGATAAAGATGTAATAACCCACATTATGCTAGCTAATATTTTAGATTCAACGCAGACAACCCTATTTATTTATTTATAAGGATCTCTAACAAAAAATACACATATATTTCAATTAAAAGCAAAAGTACAGTTGTAAGTCTTATGTTTTCTCTCTTACAAGAGACCACAGCATGCGACAAAATAGTATACACATAAATGCAATCAAATTAAAAGTTAATAATATTTTAATAATAGCAGTAATACAAAAGCAGTAACTATGCAATTAAAAATTAGTACAAAATTGATAAAGAAAAAGGGAAAAGCGATCTACGAACCGTACCGCAAATGAGCCGCAACAACATTTTTAAATTTCGTTAGAGAATTATTAAATACATCTTTGTGTACCGAAGCCTGCGACACATCGTTGTAAAAGTAAAATAATCTGACTATCGGTGAATGCCTACCAAGGTCAGTTCTATGTCGTGGCGGTCTAAGTAGCGAGACAGGATGGCGAGGGATTCTATGTGGTACATTGATGAATATTTTACTTAGAAGTTCTGGGCAGTCAATCTGATTATTGAGCAGCTTATACAAGAATACTAAATCAGAGAGAGTACAACGTGATTCTAGAGGGATCATCCTGAAATGAGTAAGTCTATCATCGTAACACTTTAGTTCTCCTGAAGCTCTATCTCGGAAGGACAAATGACGAACCAGGTTCTTTTGTGTTCGTTCTAATCTAGCTACATGGACTTGGTAGCTCGGGTTCCAGGCTTTGCTGCAATACTCCAACCTATAGATTGGACAAGACTATTTTTGGAGTAGACTATTGGAGTAGTTCTTTTATGCAATAGTCTTGTAAGGAGTACCTTACAAGACTATTGTATAAAAGAATTAAGTTTGAAATATTCTTGAATTCTTTAGCACTGTGAAGAACAAAACCCAAAACCTTATGGGCAGCGGAGACTGTCCTATCAATGTACTTGATAAACCTCAATTCGCTATCCACGTGTACTCCCAAGTCACGAATGACATCTAATTCCGTCAACACATTTGCCTGAATATTGTAAGAAGCTACAACTTTTTATACGTTTTAGTGTAATTTTAATATGGTTACATTTACCATTATTGATGTTTACCGGTCACAGATTCGTACTCCGTTCTGCTGCTGAGATTATCTTAATGAAATCTCCAATCGCACTCTGCCGGAAACCTCAAGCTTAGTAGTCGCATACATGAATGCTGTACTACCGAGTCTTATAAATTTAAGTGTATCCTAATTTCCTACTCTAACTAATATTATAAATGTAAAAGTGAGTTTGTTTGTTTGTTATGTTTTCACGCCTCAAATACTCGATCGATCATCACAAAATTTCGCATATTATCAGGGATACAGATAGGAGGAGGAAAGGACATAGGGTACCTTTCATTCAGAAAAATTATATTTCCCGAGCGAGCGATGCCGCGGTCTAAATCTAGTATTATTATATAACATACTATATGTGCCCACTGTTTCACCCACGTTTATGATTACTGCGCCGCCTCCGTGGGTTGTAGCGTGATGTTATATAACCTATAGCCTTCCTCGATAAATGAGCTACCCAACACTAAAAGAATTTTTCAATTCGAACCCGTAGTTCCTGAGATTAGCGCGTTCAACCAAACAAACATACAAACTCTTCAGCTTTATATTATTATATAGTATAGATTGTATTATAAATATGTAGGTATGTCAATATACACAAATGTGTGTAATGTCTTAATACACAACGAAATAGCTACTGAAGTCAGACCCAGTCTTAAATTATATTTATTCGTGTAATCCACAAACAGTTGTTTCGAGTCTAGATATTCTTTGAGTCTGTAGTTTGAATATTTGATAAGTCTCCTGTGACATAGGAATAACTCCTAGGACAAGAGTAGTATTTTCCTTTCCTGAATATAATAAACATAAAAATAGCAAATTGATGTTTAAATACTCATATACTGTTCCTTCTAAAATGCGAATAACACTATGGGGTTTGTTCATACACAAACATAATATCATAGGATATCTTAGCACTTCCTAAAACCTAATTACTTCAATGCCAATACGTGGGTACAAAGTTATAAGAAATATCGCCCTAATGTACAGGATTCTTATTTGAACCCACAGTTATGATGTAATTAAGGTTATTTTCACTTCTAATTGAATTAATTATCCGTAATTAGTGTTAAATAAAACCTTTTATGCAAAGTAGCTCTACCACCTGCCGTCCTCGCATATATTATTACGTTTTTTGAGTAGACAGGTGAGAAAATTAAAACTTAGGTTGTTCCAAAATAAAATAAGATTTTGTTATGTTTTGCGGCTTTATTAAATGAATGTAATATCTATATGTATCATTCAATAATATGGATTGAGTCACGGTACTGTTGGAAGTCATATTTTCTTGTTTTGTTTTTTAAAGACGTAAAATCATTTAATTTCTTTGAATGTAAAGAAATAATAGGCAGAAATAATATAATATAATATTCTACCACATACACACAACACTATCTAGCCCAAACTAAGCAGAGCTTGTACTATGGGTACTAGACAATGGATAAACATACATATATACTTTTTTTTTTGTAAATACGTACATATTATACATAGAAACACCCAGACCAAGACAAACATCCAGGTTCATGCACACAAATATTTGTCTTGTGCGGGAATCGAACCCGCGACCTCAGGCGTGGCAGTTGGTTACACGAACCACTACGCCATCGAGGCCGAAATGTATTTATTAAAAATAATTCTGATTGGAAGCTACACCATACATTTTATAAAATAATATTTAAATGACGACTAATAATTGTGTATACTGTATATGTACTCCATGTATACACTAATGTACCCTGCTGGGCACAGGCATCTTCTCACACTGAAAAGAGGCCGTATATAGGTCCAGTGCAGTGGGACAGTAATAGGTACATAAGGTTGATATTATGTTGTCTATACATCACTAAAATACATAGCCTATAACATCTATCTGATTGTGATGATACTGTTATAACGTCGCAAGCGTACATCTGCGCAGGTTTCGGACGAAACTAAACGAAGATCACTCTGTCAACAGCTAGAATATTAAACTTGTTAAAAAGTTTTGTTTAGTTGTCATGTTAACTTTACTCATTAGCAATAGTTCATTTTATATAATTTAAGCTTTATCTTTATTTATTTGGCTCACAAGGCAAGTTATAATAAAAAAAAAAACAGGCTATAGTGTATACAGTAAAATATTTCAGTCCTCTCAAAAACATGTCCGTGCCAAATATTACAATCACATAAATTAAAAATTAATACTGAAACAGAGTCATTTTCAGAATGATACACAAATTTACATAAATACAATAGGGGACCATCCCTTAATGTACACACAAGAGGGTACTGACCCTCCCTGATACAAAGGGTAGCGAAATACCTTTTGACTCCTCTTTTAATATTACAAGCTAATATTGCCATCGAAAGGTTGCAGGTTCGAAATTTACCCATTAGGTAAACTATTAACATGAACCCTAGACAAAATATTGTTACTATTTATAATTAATTGTCATTAAAACTAGTTACTGACAATTAATTCTTTACACTCGGTTTTCTTGCGAGTTAAAACGTACTACCTAAACCACTCTTAACTCAGTTACAGCCTTTTATTTTATGTTTATATTGAGACGCTTTGGGTCAACATCTTTTACCATTATAACTTAGTTATAAAGCGGCTATAGGTCACTTATAAGCATTGGACTTGCAACCATGAATACCATCTATTGGACTATCGACGTCAACTCTCTCCTAAAACAAGCATCCTACTAGTTTCTGAATCAAATACGAAGGAACCAGCTTTAAGAAAAACCGTCATAAAAGTAAATAAACGCTCTCGAACTGACTATGGAACGGCAAGCCTAACATAATAACATGCTCCTGTTTCTTTTCGGTGGACTCTCGAAATCCTTTTACCCCATCAATTGACTTGTAATTAGTTAATTATGCCACCCCACGTAAGAACTAACAACCTGCATAGAATTATAGAGTACTATTTTATTCAGAGTGCGTTCTTTAAGCCCCTATTTTGGCTGTTTGCCCCTCAGATTGAAGTGGCGATCGATACTTGAGTGCAAGGAAAGTGCAGCAGGGATATTATGTACTGTGAATTCAGAAAATACGTACGAAACATTGGAAACACGTGGAGTTATAAAAATATATCCTGTACTAGTTGAATAATACTTCCTACACATATTTTAAATGTGACAGTTTGTGAAGATGTTTGGATGGTAATTTACGTATACTAGTTCAAAGAATTTGAACGAAATTTAGATCGCAGATGTACTTACTATAACAACTATCTTAGAAAAATTTACAACGGCTATCAAGTGGGTGGTGCTGTAGGCAGAAAGTAATTCTTTATTTTTCTTAAGTGGCACAAACAAGTAAGCATATGAATCGCTTGATATTAGGAGGCTATTATTAACTCATACGATAAATCGTCTGATCAGGCAGGTTGTGCTACAAGGTCCTACAGGTGAAGATGTAGTGGATAGGAGACAAACATTTGTTAGCCCCACAGCCATTTATTGATCAAACAAATTTTTGTCCCGTTTCGTGGCTGGGTGTTCTTTATGCCGTACTTTGAATGTTTGTAACGTATACACAAAAATATAATACCCAGATCTAGAACAGCTATTACCTCTTCGGAAAATATATTATCTAGTGCGAGGATCGTGCCACTTACATAGAGCGCATTGTGACTTACGAGATGACCATTCAATAAAGTCAATCGTGCAGTTTAATGCAAACCTTCATATAAAATTTTTCACAGCTAAAATTGTGGGTGCCGTATTATTTGCACTCAAAATATAAAGGATTGGAAAAACGCCGCATCTAGTATATTCGCTTATTGAAGGTACCGTCGCATCTCTCCCCACGATCTCAGGTCTGAGACACCCCTCGACGCGATGCGTGGGGGCGAGCGGTGTGCAACTAATGGCTGCCTCCTGTCATAATCCGCCGACTGCAAAACTTTTAACAGATTTGCAAATATGATGGTTATGTTCCGATTTATTTTGACAGTTTGACTATGTTGTTCTAAAACGGTGATACATGCTCTTTTGTACATTTTATTGCCTAGAGCCCACGTGATGGGGAGCAGTACCGGCTTTGTTCCCTCAACTGTAGAAGCACAGTAAAAGAAAGAGATAAGTCACTGCGGATGAGATATGAAGTGCGGCTATGACATCGAAAGGTTACATGTCCAAGTCACCTGTATGGTTACATAATTTTTTTTGTTCCTACCGGCCTAGCGAGTGTCGTCAGTCTATTGATAGTACTATTCTATTAAAAAAGTTTAATTGAAATTAAACTACTATATACGGATTTTATCGCGTTGTTTATTTATCACTGTATTACAATTTTTTTTTTTAAATCTATTACACTACTACTACTATTGATTTTATTTTACTGATTTATAAGCTAATAAAATTATTTAAACTATTAAATCTATTTATATTTAGGTTTACACTTTCGCCGACGACCATCTTAGTCTCCCCATGACCACGGCTGCTGAAAAGCAACTGAAACGTCGGGGAAAGTCTAAACCTAAATATAAATAGATTTAATAGTTTAAATAATTTTATTAGCTTATAAATCAGTAAAATAAAATCAATAGCAGCAGTAGTGTAATAGTTTCAAAAAAAAAAAAATGTAATACAGTGATAAATAAACAACGCGATAAAATCCGTATATAGTAGTTTAATTTCAATGAATAACATTCGCGTAAACAGAAGACAATATTAAAAAAGTTTAAGTTTTGTGTTGCGGGATCTTTGCAAACATTCAAACAACGGACACAAATAACGCTAACAGACCACTCGGAGCAGCTACTTGTAGTTCACCCAAATGTTTGTCCACTGTGGGGATTGAACCCGCAACACTTGGCGCAGCGGTAATGGCGAGGCCACTAGTTAAATCATTACGCCATCCGCGTAATCCACACTCAGATTACCTACTATTAGAATAACGCCCTGGCCGCAATACCTGTATGCAGTGAAACACAAGTATTACTAACTTGAGATTCAACCCTATGAACTGTCTGTTGAATTTAGTAGGCAACGAAATGCTTCTACTGCAGACAACACAATCTTTTTTAAGCGAAAAATATAAACCCATAATTGAACTATTTTGGTAATAGTATTTGTAACACAAGACACAAGTATTTACTGTAGTGGAAAATAAGAAAACGATAGTATAGCGGGAGATAGTCGGACTGCCACGCAGAGGTCTTGATTTCGATCTCAAGGCACGCACCTCTGACTTTTCGTAGTTGTGTGTATTATCGCTTGCTTTATCGGTAAAGAAATCGCGAGGAAACCTACATGCTTGAGAAGAGGCCCGTGCTCATCAGAATATATTTATAAACGAACTTTGAGAGCCATAGGCCAATTGTGAAGTTTATCTTACCCCACCCTCCTTTAGAGAATGCAACTGCAAGCCTTTTATATAATAAGGGGTTCAAACTAGTATTAATGTAAATAGACGTGCAGTCTTTACATTGATGAAGAAATTAAAAGGCAAGGTTTCTTTGTTGAATAATTCTGTGTTATAAATAAAAAAGTATATAAGTCGTAAGTATATAGTCTCACGTTTTAACGCCTGTAGGGTAGGTAGAAGTCTATTACACAGACATTTAGCCAACTACGTTTTAGGTACCACGTAATATGTACATATGTATTTACAAAAAAATGTATATATGTATGTTTGTCCATTGTCTAGTACCCATAGTACAAGCTCTGCTTAGTTTGGGCTAGATAGTGTTGTGTGTATGTAGTAGAATATTATATTATTATTATATTATATTAATATGAGCAAAAATCCGCTCCTATTTTTGCTCTCTGCAGGTGTACAGGCGTGAAACCTGCCGACCCCTTTGTGGAATACATACATATATACATAATCATGTATATACGTATATATATACCTCAAAGTAGTAGGCAGAGGTATAGTACACGTTTATCTAGGAGAACTGTACTGTGTCTTTTAAAATTGAGGACTAGACTCATTTTGGTAGATCTCGCGAACCTCCGACTGAATAGAGTACTGAATATCAAGTCTTTTAATAAATAACGTAATAAGTGCCCACTGAATTAAGATTTAATTAAAGTACTCAAGTTCGTCAAAAAGACTCAAGTCTTCTTGATTAACATGATTTTTGAAAACAAAAAAGTGTACTAAGGGCAATTTTTATTGGTTTTATATTGAGGATGAGATTTCGGGTAATAATTAAGTTTTACTAATTGCTTGTAAATAACTTTCAAAAGACTCGATTTCTAATGAGGATTGGGAGGAATTGGGAGGACTCAAAAGTCGTATCAATTACAAAAACCACTTAAACTATCATATTTCTTTAATAATTTATTTAAAAAAGACATTACTGCACTGGAATTAATTTCTGTCTTTACAAACATTCAAACAACGGACACAAAACAACTATTCATGTATCACACAAAAAAAATTGTTCCGTGTGCGGACTATCGATAACACAATAGACGTCCCAGCGGCAGTGAAACACCATTATGCCATCCAATAATTTACGAGTCCATTTGCCAAAAATGTTGTCTAGTTGTTTGGTCCTTACTAACATATATTACATCATAATCATCATCATTACTTGGTAAGTCTCACTAGAGAATATTAATTCGCGAAGCTATTTATAGAGACGACTGTATATGAAATCACTGACACATGTCATAACTTCTTATAAACAAATGTTCAAGTATATTATCATGCGTCTATCGACTGGCTATTGCATTATAAACTAATAATAACGGACCAATGACACTCACACTTTCGCCGCTCAGTTTCTAGGCCACGTTCTAATTAAATGAAGTATTTTTACACTTTAATTCAAACAATTCATTTATACAAGATTATACTTGCGGCTTTGCTCGCGTAATTGTAGGATACGTTATATTAGTAACAGTACTTTTTTCTGGATTTAAAGTACCCTATATCCTTGTCTGTACCCTCGATAACGTGTATGTGAAATTTCATGATGATCGGTTGAGTAGTTAAGGCGTGAAAGCGTACCTAACAAACAAACAAACTCACACTCGCATTTATATTATATATTAAGTAAGGAAATAGTCAGGATACACTGTATAGAAAAATACACTTACAGACTCATAATTATAGTGTAAAGGTGAGCCACGAAGATTACAGCAATTACATGCTTAGCATAGTCTCATGCATTCATCTCATCCTTGAATCAAATCCAATCATTTGCTTTAATAGGTGAATATACCTGACGGGTTAGAAAATTTGCCTATTATGGCATGAAGGGCTAATCAGGGATATATTAATGTTGAAAACGATCTTAAGCCTGTCTACCGGCTAAACTCGAGTCCATCCCTATGTTTAAAGTTTCCTAGCGTAAAAACCAGATAATACTGTGGTCTGACTCGAGAAAGGAATCTAAGACCTCACCACAGGTTGTAAGCATAAGCGCGTTATTTCACAGAAACAACGATACAGCTGCTGTAGAAAAATGTGATTATAAAGTCATATAATGGATCTCATGCACTAGGTAAAGTAAGTACCAAGATTACCTCGAAGTTTATGATCAGTTATCATTCATAAATACAATAAATAGCTAACGTTGTGATGCCTAGTAAGGGTAGGAAGAGATGCCCACGTTCCTTCATTTCTCAGCATTTTAACTATGTCTTACGGTAGAAATGCATATATTGCCAGACGACCTGGAATATAACTTGAGGCCTCCAGACCGACCATAAGCGTAAGTGCAGACCAACGCCAATTTTTTTTGGTCAAGTTTGATTATATAGTCGATATATTTAACCGATTCCAAAAAAATCTGTTTAGGGACTGATATATATGTAGGTAGGATACACGTTTACAATTAATAAATTGTTAAGGTTTTCTTAATTAGTTGGGGCTTAATTAGTACCTAATAATAATTAACGTCACTAAGGTAATCTTATATTTATATTTATCTCTAATAAGCTGTGTAAAATTAACAAGAAGACATTGCCACAAAATCTAAAAATGCTCATAAGATTAAAATATTGTTACAAAAATAAACTGTGACGAAAATTACAACTTCTAAAATAATATCATTATTATATACGGGCAAGTTATATAATACATTTTTAATAGATCAATTCGATTTTTAAACATGTTACGGTTGTTTATCTAACCAGACGTACTGGCAAATACATAAATAAATTCTTAGCTGGAGTCTCAAATTCCAAACTGAAAGTAAAGATGCATGATTGACACTCACCATGGAGTGAGAGACTTGACATACAAACTCATTAGAATACTCGTTACAGAACCAGTCGTGGAAAACGATCAATCGATATCGTATATCGATACTAATAACACCGATAGTTGCATCGATTGAATGCTAATATATTACATGGACAGTGTATAACAGTTCTCCAACGATAAACAATTTATGTTAAAAACCCACACATAACTTTCAAATAAAAATAGTAAGCCTACAAACGCCCACAGTAACTTCGATTTATTGAGACATTAATAGTATTATCGATTCTATGTCAAATCTAATACGAGTTTGTTTACAAACGGCTTGTAGCAAGTTAAGCTAAGTTCACAAAATTGTAGTTCAATGTTCGAACAGAGCGGGGGAGGTGGAGTATAGCTATGGGTTTAGCGAGACAGGAGGGTTCGCGTGTCTGCCAGCCAAGGTACCGAAGCACAATAGACCCCGTGGTTCGTAGCTATGGCTATAGTGAACGAGCGGCGCGCCGTTCGCGAGTCGACTGCGAGCTTCGGACTTGATCGGCCGTTTGCATTTGAATTTTAAGCGCGATTTTCTTTTTGATAAAAAAAACACACATCGAAATTCAAATTTTCCCGCGATTAGACTCTAGTGGCGTGGATATTAAAGTTTTCGGACAGTTCTGTGAAGAGTGAGTGCGCACAATAGCATATAGTTGAATGGACACAATGCACCTTCTCCACGAGTAATTTTCGTCGCGAGAAAATGAAAGCGTAAGCATTGTGTTTGTTGTTACCTTTGGACTGAGTCCGGTTCGGTGGCATAATTATATTTTTTATCATTAGCTTGGCGACGCAGTAAATGTTTTAAGTCGTGAAGGCCAAGTCGCCGCAGAATGTTTGTAATTGCATAATTATACGCGCAAATACCGCCACATATCCATGTACTAAATGATGTTATCTGTTTTAAGACTAATACGATTCTAAGACTGTATTTCTGCTTGTAAATTTTTTAATACACGAACGGAGATTGTGTTCTTTTCTTTATTGTAATGTGCAATTGTGCATACGGTTCTCGTATTCTTTGGTACGTTTTGATATTGACTCGACTCGTTCAAGGCTCATATTGCCGCGGTTAGTGACTGCACATGCTCTGCTCTATTTGCCGCAATACTTGTAAATCTAAGTCGACTGCAATACCGATTAAAAAATTACTATTTCTGTAACGCACGTCAACATGTTTAACGGTAGATTAGAACTGTGATATTTGCGTAACTGCTTTTAATTGAATGAGCAGGTTTGCAGGAGATATTATTTTAACTTTAGACTGAAAATATTTGGATAGTAATAGACGATGAATTCGGTTATTAGTTACTGCACTTGTATCGATAACTTAAACAAAAAGTTTTGAGTAAGTACATACATTCATACATAGATTGACGCCTGTTGCCCAGAGGGGTAGGCAGAGACTACGAATTTCCATTTGCTATGATCCTGACACACTTCTCTGGCTTCATTCACTTTCATAACATTCCTCATACACGTTCGCCGGTTTAAGGTGCTCTTAACCTGGCCTTTATCCAGAACGTCTTCGATCTGATCAAGAAACGTTCGCCTAGGTCTTCCCCTTGCAATTGTTCCATTTACACCAGCCTTATAAACTTTCTTAGTCAATCTTTTCTCGTCTATTCTTTCTACATGCCCAAACCAGCTTAACATACCCTTTTCTATTCTCGTCACTATATCCACTTTTATGCCGCATCTCTCTCTAATCACCACATAAGTAAGTACTTAATGTATACTCCCAATATACTACTGTGTGTTTGCTCATATTTAATAAATAATAAAATGTATCGAAATATACATGAATAGATTTTACGCGAAAGATATAGCATTAGAATTATTGCTTTTTTAAATGTTATGCAAGTGATTTTGTTAAACCAATTTTGTTTTGAGATCAATAGAAAAATATTTCGGTTTGAACGGTTTTGTTAATCACTTTGCATCCAGTAGTAACATGCTGCTTCTTTTTTATATACCTACCTATAGTATTCTTGTTTGTAGGTATATATAACATGTTTAAAGTTGACTCTGAATTTTTACGTCTGCTGCAAATTTTTATTGCTTTCAAAGGCATAATAATTGTGTTTAATTAAACAGTAATTAGATAGAATTAATGTACATCATACTTATGTAATACATACTGGTTATTATACACATGGTAACAGGTTATTAAAGTAATTACATGTATTATATTTGGTTACTTTTATATATTAAGCTAGTTTTTCATGGCAGCAGCATTCAACAATGCATAATAAAATTCGTGACCGTATCACATGTTTTATTATGTATTGTTTAACAGTTTGAATCATAAAATAAAGATACTGGGCCTCTCAGTAAAGTGTGGTCGTGTATAAAGACTAAGAAACATACATTCAGGATGACCTTACTTTAATAAAAAGAGGGATATTTTATTTGTTAAATTGTTGAGTCTAAAGTGTATCAAAGAATAATACAAACTTGCTGAGTGTACAATATGTGGGTAGATAAGTATATCCTAGTAATGATTCCTCCGTGCGCAAGAGACTTACATTTCGCCGATTATTATTAAATTAAGCTTATTCAAAAATAGAATCTATTCTTCTGACGTCATGAAACAAATAAACAAAAAGTACATTCTTTATTTGAATTTCATTAAAGAAGTTCCTAATCTTATGATACTGGCATTTTACATTTTATTTTGTGAAATACAGTATTAAAAATTAAAAGTACATAAGTACTTACCTCATAATCATTCAGATGAATAATTCAACAAAAAGTTTGTAAAAAAGCGTCTGTAACCAACTGTTTTATATGCGCACATTTTGGCTTTCAGTGCAGACGTTGTTTTTTTGTTGCTAGCCAGCTTCGGTCAATACTATCAAGTGGAGAGGTAAGGTCGTTATTCTATCAATTTATGTTTATTTGTTCTTACGTCCGATCGTTGATATATTACTATTGTGTGTCGAAGTTTCATGTCTATCGACATTTCCTATGTTTTAATGGAATGTAAATAAACAGTAACTGCTTCGTTGGAAATTTTTCGCTTTTAGTCTTGACATCGATTCTCATGTCGGAATCAAAATTCTATGTTACAGCAAGAAGTTTTGAATTAAGACCGGTGGATAGCACAAGCACGCCCTCTAATTTAATATGCAATTAATATTACAGGTTTTTCGAATGAAATTGATAATTAATAAGATATAAGTATTATCAAAACGTATATACCTACAGGCAAATATTGACTGGATTCCTAGTAATTAAAAAGGTTGTCAGATTGTGATTCAATCGACATTCGAATGCAGATTACACATATTTTACTTTTTCATTATTATCCCTTGTCTCTAAGAAGTTTCACCAGAATCTTCTTCAATCTTCTGCAATATTTACTTATCAATCACTGTCAGCAATAAAAAGGTCACTTCATTGTTGCTAAAAATAACATTGGGATACTTTCCTGGTTGAAACTACTACTGACTGCTATTCCAGACTTAAACAAATATATTCCTGTGATTTATCTATATGTACAAATATTACAAAAATTTTATATTTGTTTGTTTGAAACAAAAAATTACTCAACCGATTAAAAATTTCTTGCACTATTAAAAAGCTATGATGATGATACTAACATAATCTAACCTTATCTACTTTTATGCGAGCAAAGCCACGGGTATAAACTAATCTTATATAAAATCATGAACATTGAACACAAATATCAAAAGTAAATATAACATAAATTCAGATTTATTGTCTCCATAAAAAGTTCCATTCGAGATTGACTCCCAGACATGTCCATTTACGTAAAGTATGGCCCAAAATGGTGCATTGTGATGCTGAATGCACCCGCTTCGGGCCGTCGATCACAACGAGCGGTCGCCGCCATTCAAGGTCCGAGACCTATTGTCGTACACAAGTAATAAAACAGTAATTTAACTCCGCATTGAACACTGAAAAGGACCATTAAACACACATTCTTACTTGTGACATGACATCATTCATGGTATTTGTTATGTGTTAATAGAGAACCTTTATTCAAATTGCTGTAAAAATTTTAAGTAGCTGTAAAAAAATAATTCTAACTAATATTATAAATGCGAATGTGAGTTTGTTACGCTTTCACGCCTTTAAACTACTTGACCGATCTTTATGAAATTTCGCATAGGTACTCGTTGTCAGGGGTGAGCAGCGATAGCTCAGTAGGGAGACCAACAGACTGCAA
This sequence comes from Catocala nupta, assembly GCA_963675205.1. Classification (NCBI taxonomy): domain Eukaryota; kingdom Metazoa; phylum Arthropoda; class Insecta; order Lepidoptera; family Erebidae; genus Catocala; species Catocala nupta. The sequence goes on from OY776081.1 coordinate 21,259,443, forward strand.
TGCAGAGGGTCTCGGGTTCGAACCCACGTCGCGCACCTCTGACTTTCGGAAGTTAGATGACTGAAATTATGTACGTATTGATTGACAATTATCGCCTGCTCCGTGCCTCGGAGAGCACGTTAAGCCGTCGGTCCCGGCTGCCATGAACATCTATGGCAGTCGTTATTGGGAATACACCTGACACTGGTCTAGCTTTAGGGTATCGTTAGCCTTCGGGTTGCGGAGATCAGGTGGGAGCCGCTCCGTGTAAAAACTGATATCCAGTCAAATCCGGTTAGACTAGAAAAGCCGACCCTTAGTGACTTGGGAATAATAAAGGCTAGGGAGAAGAAGAAGACTCGTTGTCAGGGGTACAGAAAAGAACTTATATATAAGAATAATAAATAATAAGAAAGAAAGAAAAAAGATAGAAAATTGACATAACAAATATTTACGCGAGCGAAGCTATTGGCAAAATTTAGAATGAAACAAATAAAGGCTGAATCGCCTTTTATTTAAGATTATAATGATTTAATAGCAAAATTTAAAAACATAAGAACTTATGGCCAAGAAGACAATACCATTTTGAAGTAAACCTAAAAACAAAAGAGTAAAAATTCTATGTTGAAAGCCAAACAATACAAAGAAATCCGAATTCGAAATGCATTTTTGTAGGTAACAGTTATTTTAACGGCACAGATAATGAAAATGAATAATGAGTTTAACAGAGTATGCATAATAGTATGCAGAAACTGTTACAGTTTTTATTCGTTTGAAGTTTAGATTATCTCTTCTTGATATGATGATTGACCTTCAATAATTCAACTCTATGCATGGTATTTCTATTGTGTTCTGAATATTCTGGTGTCCTGTACCACAGGCCTAGCTTAGGCTCGAGTCTCCTACACTGTTCCTTGTGTTTTGTTGTTATTGCTAAGTAATATGTATCTTTCGTCAACATTGTAAATATTGTAAAGAGAAAATAAACAATTATTATTATTCTGGATAAATGATGTATAACTGTACCGCGCTTAACTTTTTCTGTTTACCGTTGTACATACATAAATTTACGCCTGTTTCCCATAGGGGTAGGCAGAGACTACGGATTTCCATTTGCTACGATCCTGACACACCGTTACCGTTGTAGAGGTTTTATTTTTAATTTTATTGCTTTGATATTACAAAGATGGTCATAATAATAAACGTTGTTCATTTGCATTTGTAGAGACTGTGTTAAAAATATGCGAACAACTCTAAAGTGCTAGAACATTCAGTTCACAGAGTGGCATATAAATGTTGGGAATAAAATGTAAAAAAAAGACAATGCCTCGTGAATTATTGACCTCTAAATCTAGTTTAAGAATAAATACAGAATAACAACTCGCAAAAAATCAACAGTAGCACTTTATGGTGTGAAATCGGCAACTGATCATGGCTATTGTAATTTCGACTTTATAATTTGATGTTTGAGGTATAGTTTTCATTGGTAGGTGTTCTGGTATACTGTTACTTGCCTGTCGCACAGCGATTATGAACTCATGATTGTCAACGTAAATGTTCCCACAATGAACAATGTAGGTAGGATTTAATACCGTTAATTATACAGACTACTTGTTAAACGAGAATTCTTCAGCAAGAGATTCGAGTGATTACTAAATATTTAATAAAATGTCTGAATAAAAAAATTAAGCAACCGTTCGAACAGCCGATTTTCGTGATGATTTAAATTCTCGCCACAACGTTACCAATGCTCTCCTTGACTTGTGGCTTTGAGACCCGCAACGTTAAATTTCTATTTTTTATTTTAATATTTGTGTGATTATGTCTTTAAGTAAATGCTTTATTTTATTCGAGATTTTAATGTTCTTTGTGTTAACGTCATTATCGGGTCGATGTAAACCCCGTTTTAAAAATATCAACTATAATTTTGCATCACCTCGTTTGTATCTCTTATCGATATAAATTTCGTGTAATTATACTTGAATCTTAATCGATTAATGCATATATATTTGTATCGTGGGTTTTACCTTTACGAATTTAAAAGATAATATCGACAATTACCAAAGTTAAAATGAATACATTATTATTGTTCAGTTTGGGTGTATGTGTCAGTTTATAACATAAATGTTTTAGTTGTAATCTCTTAAAACAGCAGACAAAATGAGAAGGACAGACAAGACAGAATACTCTTTCGCATTTATAATAAACATTTACCCACAATTTGGTTTTCAATCAAAAATCTTCATGCCAGATTTCATCCAAATCGGTGCATGGGTTTAGAAGGAAACATACCTAACTGATAAATTACCATCGCAATAATAATATTATATAATTATACTTATAAAAATATATTATTAAAACAACTTTATACAATGAACTTTTTTGACCTCTGATTCACGAAGGATTTACATAATTATATGTCTTGCTTATATATAAATTCCATCAACATAAAAGAAAGATATCTAATAAAACACAGACATAATATTTACAACCTAAAACTGTTAAGATGTTGGTAATTTGTATAATATTTATCAAGACCAAACGAACCTAATTGCTAAAGGAATTCCAGAGGTGTCAAGAAGCTTTACCCTGTCGAGTAAATATTATAATAACATATTTATATAACAGGTCTCTTGTAATAGCAATTTGCAATGAGTTCAAGGTTGGCTGGGCGCCGTAATGACAGCCACAGAGAACTTCAGTATAATGATGTCGTGGTCACTATAATATCCACTTTTGAAAGTCTTAATGTTTACATTTACTTTCTATAAAAGAAGCCTGTATTTTACGATTGCTGTTGCTTTTGACAACTAACCTTAATTAATTGTCTTTTATTCGTGATGTCCAATTAATTGTATTTAATTATTTTGAATGATTCTGATATTAGGCAACTGTTAAGTTAATTGATACGTTAACGAATATAGTAGTATAAGGTGCTTGATCGATATCGAGTCCAATACAGTCAAAAGTCTAAGACAAAAAATGCAAATGTACTGCACTTTTATCACCTTTATTGAATCGTGATTTGAATATTCGGTCAATAAATTAATGACAGCGAATATTGATGTATTCGATTGCGGGACTGAATGCGGTTTCGAATCATTCGATTTGCTGTAAAATCGCACCAGTTCTAGTTCAAGGGCAAGTAAGAGCATATTACGAGGTTACTACAGGCTGTTGCTGATTTTAAGATTGTTTTATAATTATTGTAGGATTTATTTGTCAGAGAATCATGTCGTCACGAACTATGGACGGTCCTTGTTACGAATATATAAAATATTTTACAGGTACTCTAATTTTAGTATGTAGACTATAAATCCTAACTAATATTATAAATGCAAATGTGATTTGTTTGTCACGCTTACACATCTTAAATACTCGACTGATCATCTTGAAATTTCGCATACACGTTGCCAGAGGTACAGAAAAGGACAAAGGGTACCTATCATCCAAAAAAAGGTACTGTTTCCGTGGGAGAAAATACATACATTTACATAAGCGAAGCCGCTGGCAAATCTAGTCAAATATAGACTCGTTACAATGAAAAGGTTTCTTGATCACGGTAAGTCGCGTAATTGGCAATCATTCTCGCGCTTTAACTTCTAATGTAATAAATCAATATCTTTTGGTAAAGTTTAATATTCATGTAAAATGTTCATTCTATTGTTTAGCTGAGAACAATTGGCGTCTATTATCAGTAGCACAATAAAACAATACCAACTTGTTTGACTAGTTTATATTGATTGCTGTATTAAGAAGCTCTTGAACCTAATACCTCTTGACTAGATCATAAAGATGTTAATGTTTTATTCACGATTTGACGGCGCTGTTGTGATTTTTTGTATAGATATTGTCAGTAGCAGTATAGAGTTTAGAGTTTCAACCGGTATACGAGAATATGATTGTAAATTATAAGGTAAAAACAAAACAGAGAAAGAGGTAATCTATACTTTATAACAGAAAAAGATTTGTATATCGTTGCAATCTATAAGCTATAAAACTACTGAACTGGTTTTGATAATTCTTTGACAAAACTAATTAACTCAGAAATAACATAGGCTGTAGGAAATTACGTTAAAAGTTAAATGAGCAGAGCAATTATTATAAACATGGCTGAAACCACGGGATACTGCTAGTCACAGTTAAGGCAAGAATGAGCAGACTCGCACAGAGTAATACCACTCTCTTATAGAGAATCGGCATAAAAATGGTAGCACATTTTCTACATTTCTTCTAGTACGTAAAAGATCATACTTTTCTCTTCCCTTTATTAGAATTTTTATTTAAACTGTTTTTTTATAGGTTCATAAGGCGCATGAGTCGCATCGCTTTTATATTCCAATTTCAGACCCATCTCTCCCAAGTTATTATTTGCGGGTAGAGTTAATGAATAGATATTTTTTCTGATATGCAGTTCAACTGAATAGGTAGGTTGATTTCCACTCGTTAGTGCCGTGACTATGGTAACCGTTTAGTATTAATCGGGCTGCATACATGTTTCTTATTTTAATAGTATTAAATACCTTTGGGACAAGTGTGATACAGTATTATGCTGAATCGACCATAGTCAAACATAAATATAAGAGAAACAGGCGGCGAAATATCAAACATTGTTTTGTTATCAAACAGTTATGAGTTTATGACAGCGCAATATGATACTCTCGCACTGTTTTTAGTATTAAATCGTGTCGATATTGGGTCAAAATTTATATTATAGTAAGTACAAGTACACGACCGCCATACTTAATAACAATTCTTACAATTTCAATAAAGGCACACTTTGAAGGCATTCCTCAGAGAAATAGATAGAGGTCATACCTACATTTTGGCGGAGCCATGCTCCTTGAGGCTTATGTAATTATTAGGGGGCGTAACTATTATGCGTTTCTATCGGGGGTGTAGACAGATATTTCATACCTGGAACCTCATAATTAGTCGCCAATATAAGCGTAACATTTTACTATAAAAAACATGCTGTACTAAAAGCTTTTAAAATCAAAATGGACAACAGAAAAACAGTTTTGCAAAAGACCTGTATACATATATAAATCGACGATGACCACTTAAGTAGTAACCATATACATATATTTAAAACCGGCAATTGAACATTCGATTCAACGTTCTCGTATAGAGTTATCATTACCGGAAGACATAATTAAACTTTCTTAACTTTTTCGTATCGTTCTATTTATCGGTAACTACGCCGACGATATCGGGTATCGTTCATTGCCACCATTATCTTTGTCTGCATCCATATGGTTACTATTTAATGCATCGGTAATGATGACTGACATTGATGTGAGATTTCTACTTCGATACCCGGGTCGGACAAAATGCTACTGGATTTTTCTGTCATGAAATTCTCAGTGGACATAAGGTATAGCTTCACAAGGGTCAAGTAAACCTTTTTCTCCGTCTTTAGGGATAGTAGAGAGCGATATGTCCTCGTTACACAGGGTTCAAAACCAATGAGCATACCAAATTTTATAAGATCAGCGGTTTAGGCGTGTAAATGTAACAGATAAATAATATTTCGCATTTACAACATTTATATGATCTTACGTAGGTATTTCTGCGTTTGCGCATCCTTGACACCTTCTTATTGCATACTATTAACCATCTGTAGGTGAAAATATTTCGATAATATCACCGGTAAAACTGGTCATAACCGGTCCGACTGAAGATGACTAGAAACAATATTTATTATAAACTGGAAAGTAATTAGAAACCTTTTTTATTATGTCTAGATTCCCACTATTGAATCAGAAATCACTTACCTACGAACATGAATTATTGTTTTACTTGCTAATGTATTTCTTTTACCCTCAAGAAACATAACAAAACAGAACCCAAGCTTTTGCAAATATTATTAATATTAACTAGGGTAATTAAAATAAATATTTATGGAAGGATCTTTTCGTAATACTTGCTTTGTATGTGTCATTTAACAAATTAAAATAAATATAAAATGTACATTTAAAATTTAATTGTATTTGGTTATTGGAACTTTTATTACGCCACGGGAACATTGCCTTTCATATTTCGGTAGTTTTTTAGGATATAACACTTAAGTGACCCGCATATAAGGATATCACACCTGGGTGTTCTATTGCTGTTGATAAAATATTAATACAAAACCATATAGTACCATTAGTGCGTATGTTAAAACAATACTCCTTACTTAAAAACAATCATTATATTCAGCAAGAAACACGGATGAAAATAGGGTGATCACGAACAAAGATTACACGAAGCTCGTGAAAATAAGTAATTAATTAAACTAAATGCATTGGTACGTGTATAAATGGATATAAATAATCGTCCGTTCCCCTTCCCATGCAACACAAGTGTACCCAAGCACCGTGACTATCGACTATCTCAAATTAATCTCGGTTACGATGGGGTGACTCACTCTCAGACGTTTCACTGGAGAACTGAGAGTTTAAGTTTTGCTTTGAACGGGTACACAAATTAGTTAAGAACAGATCGCCGACAATACAACGCGCGGACGCACATAGTTGTGTGAGTGTAAAATAATTTCGTATCTGTCATGCCAGTCATTTGGTGACGCTATGAATGAGCCGGCAAGCCTCAGGAAGCTCCAACATAAAAGTCAAAGTTGTAAATGATTTATTCATTCAGGTCACAAAGTAACACTTATGAACGTCAAAGTATAGTGGGTGGTAGTTGGTGAGTTTACTGACGTCGGATTTATGTCAGTTGCTAGGCCCAGGCAAAGGATTGTTTATGAGAAGATCTGCAAGAAACGCACGGCCACTCTTTAACTGGTAATGAGTGCTACCGGTGTATGAGCGTATTACTATGTATTACTGTGTTTCACTCCATCTTTAATTTCTTGTTAGCAGCAACGCGCGTATGATGTTCTTGGTATTTCGAGCAATTATAAGCTTTAGTAATGGCTTTTAGTCAGACGAGCTATGTATAATCTTGTTTGTATGTCATTTAAATAAATGCCAGATGTTAAATACTTTATTTGCTGTATACTTGTTCCAAAATGGCATCAAACACGCATCGATATATCTTCATCTATGAATGCGTTTATTAGCAAGTTGTGCTAAGGGAGGCCATCTTTATTTGTATAATTTGTGGTGTATATCTGTAGTGAAGCATCCTGGCCATGTGTTCAAAATAAATTCTTCGTTTTGTTATGGCGTTGGGAAAATTTAATTACAGATTAGCTATTTTGTCTAATGTAAAGCTGTTTTCATTTTGAAGATTATTTCCATCGGCTGTTATATTAATGTACAGTTGGCGAAAGGTTTTAAGTAGCCGCTACTGCCAGTACCCCAGTGTTTTAGTTTTGATTTCCGAAAGGGTTAAAATGTTGGTTTTACTAGTATTTTCTAGGTTTGCTTTACGTGTTCATTGTCACAATTATAAAGTTCGCTGTGATACAAAGTTTTACTATAGTGCAATAATCGCATATAAAAGAAATAAGAATATAAATATCGACAACATTAATTGATATAGGCGAACAAAAATAACCTCAAATATTGATGGTCTTGCTTAGAATATATTTATACCTTTAATTAGTTCAGATCAGACGAAAGTCACTCCGTGAAATACTGATATTTAACTGTATCAATATAGACTAGAAGTAAGATTGATATACATAACTTGGGATTATAAGGCCAAAATGAAAAAGAAACGAAGCTTATTAGAACAATTGGAGTTACATATTCAACGCTTGTTTAACTAGAAAGTTCAAGTTTCTTTAGTTCAAAACTACAAACAATAATCGCGTAGTCTTCATTTGAGCGGAGTTTCAAGGAAAACGCTCACTTTCTTCGAGGCCAGACAATAACACATTGAGGAAAGGCAGCCTTGTTTGTGACATCGAATAGTTTCACGGATTTCAAGCACTTTTACCTTTTGAACATGTCAAGGTTACCGCTGAATATTTTGTCTGGACATTTTACAATTACAACACATTATTTTATCGTTCTTTATTTAAGCTTTGTTATGGCTTATTTTATTGGGTAGGCCGTCCAGTGTAAGCATTGTAATTTGGGGTTTTTCCAGCACAGCTGCAGCATTGCATGCTGTATCAAAAATGTAACACAAAAAGCGTATGACATTCATAAGGTTTCACCAAAGAATTTATTTTTGTCATGAGTTTTCTTGACTGACGGGGCAAAGGGATTTAGGTACCCGCTGATGTTCTTGAAACTTTTCTGGAAATTCATCGTTAATTAACCATATATTTGTGGTCACTACTCAAAAATATTTGTTTCCTACTAGATGGCAGTTTTTAGAATTTCGAAGGACCGCCGACTGATCGGGTCACAAAGATCAAAAAGAAGGATAGCAAAGATTGAAGTTAAAATTATATGACTCACCTATAACTATTTTAATTTGTTGACTAAAAAGTCAGCAAATTAAAACGGCTGGGTTTCACACATTTATAAGTTTATGATAGTATTTCGACGTGTACATAAGTACATACACACATATAAATGTACCACTGTATTTGGTGATGCAACGTATCGTTATCGGGTCAACAATAAGCATAATATAATAAGAACACGATCACTGAACTCCTTACACATTTTTGCAATTGTATTAAAAGTAGGTACATTATTCAAACCATTATATTATTCTCAGATAGGTTAAGGCTGGATCGTTTTAATACTGTTTTAATTTATGACCTACCTATATTATTTGAATTTATTTGATAACTTGAATACTTTACATTAAAGTAAATACAAAACCCTGTTTCATTCATCCATTCTGCAGTTAAATTATATAATACCGAACTGAGAATTGCCGAGTAACTAGCTCCTATCGTCCATCGACACGCCGCGCCGCAAGCTGGCATTTATAATACTTACATAATACAGCATAATATGCTATAATAAACCTCGGAGCAGAGTGCATGGTTCTTTGCAAACGAGTGTTTGACTTGTCAAGTTGATAAATGATTGGCTGTTCTAACCACGTCAGCAAACAGCATTAAAGAAAGTAGTGGCTTGAGTAGGGCAGAAATATACTAGGTGTTTCTTAGTATAGTAAAAACCTACATTTACGCGAGCGAAGCCGAGGGCAAAATCTAGTATAGTGTAACACCACTTCAAAAAAGTACACACAGTGACTCATCAACCTAGACTGTTTGGACTTTGAACTATTAGAAGTTGAACGCGTGAATCGTGTGAAAGAGTATGTTATGTTTTTGTTATTTTGTCTCATTCACGCTGAACGGGCCGCAGGCGTCCCCGCACACGCTAGTGCACCGTGATGGGTCTACACCACTATGCACTGTCCCTTTCCGTCAATTCTCTATTTTGTATGTAGCGTAGTTATGCGTATATAGGGTGTCTAACTTGATGTGTAGCCGTGTGTACAAATAAGCATTTACAGACTCGCACCTATTTGCCGAAGATTTAGGAAGAGACTACAGATGCTAATAGTTCAAAGTCCAAATAGTCTAGATTGATGAGTCGCTGTGTGTACTTTCTTTAAGTGGAACGTTACACTATACTAGATTTTGCCCTCGGCTTCGCTCGCGTAAATTTAGGTTAGGTTAGTAACAGTACTTTTTTCTAGATGAAAGGTTACCTTATGTCTGGCTGTGTCTGTACCCCCGACAAAGTGTATGCAAAATGTCATGTTGATCGGTCGAGTAGTTAAGGCGTGAAAGCGTAACAAGCAAACAAACTAACTCACATTTGTATTTAAAATATTAGTCAGGATTACTTAAAACCGTCGTACAACAAAGTGCCACCTATAAATTTATAATTTATTCTAGCAATAACCAAAAACATCATACCAAATTCAATTAATTCACTACATCATTACCTCCCCCTCTTTATAACACCGTATCACTTAAACACCATCACCGCCGGCTTTATTTCCCCATACACTATATACTAAAGCATAATATGTACCGTGATATCGATCGTAATAAGCGACTGGACTACAGGTGGTACTCTTTGTTTTGGTGCGTTCATTCACCCCGTGGGGAGACAGGCAGTCTGCCGCACCCTCGGCGAGTGCATACAAGTATGCGCCTTCATCGTACGGGCATATTAAATGGGGTTTTCGTGCTCGCCGTGCTACGTCGGTCTGTTTGTTAAGCTTGTTTCAACGTAGGGTAATTAAAAGTTCGACTGCTTGGCGTATTGCGTAACTTTACAGCTAGGCAAATTTATATTCTTGTCTTTCTTTACGTTTCTTTAACTGCAGTTATTTTTTGCTTTTCAGTCTTAGTTTCGGACGGGCGGCGTAATAGTATAAAGGGATTTACACGGGTCGATTTTAGTCACCAGCCGCATGCGGCCAAAGTCAGATGCTATCCTACTTTGCGGCTAGCGATTTCAGTCACCAGCGACCTAGCCAAATTGCCATTTAAACAGTCGATTTTCACCGCGCGGCAAAAATCGTGCGGCTATAGTCACTCGTGTAAATCCCACATAAGTTTGCCTCGCTATTGTCACTGCACTGAGTGTTGTGGAATTGATCTCCACACGGGACAAAAAATGTGTAATCCACAAACAGTTGTTCTGTGTCTTGGTATTCTTTGTATATGTTGATTGATACAATTTTTTTTGTTTATTTAGTTAATTTATCCAAAAATTGTCTACATAACACATTACATAATTATTTATTGAGTAGGTACATTTACATACAAGTATAATAATAATTTATTGGGTATCACCATGTGGTGATACCCAATAAAACTCTCCTCGTCATTATGGCTGCTGTAAAGCAACTGAAAGATCGGAGCAAAATCTAAACTTAAATATTAGTAGTTTTAATTAAATTAAATTACTTAATTAGTAGTAAAATTCAATAATAGTAGTGTTAAAATTTTTAAAAATATGTAATAAAAGTGTTTTGAAGTAAAATAAACAGCGCGACAAAATCCGTATAAAGTGTTTTATTTCAATGTATACCATTCGCGTAAACATAAGACATATTGTCTTAAGTAAATTCTATATTTATAAATACTATCTAGGAAATATATCTTTTATTGTTTTGTTTTATAATACCTCTAATATGACGTGTTTCAAGATAATCCTGTCACATCCTAATCTACTACCTTACATTATAAATTAATACGGCAGTAACTCCGTCTGTCTGTTACGTCGTCACGGCTAAAACACTCAATTGATTTAGATGAAATTTGTTACAGAGTTGATAGTTTAAAACCGAGGAAGGACATGGGCTACTTTTTATTGATGTAGGTACCACGCGAGCGGACCCTCGCTCAAAAGTAAGTAAGTTAATAATTCCCAAACACATCCAACTCACAAAGTAATATCGATAGACGCCAAAGTATAATCTATAGAGCAACATTTACATTTGATATTATACATTTATAGGTACCAATTTATACAACTACGGATGCTGCACAGCTGCGTGGGTGTGTTGCATAAAATCCTTGCATAATGAACTTGCCCTTTGAAGGAAATGCCATTGCGTATTCATTCATTCATAAAATGTCTTGGCTATGTATTTGTTTAGTTAATAATGTATCCCCTCTTTTAGCTACAGTAAGCTGTAACTACGTCATGATTTTGGCATTCATTGCTGGTTTGGAGGTGGAGTTCAATTACTTTATTATTATACTAGTTATATCCCTTGGCTTTACCCTTGTTTTTGATTATAGATCCGTTTCCGTAGCTCGTAGAGTGATGTTATAAAATCTTCCTGAAGAATTCGCTTATCAAATGCTACAATATCTTTCAAAACCGACTCGTAGTTCTAAAGGATAGCGCATTCAAAACAAAAAAGAACAAGCATGTTTACTTGAGCTTAAGTTATTTTACTATATAAACATAGATCATCTGGATTTCTTCACGCGGCTGTTGTTCTGAAGAATTATAGCTATTCCAAAGCAACCATAAATCTCCGCAATACAAGGCCTATGTTACTCTCCAGCGTACAAATTATCTCTAGGCTATGCATCATCATCAGCCCGATACCTTGGTCCCTTGCTGCGTGAAAAAACATATCAACAAACACACTGTCCCATTTATTATATTAGTATGCATACTAGCAATCCCCTTCTGACTTTGTTTGTGTAATATATAGTGAAAATTGTTCCTTCTGCATCCCTGACAGTTCGATGAAATCCTGATATATGTGTAAAAGGTATTTTATCGATGCTGGCAGCACTGCGACTTTTTTAAGGCGTTGGTAACACCCTTGGTTTAGTAATCGACTACGACAACATAATATTCGACGATTTACGATAAATATTTCGACTGCTCGGATGGCGTAGTGATTAAAGTGGTCGTCTTGCCGCTGCCACTGCGCCGAGTGTTGTGGGTTCGAAACCTACATGAGGCAAAAACTTTGTGTGATCTACAAATGGTTGTTCCGAGTCTGGGTGTTCTTTGTGTCCGTTGTTTAAATGTTTGTAAAGTCTCCCGCGACTCATTTGTACATACCTAAAAACAAACTAACTATCAAAAAGGCCGAATGCTTTGTAAATAAATCCTTAATTTGACTACAAAATATGTTACTAATGTTAATTACATTAAGTAAAATACATAATATGCTACACACCGACTACAATATTAAATTGTAAAGGTGTATAAAATGCACAATCATTTAATTTTGTCGTAAGTCGTTTGTCCTACGACCAAGGGCGTGGGATAGATATTTTTGTGTGTGGGATTTGTGTTACGTTATTAAAGTGGGCAGAAAATATATGACTAAACACATTGCTTTATGCAATACTTATAAATTATATTGAGAATGTGTTAAAAGAAGTTTAGTAGCTTATACAGGGTGTTCGGTAATTAATGGATAACCTTGAAATATCTTATAGTAGAAATGAAGGCAGTTCAGAAAAAAATGAAAAAAAAATTAATAAAATAAAATATGTTAAAAAGTGCAAGCTATAATAGCATAGCATACTTTTGACTGTCTATCTATTAGCATAATTAGTGTTTAATAATAAAACAACAAAATAGCGATGGATTTCAATAATTTATGGTCCTAGTATACAAGAAAGTTATACATAGTAATTAAAAAAAACACATATCTCAGGTAGTAGTTAGGATAGATATTTTTCATATTTTTTTCTAAACGGCCGTCAGTTCCACTGTAAGACACTTCCAGGTTATCCATTAATTATTGGACATTCTGTATAAACTATAGATATATCCTGCGTCATTGGGTTTTATATTGGTAAATTCTAAGCACCACATAGTCTAGAATTGTAAGCTAACATTTTAGTACGTAGGACGTAAATAAAACCAAAGCTAACTATACATCTACCTACTTTTTCGAAGCTACCCAAGTTTTGGCTCTAATTAAAATTATAAATAAAGATTATTTTTAATTTTTTATCTGACTAAAGCATCTTAGTTCAAGTCGATGAGCCCTCGTTGCCAATTTTGTTTTGACAGCATAAATAATCCGGTTCGCCCTGGTTGTTGTTGAATATAAAAATCTTTAACCTTTTTTAACCCTTTCGCTGTCGTGCGACAGATATAAAAATCTATTTTTATGTATAATATATATTTTATTGGACGGATAACCAGTTAAACCTCTTTATTGAAATTGTAAATTATTAATATTTTACTACATACACACAACACCATCTAGCCCAAACAAAGCAGAGCTTGTACTATACTTACTAGACAATGGATAAACATACATATATACTTTTTTTTTGTAAATACATACATATTATACATAAAAACACCCAGACCAAGCCAAACATCCATGTTCATGCACACAAATGTTTGACTTGTGCGCGAATCGAACCCGCGACCTCAGGCGTGGCAGTCGGTTACACTAACCACAACGCCATCGAGGCCGACAGATATAAAATATATATCCAATCATAAAATAATGATATTAAATCGGGTTTTATAATGTACTAGCTCGCTTTCGTTTTTTAGGATAGTAATTAGCCTACCTACATATTGCAAGCATATTGTTATAGATGAATATAATAATATCCATCTGTAAATATATGCCTTCTATTTAGTAAAACAAAATTTGAACTCCGATGAGTAGATTCGGAAATCACATACATTCAAACTTTACCTGTTTAAAATATTAGTATAGATATAGAAGCGATCCAAAACGTAATACCCACCTACACGCAAAACATCCTCAAAATTGTTTCTCCTAAACCTTAACTAGAACAAACTCTAGTTGAGCTGTCAGAAATATCATAGCATACACAAAATTGGAACATCTAACACCCTAACTAGGACATATCTTATTATAGTTGTCAGAAATGCCAGAGATTATCCTAAACTAGACACACAAAACCTAAACCAGATTACCAGTCTGCATTTGCAGAGCATAATTCACGGTACACGTAAGTAGGTACAATTAGAGAAAGAATACATAATTCATGGAGTAAATTACCAGCGATACACCGCTGTGTGGCTTGCACAGTGATTACATTAAACGGACAGTGAACCCGTTTTCCGGCCAATTCTAAAGTTTCTAGAACGATGGTATTTCAGAAAATAGTGTTGCGATATTACATGTCGATATTATGCAAAGATTTTGCATAAATAAAAATATATTTTAATAACTAGTATCCTGTTGATTGAGGGAATGCCAGACAATTTAAAACCTACTTTGTCTAGCCGCCGGTGTGCTGCTATCACTCAAGAGGTTGATTTAATAAACACGTATAATGTCATTTTTATATTATTTTTTGGATACATACACAGACACATGTTTTTACTCCCCCATAAGTCTAGGCAGAACTCTATTACATTGCATTGGATGATCAAAAGATCGACAGCTTGTGGCTTGAGTCCCACTCATTCCACTACCATGCTGAACCCATTCCGCACAGCACATAAGTATTTAACTTAGATTGAGGCGTTAATAAGAATATCAGTGAAGCTATTTTATTTTTTTACATTATTTCTTTTTTGCCGTTGGGAACCGTGAAACAGAAATAATTCTATAATATTCTAATATAATATCAATATTTACACATAATGAAACAACCGACACAAATAACACTTTGACTCGGAACAACTGTTTATGGATCACACAATTGTTTTGTCTCGTGTGTGAATCGCAACCACAACGCGCGCCGCAGAGATCACGTAAATCACAACGCTATAATTAAAAAAAAAAAAAAAATGATGTGTTTAGGTCCCACATAAAGACCCAGACACCGTGCTATAAATTTATATATTTTTAACTGCAAAACTCATGTTATCCATTCTCATGATAGCAAGCAAACATAAGCGCAAACTTATAACAAACCGCAGAAGCCATCCAAAAAAAAATCCGCGGATATACATATAAATTTATGTATATCTGCAAATCGCAGAAGCCGTCCAAAAAAATCCGGTTACTTGTTGTATAGTCGAATAAAACGGAGTACAAATAACTAAGAAGTCATTTAAATTACAATTATTTAAAAACGGCATATTCCAAATGACTATTACAATTTACTCATTAGATTTATGCGTTTATAATGACTTGGAATGACTTGGGACATTTTTAAATTAAAACACCGGCTTATCGAATCAGATGCCGGATAAACTTAGTAAGTCGACTAATTGGAATAATAATGTAATTACGGTTTTCGTGTCACATCACTATGATTAGGCATGTTCCGGTTTTCTCGTATCGTTGAATGACATTTAAATTTGTTTGTTTACAGGAAGTGACGTAGAATATTTTGTATTTTTTAAGACAGTACCCGCTTTAAGACAGTGCCAGTGCACAGCGGGTACTGTCTCAATAGAACAGATTCTATTGTTATAAGATTCTCCAGAAACATTACTAACACGGAAAGAAGTCGGATACATAGATGTAGACTCAAAACATGTATTAAATGTATTTGATTTTGGTGTTGTTGTTAGTACTAAAAATTACATCGGTTTATAAAATGTACTTTCTATTCTCTGTCAAGGCACGTGTTTCCTTCTTCCTTCAATCCTAGGTCCTTTAAGCGAGACGTGGAAAAGCACCTACTCAGGCCGTTAAAGTAGAGACCTCAACATCGCCTCAGCTGCTATAGGAACGGTGTGGAGGCCACTGCTATTAGACCACATGACTACTTACCGCCAGGCGGAGTGTGGTCATTCTGACGAGCAACATAAAAAATCTTATACAAAGTTTCAACGAATAACAAAGTCTACGTGTAAATGAGTTACAAATATCGAAACGTCTACACAAACTTTTATATTTATAATATTAGTACGATTCATACCATAGACAGGTGCCAATAGCCTCGAAAGGATATGCAGACATGTAAAATATTTTGCCAGGTGTAGTATTTAGAGTTATAGGTTTAGTATTGTTAGTGGGCGTAGTTCTAGATTCCGAGCTGCTACTGTAAATTTCCTCATACACCACAGTCGCTATCCTTACCTCTGAAGTCCCAAAGTCAAAGCAAGTCAAACATCATTTAGGTCACAAGATAACACTTAATAATAATGAAAATATTCTATCACATACACAAAACACCGTCTATCCCAAACTAAGCAGAGCTTGTACTATGGGTACTAGACAATGGATAAACATACATATGTACATTTTTTTTGTAAATACATTAATATTATACATAGAAAAGCGCAGACCAAGACAAACATCCACGTTCATGCACACAAATGTTTGACTTATGCGGGAATCAAACCCGCGACCTCAGGCGTGGCAGTCGGTTACACTAACCATTACGCCATCGAGGCCATCAATCTTGGGAACGTTATAATAGGTTACTAAGTTTAATAAGTTACTGAAGTGACATTAAGGTTAGTTGCTAGATTCAGGCAAAGGGTCGCCTAAAGGGAGCCTAAGAGAAGAAACCTGCAATAAACTCTAATACCTAATACTGAGGTATTAATCCTCTACCTAACCTTTTATGCAAAAACAACCGTAAAGATATGCTCACAGGAAGTTTCGTATACGTAGTATTTCTTAAATATTGAAAGGAACTTTGATTCTTTATCTGCAGTAATTGGGGCGCATCAATGTCGGCTTCAGTTTTATTTCTTACTTAATTAAGTTTATCTTGATTGAAATGCTATCTCTGTTTCGTGCGAATGGTGTTATTAGTAGTAAGAGAAACGGCTTGTTCGTTAAAAGTTACGGTATTCATTAAAATATGTTAATAGTTCTTCGGTGCCTGCGGTATATGTTTGCACTTATGTTTGCGTGCGTTCGTGAGGTCTGCGGTTCGATTCGTGGGTCTGGTTATGTGTTATCGTTTTTCTTTGTCATTAAATTCTTATTAACAATACGTTGAAGACTGGAGTCACGCCCTCGTATAACATAGGACCTAAGATATAACTGGCGAAATATGGATTATATACTGTTTGCCCCATCGAAGATATATAGGCGTAGGTGTATGTATATATCAAAAACCTATATATAAAAGCACTAGGAATATCTCCTGTGTCGCGAGGGACTTTACAAACATTCAAACAACGGATACAAAGGACATCCAGACTCGGAACCACCATTAACCTCTCAAACTCCGCTGTTGAAAACATAAACCATACACAATCGAGTGTGCTCGACGCCCTATCGCGTCACCGGGGTTTGACGAGTACAAATCTGAAGAGGTCGATCGGCGTCAACGGTAATTGTAATTGTAATTGTAATTGGACTCCCTTTTCGCTTTTTTTTTAATTTTATTTCATTTATGCGTGAGGCGTCAACGGTATTTGAGAGGTAATGGTTGACACAAAGTTTTGTCCCGTATGGGATTCGAAGCCACACACTCGGCGCAATAGTAGTGGCGACGCGACCATTTAAACCACTACGCCATCCGTGTAATCATGAGATCCCGTGTTCGATTTCTGGTTCTAGCTATATGTTATTATTGAAATTAAACTACTGTATACGGATTTTATTGCGTTGTTTATTTATCACTGTATTACATAATTTTGAAACTGTTGCACTACTACTACTATTGAATTTTACTAATTTATAAGCTAATACAATTATTTAAACTATTAAAACTATTATAAACTATTCATCCATATCACCTGGAAGCGTTCAAATCCAAGACGGTACGCTTTCAGCGATCATTTCTCCCACGTACGTGCAAGCTCTGGAATGAACTGCCTGCTTCGGTGTTTCCCGAGCGCTATGATATGTCCTTCTTCAAACGAGGTTTAAAGAGAGTTCTTCTTTTACGGTAGGCAGCGGCTTTGCTGTGTCCTGACATTGCTGAAGTCCATTAGCAGCGGTTACCACTTTCCATCAGGTGGGCCACTTGCTCGTCTGTCATCAAGGCAATAAAAAAAAAATTGTTTTACACTTTCCCCGATGTTTCGGTTGCTTTTCAGCAGCCATGGTCACGAGGAGACTAAGATGGTAGTTGTCTTAATGTTCCAGTGTATTTATTTCAAAGTACCCGAACATAATTTAGTCATTGGTGTTTCTGACATAAACTTCTCAGAAGCCGTAGGGAGATGACAGTAGGCTCGCCCTCTTATTACATAAGACCTTAAATATAACTGACGAAATGTGGGTGATATACTGTCTGCTTACCCCTTTGGATATATATAGGCGTGATTGTATGTATTTATAATCAAAAACCTATATATATAAAAGGAAAGGACTTATAAATCCTTGCCTAATATTATCAATGTGAAAGACTGTAGAGAAAATTTTAATGTTTTATAATACAATTACGCGTAAGCCGTTAAGGCGATTTAGATTAAAGTTGGTGGACTGAATAATCCGGATCCATGATTAACACTTACCCAAAGACATTAAGGGTGCTAAGCTGCAAGTAGAAGCCAGTTTTCTGTTTATTTTTATAAAAAGACAGCTCACTCACCAGGCATACTCCCAATCTAACGAGGGACTTTACGAACATTAGGATAATAGATATAAATGACATCTAGGTTTTGAACAACTATTTGTGGACATAAATTTATGTCATGCATGGAAATCGAACCCACCCTTGGCACACCAGTGACGACACGACCACTTTAACCACTGAGCCCACACAAGTAGCAAGTCTATAACATTCTAAAATATTGCAAAGCTGTATTGTGTACATATCGTCATATAAAAATGTATACTGCAATGCAATCACAGAGCCAAACATGTGCTAGCCATTCGCCTCTCTTACGCGTTCATACGAATGTAATTGACCTCCAGTATAAGATGAAAACGTGACTTTAACTGACCTCAGCCATATTGGCGCACTATTGACATTTAATCAAGATTCGATTGAAATTTTTTTATTATGAAGTAATCAAAATATATACTTAAATTTGGTATTTAATGGATCTGGCTTATGTCATCACGTCAGCGAAAGGTTATATGTACCTAAGTCTTTGTTTAGGTAGCGCAGAGATAGTAAACATTACGCCTTTGCATGAGATTAAGAATTTGATTTCCGAGTCGGCAAATTGTTATGCGGTTTTTTATAATTTTTATCCAGAAACTCTGAGTAGCGGTTCGGAGTCTCGAACGGTGTTTGGTAGACGGCAATGGGCTGGCAAATCGCTTTAAATAGCAATCAAAGGAAATCTTTTTGTGCAAACAGTATCAAAATTGATTGCAAACCAAGGGAGTAATTAGTAAGTATATTAAATTTGGATATAAGATAAAGTAAGGGTATAGTAGGGATATCTCGCTATCTCCGTCGGATAACTGCATCCAGTAGCAGGTACGTAACAGTTTGTATCGTGCATCCTTTTCTGTCATTTGCTCATTACCCTATTACCAGATTTGAAACGCATGTATTTCTGTTTTAGTATATTTAAAAAAGATATTTCCGTTTAGAGTTTGGGTAATGTAACTATTTGACTCAACTACCCTATTCTTAGTTGCAACTGTTAAAAATACATATAATAGTCGATTACATACATATATTAGTCGAAATCCAGCAACATTAATAATATTTACAAGAACATCATATGAAATGAGTAAAGTATAAATTCCCGATAGAATTTACGGAACAACTATGTAGCGGCTACCGTATTTTGTTATGACAGCGAGCGGTCACGTAAACAGTGCGCGTGGTTGCGCGTGCGCAAGATAATGTTTGTTTGTACATCTACCGCCGGTCAATGGGCTTCGCGATAAGCATCCACGCTAGAATTAGTAGAACAGAGCTATAAACAGGTGAGGTCGTGCAAGTTCGAACTCCAAAGTATTTGGGGTATTTTTTATGGGTTTGTCTGCCTGGCTGTCTACCTGTTATAGAGTGCATGTGTTCAGTATGTTAAAAATTATGTTGGTCATAATTATTATATTAGGGAAGTTACACGTAACCTTTAGATCATATTAAAAGACTAAATGAATCAAGTTAGATATGCCAGGATCAAAGCAAGTAGAAATCTGAAGCATCTATCTGACCCTGTAGAAAAAAGGCGTGAGTTATGTGTGTGTTTTTATGTATATAAATAATAATATATGTTTGTCTATATCGTCGATTGGGGCAGAGGCGTGTTATATCCACATACACACGAGTTTTATTTTAAGATCCACATAATATGGAACGAATGAGGACTATTCGTTGATGGGTCTTCATAATTATCGATAACTTGATTATTTTTAAGCATGGATAAAAATAATCTCTCTCGCTAAGAGTTTTTCACAAATATTGTAACAACGGTAACAAAGAGCACACACCTTCGGAACAGCAAATTCAAATCATTAAATATTTCTAGTCCGATTGGATGGGAACAAAGCTTTAACATTTGATTTAGAAGACTAACCAATTCGTCATCCTTGTAGTAATTTATCTAAATCCGCTCACTATGTAGTCAATTAATGTATGTCTCTAATCAAAATTAATTAAACCATCAACATATCTCAAGGTGTTTGCAATTAAAAGCATAAACAACAGTTAACAGACAAACATATCCATAAATCATTTCTTTAATTAAGATGTGAAGCACCTAATCTATAACGCGTGTACACACTTATACGAACACCGCGAACATGAATATTATTTACGAATGTTTCAATCGTATATATAGACGCAGTTTTATAAACATGACACGAGTTAGAGTAAAAGTTCTGGAGGTTAATATTGTTACATTTCCTATTCCTTATCTTAAAATACTTTTCCATAGGCAACAGTCGAGTATTAGAAGGAAATGCGAGCAGTATTCAACCATACAAATGTTCTCTTCGTTCTGTTTTCTCCTTGATAAATGGCAATCTAGCAAATAATAAATCTGTAATGTTTCTATGTTTTACTTTTGCCATAATTTATAAATTGTAAAGACCAGGAATTTCTGAAATAAACAAGTCTAGATTATTTATACTATTGTTTCTGAAATCTTTGACTAATCTAATACAATAAATATATTTGCTTATTTGTATTTTTTTTTATTATAAAACAATATATCATAGTTTTATTGGCCGCTTTGCCAATGCGTCAATCGTATCATGTTACGAAACTTTGTTGTACAAAAATGTGCATACAGCTTTACATCTTCGAGGAAGACGAAAAAAAGGCGGTAGTGTATTTCGACATCAATAAAGCGCTGTCTGGTTATTGGAAGAAAGTATAAACAAGCTTTCATGTTCTTGTTCGGCAATATATACGAGACCACGGATTCATATGATGAAACGAGCTGATCAAAAGGAGTACTATGATTTAGTGCCTTTCAGCGTTTGTTTATATTAGAAAATTCTAAGGCTGGATCTTATATAAAATGATAAACTAAAAGAAGAAATTTGTTTCAAAGGCGCATTCACACTATATTAGAAAATTCTAAGGCTGGGTCTTATATAAAATAATAAACTAAAAGAAGAAATTTGTTTTAAAGGCGCATTCACACTATATTACCGAGCGAACATTTTGTTCTGCGAATGTTTGCCGACGTTCGTTCAACCAGCTTCCACTGCAATGTGACAACGAATACTAAATTTATCTCGTTAGCCGAGTCTTACTGAACAAAAAGATGTGTTTACTATAAGTGTTTTTATTTACCGCATGAACAACTGTTTGCTTGCTTTACGTTCTGCCCAACACTAAACTGTGACGCGGCTTTACATGTTACGTGTTGTGTCACGGTAGCTTCATATTATTATGTAGTTTTAATATCTTAGAGAAAAATCGTATCATACTACACTTAAGTTAGCTAACGAATATATGGTTGATATGGTTGAAGGTCAATGCAGGTGACCGTAACTGAGGGACGCGTACAGCTGCATCAAGGATACCAACTAGTTTTTTTCTCTTCGTACTTATAATGAAAGACAAAATTTTTCAAGATTAATTCTTTAGAGGATCGTCGGTGGGTTGCAGATCAAATAATTCTATTTAAAATTTTAGCTGGTAAACTCGACTGTCTACTATTATTACAAAAAAATCACTTTACTGTACCACATCGTGGCCAAATATTACAAAATTGCCGTTAATTTGCCTCGAAGTTCTTTAAAACATATATTGGATTTCATAGTATGATTCCCAGCACAACCATCTGTTTAAATAGAAAAAGGTTGACATTCATGCCGTGTCTTTGCCGGTTTTCAAAAAAGAATTGTACAGTGTTAAGTCAACCAGTATGTTTATGTAATTTCCTTTTACTCACTTACAATTAGTTTTTTTTTTACATTTAATTCTTTTGTGATGCCACTGATAAGTATCACGTGAGTAACCGAGTGTTATACTCAGTAAATGTTTTGTGTGCCTAGCATAGGCTTTACATTCTGTTAAAGTTTTTGTTAACATTAATTGTAAGTTCACGTAAATAATGTGAAATCTGTTGGCAAACAATGTATTAAATAAATAAATTGTCAGTGACAGTACAGAGTCTAAAAATGAGCCCATTAGACAGTGAACAGTTTGCCTCTTTGTAAGTAGAACTTAAAACATCGTTGGTCGCGAAATGTGATCATCTTCTTCAATGTGAGCATCTCACACGCTTACTTGTAAAGAGATCTTTGGAAGCAAGCATGTGATTATTCATATATAATGATCTGCAAACCTCAGCTCGGCAAACTAAACGTGCCATCCGTCAGTTAACAGTTAATGCGTCAAGTGTCGAGCGGACATACGTCTGTCCGTTTGTGTATTTTTTGCATAATGAGTTTTTTATTTTCGTTTTTCCGCTCGACACTAATTTTCTATCGTTTTTTACTTATGTGTACGTTACATTTTTTATTGAATGCACACTTTCGTCCGTACATTTTTTGTATGTATACAATTCTCCTGTAGTTCATACTCATACGGTCATTTTAAAGTAATTAGCAAACATAACACTTCGTTTATCTTTTTAGGTTAAATATTATTGTGCGTACTTACTTATACGCATTACTTAGCTAAATTCCAGTTTTGGGGTAAAGCAAATTTTAAATACATTATTACCTACCTAATACATTCTATCGTAGAATATTTGTGTGTATCCTTATTTATATCAAACAAGCCGCTTATAATAAATATTTATGACAATTTGTGGACTAATGTGGCCACATGCGCACAGCAATTTCGGATCAATACGATCGAATGTCAATTAGTGCATTAGCTTATCTCGATCTAAAACCACTGTACGCATATGTATGCATGTGTGATTGAGACTGAGTCTGTGTGCGTATCGCGTATCAATATAATTTATATTCATTTAGTTTGACTTAGACTAAGTGTAGTCATTTTGCATAACACGTACATAAATGTGGATATAATTTCAAAACAAAATAACTTGCAATAGAATAATTATGTAATAATAGTTTCACTTACATGACAAAACCAATGAATACACTCAATTATTTAAAACTAACTTATACCTAAAATATTATAAGAAAGAAAACTAAAACTAAAACCCTCTTTTCCTTCGCCTCACAGTCGACTGGCAAATAAAAAGATACTATTCATGAAATAAAAAGTAAAAGGTAACCGTCAAATAACAAATGAATACATACTCTTTGAAGGAGAATGCAAATGTGTATTACAAACACATTTCACCAAATGTTCTTAAGTCCTATGTAATAAGGAGAAAGACAATTTAACAGGCTCTAGTCTCAGTGCTGAGAATTTCTTAATAGAACAGTGCAATAACTGTATGCATTATTCGGGACTAGAGAGTCAACACTTAATATCTCTAGTCACACTTAGTCTAGAATTATATCAGCATACAATTTGCCAACAAAGCAAGACGCAATAAAATAAGAAAAATGCTGTCATATCTGTGCAGAAAGATACTGATTATGTTAGTGAAAATGTGTTTCTAATAAATGTATAGCTCGCAGATATAACGATTTTAATATAAATCAATTGTTCTAATGCATCTTCTTGTTCAAATGCGACTGCACCACAGTCTCGTATATTGATTTCAGTAGTGTCGTAATACTGGCGTCTAGAAGCTTACACCACGACAGTATGAATGAAGCGCTATTTATATCGGAATAGTGTGAAATACACCAATGGGGGCAGGGCTACCATAAATCCGGATTCGCCCGGATATATGATATCATATTCGAGCTAATAAACAAATTGAACTGAATTGAACAAATTTTATTTAAAATAATGCAATATTTATGAATAAACGGTTACATTCTATCCAAATTATGTTTTAACAATATTGTATAATCGTACTATAACTTATATTGGGTTCATATCTAACATAAAACCAACCATACAAATATATTAATATTATTAATTTATTAAATTAATTTTACAATATAACACTTTGATTACACTGTATCCTTATATAATAAAGGCATATTTATTAATCACGGTAAGATTTAACTTGTGTTATATATGTATATACCGATTAAATTATTCATATCGCATGACTTCTTTATAGAAGGATGTGTCGAATGTTTTCCAATATATTGCAATACTCTGATCAGTTTTTATACTAGCTATCCCTCGGTACCTTTTATCCCCTTTTTCTGGATAAAAGGTACTGTATGTATTATTCTGTACCGCTGACAACGTGTGTAGGTATGCGATATTCCATGATGATCGGTCTTGTAGTTAAGGCGTGAAAGCGTAACAAACCAAACAAACGAACTCACATTCGCATTTTAAATATTAGCTAAGTTCACAATAATCGATTTTCTATGCAGTCCGGTTTTTATCATAACTATTTAAGTTTTAAGATGGTGACCCTAGTCGTGGGACAATGGGAACCCCATACGAAACACCCCCATCTGTTTGACGCAGTCTACGTCAACGTGAGAGAAATATAGAGACATGACAATGGCTACCACAAATGTTCATGTTTTATTTGATTAAATTAAGAATTGTATTCTAGGTATCTAGGTTGGTGATGTTTAGCTAGTACACTATTCTGACTGCACGGATGGCTTAGTGGTTTAAGAGGTTGTTTCGTCACTGCTACTACGCCGAGAATTGTGGGATCGAATCCCTCACGGATGGTTCACAAATAGTTGTTCAAGTCTGAATGCTCTTTGTGTCCGTTGTTTTAATGGTTATAAAGCCCCCGCGACACATAATTCATGACTAGTGCGAGGGATGTCTTTTATTTAAATTTAATAAAATAAATAAAAACATACATATTCAAATAAAGCTAACTATTTATATAGGTACCTACACATAAAAAAATATATAGCTAAAAAGCGCTACAAAAGTACACATACATACATTTATCGTAGTTGTTTAGTATTTTGTGAGAAAATGAATGTTTAGTTCATTTTTTTATGTTGTGTAATTTATGGCAATGATATTTTTTGTTAAGTATTGTTTATTGATTTTTTCTAGTAATGATAACGTAGCATATAGATATAAGTTTGAACTGTTTGTAACTGATTTGGTTAATACTGTGATGTTGTTCATTTGGGTCCGGCCGTTAGGGTCCCATTTCGGTACGCCCCCGGCCGGGACGCAGTGCCACAGTGAAAATTTCGTTATTCCTTAAAAAATTCAAAAACTCTTGTTTTCAATAGTATTTGCTCAAGTGTCTTCTCCAGTTGTTTTACAATGGGAGCGTCTCGGCCGAGGGCGTAGCGGAATAACAAATTTTTCACCGTGGGTACGTCGCGGTCGGAACCGCCGTACCGGAATGGGACTCTAACGGCCGGACCCGTTCATTTGTGTTTAGTAAATAAATAATTTATATTTTGTAATATAATAAGTAATAATAATAACGCATGATCTTTTTAAATAAAATATTAAATAATACTAAACTTGCATACTATTTACATAAAACTAAACTTCAAACTACGACATCGGAAGTTCATACCGATCCTTTACAATCTTATCCGGTGCGACAATTATTACACAGTGCTATAATATATGCCTTATGACATGACGCTGCAGAACATCGTCTATAATTTAGTAATTAAAACTTTTTAGCAAGTTTTATATTACAATACGAAATAATGAGCGCAGTATCTTAAGAAGCAAAAAGTTTTACTGTGATTAGATTTGAGTCATGAGTTAATTACTCTGAGAATAAAATAGAAGTTACGTGAATAAAAAATGTGCGCTGCTATTTTTGCATACAATGTGGCAATCCAGTGATATCTTAACACTAGATTTGCCCGCGGCATCGCTCGCGTAAATGTAGGTTAAGTTAGATTTTATCTTATGTGGGGGCCAGTCAGTACAGACCGGCGACACTTCGATCCAGTGAGATCTTTTGTGTCGACTTCTCCAATAACGACTGCCATAGATGTTCACGGCAGCCGGGACCGACGGCTTAACGTGAGGTTCTGAGGTCTCCGAGGCACGGAGCAGGCGATAATTATCAATCAAAACGCACATAATTTTGAAAAGTCATAAACTTCCGAAATTCATAGGTGCGCGACGTGGGTTCGAACCCGAGACCCTCTGCATTGCAGTCTGTTGGTCTCTCCACTGAGCAATCGCTGCTCTTGAAGTTTACTTAAGTTACATTAGTAACAGTATTTTTTTCTACATGAAAGGTAAACTATGTCCTATTCTGTACCTCTGGTAACATGTATACGAAATTTTACGATGATCGGTCGAGTAGTTAAGGCGTGAAAGCGTAACAAACAAACTCACATTCTTATTTATAAAAGTATTAGTTTTCCCCCGCGGTTTCACCCGCGAAAGTCCCGTTCCCGTGAGAATATCCGGATAAAAAGTATCCTATATGTGAATCTTCACTCCAGCTATCAACATACCAAATTTTATCGCAATCGGTCTAGTAGTTCTTGCGTGAAAGAGTAACAAACATCCATACATCCATACAAACTGTCACGTTTATAATATTAGTAAGGACTAGATTCTACCCGTGGCTTCACTCGCGTAAATGTTGAGTAGGTTAGATTAGTAACAGTCTCTTTTTCTAGATGAAGTGCCTATATCGTATTCTGTACCCTATATCCTAAGTACCCTATATCGTATTCTGTACCCCTGACAATGTGTTAGCGAAATTACATGATGATTGGTCGAGTAGTTAAGGTGTGAGAGCGTAACAAATAAACAAACTCATTTGCCGCATTTAGAATATCAGTTAGGATATCTGAATGTTCAACTACAATAGTATCAAATTGATTACTTCTAATTAAGATGATGTCACTCTGAAAAAGCAAAAACGAATTAATGATTAATGCAATTCAATTCTATTGTTATTGGTTTCGCATTGAATAACAATAGATCGTAGTGGAAAGATTTGTTGTTAGAAATTGATACAAAAACGTATGAGACTGATTATGTTAGTTTACAAACACATATGTATAAGATGGATCATATAACTGCCTCTGTGGCGCAGCGGTAGTGAATGCGACTGCTGTGCACGAGGTCTCGGGTTCGAATCCCGGGTCGGGCCAACAAAAAGTTATTGAGTTTTCTGTTGAGAAATGTCAATACGAGCCCGGAGTTAGGAAGTTGGCGGTGTTAGACACCCCCGTGCCTGGGAAAGCACGTAAAGCTGTAGGTCCTGCACCTGATCTCTCTCCGGTCGTGTCGGATTATCCGTCCCATCGGATCATGAGAGTTAGGGAACAGAGATTGCACTTGTGTTTGCGCACACACTTGTGCAAGATAATATCTCCTACGCAGATGGCCAGTCTCCGTTATGATTAGGCGCCGTAACCGAAATCGATCTAGAGGACATTATTATTATTATCACTCGCGAACAGCACTTTTTTTTTTATGAAAGGTAGCCCGTGTCTTTTTCTGTACCCCTAACAAAGTATATGTGAAATCCGCGCGGTTTCACCCGCGTAAGTCCCGTTTCCGTGGAAATATCGGGATAAAAGTAGCACATGTGTGAATCCAGGTCTCCAGCTATCTCCATACTAAGTTTCATCACAATCGGTCCAGTAGCTTTTGCGTGAAAGAGTAACAAACATCCATACATCCATACAAACTATCGCGTTTATAATATTAGTAAGGATTAATGCGAGCGAAGCCGCAGGCATAATCTAGTTAAAGTTATATTTTTAGAGGCAACTTGCATTTTCATTGTACCTACAATCAATAAAATAACGGACACAAATAACACCCAGACGCAGAACAACAATTTGTATATCACACAAATTTGTGTCTGGTGGGCATCGAATCTTAGGGTGTTACCAGACCAATCGATGATAGAATGGATTAGTCGACGTCGATCGATAGTTTCTACCAGACCAATCGACGCCGACAACTTCGATCGATGTCGACCGATGCCGTCGATCGGCGATCGAACGATTGGTCTGGTAACACCCTTTAACATTCGGCGGATAGTCAGTGGTGAGGTGACTCTTTAAACCACTTCATTCGGGTAGTCAAAATATATTGTTACCAAAGTATAAAAGTGAAAACTTCGATAATTGATGTGTGCCGAAATACTAAATGGAGTTAATGAAATTTGGTACGGTTATTTGATGTAACTTAGCCGTTATAGAAAGCTCGGTCTTTTGTGTCCGTTGTTTTAATGTGTGTAGAGTTTTGAAAAACAATAGAGAATTTATTTCTAAATATGTAGTATTGTTTTTATAAAGAGGAAATATAAAAAAAATACCTTTACATTACTAGAAGGGCCAGTATTATTCCAAATTAAGTATAGAATGTTACTCTTTGATGTGTCCATCGGTGTATGGACGCTGGCGGACAGACTTTGTCTGGATGCTGGCGTTTTTATCATTATCATTACCTATGGCTCGATAAGCTGACAGTTCAAAATTAAACTACTTCCACGAATTTTAATAATGCAGGTATTCATACCAGTTTACATACTATGTCACGTTTTATTTGGTATTTATCAAAGACATGAAATTCAAGCTGAAGAAGTAGGTATACTGTATGGTCTACCTTTACTCTTCTTTTTAAGACAATATTTAACTGTTACATGTTGTATGCAAGTTTACAGGAATTTCGTATCTAGACCTGCATACACTACTTCGTACAAATTGCCCCTATGTTTCACGCCCTTCGTGTCAACTCTAAAATCATAACTCAACGATAAATGTTTCCATGTATCACATCGTCCATTTAACAGTAAAATATTGCACCTATATAGAACTTGGTCACTGTTTCCAAAATGTTTGACGTATTACCCACCAGAGTTAAATAGGTGCAAGTCACGATAGTTCATCCCCTAACATAAATTTTATGGTAGTCATTTATAACTATAGTAACATATATATCAATGTTTATAACGGGATTAGGGTGGTAAGAAATATGCCGTAATATCCATTTTCATTTGGTTGATAGGTATGTTGCTGTTATTTCATTATTGCTGATAGTTAATTACTGCTTTCATTTATTTTAATTAGCTCGCATGGGAATTAATTGGGCAGCTCATGCTTAATTGTTTTAAGACGCCACCTTTATATATTAAAAACAATATTTGTATTGACCTCATAAAATAGAATAGAATTAAAAAATAATTTCTCAAAAATCATATTTATAATTTCCCAAATTATATTTTTTGGTAAAATAACTTATTAAAATGCACGCATGCTAATAAAAGTCCTGCTTTACGATTACTTACAAGAAACCTTAATTTTTTTATCTTCAGTTTTATAACGTTATTTATTCAAATGAACCCTGAAATCAAATGCCTCGTTTCCCTTTTGACGTCCCAACAATATTTATAATCTTTGTATATTTCTGTCTCAAGTAGCTGTCTAAGCTGCCGTTACACGTGATTCCGCATATAATAACTTCAATCAAAGACCCGCAATACATGAATAAAATTAACATCATAAAAATAATACACGCGTGACCGTATCCACAATATCCTGTCGTTTGACGCGAAGCGAAGACGCGGAAGCAGCCGACGTCACCCGAATGTTTATGGTGCTTTTTTTCCGTCTCGCTCTTTCCCCATTACAAAAACAAGGTGGTTCGAGTTTGGTTCAAAGCTCGCGCTCGACTTCGTGCACCGAACGTGCCTCTAATAACCATCCCGATTTGTTTACAATACATAAACTTTGTTGCAATTTATTTGTGTAAGAAAACCTGTGTATAAGATGTAAATTATTTATTTCTGTGCTCTGTGTTCGTGTAATAATATTGTGTTGAAAATACCCGGTGTATTTAAAATGTGAGTATTATTAATCTTTGTTTAGTGGTTGTATTTTAGGAATTAATAATGGTAATGGTAGAATGGATGCTTGGCATTCCACGTCAGTTGGACGCATTTTAGGCTAATGTAGAGCGCGGATGTTTTTGTTGTCTTACGTTTTGTTGTTTGTGAAAGTAATTTTACGTACTTTCGTAGTATGGCTGTCTATATGAATTAATATGCGGGCAGCTATATTTACTGGGTATTACTTCAAAAATGACAGGTTTGTTTCTGTTAGGCAAAAAACGCGGACGTATACTTGTAATAGAGACATAATATAATATCTTTAGGCAAATATAAGTATTTTTTTGGTTTGAAAGTTATATATTAAAAACGATGCAGGTACCTAAGGCATTACTGTTTGTTTAATTTAGTTTAATTTGCTAGTTTGGTACTCTAGAATATTTGTAACGATCTATTTGTAGTTATGTTTTTTTATTCATGACAGTGTCTACATATCTAAGTTAGATAGATGTTATTAATATTATAACTAAATTGATGAATATAAGCCGCATAGGTATAAAATTCGATTTACCTTTTTACCCCTACCTATTTTAATATTTTTATTTATATAATAGGACGTTGCGTATACTATGTAGCCTTTGTTATGAAAACGTTAAAAGAATTGTTTGTTTTTAGAGTGCCAGAGGCGACCTTTGTTTCTAATTCTTCTTTTCATATTGTATTAGGCATGAGAGCCATTTCGAGAATACTTACTTCATTTGACAATAGTTATATTAAACATATATTTTTAAACTCAGATTACAATTTCTGCCTGGATCGTAGAGTGTGCGATTGCTGTGCATAAGGACAGATTCTTACGTCTGGCAAATTGTTATAAGGATTTTCTGTCTATACATTTTCAGTGCCCGGTAAATTACTATATAGACTCGCAATCTATTACGTGGCACCCATAACCACAGCTAACTTTTGCTTGCTATGGATATGTACAGTTTTAGCACATTGTTGTAGATATGATATTTTCTTAAATTAAAAAAAAAACTCTTTTGCATTAGGCCTAATTTCTGTACCCCGGAGCAAGTTGCAAACATTCGAACAACGGACACAATCAATA
Organism: Catocala nupta; assembly: GCA_963675205.1. Classification (NCBI taxonomy): domain Eukaryota; kingdom Metazoa; phylum Arthropoda; class Insecta; order Lepidoptera; family Erebidae; genus Catocala; species Catocala nupta. The sequence goes on from OY776081.1 coordinate 21,290,868, forward strand.
CCAAATCTCTGAACTACTATTTGTAAACCACACAAATTTTTGTTCCGTGTGGGCATCGAACCAAGGACACTCGTCGCAGTGACAATGGCAAGTCGACCGCTTAAACCACTCCTTCGGTGATATAGTGCGCGTGAGACCATGCATCTCATATAATTTTCTCTCAGTTACAGTATATGTAGACGTCTCTTTAGTATATAGTGATCAAAACATTCAATTAGCGCGGAACCAATCGATCACAGCGCATGACGACCTCTCGTTCTTAAGCGGCCGTAGATCATAATTTACAACTAAATTGAAGTCTCGTGTAACTGCCTCGAATTACTACATCGCTTGTATAGACATAAATCTTTGTCAATGAGAATGCATCAATGGACCAGTGAAGTAGGGGAAGGCTGTGAGTTGATCGTGTATTTTAATTTGAATGTTTTTAATTTTAAAAAGTCTACTCTTTTTACTTGACTGAGAATTTTATTACAGTAAATAATCGCTTAGAAAATCCTGCTTGTCATCAGAACCCAATACGAATTGATGCGACTACTGTCTAACATACATAATGTTAGATCAGCCATAAATTAAAGTAGTTGGAAGAATTAAATTTAACCGACACAGTAGTTATTAAGTTGTGCGTTGTCATGTTAGTTCCAGGTGTAATGATAGATCTTTTTTTAGCAACACATCGCCAATTTGTTAAAGTCAGGTGCCTGATTGGACATTCTGCTTTAACCATAAAACAGATGAAGTAACGGTTTGATAAATCTTAAACGCTACAATGAAGTGGTCCAAACAACGTTGTAATGACTTTTTTTTAAATAATCTGATTATATGGTAAGTTACATAATAGATTTCGTTCGCCTCGAAGTTTTGAATAAACATTTTCACTGTATACCTACAAGACCTGAAAAGATCATATCATAGGATACAGTAATTGCTTCACAATTTACTTCTCATAGGTCGTATGCCTGTAGACCACCTTTAATAAAATTTTCTCTGGAGTTAAAGAAAGCGGTAAATAATTTTCTAGTAGGCAATTTCTTTTTATGATTGATGTAGATTGCACTCGGCTGTCTTGTTCTAAAACCGGTCGAGTAAGCCTTCTGCGCACTACCTAATGCTGAGATTGTAAAATAATAATTTAATTTTGTGACACTAATAGTCGTTTTATGGTTCATTATAGTTTTATGAAGAATATATTTTATTTTAGATATAAAATAAATAGCCCTATTAACTTGTCATAAATCAAATTTTGATAGTTAATAATTAATATTAATCGTTATTGCCTCGTAATCTTGTTGCCTCGTTGTCCAATTCGCGTAAATTTACACTCATGTTACTGCAGCTCATGAGATTCTCTGTTTCTTTTGCCGAGCCTGGCACGGTATTTTTATTAAAAATTCTCAATAATGGCATAGATGGGAATAGCAATATTGATATATGTATCTTATAGGCAGAAATAAGCAACCTGAGGTGACTTTTGTCCACAGTGCGACACTATACATATACCGACTGTAACATTTGCTTAACAAACAAAATTGTAAACTTGTCGGTTTGATTTGGAGGACTGGTGACCTGTAACACAGGTTAAGCCTAGAATAGGCTTCAGTTTTTATAACACATTATGTTTTTGTACTCAACTAAATAATGCATACCCTGTAGCACTTAAGAATGTTTATAAATAAAATCCTAACAAATATTATAAATGCAAAAGTTTGTTCATTACGCTTTCACGCCGCCTTAACTACTCGATCGATCATCATGAAATTTCGTAAACACGTTGTCAAATATACAGAAAAGGATATAAGATACCTTTTATCCAAAAAACAGTACTGTTTCCGAGCGAAGCCGTGGGCCGAAGCAAGTAAATTATATTTGTATTGTATAACAGTGAAAACCGGATATAACGACATTGAAGGGACCATATAACTTCGGACGTTATGTCCGATAGTTGTTATAACCAATATACACAAGTATGTAGTCATATTAATTGTCATATGTATGTTTGGAATTTTTAAATATGTACAATTATGTAATATGGGTATAGTTATGCTAAGAACTTGTTTTCAAATAAAATGTCGAAAAAGAAATAAAAATGTTATTCTAAAAAAACTTATATATAATATACTAAGTGTATTATATAAGCTGTACTCAGCTTAAAATATTCCTTCATAGATTAGAAAAAGTAATATGTTTTTAAAATTAATTTGTTCGTTTTGTTTTGTTTTGCTGGAACAAGTAAATTGGTTGGTCGCTAAAGCCGATGAATATCGATAAAGTTTCGTCGTTTTAAGTGCTAGTCGCTGTATCCGATGTTGTTATAGGCGATATGATTACTTAATTGTTTATATAGGGATTCAGCTAGGACCTTGCCATTTGGTCATAATAACCGATCCATCGTTATAAACGATGTCGTTATTTTCGGTTTCGATTGTATTTATAAGCATACAATATATTTATTGCCTACGAATTGCCAAAGTGTTGAGGCGTTTATTTTCAGTCTTCTGTACCATTACCTTGCCATACATCGGAAACCCTATCTCCTTAAAGAGCCTGTAAAAACCACTGAACAGAACAGAAGGCTGTTTGAATGCGGTTTTCTTTAATATGTAGTATGAGCGAAATCCTGCATTATAATAAGGATCTCGCTCGCCTTTCTATACCGATATAGAAATTTCTAGAGCCAGAACAAAAGCAAAGCAAAAATCTACCTAAAAATAATAAATGTTTACGTGCTATTTAAAACATCAGTTCTGGCATTGTATAAACAGTTACGAAATCAATTAAAAATTTCACCTCGGTGAGTAAACAAAGGCGCTATACTCATTGCCGGCTTACTCAGGAATGTAGGAATAATTAGAAATAATGAGACGACCGGGAGAATGGAAGCTTTGTTGCGAATAACTTTGGTGAAACGGTCTTTCTATTGTGGCAGATTGTCTTAGGCCATATTTCTAATGGAAATTTTAATCTCGGCTCGGTTTAATAAGTGAGGACTATTTGAATTATCGTAGTGTTTGTATTCTCGCTTTTTGTAATATGTGGCATATTGCTATGACTATATAACGTGTGCCTATATAACCACATCCAACTGCCCGATCGTAGACACATTTTTTCAAATTATGCTTTAGGTACAAGATTTACTTCGTAGCTAAAGCATATTTTTTTAAATGGGCCTGGTGTCTATATAGCCATAACTAGACACAATTGAAAAACTATACAGAATGTTCACCGGCGTAGATAAAAAAAAATATCATAGTTTTGAATAGAATAGTTTTATAGAACATTTATTTTGAACTAGCTGACCTGCGCAACTTCGTCTGCGTCACATAAGAGAACTTTCCCTGTTTTGCAAAATTTTCCATTGCTGCTCCGATCCTATTAGTCATAGCGTGATGTTATATAGCCTGTAGCCTTCCTCGATAAATGGGCTATCCAACACTTAAATAATTATTCAATTCGAATCAGTAGTTCCTGAGATTAGCGCGTTCAACCAAACAAACAAACAAACTCTTCAGCTTTATAATATTAGTATAGATATGAGAATTAATATAATGTTGTCAACTATGTGTCACTGGGTCTGGTGGTCTATGGCCTAATACTTTTTAAACGGAAAACAGATATGTACTGTGCTGTGAGACAATTTATTTACTAACCAGTGTTTGGGACCATGGAAAATGTTTTAAAGTTAGTGACTGTTATGAGTATTAAAAACACGTTGAACCGATATATCAGCAATGTATACTGCTACACTATCTAGATTACGTATGTGTAGTCTGCTTTCCGATGGCTAATCATCCCTCTCCAATTGCAACGAAACCATGTTAATTCAGAAACCCTATGCTTTATCCTGGAGTAATCCAAGCCTTTCAATGCTCGATGAAACTCAGGTAGATACTATAAATCTACTAAACTATTCTATGTTTTTGTATGAAGGATTGTTTCAAGACGAAATAGAAAACGCTAATATTAGAAGTGATTATGAGGTCAAAAAATCTATGTTTGAAGCTTACTGCAAAGATAATAAGATTAAATTGTACAACTTACATGGCCTACCCTTTATATTTCCGAAAGGGTAAGCAGAAGTGTAGTATATTTAAGTCACATGTCACCAAGAATATTCCCAGACTTCGCTGCTGCTGAGTACGCGTCTTAAAATGTATTAAGAGAGTTACATTACATTGAAACAACTTTTGAAGTACACAGAACTTCCCCTCGACACAGGAATTATTCCTAAGGCCTGCGTTAATTCTTTTAAATAACAAAAATAAAAATTAGTATTTATCATTACCTGCCATATAGCAGCTACAGCTTAGTGGATGACCATTGGACTACACGCAGGCAGCTCGAGTTCGAACCCAAGGCACGCATCTCTGACTTTAAAAGTAGTAGAGCCTCGCTGATTTCAGCATGAATGGGCCGGCTCAACCGGGTAAGGACTACCCTCTCACAGAATATCGACGTGAAATAGCAGTATTCCTACTGTTGTGTTGCTTTCGGTGAGTGAGAGTGCCGGAGGCCCTATCACCCCCTTTTCCTCATCCCACTCCTTCTCCTTCCCACTTACTTTCCTAAAGAATCGGCAACGCGCAAGTGACGCCTCTGGTGTTGCAGGCATCCATAGGCTACGGTGACCACTTACCATCAGGTGGGCCGTATACTCGTTTGTCATCTTAGTTGCATAAAAAAAACAATATTATGTAATTGATTTTCGCTGGCTTTAACGAAGGAAGACATTGTTAGGAAACCTACATGTCTGTGGGTTCTGTTTTGGTTCTGGGTATTAATTTTGAAGATGAGTGAAGTCTGCCAAACCACACTGGGTCAGCGTGCTGGTTTATGAGCTTACTTTTGTCAGACTGAGAAGTGGCCTGCGCCTTAGAACAGTTCAGACACAGCAGTCCTGTTTTATTTATCGGAAAGAAGATTGCACCCTAACATAACATTGTGTTGTAATCCGGCGATGAGCTGAGATTTCAAATTATGAATTTTTAAAGCGCGGAAGCGCTGTGCTTATAATTGGAAGACTCATTTAGTAGCCTTAAAATATCAACGCAGCTCGGTAGACACAATCAAGCGATACTGACAAATAAGTATGCGTGTTAAATATCATAGAAATTTATTTAAAAAATAGTAGTTAGCGCAGTGGTAGTAAATGCCACTGCTGTGCAATGACGTGTAATAAGGCTAGCAGAACCCGGATCAGGCAAACATTTTCTGGATATTTCAGTTAAGATATTCTCAGTAGCTGGTACTGCACGTAGGAACTGAAATATATTACGTGGAACTTTAAAACGTAACGAACATGGATAAAATGGCCGTGGGTACACGTGTAATGTATCTCTGCCTATTACTTCGAAGATAGGAAAACTATGTTTGAAATTACCGCTTTAAAATGCGCACGGAGTTATTCAATTTTAAAGGGCTATTTTTATTATGGACGGTATGCTAATGCCCGGTATCTAACGTAATGACTCTTAAAATACTTTGTCATTTTATCGGAGACCTTTGCATATGAACTTAGTAAAGCGTTATCGCAATTGGACGAATGACGCTGAATATGTTACAAACAGACAAATAATTAACCCTTACATTTATAACCTTTTACACAAATTTAACCGATAACCGAAACCGACTATCCGATTTACATGCTTCGCCAATAACCGCAAAACGTTAACACAATAAATTTTATACTCAAACACAATTTGCCAATGCAGTTCGTTCAAAGCAAATGGGAGCGATTTCGTTCACATTTACAATTTGGTTGACAGCCAACCGAAAGCGTAACTGACACCGTTTGGCCCGACACCAGATCCAATCATTGTATGGCTGTGTTTTGTTCCGTACTTTTATTTTACATGCAAATGGAATGATTTGTTGTTTGTTGGGATGTTTTTTTATATGGAAGGGTTTTTAGATGGCTGGGTTAGGTAATATTATATAGTGTATATCATTTATTTATAGACGGATAGAAGTACATAAAAAGCTTAATGACGATGGTTTTGGAATAACCGGAATAGATTTGTATCGGTTATTGTAAAAAGGATCAACTTTCAATGTTGCGGTCGCCTAATAATTAACTAAATAAACAAGGTGTCAGACTTTCAATTGATAGTACCGTAGTGACCGTACGTAACTACGACGTAAACTCACTGCTAACATGAGCATTAAGTTAGGTGGTGCACTGGTGATTTTGCAAGAATATTAAAATAACATGTAACCCAAAATGCAAAAAGACATCAATGGAAACAAAAATGTGTAGTCATATATTTAAATTCCCGTAAGATAAGGCAGAGGTATAAAAACCCTCGTATCACCAGATATGTTTACGTGGTATATTTTCGACACCACTGTTTTTTCTTTTTTCATTTTACTATTATATTATACACGTGCCTACGTGACTCTTCCAGTTTACCAGGCATAATCCCCAATTTACATTGCTTATCACATAAAATCCCGTTAAAACACATTTTTGTATCAACCTAAAACAAGTTAATCAATTTCTGCTTATATTGGATAGTTTACGATATAAAAATGTAGGGTATGTCAACATATTGATGAGACATACCAGCATAGATCGACTAAGTGCCCGTATGAGCGAACAATGTGGCCACGCACAAACCATTACGTAGGAATAATCAGAGAATAAAGAAAATGACAGACGTGGGATATGGCTTTACCCGTAAGCCATAATCTATACTAATATTATAAAGCTGAAGAGTTTGTTTGTTTGTTTGGTTGAACGCGCTAATCTCAGGAACTACTGGTTCGAATTGAAAATTCTTTTAGTATTGGATAGCCTATTTATCGAAGAAGGCTATAGGCTATATAACATCACACTACGACCCATGGGGGCGGTGCAGTAGCGATAAACGCGGGTAAAACCGCGGGCACATCTAGTCCTGTATAAATGAGCATGTTATTAAATAGCTGATTCAATTAAATTACATGCAAAGATTATATCTATTAGTAACTAAATAGAGTAGAAATTTGCATAACAGTCTTTATGTGGCATCTATCAGAGGATACGTTGCGTTGGTAGGCAATTTCTTCATGAGTATCCTCCTCTTAAGAATTTCCACAGTGATCGAAACATGCTACAAACATCTAACTATAGAAATAGATATATACTGTCAAAATGAAATTATAGATATAGTTTAAATAAAAGGTTAAAGAGATTACGTTGATTCCATATGATTACGGTTACCAGATATTATATAAAAGGATTTTTTACGATGAAACTTCAGCTGTCTTTATTTAGTTGCGTCTATGTATGCAATCCTGCAGGTTTGATTGCCAGATCATAGAAACTCTTAATCTGTTAAAAATTGTCAATAGCAGAGTCTAACTATTCTGCTCAGTAGATGGCTATTAACTCGTCTACTCTTTTGTGATACCTTAATCATAAATGGCGAAATGCAAGTGAAATTACCTTTATCTAATATATATACTGGGTTTCCGGTAATTAATGGATAACCTGGAAATGTCTTATAGTGGAACTGATGGCCGTTCCGAAAAAATATGAAAAAAGATCTATCCTAACTACTACCTGAGATATGTGTTTTTTTTTTAATTACCATGTATAACTTTCTTGCATACTACGACCGTAAATGAATGAAATCTATCGGTTTCTTGTTGTTTTATTATTAAACACTAATTATGCTAATAGATAGACAGTCAAAAGTAGGCTTTGCTAATATAGCTTGCACTTTTTAATATATTCTTTTTTTTTTAATTTTTTTATTATTTTTTATTTTATTTTTCTGAACGGCCTTCAGTTCTACTATAAGACATTTCAAGGTTATCCATTAATTACCGGACACCCTGTATAATGTATAGTTTCTGGCGACATTAGTTCCCATTAGCAATATGTATATTTTCTGGTGATGCTAGTTCCAATGCCACTTCCAGCAAGCAGTATTCTCATTATTCCATGAAAGCAATTGTTGATCGAACGTCATTCGCGATGTCAAACGTCTGTTTATTATTTACCCGTTGACGATTATCACTGGTTACCCTTATTCGCGTTCTTGAAATAGCTTCTTACATAATTTCCGTTACTCTGATGTTTGACACGTCTTGGAACGTTTTGTTGTTAAACACGTGTTATTACTAAGACATGGTGATAAAATCATTTCCCATGAAGAGTAAATGAAAATAAAAATGTGTGTTCAGATAAAAATGTCTCGTGATCTGCATTTTTAATGGGGATAATGAATGTATGAGATGGGAGGAAATGATATTTTTTTTTTATGAATAATTTAACACTTTAGTATAAGATTTAAAGTGATATAAAACGTTGTTGCGCTCTCAGAAAATATTTGCTACTGATGTTAAAAAATATTGACATAATTATTTGGTTTTTGTGTCGCGGAGACTTTCACTTATATTATAGACACAAGTAAAGCCTAGACTTGGAACGACTATTTGCGAGATTATGCAAATTTGTATCATTTGTGATATCGAACCTACGATACTACGCCGTAGGAGCAGCTTAAGAGTTACTCTTACTGAGTTTGTTTCTGACAGATGAGCCAGTAATCCACCATAAGCCGCTCATATACATGGTAAAATATTAAATATATATTTTTTTAAACTTTGCTCTTTCGGATTTTATGTCAAAAAGCAAGGCTTATAGAAATATCCAGTCCCTTATTTGTTTATAGTTTAATACAATAAACTATGTTGTTTACCATTAGATAGTAAAAAGGAAATGTTATCATTTTACATAACTTTTTTTATTGTTTAACTATTGTTTATATTCAACAAAGATTTTTACATGTGCTATATTGAATTTTAATTTGTTTGTAATTTGATAATTATTGTCCTTACACATGCAAACAAATAGGTATGTGTTTGTTGCAAGCTTAATATTGTTATTACCATTTTTGGCGTTTTTTGGGTTCTCATACTATCTATTCGATCCATAATAAAGAAAAGACATTAAGTTGGACGACCGAATTTATTCAAGGTAAATTGTCATTTGCCGCTGCTTAACTCCAATCGAGCAACAAGCGAGGCACAACAGATTTTTTGTTAGCGCTAGTGAAGCGAAGTTATCCGCACGTAGCGCGTACGGCACGGCGTCGAAGCGAGCGGCAACAGTCCAGTTGAAAGGCGCCCATCTCGGTTGAATAGCGGCCCAGCCCTCAGCTCGCTATTTGCAGAACAATGCAGGCTTGATGTGCGCACGCCGCTACCGGGAAAGCGCGGAGGGAAAACGCGCGAACTCGGCAGTCTCGGCCCGCGAGTGCGACCGGCCGCGCGCCGAAGCACGCAAGCGACGCCTGCGCCCTGGCGCACGCCGGCACGGGCCGCGCTCGCCGCGGCGTTACGTTTTCCGAATCGACCGCAGACGGCAACACTGCCACCGTGACAGAGTTTCAGTGTCAAAAGGTTGGTGACCCCCTCTATAGTGCAACCAAAATACCACCCAAACGCAAGGGTGCACGGCCTGGTTTCCTGCTCCATGAGCGCCTGACATCTGCCACTACGAGCAGTTGTAATTTCCTCGTGCGCTGCAAATGTCAAACGTTCCCGATTAAGTAGGAAATGCTGTTACGAGACTTTGATTTATTTCCCTAATATCGGGATTTGAAAACTAGCAATTGCTGTTTGTATTACCGACTGATTTGAAAATTGATGTGTTTTATAAATGTCAGAATTTACAGGGGTATTAAATTGAAAGGAGTTTTAAATACTGCTAAACCTTTTTTAAGATAAACTACTAGTTAAAATGATAGTTTTATTATTTAAATATAATATTATGCAGTTTATTCTACATTATACTTTAAATTTCCATTCATTACTGATCTGATAAAAATAATTGACACGTCAGGACCGTGCCGCTTTCCTAACATTAATTAAAAGAACAAATTAGTGAATCTTATCGGAAACTCATCACGCGTGACTTCCGACCGAAATTCTCACCCTACTTAACGGGGTATCGTGACAGTGCTGTTTTGAAACCTTTACCAGATTCTTCACCGTAAAAAATGTAAAAATAATAAAAAAATACTGTAAATTGCGTTCCAATTTTAAAAGCTCCAATAAACACACTATTGGTCGCTTCCAAAGCTTGCACTCCAGAGTTCCACACAGGCTCGTAAAAAGAAAATTGAGTACAGTGACCTAGATATTGAGTCTTAAACTGAAATTAGATTGCGTTAATGCGTTCATAGGAATAAACTGCGTCGACCAAAACACGCCAAGGGATATGTCATGCCCCAGAAATAATAGTAGCCGTGCGACGAGCGTATCTACGATTCAATGAGATCATCGTATGACTTAAGACATCGCATTTAAATGCAGATATTGTGGCATGGGAAACTAGCTCATTCAGCCATTACCTACAGACTGTTTTTTAGAATAGTTTAGGTATTTTGGTCTTGTAATAGAACTTGTGCATTAAATTCAATAGATGATCACATATGCGAAAAAAATATTTGTAACAAAGCCTGCTTGCTTATCTTAGTTTGGAGTTTATTTCCTTTTATTCTTTCTTTAATTCCTATTATCCTAGGTTCGAATAATACCTACGGAGTAATAAGTGGTCATAGACCATGGTAACCGCTTACCATTAAGGTTTATCATCTTATAAATATTTAAAAGTTGATTAAATTCTTTCTTCTTCTCGAAATACTTCTAACAAACGAATTGAAGTACATATTTAAAAAAAATCTCGTTACCTACAAGGTCAGTCGGAAAGGGGATACCGAGAACAATCAACTGAATTAGTAATGCTCACGGGCAATCGCAATATCTTGCGTTTTTATGAAAAGTTTGGGATTATATTTTTCAGTGCCATTTAAACACTCTCTTAGCTTACTACATGCCCGGTTTTACGTACAACAATAATAATAATAATAATACAAATATTTGCTTACATTATTTCAAGCTATTTATCTAGTGTTCGGTAGTCAAAATTTAAAGATAATCATTATTGAAAATTTAGGGCTAGCATTTATGAATTCACATAAAAATCTAACTGTTTACAATATGGTTTAATCGATGAACACATAAGCTCGTCTATACATAAAGAACAAAACAAAAAATAAATGATAATTGTTTGACAAATTGAGAAAAAATATACTTAACTCTTTTGTCATTGTCTATTTACAACTGACGTTAGGTTTACCACTCTTTATAAAAAGGCATAATTTATCTTTGAAACCATTTTGCTTACTAAAAGTAAAGTTATTGGTGTAGCATAGACTACTGCGTTAGCATTCTTAGCTTTTAAAGTAGACATTCGCCAAATTCAATTTTAAAGGGCTTTAGAAAGGTAACCCAACACAATTACCAAACTGACACACTTTATAAATACACACGTGTATGTGGAGCACTATTATGACGGTATAAATTCGTAGAAGTATTCCAAAGTGAATACATAAAAAGCGCATTTCCTTTGTCGCGTGACAGCAAGGCATAGTACATTACGTGTTTTGTTGATATGGGTCAAATACATTCCATTTCCAATTACGTAATGCAAACACACAATATTTTATATCGTTTCGTAATTTATTGTACTAGTACACGTCATGGTAGTACGTAGTACAGCCCGAAAACATTTTAATTACGCTGTTTTTTTAATAACATCTAATTAAAGGTACTACCGGGACTGGTACTACATAACGGTAGTACTTAATATTGTATTAAGTACTTTGATGTCAATGTTATAATTTAAAGTAGAATTATTTTAACGTAAAACGCTTACTTTTTCCTTAGTAACTATCTGAGCTCTTGTTACTAAAAAGAACTGGAAATAATTATCGGGAATCGAAAGATAATACCAATTTTGTAAAGATGTTTGTATGTCTTTTACTCGATCTTGCATAAACTGCTGAACAGATTTGTTTGTATTAGGGATTATTTTGTCCTATTTCGTTATTTCCGTAATCTCTGTCTGCCCTTCTAGGAAACAGGCGTGAATCTATGTATGTATGTATATCCTGGATTAACATACCTATTGCATTTCTATACGTTTTATCTTCCCGTGTGGTTGATGTAAGCAAAGACGTAGGCAAGAACTTAAAAGGCCATAAAAGTACATACTTTACTTTTACGTTAATGATATTTACACCAAAACTTTATCAAATATGTATAAATTATTTATACCATGTATTGAGCGGGGAAAACTTGCGCAAAATGTATAAAAAAAATCCCTTTCATCTAAAAGTAATATTAATTTCCGTACATTCAAAATGCTACTAAAATATAAAAGATATCCAAAACAAATAAATAAAACTCACATAGGATTCACACGGAACGCGTTCTGACGATTTTTGTGTGAATAAGGCCTATTCAAGTTTCATTATTAAAACTTTCGCGTAGGTTGCACGGTGATTATAACAATTTTGACGTTCTAAAATGAGTCTTCAAGCTTTCCGTCAAGGTTTGTTATTGCTTGCAAGGTTATACACTAAGGGAATGAGCAACAGGCAGGTGGATAAATGCTTTGAAAATCCAGATTCCGCTTTTCAACAACGCCCGTTAGTTTTGCAGAGGCTGGAATTAAAAATATAGACGCATTCCGTGTCAGTTATTGCACAAACTTATTTACTTTGAATTGCACTCCGGAGATTTCAAGCGAGAAATGGTTTCGTTTTTCTATATTTTGCTTGCATTTCATAAGTAAAATAAATTGCGGTTTTTATTACAGTTTCATAATGTTTCTAAAGAACTTTGCTTAGTGTGATTTATGTGAGAGCGTAAATAAGTAATGCTGGTATAAAAATGATAGTGAGTTTGGTTGTTATATTTATCTTCATTCCTGGAGTGTGAACACAGTTATGATTGCAGATTTTGAGATCATTTGGTTCGATACCCAAGTCAAAATAAAGAATAGGATTTGTTGTCTGTTGGAACATTCTCAGCAGTAGTATGGAGTTTGGATCTATACAAAATAGTCGACAGCGATATTGTTTTCCAAGCCGTAGTACCTAAATTTCATCATCATCATCTCATCCGAAAGGCGTCCACTGCTGGACATAGGCGTCCTCCAGGGTCTTCCACACCTAAACTATGGGCAAAATATGGGTCTGGTATACTACTTCGTCTAAGCAGGGGTAATAGGTACAAGTAGTACGGTATTGTCTCTGACTAAGTTATAAGTACCTGTATTTTTGCATTTGTCACTTTGGGTCCAACTCCATTTGAGTCTCTCACTGACACAACCCGATAAATACTCGATCGAAGAAGCTTAAAACCGTTTCAAATCGAACCAATCGTCTGTAATAACTCCCCTACAGGTATTTGGTCCAAATATTACGCCCCTATATTTTTATCCTTAGTACATTTTGATCTACCTCACCTCCTGCCTCCACTGTCCAATCTTTGTATACTTATATGGATGTATCAAAAGGCTCCCAGACTTATTTACGTCGCACAACATGCCCCTTTGATGTTACGTTGGTTTAAAGCTTCGTACACAAGATTTTTCCATTAATGCTATAAAATTTGCTTTGATTGCCTTTGATACTGTCCTGTCACCAAATGTTTTGTTAAAAAGATATAAAACGTTTATGTTAGTAATAAAAAATGCTTTTGGTTGCATTTTTATGAAGTTTCGTATGACAGAGCGGTTTATGTGGTGGAGCCGCTGCTACTAATGTGTTGTATTGCGCAATCGGTCACCACATAGTACAAAAATAAGTATGTTTCTGGATTTTAATAATCATTATTTTTCTGCCTAAAATCAACTGATTATTTGTTTCATTTTCTTTGTATCCCTTAAAAGTGGTAAATAATTATACGGTTCGTTAGATAATAAGTGGTTTCCTACCAAAAGCCAAAATATCGTTTCCAAAAGTAGAGAATCCTTCTATTTGCAGTCAGACAGACGAAATGATTTCATTGTCTTGTACTTGTTCCTTTTCATACACTTTGACTATTTATTGATCTGCACTCTAGCTAGCTATGTGTAGATATGCATAACAAAAAAAAATGGGGGGGTGTATTTTTTCATGTTCGCCAAATTACGGCGATATGTAGCTATGATATATCGATGGTCACCCTTCTATAGGGTGGCATCGTAGCGCCGGTGACTGCTTAACTTCCCTAATCGTTTACTGATCAGTGAGTATATTCGAGCGTGTGGGTAATGTAACAGTGTACACTCAGACTCAGTGTAGAGTGTGTGTAAACAAACCACCCATACATTGTAATTCTATCACTTAATGAACGTACATTTTTAACGTAGTTTAAATATGGTATTGGCTAGTTGCCAGTTTTGTGTTTACATTACTATTGTACAATAAAACGTTTGTAAACAGTATTTATAAATGAATGATGCAAAAGTTAACGTAAACAAACCATCTATACATGTTTACATCCTATAAAATTGGAATTTGGGTCATTATTTGAATTTGGCACTATCTCTCTCCAACCACATGAATATGAATGTTAATACATATTGATCGTAGTGTAGAGTAGAATGTAGTCAGTAAGTATTAAAAGAATTTTAATATTTATGTAAACAAATCGTCCACACATTTACATTTTTTAATATTACCAAAGAAAAGCTTTAAACGCTATTTAAATTCGTATGCACTTGTCGTTTATGTAATTAACTTTAGATATCAAAATTAATGCATCTACATAAATAAACTATTTTATACACTATTTGCATTGTTTATGGATTAAAAACAAATTAATTTAATACTTGTGTACCTTTGCCAACGATATTCGTTTGCTTACATAAAGTCTAAATGGAGTTTAACTATGGTTTAATTATTACGTTATGTACTAATTGATTTTCTGTCCTATAGTGATTTGTGAAAAACCAACAAACTCCATTACCTAAACCTCGAAACTATGCTACCAACGAAGCAATCGAAGCGTTTTCCTTACTTCTCTACTAATATTATAAATCTGAATGTGAGTTTGTTTTTTGCTTGTTTGCTACGCCCTTAAGCTTGAACTACTCGATCGATTATCATAAAATTTCGCATACATGGTCATGGGTACAGAATTAAATTTGGGGTACCTTTCATCCAGATAAAAATACTATTTCAAATATAGAAATTTATAGACGAAATCTAGATTAACGCGAGCAAAACCACGGGAAATATCGTTATATATATAGTTCATGATAAAAATAAAAGTTTCCTGTTATGAATGTTACAATAAGTACCATAGGTAATTAACCAGCGGAAACAGTCTGTTGCGTTTATTAAAGGGAGTAGACTATAAAATTGAATTACGGAACAGTTTACGTTTCAATTACAATGAAGCGGCTTTACTCATGTCAGAGATTGATGTGTGAAATTGTGTTCACCACCTCGATGGCGTAGTGGTTAGTGTAACCGACTGCCACGCCTAAGGTCGCGGGTTCGATTCCCGCACAAGTCAAACATTTGTGTGCATGAACATGGATGTTTGTCTTGGTCTGGGTGTTTCTATGTATAATATGTATCTATTTACAAAAAAAAAAGTATATATGTATGTTTATCCATTGTCTAGTACCCATAGTACAAGCTCTGCTTAGTTTGGGCTAGATGGTGTTGTGTGTATGTGGTAGAATATTATATATTATTATATAAACAACATAATTATTCATTCATTTGTAATATACATTTGTATTATCACGCATGTTTCTAGTTAGAGGATTAGACAGAAATGTGTCATTTATAACAAGTGTAATATTTTTTTGTAAATTTATTGTCGTTGTAGTTTTTTCAAATATGTTTGGCATAGTAGCTGAATTGATGGCGTAGTGGTTAGTGTAACCGATTGCCACGCCTGAGGTCGCGGGTTCGATTCCCGCACAAGTCAAACATTTGTGTGCATGAACATGGATGTTTGTCTTGGTCTGGGTGTTTCTATGTATAATTTGTATGTATTTACATAAAAAAGTACGAGTATATATACAGTATGTTCATCCATTGTCAAGTACCCTTAGTACAAGCTTTGCTTAGTTTGTGCAAGACGGTGTTGTGTGAATGTGTAGAAAGGAGTTGTTTCATTTTCGGCTATGAAATGTACTATAAGCCAATAAATAGCAAAAACCACCAGGGATCGGGGAAAAATATTATTGCCTGAATTTAAGTCGAATTACGTTTGCGCTTAAAAATAATAGTTTTTATATTATTGCCATTATATTCAATATGGCGGTGGTTCTCGGTCATATAATATTGTATGCGTTCATAAATCATATCGAAAACTACGAAGATAGGTACATACACATCTTTTCAACAAACAATAAACATAAAAAATTTTTCATTTAATATAATACTAATTTTTCAGGGTGCACTCCGGAACGAATTTAATATTGTATCTTATTTAGCTGAACTCTTAGTTATGTGTTTAATTGGTCAAAACACAGCTTCAGAACAACGATCACACGAATTTCAATTCCATAGGTCGTATTCGCAACATTGCATCTTGATAACTACTTAGGTAATATTTAAAACGCAACGTTAATGCTTATGCACTGAAATAATTATAAAAAAATATTGCAATATCATTCATCCACAATGATATAAATAATTTGTTAACTAAATCTCATTCTTCAACCTTTAAAGCGGGGTAGTGCAAAAGGATCATTTGTTTAACTCAGGATCTCGCTCAAACTAAAGCAATTAGACTGTGCAACTACTGTCACTTTTCATATATTCACCTGTATTTCTATAGCATGTACGGTTGTTTGGTTCTGTAAATTGGTGTTTTTCTATCGCCTGTGCACTACTAATATTCATCTCTGAAACTGCCTGTAGAGCGCCCTTAAGGTCAAAGCACACATGTCAACTCGGAAACGGATCGGCACCGTATCGCCTTTCGCCTCGCCGTTAAACAGGTGACAACATTTTTTTTTGTTTCTCTTGGTAAATGCTTTATGTCGCCGGCTAGGGGACGGCTCCGGCGGGGTGTGTGGGATTCCCAGCATGAAGTGCTGGTATACCCACTAAAAAACCTGGGATGTTCCCTCTCTCATCCAATGGGAAGGACCAGTTGGGCGCTCTTAAAAGATTCATCGATAGCAGGCCCCCCAAAACAGGCGTCAACCTAACGTAACCAAAGCGGATAAACAGCTCCGGTACGTCGACTCGGCTGCGGCTAAGCAACGCCGCACTGACTTAAATCAAAAATAATATAGAATAATTAATATGGATATTTTCTCACTTCTTCAATGATCCCTTTTCATCGTTATTTTTGTTTGAAATCTATCCTACAAATTCAATAAAATCTGCCTGCTCGGATTCTGGTGTATCAAGCGTCCTAGGTACCCACATACATATCCGCTTGCCATCAGGCGGACCATAGCCTTGCTTACCACATAGCATGTATAAAAAAATCAGAACATCATTATTTATAACCCTTGTAAGTATTAAGCGATAAATGTCTGTACATGTTAACCTATTAATAGTCAGGAAGTCGGAATGAGTCTGCTCATAAACAAAACTGTATCTGATGGAAACGAAACATTGGGCGAGCATGTTTATTGGCATTTTATCTCCTAATAAAATCCTAAGTTATACTTATAATGTAATGTGTGCTTGTCTGGCCTGTGTTTGGTCTTCCGTAACTGTTGAAAAGCGACTTTTCGTATTTAAAGACCTAAGAGAATGACAAAGAATTAACTTTACAGGCCTCCTCATGATTTGTTTTATTGAATTTCTATATAGATGAAAAAGTGATATATTAAGAAAGTAGTAATAAATAACTGGGTTATAACATTGCTATCTTCGTTTCATTGCTTGTCTCGTGGATAACGAGATATAAATATTTGCTTACTCAGGCTAGGTGTTATTAGATGACTTTTGGGTAAAATTTTATTAGCATCGTAAAGAATAAAAATACGGCCATAGATGATGAATGTATACGTATCGAATCTAACTATTTGGTCTATAAATATTTGAAATTCCTGAAACAACAAACAGCGAAGGCTATTTTAACTTCAAATAAATAAAAAATATCTCGTAATATCGCTGCGCTAAATTTTGTAGGGTATTTTAAATCTCATGTACGATATTGCCTTTGGGCGATGCTACGGGCAGTTTGTATTTCAATATATGCCCAACCTCAATGTCGGACAGACCACGGCTGTTTATAAAAAAAATACACATACACAGTAGAGTGCACAAAGTCTGCAAAAATGAAGAGAATTTTAGTATTCCGGCAAAAGTGTCGGCTTTGCTACGATAATGAAAAACACGCATTTATATCATAGGGCAATGTATTTAGGCTGTCTCGTTTGTTTTTCACATAACTTTTATTTATTCGATTATCAGATCCGAGAGATGAGAAAAGTGTTATTTTGTTTTTGTTCAATTTTTTTTACAAGCAGCACATATTTTAGAAATATACAAGTAGACGGCAATAGGACCGCTTCTAGTATGTAAGTACGTAAGGACTTAAATTATATTAATAGTTTGCTTAATCAGTGTTTGTAATACTTTAGGGATATACTGGCATGTGTTTAATTTTGCCCCTTTTTACGTTAAGCTATGCCTTTTTACCAGTGAAGGCTTTGTAATAAATAGTACATTATTATCTAATAATCTAATATAAACTAATGATGAATGTGCTAGGTGAAAAAGTGTGTCCTATGTTAGGTTATATTATCTGAGTTAAGTTGCCAGTTGTGCTTGTATTCCAATATAAGTACGTGTTAACCAATGTATACATAGTATTATAATATATCTATCCGCAAAAAGTACAATGTAGGTACAAAGTTTGCTACAAGGCAAAAGGCCAAGATATTCCATTCGTTCCGATTAACTCTTACATTATTGTTATAACATATTTCATATTGGTTTTGGAAATGAAAGAAAACGGAGATTGTAATTGGCCTATCATCCCACGTGAGTTCATAGAACTAGGTTATGGGTGTGCGTAGGCGATGGGCGGATAAGGTAAAGCTGGTTCTATATTGAGCAATAACTTTATGTTTAATTAGTTATATCTAAAAGAAACTGTACTTATTAAAGACAATTATCGATCGATGAAATTGGATAACGCCTTATCAAAACGCTAGAAAGCTTTGTTTATATTACTTCTTCAAGAAAATAATATTATAATAAAAACAAAATTTATTTTCTCAGACAAAGGTTGACAATGATAGGCATTTATCAAGATAATTATTCGGAAAACAAGAAAAGTTAGTTAGATTCTGGTACGTATGTTCAACTGGTATTACAGTTAACAGGCAGATGTGATGTGTCCCCGAGGAGTTGTAGACTGCTGGGTGGGTCGCTGAGGTAGTAATTTTTGCTAGCGGTCCATCCACTATACAAGGCAGCGAGCGTGGACACCGTGGGGTTTTGGTCTGTAGGCCCGAAGTACGGGAGAGCCGGACATAACCCTCTCGCCTCCCCTTGTGGCGAGAGAGTATGCATCATTCATTTCCCCACGTAAAAAAAAGAAAAGGGATTTGTCATTTGTTTATTGCGTCCCGGAGCTTATCATCTTTATGAAGCTAGGAAACTAGATAATCACGATTGCTGCACGGCGGTTCAAACGTCAGGAATTAAATAGGTACAGGCATTTATATCTACCAATACTTACCAACGTGATTAAGACTCGTATAATCACGCCTTAGCTACTCGATCGATCATCATGAAATTTCGAATACACCTTGTGACTGTGTTTAATATAACACAACACACGTTTTCTTTGGCTGTGACCTTAATTAGGTTACAAATTAATAGTATTCTTGTTAACTCCTCCAGCTTAGCTAAAAGCATGTGTTAGGAGCGGGTTTAGGTCAGTAGTGTGATCAGTTGAAATCGAATCTACAACTTATTCTCAACCGTCTTCATTTATGTATGACTTTACAGATAGTTAGCTTTATTTAAATACCGAGAATATAAAATAAATCATCTAATAAGAAAATAAACATTAAAAATTAATAGAATTCAGAAGTAGTGTCATCTTGCAAAATCCGACACAGTTGTGCAGATCATCAAAATATCGTAGAAAGCAATAAAACTGGCCGCCAGATGCCATACCCAAATTGTAGCAGATGATATGTTATTTGGACATGCGACCTATTTTGGCAAACATTGCAACGTCATGTCAAATTATTTTTTTACATTTTTGCTTGATTAAGTAATGCAGATTTATGGGACGAGTTTTTCGCACTAAAGATGTTGTTTTTGTGACGAATTTGTAAATTTCTAAAGCTTTGCAAATTGCAATGCAGGGTTAACGCTCTGAAATATATAGCATACCTACAAGTACATTTTACATCAACTCGTGAATAGTTAAAAACAAAAGAAATACTGCGGTTTGTATTAGATCAGGGATTACTCCAGTCAGTAGCTGCCTGCCCGGAAAGAACTGTCCACCCTATAGAAAATGGCAACTAATGAATCGTGTATTTCTCCTTAAGCATTTAGCCAACGGTCGGTCTCGGGGGCAGGGTTTAGAGACAGTGCTTTCTTCATTACGTCTGGATGCCGGTTTTTGAAGGATTAAAGAGCTGTTATACTGCCTTCAGGTCTAAGAGATGGTATTTGTGTCTTACAGGGATAGTGCAGCGAAAACTCCCTTATAAGGTCGACATGCATGAGTGATACCTCTAGTGTTGCAACCTAATATAGGGTAGTCGCATATTTCTTTTTCTCTTTATTTGGGTGAACAAACAGTGACAGCAATACATATAGACAAGGAGTAATTTTTATAAGGTGCTGACAATTGTGTCACCAACACCGTTTACCACAGCTTACATATTACAATATTTAAAACGTTAAACAAATATGTTAAATACTATAAAAAACTATACTAGCCACTTTAGTAGTATCTGTAGTAATAGTCCCTGATGAGCCGCGGCCCGACAATTGATGTCGGGCTTTTTATACCTATATAGTAATTTGTTGTGTAAACTTCGCTTGCGCGATTACTAAATACTTGTACAGTGACATCTTTTGTCATATGTTGTAACTTCCGTGTTCCGTTTGTGTTGAATCGCTACAGAGCTTATGAAAAATGTATTTAAACAAAATCACTGCGCGCGACAAGGTCTTTATAATTCGCTTTCAGCTTTACTCATGAAGCTGTATAAGAAATGACATTAGTACTAGTAAATATATGATCATGACTAGTATGACGTGCATCTGTGTCATAATTTCTACTAGTTTATTAACTTCTACTATTAATATTAGTTATTAATCATCTGTTTTATTAGTAAACTGTCACGTTCGTCTGGAAACGAAAATATCTTCTTGAGTTGACCGCCATAGGTCCCGATAATGGCGATGATCAACTTTTTGCGGAGAGATATATTATAATACTAAGTATAGATTGGTTAATATGTACTTATTGGAATGCAAGCATAACCGGCAACTTAACTCAGATAATATAGCCTAACATAGGATATAGAGCGCGCTTTTTCCCCTAGCACATTCATCATTAGTTTATATTAGATTATTAGATAATAATGTGCTATTTATTACAAAGCTTTCACTGATAAAAAGGCAAAGCTTAACGTAAAAAGGGGCAAAATTAAACACATGCCAGTATATCCCCGAAGTATTACAAATACTGATTAAACAAACTATTAATATAAGTTAACTGTGGAATACGGAGACTAATTTCAATACGTAACATAGGATCATGAATAGTTCAATTGGTAAAGCAATTACATCATTATTCAAGATCGCAGATTCAAGCCCTACTTTGTGGACTATCTTTTGCCTCGTTTATAATTGTTTAACATTCTTCTATAACCTTTAGTTGAGTTTAAGTTGCTAATCGTTTCTCTTTGGTTCGATTTCAAATCGAGCAAAATATTGTCGGGTTTTTGAGACAATCAATTATATATGGTAGCCCAGAGTGTGGAACTATGCCCAATAGACGACAATAGAGTCACCCTTTATTAAATAGGGGTTCAATATTGTTAACGAAGAATGCGGGTGCGATATATCTCTACTTAACCATTTTGAAGTATTGGCGTGAAGTTATATAATGTTTTATTAGACTGAACTTTATGTTGTGCTTCAGCAGATTTTATTTCAACTTTGTCCGGCATTTCAATATGCGCCATGCGAACTTAGTAATATGGTTTGCAGAGCGAGCTTCGGTGTTTTCAACTCAACTTTTGTTTTGCTGCATATTTACTGTTGAAGATATGCAGAAAACTTTATAGGAAAATATGGTCGGGAATATCATATTGGTTTGGAAAAACGAACAACAATGTTTGTATGTTTAGAAGGTAAAAGACTTATTTATTAGGACTTTAATTACATTAGTATTTTATAAGGTTGAAGCATTTTAATTTCACAATTGCATTTCAACTCGGGTGAGCCATTTTGACACTTAAAAGTAACAACCAAACAGGCACCAACGCATTAACAATAATAAGTAAATGTAGTTAAAACAGAAAAGTACTAATTGGGTCATCCTTTACTGAAAACTGTTGGAAACATGTTACGGACGCTGATACTGAAATCATGCCAAAGTGGACTTAGTGGTAATTTTATCACTGCCAATACTGTGAAGATTAGTTTCTACTGCCTGCATAGTTGGCTTTAAGTGGTCGTCTACTCGCTGCGACTGCGTCGATTATTGTGGGATCCACAAATTGTTGTTCCAGATCTGGGCGTTCTTCGTGCCCGTTGTTTGATTATTTGTAAAGTTTCTCGTGACAAAGGAATTATTCCTAGTGCGGGCGTTTCTTTTTAAAACCAAAACTAAAATCATTGTTAACCATGTAGAGTCAAAATTTGGCAATCCTCAGACATTTCATTTCATCGGTATCCAGCTATTAACCTACTTACCGAAAACATTATTAGTTATTTAAATTGTTTCGAATAAAGAGAACAATAGCCATACAAAGACAATAGCTGTAACAATAACGTATATTTATTACTATCAATATCAGTTTCTGTATCAAAGCGTTTATTCCTACATAATATTTAGTTCCGTAGTGTTTATTTTATCCTAATTTTCGACTAGCTGGCCCGCGCGGTTTCACCCGCATTTATGATCTGCTGCTGCTCTACGCCCATAGAGTCTAGCGTGAGGCATCACATAGCCTTTAATCTTCTCTAAGAACTAGGCTATCCAACGTAAAAAGAATTATTCAAATCCGACCAGTACTTCTAGATATAAGGGCGTTCAAACAAAAATCAAGTAATTTTCAGCTTTATTATAAGTGTAGACCATAATAACGGTGTCTTTACATAGCTTTGTGTACTGTTAAACATCGTATACTGTATGCGGTGTCCAAGAGTATGTACAACATTATGTAAACTGTAAACAAAAGGCAATATAGAGGCTTGCATGTATTAAACTATCGCGATGAATAATGCATAGGCCGAAATTCAAATTAGTTTTTTGAACATAGACATCGTACCACTTTAAAGTGTTCTTTGTATGTTATTAGGATTCCATGTTGTAGATCTACTAAATATACTATAATTATATTTAAGTTTGTGAGAGAGATAGACATAGCTGTGTGACGTCAACGTTACGTAAGCTTTTAAGGCTCACGTAAAAGGAGGCGAACTTATTACCGCCTACATTGTATATTTTCAGACCTCGATACTCTTGAGATTTTTTATCTGTTTAGCTGGAAATCCCAATACTTCTAATATTTGTGACTAATAGTGCGATCCTGGTTGGCGACATTTTAGGTATAATAAAAAAAAATTAAAAATATTACTTGGACACTGTGGACCTATAAACATAGCAGGTAGAATGTGGCTGGTTAGTTGTTTCAGGTGTATTATACCTGGCGGGTCGTGATTGCATGTGACAGCGAGGAACACTGTGGTAGGTTTAGTCGGTATTACCGGGATATGTTGCCCCCGGTGAGCCCGATATAAATTCCCCGTCGCCCCGCGGGGAGGCATGCGTCAAAGCATTCCGCCACGTAAAAAAAGCTGTATTAAATCTATTTGCCAAACTAATTTTATAAGTACCTACATCTTTGCTTAACCATGTACATGACAGAGGTATCTTAAAGTCGAATTCCTCATGTATATATTACTTACAAATTTACTGCCCGCTTGATTTCGATGAGAATTAACACCAGGAAAATATTATACTATGTGTCAATCTTGACCAAGTTTACCTGTATGCCATGTTAGATCCAAATCCGTTCAACGGTTTCCGCATGTTTAAGCAACAAACATCCAAACATCTTCACGAACAATCACGTTTATAATTAATAGCAGGATTTGAATCAAGACAAGAGAAATTATAGGTTGTATACAACCTTCCTAGTTCGTGAAAATTATAGTATATTCGATGCTGTTATGCAAATGCCTTAGGCTTCTGTTCAGGCACTAAATTACATTATCTGTGGCATTGCCAATACTAGCTGTTCCGTTGCCAACAGAATGGCTGTCTGTGTTTTTCGGTTAAAAGTCAATTCCGTATACATTGAGGCTTTTTGTTTAAGTTAGTTTCAAATAGAGTGGTTTGCAAAGTAATGTATGTTGATATGATTTTTGAGTTCGTGGTGTTGTTTATGTGAATAAATAATTGTACGCTATTTTGTTTTAGTTATTGTTAGTAGACTAGATTTTATAGATGCGAATGAAAGACTTCTATATGTGAACAATAATTATATGTATCTACGTCATGAAAGTACTAACAATCAAACAGACAAATTCCATGTCGGTGATTATACCTTAAGTGACGAGGTTTACGAGTAGGTACCTATAAAATTAATTGACACAAAATAAGCCTAAATATGGTAAATCAAATACTATCATATATTTTTTGTATCATGCCGTGAATCCACTCCTTCTTACAGGCATATCTTATTGAGATTCTAATTTTAAGCGAGGGGATCACTTTAGTCGACGCGTCATAGGAAGAAAGAAAGAAAATATTTTAATTCGGTCTCATTGACTGGGTACACAACTGAAATAAAATAAAAATCATTTAAAGTTAAGAAAAAAATATACTATACAATAAAAACATAATTAGCGAGACCTGGTCACAGTTACGACATCGAGGATGTTTTTAAATTCTGAAAGCCTAATAATAGGTAACAATAATAATATAAATATATAATAAACATATACAAAATAACTCCGATAATCATCTGTGTATCCAATACTTTTCCAGCGCAAAATAATTCACCGTCAAATTGAGCCTTCAATACTGAACATCAACTATGACTAGTAAGCAGCGTGGTGACAACCAAAAATGCCCTTATTTACTAGCAACCACTTACCACCAAACAACGAGCTACTTAACTCCCGTTTCCTTATCATACAATCAAAAGGCTTTGCTGGCAGTCACTGATAGTTATCAGCAGCAGCTGTGTTTACATAGACATTTAGCCTTTCCTTTGTTGACAGTGGGCCAAAAGTTCGTGCATTTTCGTAATACGGTTGACTCGACCCAGCTGGCGTCCATTCAGAATCGTCGTCTCTTTGTTTTTGTATTGATCAGTCAGCGTCGTAGTTTGTATTGTAATTTTATTTAGATCAGTGAACCTTGTATCATGAAGGGTTGAATGCATTGATTTTTAATGGGTTGCGCGATTTGTTATTGTAATTTTTAATTAACTGTTCTCTAGATGAAAAGACGAGGGTTGCGCGGTATTGCCTATAACTTGGTAGACAGTACAAACACAGGAACAAAGAAGTTCAAAGGGAAGGGCCCATTCACGAGCAACCGGTATTAGTACTAACATTTTTACTAAATATTGCCTGATAAGTACTTACGTATCAGGCGGAACTCGGTAGGTATGGTAGCCTACAAAATCTGCACGCTGTCTAACACGTCCTTTGCCCATATAGTTTTTTTTTACCCATCGTTAATTACTTTACCCTGGATTGCCTCATAATACAACATCACCTCACTTTTATCACAACAAATAGACAAGTCACATTACGCCCCACTGTTTCGTGATCATCAATTTTGACTAATCAACCCAAGCATGCTAATCGATGAACAGCCCTTTCGTACCACCGTCACTTGATCCCTAAGTCGATCACAAGACAGCTCGCGATATCGCATGTAATTCCCATCGCTAATTAGAGCAATATGATTAACAGAATTGGGAGCAATGCTACATTCAGCAGAACATTAATTTCCTAGAGCGGGAGCGCATCTCCTTCATATTGTTGTACCAACCTCATTCTGTTTCCGATTTACCACACCGGGATGTGGGAGGCCTTATGTCTCAAGCGAAATCGTGCTAACGTGAAACGATTGCATATTTATTTTAAAGGGAATTGACAGATACATCTCTTGTGTAAGCTAGTACGGGAAGACGCGGCCTCATTGACACGAATTCTTCGTAAAAATCAATGGGTTCTATTTTAACTAGTCTTCAAACTACGTCCACGTGATCTTTAGTAACATTGGCGTAATTGATGTGAAGCATACAATGCTCATTTTTAACTCACCTATTTTAATGGAAGTTTATGGATTTCTGTTTAGTTTTTAATTGAAATGCTATGTTACTACATTGTAAAAACCGCTACAAAATCCGTTCGTTGGCTCATGGTATAGGAACACAGTCATTTGAATGTGTTACTTTTTAGTAAAGACAATTATATTTCAAAATTCAGAGAATGCCTTATAATAGTATAGATAGATAGTAGGTCGGTATACATAGCATCATATTATGCTAAATATGTAGTTTAAGCAAGTTTATTAAGGTCTAAGCATTTAGTAGATGGGTGACCAGGATGACTCACGCCTCAGAGCGGACAATACAGTTTGTTTCTTATATTTCATCAAAGATAATAAACGCTTTCAATTGTTCTACTTTAATATATTAATTATAATCATAAAGTAGACTTACTACTAATACCATCTACAGTATATGGTAACAGTCAGCCATCAATAAGCCTTGACCATCGCTGGAAAATGGATGCAACATATCTCTGCCTACGCGTTAATGGCTACACAAGCACGATATTATATCCTAACTTATACACAAAATTATAAATGTGAATGTGAGTTTGTTTGTTTGTGATGCTTTCCCTTAACTGCTTGACCCATCATCATGCAATTTTGCTTGATGAACGGTCAAGTACTTTCATCTTTCATACACGTAAAAAGTACTGTTCGCGAGGGATAGTAATTTATTCACAAAATCTACATTATCGCGAGCGAAGATGCGGTCAATAGCTAGTACATATATTTCAAAGCGTATTTCCGACAAGTAACGCCTAATTCATTATAACTATTGTCTCAGCGAAAATTTATTGGTTTATTTTTTATCACGTCATGGTGGTGCCAAGCCTAATGATTTATTGTCGCGACGCTTATGCCATTTATCACAATGACAGACGCACTGATAAATAATTCAACCATCATACTCGCGATAAATAGACGCATCTGTAAGACTTCTGTATTCTTGGCAGGCGCAGCTTGCAATTCCTGACATTAGAAGCAAAACATTGAATTTATAGGTGACATAATCAATACAAAAAAAAAACGAAATTAAGTTATTTATTTATGGTTATTGCCCGGATCTTACAATATTTTATTGGGCTTTTCGGTCAACTAATTCTTAACCTTACGGAGTCTTGAACTGAGCTTTGTGGACGACAATTACATGACACCTTAAAACAAATGATGGATAAATGTGGGTGTTGTATACCTATCCTAGTTACACATAGATGTAAAAACAGGCTTATAAGTGGTAAAATATATTATATACTTAGTGGTAGATTATGTACAGACACAAATTACATCTTAATAATAATAATTAAGTAATAACAGTCTTTTATCAGGCGGCAACAAGGTGCGCGCTTTTAACGGTTGGGTCATGCCGCTTCTTTTATACTCCTTTGGCATACTTAAGTGGACTCAGACTGAGTTAGATGCCCTGGACAGGAAGGTCCGTACACTGTTGACGGCATACCGAATGCATCATCCTCGTTCGTCTGTGATGAGGTTGTACATCCCGCGGAAATGTGGGGGTCGAGGTTTTCTTAATGCCAAAACCCTCCATAACCGTGAGGTGTGCAACCTTAGAGAATATTTCCTTCAAAGGAACGTGGATATGCATCGTGATGTTGTCGCAGTGGATAACGGACTCACCCCGCTTAATCTGGCTAAAGAAAACTGGCGCATCCCTGTAGTACTGAGCATTGACGACCGCAAGAGTGTATGGCAGAGCAAGGAGCTTCACGGTAGGTTCTACAAGGCCCTATGTGGACCTGATGTAGACCTTCTCGCCTCCGTGAACTGGCTACGCTTCGGTGACCTCTTTGGGGAAACCGAAGGGTTTGTCTGTGCAATTATGGACGAAGTTATCAAGACGAATAACTACCGGAGATATATCCTGAGGGATGGTACGATTGACATATAGTTTCCGGTTGTTCTCGTCTTGCTAACGGCGAGTACTTGCACAGACATAACCAAGTAGCCAGAATTATCCATCAGCAACTTGTTCTGAAGTACAAACTTGTAGAGGTCGAGGTGCCTTACTACAGGTATGTAGCGGAACCAGTTCTCGAAAAGGACCATATCACACTGTATTGGGATCGATCTATCATCACAGACAGGACTGTTGTTGCCAACAAGCCTGATATTGTGGTAATAGATCGATCAGAGCGCCATGCAATGATTGTCGATATTATCATCCCTCATGATGGCAACCTCGTGAAAGCTGAGAAGGACAAAGAACTAAAATACCTGGACTTAGCACACGAGGTCGTCGATATGTGGGATGTGGACTCGGCATCTTTGTACCGATAGTCGTTACGGTAAACGGTCTAATAGCCAAGAGCCTCGACCAACATCTTAGGAGGCTCGCGTTAGTGCTTGGGTCAAGGGTCAGATGCAGAAGGCGGTCCTCCTCGATACGGCACGCATAGTGAGGAGATTCCTCTCTCTGGACCCCTAACCACCGACAGCTTGGACCTTGTCTCGATGTCGGTGGGCATCCATAATTTATATATTTTTAAATGTGTTTTTTATAATTATATATTTAAAAATGTAATTTTTATTGATAAATAGTGAATAAATGTGAATAATTAAGTAATACAAATAGCTGTCTCTTAAGCCGTCTCTTTATAAAAATCCTTTGTCACTCGGCTTTTACGTAACATTTTTGCTTCAGGACTTTTAATACCGTTAGTGGCAGACAAGCCAGCGGCACTCCTGACGCTAACATAATCACGTTTCTATACACCACGCTGCTTTAAAGAATGACTTAACTGAAGAACATAAATTTGAGGAACGAGGAGTCACGTTTTGCTATCACAAAGGCAGAGTCCTTCAAATAGACTCAGCTTTAAAGCCGGGTAATTTGCTTTATGCAAGACATATTTATCGTGAACGTGTTTTGCGACTTTATCCGCGTTAAATTATTCTATAATAGTATGCTGCGATTATTTAAAAACATATATGATAAAAGGTTTCCTATGCGGTCACTAAATAATATATATGTCAATCACGCGTAAATAACAATTTACGCGTGATTGACGATTAAACAAACAAACACCTTCACAAATATTACAACAATAAAATAAGTAGGATTTTAATTCATTTAAAAGAGGAATTTAATTCAGATCAAAACGCCTAAAGTTTTCTTATTACAAGACATGTTAACAGACTAAACTATGTTAAAAGTCCTTTACTACAGTACTGTGGAAACCTAAACTGAATTTACAAGGCATAAACCGACAGTATTCTTTGATCCAATTAATTGTTTGTAAATACATCGTAAAATTGCCGAGATCAAATGTATATTATATATAGCCCTGTTCTGATTCTTTTCATACTGTTCGGAGTAATAGTTGTTGAATTTATTCCTCGTATACCGCTGATAGGCATACGGCAGACTCTTAGTAAGTACCTCATGTTTATATAGCGGTCGCTGTACGGCTTCGAAACAATGTTCCTACGTGTGACCCACATTTTTAATGTTCCCATATTTACAGCTTTTTAGTGAGAGGTTCGCGTACGTCGTAAAATTTAAAAATGTTTTACAGCATGTTTCATGGTTACGGGGACTATAAAATTGCAGCCAGGACTTTGTAATAGTTTGTTTGTTTTTGGGTGCATAACTTATCGTGAAGAAATATTAAGTTTATAGTCTGTTTATTAAGTCATCAATTAGCTATAAACTAGACACAATGAAAAAAGTATGACTAAGAGATTCAATTATCACTTCTGTATTTAAAAAAAAGCATGACCAAGAGATTCAATTATCATGGTCTCTTCTGTATTAAAAACTATCTAGGATTAAAATACGAAGAGTAGCTTCAAATAATTTAATATGAGAGGGTAGTGTGAGCCTGAGTTTTACATAAAGTGTTGTGGACATGGTTTTTCATACATTTCCTTTCATTTATGATTGAATATATATAATTTCCTATAAAAATAAAGGCATAGTAATACTCAAACGTAGACACGGTGTGTCGAACGGCTTGAAAGCTTCTGGTAGATCAATTTTAAACATTGAACACTCGTTGAAGTTTAGCTAATTAAACTGCCTTCATAGGCAGATAAGCACTTAGAAAATCATTTATGATAGACTTATTTTTGACATAAAAGAACAGAGAACAATTCTGCCTATCTCTTTGGAGATATAGATACAGGTGTGAACTGTGTAAGTATGTTGTAGTTATTAGATATCTTAGGCTTAAAAACTCTACTACAATGGTCTCCTACAACCATTCAGTGAAATAAAATCTAAATCTAACTTACTCAAAGGCTAATCTTAATAGTTAAAGCCTTCTATTGAGAATGCAATATTTATAACTCTTGACTGCATCAGTCACGTAGAATATAGTTATTGTATTGTACAATATTCTCACACTAGAAATATGAACAAAATAGGTTAAAATCTTATAGCTGAGCGCCGGTTGCTCACTTATGAAAAGAAAAGCCATAACAAAGAGCTGCTGTGTCGCCACTTAGATTCTGTGCTCCACATTAGTGCTTAAGTACGGAGCTAGCGAGCTAACTAGCTAGCGCTTTTAGTTTGCATTTTATCGTATATTTATTGTGGAGTTGACTTTGCTCGTGGCATTACTTTGAAGGAAACATAAACACGCTTTACACCTATAACACAGAAATCGTGCAGTCTTCAGGTATGGCAAAGGAAAAGTTTGCTTATTTCACTTTTTTTCTTCATTTTCTAACATCTAAATTATTTTTATGCATGCTATATATTGCTGTGTGATGAAGGACAAAGCAGTAATGTACTTTCGCATGCATATATGCTTTAATCAGCGGCTTCACTCTCTTCGTTCTAAAGATTTGTCTCATGGGAGCTGCGCATTGTTACGGGATTAAACATACGCCTATTTGACTGGCTGGAATATAAACTGCTGCTGCTGTTGTTGCGTGTAATAAGGACAAACCAACAAACACACTCGCATTTAGGAATTAAAGGTTTAGGCTTAATTCCCTATAGTAAGTATGTACGTAGTAAATTGCAAAAGCTACTACTATCCAAATAAGGATAGAATGAGGTAATTTTTAACTGTGAATAGAACATTCTAGAACTTTTCTGTATCCTTAGAGCCTAGATTTCAAACATAAATTAGTCTAGATTTACTACCAATGCATAATCTTTTGTTGAGTACGTGACTTCAATGGTTTTAAAGCCCACAAGGATTAGAGGCTATACCATGACCAGTAAATAGCTTATAGGCTAGTGAGGCAAGTCAATCAAAATTTTTTTTATTGTGGTAATACAAGTAACCTCTTAGTATCGGGATGACTTGGACGTTTTCGAAAAGGACTGGCAGGGGATAAGCTGAATAGTGGGACATAACAAACGGTTAATAAAAAAATAATAGATATAAAAATTTGGTATATCTTTATTTACCACTGGCTTTTGCGCGTGGTTCCGCCCAAATGGTACCTACGTCACTTAAAAGTAGCCTATGTCCTTCCTAGGATTTAAACTATATTTGTACGAAATTTGATCTCAATCGGTTGAGTGGTTTAGCCGTGAAAAGGTAACAGACAGCTATCTCTGTCTGTACAGAATTACTTTTGAATTTATAATATTATAGTAAGGAATAGATAACATTAAAAATACGAAAGAAAGTTGGTCTGTTTGTAAAGATTTAAACGCTAAACCATTAAATTGAAATTCAGCATGAAGCTTAAGTTGAACACCAGTCAAAAACATAATGTTATGTATGTGAAAATACATCTCACTATCTAAAATGGCGTATGCATGTAAAATGCGCATGGTCTTATGAGCATTTTACAAGTATACACCATTTTTATGGACCCTTACAACTTCTACTTTAAGTTATATATTTCTATGCTATGCTAACTTAACTTAAAAGTTATAATAGAATAGCGTAAACGCCTTTAATACATATAATTCCTATAAACAAAAACTTGCATTAGCACAACGCGCTTATCGCCTTTCATCTGAACCAGGCCTTATAAAGACCGTTTTACATAAGCAAGGGCTTTAGTGTCCAAGTTTTTCTGCACAGACGAGATAAGAAAACGTCTTCCGGGGAAACGGAAGTGGAACTTGGCACAATTAAATGTCTGTTCGTTTGCATAACTGGAACATTACCGCGTGAGTAGTGTGTGGATGTCGCCGTGAAATGTATGCGGACAGATATACGAGCGGTGTTTGTAATTTAATGTTAGTAGTTAACTGTTTAATTATGATATGTATGTGTACTGTTTCCCTGTGGGGTAGGTAGGTACTACTGATATTAACTTGCTATGGTCATGAAATATCTCTTTCGCTTCATATACTCTAATTGCTCATGCACGGTCGTTGGTTTAAGGGTTTTATTACCTAAACATTGCATTATAATAATATCAGCCCTGTATTAAACTATACCACTGCTGGGCACGGGCCTCTTCTCAATGTGAGAAGGGTTAGACCACAGTCCACCACGCTGGCCCAGTGCAGGTTGGCAGACTTCACATATCATCGAGAAGATTTTGGAGAACTCGCAGACATGCAGGTTTCCTCACGATGTTTTCCTTCACCGTTTAAGCAAGCGATAATTAAGTATTCAATACGCGCATAATTACGAAAAATCAGTGATTCGTGCCTTGGGATTGAACTCAAGACCTCTGCATGGCACTCAAACGGTCTCCCACTATGTGCGAAAACGAGATTAGAGAGTATACATATATGCAGGGCTGCTAAACCATGGCACAATAGATATGTCAACTATATGGACGAATTGTTTTTGCTTAAATATAAAAATGTCAAAAAAAATGATTGTCTTAGCACACGCTAAAAACATATGCCATAACCAGATCCTCACGCCCTTAAACATAGGCGTAAACTTCTGCCGACCAACGCTGTATTATCATATTACAAAACTAAAGCATCAATTATAAACAGTTTTAGCATCTAAATGAAAGGAATTAGGCCACAGTCGTAACGTTCAATGCAAATGTAAGACTATATCAAATTTCAGAGCCTTGACGAATGCTGGTTTGATTTGGATCATAAACTATTAGAACTAAGCCTATCACATTTCATGCTAGAGTACTGGTTCGATAACCCGGTTCCTTTTTTATCTAGAACAAGATTTCTTGTGTTGATAATATCTTGATGTAGTCTCATTGAGTTATTAAGATGTCCATTTATTGAGGCTAGTATATGCCTGCAATTAATACTGCTTTTGAATAATAAGCAATATTATATACAATTCTTTAACATGCAAATATACATAGACTTACGACTAAATGCCTAACTTCCAAAACTACACACTTAAGTCCTAAAGAGATATCCAGAAGAGACTTACTTAGACTTACTAGACTAGACTAGACTGCACGGATGGCATTGTGGTTTAAGTGGTCGCATTACCACTGTTTCTTGGCCAATTGTTATGGGTTCGAATCCCACACGGGTCAAAAATGTCTGTGTATCACAAATAATTGTTTCGAGGCTGGCTGTTGTTTGAATGTTTGTCGACTCCCTCGCGATACAGAAATTTTTGCTAGTGCGGGAGTTGTATTTCTTTAATAAAGAAAATAAAGCTTACATTTCGAGAGCTATGTATATTTTAATGTCCTCGTAATAGGGAAAACTGAACCTATTATCAATAAATAAAAACGATTACCTACTACATAATTGTTATTTATCGATCACATTACCAGACTATATACTGCTACTGAGAAATTTGTAATAGAAATCTAGTAACACTGTCAGGGAATTGAACCCACGACATTACTGGAAACATTGACCGTCAATACAACACTAATCCAATGAAACAGTCAATTCAATCATTACAGTACATTTAAAACTTTTAATACGAAATATCATAACAATGAATTTAAAATATTAGTTATGACTTATGACTTATTCGGAAGCACCGAGTTAATAATCGGGCTACAGTCACGGAGTGCAACGCCCCAGTGACCCAATTCATTCAATCGATTCATTCCTTGTCCTTGAGTACAAAGAACGCGCCATCCGCTACGGCTTGCAGTTTTAATGCTTCTTTATTTATGTATTGTCCTTTAAATAATCATTTGATTATCTTTCTGTCCCTGTAATTGAGGTATATTTTAGCATCGCCAGCGAAAGGGCATTATAACAAAAGATTTATTTAGTGTTTTTTGTTTATTCTATCTATTTCTTACCTAATAATCATTGTATTTTGGTACTGGCCTCTGGTGATTCGAATTTCGAACAAAATAAAAGAACACTATTTCGTGAAATCAGAATTTCAACTCTTTTGAACTATAATAGATGCGGTATAAGTATATTGTTTCTTTAAACTTATTAAATTGGTTGCGGTATAAAAAACAAAATAAGATTGCAAATGACTACGGCTGCTTTTAAATAAATACGGTGTTTTGACACATATTACAAAGTTTCAATGGCCAGTTCGATATTACGCAAAAAAAAAACTCGCACTCGCAAAAGGCCGGGTATGGAATACGTACAATGATTTTCTGTAAATCAGCTGAATGTCATCTATTGCTTTTTCGGTGTAATCCAGAATCGCTTTGTCACATGTCTGTGGATGGGCGTGTTTTTGAAACTCGTACTGATACAGAATGCGGGTGGCATTCTGTATCAATGTAATCTTCACCGACAAAATAACGTCTTAATTTAAACGTCCTAAATGGACCTGTCTTCTTCACTATCAATATTATTAAGAGTAAAAAGAATCAGCATCGCCTATTAACCACATTTCAACATCAAACCTTAACACTAACTAAGCAAGTAATTTTCTAGTAAACCATCCATCAATCCTACAAATACTTTACTTTTTCTCTCAATCCATTTGTCACACAGACACAATTCTGCCAGACTTGGTCAGACGGGTTGGTAAGCCACACACATAGCTGCCAGCATTTTCCCCACACATAATAGAGATTTCTACCGAGGCAAAAAGCGTTCTGCATTCAACCAGCTTTCCGAACAGAGAATTAAAGACAGTCACACACAGTTACATTGATATGTACCTATATTATTGCATTATTATATAATTTTCTTAAACTAAGTTTATTTTTAAATACGAAATTTAGTTTACGTAAAAAAAATCTTATATATATTACAATATTTTTAGTGATAATTAATATCAACCAAATCTAATTATCATCGTCAATTGTTCACTTATTGTGATATACTTAGTATAATTTTATAGTGTTCGTTTTTTTTTATTTATTTATTTATTATTAGCCTCTATACGGTTACCTATTTATGATAGAATTTTTTATAGAATAATGTTTTAACCCCACGCTTTATCGCAATTTTTGTTTAGAACCTAAAAATAGTCTTCTATGCTTTGACAGTTATCTTATCAAAGATTATGAAGATTGTGTATTTTACCAAATTATATCTCTTTATATTTTCGTATAAACGGATGTCCAAGATTTGTACTTGATAATTTGATTAATATTTTAGAAAGTCCATAGCTTCTTGGCTTGCTATAATTTATATTACAGTACAATATAGTTTTGTATGTAGGCCGACAGACTTAATTCACATAATGCCATGTGGAATGAATAGAAACGGGTTCATTACTTACTTTTAATCTGCAGATTTTTAATTGGTTTCCTTGGATTTCGAAAGTGTCTTAATTAGGCACTTTCTTTGCCTATACTGTGAATATTAAATATTTCTCTCTCCTCTTTAATTGATTACCTTAAAGTGATTTGATAATTGCTTTTTGAAGTCACGTTTTGCTGGGTTTATTTATATGTAATGGGACGGTATACCTACATTTGCATACCGGAATCGCTATTTGTTCGGTAAATAACATTTTTACTTTTTATTTATTTGTTTAGGGCAAACAAAAAGATACTTAATACTTTTCTTAAATAAATAATTTACAAAAACAATGGTGATAAGTATGTAACTCGCAACGTTATCAACATGCAAAAATATTAAAATATTTTTGTTTCGAACTATGTTGCATGCGAGAAGTATTTTTACAAGAAAAATGTTATCAGTCAAATACAGTAGGTACATATTCTAATAGTATGGTACTGGTATGAAAAAATGACATTAAAAATAATAAAATTAAAGATTCAATTAATCAAATATTACATTTAAATAAATACATAACTAACATCAATATAATTAATTATCAATTATGGATATAGACTGCACGGATGTCGTAGTGGATGCAGGCAAAGGACAGAGGGCAGTGAGCACGATATTTAAAAAAATTTGTAATCCGCAGATGCTGCTGCCTGTCCCTTAAAAACCAAACAGGCGTTAGTATGAACGCTTAAAACGCGTCAAATTAGATGTAAAAACGGGGCATGAGTCATTTTCGTACGGAGTTTAGATTTTATGAAGGTATTGGGCTCGCCATTATTTATGCATAGAGTAGGGATACCATGTAGAAAGGTCAAGCATATTTTTAGCTTCGGGAAAATGAGGTGCGCACATGTACGCACAAGATTTAACACAGATTTTAAAATTTACATATGTTAGAAGGAATTTTAATATCCTTGGAATCGGGATATACCACCTTTTTACAGATAAACGGTGTAAGAATAGTTACTGCGTTTTGCCCGTTAGTAAAAGTTCTGGACGTGCAAATACCGACTTTGCCCATTTCAATTTTTAACCCATATCTGGTTATTCCTAGGATTGGCAAAGCGCGATTTAAAGCCCCGATGTTGTGCGATTATAGATGACACAATAACTGCAGACCACCTTTTTTGCTACCATTGTAACATAAAAATACGTTGGATAAATATCAATAAATTCACAACCCATTCAAAGTGTCAAGCACTTTTTGCACATTGGTAATCACGAGTAAATTATTTAAACTACCAAGCCCTCCGAACCAACATCAATCAATAAAAAAAATTAGCAGATTTTCCCAACCCACGTTTCACCAAAACCAATATAGCCATGTCAAATGATGATTGCAAAATTACTCGCCATATTTCTGACTCAATAAAAAACTCAAACATGTTC
Organism: Catocala nupta; assembly: GCA_963675205.1. NCBI lineage: Eukaryota > Metazoa > Arthropoda > Insecta > Lepidoptera > Erebidae > Catocala > Catocala nupta. The sequence continues at coordinate 21,328,120 of OY776081.1, forward strand.
TTCCGTAACAGTTGTGTGTAATAACTTTTAAATTTTCGTGTTGCCTGATTTTATTTCGTAGAGGGAGTAAACAAGATCATGCATATTGTTTGCTTCTAGATGATTGATCCGATTGTGACCACGGCTGGTGTAACCTGGTCGAGACGTCAAGCATGTAAACAATATTCATGATCATGTTAATACCTAATTAATTAAGTACTATTTAATGTGCCGTATCTCAAAAGGAAATTGAGAACCCTTATAGAGAGAGTCATATCGTTGTCCGTCTGTCTGCCTATCAAGACCCTTTTTATCAGGTTAACAAGTTGAAATGAATATCAAATATTCAGGTCTGCAATCTCAAATGATGATGCGGCTGTTTATATTGCATATTTTGACACTCGCAAGGGAATCAAAACCTATAGGTTACTACCCGTTGACAAAGATTCCAAGGATTTTAAAATTTGGTAAAAAGCAATTATAGCATATGTGAAAATGGGAAACGCATATATATAGTTAGTTTAGCAATAGTCTTCAAATTTGTTCGGTACCCTCGGTGCAAGAGTTCGACTTGCACTTGTTTTTTGCTGATCACGGTAGAACATTAGAATCCGATTCTCCTTCAAAATTGCTCCGGTTAAATCGCCTTTATATCATGCAATGAAAAATTTAAGTATGCCATAAGATGATTGCAAAATTGTACAGCTATGCAATAAGACATATTTCTGACTCAATATGTGTGTAGGTATATAAACTCTTTATACAAGGTCTTCGGTAACAACTACCTATAAATAGCACGACAACTTTCCCGAAGTTGACAGATGAAAACGTTTCATTCGACAAAGCCTCCGGTTGTCAGCCTCATCTTATTGTTCCCGATAAGAACAGTCACTCATTTACATATGAGTTATGGTATGCACACACTGTTCGGAACGTGCTATTAAGGGTAATGACTTTTTGCCCTTCAAGTACCTACGTATTAGAAAAAGTATTATTATACTAGCCCGCGGTTTCGCTCAAGAACAGTACTTAATTTCTAGATAAAAGAATTCCTATATCCATTTCTCTATCCCTGACAACGTGTATTCAAAATATCATGATGAACAGTCGAGTAGTTAAGGCGTGAAAGTGTAACAAATAAACCTATGTTCGTATTAATAATAATATAAGTAAGGATTCTAGTTCATAGTGTAACGCTTGTATTACCGAAGGGTTAGACAGAGTTGACATCTACATATTGCTAGCTATGTCAAAAGGTAGCTGGGTCAGAATGGTTTCGGAATGTGGAGGACCGGATGTTATGGCATAAAATGGGAGTGGCCTATGTCCAGCAGTGGACTGCGGTGGGCTGATTGATTGATTACTAGCTATGGTTTTAGAACCCACGTTCGAAGGGCAAACCTACTGCTGTGCCCGGTACACGGCTTAAGACTCCGTCTTGCTATTCAAAATTTATTGACAAAAAGCCTAAAAACATTTTGCCGTTCCTCGGCGTCAACATCTTTATACCTAGCAGTCACATTCATTACTACGATAGCGAATACTGACATAGCGATATTACTGAGACGCTACTAAGATAGCGATTACTATAACTCGAGATAGTTCACCACAAGCACGTCACAGAATACTATACCTCGGCAAATAACAGGCAAGGTACAACTAGATAATCCTATCGTATCAATACGAAGTCCTACCAAGAACATGATGTCTATACAACAGTAAAATGTTCTCGGTATAACATAACCCAGTTACGGCTTCAAGCTACGCTTTGCCTACATACAGCCTGCAGTTTACAGCTCGATTGCTGTGTGCATGCCTGTATGAATTTTGCACTTCAGTAAACAAGGATTGCTGTCTCAAGTAGTAAGCATATGTTCTACAGTTCATGGTAGAGTTGGTCGGTGACTTCTTTAGGTACCTCCAGTTTGAATATAAAGGAAGATAGTTTGCATATTTTCCTGTAATTTGCATTTAAATTTATCTTGTAACATGAACTAATATATTACATAGGTTATGCTAATTGCCTCACTGCTAAATAGGGGTGTACTTAGAATTATATAAGTTATCAGGCTTTTGCCACCTCGGTGAGTCAGCTGCAGTCATAATTGTGGACGAGGTATTGGGTTCGATTTTCGTGGATGTCAAGCAAACTGTTATTAAGTTTTCCTGACAGAAATATTTTTGGCAGCAGCGCGGAGTCTAATCTTTTGTCCGGTAAACGACAATAGTTAGACAATATGGCCATATTGTCTATTGTCGTCAGCAATGATGTTAGATTCTACGTAATGGGGAGCTGTTACGTAAAACCATTGCTGGCGAAATGTGATAAAATCGCACCTCTGCTTACTCTTTTAGATAGATGGACTATGTATGTAAAAATAGTAATCACTTTATATTATTAAATACATACAATATAATGTTATAATGTTCATAATGTTCTCGAAGATATGTGAAGTCTGCCAACCCGCACTAGGCCAGCGTGGTGGACTATGGCCTAACCCTTTTCACAGTGATAAGAGGCCCGTGCTTAGCAGTGGGACAGTTTAATACAGGGCTGATATTATATTATTATTATATACAATATAGTCATACGCCGATATGCTCGAAGGGTTGCATTTGTATGTTTCTTTGATAATTATTTACTATAACATAAAACTCCAAAAGCTTCTTAAACGAAGCTATAAGATGTCACTGACAGCAAGTTTCATAGGGCAACCTTATCAAAAAATAATACATGTGCGATCGGCAAATACAAAAGATGTAACATATAATTTTTTTTTAAAAACTTGCAGTATTAAAGTTCTTAATTCAATTAGCTGTAGGTTGTCTGACCGAACCTTAACCACACGCCACACAACACATCAATCAAATGCTTACTTGAAGTTGCTAACTAGGTCGCACCTGTGAGGACAAAACCTATTGACTTGGCTTTTCTCCGTCCACCAGCTTAATACAAACTGCTTTTTCTTAATAATTACTTTGTCCTTTTAAGGTACGAAGAGATTAAACCAGCTTGGATTGATTTTTTTAGATTTTCCTCAATAACATTTTTTGCTATCATTCATTCGTGAGAGTTTTTATTATTACGTCTTAAACATGAAAATTGTATAAGGATAATGGTTTACTATAAAATTATTGGGTATCTAAGATGCTGACTGCAGGCATTGCAGTGTAGTTTAAGTGGTGGTCTGGCCATTGTTACCGTGACACGAGGCAAAGATTGGTATAACCTAAAGATAGTTGTTTTGAGTTGTTTTTGTATCAATATATTTTTACAATATATTTTACTGATACAGGAATCAGGTATACCTAGGAAATGGTAATTTATTATATAAACATTTAAAAAGATCAAATAGGCGTGCATTTATTTTTTAGTTGTTGATATGTAAATATAAAACAACTATGCTTTATACAGATAAGGCTCACTTATATTGTACTTACTTTGAACGATATCCTCCGAGGATAGGTACATGACAGGTTCTAAATAAAATAATTGTGATTAGAGGAACCCAAGCAAGAGAAAATGGTTGACAACAGCGAACTCCTATGGTTGTGGACGGCCGTGTCATGCGATTAGGACGTAGTCCAAGTAGCAAACGTCAAATATAATTCAAGACAATTTTTCCTCTGTGCTCGCATAGAGGAAAAAATTGTCTCGCTGAACTCTCCTAGTAATACCAAGGTATTCTTAGGAGAGTTAAGCAAGTTCAGCCGCAATAATATATTTTATTTTGCTTTGGCTATGAATCAGACAGATTTCTTTAATACATACATTTAATCATTTGTCGGCCTCTATGGCGTAGTGGTTAGTGTAACCGACTGCCACGCCTGAGGTCGCGGGTTCGATTCCTGCACAAGTCAAACATTTGTGTGCATGAACATGGATGTTTGTCTTGGTCTGGGTGTTTCTATGTATAATATGTATGTATTTACAAAAAAATAAGTATATATGTATGTTTATCCATTGTCACATAGCACAAGCCATAGTACAAGCTCTACTTAGTTTAGGCTAGATGGTGTTGTGTGCATGTGATAGAATATTATATATTATATTATATTAAAAATTCTTACATATTTAAATGGCGACACTAACTATTCAGCCAATACTATAATTTGTCAGCATAATATAAATAATAGCTTGTATTGAATCAGGAACTCTCTATACCTGCAAAATTAGAGACCATGACAAAGACAGATGTAGATTCACGTACCTGCTTATTTTCTCCAAAAGCGGCAGTAGAATTACATACAATCAATTCACTTATGTATGTCACGATTCATCAATTTTCTTACGTCATGATCCAAAGCGGGTATTGTGTGCCACAAGAAGTTATTACGTATTCGGCACATGTCCCGTCTGCCATATAAAGGGGCGTAATTCACGGAGCGTATCCATTAGCACTTGAAAATGGTGTGGTGTATTCATTCCCACAGGTCGACGTGAACTTTGTTTCCGTTTGAAAAGAGGTGCTTTAACCTTGGGTTGATATTAGTAGAGAACTGAATCTTTAGAAACGGTGCTGTATGTTGGTAGAAACGCAAGCGTAGAATAAAAATTATAATTTTGTCGACAGTTCTGGGGCTCAATTCTGTTAAATGACTGTACAATTCCAAGTAAATAAGTCAGGAGTAAGAGCATAGTAATAATAGATAATTACTATTACTGCTGCTGAAGTGACGATCTATATAGTATAGCAAGGCAAAGATAAGGTCTAGCCAATGACACTGCTTTGAGTGCTTTGGGTCCGATCTCTACACGGGACCAAAATTCGTCGTTGTCTAAATTTTTGTTAAGTACCTCGCGACAAAGGATCTATCTCAAAAATGACGGTAGTTGAATATAATTAATTTAATAGATTTTTAACCAATTAACAATATTTTTAGACTATTATAATCTATAATTTGACTACAAATTTGTTAATATTGAAAACGGCACTGCAGGCAATTACCTAAATAATATTTAAATAAAACATACAAGCTCACTAGGCTAAACTCGTCCTAGCAGTAAAATATCAACCAGTCTAACAAGTTACGATCGAGCAACTAAACAACATTAAAATCTAAACAATGACAAATCACAACAAACTGTCATCAATATATTTAATACGAGTTGTGGACATACATGCTAGTTAAATATTTTTTCATTCAAACGTTAGATGTCTTTGATAAATAGTGCTTTCATTGCTGGTTAAAAGTATTGTTGTTAGAAAATCATCGTCATGTCTTTGGTAAATAAGTGTTGTTTATGCTTTTTTTAAAACGATTATATCATAAGTATTACTTACACGTAGTAATAATATTTCAAAAGTTATTGGACACGGCCTTTTTGCGTAAATAATATTTCTGAATATATTACTTATTGCCATGAAATTTCTAGTAGAGTGAAAGCAGTAGTATTGCAAAAATAATGCTGAGGAAACACAGTCTGCCATGAAAGAGAGAACAAAAACGGTTACTTTTTCTGACAAGGGATCGTTACGTTGTTAGCAGTCACTAAAGGCCAAAATTAACAAAATATCTATAGATGGTTCTGTAGGTAGAATACATCTATAGGTGATACTAAGGATTGAAATTTGGTAAGAACTCCACATCAGTTACATATATCAAATATCTATCTCTGATAAACCAAACAATGAAGATATCGATTTTAAATTCTCTTATTAAAATCTTACCGTAAGAAAAGTTCATCAACGAATCTGTGTGTCATCGTCAGCTACTTCATTTTATTACAATATCTTTTTATTTTGTTCGTAGGTGCGCGTACGCGAGTTCTACATCGCGATGCAGCGTTGCCCCTACATCCACGAGATGAAGGAGCGGCTGCTTGGCGCACCTGTGGAGCAAGAACAGAAAGAGGTGCCTCGCATCGAGCCCCAAGACAACACCCAGGTCGGCACCATCGTCAAAGTGAGCTCATGTCATTCTCATCTTCATATAACTGCTATGAACATTCTAAGAGCCTTTGAACTGATAAATTTAAAGACCATGAAAAAATGCTTTACAAGACATATTTCTGATCTGAAAATGAAGAATAATCTACGTTATCAGCGTCGGTTTTGAAGGCCATTCAAGTTGTTATGCATGAAAAATTATTTGATGCGTACGAATCTTTGTGCGATTATTTTTAATTTTTGAAATACTAAATCATTTTCAAACCTAAATATCAACCTCATTTTCTTAATTATAGAAAATCATCTTTCTTGTCTTTTCACAAATAAAGTAACAAACACGGTCTATTTAGATGGTTTGATCTTAAAATAAACTACTATCTAGATAAATTTAGATAGTATATAAAGTTGCTTGATAAATCCTTGTTTCTGGGTCTTTGGATAAACTCAATTCGATTAATGGCTATTTACGCATGGGTTCCAAGCAAGGGTGATGTGTATTTAATTTGATTAAGAGAATGTTCATGGCAGTTTTCACTATACTATACAAGCTTATACTTCTTATGAAACTCTATACTTAAAGGAGTTTCACGTTTCTGAAATAAATAACGGTCAGTGCAGTATACTGTTAATATAATGAAATAAAAAAAATAGAGAAAGAAATTATTTGTATAATCACCAGATTTTCTTAGAAATTTCTTCGAAAACCGTGGGCATACAGTGTAAGTTACATTTCAAAGGAGCTACGAATAGTGTACTATTTGCTGAGAATATTCTTTCTTTATATTTAGCTAAGTGGCTAAGGCTAAAAAGCGTTAAGCAATCTTTTGAATCCAATATTTTCGACGTTTAGATATGATCAAATTACATTCTTGACCTAGCAATGTATCGTGATGAATCAACTGAGCTACAGCTTTTCCATTTTGATTTGAGAACTGTAAAATTTTTCGCTCACTCAAAGAGACGCGTTAGTCATGACTTCATTAGGTGGTTACAAGATTATAAAACGCTAATAAATCATAACCATAGTTGACATCAGGCTCTCGCCTAATAGTAACTGATCTTGTAATGCATTAATGTAACAATAGTTTGCTCTCATTACCTTTACATATAAAGCTCTGAACGAACGTTAAACAACTTGAGTATATGCAACGTGATGAAACCCATAAGCGAATAATAACAAAATATACCGATATACAGATAAGGCTATTGCCTTATCTGTATATCGGTAGATCAAGCATCCTACTTCTATTGCAAATCAAAATCTCAATAAAAAAACAAATAGCGCAATTTATATCGCACTTAAAACTGCACCTGTGCCATGTATCGCACACTTTCTAATAAACGTGACTAACACAACGCAAAATTAAATGCGCCATTTGATTGGATTCAAAAGATTGAAAATAAGCGCTTCAATATATTGTATGTCAAATTTTGAATATTTGGTAGATCTTGTCAGATTTTAGGTAATTATTCTGCCAAATATATTTGTATCTTATTCTCATCAACAGTAGGTATACTTTAGTATAGACAAGGCATAACTGTAACACTTTCCTGTCACCACATCGCCGCACGTAGTTGAGTAGTTGATGTAGTGAACGGTAAAATATAGATGTTAGATACCTCTAGATATCTTTTTATTAGCATTCTTATAGACGTTTACTTTCAGAAAAACTAGTGCTATGAATATTTAAAGTTTATACCTAATAATGGTAGCATAATAGAACCTGTCACCTGTTGCAAGATGATAAACGAAGAATTACTAAATAGGTACATATTAAATATAGTCTTCAATATGAAGTTACTTAGGGATCGTAAGGTATTAATTCGTAGGGTCACGCCTTCATATTAACAAGGATCAGACAGAGTTTCATCACTCTCTCAACATTTTAGCAGGCATGTTTAGATTCCACATGCCTATTACCGTATACCTCAATAGACCACAGGTTGCTACTGGCTAGTTCTTAACATAAAACAGTTTTTCCAATCTGTAATAGAATAGAACCTCAAGATCGCGCTAAATAATTGTACATACAAGTCTACTTACCAGAGTAATAAAAACATTTACCGCAATCTTCTTTAAGTGGTACTTTTTCCGCCAGGTGGGCTTACAAAATCTTAAAATCTACTTTGAAAAATCTTAAGTTCGTCTATTTGTTAATTTGAATAATCATTATAACATTCCCCTCTGAGCTTATTCCTTACGACTCGTAAAAATAGCAATCAAGCAAGCTCTTCTTTCTGAACCAGATGATTGCAGAAACATATTTACTAGTAAAGTTATTAGCAGCAGAACCTCAAGTGATACAATATAATATTTTATTGTCTTCTCAATGACCAAGGACATCACTGTATAGAAACAATTCGTTACATCTAATAACTTTAGCTACAAATTCGCATGAGAATTTTGTAGTGTGTATATTTGTACCTTAGAACATCTATATACCATCAAAGGTTTAGGCAGAGGTATAATATCCATATATCCGTAAACGCACAGATCCGTAAACCACATACATAACATGGAAATAAATTTTGCATGCCAAAAGAGCTATGGTGGCTTCCTAATAGCAGGCAGTTACAACTTACAATATAAATACATATACAGGAATAATTCTGATTTAGATTGCAAAGATTGGAACAGTGGAAGAGATGGGCTTTGCTATGCAGTAGGACAGCAATTAAGCTTATTATAATAGTAACATGTAGCCTATTGTCTAACACCGTGAATGATACCACCAATACTGCTAGAATAGAATTGCCCATAAAAAAAGGCAATAATATTTTTGCCGTAGAATTTAATCGAGAATCGAGAAACTGTTTATTTCGATTAAGATTATTGGTGGGTTACATGATACTTAAATTGATATGCCCACATATTTTTAATACACTCTGAAAACTGTTGATGCCCATTCCAAGTGATTTAGAAAGAAACTTGTAAAGGTGACGGGTTCATCCATTTTAGTAGATGCAATACGTTGACTGTAAATGGTCACAATAAATTAGCTATGCATCATGTACCGCTCGTGTTATTTGTACCACAGATAGAGGTCGCTAGTGCAGGTAAGTTGCATACATATGTCCATGACATCACTTTAACGGTACAAGCAACTGTATGACATAATGAAATGCAACAACTGATTGCTTTTGATGATGTCATGTCTGTAGATTTTGTACTGTAGTTCTAATGTAAGAAGTCTTAAATTGCGCGATAATAGATGCAGACACTTAAACATGCAAGTGCACAGCGATTTCAAATTTCGAATATCAATCCGAAATCGCTTTATTCATGTGTGAGTGTTTTTTATTTTTTCATTAGTTTTAATGAACCGGTCTTCTATTTCCACATGTTTTGTGACATCAGGTTGATTTTCGTGGATTTATATACCTATCCTGTCATCAGTACTTAGTGTAGTCAATATTTTCGAAGGTACTCGTCCTATATGCAAATAAGGAAGCCAGCAAAAAAATATAATCTTATGTGTCTGTATTTTAGGTTACAAATACATATCGCTTAATTAAACCTACCAACTGTAAGATTAAGGTCAGCCTCTGTAATTTAGACACCATCTCTTGAAAGAAGTATAATATTATTGCTGATGAAATAAACAATTTATCGACAACATTTCCCTACGGATTCCAATTCCACAGACTTCCTTAGACAATGACTTCCTTTTCGTTTGACCCGAAAGGGTGTTGGCATTAGGAAGCTACATTTTTGTAAACTGTCTTGTGATCTTCTCTATTGGCTAACATTCCAGGTGGGATGATCACGGAGACTGTTAGGCAACAGAATCTTCATCTAAGATTTGAATTCCTTGACTACTACTTATTTATTTTTTGCATTCTCGTAAGAAAACGGTCCATGTAAACTTGACCAAATTAAATATCGTAAACATGTGACTTGTTATAAGTTTATACAAAAATAAATATGTAGATATATAGAATAGCGTTGATCCTTGCTTCCAATACTTGATGTTTCTTAGATATTTGTGTACTGAGGACCTGGTAGAACCAAAATAGTATTATTTTATCGCATTATGTCAGTTGGTCAGTTTAGTTATATAGTTGTTCTTTAGCAAATAATAGACTACGTGATTTAAGGAAGGTACTCAAGGTACGTATACATATTCAAAGACAATGTCTTAGTCTTTGAATACTTAAAAGACCACCATACACAAAAGCAAACACTTGGAATATATTTATTTCAAACGTTTGTATTTTTTTAAACGCTTGCCTTGAAGATTGCTTTCACGTGTCTTAGCCCTGTAACGTGACTATTACTATAGGTACATATTTCTTTGAAATATATAGATGTGTCACGTGACAGGGATTGGTCACGTGACTCCAACAATTTATTGTATTTTGGTATAGTTTGCATTGCGAGTACCCAATGCAAACTTATGATTGCGTTAAGAGATCAGAATACTAACTTGTATTAAATCAAATAAATATCATAATATTAGAGTGTATGACAATTTTTCAGCTGAATTCCGACGGGTACGGTTCGCACACATCGCCGGCGCGCGCGCCGCTCGTCACGGACGAGTGTGATGCGCCGCCGGACGAGACCGAAGCCCTCACCCCTACTGAGGCAGTGCTCCGCTACAGAGCCTGCTGTCAACCTGACACTACCCCTAAGAATGCCAAGTAAGTAACTTTATTTATTGTGCACATGCTTTAACTAGTTCAACCTGTCAATGCTTGGAATGCCAGACATGATTGAAAACCTATTGTGACCGACCGCCTGTATGTCAAGAGGTACGAATTTCAGCGCTAACCCTTCAAATTTCTCAAAAATACTTACAGATAGGCTTATCTCTCACACTTTACTAACAGCTAAAAAGAATGGGAGGAGAAGGTACGTGAAACTTCGGAACTCTTATTTACGGGAAAATGCTGTAACAGTGTTACTAATGTTGCGACGATTTTCTGTTAGAAAAAATCGATGAACGTGATCACTCTTGCCGTATCTAAATATGTAGTTTACTGCGGTAGTCTGCCAATAATCCGATCATACCTACCTATATTTTTCATGAGGCACAAAGACGCGTCCTTTTTTATCTCTTGGCGACAATATATGTAATTTTTTTTTTTATTAGACTAAACATATGGTGTAAATAGGTGCCTCGCCACCGCCACTGTGGCAAGAGTTGTGGGTTCGATCACCACGAGACACAATTTGTATGAACCACAAATTGTTATACCAAGTCTAATTGTTCTTTGTGTCCATTTCTTGAATATTTGTAAAAAGTGCGAGAGTTGTCGTATACAACAAAAGTATTACAAGTCACTACACACGATATATTCAGAGAGCATCAATTTTCCTCAATTCAAATATATTCCATTCTCTTTCCCTATCTATTTATCCATTTACTACACCATGAATAAATCATCAAGGTACAATGGCAAAAATAACATATTTATGATCTATTTCTGTTATCCGAAGACACTTGGGCATTTAGATAGCCTGATGCGTATCACAAAGCCTCTATTAAACATTCAACCAATGTAAAAACATGCACTGGCATACCAAACTGTCTCATCGATTTAATACTAAGTATAGACAACTTGTAAACACCTACCTTATGAATACATGTAATATCCCAGTTGATTATTTAAGTTGTTCTCGTGCCGTCAATGAATTATTTATTCTTTGCGCCTGTAATAAATCTCAACTAGAACAATGGAATTTTATAGTACGCTACTTTGTCTAAGTGAGACTAATCTTAGGTCTGTAATTGGAAACCTTTTTGTGATTATTTTCGAGTTCTTCAATATTTTTCGTTTGGATAGTTAGACAGTGTTGGAAGCAAAGTGGAAGCATAAGACATACTAAACACATCCTATACACTAGATGAGATTAATTAATGCTAAGGAGAGAGAGAGTCAGGTTGTGTTAGCGTTTTCTTCTATCTCGAAGTACGCTGACGTCATAGTTTTTGTGTTATTAAATTATGAACTCTATGCAAAATCGTTGTGTTGAGAAGTAATAAAAGTAGCCAGCCAGATTCAGAGCACCTATTTGTGTATTACACATTTTTTTTGTCCTGACCGTAATTCCGAAAATTACGCGGTACTAGACACCTGGTAATAGCAAAGTGACTGGATAAGATACTGCGCCATCAACATTGTATCGAATCACTTAATGAGAACTTCCTATTATTTTTAAACTCTATTCTCTTGCACTTAGGATCAAGTTCTGGGTCTCTCACACTCCCGAATGTCCATTCAAACTAAGAACTCCCAAGAATGTACATCCACAATCAGAAATAGAATTGTGGAAAATCAAAGTTAAAAGACAGCGGAGGTAACCTCAAACCTACTGCACTGTCCATGTCACATCATAGACCATGCCCAAGTCATTTAAGAATAATGACACATGATGTCATCGCTCAATAGCAACTGATAGCCGATCTAACAGCTTAACAACCTATTTAAACCAAAATAAAACCAACAAATCCGCTTTTAGATACGTAAATTACGGTCTATTTAACAAATAAAGGACATCATACTATCCAGGACAAAAAGGTTCGATGAACAATTTAAAAATAAATAAAGGGGAGGAAGCTGTAATCAAAGCACTTCCATGTTACTTGGATGGACAATCGATTAAACGTACCTACCCATGAGGCTAAATAAGGCCTCGTGTAAGAATAAACTAGCATTGCAATTCATATCTTATGCATAATAAAATAGAGTGCATTTTTTAGTTGTACGATGGTTGGTGAGGTATTTGAGACGGTCGGAGGCATTCATTGTGGATGGGTCGAAGATATCGGCTTGGTACCGGGATAGAACAGTTATGAGTAATTGACCTATGTAAATATTTGTATAGTAAATATAGTCAGCTCTACATAGATGGAATGGCTGATAGTTGAAAGGATACAAAATCGAAACTATACTGAATCGATTGTCGATTTATATCGAGAGCAAATTAGAATCGATACTAGGTACTGACACTAGTAAAAAGAAATTTACTGCAGCGATAGCGTAGTGGTTTAAGTGATAGACTCGCAATTGCCACTATGCCGAACGTTGCGGGTTCGAATCCTCTACGGGACAAAAATTTGTGTGAACCATCGATGGCGTAGTGGTTAGTGTAACCGACTGCCACGCCTGAGGTCGCGGGTTCGATTCCCGCACAAGACAAATATTTGTGTGCATCAACATGGATGTTTGTCTTGGTCTGGGTGTTTCTATGTATAATATGTATATATTTACAAAAAAAAAGTATATATGTATGTTTATCCATTGTCTAGTACCCATAGTACAAGCTCTGCTTAGTTTGGGCTAGATAGTGTTGTGTGTATGTGGTAGAATATTATTATATTATAATTATTATTGTTACGAGTCTGGATGTTCTTTGTGTTCGTTATTTGTATGGTTGTTAAGTCCGCGAGATAGGATATGTTCATAGTGCGGCAGTTGTTTTTTAAAAGCAAAGCAAATTGAAGCAATATTAATTATCTACTCGCTAGCTAGATACAAATGTTACTGAAACTGACAGGATGCTCCGTGAATTAACGTCTGTACTTGCCTGAAGAAGTAGGCAGACAGCTTTTATTAGTCCCATCTATATCATAGAGAATTAAAAGTGCACAAGACTATTGTCGACTGCCGAAAAAATTTACAGAATTCTTGCTGCTTACTTAGCATTTCCAAACAGAAAATCCAATAACAATTTGCCCGACCTGGGAATCAAACTTGTATCTTACGATAGGCTGCAAACATAACTTCAGCCCCAAAAACAACGAAACTGACGTACTAATAAAGAATAAAATTAAAAGGTATTCTCAGTGTCACAACTTAATTTTTCAACGCGCTGCGTTCCACTTGAATCATTTGTATCCGATGGTATGTAGGTAATTTGTAAAAGGAGGAATTCTGAAGGGATCCTTAAGTACATATAAATGTCTTGAAAGGATATGCGAGAGTGTATTATCGTGCGTCTCAGCTTCGATGACAGTTATAGATAGCGATATCATATGTAGGGTAGATCTTTTATATTCTGTTATTTATTTCTTCAATTTGGATCTCGTAAGGTCTCTAAGACATATGGTATGAGTATAACTTAGACTGTGATATGGCGCTTCGTCTCTATTGTTGCTGTGAACATTGTTGGTTCGATCCCTAAACGGGACATACAAATGCTTCTCCCTAGCCTTTATTATTCCCAAGTCACTTGGGGTCGGCTTTTCTGGTCTAACCGGATTTGACTGGATATCAGTTTTTACACGGAGTGGCTGCCACCTGACCTCCGCAACCCGAAGGCTAACGATACTCTAAGGCTAGACCAGTGTCAGGATATTATAGGGCACTGACTTCCCAGTAACGACTGCCATAAATGTTCATGGTAGCTGGGACCGACGGCTTAACGTGCTCTCCGAGGCACGGAGCAGGCGATAATTGTCAATCAATACGCACATAATTTCGAAAAGTCATATAACTTCCGAAAGTCAGAATTGCGCGACGCGGATTTGAACCCGAGACCCTCTGCATTGCAGTCTGTTGGTTGTTGTTTTTGTTGTTTACAGTCTGGGTATTATTTGTGGTTCTTGTTTGAGACTTTGTTAAGATCCAAGCCTTGAGGAATTATTTCTAATACGGGAACTCTATCCAAAAACAAAAAAATATTGTTCATGTTAAAGACCATACATTTTATATTTATAACATATCGTTTTATCAATTGATAATACCTTTGACCCAGTGGTGTCGATACAGATGAAGATATTTAATTGGGCTTGTCTGTAAAATGCATCCGCTGAAGTAGATAAGTTTAGTAAAATCACATTCATGGTGGTAAAAAGTGGTTATTCGGGAGCTCACTGTTAACTCCGTGATGGAACGAAAGACTCGGCTTAATGAAAGGTACCACTATCTTATGGGCAACAAGCATAGAGTAGAGACGTTATTACTGTATATTTTACTCTAAAATTCCGTCGGCTCAACGTCGTCCTGACCTTATTCCCTTTATCTAGAGTCGGCAACAAACGAGCGATACCTCTGATATTGCAAGCGATCATCATAGTAACCGCTTAGCATCACACAGGTCATATGCTTATTCGCCATCTCTATTATATAGGGCTAAATTAAATATAATAATATACTTTTGCCATAAACCATATGTATATTAACAATTATAAAATTGCATGTGCCGTGCCTCTCGTACAACACCTTCCTCAACGCGTTGTGTTGCTTGATTACGCCGCCTGCTTTCTTTTGCGGCTGCATGTAGTCTTAATTCTGAGTCGTGCGGTTAAAGCAATCAATTTCTGTATTTTAGTCATTGCTATATTTAGCATAATAAAATCAAATACTGACTCATGAATCGAAGTACAACAAAAGTTGTCTAGTAACGTATAAATAATTCACGGGTCATTAGTATTTTTAAATGTCCGTGTATAAAAATTATCCTACTATTCGTCTGACGTCTTAAAAATGCACTTCAATTCGCCCACAATGATATAATCGCTGAATTCGGCAGACATATTTATTTATAGCGTTATAGCTATTCATCCATAACGTTATTTAAACGTTGCATTGTATTCACAAGGCTGTCTGTAATAAACATTATGTCATACATAGTTTTATATGTAATTAACTGCCGTTTGCGTCAGACGTCTCACCAGTGTATTTATTTATCAAGGAGAATAATGAATGAATCTGCATGTTGTATGCATCTATGATAATCTAGTAAGGTCATTCTTATCCAACTTTTTTACACAGGCAATAACTACATAGTTGATTAATTGTTATATACAACCAAGAGTAGAGTCCTCAGAGACTCAGTTATGGTAAATAGTAACCGCAGTATGTGGAAGCTAGCCATATCAGATTTATAAAAAATGATTGATTTACGATTGTAATGACGATTGTCTACTGTTTAGGAAATAAACAGGTATGATGTTATTCTATCAGCTCAGCGGTTTAAATTGAGACAGACCAGGCTGCATAACGAATGTCTTTACACGTTTTCCAAGGCACGGTGTTACTGCAATACTGCCCATCTTCTTAACAATTGCTTTAGAAATAATTAAAGCGTTACCGATTTATAAAAATATAAGTTAGGTACTATGTTGCCAGTGCAAGACACAAAAATAACTCGTTCCTCTTTGATAGCTGTGTGTGTATTCTGTGTGCAGAAATTCTTTAACCCTACACACCGCAAGAACATAACACATAGTTGTTTGTGGTCTTTTGCTTTAGCTTGGTGTAATTCCAGATTTAGATAAAAATTCTAATTTGATTTTTAATAATATCAGGACTGTATAAAAACTTTATCACTGCTGGGCACCGGGCTCTTCTCAGTGTGAGAAGAGTAAGGCCATAATCCACCAGGCAGCTCAGTGCGTGTTGGCACCACTTCCCACATCTTCGACAACACTATGGAGTCATGCAGGTTCTTTAGCGATGATTTTCTTCACCATTAAAGCGAGTGATATAAACTTAATTGGCACAAATAAATGTTCATGCATTGGGATCGAACTCAAGACCTCTGCGTGGCAGTCCAATGGTCTTTGACTAGGCTATCGATCTGACATTTCTCTCTCAGAACCTGCGTACGGAGATTTCAGATCAAGTCTGTCGTATTTAAATTAGTTTTAGTTAAAATTTGCTGTTAAATAAAAGTTAGCAGGTTTTAATTATTGATATACTAGCTGACCGGATAGACGTTGTCCTGTCTTAGACGAACTGTCAAACTCGCAAAATTAAAATAGTCGGCAAATTTCTGATATTATCTAATTTACTGTGCAATTTTCTTAACTTTTGTTTCCATGATAGCCTCCTACAAAGTATTAGAAAACTAAAAAAGAAAGGTGATTGAAATCAGTAGAGTCATTCTCAAGATATGGCGTGACCAAGGGAAACAGGGATTCATTATTATATAGATACATATATAGATGAACAGATGTAACATGACTTAACTATTCGACTAGTCTACAAACGCTATTCAAATTAAGTCTTTCTCACCTCCCACTTCCCCGTGAGAGCTTCGCTAACTTAACCAGTTTATTTCTGATTAAACTTGTTTTAAATTCTCATAAAGCTTTGTATGTGCAGTCTCAATTGAGTCTTGCAATTAATTCTGTTTATTTAAATAAAAATACAGTGGAAATCTGTGTATCGTAGTGTGATTGTTTGAAGCGATGCTAAGCATAAATTGTGTCTCAGGATAAGACTACTAGATCTACTGCGAGCTGTTACTAGCCGACTTAGGCCATGACATAATATCGAAAATAAACTCGATAACAACGCACACAGCTCTGCATAACGTCTATTTTTCCTAGATCATAAGTTTGGAGTGTTTTACAGAAAGAAGAGTAAGTTAGTACTTTTCCCTGTAAAACAATGTAAAATAAAACATAGGTATGCAAACGTTGAACTGTCACGCAGAGGTCTCGAATTCGATACTAAGTCGCGCATCACTAACTTTTCGAACTTATGTATGTGTGTTAAAGGGAGCGAGTAAATAGTCAATTAATGCTTGCTTTTATGGCGAAGGAAAACATTGTGAGAAAACCTGCGCGTCTAGATGTTTTTCATAATGTTCAAGATATGTGAAATCTGCCAACCCGTACTCCCCCAGCGTGGTGGACTATAGCCTAACCCTTCTCACACTGGGAAAAGGCCCGTGCCCCGCATTGGGACAGCTAATACAGGGCTGATATTATTCACTAATTCAAAAATCAAGAATCGCTATTTTGTTGTTGAATATTGACATGGAAACAACTTTTTAGATAAATAAGATAAATAAACGTTAGCAGATTTTAATTATAGATATAGCATGTATATACCCAACAATTTTAAAGAAGGCAAAGATCAAGATATACATACGTAATATGACTTAACTACTCCACTAGTCTACAAACGCTAGTCAAATCAAGTCTTTCTCGCCTGCCACTTCCCGTGAGAGCTTTGCAACTCAACCAATTTACTTCTGATTAAACTAGTTTCGGTTCCTCGCAAAGCTTTTTATGTGTTTTCTCATTTCTATTTATTTAAATAAACTGACAGTGGAAATCTGTGTTTAGTGCGATTTATTTAAGCCGATGTTAAGAGGAAACACCACGGGCGAGAGAATTGAAAATAGGTATTTCTAAAATCTATTGCTGTCGCGCAGTACCCGCAGAGCGTGATGGTGACAACTGCAGCTTGGACCGAAAATACCTATGAAAAGTACACAAAATCAACGTTTCGTAGTCCCCTGATTCCTTCTCTAACACTTGACTGATTTAACTACTTTTTCCATTAAAAATTGAATAAAGGTTTTGGCCCTGTTTCTATGTTTTCCTTTTTTTATATAATCTAGTCAAATTTGTTTTCTGGATGTTTGAACACAGCGGAAAATTTGGTCAATTTTTGAGGTTTTTGAAGGCTCATGTTTAATAATTAATTAATGAAAAAAAGGAAAACATAGAGACATGCCAATAGAGGTCATACATTTTTTGGAAAAATATTATTGCTCTACTGGCATTATCTAGGAAGGAAACAAGGAACTACTTTTGTATGGAACTTTACTTTTTGGAACTTAACTTTACTTTTGTAATGGTATTCCTCTTAAGCATGAATTGTATCTCAGAATAAGTCTACTAGATCTATTACGGGCCGTTATTAACCGACTAGGCCGAGACATGTTATCGAAAATTATCTTAAAAGAAACCTCTCAGCTGTGTCTATCATAGCCTATTTTTCCTAGGTCATAAAGTGTTTCACAGGAAGAAAGATAAGTAACTATCTATGATATTAATTAAAAGGCATACATGTGTCTTCTTATTTACAATATAAATTAATTGCCATGCTCTTGAGTATTTTTGTCTTTATATTTACATGAGCCATACATACATTTGTGTAATCCTTGACCGAAACACACATACAACAATATGATTGTACTTACAGTATTATCCATCGAGACAGTTATTAAGGACATGCAGTTGACTCTAAATGAAAATGACTAAGCATATATTTTGAATGTCTTCTAAAATATACAACGGCTATTTTTAGGGAACTACATGCTTACAACATAGTCTTACGTATATACATCCCTGAAGAGGTAGATAGATACATATATATTTCTCCCAAATTTCCCTCGTAATACTGGTTGAACCTATTACTGTATGCTGGACACAGTTTCAGACTCGGTGATACTATTCAGAATTATTTGATAGAAAAGCCAAATAATATTATCCTGACCTGGGAATCGAACCGGAGACCACATGCATAGGGTTTACATTCATTACTGCTACCTTAGATAGTTAACAGGTACACTGTCGGAAAAATTATATAATTCTAAGTATTCGTACCTATGTACGTCCCAGTTTAGCAGTGAGGCAATTAAATTAACCTCTGTAATATGTTAGTCCATGTTACAACATCTATTTAAATGCAAATTACAGAAAAATATGCAAACTATCGGTCTCTATATTCAAACAGGAGACACCCAAAGAAGTCACCGACTAACTCTACCATTAACTATAGAACGTATGCTTACTACTTGAGACAGCAATCCTAGTTTACTGAAGTGCAAAATTCATACAGGCATGCACACAGCAATCGAGCTGTAAACTGCAGGCTGTATGTAGGCAAAGTGTAGCTTGAAACCGTAAATGGGTTATGTTATACCGAGAACATTTTACTTGTATAGATATTATGTTGTTGGTAGGACTTCGTGCCGCTACAAAAGGATTGTCTTACGGTTGTAACTCACTAGTTATTTTTAGATAACTAGTAAGCTGTAGTAGATAGTGAAGTGGCAGTACCTAATAATTAAGACAGCCGTGTGGCTTGACGCCTCGTGGTTGATTCCCGATGCGGTCAAAGTATTCAAAACCGAGACCGTATGCACAGAAGTCATATTCATTGTCGCTACGCCGCAAAGACGGTATTTTTTAAGAAATAATTTTCTGCCTCTCGAAACACAGGCTGCCCTAGTTTAGGTTCAATATTATATTGTATTATCTCTCTGGAATTAAATAAACTTTTTACTAAAAACATTTCATGAGAAGCCCTCTTTATACTTAAACCCTCGATGGCGTAGTGGTTAGTGTAACCGACTGCCACGCCTGAGGTCGCGGGTTCGATTCCCGCACAAGGCAAACATTTGTGTGTATGACCATGGATGTTTGTCTTGGTCTAGGTGTTTCCATGTATAATATGTAAGTATTTACAAAAATAAAAGTATATATATGTACGTTTATCCATTGTCTAGTACCCATAGTACAAGCTCGTCTTAGTTTGGGGCGGATGGTGTTGTATGTATGTGGTAGAATATTATTTAAAAAAAACTAGCTATCATCCACGGATTCGTCTACTTTTATATTACGTTCCTGTAGCTTGTAGCGTCATATTATACCCTATGTTACTTCAGGATAAAGTAGCTTGCTAAAGGTAAAAAGAATTATTAAAATCGGTTCAGTAGTTCCAGAGTTTATCGATTACAAACAAATCTGTCGCCTTATAATATTAATTTAGTAGTTAGATAACGTCTTTGTCAACATCGTTGACGTAATCATGGCTAAGAATAAACAGCCCCATTTTATCTCAAGGGTGCTGTAAAAAGAGAGTTAAGGATAATGTTAAGCAGATGAGAACGCCACCTGTTCACTAATTAATCCTTTGGCAAACGCGAACATCTTTATTCATATATTTTTTATAAGCAGATACTTTGAACTCTGCCTTTTGTCGGATGTTTAAATGAAATTGCTATTAAGCAGGATTTAAAGTAAAGATTTAAAATGAGTGACCAGTATATTTTTGCCAGTTTTGCCATATTTAAGATCTTGTAAGGCACTTATGAAGTTGGCCTTTTATGATTAAGTTCTTCTTAGTTTGCAAAATTTAAATATTTTGCTACTGGTGTGTTAATTTCAATTTGGGCTTAAACCATGTTTATTTTGATGTTTGATTTGTAGTTCAATTTTCTTTGAACTGCAAAGATCTGTAGTTACGTCTGAAGTCTGAAAATACATTTACGAGATTTAGTTAAGCCATTTGTGTACTTCCATAAGCCATTTCCTGAACTTATGTTTATGTCAATCTAATGAGGACAGAATAAAAAAATATCATCATGTGACAACTTTTTATACAAGTAAAGTCACAAGTACAGTCAAAACAAACATACAACGAACGCTTATAAGGTTGTATAATTGCGCTATGCTGAGCTTAGGGCAAAGATATTTAATATAATATAGAAGGAAAGGAATGGAAGAGGTATGTGAGCCTACAGAAGCCTTACTTGCAGTACAAAAGGCAGTCAAATGTTCTTACTCTAAGGTAGGCTTCCTGTAAGGTTGTGGTTCCCCGTCGCCAAATAATCAATTACTGAAGATCCTTAAAATACTTATTAAACGACGTCAGATTAACCGAATATCTAATTAATATTAATTCTATAACAATAAGTAGCTACCACCTTATATTTATATTTATTTACGATTAACAACACTAGCCTATATACGAATTTAAAAAGTTACGTTTATAGATTATTCACAACTTATTCGTCCACAGAAGCAAAGAAAAATATTTAGATTTTCAAGCGATATGATAAAATAGGGCACGACTGACGACAACTTTCAACATCTCGGCGAAATTATTCACGGCATCCTACCCCAATAAAATAACGTTTTTATACAACACAAACAGGTCAAGACGTTTAAATAAAACTAGTAAAAAATGTACACAAAGCGTTTTGCCGGTAGTCATTATGAATCTGTGATGGTATCGCATAATCCTGTTTTAATGGAGGGCGTTGCTAACAGTTGTGTATTGCGTAATAAGTTGTTTGAATGCACGTGGCGATTTTAGCATGTCTCCGGGTCAACGTTGCACTAATTATAGTGTCTTAACTAAGTATTCATAGTCAGGTTTTGCAATTACCAAGCGTCTGTGACGG
Source organism: Catocala nupta (assembly GCA_963675205.1). Lineage (NCBI taxonomy): Eukaryota > Metazoa > Arthropoda > Insecta > Lepidoptera > Erebidae > Catocala > Catocala nupta. The sequence goes on from OY776081.1 coordinate 21,349,873, forward strand.
TTAACATGCTTATGGGTCATTTCTCATACTGTATTTGAGTAATTTATAAACTTATTTTGATGGCAATGGAAACAATTTATGGTGCCAAGTATGTTTACGGAATAGTATAGTGATGTAAATAATAGTGACACTAATTTCACGAATCGCGTTGTTTTTAAATGGTCGTGTGCTCTGGATTCGATTTTCACACGGGACAATAAATTGTGTGGTCCATAATTAGTTGTGCTGGGTCTGGATGTTCTTTTTATCCATGGTCTGAATATTGGTAAAGTTTCTCGTGAGCTCGACACAAGATTAAATGAAATAAGAATGCATAATTGAAATTGTGTGCAAATAATTTAAATTATGTACTTTTTGCGAACTCAGATGACAGCACAGACAATACAATTCTTTGTATATTACCTAATATGACAACTCCGCTGATGCCGCACTTAATTTTGTGAGTTCAAATTACCACAATGTACCTATATACATTATTGGTATGATTCACAAATTATTTTAATAAAGTTCATTGCAACATTGAGTAGTCTAGGAGAGCCCATTTTTAAATATCAAAAGAATATTTTATTATTGCCAATGCGCTCAATATAAAGATTGCTAGTTCAACATGCGTGCGCGATACACATCGTGCATCGTGTTTTTTTACAGCAGCTTGTTCTAGAGTCTAGAATTTCTTTGTGCCCGTATTTCGATGTTTGTAAAGCAAAGGCGAGACAAAGCATACACAGAATATGTCAATATAATTCGTACCTCAAAGGATATAGGGATTATCTCTAGCACAAAAGCTCTCGATAAATAAAACAAATATTTGTCATTTTATTTGCTATAAAACACGGGTAGAATTCGCCTCGTCTACAAAAGCCGTGCAAAGGAACCAATATTGACTTTCCAGTTGGCGCAAATATTTTAAGTGGTCACCTCATTATGTCACGCCAAATGTCCTGGGTTCAATAAGACGTGACGGAAATGTCTATGATAAACAAATAGTTGTGCTGAATCTAGGTGTTCGTTGTTAAAATGGGTTAATTTTCCAACGATACATTAATTATTCCAAAAGCGGGCATTGTATGAAAAAGAGTAAAGAAAAATATCAAATAATACATATATTATTATTGTCTGTAGCCACTGCGGTTCCATCCCTACACGGAGCGAACATTTGTGCAATCCACGATAGCTATCCTGAGTCTGAGTAGTATTCGTTGTTTAAACGTTTGTAAAGTTCCCTACATCACAAACAATAATACAAGGGCGAGAGAAGCCTTCAGAGTAAAAATTAATTTCTAAAAACATCACTATCTTTTTCCCTTGATTAAAAACAATAAGAGATGGAATGAAATGAAAATATAATACTAATGCAATCAAACAATTGGTTACCAAGTCTTGTAAAACAACAGCGGGACTGTAGTTTTATTCAGTGTGCAACAGAATCCTATCAAATTCTCGTCCACTACAATCATACCGAAATAATACCCATTACGACTTCACGTGGGTAGTAATCGTACCAACGAATCTTAAGTCCAAAATGTTCAATTTAATCGGAACGTAGTCATAATTTAACCTATAAATTATACAGCATGCACAAGTAATGTGCCATAAATAAGGTATTAATGATTTCGTAGTATGGCGTCGTAAATGTCGGCCAAAACAATAACGTAGCTATGAAAACTCCAGCTATTATACTGACTGAATAGTACGTTTTGGTAAAAAATAACAAATAGTAAACTTGGCACTTGATTTAGTTCAGTGAACTCATAAAGAGGTTCGGTTCGAGCATGCGCATCGGTGCCGGCTATCTGGCCGTTAGGTATAAACATTGGATTTTCATTTAAATTAGACGTCCAATTCTGAATTTGAAAAATGCTATTAAGGCTTTTGGGAATTTGTTCTGCAATTATTATTATAAATGCGGCTTACCAGGATATAATATAATAAGAGACGAGCCATAGTCTCTGCATACCCCTTCGGAAAACAAATGTGAGTAATAGTAGGTATGCACGCTAATAAAGAGTACATAGGTATCTATGTATAGCCTATTTATGTATATCAATGGAGTTACCTTTACTGTCTATTACTACTAAATAGGGATTGATCTGCTATCACGGCTGATTTTAAAACGACAAGATAACTATGCCGTATTTTACACAAAGAATGCCTAAACTCAGTTGCAATTGTAAACCTTACATTTATTTTTCTTTCGTTGATCAAGCCCCTTATACCACTTACGATGGAAAATAAGGTATAGGTACGACTACTTAAAATAATTGCCATTTAGAACTACATTGTCTGAGAAGTTGTTATTCAATACTGCATTACTATGTTTTCGGTGGCGCGTTGTAAATTTAAAGAAGCAATGATCCGTGTCGTGTATTGTACCGTATTTCCCAAAGCGAATACTAAATTTTCATAGTAATAGGGGTTGTAAAGAAAATGTACTGGCATAGCACCAGCTGTAGCTATTCATCCTTGAGGTAGTGCCCGGGAAACCCGTAAAAGTCGCCTCTAGGGTGTGTTCGGTAATATTAATAAAGTGTGAAAATATAAGCACCTTTGTTTTTATGTGTAATCTTTAACTTGAACCAACTCTTTTTTTAGGTTTTAAGAGCTTTTCCACAGGTTTTTTCGTTATGGGTCAGTTATATTTAAGGCATTACATAGGTCTTATGTTCGTTACCTGGGTGAAGTGTTATTGGGTTTTATTATCAAGAAATTCTCAGTAGCACGGACCCTGGATCTGTGCCCAATAGATGGTTTATGCGCTTGTCTTCTATGATGTTGGACCCAAAACCGACGCTGCCGAATTGTGGATGTAATAGGTCATTGCCCAGCCCTTTGATTAATCAGGCCTTAGACTGTGAGACTAAACACTTCGTATGTTTAAACAAAATGTTTAAATAAAGTTATGTCTGAAAGATAAATGACCAATTATTTATCTTGACTATTTCGAATGCTAACATCATCATTATTACACACGAATATTTTCTTCCAAATCTGAACACGCCAGTAATAGGACACAAGTCCCTCGAGGCTTATCGCTTATGTGTAATTCATGTCTGCTGCTTCTGAAAAGATAACCACGGATTCGACAAAATTCTCAGTCTGTATTATCAATTATTCATTAACAGATTATTCAATGGGACAGTCGGGATTGTTTATATGGTTTACAGAATGTTTCTTATTTAAGGAAGGACTTCTACATGACTCTTACAATTTCTACCTCTGTATGTTATACTCTTTTTATTATAAAGTTTAAATAATAAACTATAACTTCAATAAATAGTGTATCTTCTCCTTACTTTCACTATTCATATGAGACTGATGTAAGAATCTATCTTAAATATTATATTACGTATTAAGTTCTACCTTTTTCTCAGTGGCCTTGTTCCCTGACATTTCTTTGTCTGCACGTGTAATGACATACACGTGCATGTGCATAGGGTTGCTAGCTAGTGCGTATTACCGGGGTGTGTACGGAGGCTGGGGACAAGGGCCGGGTCAGTGGGTCGCTCGCGCAGCCTCCCAAAGCATACCGGGAGAGACGCGCCTCTATCGACCGCGTGCCGCCACTGTTAGGGCTGCCCAAAATTCTCTATAATTCTGTAACAACCATTCCTTTATTACGTTTTATTCAACCGTTTATTGAACCCTGAAACTGACTTCTCGGCTTTTATGTTATCTAGACGAACTTCAATACAAATATAAGCTTACTAAGTAGGAGTATTACGATCGTTGATAATATAAACGACTAGTTTTCTTTTTTTGATTAAATGGCTTCAGTTCGTTATAAAGAAATCTTTGAATTTATTTTCATCGACTGTCCAAATATTAAAATGACATTCGGTAAGGAGATTGTACTTCAACACTCCACAAGCAATACAAAATATCCCTCCGCTAATAAAGAGAGCAATTTATACAAAATGGGGTGCGTACAGAGGGACGGTGCCGCCCCTATTTCGGGAGTACAAGCTGCGCGCAGCATCCATTACTGCGCAACTCTCAGCACACTCAAGCCAGAGGCACAGTTCGACGCCGCACCGCCATACTTCCGGCGATCTCTGAAAGTGTTCCTCGGTCCTTTGCCCGTCCTTAACCCTGCAGCACTCCGTTATGGGCACTTTTTAATTTTCCTTTACCGTTCTAAGTGTTTATAAGTGATGGGGAAAGATAAGCATCAGCCTACTGAGGCTGAAGTGAAGGTGGCGACAGTGGATCTTGAAGCGGTGGATAATATGGCGACTTTACCGGTCGGTCAGCACCGGCAACAAGGGAGTGACACCGCGATCGCGGAAAAGCACAACAACGCAAACAAAGAAATGGAACTGAAATGCGTTCAACCAAAGCCGTCTAAGAAGTATGTTGTGTGTTAGATATGATAGATATGAGCGTTTGTTTGTTTTGTGTTCTCTCGATAATTATAATATTTTGTGTAGTTTAATTATTCTATCGTGCACATACACGTAGTAATTAAATCATCGTAGGCGTTTTACGATACTATGTGTACTTACCCTACGTACTTCCTTTGTTAATTTTTGGTCAGCGGCGTTAAAATTATTCGATCAATTATGTAAATGTAAAATCATGACTGAAAATATTTGCGGTTCGACAATTACTGATCGGTTTTACATTTCTTTGTGTGCAAATTAGCCGTCATGACTGCGTTTATTCAGAATGCATGCAGTGCATTTTAAATAATGCATCAAAATGAGACCGGCATACTTTACAACATTACTTCAAACCGGCAAATTTTTTATTCATAAATATACCATATAATTGATAAAGTATAGGGCATTTGCAGTTTTTTGAAATTGTAACGCCCGGTATTAAAATGATAGCACACGCTAAGGTAACTAATTCATATATTTTGTTTCATTCACAGAACATCACTCTTCATAATCTCGAGTTTTATCTATGCCAAGCTCCTAGTCGTTGTGTGCATAGCCTACGTCATCAGCGATGTCATCACACACAACCTTCCCCTCTACTACTACGAGGGCTTCTTCACCTACCTGTATGGCATGAGCATCTTGTTTCTGTTATACGTTTTCTGCTTTTTATTACAAGGTTAGTACATTTATTATGAAGAGATTTTTTGTTGTTTTGAGTAGTTTAGATAAGTGAATATCCTTTGTTCAGAGAGTGCATGCTGCAGCGGCAGCCCGCCTAAGCCGAAACCTCCTCCAAAAGAAAAGAAGCCGAAGAAAGAAAAAGAAAAGAAAACCAAAGATAAGGAATCAAAAGAAGGTAAAGATGGCAAAGAAGGTAAAGATGGCAAGAAAGATAAGAAAGATGGAAAATCAAAGGATAAAGGCAAAGATAAGGACGCTGAGAAAGAAAAACCCGCCAAAGAATCAAAGAAACAAAGTTTCCAGGTGAGTAGTGTGACATCTCACCGTCATACTCATACACAGCACATCCATATTTTTGTACTTAACATTATTCCACACTCTTGTCGCTTTCGCGTGTCGTATTGTATTAGTTAACCACATATTTATTTCATTAATTCCGATTATGTGATTTGTTTTTTAACTATTTGTGATACGCACCCGTTCGCAATTTATTATTTGGCCGATCACTTTTATCATGGTCAACGCTTCGTCCGAAAACATCAGGCCGCATGATCCCCTTTTTGTTTACGCTGCCTACTTTTTTGTTTTTTCCATATCATTTGGGCAGGAGGTGTATCCCCGTAAGATGCGTGATAAAGTTCGTCAACAGCAATTGCAATTGCAAATGGCGCAATTGTATGCGTCTGATCAGGTGAGGTACATCTTGACGCATCCTGCTTGACGTGTATCATATTATCATTGCGGAGAGCTTTGGATGTGCTGTCGTAGTTCGTTTGTTCATACTGCTTCTGTGTTCGCTATTGTATCACCTTGCTTCCATTTAGGCTTCGTATATTCACACTTTAATATCATTCGACTTATTGTAAGTCAGTAGAATTGCATCGATATTTCCTGAGTGGATAATAACAACGATTCCTGTTTCATATAGTGTTACTAATTGTATTTAAGCTAGTTGCGTTTGCCATTTTGTTTTTTGGAAACGATTTAATCCTATTCAGGTGTAACAGATCTCAGATCAGTCTTTGATGCATTTTAATGAACCAGATTTGCCCGCAGGTCTGACTACTACTTTGACCAATTTACGTGTTTTAAGTTTAGTTTAATCTCATTTTCAGCAACAACAGCAGCAACAAGATATTGTTGAATTGGAAGCGGGACCTGTGGCAAGGCCCGTCCGCAGACGTAAGACTTCTCAAAACGACCACAGCCATGGCAGCTTCTTCCTCAGAATTGGTGCTATCGGTAAGAATCATGCTATTTTCCTCAATAAGCAGAATTACACCAATGTCAATGCGTACCTTTAAATTCCAATGGCATGTCACAATATTATTTGAATTTAGCGCATCGGTAACCAATATCAATCTATTATTTCAGCATTCGGCCTCGGCACCATGGTCTATAACGGCTTGGAGTTCGGCACGTTTTTCGAATTGCCTTTGGACTCACCTTGCTATTTAATATTGAAGGGAATCAATCCCGTTCTGCAAATGGTCTTTACATTTATGCAAATGTATTTCATATTTATGAATTCACGGGTAAGATTACGTTTTAATCACATGAAATGGCACCATATAAATTTTAATATTCAGTATATCCCATATTCCTCTTTATTTTAGCTAAATATCCATCGATTCAAAGTAATTGCTCGTTTTGGATTAATGCACGTGGTTGCAACAAATATTTGCGTTTGGATTCGTACTTTGGTATTAGAGTCATTGAAGGAAATTACCGACTATCACGTAAAGAATCCTCAGGGTTTACCAGGAGAAGGCGTACTCGGAAGTAAGTATCATAATTTTATATTAATTATTAATATTTTCTCACAGCATATTAACTGCTTAGCGCATCTTCGTGATTTCTTCCACTTTTATATTATAAATTTAGTTTGTTTGTGAGTAAACTTTGTCATAATTGTATGAAGTATATAACCCATCTTCAGAAGTCATCCGTAAGCATACTCTGAGGCATTCCGGAAAAGTATTCGGTGCTGCTTCCACTGCCGCTACCACTGTCGCATCTACTGTCATAACCTCTGCTAAGACTGCTGGAGAGCAACTCATGAACGTTGTCACCTCCTCGTCCACTGCCGCTCCTACTACCACTCCTACCACAAGTTAGTATTCACACATTCACGTTTTTATATTCTGTGTTCCTGTTCTCCTACTTTGTGCATGTATGTGAATTAAAATGTGTTTTGGACTAATTTTTCAGCGACTACTACTCTATCATCATATCATAACATGGGTGGTGGGTTCCTTCCTAAATCGAAATTGATCGACACGATTAAGAGTACAGTAGGTTACGAGAATGGCATGGGATATGGTCGGGAGTTCAGAGAATGGCCTAATGACAATCCTTTCACTACTACCTCTTTTGCTCCACTAACAACGGAGTTCGAAAAAGTGACTCAAACACAGACGGCCATGTTAGAAGTATTCCAGTGGCTGCGTACTTCTACTCTGAGACCTATCATTAATGCTATATCCACTATGATGCCGAGCACGACATCCGGACAGATAGTAACTGATAGAGACGAATGGGGCAATAGTGTCGAAAGTTATCGTGTAGATGAACCACCACATTCGCCAGGTTTGTCGTTGGAGTGTCGTATTGATTATTTCAAACGTTAACAGCCGCTGCACTTTTTATTTGCCACTTTTGAAATGTTGTTTATGTTCATTACGTACCCCACGTTCGCGTTCGTTGCACATGTGTGTCCACATATGATTTCCTTTTAGGGTGAAGTATTCTTTGCGTCTTTTGCATGTACCTACCTAATTTATATAGTACATAGTTTTAATTTATTATGTAGCTTAGAAATTTTTATATAACTGAAAGAATTCTGCGTTGCAGGATATTTAGTTTGCAATATGTTTTATTTCAGTTAACTCGTCAGAAATCTTCGAGTCGTTCGACGCTCTGAATCCAGCTGCGCTGATCGCCAATATTGATAATACGACGGTCTGCGGCCGCAACCCAATTATGGGTACTATCGTTACTGACTCGGCACCTTATCTCTATCCGTTCATCATTGAGTATTCTCTTATCGGAGCTGCCGTCATTTACGTTATGTGGAAACATATCGGCCGCTACCCCAGGTAAATATACCCTTATATATATTTTTATAATAGATACTCATAACTGTAGAATGATAATTAACATAAATCCACAATACCATTACGTACCCTTAATAACAATTAAAGTCCACCGTAACCTTCCATAATCACTCTGCCGCATTAAAATTGTATAGTACACTTACGTAGTCATGCCCCTAAAGTCCTTTACACTTAGAGCACGTACATAGATTAGAGCTGTATAAGCAATGAGTAAATGACTGACGGCACGCATTTCGTTGCAGCGTGGCCAACGACGAAGATCTGGAAAGACGTTTGGAGGCTGTTCTCTCCCGCAGGGCGGCGGCTCTTGCAGCAGCTCAACGTGGAAACCGAGTTGATTGCGCCGGAGCCTCTAAGGGACTGTTCTGTGGACTTCTCCTGCTGGTGGCCTCACTTATCTGCTTGATACTCTTCTTCGTCCTGATAAGACACCAAGAATTGAAGCGCTTGTCAATTTATCTGGCTGATGTATCTCACTGCGCATTGATGGTCCTTTCCATAGTGGCGATTTTGATTGGATTTATTCGGTAAGTCTATAGTTTTTTTTGGGCAGCACTTAGTAATAGATATTTTTCATCTGTTAGTTTTGTGTTAATTTTTCATATCATTAGCGTGTGTTAATTTTATTTTTGTTTTTATTTCCTTATCCATTTTTTTGCCCCTGTACCTACCATTCCTTCAATCCTGCCACCATCTAAACGGCTCCAAAATGATTTATTGTTTTGCACAACGACCGTGCTAACCCACTCTAACACAAAAACATTCCATTTTCCATTGCATTTATCTGTTCTTGATCTTTTTGTATGTTTTCTCTTTTTGTTTACCATTTTTGGTTATATTCACTGCTTAATTAGTGGTCGTGTAATGAAATGGAGCAATACTCCTTCCTCCTGTACCGAGCCTCTTCGCAGGGTGCAATCTTTGAAGTTCCGCTCTGAAGAACAATCTGACTTGAACGACATCCTGCTGCGTGTATCTGCGTTTGGCCTCTTCGTGTATGCTGTGTTCAGCGTCATCGCTGGTGGAATGGGAGCCTTCACTCACGAGCCGAACCTTCTCGTCATGATCACTGGCTGCCTGAGTGTATTTCAGGTAATTTCATGTTAACCTGCTACGTTATTTTGGATTGGATATTTGATTTATAAACATGCGATTGTATATGTGTTTGTACAATTACAGGTAGTGCTACAATTACTTTTCATCGCTGATGTATCGCGACGTCGCGTCCACCTCCCAGAACAGGAACGCAGCAAGCCTGCCCGTCAAGCCGTCACTTTTCTCCTGATCTGCAATGTGACTATGTGGCTGATATACACATTTGAAGCACAGAAAGTCCTCGCTAACCCAGTAAGTATCAAAATCTATCTGGATAAAAGGCACCCTATGTCCTTTACCCCTGACAATATGTATGCGAAATTTCATGATTATCGGTCGAACAGTTAAAGCATGACAGGCTAACAAACAAACTCACATTCGCATTTATAATATTAGTTAGGATTATCTGGAGACGTAATATAGGTTTTTTTTGGTGCAGAACAAAATAGATTTAGTGGCGTACTATTACTAAGCGCACGCCTTTTGTCTCAATTCTAATTAGATATGTTTCTAACTATTAAACCATATTAGATACCTAACTGAAATTTCCACAGAGTGTTATCGTTGCAGATATCCTAAGATATAATAACATAAATTCCATAAGTGAATATTTACCGGGATTGCATATTTAAACATGGTTTTCTTCTTCTTTAGCTTGGAACGGGGTAATTATTGCGTGAACTATAAATTAAAACAACAAACAATAAAATTTGCCAGCGTGACACAGGCTCGCGCCGAGGTGTGCTGATAGGACACCCACGGTATGCAAGTCCGACTTGAAATTGCCGTATTAATGATACTATCTTCTCCTTTTCCAGGTTCAACTTGACTTCTACGGTTTCGTGGCTTGGTCCCTAGTCCAGCGCTTTACTCTCCCGCTTTGTATTTTCCACCGTTTCCACTCAGCTGTCACTCTAGCTGAAATATGGAAGACCAGCTACAAAGCGCGTCTGGAGTGAGCACTTGCTTGAAACATCGGAGACCGAAGTCCAATAACACTAAACATCCTGTAACATAAGGATGAAAAGATTTCGTCCTCCTCCGGGACAGCAATTTTAGGTAGATCGAATAAATTTGCTGCTAGTTTCAAAATCATCTCGCTATTTCAAGTGTTAGTATAGGTGTGACGAATTTAGGGTGGTAACAATGCATTTTACAATGTAGAAGTGATTATGTAATTGCTCTCCCGGAATGTAATGTAGTTGACACGATGTAATATCGCACCAGGATCTACCCTACGAATCATTGTATTATGTTGGTTATTATTTTGCTACAATTCTTTCATACTTCGTTAATCTTTCACATTCCATTCTATTTTTACAGATTCAATAAAAATTAGGTTTCTTGAAAGACTGACTGTGGAGACTTTAAAGCGACCAAACATACATATTTTCAGCTCACTTTTCTTTAATAGATACGTAAACAGAATTGCTCAGATTTCTAAATTCTATACTTGCGGATATTTAAAAATTAAAATTGAGGCATTTTGAAATGATTTAATCGAAACACGATAATAAAAATTAAATTCCCTGTTGTGAAAAGTTCCCTCCTTTGTTAGAAATAATTTATGTGCCATGGTTTAGGATTAAGGCTTTATTGAAATTTGACAATATTTTACATTTCTTGGACACTTTCAAATATCTAAACTGAATCTATTTCTCTGAGACCGGTATTCTTTGTTGTTATTATAATTAATGATTGATTGAAACATGTTATCGATGAATTTAACATTTCAGCACAAAATGGGAGCCGTTTTGTGTATTTTAACGTCGTAATTATAGGATATAAAATTAAATATAAAATTAATTACTATATTAAAGTTTCAGAAGATTTATTAGCCAACATGAGGTAAACAAGTAGGATTACAATGAAAGTTTAACATTATGTGGTATCTTAAGAGGGTAGTTGACGTGTCGAAAAAAAAACTATATTTGATTAAACGTACTTAACTGTAGAAACAGTAGAGGTCTGCCGCTTGGGGTACAGAGTGCTTAGTACGGATCATTTGGGTACTTGTGTTTAGGACATTTTTATTGCAGAGGGGCCATAAAAATTTAAGATTTTTTATCACTAAACAACACACTTTTATATCGCTGACGTTAGTTTATATTCAAAGATGTGGTAACACTAGGACTAGAACTTAAGTAACTATTACTGGCAACATAATTAGATGTTGTGACGAAACGAGCGTATTAGAAATAAATTATTAATTACAATTTTTGCAATGTTTAAAGGGACTAAGTTTCACTGCGTAAAAAGTGTTTAGAAACGCATAGTACGTTAAAATTCTTCTCAGCAAATATTTTCGTAATGATTTTTGTGCGATCTATTTTTATAGGCTGACTAATTTACATACCTGTCTATTCGTGTGATGCAATGATCGGCGTGATTTTCGCGTGATATCATTTCTATGTTATGAATTTTGTATAAAATAGTTCATACTCAATTATTTATATTTATTAATTTTGTAAATTATCATGTAAGGTAAAAATTATAACTTATTGCTCTAGAGTCTGAGAGTAATGTGTGCTTACAACGTGAGATTTTGAGTGAATGTAGTTAGTTTACGGATGATTTAAATATTTTAATGTTTATACTTAGTAATTTATAAATAAAGCCATGAACAAAAAAAAAAGATAATGGAAGAGCTCAATCGTATTGATTTTTGAGAAATTTAATGGCGTAAAGATAACTTCTTGATATGTTATTGGTAACATCTTCACTGCGGGTAAAAATATCAGCAATTTACATCAGATGCGGCGACAGGCCTTTTTGACCTGATACCAACACATGGTCACTTAGAGTTATCATTGCAATCACAGGATTACACTCTGAGTGCTGATGGTCAAGAAGGCATGATATATGAGCCATATACGGCTTATAAATTACCGTATCAGGCTGTATGACTAAATTGTATAATTTAATCCACCACTTTGCTGCAATATTTATCGCGATCGTAGTCATAAAAATGACAACGAAAATCGTTTCACATGAATGAAACACGATCATGACTTTATGTTATGGATGACCCGCAGTGAACATGTTAAAATAACAGTAATCTGTGAGTTTGGCTTGTTTTATCACTGCCAATATTTTAACAATAGATAATTGTTAGTAAGTCCTTTGATAAACCTATACTACATATTTCTAACTTGTTCAATTTTGTAGGTGATATTTAATGTGTACCTCGATGTTTGGAACAAAATGTACCGTTGTTTGTAACTCTAGGTTTTAACATTATTATCATACCTATGTGGATACTCAATCAGTGTTATATAGATACCAAAAATTAAAATTTGGAAATTCTACTTTAAAATATATAATTAATATATGTAAATGTCTATTTGAATAAATTAAATAATACTTATACGTGATTGTTAGTTTTATTTATGCAATATCATCTGATTAAATTATTACTTACAGTGTAAAACACTAATAACACAGCAAGTTACATTTTTTGTAAAATATGAGTAGGCACAGTAGGTGCCTACTTAATAATGTTAAATGTTTAATAATTAGTGCAGTATCTATCTATCTTTATTAGTGCAGTATATCAGTGGTCTTCTCGCCGCTGCTAGTACGCTGAGTATTATGGGTTCAACCCCACAATATAAAAATTTGTGTGATTCACAAATAGTTGCTCCAAAACCAGGTGGTCTTTGTGTCCTGGTTTGCCAAGGCGTAATCCCGAACAACTCCTCCTCTAGGGTGCGGGAGTTATAAGACTCGAGGTCGTCGTCGGACGTGTATGATACCTACACTTTACCAAGTATGTCTATCCCACCTAATATTGATTGGTTTAACAAGAACATTTCCAGGTTCAATGACCCGTCTTACTACTGTCAATACCCCATCAAGAAATGCTACTGACATTGAATCAGAATATTACTTAGAAGATAATATAGACGTATCCGATATAAGCCCGCAATTTAACTCTCCGACTAGTTACCTTATATCAGGAAACGGACGGAGCCAAATTATTACAAAAATGGATCGCTTAAAGATCCGTCTTTTCTGTCGCAGATTGGACACCGCTCGCCAACATTCTGACATTAAGACCGTTGTGGACGGTTGTGTGGTGTTTAACCTGCTACGAAGTAGGCTCTGCGCCAGCCAAACAGCTATATACAAAAAGTAACGCTTCTTTGTGCCTCGGAGACCTCGTATGACCGACGGTTCCAGCTGCCATGTACAGCACTAGACCTGGGCCAGAGCGAGAAGAGCAAGGGAAGAAAAGAAGAAAGAGAAGAGAAGACCAAATTCCAAGGGGCGCCAGAAAGCCAAATGCCATAAACAATTCCCGGCATAAATTTGAGACGAGTTAAAATTTTGGAGTTATTATTTAAGTATTTAACATTAAACCGAAATAGAATTTACGTGAAGTGAAAGTTGATCATCGGATCATCGGATTTCTGGCCTAAGGTTTCTGGATAAGGTTTTTTCGAAGACGTACTATTAAAAAGTGCCGGATTTGCGACCAAGAGTACGTGGATCAGGAACACGAGGATTTAGCTCAGAGGCCTTAGGTACTACCGCCATTGTTAGTGCGCGAGAACGAGGCAGCGCGTGACTCAGTATTATTTTAGTACAGTTTTGTCTTATCGCACATACAACAACGATGCTTTAAGATATGATAATGAAACCCGTTCTAGCGAAGTAAAGCCTTTTGTCTTGAAGTCAGCGAAGTCGTGCTAACTAAGCCTTGAAAAGCAAGTCTCGAGGTAAAAAAATGTGTAGCTAATTATAAGGATGACATTTATCAGTTTATAATTTATTTATTTATTTAATTTTAAAGAAAGCTTACAGACTAATATACATATGGATAGATAAGAATAAATATTTACTATTGCTAATAACAAGCTTTCACATTTAAATTATATTACAAGGCAATATAAAAAGAAATTAAAACTTAAAAAAACAAACTAGCAAGTAAAACCAAAAAGAAATACACAATATGAGAAACAAAACAAAACGGGAATACAAAAATGATAGATACAATGACTAATTAATTATTATTCAATTTGATCTCTGTCATTGTCGCCAAAGTAATCTAAATTAAGAATACGTCTGATTTTCTGTGCCTTAGTGCAGAACAAATCAATGTCGTTTTCTAAAATGGTACTGTTAACAGCCCTTGTGCTTCGTATACAGAAAGAATTCTGCCTATAATTAGTGGTAGCAAATGCTACATCTAAAAGCGGACGCTTCCTAAGATGACTATGATTTGTTCGTAGATTTATTTTGCTCAACAGGTCTGGACAGTCAATGGCACCATTTGCAATATTAACTAAAAAGCATATATCGTTTGCATTACGCCTCAATTCCAATGGCAGGAAATGGTATCTTTTACAACGATAGTCACGTGAATATTGCCGTGCTTTGTAATCTATGTAACGCAAGAACTTTTTCTGTATGGCTTCGATGCCGAATTTGTATACTTGGTATTGTGGCTTCCATACTTGAGAAGCGTACTCAAGATGGCTACGCACAAAAGAGCAATATAAAACCTTAATCGGTTTCAGAGTTTTAAAACTGGAGCAAGTTCGGATTATAAAACCTAGCGCTTTGGACGCTCTCTTTATGACGGTGTCAATGTGAACATCGAATATTAATTTGCTATCATGCTCTACGCCGAGGTCTCTTATTGTATTTACTTTATTTATTGTTTGACGATCAAAAGAATACATTGAGGGTATTGCTGATTTTTGTCGAGAAAAAGTGACCTGGCAACATTTTTCAATATTCAGTTGCAGTTTATTGCGTTTGCAATAGAAATTAAATCTATTAAGGTCTGATTGAAGTTTATTAATATCAGATACACAGCTAACTACCTTTAGTATCTTCATATCGTCAGCGTATAAAAGAACTTGAGAATTTATGAAGCATGTTAATAATGATAATATTCTATCACATACACACAACACCATCTAGCCCAAACTAAGCAGAGCTGGTACTATGGGTTAACTTTCTTTCTTTCTTTCTTGCACTAGACAATTGATAAATATACATACCTACATACTTTTTTTTTGTAAATACATACTTATTATAAGTACATAGAAACACCCAGACCAAGACAAACATCCATGTCTATGCACACAAATATTTGACTTGAGCGGGAATCGAACCCGCACTTCAGGCGTGGCAGTCGGTCACATTAACCACTACGCCATCGAGGCCGCCCAGTTGTACACAACTGCTTGCCTGATAAGAAATAATAATATTCGTTGGTACGAATGTATGTAATCACGTAGGTAACTTGGCATTACATTAAACATAATTTGTGTTATCAGAATAAAGGTTATTGCCGTGCTTCAATAGATGGCGTTATAGTCAAGTTATTAGTAGCCTACTTTTAAATACGCTTACAAGGTGTCGAATAGCAGCTAGTATTTATATACTTAAATCTCTTTAATTTTTAAGTAAATCTTATTTATTTCCAAACACGTGTAAAACCATAATGACTTTTTGATAGTAAATTCTCAGCTGCAGCATGCGTGTCGATAATGCGAATTTAATGAACGGGAATTATTATGTGTGATCTAAAAAATATGACGAATGCCGAAAGAAAAGCTTTATATAAACAGGAACAAGAATCAACATCTTTTATTTGCAAGTTAATATAGCGCCTAAACGTTTAGGTAATTTATTACGTTTTTATTTGCAGGTAGTACACACGGCTACACATCAAGTTAGACACCCTATATACGCATAACTACGCTACATACAAAATAGAGAATTGTCGAAAAGGGACAGTGCATAGTGGTGTCGATGTAAATAGTAAGGATAGAGCGTAACAAAAATATAACGCACTCTCTCGCACGATTCTCAGCGTTCATCTTCTAATAGTTCAAAGTCTAAACAGTCTACGTTGATGCGTCGCTGTGTGTACCAATACGTCGTACCTCGGCCAATATTTAAACACACATACGTGAACAAACACTATTGTTTTATAGGCCCGTATCTATATAATAAAATAAATAAACTTAAAAACATATACCATACTAAATAAAAGAGATTGTAAAAATGCACTATTCGAATACTTACACAAATTAACTTATGATGACACAGAAAAGTTATTAAATATATTAAAGTACCTAACAACACCTTCTCTAACACACCCTCCCACACACGCACCCTCTCGCACACCCACACACACACACACAATTTCATGCATTGGGAGGTCACTACTACTACACACACTTTTTATCATTTTGTTTTTAATATTTATATTATTTCACTTTTACTTTTTTTATGTATAAGTTTTTTATCTGCGTTATGTAAAATTCATGATCTATTTTACCGAAGGGTTACTAAAATGTCTTTAAATTTAGGAAGAGCACTGAGGTCTGAAATACAAATAATTTAATTTTATCTAGTTCGGACACAGATGTCACATTCAATCGAAATTACGCCAAATAATGTAACCAAAATGTAATTGTTGTATATACATGTATCTTGGAAATAAACAATTATTATTATTATTATTAATACAAATCGACTATTTAGTAACTATTTGAAGCGACACTGCTAATACTAAATTAAACATCCTTCAGATGTGATGTCATTTTTGTAATGTTGACTGGTTGACACTTGACATTGACATTTGACAGGTTATACCATCAACCTGATGCGTATGCGAATCAATTATATTGGAAACTATCCACAAGTTTGATTATAATTATGAGAGTTTACATCTTGAATTAGTAAAACAGTGGTCTCAGTTTACAAGACGCCGTACTCTACCAATATGTTGTTACATTGTGGTTTGTTATTGTTGTTTCTGAACTGTGTGCGGACGAAAGAATATGTTCATTCCAATGAGGTGTTTGATGATCGTGTAGCTGAGTTTAATACGAGGTTTTCATGGTGGCCGTCTGTTCATAATGCAGCAAGTTTGGTGAGATTGAGGCGGGAAGCGGAACAGACTGCTAAAACGGTGGATACCGAGGGTGGTTCTGAAGACTTGACTGGCAAATCGCCACCATCGTCGCCGGCTGTGCCTCCAGTGGTCGATAAAGATGCTAAAAATGTTAATAAAACAGAGACCTCAACGCAAGAACCAGCTAAAGGTGATTACACAATTATTTTAATATTGCATCACAGTTATAACTTATGCTTGTTTATGTATGTGTCTGTGCATTTAAATTGATTCAAACCATACTATATTAGCTATTGCTGTGTCAAGGTTACTGCATTAGGGAACTGGCCTTATTAATGGTTACGCATAATGAGTTATTCAAATAATTGTACCATTAAAATGCATAAATGAATGAATACCTTGATGTTTTAGTAACCTAGTTTTTGAATTTAAGTTCATGAATCTGATTAATAGGGAGGTATAGGAATAACCAACTTTAAATGAGTTTGTAGCAGATACAATAAAAAAGAATTATATCTATGTGTTAACAGTTAAAACCATAAATAAATTAGGTATTAAAAAAACCTGTTGAGCTGTTTACCTTAATGATAACAATTCACTACTTGCTAATATATCTTTGCTGTTAGCATACTTGTGGTAACTTTATGAATTATTATACTCTTATCATAATACTGTTATAATCAATTACACTCATCACTCTTATCATAATAGTAAAAACCGAAAACACAATTAAAAAACCAAGGAGCCTTTTTCCTTAACGATAACAGTTAACAACTTGCTAATATACCTACTCAGTTAGCTTAGTGGTAATGTTATGATTTATGAATTACTCTAACCAAATATATACCAAACAATTTTTTGTTGCCTCATAATAGATTCAATATCTGAGTTTCAATTCATTTTTATTATTCTGTTATTTAACATTGTCCTTCTATTTATTGCAGGATAATATATCTATATATTTTTATTGTGTATAAAACAAAACATGTTAATTAATTTTTGTTTGATTGAAGGATAAACCACAAAACACCTATACCTACATTATTATATAGGTATCTAAAGATACAAAATGTTTCCCTTCATTTTCCTTATGTTGCATTTCCTTATTTAAACCTAAGGTAATGTTGCATAATGTATTGCATGCATATTTTATATACATAACCCATGGATGTGAAATTAACTTACCATTTAACTCTAAAATTGAGTAATTTTTTAAAAATTTGTCATCTTCAATAATAGTTAAATAAATTTTTTTGATAGAAACTTTAAACAAACATGTGTTCTATGAAATAGGTCACTTAAAGGGTTTTTAACAAAAAAGCATCCTTACTTTGTATATATTAGCAATAAATTACATTATGGATGCAGGTATGACTCATTAAGTACTACTGTGAAAATTGATTTACATTCTAGCCTATATATATCTATGTATAATGTTTAAATATGTACATATTTAAATTCATATCAAGTTGAGGTATATAAGGTCTCATAGATGATTTGTTACATATGTGTCTTTGTGTAACATGGTTATAACAGTTGCAGCATTATGAAAATGAGCACATGTGTACATAATATGTTGAAGTACATAGCCTTGGTAAACACCCTGTTTCTTTTTATAATTTGTTCTGAATGACTAAGAATATAAACAACATAGTAATAACTATATATATTATTTTCAGTGTATCTTCAGGCCTGAATCTCAGGTCTCGTTAAGTTTAAAAGTGATTTTCTATTAAGAGATTCTCAGTAGCAGAATTAAGTCTAGAAATGTTTAGTAATCGGCAATAGGCGCATGTCCTATAATTGGGGACCTAGTTGTATAATATATAGGTCATAATATGCCTGCATTACATGGGACCTAAAAGCATATCTGGTGAAATGTTGTTGTCGTCTCTCTTCTTTTCTTACACCATCAGTTTATACATGTGTGAGTCTATGTTATGTTTAAGTACGTATAAGTTTCTTATGAGTCTCTTCAATTCTAAGAAAGCTATACTTGGTTCTTAAGCCATGGTTTATTGTATTTGGAATTTTATTAACTCGGCAAGCGTAATTAGTTTGTTACATTGTTCAAGTAATATCATATTCTAACTAAAGTAAATCCATAGTCTTCTAACAATCGTTGCTACATGCAACGATTTGGGGTGGTGCATGGCAAAATTGCCAATTATTTGCTTACCTGTGACTTCGTCGGAGTGGAGTGAACAAAATAAGATTTTATTCCATTCTTATAACATCAGCTTTCTGCTCTAGCCAGTAAAGATCTGTCAATATCGGTCCAACATTTCAGATAAGCCAGAACAAACAGACAACAGTACCATATATACTTATAAACATTTAGTAAATTGTCATTACAAACATATTACACTTCAATTTTATTTATTTGTATAGATAAGAGTTATCAGCATTATAGCTAGCTAGCATCTAGTAATATTATTTGATAGCATTTCTGACTGTTTGACTGTTTGCAATATTAGATATCACACATCCATTGCTTACCCTGCAAATGTAAGTTGAAACGGAATAAAAACAGAGGAATAGGAGTGAGCATATGGCACTGTTAGTCACTTGCTGAAACAGTAACTACTGTTATTGTATTATCGTTAGGACATTCTTGGCTTGGTATTCAGTAACTCAAAATTAATTTGATCTCAGCACAATGTCATTCCAATAAGCAAAATCTTTTTATGCAATCAATTTATTAGGTACTCTTGTCTATTAACATGTTTGTTCATCAACAAGGTAATAAACTGTTTTGTATTACGCCTTTAGAAGTGGAGAAACTTTGTTTTCGTTCTTGGTGGCTATGGTATACTAATGGTAGCCAGTAACCGTCAGACATAGAAATGACTGTGTACCCTTTGCAGTTGTATGCTGTAGCTGCAATGCAAAATACTGCTAAATCTATGTTTATTACAATGAGTGGCAGTAGGAAGGCTATTCTGCTCTTACAATTGTTCTTGCTCATTATAGTTGAACTAACTTGCTAGAGGCCGGTATAACGTGCGAATTCCCAAAGATACAAGATCCTACACCAGTGGTAAGAGAAACGGAGAAGAAGAGAAGAAACAGGGAGCAATAGGTCTGGGTTTGTGGCATCTCCTTTTATAGTAGGCGGAGGTGCTGTATTTCTACTTGATGGGTTTTAATTAGAATAACCTTCTGACTCACTCACCAATCAACAAAGCATAATTAATTGGTCATTAATGCATTCGATAAATATCGAACACTTTTCTTACTTTATTTCTTCATAATTATTATCAATATACTATAAGTACTAATTATTAATTATAATTATGTTTACAGTTGCAGTTACTACTCCTTCAACAACAACAACAATTACAAATGATCGAAATAGCACTGAGATAAAAACTAACAGCACAACAGAGAAACCCAAGCAGCTAGATCTGAACAACCCTGGCGTTTTAAAGAGGGGATTCATCGTTTTCGGAGGATTCGCATTGCTAGCGTTTGCGTACTTCATATTTTATAGGTATTTATTCATTTGTTTTATTTGCTTCATTGGCTTAGTTGATTGAGTCATTGGCTTAATGGATTGCCTCATTGGCCAGTGAATTGGCTTATTGGCCAATGGTCTACGGAGTACCACTAAGATGAAAGCCAAGCAATATTAAGCGGTGATAGTGATAGTGGCCTTAGAACGCGTGCAAAGCCAACGAACGCACAAATAGAACCGTTGCGCTGCTCTCAAACCAGTTTGCAGGTTGGCAGTCGAACTGGCTTAAAGGTTCAGTGGATTGTCTTATTCGTCCAATAATGTTGGTACAAATGTGGGTGTGGTAGACCTTTCTGTAACCCGTCAGGGTTACATTAGGGTTATCATATAATACAAAAGCAGAGACGATTTGCTGAGATATGCTCCTGAGTTCACGACTAAGATATGGTATCATTCATTACTTATCTTAAATGTCAAAGGTACGATATATTAATAACGGAGAGGTACAGAAATAGCTGCGACTGCTTTGTTAGTCTCATGGCATTTACTTCGACAGATTCCATTTTGCGGATCAGCCAGTGCCATACAATTTTCTATAAAATAATTCATAGTAGTAGCCCGAAATCGCTTGTTGGAATACTAGAGATAATTGAAAGCCTATTGTATCTGGCCGCCGGTGTGTCAAAGCGACTCAATAGATTAAAACACCTCTGCTTATGTCTTCTGTAAATAATATTAAATGTATGTATTTATGTACAAAACAACGCTTTCAGTCGTAAATCACTTAGTGTTATCAATAAATACCTAAAATAATCTTGTTCCGCTGTTTTGATAATGATAACAGATTTCATGGATATTTTGCGGAACTAAAATATACGTAAAGTTCTATTTTGTCGTTTACGCGAGTTTTGTACACGCGATCGCAAATTTTCTTTATGTAGGTACATATTAGTTGTTGTGATTTTAGTCGCATGTTTTGAACCCTTAGTCTTTGCCACGGGTTTTAGCTGTCTCCATACAAAATTTTTGTTAGCCTTTGTTTAGCTTCAGTAACAACTTTGTATTTATTATTTAATGGGGCAGGGCTTAACGGGATTCTTTACAGCGTGGGTCTTTGCTCAACTTGATTAGGGAAGTATTTATACAGAAAGATTGTAGCCAAGCAACGTATTGTTTCTGCGCTGAGTACATATTCCAAGCTTCTTAAACAGATCTTCTTCTCCCTAGCCTTTATTATTCCCAAGTCACTTGGGGTCGGCTTTTCTGGTCTAACCGGATTTGACTGGATATCAGTTTTTTACACGGAGCGGCTGCCACCTGACCTCCGCAACCCAAAGGCTAACGATACCCTAAGGCTAGACCAGTGTCAGGATATTATAGGGCACTGACTTCCCAACAACGACTGCCATAGATGTTCATGGCAACCGGGACCGACGGTGCTCAACGTGCTCTCCGAGGCACGGAGCAGGTGATAATTGTCAATCAATACGTACATAATTTCGAAAAGTCATATAATTTCCGAAAATCAGAGGTGCGCGACGTGGGTTTGATCCCGAGACCCTCTGCATTGCAGTCTGTTGGTCTCCCCACTGAGCTATCGCTGCTCATCAAGCTTCTTGAACAGGTGATGCCATTGATGTATAAAAACCCTAGATACACAATTCCATACAAATGTAACACTTAAAACTGTCCCTAGTTGCTTATAAGTAGTTATATTAGCTATATAAACCTTCATTAATGCAAATTAAGCCTTACTGCTTTAACTTAACGTTGAATATACAAGACTAATTAAAAAGGTAATAAAATTTTACGAGCAGATAGAATAAGGAATGGATGTGGAAATGGAGTCGAATATTGTTTTTACAAATATAAGTTAATAATCTGACGTAGAGTTTATAAAATGCATGTGAATGTGTGTTATAAACACATATTTGCTGTTACTTTTAAATGTAGGTATTTTACCAAGGTTGTGTTCTATGATGTTCAATAAAATGAAACTAATGTATTGCCATTATAATTTGTATATGGCAGCTCTTAAATAGATGATAGAAAATCTTTTATTATTTTACCAGAGATAACAGTAGTACTTATTTAACAAAATAGACAAGACAAGTAAAACATTTGTAAAATAGCATGTTTATAACATATAACAGATAATTAATACGCACGTCAATTATATTACGAGTATATTTCATTGTTGTTCATATACTTGGCTGCCCGACTTTGAAATTATACGTGTTTGAACATTATGCGACTGATTGTACTTACAAATTAAAGTAACATAAAACAATAAAATGAGAGAGAAAATTAAGATTTCAAACTTGAAAAGATACGACATAATAAGGTTTTTAATTTCCTTAAAATAAATTGAGTTTATTGTATATTCTTCTTTTTGGCGGATTTAAATATTTCCGTATCTTTCTTTGTTGTATAATGCAATCTTATCTTGATATATCTCTCGATAATAGATTTAATAGTATTATTTACATGATTCTTATTTGTTAATATGGCACTTTGAAGAATATAATCTGACTCCTAAAAATTATGATAAGTATTGTTGCTGCTATGCTTGCTTGTGATCGTTGCTGTGCTATAACGGGTATCCATTTTACACATCGCACGGGATCTCAAGGAAAGCTGAAATCCAACATAAGTATGTAGATACATTTTATAAATATCCCAATATAAGGACACCGAAAGGATAATTTAACAAAATTAAACGAATGCTATTATGGTTTGTAATAAAACAAGTCTAGGAATAAATAATATATACAATCGAATTATCATTTTAAACCAAATAAAATATATTTATTTTTAAAAAGCAACAGGCTCTTTATTAATATTAGAACAGAGTCAACATGTAACCCGGACTAATCAAGTGGAAATATAATAGTAAGATTAATGCGTTTAGTAAGTGGTCAATTAAATGAGCCGTGTTATATGGTCGCTCTTTGTTACAAAATAAATAAATAAAATATATTTTATGTTGATTTCTTGACGCAATAATCAGTATTATAATATAATTATAATAATAACACAATTACTTACCGAAAATATGAAACACCGTCCCTTTTTTAGTGACCTGGAGGTGCGCTTTTACAATTTTTATACGAGCACTGACGTGTTTACTCTCGGAGCGATCGAACGGTACTAAATTAAATGAGCACCCAAATGGTCAAGTGGGTGCTCTTTTGGTGAGGATGTTTTTTGTCGCTGATTGTGTATCTAGGGTTTTTTGTATATCAATGGGTGATGCGCAATAAATACATACATAAATCATCACATACCTCTGCAGCCAAAATGCCTCATTGATACATATTAGATTCTGCCTTGCCCGATTTGTAATAGGACATTTATTGTTTGAACGTGTTATAATATACATATACATTAAACAAAACCTGTCGATAAAGAAACTAATCGATATCTGTTATAAAACATTAGAGCGCTTAATAGAAAATGTAATTTTTGTCGACATGTTATTATGTATTTTCATAATTTATTTAGTGAGTTTGCTAATAATATATGTATCTTTACTTACAATGCGTCAATCGAAAAAAACTGTTAGCACCAAAATCTTAAATCAAGTAGTAGCGTTCAATAAAGGCTGAAAAATTACAACTGTTGTTTGAATGAGGTTGAAACAAAACAATTTATACGAACAACTATACAAAGAACTTATCTTAATGAATGTTACTTAGTTATAATTTGTTGCATTCTGTGAATAAGCGCAGTACCTCATCGGTTTTACCGTAAACATTACGTAAAGGGAAGTCATGCTCTTCATTTATGAGATAAATTTAATTAATGCGTGTGATTTGAAGTTATATATTTGCCTAAACCATAGCTGAATGCAATGTGCCTGTGATACATACATACATAATATCGTGCTTATATGACCAGAAGAAGTAGGCGTGGACAAAAATATGGTGGTAAAAATCGAAATGTGATGAAGTACCCACCAACCACATTTTGATTTTTAAAGGCTATTAGCAAATCTGCACTGGGTTATAGTTCCAGTGTCGTGGTGCAGTTACAATTTTTTCCCAAGTAATAGGGGCGAACTCAATTACTTGTAATCCTCGGTGCAACCTGGTTGAAACGCCTAAGATAAACTGAAGGTCTCGTTATTTCCCATTATGTATTAGTGAACGAGGCTATTGCCGTCTACTGGGAACCGTTTTAGACTCCGTACTGCTACTGAGAATTCCTTCACAGAAAACTCTAATAACACTTTGCCGGATCTGGGATGCACATCAGTCGCATTGGCAGCTTCGATGGCGTAGTGGTTAGTGTAACCGACTGCTACGCCTGAGGTCGCGGGTTCGATTCCCGCACGAGTCAAACATTTGTGTGCATAGACATGGATGTTTGTCTTGGTCTGGGTGTTTCTATGTATAATAGGTATGTATTTACATAAAAAAGAATATATGTATGTTTATCCATTGTCTAGTACCCATAGTACAAGCTGTGCTTAGTTTGGTCTAGGTGGTGTTGTGTATGTGATAGAATATTATTATTGTTCACTGCCGCTGCGGCACTAAGGCAGTACATTCTTAAAGGGATACATGGCTGCGTAATCCTTTAAGAATATACTGACGAGTCCATATATGTTGTCTAAGAATAACGTTATTAACATATGACTATATAAATTCCAGGAAAAAAGGCAAGAACAATGAAACAGGCAACGCTCATAATACCAACGATGTGAACCAATTCCGCTACGGTGTCCTCCAGTCTGAAGACCGGCGGGACAATATGGAACTCTCTCGCGTCCCACTTACCATGGAATCTGATGATGACGAGGACGAAGATCTGGAGATCTTTGACTTAGAGCAAAAAAAGAAATCGCTGTCGTACGTAAACTTGCAAACAAACGATGAGGATGTAGTTTTTGCTCATAGAGACAGAAATGAGATGGATCGAGATAATCTTCTACTGGATATAGAAGATGGCACGTCTGAAACTCTTATTAACTGGAGTAGTAGCGGCAGTAAGTCAATATTATAACTTTTAAATAGTTTAGTGTATACCTGGGTGATATAGGCATTGATGTATATAACTAGAAATGCAATTGCTGCTTAAAAGTATAGTTGTGACAGGCATATGTCCAAAAACATACCAAAACATAAAAAAAGACGTACCTACCTTGAAATTTGGAGGTAAGGCCATTTAAAGTCTAATATTGTGATAGTTAGAGTTCAAATTGCCTAACTGCCAAATTTCGAGTTTAGTCTCTGTTTTGTCGACCTATATATTCGTCATAGCATAAAGGAAACCTCGTTCTAATTTAAAATTTCAGAGTTGGAATTCTAAGCCGCCTGTAGGCATATATGTAAGTAGCTGCCGAAATTAGAAAAGTTAAAATGCTTGCTCTCTCCAACATATACTTTGGAATTAGAGTCAAGGAGACATACATATATATAGACATATATGTCTGCTCATTTCACATTTAAAATAGCTACTGGTATTAATTTGGTTTTCCCATGTAAAGCTGGCTTCCATTTAGTAGGTTGGTTTACTATTCTGTCTATTTTTAGTCATCAAGCGGATATGCCTTTCTAATATAGGACAGAAGACTTAGATCGTGGCAGAAGTTTCCAAAAACTTAGCTGTGTTGCCACTGTATTGTTTCTGATTCTACGGAAATGCGGCCATGGCTATGAGCGGTGTTTACTATCTACTACAGCCGTCGCCACTTCAGGCAAATAAGCTACACTTTTATATACAAGTTGATTGTTTTTCTAGTTCTTATATACCTCAACGTATACAGGAATGATAAAGAATGCCTAAGCATGTTGTTCGCCATAATCTGATGTTGGTTATAAATGATTAAGTTTGTATTAAACACGGTATGTAAGTTCTTATAGCCACTAGTAGGTTGTCGACAAAATCGTCGAAAATGTATATCGTATTAATTTTATTTTGCTATTCAAATTATGTAAGATTTCGCTTATTTGATAACCTATTGGTGGCGTTATGATTGTAATTATTAAGGTTAATTTTACGACTTCTGTCAAATAATGTCGTATGTCGACATACGACGCTTTTATGAGTAAGTATATTTTATTCACTTTACACGTTGTATTTTTGATGATTTCGGTGTTCCTTAAACAAGAAGTCGTAACTAAAATACAATGTGTGAAGAACTCAATGTAATGTTAATTTTATGACTGGAGTTGAATAACGTCATATCTAGAAAAGCAATGCTTTTAAGAGCGCGAGGCCATTTTATGCTCTTTATATGTATTTTTCAAAGAGTCCTTACATAATTGAAAAACAGTGTGTGGAGAATAATATATCTTCAATATATATTATTCTTCACACGGAGGACATTAATTATATATATTAGTTATATAATTATTCATATTTTAAGGAGCAGTATATTTAGGATAATTGTTTTTCATTTTAACTTTTTATACGTTGTATTTTGAGTGCTTTTAATGTTTCATCGTGACCCATAATATAAGTACGGGCAAATAGATACTTACTTGTGAAACGTTGCGATATCGCCCATAATAAATAGGCACAACACGACAACGACTAGCAATCAAAATCGGTACTATAAAACATTTAATAGGTAGAATACTGCTCGATGTGTAAAAACCATTAAACTGTTTTTACACCCCTAAAAGCATATTTTAAAGATGTGAGACTATTCAATTCACGTCGATATAATATTTTAATACAAAAGGCGATATTACTAATATGTACTTATATCATAGTTTACGTTGAAAAAACCAGTGCAAAAATGTAAATCGTACGCTATTTACGTGATGAACAAATTAGTATGTTCATACACCGTTCAGTAGATATTTCGCCAAAGTACTCAACCACTGTCCGCTTTGTTAGGTGTTAATAAACATATAATGCTATTTGAACACGCAATGTATATGTAGCATTTCTTTTTGTTGTATTTACATCTAGTTGTGTAATACTGACGGCCTTCCAGAGAATTAGCATTATCTGTATCATGTTTTTCGTGTAAACAGTGAGAAGTGATCTCAGAATTCAAATGAATGCTTCACTTTGTTTTTATTGCATTTATTGATGGCGTCTATAAACGAAAATGTAAAATGAGTTCTATTCCTTACAATGTATGGTGTATAATTAATTGTATCGAAATCTAAAGATAGTTTATTGCATGCGGCCTCGAAAGGTCAAAGACCGAGTCGACGGACAGATCTTTGATGAAATAGTAATGCCATGTTTCTTATCTGTTTTAACGAAAGTTAATATTTTCCATTCCCTCAGAGACTGCCTTGATGTTCTTATTTAAATGTGTAATCGTTTCTGTAACTGTTGATCGTGAAGTCCTGAGTTCAATTTCTAGCTATGTTATTAGGCTTTTGTGAGTAAATTCTTAGTAGAAATTGGTTACGAAGTGTACTCGGTAAAAGGCTATAGGTACGTGGAACGTAAAACATAGATGGACTATGAAATATACAATAGGCATATATATAGCAGGTATATACGTGTTTCTATGTTAATAATATGAGTACTTACATATTAATTTATTTGTG
This sequence comes from Catocala nupta, assembly GCA_963675205.1. Lineage (NCBI taxonomy): Eukaryota > Metazoa > Arthropoda > Insecta > Lepidoptera > Erebidae > Catocala > Catocala nupta. The sequence continues at coordinate 21,378,003 of OY776081.1, forward strand.
TTGTATTCAGGAGTAAACGAACTCGTATACAAACTCAAAAGATGTCGTTTACAGTGGAATAAGTCACATGATTGAGACTTAAATAAGACTGTACACATCTAAGCGAAAGACTTTCGATAGTTACTTTGCCATACAAAATTGTACACTGCCTTTTCGTAAATAATCTAATAAAACAGAATTTTTAATTTTAGCTTAGTTACACCACATTAAAAAAGTTAAGTTGAATATCAAGTAAAGCTTAGCATATTCAACAGAACACTTTTTTAAAATCACTCTCATTTTAAAAATGGATGTCTCTGCTTTCAGCCAGCTTATCAAAACCTGAAGAGTTTTATTTTTGAACGTTCTCATCTCAGTAACTATCAGTCCAATTTGAAAATTTGTCTATTTGAGAACGGCCTGAAAAAAAAAACCTAGTAGATTTGTCATATGCCTCTGATAGGCCAGACCAACGAAAATACTTTATTAATGACTACTACTAATTTAGTATTTCATATTACGTCAGTGACTGAGATTGGAGTCTTTAATAGTTCAACAACAATTTCACTTAATCATCTCCTAAGATAATACGATTATGCAACCGAATAATAACCTTTATAAAATTATTATTTAGCTACTTTATCTCATACTTACTTAAGTTGTTTTACTTTAAATTATTTACATAATAATAATAAGCGCTAGATAAAACGAATTATTTATTTACTTATAATATTTGTAAGCATAACATGTATTTTACTGTAGTCATTATATTTTTGTTATTTTTATTTTATTTACTTACCCATACATATAAATAACAGCCACTTATTTAAATCTGATGTGTTACAAAAGTTATATTTAGTATTTTATGTAATTGTGGGCCAAATTATTGTTTTATTTTATATATGTAGGTACCTAAGTACTGTTTACGTCTATACTTATGAAGCTATATAGTTTGATCACACGGATGTCGTAGTGGTTTAAGTGAGCGCCTCATTGCTGCCATTACGCCGAGTGTTGCAGGTTCGATCCCCACACGGGACATTTGTGTGATGCACAAATTGGTGTTCTGAGTCTGGGTGTTTTTTGTGACTGCTGTTCGAATGTTATTAAAGTTGTCTTTATAAATCAAAAAGAAGTCTAAATTAGGCTGAACTAAATTGGTAAAACGTTTATAAGTAAAGGCGTAACGATATATTTGGAAGTATCATATTGATATTAAAATTTATTTTTATAAAAATACATATTTTATTTGAAAATTGCTCCATTTTTGAACGTATACACAGCGACACATAAACCTAGACTGTTTGGACTTTGAACTATTAGAAGTTGAACGCTGCGAATCGTGTGAGAAAGTGCGTAATATTTTTGTTACGCTCTATCCATACCAATACATCGACACCAGTATGCAGTCCCTTTCCAACAATTCTCTATTTTGTATGTAGCGTAGTTATGCGTATATAGGGTGTCTAACTTGATGTGTAGCCGTGTGTACTAAAAAACCTTAAGAAGCAATTAATAAAGTTATTATTTGTACTTACCTATTTAATAACTAAAAGTATTATTTTCTTATTTAGGAATAGTTACTAATAGTTGCTTGTAACAAATTTAAATTATAAATCTTAAACGAGATTTTGCATAAAACATTAATTATTTTTTATCTTGGAATATGTTGTGGAATTACAAATTAAAACGTAATCAATTTCAGAATAATAATTTTTAGATACTTATTTCATTTCGAATTTTCAAGCACGTGTAATATAATTAATTTATTTAATTACTTTGATACTACAACACTTTGGATTTAGAAAGTACACTTACATATTATTCATATTTTTTATAAATAAATATAAATACCCTGTCAAATGTGTTCTAAATCTAGATAAAGTTTGCCTCTTGCGCAAGCTTATTAAGTTCGCGCAAGGCGCAAACTAAATTTTAAAACAAATCTTAAGAGTTACGCAGGCATTTAAAGCTATGTGGCTCAAGTGAAATTAATGTTTTATTTTGTGCATAATGCAAATGCAAAGAAATCTGCGCAAACTATAGTTGACCCAATTCTTGCGTAAGCATTAAAGACATTGTTTGGCATATATATAATAAAAATAGCAGTACAGATAATATTTTAAAGTAACATATCAATAGTAATTAGTAATAAATAAAAAGTATAAATTGTCAAGATTTTATTTATTTAAATAATATGTTTTATTATAGTTAATGGCATTTTAAGAGCACTTGAGAAAGAAAAATGGCGGCCATTAAAAAAATATATAAAGAGAAGAGCTTGCTTCCCATGTAATACCTATTAGGGGTTAAAGTATGAAACTGCCGATTTGTACTGGAAAATTCAAACTCGTTTTTTTCTAAGATGTACCATATTTATTTAATCGAAATATTTACTCTCATTATCTATACATTGCTGCCATCCAAAACGGGAGTTAATTTATGCCTTTACTATTACTACTACTACTTAACTGTGTGAAAGCATTTTGTACTGTCTCCTGGGAACAACATTTTTTATCACGTAGAAAATTGTCCAAATCACGAAAAAAATGGTAGTCCGTTGGAGCAAGTTCTGGTGACTATGTAGGATGACGTATGGTTTCTAACTGCAGCCTCTGCAGAGTTACAACGGTTTCTCGTGCAGTGTGAGATCTTGCGTTATCATGGAGCAATAATGGTTATGATCGATTCACGTGTCGGGGCTATTTACTGCCAGTTTCGCCATCATTGTTCGAAGGTCGGCATAGTAAACATCTGCTGTTAAAGCTATAGTGAATAACACCATGAAGAGACTACCAAACAGTTACGATTACCTTTTTATTGGTAAGCTTTGCTTAAGGGCACTGTTGCGGTGTTTGACCTGGGATCAGCCATTCCATTTTTCGCTTATGTGACGAAAAGTGGATTCTTTACGATAAGTACGTAAAGAATCCACTTTTCGCCACATGTCACAATTCGATTCAATATTCCTTCATTTCTGTACCGATTCAACAAGGCAACACAAATTTCAACACACATTTCTTTCTGCAGATCAGTCAAAATCATGAGACACCCATTTTTCATATTTTTAATCTTATTGATTTAATGCGAATGAGCCAATATTGTAGGTAGGGTAACGTTAAACCATGCCGCTAATTTCTGGATAGTTTGACTCGGATCGGCTTCCAACATCTCCTTCAATTCAGCGTTATTCACCTGAGTGGGCTGTGGTCTTCCACGTGGGTCAAGTGGCAGGTTCCATTACGAAAGCGTATAAACCAAAAACATACGGTGCGTTTATTAGCAGTCTCCTCTCCAAACGTAGCGTTGATATTGCGAGCTGTTTCTGTCGCGTTAGTTCCGCGTCGGCACTTGTATTAAAAAATGGCTCGGGTTTTCGAGGTATTCATCTTTCCCGTCTAAGCTGAATAAAAAAAAACAATTGAAAGTTTCACTCGAAAATCTCACACCATAAAGGTTTTATGTCAATTCAAAGTATCTATTACTATTCAACGGCAACTTCATACTTTAACCCCTATTAGAATAAACAGTTTTAATGTTTTCTTTCTATTTTTTTTCTTTTGACTATATACTACGTATCTCAACTAGATTCTTTATAACATGCAGGGTGCATGCTCTGTAACTCACTTAGGTTCAGTGCCTATATGAAGAAATAAGTAATTTTATCTGCTGACTAACTGTCAGCATTCATGTCGCATAATCTAAATATGTCAAAATTTGATTGTCTGGAGTTAAATCGACTCGTTTTATTAATACAGGAATAAAGACGATTATTGCAAAATATTTTAAACATACCATAATTTCTATTATGCTACTTAACTTAATGTGTTGTTCCAATAATTGCCGTGCTTAAATCAAGTGATATAAGCCCGGTGCCTATATTTAGGAAACGAGTCGTTTTACCTACGGACAGTTAATTCTTTACATATATTTTATGACAATAATGGCGAAATTTGACTGTCCTTAGCTAAAGCGACCCTTTCTTGATATAAGAATTGAGTCATAGAGAGCATGCACTCTAACGTGAGATTTTAACTTAATTGCTTACATTTTATTGATTTATTATCTAAATATGTAATTTGATAATTTAATGTTTTTATAATTTTTTTATACTCGACCCGTTCATACGCCTCCACAGGCAGATTTTGGTGGTACTAATTTAATAACCTTTTGTAATCATGTAATACCCAAAATATATTGAATGAATAAATGATTTGATTTGATTTGATTTGAACTTGCGTTCTAAACAATTTGGCTGAGATATCACCTTTAGTACGCAGTACATAAAGGTAACTCAATAAAGGCTTCAGTAAATACTGTTAAAAGTAAGTTTGATATTTGTATTAAAATTAGTAGCAAACCTAGCATGGATAATCACGATGTATGTATCTCTCACGGGTTAGTGTCAAACTGTGACAAACGGTGTATCGCTACTGGTTGAATATTTTTAAGCACTTGTCTTCCAATAGCGACGTCATTTTGTCACGTCTTGTCCCACAAGCTTGTACTATATTTGTATACACATAGAAATGCTTGGCCTTATAGAGACGAGGATAGGTATGAATATTTTTAACATAATATACGTTTTATAATGTAAGTGTTATGAATGAATCTTCGCTTCTATTTCGTCGTTCAGGCATCGATATCTTTCTTTTGAGAAATATTCAAACGTATACAGTTAAGGTAAAACAGCATACTTTTTCAAAATTATATACATAAATAGTAGTAATAAATAATAAAATTCTTTATTTCATAAGGTACATAGTTTACAGTACGAATAAATCGATTATTTTCACAATTAAAAAAGTAAAATTATTGAAAAGGCTTATAAAGCACTTGGGAATTATTTACTCTTTAAACGTTTAGTGCATTACTCGCTTAGCCCAAGAGAAAGAAGACATCGATAGAAGGGACTTGGACTCAATATTGTCTCCTTTGACAACATAACACCTCTTTAGAAAGCTCTTCAAATACCCTAACTATGCAACCCTGTCGGAAACAATAGATTATCTCCATTATAAAGCCAAATTTGAACTTGCTGTCTTAGCGATAAACGTTTTCAATATACAATATAAACTATACGTGACCTTGAAAAGTGCTCCATGTTCTTTGTATTATTATGCGACTTCATGTCGCTTGCGAGATCTAGTATCATCATAGATACCTAATACAAAGTTGTTGTACTAAAACTAATTATAATTTTTACTTTTTAATATAAATTACTTATAAATCAAAACTACCCACCAAATTAAAAAGTGTGGTTATTAAGAATCTGGGTTGACTTTTCAAGACGCAGCGGCCCGCCTGAAAAAATATTATGACTGGATTCTTAAAATTGACAGATTTAGTAGATAGTTTCTTAGTAAGACATCCCATAGTTGTATCCTCGCGCAAATATATAAATCTGTTTGTATCGCACGAGTTAGCACAGCATAATGCAGGAGCTTTTGTTACTAACGGTGTGTACGTTTAAATATTTCTCAGTCAAGCTAGTTATTTTTCAATTATCACAATTTTGAAGCTATTGACTGTGATAATAGACGAGAGAGTAGAAATATATGAAAATGATATATTTTTTTGGAAATTAATAGCTGTACGTATGTAGCTTGCCATCGTTCTCTGTCTTATATAATCTTGTTACTTATGATGGCTGTAGATGTTTAAACCTTTTGTTGAAAGAGTCACCTAGTTGAAAAATGAGGGTATTCAAAACTTTTGAATAAATGAGGTCAAAAATGAGGGTTTTCAAAACTTTTGAATAAATGACGTCATAACAATCTCGATCTACCCACAGATTTCACAAGGCGTTCTTACAAATAATAGGGCTATGAGAGTTTGTGAAATTCTTCATTTTGCAAAGTTGGTTAAGTCAGTAATGTAGTTAGTGTAGAAATTATTTTAAGATTGTTTCTAATTTAATAAAGATATATGATATTTTATTTGGTTGTTTCATTAATATTAGTCGACTAAGAACCAATTTGATAGATTCGTTGTTCCTGTGGTATCAGCAAAAATACTATTAGCAGGATAGAGTCTGGTAGGTAAAATTATTCTGCCTACTTCAATAACATTATTTATAATAAGAAAAAAGAAATGAGCATACAAAATTTGGTATGTAAAAATAAGGGCGTTGGTTAAACAGCTCTCTAGTTCGATCCGTAAAATACTGTTCAATGTGTATTATTTTGTGTTGTAAGAAACCTTTGTAACACTAAAAGTTATCGCTATTAAGTGAACTATTAAAAACGGTTGACAAAAAGTCATAGCATATTACTGTAACTGGCCTTAGAAGTTAAGACTAAGGACGCGAGGGACTAGATATCGGATTCAGATAGAGATATATGTATCTTATTACAGTTAACCTGTTGAGTCGCGACAGCACACTGGCATCCAGCTGCACATAGGTTTTTAATTATATTTGGCATTCCAATAATTGATTACCCAATAAATTTGATTTAGGACACAAGGCAACACTTATGAACCCTAAAAATTATATACCTACAAATGCGACTTCCTTTTTTTACCTCTAAAGTGGCAAACAAGCATACCGCCCACCTGATAGTAAGTGATCACCGTAGCCTATGGACGCCTGCAACACCAGAGGCATCACTTGCGCGTTGCTGACCCTTTAGGAAAGGAAGAAGAGAAAAAGGAAGTGGGAAGGGGAAGGAGCGGGAAGGGGAAAAGAGGGTGATTGGGCCTCTGGCACTCTCACTCACCGAACGAAACACAACAGTAGGAATACTGCTATTTCACGTCGATAGCCTGTGAGAGAGTAGGCCTTCCCCGGTCGAGCCGGCCCATTCATGCTGAAATCAGTGAGACTATAACTCAAAAATACCAGTTACGAATACCATTGTGCTGAGTGTTGTGTGTTCGATTCCCATACGAGACAAAAAAATTAGTAATCTACAAAAATTGTTCTGGGTCTAGGTGGTTTTCTAGTTCGATGTATGAATGTTTGTAAAATAATCCACGAAAAAAGAACAATTTGTATTACATAGCAACGCGCTTTTTTTATGCAGTTTCGCTCAAGTCAATATCACTGGAATGCACTATTAAATCGGGATATAAAATATCCTATGTGATAATCCAGCAAATTATCCACTTATAGCCAAATTTTATTCAAATCCATCAAGCAGTTTACGCGTGATTGAGTAACAGACATTCAAACATATCCACAAACTTTTACATTTATCTACTTATAATATACTTAAGTAGACTTTGTAGCCAAACATGCGTGTACAGAAGGCGCGTTTATAAAGATACATTTACTATTTCGGTCTCGTCTGTTTGTTGGACGCACGTACACGCCTGTCCGCCTCGATATTGAGATAAACGAACCGGCACATTGCCTGCCGATGTTGTACCGCCTAGACCTACGCGATTTATTTTTAAATTTGTTCCTTCTATTTACATGATTTGGCTAGGTACCTATTTTTGATAACGCAGTCTTTGGTTTGTCACCAAAACGTGAAAACGACAAACACGCTGAAGTTCGAACCATTGCTGCTATTTAGAACGATCTTATTGACAGTGTTTTTATAACAGTTGCTTATCAGATAATGGCTAATTGGCATGCTAATCCTATAGGTCACATCATTGTGAAAGTATATGAAGATGTTTATTAGATATTCAAATACGTTAAAACTGTTGACCGGTTAAAACTGTTGAACATTGTACCAAGATATACCATATCTGGGCTTAAAATATAGACCACTCTTTATCCTTAAACATTTTTTCGTGGCATTCGCGAGAGAAAATATAGCAAATGAATAATCTGGTCTTACGTTTAGGCGAATGTTATATACATCGAAATTAAACTACTCTAAACGGATTCTGTCGCGTTGTTTATTTTATACTTAGTTAAAAATTATGTGATATATGTGTTTTAAAAGAAGTAGTTTAATTTTAATAAACAACAAATGAAATTAGTAACACACAAATCTTAGTTTATAATTTAAATAAGTACTCCATCACCATTACCAACTACAAGATCATCCAAACTAGACAATTACCTTCCGCACCCAAATGGTTTCATCTATTCACATCCACTCAACTTGTCGTAAAATCCCCTCTTAATAACAGAGAGATCACTTAACTATACCTACCTGCACTACATACCTACAACTACAGACAGCGCGTACTCCTCACCCGCCATACCTGCTTGCGCATAAAATATACCTACGCGCACGCGGTTGGAAACGGGCACGTATAATCAAGAACAAGGGTGTAAAATTGCAAACGCTCTTGTTTTCATCACCCGGCCCTTTTACGTGTTTATTTCAAACATTATGGTATGCATGGTTATTTTTAAACGTTCCTTTTATCGCGAGGGAGATAAAATAATTCAAAAAATGTTATACTTTCTTCGCATTTCATTTTTTTCGTGAGTGGTGGCTACAGCATAAACAGAACATTAAATTCATTCGTTTTTAACAAAAATATTTGTATATCTGTCGGTATTGCGGTTCAAACGAAAATATTATCATACCACGCGTACCTATATCACAAAGGATTAAGGAAATGTATACCTATGCTAACTAATATTATAAATGAGAATGCGAGTTTGTTTGTTACATTTTCACGCCTTAATTACGCGACCGATCGTCATGGAATTTCGCATATACGATGTCAGGGGATCAGAAAAGGACATAGATATTTAATCCAGAAAAAGTTCTGTTACTTATCTAACCTAATCTACATTTACGCCAGCAAAGCCGGGGGCTAAGTCTAGTACGTATATACCTACAGCTGGGGTAGACAGAGATGTATTATAGACACATTTCGCTAATGATGTTTTAGTCTCTCACATATATATAATAAACTCATATAGCTTTAATAAACTCATTGCAGGAATAATTGGCAGCCACGATGGCATAGTGTTTAGTGTAACCGACTGCCACGCCTGAGGTCGTGGGTTCCATTCCCACACAAGTCAAATATTTATGTGCATGGACATGGATGTTTGTCTTGGTCTGGGTGTTTCTATGTATACCTAATATGTATATATTTACAAAAAATTAAGTATACATATAAGTATGTTTATCTATTGTCTAGTACCCATAGTACAAGCTCTGCTTAGCTTGGGCTAGGTGGTGTTGTATGTGATAGAATATTATTATTGTTATTAATGGAAATGGAATATCCATTCTCTGCGACTATAATAACTATGTTTATACTGTTACCTGGTTTGAAGTAAATAATTTATAATGATTATTATTATTACATAATATTTCAATGGATTCTTTACATCGTCAGGGTTAATATTTACAATCGTTTACTTGGTTTCAGATCCCGACAGCGTGCTACAGCCAAACATTTTCTAACAGTAAAACTTAACTGCCCTACCCGGAAATCAAACGTCACAATGGCCAGTTGCCTTTACCGCCAGATTAAAAATACAGTTTTGTACTGTTGTGGCTTTTATCATGTGTGAGATATTCGATCATGGTTTCGGCTTAAATTGTATACCTACAAATAAATAATAAGTTATTTGTAATTTGGGTTACAAATTACATGTGTGGGGTTAATTGAGAAGTGGTCTTGTGTGGATACTCAAATGAAATAACTCGATATACTAAATGAATATATAAATTGTCTGGTACCAGTTATAATTACTAATATACATATTAGGCTACGACCTAACACAGTGGTTGCGGGGAGACGACTAATATATTATTCTACGATACAGGGCTATACACTGGCGATACACATAGCTTACGCTCTTACCGTGACAAACTTCGCACATGCTTCGTTACACTACTATTCTTAGTAATCATACTAGGCTAATAAGTTTGTGATAGGAAATGAAACTAAATATTAGTGTTCGTGAGTGCGAATCTCACTAGTGGGCGAGATTCGCACTCACGAACACTAATATTTAGCGTTGACTCGTTCGTCAAACACATCGTCGCCGTCGAAGATTTCAATCACAAATGTCCCCTCACCGTACTTAAATCGCATGAAAAGATGTCTACAATAGGAAAAATGAGCTCACACATTACATTTATATTAGAGAGTACGATAGTACCTATACATTTTTCAAACATTACGCATTAAACGAAGAAGGGCACATGAAGGGTTTAAATCTTTGGTTGCGATAAGCACATGCCTCAAAATAAGTGTTACTAACAATTTAGTCTGATAGGTCATACCTACATATAACTCAATTGTAGGTAGCCATTTCTTCATGTCCTCTTCCATTCCTTAGCAGGCAATCAAATTACGAGTACACTCTACTACGCACCGCGCTGGCTTTCGGGGATGTCAGTTGTAGATGTTCAGACCTTCAGTTTTAATAGAGGTTTGATTTCCTATTAAGATCGCGTATGTATAAATATTAGATTTACGTCCTAACCTAAGGGCAGAATAGCATTTCCTGTCCCTCAGTAGCGACTTGTTTGTGTTTCCTTGGTCAAAGATAATATGATATTACTAGGGACCCGCCCCGCTTCGCACGGGTAGTACAAAACCTTAACAATACACCTAAACCTTCCTCATGAATCAGTCTGTCTATTAGTGAAAACCGCATGAAAATCCGTTCAGTTGTTTTTGTTTATTGAGAACAGACAGACAAGCGGCGCGGCGAGGGACTTTGCTCTATATAGTATGATACTTTGGTACCTTTTTCAGTAATGCTATGTATAAAGCTGCAATGTTTAAGTGGGGTAAATACCTCTTAAAGTAAGACAGGCAACCGACCAGATAAGTTACAAACTCGTGTGTTGTCTCTAAAAGTATTAAAATTAGCAACGGTTGAGTATAGATAAAAATGGAATTAAGTTATTGCATCTTCGAGTAAATCGAAATATTCGGTACTATGATAAATATACATTGATTTATTACGTAAATATGAACGTAGAGACCATCAGTTTTGTTACGCTTTATGAGTATTGAAATATAAAGAGCTCTATACGAAACATCGTCGATCGTTCAAAAGCGAACTTTCTATCAATCGTGGCAACATTCAATAATTTTTTGAATAGCAACATCCAAATGCAGAGTCACACCATTAATGAATATTCGAATTTATTATTTTATTGTAAATGAGTATTGGTAATTATAATGTATTGATTATTATTTAAGGAACTTTAATTAGACATAGTTTGAAATATGACGAATTGATCAACACTCGGTTATTAAACATACTATTTCCAAATATTCGAGATTCTGTTTTCGTTCATGTTTTGATTAATTTGTAAACATTAATTGGTCAAAGATTAAAATGCGTTATTAAACTTAATCCTTGAGAGCTTTTGGGAGTAACTTAAATACATTTTCAGGTACTTTGAACATCAATTAGCAGGACCACAACAACCGTAGGGTTTATTAAAATATTATTTTAGTCTACTCCGTCCTTACATAGCTCTACAAACCCAGAATTGCTATGGCGTGTGGTACAAGCCATGCACTTAGGAGAATGTAGTTACAATAATTGTATTGTTGTGGTTTTAGAAGAGCAGTCGAAGCACTCAGACTTGGAAAAGCCCCACTGAGTTGTATATCTTCTAATACCTGCTGTAATTCACCGAAATCAAAATATTTCGAATATCATGGCTATTTAATCGACTAACTGTTCCAGTTTTTACCTTTATGACAGCGTCTCTAATGACTGACGTAACTAACGAAACAAAGAATGTTTGGCAGAGCAAAAACTGCAATGTTACACGGCCAATATGTAATAGGGAAAAAGCTTGATCTATTTTGTATTGTTGTAATTAGAACGTTATTGTACTTAATAGATATATAAAAACAAAGACTTTAAAAGCCACTTACAAATGAATAACCTTTGAAACCTTGTAGGAAAAATCCCATAACGCCTTGAATTTTTTATATCTACCTAAATTTTAAATATTAATTGCTCACTTATATTTCAGCCAATTATCAAGCTGTTACAAACATATACGTTTCTAAACATTTTTTTTTGATGAATGGTGTCCTATGTCCTAGTCTGTACTCCTGAAAACGTATACACGTTACACGTATACACCTAACGTGTACGTCTACTGCATGATAATCGGTCAAGTCAAGTAGGTAGTTAAGGCGTGAACGCGTAATAACAAATAAATAAACTCACATTCGCATTTATAATATTTTTACATTTTATCGCAGTCAAATTTCGTTCACGGCAGTATCTTATACCTTGGTTCCACATTAGGAGGGCCGCGCGGGACCGTAGCTCGAGGGCGCGTCCAGTCGGGGCGGAAATGAAAAATAAACACGTCCGGACGTCGCATGGCGCCGGCCGCGGAAAATGAAGGGCTGTCGCTTGCGTCACGACTCGTGAGAGACGTGAGTACCCAAGCCGAGCCTACCGACTGTTGACTAGATATTAGGTTGTTGAGAGAACGAGGGATATAAGAGGAAAATATATGTACGTGCTTGTGAATGTTATACGTGGTTAAAGCCACTACTGAAGCTTGGGTGTACTGTTCCATGATGATGTATATGTGTTATCGGATTACTATTTTAAATGTAGAAATTTGTAAAGATGTTTATCTATTTGAATGTTTGTTACTCAATCACATGTGTACCAAATTCGATTTGGACTATTGTTTTACATGGATTTATTCCACATGGATTAAGGCAGAAGAATTTAGGTACAATATGATATATACTTACGCCTAGATATCGCGGTGTAGGTTGACATGCAATAACTGTATATGTCAATTAAATCTATGTTATTGTTTAAACGATAAATCGAACATTAATAACAGTTCATCTATTATATTATCTAAGCTATGAACTTTCAAATAGCCTACTAAGATTTGTATAAAATCAAATAAGAACAGTTATTTTTACATCGGAAAATTAAAAGAAGGTTATCCATAGTTATGATAGATATTGTTAGAGCAATATCCATCATACAAATCCAAACAATAAATATTTTACCAGGCAGTGGAAACAGATATGTAGCTAAGGAGAAAATTTACATTATACGAGACGTCAACCTATATTTTTGCTGGTCACTATGTAGGTACCTACGCAAAATTACAAATTATTCTTGCGTTGAATCTACAGCATAATTTGATTTTAATGACCCGCATTAAAATGTTGCTTTTTATCAGCTTTACGAAATATAATATAGGACAGCGATAAAATTGTTGAATCATTGCGTAAGTGGGTATTCCTCGAGGACCTCGAATATTGCTCAGTATTTCTAGTGAAGGAAATTTGACGCAGTGTCCTTCATTTCAATGACGAAGGCCGTTCTTGAATAATATTTTGCTGTTTTCTGTACCTAATTAGCACTGTATCAAATATATGAGAATAAATGTTTAGATGAATATTTTCTATTATCATCATGTTTTACTTGGTACATATCTAAACTCGACTGCACGGATGGTGTAGTGGCTTAAGTTGTATTTTTTTTTGTTGTTTTTTAAATTGACAAGAAATGGTATTACTCATCGGATAAGTTGATGATAATGCTGGGGTTGGAATATCACCTAAACAAAACATATATTAATGGCTATTGTTCTCAAGTAAGCGTATTTCAAAGAATAGACTAGACTATCACGCAGAGGTGGGACCTCTGCGTGATAGTCTAGTCTATTCTTGTTGTCTTTTTAATTGGAATGCTGAAATTCCAATTTAATGTGAGTAATTATTAATAGTTGAACTTTGCTCGCTTTAGCGGTAAAAGGAAACATCTTAAGAAAATTTACGTATCTTAGAGTTCTCTTTATAATGTTTATTGTCTGAAATAACAGTGCCGCCAAATATCAGCTGCAACATGACAGGTGCAAGAATGCAAAATAGGTGTTAAACAACGCTCACTAGTAAACCATCTCGTCGCGTTTGGAAATACGACTTTTGAGTGCCGTCAACGCCGTATTGTTGTTGATTTGCGACGACAATGCTATCTTTAGGTTATCATGGTACAACTGTTTCATTCTTTTATTAGTAGGTATGTCTCGTGACACGGCATTTGAACTATGCTGATGATAATAATCAGTTCTTTAATAACGAAACAAAACCGAAACAAAATCTCTATTACACCACAGCTTATTTATTTCTAATAGATGATATCACACACGTCTATCATTAGACTTCCAAGTAAATTCCTGATGAAAACCATTTTACACCAAGGACGCTTAGGCCGTATGAATATTCCTTACCTAGCCAGTTAAAGAAAAATATACCTATACATGCATGATGGTATACATAGACCTTTATTACATATAAGGTAAATTCTAAATTATTGATAGGTAACACTGAAGACAATACCTGGTTCCAATCAATACATGTTGATACGAACATTCGTGTCAAACTAAATTAATTACAGCTATTATTCGATTGATTAGCAACACGGCATGTTACTGATATTGAATTAATTACCTCTTTATACGCAATGTTATCGGGCTATATCTGATTCTCGAACATGCACGTACGAGTAATTATGTTATTGATAGGTGTACAACGTACACAGTATTGATGATACGTGTTATACCAGACAAGAGCCTTATTTAAGAATATCATGTCTTCATTCTAGTATAGAATTTCTAAATGAAGAATCAACAGCCGACTTGAAGGAAAATGGTAACCACCGCTCTTGATCTGATCTATGCTATCAATATCAAGACAATTTAGCAAACCTTTCAAGAAAAGGAGGAGTTCCTTCCGAGGAAACGCGGACAAAAGTGGCTCCGCTGATGTTCAGTTAAAATTTTATCTGCTAGAGACTGAAAGAGACATGGTAGTACCAACACGCACAGAGCCAGCAATAAGTAAGAAATACCACTTTTCTTATCAAGACACACGCACTCCGATCATTGTGGTACCTGGGTAGTTAGGTAAGGTGACTCTCGGGGAGTACTAGATGAAATGGTTGAGAAAACCGTGATGAATTTATCATTAATTTACACACATACATATTTGCGTGCTTCACGCATTCTCGAAGGGAAAGGCAGAGGCCTATTAAACATATTTCATAAAACTAGCGGTCGCCAAGTGCCAAATTCGACCATAATTGATTTTAATTATAGTAATTAATAATTAATATTATAGTAATTTAGGTTTTTTAATGTCTATAACTATACCCTGATAATCATTTCATTTAAATTTTGTCAAGGCTATGCAGGTTAATTTACTTATATTTTTCAAACAAATGTTTAACTCTTTCATTGACGATATTCCAAAGCTTGCTACTTTGTTTTTTTTATTACATATAAATACGTAAATATATAAATAATAGTAAATATATAATATAAATAGTATATATCATTCCAATCCACCCAAAGGCTGCTTGTAAGATATTGCTGATATATTTAATTATATTATATAACCATAGTTACGAAGAATAGTACTACATCAGCCTAACAATGCCAAAATACTACGAACGCTATTCGACTGCGTGTGTCAAATGAATGGTTGTGTGCGTGTAGTGCTTTTTCATTAATTTATTGTATTTCTAATGTATATCTATATACATATAAATTTTCTGTGCGTGTGTTTATAATTAAACTCCTCCTAAACGGCTGGACCGATTTTGATGATATTTTTTGTGTGTTCAAGTGGATTCGAGAATGGTTTAGATTTGTTTTTTTATTCATGTGTACATTGTCAACGTCTGTCGGGTCCGCTAGTTTTATATAAATATTAGGATTCGCCACTTTTTCTCCATATAAACTTTAACTGTGCCAAATTTCATACTCCTCCGTCCGCGAATTTTCGTAAAAAGAGGTACCTAGTTTTTGCTTCACGTATTAATATATACTATATAATTTTAGATTCCACATAATAGGCGTTGAGCCCGTTGCCGTGTACCAATAATCGTTCTAGACTCCGTGCTGCTACTAAGAAACTCTTGACAGGAAAATTCGATAATACCGCTTAATCCAGGAATCACATGCACATCAGTCGTATTATTTATTGCTAAACCACCAATGCAGAGAAAAACGAAATATTTCAGTATAATGCACAAAAAATTAAGTTATAGTTTTTAGTCTTCGTATCCTTTGTACCCTTAACTTTGTGTATAAATAGATACTTGAATGAAGTAGATGTGTATAAAGAAAAAATAACATTGGTTAATTTGTTTCGTAAATGTCTTTAGCAGCTATAGCCAAGTGAGAGCTTGTCTCGTGTTCGATCCCATCTTCGATTTTGTGAAGTTATGTGCGTATTAAATAGTTAATAATCGCTAGCTGTACGCTGAACGAAAACATCGTAAGGAAACCTGCATATCTGAGTGTTCACCATAATGTTCTTGATAATATGCAAAGTCTGCCAACCTGCACGGCCAGCGTGATGGACTTTGGTCTAACCCTTCTCACACTGAGCAAAAACCCGAGTCTAGTAGTGGCATTCTTAAATACAGAGCTGATATTTGAGTCTTTGTATCCTTATTCTAGGATTCGAGCCTACATGTGGTAGATGTCTATTTAGATGGAAATAATATTTAAGCTTTTTCTCATAAATGTCTTAAAATACTCTAACATTAGTTCTAGTAATTCAGTGCTAAAGGGCTTGCGTGTGTTAAATTACATTTTCAATATTCCTCGTCTAAGTTGCAGGCGACAGCTAGTAAAATATGAATAGCTGTAGAAAATGTAATACAGTGCTGGTGTATGTTATCAGATTGGAAACAGGCAGCCACTGTTTGTCTAAGGTGTACGCTACACTCGGCAACTCCTTTAGTTTGTGTTTCCAACAACTTTGATTGAAATTCACTTTATTCACGCAAATTGGTAAAAGTTTCACAATTGCTTTTCTTTTTCGTCTTAACTTGTACTTTATTATACATCCATTCATATAATATGTGTTATACTTTCTTATTTACTACTTACTTTCTTAAGAAGTTTAGTAACATTTTTATAGTCTGCTGTTATCTATACTTTATCTACGTATATATAAAAATCTCGTGTCGTGGTGTTTGTGGTCGCACTCCTCCGAAACGGCTCGATCGAATTTTATGTTTTGTTGGTATGAGAATAGATCGTAAAGTATATTTTATACAGCTAGGTGATTAGGGTGTCTATCAAATGAATTTATAGGGCAGAACAATGTTTGGCGCGTCAGCTATTATACTTATACAAAGCTGACGAGTCTTGTTTGTTTGTACGCAGTAATCTCTGAATTGGAACTACCAGTTGGATTTAATTTGATAGCCCGATTCTTGAGGAAGTTTAAATGCTACTGAGTATTACGTAGCAGAGAAACCTAACGACACTTCTGCTGAGCCGCAAATCAAACACAAGTTCGCAAGTAAACACATGTGCCTTGAGACCAATAAAGTGGTAAATTAAATTCATTCACCCTGGATGATTATAAGGTCATAAGTTTCTTCCGAAAATTTTTGTAATAAAGGCACTGATAAGGAATTTGCTTATCAGTGGCTTTATTACAAAATTCTCAGTGGCTACATGGATCCTGGATATGAGTGTGGTAGAAGGGTATACGGTGGCACTTAAATAATTGCGACCTAAAATGAATGAAGTCGACCTCCACCATACAGAGATAATTTGTATTTTTAAAAGAATACTCTCATGCAATACTATTCCTAAATTACAAGAAACTTTACAAACATACGCACATAGAACAAACAATAATTTCAGAACATACGTTGGAATTAGGATCAATAATGTACTTAAACACTACAGTTTATACAACAAATAGAAAGCCTAAATCACAGAGTTAGTAGGCAGAATCGCAGCGATGCAATTCGTCTGGTATTGCGAGTATTTTAATTATCCGTTGATGTACGAGTTCTGAACGAGTGGAACGGTCCGCAATGAGAAAATAATAGTGGCGAGGGATTAGTTCTGCGTTCTTATGTACGCGGTAGCATAGAGACCGCGTTTTATTTTATTGTTAAAATAAAAAATGAAGCAAGGGGAAAATATACGTTCATTATCATGTATATCCTCATACGATAATAATTTTTATTCAAATGTGAGGAAAAGATTATTCAGATCCGGGAATACTCTTCAATATATAATTAATAACGTACGTAATTGTTTTTCTTATTTGTATTTCAACCAGCGATAGCCTAGTGGGAGACTGTTGAAACGAGACCCAAGACATGCATCTGTGACTTTTTAAAATCATGTGTGCATTTAATATGTAATTATCGCTTGCTTTAACGGTGA
Source organism: Catocala nupta (assembly GCA_963675205.1). NCBI lineage: Eukaryota > Metazoa > Arthropoda > Insecta > Lepidoptera > Erebidae > Catocala > Catocala nupta. Next base: position 21,396,077 of record OY776081.1, read on the forward strand.
AGCGAAACATCTTGAGGAAACTTGCATGTCTGAGAGTTCTCCATAATATACTGGAAGATGTGTGCAGTCTATATGGGCTAAAAACATTATTTGTAGCACAGTTTATATATAATGATATTATATTATTAACTTGAAAAATTATTTGAGGATCGTACATTTTGCCTGTGTAGCAGTGCCAGCCAAATGCATAACGCCTTCGACCTGCGATCGAGAGATTGTAGATCCGTATCCTACCCATTGCACTATCGACGTAAATCTAATTCTTACGTAGCGAGCATTCTAGCTTAACTTGGGAGAGTCAATAATAATAATAGTATTAGTAATGCTAGCAATTAGTCACCCAAATTTTTTGTAATATTTAATTTAATTAAGTCTACTAGGTACCTAGTTTAATAAAAAGAAGGTGACCACTTAGACTGCAGCAGATTGTAACTAGAATTATTTATACCATACCAAGAGCAGCCTGCAAAACGCAATTGCAACGTAAGAGGACCCACTTTGAGTACTGCGCGGATGGAGAGGCAGTCAAATGTTAGTTGCATACTTGTACATACAGCATCCCTGTATATTAAACAAGACAGGTCCAAATAAGGGGTAACTCTATTGCTGTATACTGAGCAACTCCTATTAAGAAAAACCGAATAACACTAGCCATTCCAAGGGCCTCATGATCAGCTGTGAAAATAAATGCAAACTTCAACACAAAACCTAGCCAGTCAGCTAAAAATAATGTTTCATAAATAAGACCACAACTTTTTACACGCTGTACGAAACTAAAGAACTAAGTAAACTTAACAGTAATACTAATTGCCCTTAACTGTTTTCCATTACCTCTCAACGGAAACTTTCTCGAATGTTCTTCGTAGAAAGTTTACTTCCACGCTGCTACGACTTGTTCCAAGATCAAGCCGATCCTTTTATTCCATCGAGTAGGTACATCACAAGGTACGGGACGGTGCATTAAAATTAACTTTTCCATTTTGTTGCCCCTTAATCCAGTCCTGTCTTTAAATTAGGTACCGGATTTGAGAGCGGTCTTTATTGTATAGTCGGATTTTCAGCATCGTGTAATATGATTCGAGAGATTTTCGAAATATTAAGCTGCATTTTCATTTGAAGAGCTTTTGATGATTTAACTAGTTTTTGAGTATTAAGTTAATCTTTTAATTGTGTATATACATATCTGTAAAGAAGGATTTGGTTGAATAGTAAGTAGTAATCTTCAGGTAGGTTCCACATCATAAAAATAAAGAAACACTTAAAGCTGCAGAGCAGTTTCCTGCATATAAAAATAAGCTATAAGACTTTGTAATTCATGATTAATTATAAAATAAAATAGATTTAGAAATAAGTTCAAATAACTGGACACGTGTTAAATTCCATGCTACTTATTACTTTTCCTTATGGCAAACCAAATAACACTGCTGGAGTCCGGGAGCTAAACGATGGTTAAGGTAGTTCAGTTTGGATAACGTTCCAGGCTTAAGCGAGAAGTTCCCGATAGGACAGTCACTATCGCTATTAATTATAATTACGCATCTGTTAAAAAAACAATAATGTCTTTCCAATACACCCATCGTACAGCCAAAAACTATAACATTATATTTTTTTTAAAACTAGAACTCGCCTGGTTTAGGTCCATTTTCAGTATGAGCGCGTTACGCTTTAGCAGACTTCATATATCCTCGAGAATATTCTGGAAATCTCTCAGATGTGCAGGTTGGCTAAAGATATTTTCATTCGCTCTTAGGCGAGAGGTAATAAGTTACTTTATACATATGTACATAACTTTGGAAATGCAAAGAACCGCGTCTACGGATCACATTCAAGACTTCAGAAACTTATACCTAAATAAATTTAAATATCAGGTTAGAATTGTAAAATCTTACAATTGTACAACATTGGTTTATACCAAACATCCTCTTTTATGTCTGAACAAGAGCAACAATACGAAAAGTTCACCAACTAAGGAAATTTTACATCCTTATTTTAAAATGAATGCAGGTGTCGGCTTCACCTAACGACTGGGCATAAACAAGTGCAATCTTCGTGCTCTTAGTTAGAGCAAGTTTTCCTTTATCCGACGAAGTCGCGGCCAAGAAAATAGTTTGTCTTACAGAAACGTCTTGGTCTCACTAAACCGATGGAAATCCTGACAAAACGTCGCCTACGAACTTGGGGACAGAAATTAAAAAATCTTTTACCTTATTTGTTTGCACTGAAACTTGTAGATGATATTTGCATTTGGAAAGATTATGACATGATTAATTTGAACCATAAAGCGAATGAGATCACTATGAGGGATTACTTTTACTGTAATAGGTGGCATGAGATTTTGCGACTGCTGCACCGCAATTTTATGTCTTTGACTTTCTTTCTTTTAAATTGCCGATAGCAAGAGCTAAAAATAGCATATCTGCTACGGCCTTTGTTTATTAAATCCAATAATTCTACCACTACTAAAAATATACACAGTATTTAACTAATGTAAAACTATAATAACTTTTAAACTTTCGCGTTGCATGATATATATATAATATAGTAACGGGTATTAACGCGATCATGCATAATGTTTACCTTTTATATGCTTGACGTTTCGACCAGGTTACACCGGCCGTGGTTGCTTGTGACCACGGCCGGTACCCGTTACATATTATATATATATAATGTAAAACTATGCTTAAAGAAGATACCACGCAAGTCTAGCCTTGGACTGAAGCTAGATTTGATAATTACGTGTGCTTAATACCTAATAATCGTACTGAATGTTAGTATATACCTATCATAAAACATGTTTTTCGTTTCGAACATTCCAAAAACTATTTATTTCCAGGTTTTCATCTCTAACTAATGGATAAATGATTGCTCATTCACCTTCGGATTACTGCAAAGGTAATGAGAAAAAGATTTCTCAGATATATTCGCGTGGATCAGGTGGCGTATACGTAAAGATAAGGATTCTCATTATTAGGCAATTACTGGCATTAATGAGGCTTTGTTCTTGTCATATTTTGTGAGTAATATATAGATGTTGTTGTGTCATTTTATTTATACACGTACTTCTGCTTATATTAATGAAACTGTTGTACCTTTTTGTTAGAACAACATTAAAGGAAAGTTTTCGGAGTAGACTTGACTAAGGCTTGTATACGATCTAAGTAAATTATTGAACAGCTATAAAATTATTGATACTACTTCTTGAAAGTAGTAAAGAGAATAGTTTTAAGTCTAGTTTTAAGAAACTGTTTTAAAGTACATACATATTTGTTTTATTTTACTTATTCCAATTCCCATTAGCAAGCTAGCATAGAACAAGTTTGCCGGATGACCTAGTTTGAATCCAGCATGTCTTGTTGATATAACGATGTCGAGTTTGTTCTTCTAGATACATAAATGTAAGCAATTTGGATAATTACTGTTTGTAAGGTACCGGGAGCGATTTCAGATGTAAGCTACAAAAAAAATGTAATGAATTTGTTTTTTTATAGTCAAAGACCATAAAAATATAGTCAGAGATCTTCGCGCCGCTAGATCTGAATATTATGTATGTTTTTTACCAAAATATTTAAGTAATCAACGTATGCCTATTAGTGACTTTGAAAGTGAAGCCATTTTTTGACTCATTTGCTTTGTGTTGATAGGCCTTTCGGATATGTTTGTCCGCTAACAAAAGTTAGAAAATAAAAAGGCATGAGAAATAAGTCTTATAATAATTATGGAGGCTTAGTTATTTAAGAAGAAAGTTTGAAGCCTTCGCAAGTTGTAGTTTAGCCTCAGATACAGTGGTGAGTAAAACTTTTATTGGGTAGTTATATGAAGTAGTTATTTTAAGCCTATTTGTAAACGGGCAGATCGATCCTACAAGTAAATCAGCTCGAAGGGAGTAAGAGTCAAAATATTAATCAATTGTAACAGTAGGTCTAGTACATCTTAAACTTTAACGGAACTTACGAACCTGATACTATATATTTGTACTAATATTATAAATTCGAAAGTATGTGTATACTGGGTCTTTTTATACTTTATATATTTTGTAGCCAACTGTTTTTTTTTATTTCCAAACCAAGACGTAAAATTTAGCAAATGGTATAAATGTAATAATGATAGATCTAACAGCAAAATAAAGTAATAGAATATATTTTTCCTTCCTAAGGCGTAATTTTAATTTACAGTAAACCACGAAATTATTTTAAAGGTGCAAACTTTACTGTGCTTTTAAAATGAATAGGTGCTCATTTTTGTGTAGTAAAATTTCGTTTACGACGTCTACCGTCTGAGTCAAGCAGAAATACTTAATCGGTGATATAAACTTTTCACATAAAAGAGGTTTTAGAATATCTTGTGTAGAATTGTTAATGAATTAATTCAGTTAGATATCAGATCTTTCAGAACAATGACTTTGATATGAAGTACGGCTGACAAGTGGTCTGGTTGGATTTTGCTTACAAGTTTGTTACAGCTATTGTTGATAAAATCGGCGTTTCACGTTTAGAATATTTGCTGAAGCTAGCTAGCCCGGGTCTATATAGACTGCTATTGAGACTTTGTTGACAGAAGATGTCAATAACATTATGATCAATTTGCAAATTTCACTCAAATTCGATCAAGATCAATCAATCAATCAAGATCGATCGTGAATTTCGCGCATATGATAATAAGTTTGAGAATAATTCTAACTAATCCAAACTAATATTATAAATGCAAATGAAAATTTGTTTATTTGTTACGCTTTCACACCTGAACTACTTGACGCCTAATAATGAAATTTCCCATTCAAGTTGTCTGGGGTATAGAAAACGACATAAGGTATCTTTTGTCTAAATAAAAGCACTGTTTCCAAGAGACAGGTAACTGACTTTACCTACTTTTATCGACATACAAGCTATAGGCATATTTAGTATAAATTGCGTCTTAATATAATAATAATATTCTAATATTCTACCACATACACACAACACCATCTAGCCCACGCTAAGCAGAGCTTGTACTATGGGTACTAGATAATGGATAAACATACATATATACTTTTTTTTTGTAAATACATACATATTATGCATAGAAACACCCAGATCAAGACAAACATTCATGTTTATGCACACAAATGTCTGACTTGTGCGGGAATCGAACCCGCAACCTCAGGCATGGCAGTCGGTTACACTAACCACTACGCCACCGAGGCCGTCTTATCAATGGTCATTAAAATAAGCATCGAATTATTCTTGGAAACAAAAATAATTCATTAGAATTGTCTGTATTAGGTATTCAGCGAGTCATGACTACCTGACCGCTTCAACTATATAAATATATATTCGATATTGCTTTAGAATCATACAGGTTTTCAAAGAATATCGTAGACCTGACGACGTTGAGACGACTGAGCTAATATAAGAGCTTCTCAATGCATCAATCCACTTAAGTATCTCGTATATATGTTGTGCAATGAAATTGGTCACTGGGATAGTTTTGTTGGATAAAAGGCCAGTATACTTCGTCTTAGATCCCTAATAGCTGAAGAGACCATTAACAATTTTCTATTCAAATAAAGTACAGGTATGTTCAGTACAATTGATAAATAGGTAAGGGTAACAGTTCTCACATATATATGTGTGTGCGTGATGCGTATGAATGTAATACCTTGCTTATGTATATGTGTATATTATTAATAAATCTGAACTTAAAAAATACATTACAGGATTGACTTTACATATACGTTTTAAACATATATACATCTTACATCGGCACCACTATGATTAGTTAGTTATAAGGTGTATAGATGCGTGTCATGAATTTTTGTTGTTCTTCTAGATTCAACTACTAAAGACCTGTAGTTTTATTCTTTTGTATAATTTTGATTTAATAGACTAACTGTACGTGTAACTTCTGAAAAAAATTGTTGGACTGTTAAATACATTAAGCAAGAACATATAGCGTTTGTCATTATGTCATCCACGTGTAGGTATTGGTGTTAAGAAATAAATAAATAATTTTATTAGTGTGGTCTGGTACCTTAATTCAATTACCAACCAACTAAACATAATCAGGTACCATATAGTAAGTTTTACAAAAAGTATGAGAGAAAACAGAAAGAAACATTGTTTCTTCATCCAATCATTGTAAACAGTTCAAGCTTTGTATTCAGTGCGCAACAACAAATATCCGTGCGCCGTTACTTGTCACGGAGAAACGATTATTTATTGTACAAATCGAGTGACGTGGGTTCTAAGGATACAACATTATAAATCAAACACTTCGCGTCAGCTTGGACGTGACGTTATATTTAGACATCAGCGAACAAAAATATGGTGGGCGTAGAGGTTTTGTGAAGGTTCTCCCGCGGGTGTCGTAAGGGGTGTAGGATTACACGAGAGATGAAGCGTGCACCTGGGTACTGATAACGACGCTGATCGATAAAACGTGCTGACTGACTTTATTTGTGTCCTGAATTTAGAACAACGAGCTCTTATGAATATTTTAGAGTATATAATATATACATATTCAGATAAGAGGGTTACATTCGCATTTTGCCAGCTATTGTTCAAGGTGCCATGCACTAGAGAATGAGCCAATTGCTGTATACCGGGCAGTTTTATCTACATTATACTTTTGTATTCGGTTCAAAAGCGCTCTCTGTAAAAATTGCTTTCGAAAGACGATTTATTCAAAAGCAATTTTTATAAAAAGGCCGATGCCTTATCCAACAATTTCTCGCAGGACGGGCCTAGCCTTGTGCGGTAAATTAAATGATTCAGAAAAATTTAGAATATTTTAAACAAAATCTTGATTTTTGAAACCTGTTCTGTATTATTTGTAATTTTTATGGTAATAAAAATATTATTATTACTTGCTGCTAACAATTTCTTGACACGAAAGGCCAATAAAACTGCCGACTCAGGAATCGATCCGGTACTGATTTCTATACTTGGGTCAGTTGAGGTGTTGTTGAGGTTTTCTATAAGGAAAATGTCCGTAGCGACACTAATTCTAGTAATTAGCTTGGTAGACTACAATAGGCTACATTCCCTATTAAAACTGAAGCGTGCGATGTAAGGGTTACCTACTTACGTTTCTTAAGTAAGAAATGCGCATAAGTGACTTCAGCCCAATGTATGAAGCTTTGCCGTGGATTTGATTCCTACACATTAGCACATATTATTTAGCTTAGTTGGAGAAGTCAACAATAAAACTAGTTAATTTTAACCCATAATTCCAACACAACTTAAAAATAGACGTAACTATAATAAAAAGTATTCTATTAGCAATGCCTTACTATAATATTCGTAAATAAAAAAGGTAGGTAATAAAATATTAAAGAAATCAAAAGAAAATGCACTTCAAGAAATATCTTCATGGATTATACAAAGCCAAGTATCGAAACCATAACGATATGAAATAGAATAAGTGTAATATCGATTGCGAACGAAACGTCTTTTATGAGTGCGACGTCCACTTTTTACAAGAGTTCGATATGTTAGCAGTTCAATTGTACGGAAGTAAGTTCGGTAGTATGGTAACTGCAGTCAGCTATTGTTGGGTCCACTTGATGGGACTTTGTTGGGGATCCTGTCTTATTGGATTTCGGAGCTCATTCACCCGTAAGAGCTTCGAGATCAGTTTGTTTTCTTAGTTTGTTTTTGAGTTATTTGACATGTTTACTATCATAATAAATACTTATTTGAGAACATTTATTTTCAAAGAATTATTTTATTGATTTCAAATAATTTTTAAAACCGTATTGTAGGTAGAAGATTTTAGCTATGTTCACGTAGGATCGTGAGCTTTGGTATTCGATTTTTGGATCGGGCCACGCGTTACTCAGTTTTTGTGTTTAGTTTAGAAGAGTTTAATATCAGCATGGAGTCTGGCAGCTTGCCTCGTAGTTAGATGTAAACTGATGGATTCTCTGTTAGAAAAAGAATTAAAACAAGTTGATCCTCACACGGCAAAAACAAAAAGTGCGTTCGCCAAATACTCATTCTGAGTCAGGGTATTCCTTGTGGCCGTTGTTTGAATGTTTGTAAAGATCTCTCTTCTGATACAGTAAATATAACTAGTGCAAAAGTTTATACTAAAATAATATTTCTTTTTAAAACACTAAGTAAACCTAAGCCATTCTTTTTACGTTTAGAAAACAAAGAAGGACTTATCTAAGTTTAAACCCATCTCATTGCAATTCACGACACAGATTAAGAGAACGCTAAAACAAAGGTGTCAATTGGCCGGGTAATAAAAACTTTTACTGTTTATCCCAGCAATAAACGGAATAAAGACAGTCTCAATGAAAGCAGCAGATCGTCGCAAACTTGGACTATTATGGCCAACAAAAATAGTTGGACGAAAGTTGGAAAAGTTGGCAACTAACGGCACTCGTTATTGGCTTAGTTGGCCAATATTTTGTTTGGACAAAGATGGTACAGCCTTATTATATCAAACTGTTGTATTGTACGAAGATTAGTTGGCGATATTTGGCTGTTGTTGTGATTAAGGGGTCTTTGTTGAGCGTGTTTGAGGAGGTGAGTTAAGATACTTGGTATAGAATATTGATAGTGGATTATAAGATCGTTTGTGAGTGTGGTAATGATAATTACTATGCTTTTTTAGACATCTACATAATATAGACATAGAGTCTGTGTGACTGATTGAACGATTAACCGACTTATATATGAGGTTCTAGAAATATAAAATATTGCACTCCAGTTTTTAAATTTAATAGAAATATGTTTTATAGTCCAATTAACTCAATACTTCATAAAAATATTCGGAGATTGAATAATTGAATACATAAATATTACCGTTTTAATGTATACACTATTAACGTGCAGTAGGAAGAAGTGAATGTGACTGGTTTGTATCGAGTTTCTTTTCCCTGGTCGGGCAAAGAGTTACCTAACAAACATTTTAAATTTTGGCTTGCTCGTTAATATGTGAGACCTAAAATCAAACCTGATGAAATATGGGCATCTTTGTTTATTATTTTGGAAACAAACACGATATCCTGAGAAGCCATGTTTTTAATTTGAATATATTATTATATCTAGCTGACAGCTTTGGTGCCCTAAGCAATAGTGAACGCGACTGCTGTGCATAAGATCTCAAGCGCTATTCCCGGGCAAAGAGAAGTGTTATTGGGTTTTTAAATTCTCAGTAGTAGCACAGAGTCTATTCAAGTCAATTATAGTTAGCGAAACGTGGGTGCAATAGAACTCTAGCTATCCTTCAGAGATAGAGACTTTTTAGTCTATGTATGTTGTAGTAAAAATACTACTATCTATATTAATAATTGAAAAATAAATCAATCTAACTACGCAGCTTTCCACTACCATTGACCTATAACATCAATAAAATCCGAATCAAATAACACCAATAATGAACATTCCTGCCATCCATGTCCCCAAAAATGACAAAAGAAGGTCACAAGTTCGCGTATTAATATTCGGTGGATAATAGCCACAATGTGTATGTGATTCAGTATTCAGTAATGAAGTCCGTATCGGCACAAAGGCTGTCAGGGACAGGGGACGGAACAGGTAGGCAAATTAATCCGATGCAATTTTATCTAGTCGCCTCACGGTTCTGCCACAGTGGGCGCAGAGGTTAATAGCTGAAAGTATTAATATAGTATATAGTAGGTATATTTTTTGAATAATATAATATATCTGTTGATATTTTTATATTAAATATTTGTCGGTATAAAATTGGGAATGTGTTTGCCTTTTAAGATCGATGTGTTTAATAGTATTTTATAGATTTTATGTGATTAATCAATCTTTTCTTAAATCGAAATAATCGTAACATTAACAAATATTCGAATGCGTGAACTTTGATATTGATTAATTGTTTAGTTACTTTGTAGCTCAACATGAATACTAACGAAAGTACCTCCTTTCAGTTCCGTACATGGTATGAGGGCATGGCATGTACATATATACATGTCATGTCTGCCTGCATCCAAACAAAACCGCTGTCCTCTGAGACCACACAAACATTAATGAACATTTTTTATTAACCGATCAGTGAATCTATCAGTTTTAAATATTCGATTAATTATTATTCGAATTATACTCCATGAAAACGAATCGATTTGCGAATGCGCGATCATACAATTTTCGAATTCAGAATTATTTTTTCAGCAATGGCACATCGCTAATACAGCCACTGTAGAACACCGACCCTATATTTAATTGGCCGGTCATAGAATAACGGGCGTACGCGTTGTCCTTTTGTAATATGACGTCACCCCGCAAAGGGGTTGTTCTCCAACTAATTGAAATTCACAATATTTTGTGCTCTATTTGGTACGGTAATGGTAGAGATGGCTGGATTAAAACATGGGGCGTTTAGGTTAACGGCTCAAATTAATATGCAATCTAAACAAGGATCTGTCGGTCGAAAATATAATGTCCTGAATGCTTATGGAAATTCTTTTAGATCAGAAAGTGTCACTTTTGAAGTATACTAGTCAGCAAACTGAACAAGTTTTTGTTGTATTTTCTTTCATTATTTCGAATTTCAGATATGTAGTGATTGTATTTTCAACCCACGATTTAATTAATTCAACGTACATGCATTGAATAGTATATCGCTAAAGTGGTGAGTATGGAACCTCACAACTACATTTTACTATTTTATGTGACCGATTATCGATCACATTCCTGGAATTCGTACTGCCACTAAACATTGCTAAGCAGAAATACCTTTTTTTGCCATTTGCCCATTACCGCTTTTGCCAATTTGAATAGCCTAATTATATTTTCTTTTAATACATTTAAAAAGTCTTTGTTTTGTATATTAGATCTTAGACGACGCGACTTACTAAAGTAATAAAAATATTGAATCAAATATTATAATATTACCCTATTATGCGCATCATTAATTTAAATGAAACAAGTACTTAATGTTTTCCCAAGCTTATCTGAATACATAATTAAAAGTCTCAGTCAGTTCTATTTCAACAATTATTGAGATTATCGTGCAGACGCGCGCAGATAAAAAACGATGTCCATGTTTTTATTTTTTGTATACAAGTGACGTAGCCTTTGATTTTTTATTTTCGGTCACCTTACATCGGCAGACTGAAGTCAAATTCCCCGGCGTATGGGTCACTGAAACCGACTTGTTTTCAATAAAAACAGAGGGTTCTCTCATCTGTACATTTAAACCCAGATCACGTACACACTTTGTTAACAAAACAGCCTTCCCTTTGACGTATCGACTAGACAGTTTTTAATGCATAACTTGAACGGAATTATTGATAACTACATCCGGAAATCCGCAGAAGACTTTGCCTTTGAAGTTCCGGACTTGCATATGTACGTGTTCAAATGTATTTATACGTTTTCTTGTTTTGTGGTTGGATTGTTTTTATTATATATACGTAGTCTGCCTTTATCCCTGGAGGGGTAAGCAAATAAATATGGCATCTACTCTTCGCTAGCTATGGTTTTGGATATGGTTTGGATTAATACAAGCGAAGCTGCGCGCAAAATATAGTCGTTTATAAATTCGGGTATATTACATGATACCTAAAACTATAGCTGATCATACACCTCTACCTATGTCTTCAGGTACATAGGCTTTGTATATAGATATATTTGCTAAATTATAAATATTGGAAGCTCTATAAATAGGCGAATATGAAATAAAACAAAGAACTTATTAAGGTAGGTCTTCTGCTTATTACATTTGAATCTCAAAGTTAAAGAAAGTTTCCAATAAATTACTCTTTGTAAAAGAAAACCGATTGAGAAATTCGTATAATGCTGTATTGAAATTAGGGATGCCGGCTAAAAAGGAAGGCTAAGCTTACACGTACCACACTTATCGACTACTGCGTAAGATTTTTTATATTTTTGCTATCTTACATCAATATTTCTACATATAGATACTAAATGGTAATTATCTCAAATTATAGTCCTGCTGTAATATAATAATAATATAATAATATTCTACCACATACACACAACACCATCTAGCCCAAACTAAGCAGAGCTTGTACTATGGGTACTAGACAATGGATAAACATACATATATAGTTCTTTTTTGTGAATACTTCAATATTATACATATAAAACACCCAGACTAAGACAAAAATCCATGTTCATGCACACAAATGTTTGACTGGTGCGGGAATCGAACCCGCGACCTCAGGCATGGCAGTCGGTTACACCAACCACTACGCCATCGAGGCCGATATGTATGAACAATTTAAATAAAATCTTAAACTAGTTAGTAGTTGTCTATATGTTTGTGCACGTTAAGCATTAGATACCTACAGCTAAACCCATGCAATTTTCATTGACGTATTGATTTTGTAATCTTAGTTTAACGTTAACTGTGTATTTGACTTAAACCAGCCTACGTTCTTTACCCATTTTGATGTATGTATGTATATATTGAACTCCTTGTCAGACTTCTTATCAAACCGAGTAAATATTTTTAAGAAGTCCGAGTAGGTCACAGTGCAGCGTGGCTAACGCTGTGACAACTACAAGGATTTCATAAAAGTGTGATAAACGCTAAAAAACCAGAATTAACTTCGAAAATATAAATAATTATCAGCCATCGGCCTCGATGGCGTAGTGGTTAGTGTCACCGACTGATACGCCTGAGGTCGCGGATTCGATTCCCGCACAAGTCAAACATTTGTGTGCATGAACATGGATGTTTGTCTTGGTCTGGGTGTTTCTATGTATAATATGTATGTATTTACAAAAAGAAATGTATATATGTATGTTTATCCATTGTCTAGTATCCATAGTACAAGCTCTGCTTAGTTTGGGCTAGATGGTGTTGTGTGTATGTGGTAGAATATTTATTTATTTTTATTTATTTTAATTTCAAATCTAAAGATACACGCGCATGGCGCTCATAGTTGAACTCACTGATCGGTAAACGATTAGCGAGTTTAAGTAACATTGGGTGCGGTGGTATTTCATCAGAGCGTCTCCGTGCTTCGGAGGGTACGTAAAAATCGGTCCCGGCTGTTGTCAAATTGACAGCAGTCGTCAATGTCAGAAGCCTACGGGCGGCTTGAACAACTCTTGACAACAGGTTGGCCACTAACCACACGAAAAGAAAAAGAAGATTAGCTTATCAAGCTATAGTGTTTTTATGAATTGAATTATAATAGATACCCAATTTATATTAAAGTTGCTTTCAAGTTGCTGCAGCAAGGTAAATTAAATGAATATAATCCTACTTTGACCGCGGCGCCATAAAAGGATGTTAATATTTTTAATAACCTACATACATTTTAAGAGTGCGGTATAACTCACTAATTTAATTTTTTTAAATTTTAATTCAATTAAAATTTAAGGCTACGAGTTATCTTAAATATTGTTACAAGATCATATTTTGTACATAAAAACATTACAAAATACATTAGTCACAATATCATACAAAGACTAATAAAGATACTCAGAATGGCAAATAAATATACTTTTTTTAAGTGAAGTGCCTTTGTGTCTTTTTTCACCCTACCATCAGCAAAACGCAGCCAGAATATTGTCGTGTGAATTATTTACCGACGTCGCATGTAGAAACTCTGCATTCACTCAATTTAGTTTTGGGTGTGAAATATTTTGTCACGTTGTCTTATATATCGACTATTTTATAATCATATATTTATTTAAAAGATACTGGGTATACCGCGGCATCAGTACTATTTTCTTGAAAGGTATCTATGTCCTTATCTTTACTCCTGACAAAGTATTTGCGAAACTTTATAATGATCGGTCGAGTATTTAGGGCACGAAAGCGTAACAAACAAACAAACTCAGGTTCGCATTTATAATATTATAGTTATGATTTTAATATAGCAATCATCAGCCAGTGGTACGTGTAAGCGAAGCTTTACACGTTGAAATCGAATAAAAACTTAACTCATTTTTCAGGGCAACATTACCTAGGGACCAATGAACCCGATTCGATATCCGAATTTCTTGTCCTTCATTCATTAGCAAGTTCAATCAAGGGTCCAGGCTGTGCGGTTATTTATTGCCTTGCATCGGCCCTCACAATTACGCCAGAAGGAAAAACTTTCGCCATTACGGACCCCCGAAGGCTTTCATACAAAAAAATAAATTGTACACAGCGACGTGTAGTGCGTAATGGATTTCGGGTTTCGATTTCGTTTCTGCTATTGTATCGAGAGTACGGACCGCACGCGAGTCCGCGCTGTTTCTATGTATATTTGTGTAAAATGTTTATTTGATTCTATCGCTGTTCGTCTTTTTTTTTCTGTGAATCGGTTACGTTTATTTCTGGCTCGAAAAGGGTTCTTTGGTGTAATGATATTGTGCTCTTCCTTGAATTGCGTATAGCTCTGAGATTTTACCAATACTAGGTCGAACAAAGAGTGTTACGTAATGAGCTTTTGGAAATACTGTTACGATTTTAGCATTGAAATTGTGTTTGATATTTCACGAATTTTGTATAGCTAGTTTTCTTAAGGTTATTGGTTGCACAATGTTATTCATATCTTCAAATAAGCTTAATGCATTTGCTAGAACATGATTCACGTTTATGTGTAAGTGCAGAGTACATCGTGAGTTAGCAAACTTCAGAGCGCTAGTGCACTTGATAAAAGGTGTTAATTCAAATCCAATAAAAACCAAGCCTTCTTGTCTCCTTATGTTGCAGAAAGTGTAAAAGAACAGTAACTCATGCTTGGTACAATATGTCACTAATTATTTTTTCATAACCAAAACGCAATCAATATGCATGGTTACCAACGCCGAAATAGAAAAGCAAGTAAGTTTCGTAGAGCTTAAAGAATAGCCGTCTCCAAACGTAAAGGTTAGGCAGAATAAATATAGGTATCTATATAAGAATAGGCAAATACAAAGTAGTTCAGTGTCAGTCATGAGCTGCAGTAAGCAGTTAGTTCTTCTATAGATAGCATATGTTTTCCCAAACTTTCTATAATAATTATGGTCAATTTTCAACCAATGGGTGAACACTAGTATTAATTTTTATACCGTCTAGTCTGCCCATACTCAATTCACGAAATTATAGTTCTGACTCAACAGCATCCTGTAGGTATTAAAACAAAATCTATCCACATCCTCAATATTTCACCCGCGACACATTCGTATGACGTAATTCACGAACATTTGGACTCGTCGACTAATATTCCAAACTACAATAGATTTCACACGTCTACGCTGACACGTCGTAAATTGTAAGGCCGGTATGTAGAAGGGAAGTTTTATTAAATTTCAATGTGTAGCTTGTCTTCGGATTGTCGGCGCACCTGCCGACTGAATTACGATCCACGTGTTCAGCAAACGGTATAACCGTTAAAGCTGACTGTTTGTACAGGGCTCGGGGATTTTTGTGAGCGTTTTTCATGCGATATGATTGTACTATAGATGAATACATACATTAACCCTTTTGAGTTGCAGTGGCATACCGGCGGTCAGCCACAAAGGTTTTTAATTATATCTGGAATTCCCAGATTCGAGTGTTTAAGAGTGTTATCATTTGCAATACACGTTGCTTAGTTTAGCTTACGTAGTCATAACTTTCTAAACATATTGATTATGCCCGTGGCTCCCCTCGCGTAAATGTAGGTTACGTAATTTTTCTATTCTCATTTTTCTGGATGAAACGTATGTCATGACAACGTATATGCAAAATTTCATGATGATCGGGAGAGTACTTAAAGCATGAAAGCGTAATAAACAGAAAAACTCACGTTCGCATTTATAATATTAGTTGGGAAGTTAGGATATACAAACTAATCAGGTAAGAATCTATTAGTATTTTGGTCGTAGTGTAGTTTCGGAAAATTCCCTGGCAAAAAAATGTACCTATTATTGTTTTACTTAAGTAATTGAGGAGTCGAACACAGAGTTGTTTTTGTTATTGATAATAAGCAAAGAACAAAGAAAGGCAATACTTTGTTCATTCTGAAAATTTATTATCGTATGATATATTGGGCTATTGGCTATGATCAAAGCGATCAATTACTAAATTCATCATGACGTCCTAAACCTCAGTCTATTTAAACTTCAGCTTTTGTATCAACTACAATCAGTACATTATATATCCTAAGTACCTTTTGTACATACCTAAGATTACTGAAGTTACAACAAGTTCCCGTAGACCTCTTGCACCTTACGAAACGCGTACAGCTGTACAGTAAAATATGTAAACGGGTTCGCTGACCCATAAAGTTTAAAGATTACAAAGCCGGTCCCCGCAAGATAGTAAATTCGTATATTCACAACGAGGGCCGAAGAAAGGACCACCTGTGCGGGAAATGTTATTATCTCATTAGAGAAGCCCTTTCCGTTCCCTCAATTTGTTACAAACAAACGGAATTTTAATATTATCCGTATAATAGGTTCTGCTGTTCGTAATCCCGAGGCGTTTTGTTAATGTTAAATACACTCGAAGTATACTTTGCTGTGTTTATTTTGTTCTGAATAATTAAACTGGCTGTGTAATTATGTGACAGTACTAAGGAGAGTTTACTCAAACTATTTTGAATGTCACAAGACTGCCTAAGGCTGAACAACAACCCGTAAAACAGTTGCTAATGGTTTGTAATGCAAGACAGTCTATACGTATTACAAACGATTACAAGCTACGGTAATTTCTAAATGTTCTGTGTTACCTTTCTTTTATAAGGCCGTACTCTTCTTTGCCGCGACGGTAGTATAAAAATATTAAAAGTATCTCGTTGGCGCTGCGGTAGCGAATGCGACTGTTGTGCACGAGGTCTTGGATTTTCGGGTAAGCCAAGAAAGAAATTATTGGATTTTTAGGTCAAGAAATCCTCAATAGTTCAGAGTTAGGAAGATGGCGGTGTTGCGTATATCACTGTGCCTTGAAAAGCACTTAAGCGTTAAGCCGATCGTACTGCACCTGATTATTCTCTGGTTGTATCAGATTGCCATGCTATTGGTATATAAAAGTGAGCCAATGGAGCGTGCACTTCTGTTTCTGCACACACTTGTGCACTATAATATCTCCCATGCAGATGGCTGGTTTCTGTTAAAGATTGGCCGCTGAGACTGGCATCTGGCCTGGAGGACATTAAAGGATAGTAAAAATAAACTTCTGCAGACAAATTTACATATAAAAGGTAGTACTATAAATAAGGCTGTATAATCTTTACTCTATGTTATTTACAACTAAATTAAAAAGCTTACACACACGGCTGCCTCTCAAATCCTTTACAGTCATTTCTGTTATCTGTCAGAGAACACACATATGACGTAGAAAATTACATTATGTTGTATAATACAGTCGCAAATGATACGAAAACGTTTGATAATTAAACCAGGGCAGTGCCTCGGGCTCGCGTGGTTGTGTAAGCATCACGATGCTTCGCTACGCGTGCTAGAGTAGGATACGTATATATAGAGAGGGTGCGGGATAGAAAACTATTTTGTAGTAGGTGGAATCGTTTTTGTCTTCATTCCAGTATTGTTATTGCCAAGTGTAGTGGGGCTAGTATTCTTGTGACTGTCTTGAGATTCAGCTAAGTGAGTTTTACGGATAGACTCATAAAATAACAAGATTTTGCCCACCGCTTCGCTCGTGTAAAATTTCATGATGTTCGGTTGAGTAGTTAATGCGTGAAAGCGTAACAAACAAACTCACATTCATAATATTAGTTAGGACTAGTTAGGATATAATATTATCACTATTTAAACTGTCCCACTGCTGGGCACGGGCCTCAGCATGAGAAGGGTTAGGCCATAGTCTACTACGCTGTCCTAGAGCATATATATCACATATCTTCGAGAACATTATCCAGAACTCTCAGACATGAAGGTTTTCTCACGATATTTGCCTTCACCGTTAAAGTGGATAGACTTACTATCCAATTTTATTGACCTTTTGAGTCGCAGCAGCACACCGGCGGCTATAGACAATAGGTTTTCAATTATGTCTGGCATTCCAACCATGGACAGGTTAATGCAAGTATGGCAATATCATAAGCTAAGACCATATGTTAAATTATTATTAGGGTAGAAGTTCCCTACATCTATTGACGAGATGTTTTTGATAGCTGAAACCCATTACTTAAGTGAAGGGAAGAGTGTGACTTTTGTAAATGTTCACTCATCTATAAGCATTATAGAGGTAGGAGTGCAGTTTCGCGGATCGATTGATCTACGCAGTCGTCACTGCGGTATTGGTTTCCTAAATGACGTTGCTTTAGTTTGTGTATATAGAAGACTAGGTTTTGTCTGTGGCTTGGCTCGCATTAACGTAGATTTTGTCAAAAAGAATGTACCCTCGGGAATTTTTCCTGCACCCCATCATCATGCATCACGTGTATATAATATTTAATGATGACAAGTGATGATAGATTAGTGTAGTTAAGGCTTGAAAGCGTTACAAATAAACAAACTCACATTCGCATTTATAATATTAATTCAGGATTCAGAGCTCTTTAAATCAGGAAGGGAGTATATATGACTGATCGCTTATTTTAATTTGTATGGCGTCTAAACAAATATGTAATAAAAACTGAACACGATAGTATTACTTAGCCTTAATAATATTAGTGTCAAGAACGAATAGCGCCAAGCTCAGATATCTCTTAAGTTTCGATGAAATAATTTTATATTTGTGATTCTTCTATAAGTAAGCTATTTCGATATCCACCACGATGGTATACTGTGTACTTTGCTTCGAGATATTTCATATATAAATGTACTATTTCAATGAAATTCATGTACACACAGCGACGCATCAACCTAGACTGTTTGGACTTTGAACTATTAGAAGTTGAACGTTGCGAATCGTGCGAGAGAGTGCGTTATATTTTTGTTACGCTCTATCCTTACCATTACATCGACACCACTATGCACTGTCCCTTTCCGACAATTCTCTATTTTGTATGTAGCGTAGTTATGCGCATATAGGGTGTCTAATTTGATGTGTAGCCGTGTGTACTACAAATGTTATAATAGTATTATATAATAATACATTTATAGGACTGAAGGCCTAACATATATGTATTATTATTAGTTATATTACTTTTTACTTGATTTATACTTAATTTTAACTATGTCTATCTATGTTTGTAAAAGTTGTATGGAGTATAATGTATTTGTGCAAAACGTTTTTATTGGATCACACTCAAAGCACTGAATTTAATGATATTTGGTACGAAGACAACGTCTTAAATAAATGCGATCAAATTCAGGGTTAAATCTTATTTCATAAAAGGCTTAATTTTTAAGCGTATTTTAGTAAAATTTCGGCACAGTCTACATCGAATCCGTGAACATGGGAACCCTGTGTCCCACATTCGTACTTATTTACATTTCATTTGCGAAAATGCGACTCGCAAAGATGCCAGGGAGATATAAAAACCTATATTTGATACACAAAATAAAAGAAGACTCAATTCGGAGTTAAAACAATGCAATGATATATGCCGCAGTACTTTATTTACCAATAATTATAAAGGCCTCTCTCCTGTAATTATTAGTAAATAAAGTATTTGTGGTTTGTCTCTTTTTTTATAGGTATAACTATGACGGTAGACAAGCTATATATACACCTAATGGTCAGCGCTTGCCGTAGTTTTTGCTGATTCCTTAACAAAATCAGAAGGAGCAGCGATAGCTCAGTGGGGAGACCAATAGACTGCAATGCAGAGGGTCTCGGGTTCGAACCCACGTCGTGCACCTCTGACTTTCGGAAGTTATATGACTTTTTGAAATTATGTGCGTATTGATTGACAATTATCGCCTGCTCCGTGCCTCGGAGAGCACGTTCAGCCGTCGGTCCCGGCTGCCATGAACATCTATTAGGCAGTCGTTATTGGGGAAGTCGACGCAAAAGATCCCACTGAGTCGAAGTGTCGCCGGTCTGTACTGACTGGCCCCCACATAAGATAAGATACACCACAGAAACAATCGAATTAGATGTGATAGGACTTAAACGGCAATTTTATAGTAAAGAACCAAATATAATAATTAGGGTTTTTCTATAAGAGAATTTTCAATGTCGATATAATTGAATCAGCAGTTCTACGGTTATGTAGTGGCGATGTGATCACCTTAAACCACAACACCGTGTGAGTGCTTGTGTTCGGTTTTGTGCAAGTACACAGAAGCACACCAATGTCAAATTACTATTGAGCTACATCTAAACACGTAGACTTTTGCCTTGCTATGATGCTTACCAGAATCTCATATCGCTCTTGCTTCATTCAATCATATTTATCTAACAATAGTCGTCTACTGTTGTATGCAATGAGAAATACAAATAATTGCACAATCAAGGCAAAACTTACTAATGAACAACGGATGAAACTCCATAACCATATACAAGTTGGAAATGCATTTAAATTAACTTTGCATTTAGTTCCCGTATAATATATGTATGTACCTGTGTTGTAATTTACACATGCAAGCGAATACAAGGGAAAGTTGGAAGAGGTATACTGGGAATAACGTTTTCTGATCAGTTTTGGAGTAATTAAAGCTAGGCTTAACTATTGTAGGTGTATGAATTATGTGAACAGTGGAGCAAGTAAACTCCGTAGCCATCTAAAAAAGAGTGATGAGTATGAGCATATAATAGTAGTGATATTTGCCTCGTTTTGATCAATTTCTCTCTCTCGAGAGAGAGTGCACCTTTATACCATATTTTTATAAGATTATTGGCATACGCTCTAGTTAACTAATATACTTGTTAAGAGTGAGTTCACTTCAGTAGTAAAATGAGTGAGACTCGACCTCATGATCTCTCGAGGACTAATACGTTATCAAGTTCATATTTTGCAAAGCATATCGGACCTAATTCCTTAATACCAGATAACCGAACCAAAAACTTGCGTTCGACATTTTGGCTGCAGTCTGGCTCCATTGAAGTCACAAAGCAGCCAGCTATCCAAATTCTGTTAACATTTATCCGAACTGAAACGGTGCATAAAAATGTTAACAATTTTGAAGGAGACATTCACTGTAAAGTAAGTACAGGATTCTTTTCAGCTGGGCTTCGGTGTAAATTGCATTGTTATCTAAGATCCGTCCGGTACGTCCACTTCAACTGGTTCTTATCTCGATGCGAGTAAATCTCAATGTTGGAAGGGAGATTGTGAAATATTACCAGGGAAATTGCTTTGGATTTGAATAGAATAAGGCAGGTTTCCTTTGAGTGCGATAGTTTAATCATGGAAGTTACCTTGCCTTCTGTCAGATGTATGTGAGGGTAGATTAATGTCTTTAAAGAGATTGGACGTTAAAGAAATTTGTGTTTGGAACTACCGTTCTAAAAATAAATTTATATTTGTATGAAAATTGACGTACGGAACTCGATTGTCAGTAGTCGTGATTGACGGTTTATATTTTGATTTAATTCTTTTCATTTTACCTACGCCTCTTTGATTTTCAGCACCTATCAATATGCCATTTTATTTATGTGCGTTTTATTTTCGTTTACTTCTTATTATTACAGTTTATCTATAGCTAATCCTTACAGTTTATTAACAATTGCACATCAATAATGGTAAGAAGGTTTTATTACTATTTTTTTCGGTAACAGATAATTATGGATCACAAATTAATCTAGTCTATTAACAAATTTTCTAATATCAAAAAATCTTAAAATTCCACAGCTTTGATTATTATGTCATTAATTTTTATTAATTTTATATAAAATGGCCTTTTATATAAAGACATATTAATTAATAGCTTTGACTATAAACTAGCCAGACTATCCCAATTACCCTTTGACATTTTACATACGGACGGAATATTTTTGGCACTGAATGAAATCAATCAGACGTATACAGTAAACAATTCTTAACGTATTCTTGGCAAAAAGAAGGTAGGTAATCCTGTAAAGTCTTCTCCAATTTTACGTTACATTGTCAGTTGACTTGATTTTCTCGTAACGCGGGCGCGACGTTTCCCGCTTACGTGGAAACGTAAATGTTGCCGGCGTCATGTTTCGCATGCCAAGCATATGCCAAGCGGACAAATTGAGTACGTAGCGCGATGTGCTATGGTAGAGAGAAATGATAGAAGTTTAAAGAGATTGACAATATCAAAAGAATGGATAGTGAGGATTTGATAGAGTTTGATATGATGGGCTAGACGGTACAGACGGGTTGTAAGCTAGTTTACCACCTTTATTGTATTAAAAAAGGAGGGAAACTTTCAAACAGGCTGCTCTAGAAGAGCGCCACGAAAACTGGTAAATTAAAATAATAGACTGGTCGATCTCTATCCTCTATTACAGTTACTCAAGCAGATTAGCTTTCGTACTAAAGTTAAGCATGTTGCCTTTATTGTTTAAAATCAGGCCTGAGTTTCCAGGTACGATCCAACAGTACGAATGCCGGCATTTTCAAACCTTGTTCATTAAGTAGGTATATAAAATATGTTGAATAAAACTGAGTGCGGTACTCTATAGGACTAGACGAATTTGTGTAAATTTTACCTTCTCACTTCCACCTGTGTAGCGTATTGAGAAACTCGCGACTGAGAGATTGAACTACGCGAGTTTGCTATGTGACTATTTTCTAGTTGAGAATTTTATGTGTCGAACCGCGCGGACAGCTGTGGCCGGTGAAGGCACGTTCTCGATCGACGCGCATTTACCTTCACACATATGCTCACTCATGGACTAGCAGACTTTTTTTTTTTATTTACTTTGCAACGAATAGAATGGGTCATTATAAATAGAAAATGTTGGACACTTATAAAAAGAAGTGTATAAAGAATTGTCTTTTGAAATTATTGTAAAGTATAATTGTTTTTTATAAAAGCAGAGATAATCGAAATTCACCGGCAATACCTTATTAGGGGAATTTCGAGAGGGGCAGGCTAGAACTCAGGTAGTTTTTGAAGGTATCTAAAGTCGGTACCTTCTTAATTAATTTAAAAGCGTAGTATGTATCGGCTGAGTAATCGCCACATATGTATATCTGTTTTCTGCTTTCTTTTTTACTTCTTGATACGACTCGTCTATCAATTGGTCAATTAATTTTCTTTTTCTGTTGCTTATGGTCCTCAACAACTGACATATCCAGGCTTCAAAAATATGTAAACACAAAGAAAGTATGATGAACATTTGTAAGGTAATAAACTTTTTATATATGTACATACTAATGAACTCGACTGCAGAGCATGGGACACACTAGGTTCGTACTAGATACGTCCCGCTTGACATTTTCCATACAACACAAGTGTGTCAGTGTCAGTTACATAGGTGATACAAATCTGACACTTATATTGAAGAGGTGACGGCGCTATCTGCGCTCGGTGCCATCCGTCACTTGGCACGCATGTAACTATAACTTTACTTTCTAGTAGAAGCGTTAGTATTTCGTGCTCTGAGTTATAAAAGTGTTATATCGCCGAGATTTCGTCAGTTATATCTCATTTATCATCTATCAAGCACCGCGCAAGATCCAAATTTTACTAAATAATTCTGAGCAAAACTTTGCCTCACAATCGTCGGTATAATTTTAAACTGGTATAAAAGAAGTACTATAATTTTTTTTCAACCAAGCAAAATAATGAATCGTTTACATAAAATAGATTGAAAACAATTAAAAAAGGAAATAAATTATTCATGCTTTAGTTTTGTTAAAAATGATTTTATTAATTTTAATTACCTTTAATTTACGTGACGTCAAAGTTTGGGATCGGGATCAGGATCAGGATCGGGTAAGTATGTGAGTCTGTCTTGTCTTGCCTTACGCTCGATATTTATTTCTACCCTTAAGCTGGATTCCTGTAAAACTGTAGATGTAAGTGTACCACTTACCAGATATATAATACCAGATACCAGATATTCAAACGGCTTAGGCGTACTGTTTACTAATAATTGGTAACAGCGATATTTTCTTGGTATTTAATAAGGCCTCGCCAGAGTATTGCTACTTCAAAATTGCGTGGCGGCATAATCTAGGAACAATTCATATTACGCGTGGGACTTCACAACAAACGTAAAGAAAACTTGGACTTAAAACACCCAATTGTGGATTACACAAACATATTATTGTCTCATTTGTGAGTCGAAGCCACAAAAATCGGCGTAAAGACAGTGGTATGTAGTAGTATTCTCTACGATCACGCTACCCGTGCACTTTATCAAACCCGCACTTCCAAAAGCAAATATTTAAAAAAATCGTATCAAATTATATTTATATGACTTCTTTTTCTTTATACTTAAGAGCTTTTTTTTTCCTATAAAAAAACTAAGGCATGTTGTTGATATGCCTCTCTTAAAAACAATATACTTCGCTTTAGTTCAGTCCCTGATAACATACTGCATTGTAGTATGGGGAGGCACATATCGAACCTCCATGATCCGTCTGGAGAGAGCACAGCGAGCTATATTGAAAGTTTTTACGAACAAACCTTAAAGCTATCCCACATCTCAATTATACAAAGATGTCTCAATACTAACTGTTAGGCAGCTCTGCATTCTCCATATCACACTATGTAAACACTCCTTACTTGCATATACTCCACCAGCGAACAAACGTCGTAACTATTACGTATGCCCAACAAATAAAATCAAGACTTCCTTAGCGGGTCGACACTTTCAAAGTCTTAGCTGTCGCCTTTATAATAGAATTAATAAAAAACATACTATATTCCCCTTGACAATGCATGAATGTAAAAAAGTGCTCACAGAACTGCTTCAAGCACTATCTTATGATGAAACAGAAAAACTTCTAGTCCGTGAACTATAGGCTCGTTCCCGCATGTACACATAGCATACATATGTCATATTTCCACCCACACATGAGCGCACCACACACAGACACACACACCCACCCACATACACACACACCCACCCACATACACACACGCACACACACACATGCACACACACACATACACACACACACACACACACACGCACACACACTAGAACTATTGCATGTTTTAATTTGTCTAATTAAATTTAAGTTTATTTTTCTTTTCTTATTAATTCAAATTAAATTTAACAATCTTTTATGTAAGTACATCACAAAATAGTTATGTAATCATTTGTACAACAATATAAAATTTTGAACTGATGAGTGTAGTAGGGGAGGGCGCTGGTGTCTGTAACACAGTTCTCACTAGCTCAGACACCATCGTTTAACTCTATCTTTATAAGTATCTTAATCTAATATTATGAAAGGTCTTGCTACATTAAGATAGAATAGCTGTAACACATTTTGGAAAATAAAGATTTATTATTATTATTATTCTCTTTATTTAAATATTTTCAATATATTTTCATTTTTAAATATACATATATCTATAAAAATACATTTAAAAATATATAATATATGGTACCCCACCGGCATCGGGAACAGAGTCCAAGCTGCCGGTGGTTAGGATTCCAGAGATAGGAACCTCCTCACAATGCGTGCTGTATCTAAAAGCACTGCCTTCTGCATCAAACCCTTGATCCAAGCACCCAACGCGAGCCTCTTTAGATGGTGATCGAGGCTCTTGGCTATTAGATCATTGACAGATATGACTATCGGCACAATGATTGCCGAATCAACATCCCACATGTCGACAACCTCGCGAGCCAAATCAAGATATTTAATTTGCTTATCTTTTTCAGCTTTCGCGAGATTGCCATCATGCGGAATGGTGACATCGATAATCAATGCGCGGGGCTCTGATCGATCTATCACCACAATGTCAGGTTTGTTGGCCACAACAGTCCTGTCTGTGATGATAGTTCGATCCCAGTACAACGTGACATGACCATTTTCGAGAACTGATTCAGCTACATACCTGTAGTACGGCACTTCAACATCTACAAGTTTGTATTTCAGAGCAAGTTGCTGGTGAATAATCCTGGCTACTTGGTTATGTCTGTGCAAGTACTCGCCGTTAGCAAGACGAGAACAACCGGAAACTATATGCCTGAGGGACTCACCAGGTAGGTGGCACGCCCGACAAATGTCAACCGTGCCATCCCTCAAGATATATCTCCGGTAGTTATTCGTCTTGATAACTTCGTCCGCAATAGCACAGACAAACCCTTCGGTTTCCCCAAAGAGGTCACCGAAACGTAGCCAGTTCACGGAGGCTAACAGGTCTACATCAGCTCCATATAGAGCCTTGTAGAACCTACCGTGAAGCTCCTTGCTCTGCCATACATCCCTGCGATCGTTAGTGCTAAGTACTACAGGCTTGCGCTAGTTCTCTTTAGCCAAACTGAGCGGGGTGAGTCCGATGTCTACAGCAACTACATCCCGATGCATACCCACGTCTGCCTGAAGAAAGTATTCTCTGAGGTTGCATACCTCGCGGTTATGAAGGGCCTTGGCATTCAGAAAGCCTCGGCCTCCACATTTCCGCGGGATATAGAGTCTCATCACAGACGAACGTGGGTTATTATTATTATTATTAGCTTTGTTCATGTCGGTGGAGTATACGCCATCTTTCTCGATTTCGGTTAATACGTTCAACATCTTATAAGACTTGACTTTTCAATTCTTTGGTCAGTGAATGCCTTCTGGGCCTGCCCCTTTTTTTTCTCTCTTTCCTTCTATGATGTTTTTCATGAAGCTGTCATGTCTTATAAGGTGGCCACATCTTTCCTCTTCTGTCGTCAAAATGTAGCGTTCTTCTTGGACAAGGCTCAGTATTTCTACGTTACTTATCTTTTCTGCCCAGCTGATTAGAATAATAATAATATCTTTTTTATTTAATAACATATAAAAGTCTTCACAAAACACATTACACGCTACTTATTGTATTAAATTCGCATTAAAACTATATTTAATCTAATTTAAAGGAAAATATTTACAATTTAAATATTGGACACAAGAACAATTGTTTATGAAGTCTGTATTTTAAATGGTGTGTGTGTGCCTGCACCTGTGTTTCAAAGATTCTTTCTATATGACTTATTGCTTCAATATTTATACAACGAGCATTCCTGTTAATTGTATTTTTCATAATACACCAGTTCTAGCGTTAGTATTAAGGCTGTAATACAAAATGACGGTAGTGCGAAACCCGAGTCGTACCCACGTCGGTACACATTTGACGTTTATGAGGGTACACTAACAACCCGCTGTGTAATTCGATCTGTCTATAAAACAGACCCTTTAAATTTATTAGCGGCCACTGCACTGTTTACGTGATCATAACGTTTCATTAAGTTTTTAGTACAGTTTGATTAATGTTGCGGATGTTACGGATATGCAGGGCAAGACATAAATATGCAGGGCAAGGTCGCAGCTTGATTATTCATCATAAATAGACTCACACCTATACCCCCTTTGGGGTAGGCAGAGATATTTTACACCAACATTTTGCCATTTATGGTTTTAGGTTATAGGTTTTCATGTAGTAGGTGTCGAACCTATTGCCATTTGCCCGACAGTTATAGTTTCAAACTCCGTGCTGCTACTGAGCGTTTCTTAACTGAAAACTTTTATTACACTTTGCCGGGAATCGAATCCGATACCTCGAGCACAGCATGCACTTCTGCTGCACTACAAAAGCAGTCTATTTGATTATAATCATACATGTATACATCATAAATAGACTAAGAATCGTTGGGCTGTTTTGCTTGTGTTTGTTTGTAATTTAGTTGGGTTTTAGTACACTAGACTAACTTAAATGGTATCATACAAGGAATATAATATTATAAAGGTTTAATGTAGCAAAATAAAGATTCTTAACGAACACACGTCCGATCAGTTATAGACGTTACATTTATATCACAATAACTGTCCGATCAATATAACAACATATAATAATATGTCATTGGCATTCTTGATTAAGATAAACTAAACACCCATATTCCAAACAATAATTTAGAATTAATCTGTGATTAGTAATATAGTAGTAATCAGATAGTAACATAACGCAGCGGTCTGGTGGTTGCTAGTGTGAAGGAGGCGGTAAAAATAATTATAAATGTAGTCTTTTTAATATGCACATTACACATCGAACACTTTCAACCTAATATTTACAACAAGAATACGAACCAAAGAACTAGTGCTCTAAAAATAGGCGTTTAAAAATCTTATGCCATTACCATTTCGAGTTTATTCAAACTTAATTATTCATATAATAAAATTACAGCAACATTTTAAACAGGAACCCGCGCATTATTTACTTTATAGCTTACCGCGCTGGACGCTGAAGGATCTAGCTTGTCAAGGCTTTGTGTTATAACACAATAGATACTTCATACTACCATCCTGAATGGCTGACGTTGCTCTATATTATTTTTAACTTGAAAAATGGCTTGTTATGTTCTTTTTTTGAATTTATATTGTGGCCTGACTGGTATTATTTTTAATTTATTTATTACTTAACACTGCTTTGGTACCGCAGCGTAATGAATACGTCTGCCGTGCATAAGGTCTCGGGTCTGTGAATGTGTCAGATTTGTGAGGGAGTTTGATTTCTTGTCCGTGCAAAGTGTTATAACCATATAACACTTTAGGGTCTCTTTTAGGATCGCTTCCGATTAAGTGGTTTACAAAACGATAGCTGCTGACATATGAGTCCGGGCTACAGCCCTAAGAATAACTATGAAATATAAAAGATCTTAAAATATGTCATCGTAATTTCGATCGTTTTTTGATCATATTTTATTATCAAAATGAATTATCGCGTCGTCATAGGTATAAAAATAGTTTACTGATTTCTTAATACAGCTCAGCTTTCCACTTCGGTGTATTAAGGCGTATATTACGCATATACAGGGTGTCCGGTAATTAATGGATAACCTTGAAATGTCTTAGTTAAAAAAGTAGAACTGAAGGCCGTTAAAAAAAAATGAAAAAAAAAAAATAATAATATATATATTAAAAAGTGCAAGCTATACCACCTATAGCATAGCATACTTTTGCCTGTCTATCTATTTGCATAATTAGTGTTTAATAATAAAACAACAAAAAACCGATGGATTTCATTCATGTATGGTCGTAGTATACAAGAAAGTTATACATGGTAATTAAAAAACAACACATATCTCAGGTAGTAGTTAGGATAGATTATTTTTCATATTTTTATCTGAACAGCCAACAGTTCCACTATAAGACATTTCCAGGTTATCCATTAATTACCGGATACCCTGTATGTATGTTCTATGTAGTTAATACATAAATATAATATATATATATATATATATATATATATATATATATATATATATATATAATATATATATATATATTCTACCACATACACACAACACCATCTAGCCCAAACTAAGCACAGCTTGTACTATGGGTACTAGACAATGGATAAACATACATATTATACATGGAAAACCCAGACCAAGACAAACATCCATGTTCATGCACACAATTTCATTCGATTTCCACCCCTCTTTAAAACATGGCGTTGTATATTATTATACGTCATAGCCCTTTTTATCTGAAGTGCGCATAAGAAGACAAATCGCTAACTCTATGATAATACGTCGGATTTGCATGTCCCTCGTTATTTTAACGTTTCACATGCTTCTGACGCACCGTCTACTGTTTCGTGATCATCAAGCAGATTGTAGGAAACCCACGGTTGGTATTGAAAATTAAGGATAATGCTTAATGGTTCACCCGATCTGACACCCCTTGATTATTTTCTGTGGTGGACAATGAAGCAGAGAATTTATAACTCTCCCATCAATAGTGAGGCAGAACTGCAGGAGAAGATTTTAAACTGCGCCAGTGCCATAAAGGAAGATCCAACAATGATAAGACGAGCAACACAACAGATTTTGCTGCGAAGTACTATGTGTTTACAACAACGTGGTAGTCATTCTGAAAACTTGCTACATTAAAAGTTTTATTGTAGGTTGATGAAACTAAATAAACGTGCTGATTTCTACTGATATTTTTTATTTATTACTTATACCTTTCGTACCTTTACAGAAAAATAAGTGGCACTTGCAGCCCAAGTGTATGTTTAGTAATTTATGGCAAAGGATTAGACAAGACCTAATTTTTTACCTGAGATAGATAATGCAATTTTGGAAAAAAGATGGTCGTGGTGGCGGCAAGGTCTTTGTTTAGCCCTTCATAAAAACTGTTTTGTTTGGGATATAGGTGTGGTTTTTATGTTCCTTTAAAGCTTATTAGATACAGATTAACGTCAATTAATAAAAACTAGGGGCAATGCGGACGTTTTCTTGAGTTTTTTAACAATGTTTAAAAAAACATTGTACGAATCTCAGTTTTGGTCAAAAATGATCTTTATTTTTATGCCACCGGTATTTTTCTGGATGTGAATAGTATACCGTCGTTATTGTCACTTTATGTGCACTTTATGAAAACTCACACTGTAGTTATAATCGGTCATAGTCATAAACAAATTACATTGTGTTTAAATTTAAAATGCTATAAATCAAAAGACCGAACTGTAAAGTATAAGTACAAACAACTAATCCAACAGGAAATCTTTGAGTTTTATAAATAAAACTAATTTATACAAATTCATCGATTTGTTTATTATAAAACACAACGATTACATAATTTTAATTTTATTACTCTTAAACTTGACTAAAATTTTAGATTATTAAACTATTTAGATTTTGATTTACACTTTCCCCGACTTATTGCTTGTTTTGCAGCAGCCATGGTCATGGGGACACTGTACGAGTGTGCGAGAAGTGCCATCGAAAGGTTAGGTTCCATTTTCGGGTCACGCAAATTGCAAAAAGGTTTTTATGTTATGATATTTATACAAAGCAATATTAAGAGAGGTTAAGAAGTTTTAATAATGCGGTAACTTCTCAAAGTGATGTTTTTTGGCAAATATCTCAGTAGCCGCACTCACACAGAAACTATGGCTGGTAGACGGCAATAGGCTTGCTTCTTATTGAATTGGAACTAAAAACTGTAGCAATACATCTCTGCCAACCTCTTCGGAGATATAGGTGTGCGACTATGTATGTATAAGTTGTATTTAATAAGGAAGTACTGTACGTCAAAGACAGCTCTGTCACTCCTTGTTTATAAATTCATCGCATGAAGAATGTTGCTGGCTTCTATGAATCGTCAAACCACTAACAATAGATTTAACAATGTCACTTATGTATACAAAACTGAAATTACATACTTACTATCGTTTTGAATCACGCAACATCCATTTTTCACTAACATGCTGTCTCTCAAAATGTCGTTCTGATTTGAAAAATATGCAATGATGGCTTTGACAGGTGTCATAGTATCTTTTCTGGTTTCGAATTTTTAATCAAACGAACTAGAATTTGGATTTTCAATTTGGAGAATTTTCCATTGGATCTGTCAAGGATGCGTTTTGAAATTCTCCAAATCAGAAAAATCCAGTCGCGGGTTGTTTGATTCAAAATTCGAAAGCGGGGAAAAGCGCTACAATTTTTTTCTAGAGGCTTTATACAAAGCTGTATTCGTCAATCTACAGAGAAATACAGCACTGCGCTGGCTTAAAACTGGGGCTTATCCGGAGAAATCCGTCCGTATGGGCATTCTAGTCAAAGCGTATGATAGACGGGGGAATCCCTGTAACTAAATTATTCGTGGTCACGTACACTCCATGCGAGGTTTCGGCTTTGTACTGAAATTTTAATTACACATCGGACGGAATGCCGTAATGTACGCCAGATGAAGTTCTACTCTCTGTTAATTAGTTCTAGCTTTGGTTTATTTTTGTCTTAGTTATCTGGTCTTATTAGGATTCACAAAGGCACTGTGTGAGGTTATTCGGATTAGGAAGATTTCTAACTTTATTTTTGAATTTCTACAAGAGACGAGCGAAGACATATATGTATATTTAAGCCTATGTATAGCTTCGTAGATCCCAAACGGATGGAAGGACGATTTTGATACGTTTTTATTTTTTCGAATGCTTAAGCAGCATAGGAATGTTTCCTATCTATGTTGCATAAAAATCTGTTCAGCCATTTTAAACTCTATATGTTTGTCTCAGATATAAGAAGGTCTTCCGAACAAAGAACAACTTGGGTTTCGCATTTTTTTGCTTAATATAGATATAAAACAAATAAAGCTTAGGTGGCGGAACTGACATAATCTAATATCGATATTAAGTATAAAATGAGAACTACGAATTACCAAGAAAAAATTCTATAATAAAGACAATTCCCAAAAAAATATTATCTGAAAACATAGACCTCGTGAGCTGTCTAATAATATCAGTCATAAATTAAACTGTGCTGGGCGCAGTCCAGATCTCAGTGTGAGAAGAATTATTTCAAAGTCCACCACGCTGGCCCAGTGCGGATTGGCAGACTACACATATCTTCGACAACATTATGAAGAACTCTAAGATATGCAGATTTCCTCACGATATTTTCCTTCACCGTTAAAGAAAACGATACCTAGCTATATAAAACGGACATAACTCCGAAAAGTCAGAGATGCGTGCCTTGGGAGTGAATCGTCTATGATACTAAATTACAGTTTGCACTAATCCTAGTTTATTACAGATCTAATTGCTCTTGTACACGACGGTGATAACATGCGCAACTTGAGGTGGCTGACTTACGCAGACTGTATGTGTCTTGTACGCAAGAGATGCAAACCACTCGCGCTAGCGAATCGATTATCTTACCCATGTAACCCGCGCTAGCTACTTGCTTTGTGTAGTCACATATGTTCATTATAATCCTTCTTGCTGCTTAATATTTTAGTTCGAAAGATTTGACCAGCAGTAGTAAATTTCAGTACTGTAAATAAAAAAAATATTTCTGGGTGGAAAAGTGTTATTAGGCTTTACTGTTACATTATTCTTGGTAGCAGTTCCACCTGTTTTGTATAATTAAAACCATAGCAAGTAAAATTTGGGTGTAATAATCCTCTGTTTATAGGTGTTAGACAGCATGTATACGTTCACCGTTTATAGTAGGTATACATCCTTAAACCTGGTTCTAAACTCAGTGTTATCTCAGAATGTTCTATTCCACTTTGATTACCCACGTGATATTACCTGGGTGATGAAATGCACCTTCATTTAAGTTATAAAAAAAATACTCTGCGTTGATTTTGAACTCATTTTTTTACAGTACTTGCCACACAGACTGATGTCGGTATATATAATATAATATTAATATAATATTCTACCACATACAGACAACACCATCTAGCCCAAACTAAGCAGAGCTTGTACTATGGGTACTAGACAATGGATAAACATACAAATATACTTTTTTTTGTAAATACATTCATATTATACATAGAAACACCCAGACCAAGACAAATATATGGGTGTATCGTAAATAAGTATAATACAGCTATTGATACAAGTTAATAAACCTTAACATGACTCGTATAAATTGATACTTAACCAAGTATAACCAGATTTATGCCAAAGCAAACCTGCTTTGGCATAAATTTGAGGCTAAACTGTTGCCTATACCACATCGCACCATACCAAACCTGCACTGGTTTTACAAATAATTGTTTTCAATAAATAAACAATAACAACTTGGAGATATAGCTTCTTCCCGCACCGCACGGCATCTGCCCTCCGAAACTGCAATTTAACCCTTAATTTCCCAATAAACTTGCAATAATATTACCTAATAACGTATCTATCATTCAATAAATTGAAAACTTTTTCTAATAAACGATATTTAGGGGCAACACAAGTTGGGCAAACACTCGGTGCGTGGCAGCTTGGTTGTGGTCTCCACAACTCAATAACTTCGAAGCCAAGTGACGCTTCAAGTTTCGTGGTATGGGGCGTATTGACTTTAGAAAGTTAGCTCCTATTACAAATGTATGGTTCCATTGGGAAGTGTTTTGATAGAAACTGAGTGGCTGGTGAATATATAACATGGAATAGAGAGGCCAATCGAATAGAAAGCAAAGTTGTAGTTAAACCTTTTGATTCTAATTATTTATATACATATAAATTAACTATAACAAACTTCTGCTTAAAACAATTTTGATTGTCACGCTCAACACAGTGTTGGCCTTCATTTTAGACTGCACGGGTGGTATAGAGGTTTAAGTTGGCGCCTCGCCACTAAAACTGCGTTGAATTGTAGGTTCGATCGAACGGGACAAAAATTCTTTAAAAAAAGACATATGTTCTTTCTAGTCTGAGTATTAAATATATTACGTGCGCGAGTGATTCTAAAAATAAATGCAAGTTTAATTTTGATCTGCGTTTCATAATAATAATTAAATTTATGAAACCTACTTGACATGAATTTGAATTTTCTTCAATTGACTCCAATCCAATCCAATCCCAGCAATTGGACTGTCCTTCAAAACATTGTCGTGTTGACCTTTTATATATTTTGAGAAATTGGGTATTTTATTAATTATAACAACATTAAAATCTAACAAATTCAAGAACATGTTTGATAGACGGCAATAAGCCGCTCTTTATATTTTGTACTTTTGTAGTCCCAAATCGAGACGATAAAATTAGTAAATACTCTTATAATATTATATTTCATAATTGATAATATTTTAAAGAATTATTTTATAAGTAAGATACTTTTCTTTTATACATGTCATCTGATATAATATTATTTAGGGATTCTCACATTAATAAAAATGGCCATATTTCTAAAAACATCTTGCCGACCAGACTTGGAAGTATATAAAAATGTTATACTTTCATAATTAAAGAAACAATTTTTTGTTACCATAACTTTAATATTAAAAATTCGCAGAAAAGAAAAAGTAATCTCTAAAACATGCAGAAAAATACCGTAAAAACGTCATTTTGACAAATGAACAAGATCCGCAACTTTTAAGGAAAATGCGGTCCCATTTTTCTGTTACAATGTTGTCAATCAGTCACAGGCTGTACCACACGTTTCCTTTGCCAGTTTCACTCCTTACTCCGTTGATTTGATTGAAAACTTCCTTTTACGCACCTGAGACGCGTTGCTAGACGTTCAGATTGAACCAAATCCTTCATTGGATGTGTTAATCCCCTTGATAAGTTCGTAATTGAAAAAGATTCCAAGTCAACGTTTGGGGTGCTGAAAAATGTACGTGAATTTAACATGCATAGAGGAAAATGTGCTGCAAAAATGAACAAAGTTTTAAGTAAACTACTCCGTCATGGTAATATGAAATGGCTTTTGTAGATAACCATGAACACTATGGCTTTCAGCTTACTAAAGTGGTTGCTAATTTAGATTACTGTATTTCGGTTTTTAATAAAGTTTGCTGCATGGTACAAGATCGTTAAACCGCCCGATCTACGTTGATTTAGCACAGCTGACTTGTTTATATTTTTAACATATAAGTGGCGATAGCCTAGTGTGAAACCGTTGGACTGCTATCCAGAGGTCACAAGGCACGCACCTCTGTCTTTTTGAAGTTTCCAAGACATAGCCATTTTACTACAATAAATCTATTTCTGTTGGAGAAAGTTCTCCTTCATTTTATCCTTCCAGCTATCTCTTTTACATTTGCAATACTTCTTTAGTCAATACATCTTGATTTATTTATCATAAATGACATATTAATATGTTATTTGTAGCGCTACAAAGCGGTACCCAAAACACAGGGAAAATACATTAGCAAGCCGATTCCATCAGCAAGATTATTCAGGCTAATCAGACGTTACCTTTGTATAGGATGCATGAAATGCCTCGCTGCCTCACGCAGTTCATTAAACACTAAACTTGATTTCAATTTATAGATACATAGTCTGTCGGGTATATTTCTGAAGGGGGAGGTAGAGGTATATATCACAAAGATTTCGCAAGTCTTTGACTGCATTTTTAAAATATAGTTTGCGATTGTTATCCGTATCTACTAATTACAAATTATAGTGCTTCTTCTTGGTATCCTTTGTGTGAATGTTTATAAAAATAGTTCTTTATAATATAGGCAATTTTTTTAGCATACGCCTTGAAAATGTTGGAATATTATTAATATTGTTTGTTTGTTAGGATTTACCTTATAAACTAAACATACGATTTTTAAAATCCTTTCATAATTAGAATGCTATATTTTCACCGAGTAACTTGGTTAAAAAAGGAATAGTACTATTACTAACGTAACCTAAACTACTCTTACACGTGCAGAGTCGCGGGAAAAAGCTAGTTCTAAAATATAATTCAATCTATTCATAAGATCTCTAACTAAGAAGTAATGATCTATCAAACAATCTTAGGAACCAACTAGCTACTTATCGTGTTCCTATCATAATAGTATAACTTTTATTACATTGCTCATAAATTACAAAAAAACTATCTTTATTTTTAACCTAATTCAGGATGTAAACCTACTCACCTTCTAAAACAAAATATCTGAGAGTTATATTCTTTCGAAAGTAAAATGTGCATTTTGTGTCCCAATTAACGTCTGTCTGTGTAAGGTTAATAATATCCTAAAGCACCTTGTTTTCATTAACCTGTACCCACCTATGCCATTTAACGTTACAGAAAAAGGTAATAAAAACAAAACTTAACCCATTAACGTAAACTCGAAAGACAAAGATGTCACTGTGAACTCACATCGATAACAAGCTAAATTAAAACAAACAGAAGCTCATTAAAACTGGGATGTAACGGCCAAAAATTTTACCTCGGGTCCTCAAAGTTAAGCATGGGTTAAAATTGTTCGCTTAAATTCGTTTATTCGTCCCCACTTTGGGTAACAAACGTTACGATTGGTCCCGAGAGTACGAGGCGCACGTTAACCCGCCGTGGAACGACTCCTGCGGAATTAGGCCAAGTGTGTGATTTCACTGCGGAATTACTATGGAACATTTTAAATTTTGAATTGATCTGGAATTGCGTTGAGTTTAAATTCTGATTGCGCGTTGGTCTTTTAATGCTATTTAACATGCATACCTTCTTAATATTGTCTTCTGTTTACGCGAATGTTATTCATTGAAATTAAACTACTATATACGGATTTTATCGCGTTGTTTATTTATCACTGTTTTACAAAATTTCTGCGTAAATAGAAACACCAATGATTAAATTATGTTTGGGTACTTTGAAATAACTACACTAGAGCATTGAGACAACTACCATCTTAGTCTCCCCGTGACCATGGCTGCTGAAAAGCAACCGAAACGTCGGGGAAAGTTAAAAAGTAAGTAAATATATTTAATAGATTAAATAATTTTATTAGCTTATAAATTAGTAAAATAAAATCAATAGTAGTATGCATACCTTCTATTATTACCTTCATCTCAATAGTATCTGGTCATCATTTTGACACGACCATAATCCGCAGTAAAGATGGGAAAAATAATAAAAATATTAAGTACTTAATTTTTATAAAATCCTAACTTCCTAAGATAAGATAAGATAAGATAAGATATATTTATTTGCTAAAACACGTGTAGGTACATAATTAAACATTTTGAGATGCTTAGTTACAGATGTTAAATAATACTTTGTATCAACATGTTTGACCATATCTGGTGTACAAATATCAAATGTCAATTTAAAATATAGGTAGTTAACAATTCATTTAACACATAATTCAAATAACAAGATAAAATAATATAAAAATGTCATTAAAAATAATAGTAGGTAATAATAGTATGTCAACATTGTAAAATTCAAAGAAAATATAGTTTATACATACTATTTAAATTTATAAATATTATTATTAGATATATGTATTTATTAAAATATTATAATTTGTCATTAAGAAAATCATCTATAGTATAATAACATTTTGCACACAACAATTCTTTTAATGTATTTTTAAATTTATCTATACTTAATTGTTTAATGTAATCCGGAATTTTATTGAATATTACAGGCGCTTTACATACTACACTTTTATGTAGAAGTGCTGTTTTAGAAGGATGGACACACAATCTGTTGATATCCCGGCGATTTCTCTTTACTTTGTTTGAGAGTCGAGGGAATAAATGAGAATTGAGGGAATAAATGTGAGTTTTTTTGTTTATTACGCTTTCACGCCTTAACTACTGGACCGATCATCATCAAATTTCGCACACACGTTGTCAGGGGTACGGAAAAGGACATGGGGTACCTTTCATCCAGAAAATAACTACTGTTCCCGAGGGATCCAAAAAAATAACTTTTGGACGGTCTTCCGCTATAACAATTTGGTTTACTAATATGAATGTATTACAACATGACACCTGGAGTGCAGAAAAAGGGATCTACTGTACCGCGGTAAAAATCTGATATCCCAAATAAAAATCTGTTCCCGTATAACTTTAGGCATATCTGTCTTAAAATAATTACATTCACCTAATTAAGCTCTGTCTGTTCACTTATTTAAGGTAAAGATAAAGGTTTCGTCAAAAGTTTGGTATTAAACAGCGTTAAAATCAAATAAAAGTAAAAATTTTATACTAAAGTACCTTGAATGTTAACTCGATAGTTGGCGCTGAAACGCGATACCGATTTGTGATGTTGAATCTCAGTTTTAATTTTTAGGTTACTACCTAACTTGTACCTAATATTGATTTTTGTTTTAACTGTACTCTTATCGTTAAGAGTTTATTTCCTTTTTTGGCATGCCTCGCAAACGTTATTCTAACTTATCTATGTGCTCATCACAAGCACGGGCAGCAAAAATAGCTCAATCCCAAGAATCATCCGTTCATGCCGAATTAAGGAGGCAGCGACAAGTTGCTTTACGAGCTGATGAGACGCTTTCTCAAAGCCAGGAAAGACTTGAGGACCAAGCCACCCATCAGGCATCTACGAGTATGAGAGCGAGTGTGACACCACACACACAAACACAATTGCGGTTGGAAGAACAAGCCAAACATTAGAGAGCCTTGAGAGCAAATGAAACGCTCCTTTAAACACAGATTCGCTTAGATGTACAAGCTGAACGCCAAGCAGATTTGAGAACAACTGAGCCGCCTCATCAAACGCAACGCTGTTCGAATGAACAAACTTAACACTAGAGAGCTTTAAGAGCTACTGAGCCGGCCTTTCAAACGCAGCTCTGTTTAGAGAAAGCCCAGCGGCAAGCAGCTATTAGAGTGGTAGAAACTCCAGAACAGTCGCAGGTAAGAAGAATCATACATGCAGAAATGGAAGCCGAGCGACGACGAACTTTTAGGCGTAACAGATGGTCCATATTTGATAAATCTGTATTTGATAACGATCCTTTAAGCTACATTATCTATACTAATATTATAAAGAACAAAGATTTAATTTTTTGTTTGTTTGTAAGGATTTTATTCAAAAACTATTTAACCGATTTTAAAATTCCTTCTCTATTAGAAAGCTGTATTATCATCGAGTAAAATAGGTTGTATATTATAATATTGTCTTATTTTTACGCGAATGTTATACATTGAAATTAAACACTTTATACGGATTTTGTCGCGTTGTTTATTTTACTTTAAACACTTTTATTACATAATTTTGAAACTCTAACACTACTATTATTAAACTTTACTACGCTTAAGCTTTTAAGCTATTTGATTTCATTAAAACTATTTATTTAAGTTTACATATACAGGTTAAAACAGACCCTACAACAAAGATAGTAAAGCAAACCAAAGATAGCATCAATAAATACTCCGAGAAACTAAATCTAGACGTTAAACAATTAATACCAGCCTGTATAAAACATCCAAAGCTGTTAGGTTACCAAAAATACACAAGGAAAACGTTCCCCTACGTCGCTCGAAAACGCTCCCCTATTGTGAGTCAGATCGACACACCAACCTACAGAGTGGCTCAGCACGTAGCGAAGATACTCTCACCACTCAGAGGCAACTCGAGAGCACATGTAAAGGATTCATATCAATTTGTGAGTAAGATTAAATACCTACATCTCACTGACAAAAAACAATGGTTAGTTTTGATGTGGTGGACCGTGTGTGTACCCGCCGAGGTTTCCCATGGCGGAGTCACGATTGCATACGGAACCTACATGAATCGACCACCTATCCTTTTAAGAGATATTTTTTTCCGACTTTGCCCTTGTGAGAGGACGAAGACATAACACAGGCACACGGACCTGGTGCTGATAGGAAGGCCTATAAAGCACATCACCCCTAGGTAAAACTTCAGAGTGGCTGGTGTTCATCTCGCGCTCTCTGACGCCCGAAGTGAGCGCTTGAATGCCCGGTTCTGAGGTTGGAGAGAGCTCCAACCGCAGAACCGGGCATTTAAGTGCTCATTCACCCACTCCGCCGCCCCCTTTATCAAAATTACTTCCTCACAGGAGGCGACGGCGTTCCACGACCTGTCACTCCGGATAATAGACTGAATCAAGGCCGGGAGCGAGAAGGCGACCAATCCGACTGCCGCGAACAACTTACGGTGCTGCGATGCCCAGACGGGGCAATCCGCCGAAGTGTGCAGCGCCGTATCCACAACAACGTCGTGGCAGTCGCTGCAGTAGTGACATCTGGGCGTCTCCTGCTGGCCTATGCGACACAGGGACTAGTCAGAACAACCGTGGCCAGTCATTACTTGTGTCAGCCGGTAGATAAGGGCGCCATGCCGCCTCTCCAGCCACTCCTCAAAAAACTGAAAGTACCGCCACGGTCGTGGCGTGCCCCAACGCAAAAATGCTTGATGCACTACCCGCCGGCTAGGGGACGGCACCGGCGGGGCGTGTGGGACTTACCAGTCGAGCGCTGGTATACCCACTAAAATACCTGGGGTGTTCCCTCTCTCACCCAATTGGGGCGGTTGGGAGTCTGAAAAGATTCATCCATAGCAGGCCCCCTCGTGTGGGTGTGGGCCGGGTCAAACAGACCCGACCACCTCTCGTCCCCGGGGGAGAGCAATTCACTGCTCTCCCCTTTCGACGTTAGAAGGCGCGCGGGAACACTGCGCGCGCCCTCTATGGGTTCTTAACTCACGG
The DNA here is from genome assembly GCA_963675205.1 of Catocala nupta. Lineage (NCBI taxonomy): Eukaryota > Metazoa > Arthropoda > Insecta > Lepidoptera > Erebidae > Catocala > Catocala nupta. Next base: position 21,436,794 of record OY776081.1, read on the forward strand.
GTGGCAGGGTCCCCTGAGGCCTTGCCACCTAGAACCCTTAGGTGGGGGGCAGGAGAGCGACATAAGCGCGTCTCCTGCGCCCCCTCCTCCGGCGGCGGACGTCCGGGGCGTAAGGATCTTCCTCACGCCCCCGCTCCGCCACCTCCTTCTGCGAGATAACAGCCTCGCAGAAGGACCTCATTGCGCCCCAGCACCTGTCGTCGCCGACCATCATGGATACGACGGTCGGCAACGAGAGGTCGGGGCCAATCACGGCGACCAGGGCACAGCGCTCCTTGGCCCACGCCGGACACTCCTCCAGCGTGTGCTGCGCCGTGTCCCGGTCGCACTCCTCGCAGTGGTGACACCTGGTTGTCGGCTCCCTACCGGCTATCTTGCACAGGTACTCTCCGAAACAGCCGTGTCTGGAGAGCACCTGAGTAAGCCGGTAGGTGAGCGGTCCGCGCCGTCTGTCCGTCCACTGCCTTAGCACCGGACGGACAGCCTCGACGGTCCTCACCCCGTAGCGGGGCTGGGCCAGTCGCTCCTCCCACTTGGCCTCGAGGACCAGTCGAGCTTGGGACCTTCGCGTCTCCACCGCCCTGTGAGTGGGTTCTTCACTATGGAGCCGGAGGTCCGCGCGCCAGTGATACACCGATGCTTGAACTTCCGCCTCCAAATCCCAGGGCGGCGATGCCGCCAGGAAACATAACATAACCTAACCAAACTTTGTTTTACTCGAGCGAAGCCACGGGCAAAAGCTAGTATCAAATAAATTATAAAAAAGAGTAATTGAAGTAATTATGACAACACATTTCGCGACTCACTTTCACTTACTTATACTGTTTACCATAAGTGAGTCGATTTGAAACTACAAAAACATAATAATATGAAGCTCTTATTATGATGGAGTCAAACCCTTACCCAGCCTGGGAATCCTATTTAATACATTTTAAAGATATAGTTTATCAACCACGTGCACAAAAACTTGTTAAGTTTAAAAGTATATTAACGCAGTACTTAGTTCAAACATTTTGCAATAAAAAATCTGCATATAGCTTTTTGGCACCTGTTATAATAAGCTTTACATCGAAGTCAAAGTCAAGTCAAAAATCATTCATTCAATTAAGTAAGTAACACGTTAGGAACGTCAAAATCATCAGTGCTCAGCGCTGAGCTGAGCACTGATGATTTTGACGTTCATTAGCTAGGTACCTATTAAAATACTTTTGTAAAGCGACTACTCAACACTTGATCGCCAGCTTTGAGATATATTATATTGAACTCTCCTCACGTGGACCAGGAGAGTTTTCAGCGATCTAGCAGCACCTCATTTCGAAAACAAACAATATGCTTCGACACGTGTTTCGCCTCAGCACGAGGTATTCTCAAGACGACTGCAGGGAATGAGTGCAGTGCTGAAGTGCGCACGTGCTATAAAGTTTGATTTGTGAAGTTAAATGCATATTTTAAAGACGTGTGTTCACAAGACATGCTCGTTGCAATAAAATTTGATATTCATCATTTTCTAACAACTTAAGTGGGATGTATTGACGGCTGTTCGTGTGTAAGAATTTAGTTAGTGGTATATTTTTTGTTTATATATTTACTAGATTTTGCCTGCAGCTTCGCTCACGTAAATATAGATTAAGTCAATTATCTATGATTCGGAAACAGTACTTTTTCCTAGATAAATATACCGCATATCTTTTTTGTACCTCCTACAACGAGTATGCGAAATGTCATGATGATCGGTCGATTAATTGAGTCGTGAAAGCTTAACAAAGAAACAAACTCGCATTCGCATTTATAACATTAGTAGGCATATTCGTCAATTTATGTGATTATGTTACGTACTGGACTAAATAGTCCAGTACTAAATAGTCGAGTAAATACTCAGATAAAAATTATTGAGGTTGACAACACTGTTTGCGAGAGATAGTTTAGCTCCAATCAGATGCTTCGAACAGATTATTTTAAAAAATATGCTTAACTTCTACCAATCGTCTGGAAAATTTTATCAGGTAGGAGCCACCCATTAAAAATAAATAAAATTTTGGGAAATAACAGATAAATAATTTTTACTATGGATAGATGGTTAGCGTAATGGTATATTATTAATTTACTGTCTACAGTACTGTCTATTAAGAATATCACTAGCAAGTTGCTAAATCTAAAAAAAAGAGGCATTTTGCTTCCCAACACGTTTTGCGCAAGGTACAGAATTAAACAACACTGGGGCCTCTCACTCCAGCGCCACCAATATGAGAGATTAATTTTTAGTCACATTAGTCTTTTTAAATTGCCTCTAGTAGTAGACAAGGTTGTGGTCTTCCTGATGGTAAGTATGTTGTTAATGTATGGTAAGTAGACCGCCGCTCGTGGAATTTAGCAATGTCAGGAGTATATAAATGTTTATAATATCAACTCTGTCTCACTGCCGAGCACGGGTCTCTTCTCAGTGTGGCAAGGCCATAGTCTACCACGCTGGTCTAGTGCGGGTTGGCAGACTTTACATATTTTCGAGAACACTAATGAGAACACCTGCTCAACAGAGCTACTTGAGATATTTGCGAGAAGAAATAACACGTCGTCAGCAGAAAGGAGAATCGGAACTTGCGATAAAATACATTAACGGTAATCCAAAAATTATTAAAAAGCCGACAAAAAACTCCACTCCTACATTACAAGCTTAGATAATCATGTCAACATCAATTATCATATTAAGTCTGGCTACGAAAACATTTCTATGTACCCGTCATCGTTAAAGATATTTTATGCGAATATTCGCAGTATACGAACAGCAGGTAAATTTGACGAACTAAAATGTATTCTGAAGACTATGAATGTTGTTGTTCATTTAATTATTTTATCTGAAACTTGGATTAGATCGGATGCGGATGCTAGCTGTTTTGTGTTAGATAATTATTCACATGTCTATAACTATAGAAAAGATAAACGCGGCGGCGGAGTTTCTTTGTATATTCATAAGAGTCTAAAATATACTATAGCCGAGGAATTATACAGTGATGGAATTCAATACATATGGGTGTATTTGTTTCGTTTTTGTCTACATATTGGAGCTGTTTACAAACCGGACAAAAGAAATACAAAAGAATTCCTAGAGGTGTATTCAAGACATTTAGAAAAGTATAAAAGAGGGTTAGTGTTTGGTGATTTTAATATAGATTTATTGACATGTGGGACTGATACGTTGAATTACTTAACTATGTTAGAAGAATCCGGCTATCAAGTATTTAATAACATACACGAAGATTATTGCACCCGACAAACCAGTACTACAAAAACAATCCTAGATCATGTGTGTTCTACGATAAGCAAAAGCGATTATAATCTAACAGTGATAGACACGCCATTATCGGACCACAAACAGCTGTACTTAGAACTTGCCAAACATAAACATTGCCATAAACAACGCTTGCAGTATGAGGCTATTGACTACGCAAATTTGTATCAAAGTACACTGGAAACCACATTTATTAACACAGACAACTCCTATACAGAGCTTGAAAAGTTTATTGTGAATCAAATTAAAAGGAATATAACAATAAAAACAAAAGTATTGAACCTTCCTAAGGAAAATTGGATAAATAAAAATATCTTACAAGGAATACGGCAACGGAATAATCTATGGAAACTACTTAAATCAGACAGGGCTAATGAAGATCTGAGGAATAAATTTATTACAGAAAGAAATAAAGTTTGTGCTGAAATTAGACGTACGAAGGAAAGTTACTTTTGTAAAGAATTTAAACAGTGCAAGAATCCTAAGCAAACATGGCAACTAATCAACTCTTTGGTAAGTAGCAAAATTAAAAATAATTGTGCTCCTTCTAAGCTTGTAGTAAACTCACAGAATGTCGTTGATGCTCTTAACATTTGTGAATGTTTTAATATATTCTTCTCATCTATAGGGCCAAACCTAGCAAGCACAATTCCTAAAACTTATAGTAATAACTCCTATTATACTCTTACATATGGCACACAAAAAGTTAAATCAATATTAAATGAAATGAAGTTATGTGATTGTTCAGAAATAATGAAAATTATAAACGGTTTAGATCCAAATACTAGTACTGGTATTGACCAAATCAGCACGAAATCGTTAAAATGCATTGCTGATATTATAAACGTCAACTTAGTACAGTGTATAAATAATTGCTTGATTAATGGGGTTTTTCCCAATAACCTTAAACTAGCTAGAGTTACGCCAATTTTTAAATCAGGTAGTAAGGCTCAACCGGGGAATTACCGACCTGTATCTGTTTTACCTGTTATAGCTAAAATTTTTGAAAAGGTCATCTACTCCAGACTTAATGAATATTTAACTAAAATAAACTTCTTTTATGAACATCAATACGGGTTTAGGCCTAAGTCAAATACTTTATCAGCAACGATCGATCTGGTTACTAAAATTAAAAATAATATAGATGATAAAAATATTGCACTTGGTATATTTATCGATTTTAAAAAAGCCTTCGATACAATCAGCCATGAAATACTTTTGAGTAAACTAGAAGACTTGGGTGTGACAGGCACAGCGCTAAAGATTATCAAGTCCTATCTGTCAGACAGATATCAGGTAGTAAAAATTGAAAATCATCAAAGTAGTCCTTTAAGAGTGACTTGTGGCATTCCCCAAGGATCCGTGTTAGGCCCGTTGCTCTTTCTCATCTATGTGAATAACATTAGTAAAATAGGCCTTGCGGGACACATCACCTTGTACGCTGATGATACATGCCTATTCTACTTTGGTAGAAATATCTTAGATGTAGTTAATAGAGCACAAGATGACTTAAATAAATTTAGCATATGGTGTCAGAGCAATTTACTTACGATTAATGCAGATAAAACGTCGTACATGTTATTTACAGCTAAGAACAAGAAGATTCCACACTACCCCTCCCTAGTCATTAATAATGCAGTCATCAAGCGTTCACACCAAGAAAAATATCTAGGCTTGCACTTGGATGATAATCTTTCTTGGAAACCTCATATAGCTTACGTAAGATCTAAACTCTCAGCACTTACTGGAATACTTAGGAGAACAGTAGGATGCATTCCTCATGCCATGAGGAAGACTATATATAACACCCTGGTAAAATGTCATCTTGATTACCTAATTGAAATCTGGGGATGTGCTGCGAAATCTAATATGAATGACTTACAAATCTCACAAAATAAAATAATAAAAGTTCTATTTAGATATGACTGGTTTACTGAGACACGAATATTATACTGTAATACAAAACTTTTTAACATAAAACAAATGTATACATATAAAATGTGCATATTGGTGAGAAAGATAGTAACGGGTACACTAAAATCGGATATAAAACTTGAACAAAAAACATTTCATCATAATTTAAGAAACACAAAAAAAATTAAACTTCGTAGCCACAGAACTAACTTTGGCAAAAAAACCGTTACTTATGAAGGGGCACAATTATATAATAAACTTCCAAATGATGTCAAAGATACTAAATCACTTGCAGTGTTTAAATCAAAGTTAACTAGTTACATTTACGGACACATTTACTAAATTTGTACGATCGCTGTTCAACTATATAATTATTAATGTCTAAGCTCATTATAAGTGAACTATGTATTGTTCTTTATGAGTAATAAATTCGTTAAACCTAGAACTCTGAGACATACAGTTTTCCTCGCGATGTCGCCTTTCACTGTTTAAGCAAGTTTAATTAACTAATTTATACATACCTACATAACTTCGAAATCTCATAGGATCGAGCTTTGGGATTGAACCCGAAACCTCTGCGTGGCAGTCCAGCGGTCTTCCTCTAGCTCTTGCTCTTTCTAGCTTTTTCGCTGCTTGGAACATTAGCTGCAACACTCTGCGCAATGGATAAACATGCAGATCCTTTACAAAGACTCTTAAATAGCGACTTATACGTACAAATTAAGAAACCTCAGTACTACCTTAAATAATGTTAGTTAATAGACTTGGAAGTGCTAAAACTAACATAAACCTTTCCCCAAAGCGTCAAGACAGCGCCGATGTAAATATTCATATCACTCCAAAAGTTACTTCATAAAAATTATTACAGAATGTTCTGCATTGATTAAATTCATGAAAGTTTAAACGGGCAACTATAAAAGTTTACGGTGTGAGCGACGACCGACGACTCGAGAATCGTAAATGAGATCAGAATAAAGTTTCCGAGAGGTTTTTATATTGCATGAAATATAAGACACTTCCACATGTGCCAGTTGACGTGTGAACTTATTTATAGGAAAGACAAGCAAAGGAAATTCTAATAAAATTGGTACAAGTAATTTTGTTCCGATGCTTTTATTTCTGCAGTTTCAAATCAGCTAGTTTTCGTGAACTTAACTCACTGTTTAGTATGCGTTTATCTATGCCGTATACATAGAAAGTCTCAAAAGCATATAATTTCAACTTTGACTTTGAAAAATTGATTTTCTTTCAAATAATTACATTTTATAACAGTCGTCAAAGTTAAAATTATTGTATGCGATTAAAACGCAAATAAATATTATGAACATAAAAGTTATATTAAACTAGTCTGTATTGCGAAATTGCTCGCTTTATTTTTAAGTGTGTCCTTTTTAAACTAAATTTCATGGCAATTGATTCAAAAGTTTAGCCATCAATACCTTATATAATACAGACAGAGTTTCTTTAACGATAATATAATTTCCATATATTTTAGTATACTCGTAGATTTGTGAAATTATATTTACTGTTGCGGTGCTCAAACAAAGAATGTGCAGCTTAGACTGGCTAGAACTTTCAGCCACATTTTTTATTAAAATACTGAGTAGCTTAATGGTTAAGGCACTTGTCGCTCCGGCAACAATTAGTGAGGAGCGCGACAAGCTAGAAACTAGTATACCTACATTATATTGTCGCTAGGAAGCGCAGTGGAGGTTGGGTGATGAAAGGCCTATATTCATTTAAACAGGTTAATTTTATATAATTAGATCTATACATATTATAATAAACATTTTTTTAAGATAAATTGTAATTTGTGTTATTAATTTATAATAATTCTTATCCTTGAACATTTCCAGCTTTTTTTTATTTACCTTGGGGATTGTATTTCCGCATACCCTTCCGCGGGGGCGGGCAGAGGGGATATGTCGGACTCACCGGGGTAAAAGAAAGATGGTTATACCGACTAAACCTACCACGGTGCTCCTCGACAAAACCGCAATCGGTGGGGCCTTGCGAATCATTTTCACATGCGGTTGCGACCCCGCCAAGGTTTCGGCCCGCCGTATGGAACGGCAGGCCACTACACAACTTCCCTTGGTAATTTGATCATTTATAAATGCCTACTGTCCCTCCCCCTCCCTTGAGGGGGAGACGGACACGACACAGAGGCGCGTGTAAGAACACACACGCCGCCTTTCGGACCTGGTGCTGGTTGAATGGCGGGCAGGCCCACGAAGCCCACCACCCCTAGGTCAAATCTCAGGGTGGCTGGAGGTCATCTCGCACCCTCTGGCGTCCGGTTCTGCGGTTCGGGAGAGGGTTTAAGCGATCCATCTAACTCTCTGCCGCCTCCTTGATTGAAATTACTTTCTCACAGAAGGAGACTACGGCGTTCCACGACCTCTCACTCTGGACCATGGACTGAACCACGGCCGGGAGCGAGAGAGCAACCATACCGACTGCCGCGATCAACTCACGGTGCTGCGATGCCCAAGCGGGGCAGTCCGCCACAGTGTGCAGCGCTGTGTCCTCAACAACGTCGCGGCAGTCGCCGCAGTGGTGACAACCGGGTGTCTCTTGCCGGCCTATGTGACACAGGAACTGGCCAGAGCAACCGTGGCCAGTCATTACCTGTGTCGGCCGAAAGGTGAGAGCGCCATGCCGTCTCTCCAGCCACTCCTCAAAAACGAGTCTTACCGCCACGATTGTGGTGTGCCCAGCACTGGGGTGCACAAGTCGATTTCTCCATTCTTCCACCAAGACCTGGCGGAGTTCGGACCATGCCACCTCTAGAGCGCGAGGAGCTGGTCCTTCGTCCGGAGCCAGCGCCTCCTGGCGCCAACGGTAGAGCGATGCCAGAAGCGCCGCTTCCAGGTCCCACGGCATCGATCCGGTGAGAAGGCTCGCTGCCTCGAACCAGATCGTGCGGTAGCCTCTAATTAACCTGACGGCCATTGCACGCTGATGCGCACGAAGCGCTGAAATATTACGGGCTGTCAGGTTATCTCCCCAAACTGGAGCCCCATCAAGGGCCATAGACTGCACAATCCCTTCGTAGAGCCTCCAGCAAGAGGCCCTCGTAGGATGGGCAGCAGACGCGCGATCGCACCTGCAGCGCCCAGAAGACGAGGGGCCAGTTGACGAAAGCGGGCTATAAAGTCCCATCGGCTGTCGAGCAGAAGACCCAGATATTTAAGGGTTAGCTCGACTGCGATGCGGACCTCTCCTACCATGGAACTTTTCCAGCTTAGCATAACCCACGGTCTCATGCTCGCAATTCTAATACGTTCACAACTGGTATTCAATATATAGTATCAATTAATAATAATAATAATATTCTACCACATACACACAACACCGTCTAGCCCAAACTAAGCAGAGCTTGTACTATGGGTACTAGACAATGGATAATTTTTCTTTTTTTTTGTAAATACTTACATATTATACATAGAAACACCCAGATCAAGACAAACATACATGTTCATGCACATAAATCTTTGACTTGTGCGGGAATCGAGCCCGCGACCTCAGGCGTGGCAGTCGGTTACACTAACCACTACGCCATCGAGGCCGACAAATGAATGTTGTAAAATGTCGTCGCGACGCTCGATAAATGGTGTTGTCATTCAAATGAATCGCAATATGGTTTCATTTTGCTAGTCGTACTATACGACTCGGTAAGTAGAAGTAAAAATAAATTGTCGATATAGACAGCAATACAGTTGTGGTTTTATTTGTACATATAACAATTAGCTCTTTTAGTAATTCACAACAGTTTAACCAGTCAATCGCTAGAACACGCGCAGTGTCGTGAATTTGTGAACAACTGGACTACAGTCATTTAAATTTGATAAAATAGAACAGCAATAACAGATGAGTTACATACCTCACGTTTACATCGTTTATTTTCAAGGAACTCACGCTATGTGCAGCACTTCCTTTACTATAGCAAAAGAAATAACTCGATAGAATTCTTACACGATTCGCACCTTAGTTTTACTCCATTACGTTCAAACACGATTAACCTACTTCCACAGTTTTAAATTAAAATGACCTGCAAACGTATTAAAAATGTAATTCCACAGCGTCCAGTGGCTCGGGAAATACTTTACTCAGTCGTGTTTGTGTGAGTGTGCTCTAACAATTAAAGTTGCGATAGCCTAGTCACAGTACATAAATATACAGTAACCTATCTTCATACAAACGGTCGGAACTCGAGTCATACCTACGCGCCTCGGCGTCGGCATGCGCTCGGCACGCAACCAGTCACGAATGCGCCGCAGTGACGAACGGACGGCGTGTTGTTTTTAAACAGCAACCGCGCGATTTTTTTTACCAAAAAATAGTACAAGTATAGCCTATTAAATATGACAAGTAGAATATATTGTGCTGTTTTTGGTTGCATGAATTCCTCAATAACGCACCCAGAGATAACTTTTTTTAGATTACCTGGAAACTCCGAAAGGTAAGACTATAAAATGATTATACTTACTAGTAGGTAGGTACGTAATTTAAGTCTTTTTAAAGGATTTTTTCCTTCCGAAAGGTACCGGGACTACAGTAAGATTAATTCGCAAACTTTTTTAATTGTATCCAGCGATCATTTCGTAGAATATATAGAAAAATATTCTGAACTTCTTTTAAAACTAAACATATAAATTGTAAAGTAGCTGCAGATATCTATAACCAAGTAAAATATATTCCTTTTTCTCCTCCTTGTCTATGTTTCCCAAAACATTTTTTTATTAATCTTTATATTCGAATGCGGATTTTTTATACTATATACTTTTATATTATAATATAATAATAAGGCATTCCGTACGTCTCAGCCGAGGCGCAAATATTTTTAGTCTCAAATTTATAACACCGATTTGTTATTAAGTCTTAAATCTAACATAAACATGTTTTTTTTTAAATTAAATCTAGCAATCAAAAAACAACAAACATGCATTTTTATTGAACACTTCCTATTCCATTCACAAAGTATTTTATTTGTTTAAATAAAATAAAAAATATTTAGAATCACAAAAATAGATAGAAACTCAAAGTAGGCAGATTTAATTAAAATGCTGTAGGTATCGTATGTTTACGTACCGCGCGGCTCTAGGCATTTATTTCAAAGATACGGCCGAGTTACAATACTGTATATTTATGTACTGTGGCCTAGTGTAGCGTTGGACTGTTACGAAGAGATCTCAAGTTCAAATTCAACGCACGCACCTCGGACTTTTTGGAGTTACTTGCGTATTAAATTGTTAATTATCGGTTGCTGTAACGGTGAAAGAAACGTCATGGGGAAACCTGCATGTTTGAGACTTCTCCAAAATCTTCTCGAAGATATGTGAAGTCTGCCAACTTGCATTTTGCCATCTTGGTGGACTATCGTCTTAACCTTCTCACACAGAGTAGGAGCCTGTACCCAGCAATGAGTTTATATACAGGGTTGATATTATTGTATTCCAACAATGAATATATATACACAACTTATATGGGAGTTGTATTTTAATTTTCAAATGTTAATTTGCTGGCTTTTAGTAATTAATATACATATAATATTGTAAGATGTGCATGCCGCTGTGTCGATGTAACATGATGGGTTAAAATGTAACATTGTTTCTAGTAAAAATATAACCGCATAAATATCTTGCAACGATATGACAAGCGAAATAGGAGTTATATCAAACATCTGATCTAGCAAATAGCAGATGGTAAACGCTCCATGGGAATACTAATATTAAGAAAATCTGGTTAGTCGCTTTTGCGTCTATTTTCTACGGTTTCTGATCAATAAGCCAATCGCTACGTCGTCTGATGTTGGGTATAGTGATATTAGATTGACAATGATTATTGGCCATAGTAAAATAAATTTATTGTTTATTCACATACCAATTAGCCTGTATACCATACAATATACCACATAATCTACTTTTTATCCCGGAACGCCAGAGAACTTAAGTATATTCTCTGGCGTTCCGGGGTAAAAAGTAGATTATGTCACTAACTTAATGTCAATCGCTCTAAACTATTTCTATGCAAAAAATCATATCGATCTGTTGCTCCGTCGCAATGTCAAAGAAGGACAAAACAACTTACACACTTTCACTTTAGTATAGATAATATTAAAAAGGCTAACCGACTACTATTTGGGATACCTAGCCAGGAGGAGAGAGAGACTATGAAATTGTTTATTGCATGATTTTTACAATTAACTTAATTAATTCCAAAAGTTTTTAAAATTTAGTTGAATTTAATAAAAATTATCCATCCTGCCAAAATTTGGACGCTGTAAATAGTTAAATTGAGAAAACCAATCTTAATAGTTATCTTTTTATTTCATCCATGGTGACGCAGTGGTAGAGAGAGCAAAAGCTGTACATGGTAACTTGGGTTTGAATACCGGATCGAGCAAAATGTGCTATTATAGGTCATACCCTAAATTAGTTTGACAACTATGGATCTAATACATCTCTACTCACCCATTCGGCGGTAGGAGTGACTATGCATATGTATGTACCTTATTTAAAATTGCTTCTGCAAAAAGTAATCATGATATGCAATGACTTTGAACCTTCCTTAACTTCACAAACAGCATTTAAAAGTAGAACGCTTCTGCCATATTGTAATCTCGACGGATCGCAGTGTTCACAAATAGTCGTTACTTAAATCGTGTTTGTTATTTCGCATCATGGGGACCATCCGGGTTTCCACCTCGTTTCGTAACATTTTGTTGCAGAAGCTGTGTTGTTTGCACAGAGTAAGCAAGCCTTTTTATTTAATCTTTACAATAATATTCGGGGAATTTCGAGGTTAATTTTAATGAGTAAGATGTGATATGGTTTATGTTTTTAATTAAGATTTGGTCAATATTATTTCGGCTATATACATTTAGAAAAAAGATGTTGCATTTATGTGTATCGTCATATAAAAATCTATGGAATTTGATGGCCTTGTTGTTAAGTATAAGTTTGCGTGCAATAATAAAGTGCAATGATGTATTTTCGAGACGGGTCAGGTGTGATTGAGTTTTTATGAAAGTTTTGAAATATACCTGGTAGATGGCATTAAGTTCGTCTACCACGTGAGGCATAAAAATATTGCTAGCGAAATATGGGTGACATACACATCTGCCCAACTCTGTGGCTATTTATAGGTGTGCAATTTTATATAATATATTGTATTATTCATGATTTTTTAAATATCCATCACAATCGAAAAGTGTAAAATACTTAAGACTTAGAGAGTATTAAAAATGCATTTTCCATAATATTTTATTCACCTTTCAAGGTTTTAATTCATATACAACTTCTTAATTGTTTAAAGTGGTTTTACAGTTCATCGAAGTCCGCAGTAGACTAACAATGCATATAACAGAAAATTTATAAGTTCTTACCTCTTTCATATTCACATTAAACAGTAATACAACAGTAAACATTTTTATTCGTCAACAAATGACTGTAAATAAAATACACACCCGAATTCATGCTCAGGCGAAAAATTGAAAGCAATGCGAATATCGCGTCGCACAACTTCGCAACTTTCGTCGAAAAACTTTAAAACGACTATTAAACTTTACGAGGCACGTTATCACCGAGTAAACTTTCAAATAAATTCGTTCGTCCGTAACTCGACATTAAGTACAGAGTGAACGACAAAAGAGACACCGTTTTAGAAGCATTCCTCCATCTATCAGAGTGACACGCAATCAAACAATACAATAAAACTTCTCTTCCGAAAAATACTTGAAAATAATTTCTCCATTTAAATTCGGAGGGGGAGCAGTACAAAGCTTCTCTGGGTAATAAGCGAAGGTGGTCTGCACATTGTGAGTTTGAAGGTTGTAAAAAGCGAAGGAAGTGCAGAAAGTTGGAAACAAGAGGTGTTTGTTTCTGAGAACCTCGTTTGGTCTGTCATAAGAAATTTGTTTGGGATTTGCGATACCTATTCATTTTAAATTGAGTGTTCCTTTTTAGAATTATGAACGAACGTGTAAAAAAATAAACAAAAGAACGAAAGAGCAAAAAATAATAAAACAAACATTAACCTTTAAGTATTGGAGTCAAAAGATCAAAACTAAAGTCTAAATTGAGTCGCAGTCCTTTAACCTCAGGTCTAAAAAGACTAAGGGGACGCCATAATCGTGGCGGTAAGGCCCGTTTTTGAGGAATGGCTGGAGAAGCGGCATGGCGCCCTAACCTTCCGGCTGACACAGGTAATGAGTGATCACGGTTCCTTTGGCCAGTTCCTGTGTCGCATAGGCCGGCAGGAGATGCCCGGATGTCATCACTGCGGCGAATGCCGCGATGTTGTTGTGGACACGACGCTGCACACTTTGGCGGAATGCCCCGCCTAGGCATCGCAGCGCCGTGAGTTGATCGCGGCAGTCGGGCTGGTTGCCCTCTCGTTCCCGGCCATGGTTCAGTCTATGGTCCGGAGTGGGAGATCGTAGAAAGCCGTCGCCTCCTTCTGTGAGGAAGTAATTTCCATCAAGGAGGCGGTGGAGCGGGAGAGTGAGCGCTTAAACCCTCTCCCCAACCGCAGAACCGGGCGCCGTGTTCCCACGTGCGCCTCTGTGTCGTGTCTTTGTCCCCCCTAGGGAGACGGTGGAGGAAGTATTTTTGTGTAGTGGCCTGCCGTTTTACATGGCGAGCCGAAACCACGGCGGGGTCGTGATTGTATGTGAAAGCAATTCGCGTGGCCTCGCCGTCTTATGTCGAGGAACACCGTGGTAGGCTTAGTCGGTCGTGGTTATGTCGAGTAACACCGTGGTAGGTTTAGTCGGTATTATCGGGGTATCCTTTCCCCGATGAGCCTGACATAGCCTCTCCGTCGCTCCGCGGAGAGATATGCGTCAAAGCATTCATCAATGTAAAAAACAAAAGTTAAAATAACAAAGTCGTTCGTGTATTTCTAGGAATTTGTAAAGTGGTTAAAAAATACGAATAAAGTCTATTAATTTTAAGCACCGAATTATTGATAGGTACTTAGTAATTTATGACAACACATAATTTTACTTATTTCATTGTTTTACTGCTTAATTTAGTATCATGTTATTAAGAACGAACGATATTAATTTATTTATAAACAATATATTTTTATCTTTTGATTTAATCTATTGATCGAATTCATTGATGATTTTAAATGTAGTAAATAACTTTCTAAGAATACTACCATCGATTAACCTTAGAGCTTGAGCTGTATTAAATATCAAGCGCGACTAAAGCGCGAGTTTTTTTTAAAACAGCTCGATTCGTTTTAGTCTTTTAGTCCTTTAGTATAACGACTGAGCCTTATTACTAAAGACTAGAAACTCTAGTCTTCTTTCCACATTTAAGTCGTGTAAATTTAAGTCGAGTCTCTTTTAGAAGCCTTAAACGACTAAGTCTCTTGCATCACTAGACTGATAACACAGGTTTCTGATGGCGAAAGAATTTTTAAAATTGGTTGATTAGTTTTTGCTTTAAATCCTTCATCCAAACAAATAAAAATGAACTCTTTTCTCTTTATAATATAAGTATAGTCAATCTTAAAGGTAAAATCAGAGCTCCCAAATCAAATGTACTTTTATTTTGATCTGTGAAAAGTTATTTTAAAGGCAGACCAAAAAAAAATTTTAAAATAGCCCAAGATTTGTACTTCAAAAGCTTGACGCAAAACTAAAACTTACAGGATCGATAGAAACTATCCAGCGCTTTTAACTTTCTTTTTGCAAAGAGCTTGACAGCGCATGGAAACGAAAGTGTTGTCTGGTGCACTACAATGCTAAAAATACACTCCTATACAAGGCATTGTCAAAGTTACCCTGTCTTTCTCCATCATAATATAACAGTCGGGTATAAAGTAGCAAGTTACCCCGACTTTTTGCGTATACACATCTCTGAATAATTAGTATAGTAGTTTTTGGTTCGTTGTATCTATACTAATATTATAAAGAGGTGAGTTATTATTTTTGGGAGTGAATAAACTCAAAACGAATGGGACGACTTATTTTTCTCTTCTTTATAAAGCCTCTTTATTTAGATATTTACTTCTAAATATAGTACATGGCTTGTAGCATGATGTTATACGTATGTCTATAATAAGCATTACGCTACGAGCCATGGAGAGCGGAGCAGTAAACATTATCTCAAGAAATTAAACTTCACTCTACTAATATTATATATACTTGTGAAGATTTTTATAACTCAATCATGTGTAAACTATTTAAAGGATAAAAATAAATATAGCATACAGATGAGTGATTTTATGTCTATGTAATTTTCTATGATGTTATGAAGACCGTAGTCAAACAACCTTGTGTTGTGTTCCTGTGGTCTGTAGGATTTGTAGGCTCTTTAAAGATATGATGTGCTGACAGTAGTTAGCCTGTTATTCTGTTTTGTCTTTGCTTCGCTGACAGCATACAGACTCTTTAGGGTGTGCTTCCACTGACGCGGAGCTGGGCGGAGTGGAGAGGAGGGGACCGTTAACTAGCCAATCATAGTTCTCGAAATCTCCACTCCGCATCAGTGGAACTAGTGCAAGTGAAGCGGAGCGGAGTTTCAAATAAAATATATGAGCATGCGGCCCCGAGCCGGACAGAACGGAGTCGAGCAGGCTGTGGTGCCGAGCGGAGCGCACGAAGCGGAGAGTAGCGGGACGATGCGGCGCGGCGCGGCGTGTGTAGACTTGTCAGCAAAAGGACTCGTGCACTGCATTTGAGTTTAGTTAGCGATATTACGTCATAGACTTCACACTTCATCGACATTGTATGTGAATCAAAATGGATGAGAAACTAATTGAAAATGTCATAAAAATTCCATATTTATGGGATACACGACTGAAAACATATAAATGCAATGAAATCAAAGATATGGCGTGGAAAATCATAGTGAAAGACACCGGATTACAAGATCATTGCAGCTCTGGTCTGCTCGGCTTCACTCCGCCCGCTCCGCTTTGCTCCGCTTCGCTTCAATGGAAACACTTGCTACTTTTCACTGCTCTTCTCCGCTTCACTCCATCCAGCTCCGCGTCAGTGGAAACGCACCCTTATTGTAAGACTGACAACGCGCGAGTAACAGCCCTTGTAATTGTTTATTATCAGGCAGCATATAAGCTTGCTAACATTTTTATAGTTGAAAAAAAGCACTACCTGTAGTAAAATAATAGATTTGTTAAACTAAATAATATTATCACAGTTTCTTGGATACAAGCCGAGATTCTCATTTGTGACCGTGTGGTTCTATTCACGTGGAAACAAATGAATATCTTGGCTGGATACCGTGGATACGATTTTATCGGATCGCCTGGAATGCTGGCGGACTGAAAAGATTTAATTATTGCAAGTAGCTTTAATTCGTTGCTAATTTTAACTGGCATAAATATGCTTGTTTAGGGCTTACTTTTGTTAGGAAAAAGTCAATGCAAATTACATAATCCAAACTGCCAAACTAATATTATTAATGCGAATGGGTTTTATTGTTTATTTATTTGTTACGCTTTTAAACTTTAATAACACGACCAGTCATGTCAGGGATACAGAAAAGTACTGTACGAGCGAAGCAGCGGGCAAAAGCTAGTGTTTTATATGTATGAATATCTTAGAGGCCAAAATGCCTCATTGGTTTTGTGGCATTAGTCAAGTGTGCAGTTTCAATAATTTTTGTTTCATGTCTCACAACACGACGTGGCATAGCGAAAACGTTACTACTAAGACATCGCTATCTGCGTAGATATGTTATAATAATGATATTTATTCAGAGATGTTTGTTACAAGACATGTTATTGCGTTGACTCTAAACTTGGCCAGGTTTGTGTCTTGGGTAGAATGTATAATGTAATAAACTAGCGACCCGCCCCGGCTTTGCACGGGTAGTACGAAACCTTAACAAATTATAGGTACACCTAAACCTTCCTCATGAATCACTCTGTCTATTGGTGAAAACCGTATGAAAATCCGTTCAGTAGTTTTTGAGGTTATCGCAAACAGATAAACATACAGAGAGAGACGCGGCGAGGGACTTTGTTTTATAATTAGTGAAGTATTGTCTTCTGTTTACGCGAATGTTATTCATTGAAATTAAACTAGTATATACGGATTTTATCGCGTTGTTTATTTATCACTGTATTACAAAATTTTGAAAATATTACTCTACTACTACTATTGATACCACGGGAGACTAAGATGGTAGTTGTCTCCCCGTGACCATGGCTGCTGAAAAGCACCCGAAACGTCGGGGAAAGTGTAAACCAAAAATAAATAGATTTAATAGTTTAAATAATTTTATTAGCTTATAAATTAGTCAAATAAAATCAATAGTAGTAGTAGAGTAATATTTTCAAAATTTTGTAATACAGTGATAAATAAACAACGCGATAAAATCCGTATATACTAGTTTAATTTCAATTAGTGAAGTATTTATGTATGTAATTTCTATTTGCAAACAAATTATACTTTGATTGCATGGATGGCACATTGATTTAAGCGGTCGCTTCGCTATTGCCACTGCGCTGAGTATTGCGGTTTGGTCCCTACACGGGACAAATTTGTGTGATCCACTAATACTTGTTCCGAATCTGGCTGTTAATTGTGACGGACACAATTAATACCCAGACTAGGGACAATTTTGAAAGTCTGAAAGATTGTAAATGCCCCTGTAACACAGGATTTATTATAAAAAAAGTAGTAGCAGTCAATAGCAACCCAACTTTTCTTAAGTTGACATTCTCACTGTATAACAAGCAGGAGTGAAAACCAAATCCCCGATAATCAAACTCCATCAACGTTCTAACAAAACCATAAAATCTAAATTTCCTTTGAATAAAATTAGAATATTAAACACAAAATGGAGGTTATTCAGTTTTTAGTCTAGATCTTAATATCTACCTAAATTTGCGCACAGATGTTCGCTATCATTACGCCTATAACGTTTATGGAACTCATCATCGCGGATATTACTGTAATCATTCTGTCGATACGTTTCGCTTGGAACCGGAGGATAGGAAAATGGCCATATAGATACAATAAAATTGTATGATATGAGCATTCATTCGGTCTTTACCTATCATGGGCGAAAAAATCGTTTTAGAGATGTGCAAAATAATAATCGTGTATTTGAAACTCGTATGATCCCGTAATCGAATGTTGATAAATTTGTTACGTGTGATAATAATTAGCATCATAATCAAATACTCGAAATTTTGTACTGTACTGCTACTGTATATTTTAAAATGAATTTATTTGTTTGCGATTCTACTCTAGCCTTACCATGTTGAGGCAAACATGGTTTATAACGAATGTAGTATGTAAGTAGTAGAGTATGTAAATATGTAAGTAGTAGAGCGTCGCTGTTTTTAGCATGAATGGGCCAGCTCGACCGGCGAAGAACTACCCTCTCACAGAATATCGACGTGAAATAGCAGTACTCCTAATGTTGTGTTTCGTTCGGTGAGTGAGAGTGCTGGAGGCCCAATCATCCTCTTTCCCCTTCCCGCTCCTTTTCCTTCCCACTTAGTTTTTCTCTTCTTCCTAAATGGTCGGCAACGCGCAACTGATGTCTCTGGTGTTGCAGGCGTCCATAGGCTACGGTGACCGTTCATCATCAGGTGGACCGTGTGCAAGTTTGCCACCTAAGTTGAATAAAATAAAAATGTCGTAGGCTCGATACACACACGGGCCAAAAAATGGATTGTGTTTTCTTTGTTAAGTCTACCGTGACACAAGGATTATACCCAGTGTGCGAATAGTCACTAAGCTTAAAATAGACTTACTGAATTTAAGTGCAATCCATAACCGCTAAACTTGTCTGACATAAACAGTCGTAATGTTAAACGTATAAGTCATTTAACAATAATCAACGCTGCCACACCCATTAGCACCACCTTAATTTATACACACATTACACTCACAAACAACTTCAATTGCTTAGTTGAAAGTTACACAGTCAACATTGTGTAACATTCGTGGTTACATACACATGGATCAAAGTAGAACAAGTCCCAAGCGATCGGTATCACGTTGCTGTATTACTGCAATGAAGGTGATAATCGTTTGTACATGTAAATTAGTAAGGATTGCGCCGAATATATATGACTTTATTAGATATATCGTTGAGTACCTAGCAAGAATTTTAGCGTGATTCGCTTTAAAACTTTTTCACAGAATATCAACGATATTAGCAGTCTTTTTTTATTATTTTAAAAGACAACAAATAATTTCTGGTTCACGGGGTACTCTCACATATATTCCCGGTTCCTATATTCAAGAAACGAGTTGGTTTATATACGGAAAATTAATTTTGACACGTATTCTATAGACAATATTTTGAGGTACCGTACCTTGAGGAACGAATACAGAGCAACAATTTGTGGATTCCACATATTACCAAGCCGTGTGGTAATCGAATTCATAACACTCAGCATCTTATCTTATCTTATCATAAATACGGGTGCCAGGCAGTGCAGACCGGCGACACTTCAACCCAGTGGGATCTTTTGTGTCACTCCAAGATCTATCCTTTAGCTATCTCCTTATATTCATAAGGAGTGTACACTGCGGCTGATGCAGTACATTCGTACTGCATTAGCCGCAGTGTACACTTCAGAGGGAGAAGCCTGAAGTCTACGGGGTTTGGATATGCCAATCCCATCAGACCCATTCTCAATTCAGCCAACGCGTCACATTCACACAGTAGGTGCGATATAGACTCGTCCTGTTCATCACAGGCTCTGCAGATCAGATTGTTTGCCAATTCCAATCTGCACAGGAAATCGTTGGTGCCAAAATGGCCAGTGAACGCTCCTGTGAGCAGGCGTATTTGGCCCTTGTTGTATCCGTAGAGCTTCAGGGTGAAGTCCGTGGCTCTTTTTGCAATGAATTTCTTGGTGTGTTCCAGATCCCTGGGGGCCATTCAGGCCATCTCAGCATTGTAAAAGTAGCGAGAAGACAACTTAAACTACTAAATCCTTCTTTCCCGTCCTTCTCCTATCCCTCCCTCCGTTCCTTCTCATAGCTTACGGTAACTGCTTACCGTCAGGCAGCAGACCGTCTGTTTAAGGTAGGCAGCGGCCGGGTTAAGGAACGCGCGAATAACACCCCTAGTATAGTAAGTAACCACAGTTATACTAACTGCTTGTCATGAGTATGCTAGTTTGCCTTCTTTGTTGTATAACAAGACCTATGTTAGTCGAAGGCTCGTAAACTATACCTTAGCAAAACATTACGTCAATCCCTAGCTTTGTTGCTGGCTAAAACAAGAACATACAACAAACCCATTTTCGCACTTATTATTGTAAGCAAGGCACATTAGCAGCGATAGCTCAGTGGGGAGACCAACAGACTGCAATGCAGAGGGTCTCGGGTTCAAACCCACGTCGCGCACCTCTGACTTTCGGAAGTTATATGACTTTTCTAAATTATGTGCGTATTGATTGACAATTATCGCCTGCTCCGTGCCTCGGAAGGCATGTTAAGCCGTCGGTCCCAGCTGCCATGAACACCTATGGCAGTCTTTATTGGGGAAGTCAACATAAAAGTCCCAATGGGTCGAAGTGTCGCCGGTCTGTACTGACTGGTACCCGCACAAGATAAGATAAGAAGATAAGATAAGCAAGGCACATTTTCAGATACCGTGTACATCGGTACTGAGAATTTAACTCCTTGCCTAACTTGGCAACCGAACTGGAAAACTAATATTCGCTTGAAATATATCATATACAATTTAATCTACGTAAAAACGAGATAGCCTTATAATTACTGTATAAAAAAACTGCAACCAACTGTTTTCCAATGCAACTATTTTTATATTTTATTAAGCTATTCAATTCTTTTGCTCAACATCGAAGCACGGCATATTCTTACGTTCGAAATAGCCGCCTATTATCCATCGCGATGCCAATCAATCATATTTAAAAGAACAATAGTGGATAGTACAATGCCTGTACACCATAAAGGAGGCGGTAAAAAAGCCGTACTGTTTATTATAAATTTATTATTAAAGTAACTTTACCATTAGTGCGTTTGCGGCACTCCTAGACTTTGAGTCTACTTTGTCTCCGCGACTTAAGTTTTTATGAGACAGCTTCCCGACTCGTGACGTTGTTCAAATAACTAAGTGTAGCTTGCAACTGAAGGATAAAGAAAACATGGCGTTTTGTTGTGTAGTTTACTTAGAATATATGAGCATATAGCAGGAGGCCGTGGTACGGTAATATTTTGCATATAGCCCGCTTATACAGGGTGTCCGATAATTAATGGATAACCTTGAAATGTCTTATAGTAGAACGGAAGGATAAAAAATATATATAATTATTAAAAAGTGCAAGCTATATAGCATAGCATACTTTTGATTGTCTATATATTAGAATAATTAGTGTTTAATAATGAAACAACAAAAACCGATGGATTTCATTCATTTATGGTCGTAGTATACATAAAAAGTTATACATGGTAATTATAAATTATAAAAAAAACACATATCTCAGGTAGTAGTTAGGATAGATTTTTTTCATATTTTATTCTGAACGGCCATGAATTTCACTATAAGGCATTTCCAGGTTATCCATTAATTACCGGACAACCTGTATAGTCAGACAATTACGTTTGGCATGGCCGACGTACTAAATGTTGTTGAGATGACTGGGTTATAGTTGAAATGTTGCAGGTAAAAATATAAATAAACATTATTTTGTCTACTTATTACCCACAGCCAGCAAGCACGTCTACTATTTGAAACGATTTTTTTAAATATTTTGGGTGACCTTCAATTTTCTCAATACAGCTTAAGAGCCGTTAAAGCGTGGAAGTCACAATATAAGCACATATATCTGTGCCGCATAAACTGTCCCACAACTGCATGCAATGGGATATGAGCTGATCAGGACACGGCTCATCTCTCTCACCGCACATCCCATATTTGCAATGCCCAAACAGTGACCAACGAAGTATTGAACTGGTTCTGAAAGTGTCCCGTCGGTATGAAACCATTTGATTTATAAGCATTCACCATTACTCTTCGCTGAGATTGGTTAATAAGAAGCGGTCTTCCACTTCTCTCCCGATTTTAAGCTATCTTCTTCAAATCGTTTTACCCAACGACTCACAGTATTTCTCTGAAATAAAATTAAAAATGTTATGACATAATCGTAGATTGAACAATTCCAACAACCAAATCATAAATATCGTATAAAGTAACATAATATTTAAAAAATAACTTACTCTTAGTCCAGTTCCGTCGGCAATTTGAGATATATTAAGCCCATAATTATGCAGTACATTGAATTCAAAATTTATATTAGTTTGCATTTGAAATGTAGACTTTCAAACAAAATATATTAAAAATAACTGTTTGCAATAATAATGACACAAACACTCGTAACAAAGGTCACCAACATCATAAAATTCGATTCAAGTGCGAAATTAATATTTTAAAATCCACCCTTATCTTTTAAATAACTACGGTTTAAATAAGTCTTAAAGTTAAAAGCAAGTCATTGATATTTCTAATATTAGAAAAAGAAATACAAAAAGATTATCACTTCTGCTGGGGATCGAACCAACAAGCGTTCAGATTTAGATCGCACTATTACCAACGTAGCTATAATATCACTTGGGTATTTACTTGAAATTAATAGTCAGAATCATAACAAGAACAGGTGATACAATAAGTGAGGCGGGTTTATGTGTATGTGTGTGATGATTTTATTGAAAAAGGTCGTAAGTAGGTACAACTTGTTTTAATCCTATTGCTTTGTAAAATTGCTACTCGACTTTTGCACCTGACCGTACATATAAATATTTTACATTCTGCAATACATTAAACTAATACCACCGTGTCTGCTTGTAATATCAAGATTAATGTATTTCATTTAGTCTGGAAAAAGCTGCAAAATCCATAACATCGTTTGTTTTAAATCTTTAGCCTGACTGTAAAAAATGTTAACATCTTGTCTGAAAAAGCTGATGTTTAGCGTGATTGCTTGGTCAGCTTTGTAGGTAGGTATCATGTGAGAAATGACCTAGGCTATTAAGTTTACACATAACATTAATATGCTTTTCAAAATTACACACGGGCGAAATTGAGGGTATGGTCTATTTTTTTTTATTATATTCCAAATTTCAAGCGCGGCAAAGATCATAACGTAATACCTAACTCTTAAAATTTAAATTAAAAACAAATTTAACCCCGGCATAAGTCTCAACCCGCAGAAATTGAACGCAAACATGGAGAAGGTAGGTATTATACAAAATGAGCGGAATATAATAAAGGCTTCTTTATATTATTTCGCTTTAAAATTTTATAAGCGATTGGCCTGCTTGATGTTAAGCGGTTATTATAATCTATTATATGATCGCTTGCAATCATATCATTCGCGCGTAGCCTATTATAAGTTTAAGAAATAGAGATGTATGAAAGGACGAGAAAGGGCAATAGCTATGTGAACCTATGGAACTAGGTAAAACGCAATAACACTGCTACTATTCTTTAACTTTACTTACCATGAAATATAAATGCATTCAGTGATATAAGTGACAAAATGATATATATGTACATAGCGAACAACGTTTAAAGTAAAGCCAACAAATCAAGAAAAATAATTTAAACATACAGCGATAGCTCAGTGGGAAGTCCAATAGACTGCAATGCAGAGGGTCTTGGGTTCGAACCCACGTCGCGCACTTCTGACTTTGGGAAGTTATATGACTTTTCGAAATTATGTGCGTATTGATTGACAATTATCGCCTGCTCCGTGCCTCGGAGAGCACGTTAAGCCGTCGGTCCTGGCTGCCATGAACATCTATGGCAGTCGTTATTGGGAAGTCAGTACCCTAAATTTATCCTGACACTGGTCTAGCCTTAGGGTACCGTTAGCCTTCGGGTTGCGGAGGTCAGGTGGCAGCCGCTCCGTGTAAAAACTGATATCCAGTCAAATCCGGTTAGACCAGAAAAGCCGACCCCAAGTGACTTGGGAATAATAAAGGCTAGGGAGAAGAAGATACAGCGATAATTATTATGTCTATCCTTTTTTTCTCATACGCAGAAACGAAACAGCTGTCTGTCGTCGAATCGTGTGTTTTAATTACCGGTATCCGATCAGTCCACGAGATGTCAACATTTGTTTCGTGCTTTAATCTATGTATGTATGTCATTTTGCGAAATTAGTCATTCTCTTAAATAAACAGATGTACTGTCAATTCCAGTTCGGAATGACATTCATTTACTGTAAATTAACAATAAAAAATTAAATATCATTATAAATTTATTGATATTTTTGTCACTCTAGTGAATATCAGTTAAAGATAACGAACATTTGAACATGGTATTGATTCATATTTGTTTTTAGTGAAAACTTAGATAGCATATATTGTTAATCAAAGTACTGAATAGTGAAATTACACCTGTATACGTCGTGTATATTTAAAAAGTAAGAACCTTTGACCGTTTATTTACATTTTTATCTCGACTCATTAGTCCTACTATATATATGTACATACATACTAGAATATGTATTGAATGTTCAAATAGATATCTCCTAAATAACATGTAATCAGTTCAGTACTCATTTAGAATAAGATTTTTATAACCTTATTTTCTGTATGAAATTTATGATTTATGTAATAAAAACATTTTGGAATTTTAAAAGAGAATCATACTAATGCTCTCTTCATTATTTTTGCTAGTAAAAGGCTGATTTAAAAAGCTATTATTAACTACTCCCACGAGAATTCTAAACTTGAAATTATATTTCAAGAATCCGACAGACAGACTTATATCGAGGTCCCCTTAGTTTTCATATCTTAGTACAGGGTATTCCAGTCTCTAGGGAGACAACCACAATTATATGGTAGCTAGAAACGGAATAGAAAAGCCGATTACTTGGAATCGATTGTTGCGTCCCCGGCCGAAGTTATACCTGTCTCATCATACTCTTAGTATTAATAATTAATATAACTATTTGTATCAATTGCTCGGGCATATATTTTGATAGCTTTTTGATTATTTGGGGATTACTGTCCCTAAATGATGATACCACTACTTAAGTTTGTCTAACGTCAAAGATAAGTAAGTAGAAATGTTTTATCAATATTGTTTTGGTTGTTGCCGCTTGGGTAGGCTGAATTTCTCTTATTATATCCTGGCTTTATATTTCACCGAAGGATAGGGTATCCATATATATATATACCCACATTTCAGCAATATGTTTTAGGTAAATTTATTTTTAGCATATGTATGTCTACCAGGCACCTTTTCAGGTAGCGTACTGCTTCTAAGAATTGTCTGAGTGTAAATCTCTATAAACCTTTGCCCGACCCTAGAATAGCATCTTAATATGATCAACACCACACTACGTGACCAGCAAAGCAGATTAAGAAAATTTGGTTAAGGTTAAGTTATATTCAGGAAATAATAACGCTGTTAATAAAGAATATAAAAATAAAGGTTTTGTCAAATTCTATATCAATTACGTAAGTCAGGTGCATATGTGGCAGCTAATCCTCAATTTTCCTCAAATTTTGATATTACCAGGCAGTAAATGTTAGGTATATCGTATAGTGTAAGTTCAGAAATCACATATTAAAATTCAACAATTGTTCGATTTATCGACAGCTGGTTTACTTACATTATGGAAACAGTCTGAAAAGAAACAAAAGGTTTAGCCTAAGAGCATTAATGTATTCTACAGTTTAAGTTTATTCCTGATGGCTTTTACAAATCACTTTTGTTCTGTCCTTTAAAATGAGCTTTGCGTTTTAAAATCCATTCTCCAAATTGGTCTAAAAGAAACGATTCAAAATGTAGCTCACATTATTCCTGAAATGTCGAAAAATTCTAAATCTCGTTGAAACTGCTTTTACAATGAATTCAGATTTTTACTTTGCTAAATGGACTTGTCCTAGTTTCAGCTTTCAAGTTTCATATTAAAACGTCTGTCGTTAGCGTTTTATTGTTACATTTTAAGTTAATACACCACCATTGTAGTACTTATTAAACGTGGTTTGTTTTTTGTGGAAATTGTATTTACGTCATTCGTATTACAGCTCTTTCATACTACGTGCCGACGTAGTGTAAAAAGTCTCATGCACGAACGATATTTATATAATGTGCCAACTAACATATGGCCTGTTCAATTTTCTTATTGCTGTTTCTGGCAGAAGTGGCTTCGGTACACCTGATTGTCAGTGATAAATAAGTGCTGCTCATGGCATTGGCTGTGCTTTCTTAGTATCATAGAAGCAATTTTAAGAACACACAACCAAATGACTGCCTACCACATAGTGGTAAACAGTATAACTACTCTCAGGGTACTTTTTGTAAGAAAGTGGTTACCTGGGCGAGCTTATTGAATCTTTGCCAAATAATTGGCAATAGCCATCTATCGATAACCTTATCAGTAACAGTCAATTATTTTCAAAGAAAGATGCCTGGGATGGTATGGGTACATCCCTTTCTCTACGACTATCCCAGTTTATGATATAGCGTTCCCCTACACCAACCGTTAGGTTATATTAGAGGAGCCGCTGTATCTTCCAGCGCCTGAGAGCACCTTCCGGGACCAGTTATAGACAGGCCTGGTCCCCAAATCCCGACTCTCCACCCTAACCTCAGAGATCCGGTTCTCGTAAGCGAGCTACCTCGTGTCCAAGTGACACTACCTATTCTCCATATAGGTACCGGAGCAATAAAGCCGCTCATCACCCGCAACTCAGGGAGTTGCTAACGAAAACCTCGCTGAAGCCGACGGAGAAGCCGCCTCCCATATCTCCAGTATGGTACCGGAGCTGTGTAAGGCACGCTCACTTCCCAACATACATCCGTACGCCTACCCAAATAGGCCTACAAGCCGGGTGTGGCCCGAGTCACTCCAGCTATGACTCTTACTTGCTGAGCAGGCAAGCGCCCGAGATGCGTTGCGGCAGTGAAACCACACTGCCACTTCGCTAAAGGCAACTCCGTGCCTCATGCGACCGACTGGTTCGCACTGGCCGCGCCTGAGTCCGACGCTCGAACGCAACGTGCTTGCCGAGCAAACGAACATGTCGTCCTCAGCGGCAAACTACATACCCCTGCGAGTCCAACACCAATGTCAGGAACCGCGCACTCTAGTCAGCGGTCGATAGAACACGCCTTTCGAGGTGCAGTGGGCTTCCTGACCCCGCAGTACCCTGGTCCAAAGGGGGAGACCCGTAGTTCTTCCCTCGAAACCCTATCTACTCGGGTCCTGAAGATAGGTCGGATGGTATGGGTACGTGCTCCGTTGACCTGAAGATCACATGGTACTACTAGCCCTAGACTTATCAACAACGATATAGGGACGTCGTGGAAGACCACTCGCCACCTAGCTGACTACGGTTCAAGAGGTTTTGAAGGATAGTAAAATAGACGTTGCGACAGCGCAAAACAGAAATCGAGAGCCGACCTCAAATAATAGGAAAAGGTTTAGGAAAAGAAGAAAAACAGCCAATAACATTACCCGACTTCAGAATCGGAGCTGACCTCTCATGCATAGTAATTTGCATTCAATACCACTACACACACACACACCGAGGATATCTATAAAATGTTACACTCAATTTTGTACTATTTGTTTAGTAAACAAAATAGGTAAAATTTGGTATAAATGCTTGTTTACTAGATGCATTGTGTTTTTGACAGCGTCTTACCGGGACGGTAGATACGGTGTGCCGGTGCATGAGAATCTCAGATGTTTAAGGATGGGTAATTACGTAATATTCTGAGACATTATTCCCTGCTAAGACCCGTGCCGTAATAACAATCTCGAAAAGGATAAGACACATTTAATCTCAAACGAGCCGTGAAGATAAAGTTTTGTTTGCACGAATAAGGCAGTTTAAGTGGTGATCATATCACTTTTAATAGTTGCGTTATTTTGTAGATTTTAACTCTTAAGTCAACGTTTGGCGACTGGACACAACACTTTTTTTTTAATGTACCTTTATTGACTCATAACAGCTTCGCATAAGACGAAAAGTTGTGTGAACAGATAGCAATAGATCTCGCATCACAATTCCCTATTTTGATATTCTGTGGCATTGTTTTCATTATTCTCTTTTTTTATTTTTGTTTCGCATTGAGTATAACTTAATTTAATATTTTCCTTTTTTGATGCATGTACTTGTATCTTCTTCTTATATTTTTTTAATCTACCGTACTTCACTTTAATACTAGAGGTGATACATGAAAATGCTACAGAAGTATACTTTCGCAGCATTTTCATGTTTAGATATTGTATGTAACGCATGATGTGGTCTCCTGTAATTGAAGGAGTACACAGACCAATAATGTCTTGGTTTGTATTTTCTTTTGGGAATAAGATGTGTACAACCTTTGTTGGACATCCTTAAAGCAAATAAATAAATAAGTCCAGATTTATTGTGGGTGTGATGCAGAACCTTTTTATAAAATATTTAGCATATTCGAGTAGACTTGGCAGCGTTTTTGATTAGATTGTTATTATTACTATAGCAGTCTGCTTAATACTGCAAGAATGTAATTCTATAAAATAATTTGTTTAGTAAGAAATTGTAGGTTACGTTAGAAATCGTCAAATGAATTAATTTGCTGCGTTGGTAAAAGCCTTTTTTGATACTGAAGACTAGAAATTACCTCGTATCAATTTCTTATTTTATATAAATCTATATATACGTGAAGTAAAAACTTTGTACTCCTTTTTACGAAAATTGCACGGATGGAGGAGTATGAAATTTGCCACAGTTAAAGTTTATATGTAGAAGGAGGGGCAAATGCTAATATTTTTATTAAATTTGCATTATAAATACATTAAATTAATGAAAAAACACTACACGCACACAACCATACATTTGACACACGCAGTCGAATCGCGTTCGTAGTATTTCGACATTGTTCGTCTGACGTCGTACAATTCTTTGAGTTACAAAGAATTGGTTATCTATACCTTATTTATATGTAATAGAGAAGAACAGAAAACAAAGTAGTAAGCTTAGGAATTTTGGTCGAATTTTGAACTTTAGGCGACCGCTAGTATTATTTAAAGGTACAAAATATTACTTCGTCTATTTGGACTATCGTTCGATAAAATAAAAAGTCTGTTCTTTTTCGGAAAAGAAAAATCACACCAAGAATATTTCCCTCAACAACCGTCCACACTACGACCCCACTTGCAAACACCAACAAAAATTCAAAGCCATTTTAGAAATAGGCGCTGAAACGCCATTTTTCATGGTCTCTCGTCTCTAGTGCATATTGAATCTGAAATAAACCGCCACGGAAGGGGCGTGCGACAATGCCGAGAGTGACAGCCTCCGAAGGCTTCTACAACGTACCTTTTTATTATTTACATCGCATTTTCATAGAGTGTTTGCTTTGAGTCTTACTTTGATTTCGGAAAGTGGTTGGTTTGTGATCTGAATACCTGAGGGTGGTGTGTTTGTGTAATAGTTCTGTGAACTCTGCGGCTGTTTGTCTTCTGAGATTAGTTTGTTGGCGTATAGTAAAAGTTTTGTATGGGTTCGCTCTTGGTTTGCTATCACATTTTAGTGAGAAATGTGCAAGTACGTTTTCTCCTTTTTTATAACATTTAACCATAATATATTTTTCTTTTGATTTAAATTTTTCACAGAAATCGTCTTAAATAATAACAAATTAAATTTTCTGTGTCTGCAATGAGCCTTTCGTAAATATTTCTCAAATGTATAATTTCACTAGCATTGATGGGAGGCAGTTAAACCAGCCTATGGACGTCAAACCTTAAGACTAATAATAGCGCGTTGCCGACCCTGTAACTTCTAGGCTAGGGAGGGCCTAGCCTTTATTATTCCAAAGTCACTTGGGGTCGGTTTTTCTAGTCTAACCGGTTTTGACTGGATATCAGTTTTTACACGGAGCGGCTGCCACTTCCGCAACTCGAAGGTTAACGATACCCTAAGGCTAGACCAGTGTCAGGATATTATAGGGCACTGAGTTCCCAATAACGACTGCCATAGATGTTCATGGCAGACGGGACCGACGGTTTAACGTGCTCTCCGACGCACGGAGCATAATTGTCCATCAATACGCACATAATTTCTAAAATTCATATAACTTCCAAAAGTCAGTGATGCGCGACATAGGTTCGGACTCGAGGCCCTCTGTGTTGCAGTCTGTTGGTCTTCCCACTAAGCTTGCCAATCCTGTAACATACATAGTAATTAAGAAATTATATTTATTTATTTTGAAATTATTATTATTTTATGTAGACATAAGAGACAAAATAACGCTAACTGAAGACCACTTCTTAAAACCACTTGTAAATTATTTATATGTTATGTATACACTTTGAAGACGAAATATGTGTTTCCTTAAGTGAGATATTTATTTGAAAGTAAAATACCTATTTCCATATCCATAATTCGTATTGCAATTTCAAACATCCAATCAAAGCAACAATACCACAATAAATGTGTTAATGTTCAAAATACTTATAT
This sequence comes from Catocala nupta, assembly GCA_963675205.1. Taxonomy (NCBI): domain Eukaryota; kingdom Metazoa; phylum Arthropoda; class Insecta; order Lepidoptera; family Erebidae; genus Catocala; species Catocala nupta. The sequence continues at coordinate 21,467,435 of OY776081.1, forward strand.
AATTTAACAGACATAAGTTCCGAACTACAGTAACTCATAATGAGCAATCAAACGAAAACTCAGTGAGCACATTGAAATTAAATCGCATTAGTACAAGCGCGTGAAATCATGCAGTTACTTACAACGCGCCAGAGAATTATAACTGGAGTACAGGGAACATGTTAAATTCCAAATGAATAGGCCTTCGTAAGAGAGCATTTACTCAACTTCGTAGCGGAAACGCGCTCCGACGCTCGCAATTATTGTCAAAGATTAATTACCTACTTTGTGCTATGAAAAAGTTTTATGTGTTAAGTTTTGTTCGTGAATTTATTTTCACGAGAAATTTATTTGTTAAGTATTATAAGTATTTATTGATATTGGAATTTAACCTTCTTTTAAAATGCATGTAGATACGTGTCACCTAAATTATAGCAACTTTTATTAAAGCATAGAACAAAGTAGAATTAGGTTTAATATAGGAAATAATGTGTAATATGATATTCATTACATAGATCCAGTATCCAATATCAATTTTGTATAGGATTTTTCAGTAATAGCAAATAATCTGGCAACGTGCTTGGTAGGCGGCAATAGTCTCGTCCACTATTATGTGGGATTTGAAACATAGCTGGTGAAAAGTGGGTGTATAACATGTACATATATCTAAGTAAAATAAAGGCGTAAGAAGAATATGCTAACTTCAGCATAAAAACTGCTTGGACTGATATATTTAGAGTTAGAAAGTACTTTTATAATCTTTCGTTTAATTTATAGAAACAAAAACATAGATTAAGAGTATTTTTATCAAATTTTAAGTAAATATTAAACATATTACGATGCGGCAAACGACTTTTTTGGTATGAAGCCTTAATTTTTTGTCAAATAACAATGACAATAATTGAACTAATGTATTTTTATTTGCACTATTCGAATTTGCAATGAAAAGTAGACGTATTTGTTCTTACGCCTTTATTGCACTTGGGGTATGATATGCCCTATTCCTTCGGGCATATTTTAAATGTGAGTCATCATGACCCATCATTAGAATAATGCCACAGAATCAACAAGGCACCAAATAGTAAAGTAAATTTTAGAAACAGTTATGTGTGAATGTTAACTTTTCTTACTTCTGAAATTTATTAGTATATTTCTGTCATTGGTAATAACAAATGTTGTATCGCACTATTTATTTAAAATTAAATAGAATTTATATAAAATGTTGTTGTATAATGATTTTTTGATAGTTTGATGCTGTTTCTAAGTATTTGGTAATGGTGTAAATGTCTCAACTCACCTGACGAATTACCACTCGGATATAGTTAAGATAATAGCTTACCATCAGCCGGGCCGTAGATATTAGCCATCTTATTTGTACAACTCCAGAAATCTTCTATAGCCCTTCATATTGCAATGCTATTTTTGCGGTGCCATAATTGCCCGTAGGCATAATACTCCCTGCAAGGCTAGCGTCACGTCTGTTTAATATTTCACTCTACTCGTCAAACCAACTCAGTGTGAGGCTCTCGGGCGCTGTTCATTTGTCACTGGAATCACAAAAAGCTTGCGGCTGGCATCACCGAGCCACTGTTGCCAACCTAATGAGTTTCATTTCGTTAAGCGCTATTCATTTTAACGTTTCTCAAAGATTAATTAATACATTGAAAGTTCAGTTTAGAAATTTACTGCAACTATGTTTTGGTTTGAATACATGTTGCAAATTTTTGATTATTACACAAAAGCTTTTGCAAAATGTATTCAAACCAAATATACTATATAATAAATATATAGACATCTGGATGAAAGGACCTTGCATTCAGGTGTCCTTTTCTATATCCTGACATAGCGTAATGATATGGCGTGAAAGCGAAACAAACAAACTCACATTGGTATTTATAATAATAGTTAGAATTAGGTTCGATGCTGTATATTTCCAATGGATTAAAGAATTTTATTACACGCGTTTTTTTGGTTTTAAGACTACGTATAGATTACATACAATTAAGAATTTCTCACTAGAACAACATTTTTCTAGCTCCGGGAATCGAATGTTACCAGCATACTTTTAATCATACCTAAGTGTATTTCAAGGCGTACCTTGAAAGGCACTTATATTTGGAAAACAATTGCAGATCGGACCAAGTAATACATTAGTCGATCCATCTTCAATTGTTTTCCAGCTATTGACACTCTGCGTATATCGTCACTCCATCTAGCCGGAGGGCTGCTCTTAAGAACTCGAGTATATGATACACTTTATAAAAATCTTTTATTTTCTTGTATATGTGGATATCGTCTAAAATGCATGTAACTTTTATAAGATTAGTGTGGGAGATAAATAACTGAAATAATTATTTCAGAACAATAGATAGGTGCTTTGAATTATTGATTATTTTAACTCAGGAATTTTATATAATATACATTGAATTTCAAGTCAAAACATTGATTCGTAACAAGTGGAAATTCGTAGACATAACTTTAAAATAGGCTGACGTCGAACTTCTTAATAATAAAACTGAGGCAACATGTAGATTTTGAATTACATTGATTTAAATTCGAGAATTAAATCACATCGCTATCCAACCATTTACATATCTGAATATTTGCTAATTACATAATATGTGTGTCTATGTACTTAAACACATAAATAAATAGTTACAAAATATATTTTCATTATAAGTTTCTGCTAGCTCGTACGCACTCGTACACTCTCTTGACAACCTTTTTTACGTAATAATGAAGATACCTACTTAAAGAGCCCCATATTAGTCGGGAAGCTAATAAATAATTCCAGTACTTATCATAATTACCGATATCATCCGCTTTGCCGAACGGGAACGGGAATCATTGAGCCCACGGGAGCTTTCGCCCCTCGAAATTATCTATTTCCGATTAGATGTAGGAATAAATTTTATTGCAGCCAGATATAAGACAAAAGGGCACAGTCGGGAAACTTTTAAAGATTAATTCTCTCGATAAAATTTCACGGTTGAGTTGTTGTAACTAGGTGGAGCGGAGGGCATCGCGACGACTGATATCGTTTGGCTTAACAGAGCTAAGACTCGATAGAAAAGATTAACTTAGGTTATTGTCTTAACCTGCGTTTTCGGGTAGATTAAATATATGTATATCAGGTTAAATGTAGCAACACTATCGATTATAAACATGTTTCATTACCTGTTCGGTTTTTCCGGTGTTTTCCTGACAAGAAATTCTCAGTAGCAATGCGGAGTCTGTTAATTTGCTTAGTAATCGGCTACAGGCTCGCTGCCATTGTATATGATATGTGGCTCCTTAATTAGTGACGCACTTCTACCTATACCTAGGACCTTATATAATTCAGATTGTATAAGGCCCTCGGAATAGGTAGAATTGCGTTAGCTATATAGATAAGGCATGTAATAAAATCTTCTAACTCAAGTAGCAATACTGGTCAGGAACCACTTCGTTAAGAACGACGGTGGTGTTGGATGGACGTCGTATTTATTATCTTAATATTTAGCCTTCTAAGAGTTTTAAATTAGTTAATTAGTTGTAAATTATTGAAATATGTTTTGCTATATAACATATTAACAAAAATATAAGGTCTGTTCCGCATTTGCCCCTACATTACGTCCCACATTCCAAAATGTTTCCCCATGCGCCCCTCTTTTTAATTTATCCCTTTTTCGCCCTACATTTTTGTACATATGGTTAAAAAAACAAAACATGGTTTAAAATTATTTTAAACCTTTTGTTGTCAGGTTCGTGATGTCATGCAATCATGAGCCCAAAGTTTTACTGAGAGATCAACGAGGTATTTTTAAATACTTTTCGGCTTACGGTACAAAAAAAACTCCATACAAAAAAAAGAGGGATAAAAAAGGAACATAATCTGAAACGAAAAAGGAATTACACTAAGAAATTAATACTTATTTAAAATTAGGGGCATTCAAGGAATTTTTAATTTTTTGCGTATTTCTACGCTTAGTACGGAACATCAGGGATGAATGCGAAACAAACCAAATATAAGAATTATAAAGCAATAGTTATGTAACTTGTAAAACGAAATTTCATCCAAGTTATAAAAGCTTTGTTAAAGCATACACCACGGAAAATGCCACTGATATAAAACCACTGGCTACATTTATAACCGGCAATCACGACTATACGATTGTCCACTCTATGCTTTAATTTGACTCAGTGGACTGAGTCGAGGCCCAGAGTCTCCGGGGACTGGCGGGAGGCTGCCTTTTTATGGCCTCGCGCAGGCCAACACCGCTTTAATGTACACTAAGGAACATTTTATCTTTTTAGTTTGTCTCCAAAGGAAGGGTTCATTTAGCCTGTGTCACACTTCTGATGCCAGGATAAGATATCCCGTTTCTGTTTTAGAAAGTATTTTCCACTTTTCCGATTTAAAGGTTGAGCGAAAACTTATTACGAGGTTTGAAACAAGATGGAAGACATTCGATTATTTATATTAAAACGAACAAACATTAACGTTTATAATTCCTTTGTAGGAAATTTTGCATCTCATAATCTTACCTGGTCTATTGAGCTGTGCGTGCTATTTATCAATTAGGAACTAGAATCTCGCTTAGAGAAAAATTAAGAATATAGGTATTTTAACTGTAGCATCACAATATATTTATTTTAATATTATACACGTCCGTCAAAATATACATTTATACATAAAAAATAGTGACATACATAACATCAATACTAGAAATAAACATAAATTATGTGTTCCATTATACCGTCTACATAAAGTTCATGGTTTCTTCATGGGTCTTGGTATACGTTTTTAAAATAAAATTCCGACAAATATTCTAGAATTACCAGATAATACATTTAAAGTTAAAATTAAAACTTGCTTAATTTCTAAAGCATATTATGATTATTTGAATGACAAACATCCATGGCACTAATATTTGCTATTGATCACATGATATGATCATGGACGACAAACGACAAAAATTAACACTTATTTTTTTTGTACTTTTTTTGTAATGTTACACCTTGTTTTAGCTATAATTTACATTGTTGTTACAATCAGTCGTATTTTATCAAGAAGAATGTGCAATGAAGGCAACTCGTGATCATGGACAGTTCCATAAAGTTTTCTTTTGAGTCTTATTCCAAGGATCGTCAGCCTCACTCAAATGTCATTGCTTGTGGTGGCGTCATGGACCAGGTCGTTCCCTTTCCTTCAATATGGTGAGAGGGGCGATGGCTGACCCATGCATCGTACTCGTGAACGGGTGCTACTTGTGGTGACTGGTCGACCTTGGTTTCGTAGAATTCGATAAATTACTTACTACATTTTTATTTAAACAGTTAGATTAAACTATGGACTACAATCATGCCTAGTCTTAATTTTTTTATGTACATGTAAGTGGATGCCCCTATTTACCAAACTGCTGTTTTGAGGCTACCATTAAATTTTATTAAATGTTTGAGTATTTTCAGTAGTAGTTCATGGAGAAATGGTTGCAGCACCTTACAGTTATGATTTGCAAAGGAAATATTATTGTAAGCTTGGCGATTAAAAAGAGTGGCTATGAGTTTCTTGCCCGTTCTTCTCATGAGCCCAACACCCTTGCTTTGCTGAACGTGGCAGTTAATGTAAATTCACAGAAAAATTTAGTGTAACTTTGACATTCGTAAGTGTTACCGTGTAACTTAACCTGAATAAATTTATTTTTGATTTTGATTTTTAAGCTCACATTGTACTTGTTGTATCTAATTACAAAGCGTGTGATACAACGTTATGCACATATCTAAAGTTATATTAGAGCTCTTGAATAAGATAAATACATTCCCATAGTCATTTCAGGTCCTATTTGAAATTTTAAGGCAAAGTAAAGAAGCGTGCGTGTCCTACCATTCTTAAAATTATTGTTGTAAGATTTGGTAGAGCTGTACTTACTTACTGTTTACCGGGTGTACGAGAAGTAGAGTACGTGACATATTCCCGTATCGAGTTTAGAGTCAAGCTCTATGCAACTACTGACAATTTTTAAACTAGCAATGTGCTAATAAAGCCTGAAGTTTCTAATTATGTAAATGTTCGAATGTCTCGAATGTGTTCGAATAATATTAATCAAGGACAATGATGTTTAATTAATTAGTATCAGCGAAACATAATCTTGTGTACAATCAAATCTGTTACAAAATGGTAATAAAATTTTCATTCATACATTCTAAGGTTATTCGAATAAAAATAAACCAATGCAAAGATCGCGGGAGACTTTAAAAACATTCATACAACGCACACGAAACCACCCAAACTCGGAACTACCAGTAGTGGATCACACATATTTTTGTCCCGTGTAGAATTTGAACCCACAACACTTGGCAAAGTGAAAATGGCGAGCCCAACTACTTAAACCATTACGTCATCCATACAGTCAGTCAGCCAATTCGAATGCATAATAAAACATACTAACGAAATGGTCAAAATCCGACCATAATTGACTTAAATTTTAAGTTTGATCGTTATTAAGCTTTAATCACATTTCATTTAGTCACCTACTCCACATACATACATATGTAACAATAGTTACGAAGAATTCCACGACATCATCCGAACAATGCCGAAATACTACGAACGCGATGCGACTGCTTGTGTTATATGCATGGTAGTGTGCATTTGTGTTTTTCATTATTTTAATGTATTTCTAAAGCATATTTTAAAAAAACATTTAGATTTGCCACTCCTTCTCCATATAAACTTTAACTGTGTACTCCTCCGTCCGTACAATTTTCGTAAAAAGGGATACAAAGTTTTTGCTTCACGTATTAATATATAGATTATAACCGATATTTTTGCCACAATACTTAATTTATTATTGTTCGGACCAATCCAAACCAACTCAACGTCAACTGCCTGCACTAAACGGGAAACCGAAGGACCAACGAAACAACTTATTTATGCTTGAGCTCCAATGCTTGAGCACGTTAGGGTAGATATCAAATAAAAAAGAAACAGTTCAACACAAGTACTTAAGACATTGTATTGCTGTACCATCTTCCTATAAATCGGCGTAATGTGCCTTATGACGTCAATAAATAAAATAAAACAGTAATACAAGATTCGACATCGTCCTTTATCGCTGAAAGGATGACCGGCCATGGGGGGCTGGCGCCGACACAGTGGGAATCGACATTACACCGAAATTGATATCAATAATACGTAATAAAGTATTATATTGGAGAAAATCTGATTATTGCCGAGGTAAACATTGTGCTGGTTGGTATAGATGGTTGGTAAAGTGTTACATTGCAATATTTATATTAAGTACTCGATTTTGTCTTCTTTCTGGATGAAAGGTACCCTATGTTCTATTCTATACCCCTGACAACGCGTATGCGAAGTTTCATAAGGATCGGTCGAGTAGATAAGGCATAACAAACAAACAAACTCACTCTGGCATTTATAATATTAGTTAGGATATTAAAATTTATATTATAAGCATGTTCCATTCTAGGGTAGAATGTAAATTAAAAGACGGAAAAGCATGAACCTGCGACGTCGACAAACCCTGTCGTCGCATTGCCAACTTAAGCTATTCATGGTCATACGGCAATTTTTCAGTATTTTGCATGTAATATGAAACTATGCGTTATTTATCGAATAGTTATAGAACTATAAAACTAATAGTAGGTCGATCAGAAAGTTATCTCAATTATAAGCTGAACAAAATTTAAAATACATAGTAGTTGTTACCATTCAATTCTAGAAAAGTCTCGGTGTTTGAGCATTGCTATATTTTAGCTGTATAGAAATAGGTGCTGACTTACCAAAAATATTTCAGAAACTGTTAATTGTAAGTAGTAATGTTTTTATAATATTGTCTTCTGTTTACGCGAATGTTATTCATTGAAATAAAACTACTATATACGGCTTTTATCGCGTTGTTTATTTAGCACTGTATTACAAAATTTTGAAAATATTATTAATATTATTAGCCATGGTTACGGTCTCCCCGTGACCATGGCTGCTGAAAAGCAATCGAAACGTCGGGGAAAGTGTAAACCAAAAATAAATAGATTTAATAGTTTAAATAATTTTATTAGCTTATAAATTAGTAAATTAAAATCAGTAGTAGTGTAATATTTTCAAAATTTTGTAATACAGTGCTAAATAAACAACGCGATAAAATCCGTATATAGTAGTTTAATTTCAAAGTAATGTTTTTAGTTCTTTGGTTTAGTTTTTTACTTCAATAAAGATGGCTAACATCTATACGGCTCGTCTGATGGTACCCAGGTACGGTTACCTATAAATGCTTGCAATACTGGCTGTATCACTTGCACGAGAGCGATCCATAAAAAAATAAACGATAGAAATAGCAAAGGTATACGAATGTTTTCCATTCCCATTGAGAGGAGTAACACTCGTACTGTATATTGTTACATATTATATGTAACTATTAGGTTACATAGTAACATTGCTACCGGTCTTGGGCAAAGGACAGTTGTACTCTTCCAACGGTTCCCTATACTAAACCGGGGAGGCGTTTATTTTCATTTAATGACTTCGTGACGCAGCGGCTGTGCATGCGGCTGCTGTGCAAGAGGTCTCGAATTAGAATCCCGGGTCGGGCCAACAAAATAGTTATTGGGTTTTACTGTTAAGGAATCTTCAAAGCATCGCAAAGTTAAGAAGTTGCCGGTGTTGCACACCTCCATGCCTTTGAAAGCACGTAAAGTTGGTCCAGCGCCTGATCTCTCTCTGGTCCTGTCGGACTCCCGCCCCATCGGATCATGAGAGTTAGGGACACAGAAGGACAACAAATAGTGCACTTGTATTTGCGCACACACTTGTGCACTATAATATCTCCAGCGCAATCTCCGTTAAGATTGGCCACCGTGACTGAAATTCGGTCTGGAGGACATTAATCCTTATACATTTTGCTTACAACTGTACACAAATACATATTTTTGATCAAAACATCATAATTATGGTATAATTAAGGCAATACAAACCTTATTATAATTTCTTTACTTATTCAGTCCCCTATTCAAAAACTGAACACACACGTAGAAACGTCTTATACGTCCCAAGTTACAAACTAATTTAGCATTCTAAGCGCCGAATAACAAAAACAGCCTAAACAAATAAAACAAACTGCTGGCCTTAGGGAACTTGTTCAACGTTGAAATTATAATTCAGTATTGACATATTATATTAGCAACTAGTTGGAAAGTTTGTGACTGTGCTATGTTAGGCGATTTTAGGTTTGGTAAGTAGTTTTTGTTTCGTTCTGTATTTAAACTTTTTCCTTAAAATAAAATGGTAATAGGTATTCTTTACCAGCCAACTTTTTGGTGGAATAGAAAATTATTATATAAGTGTATTGAAATAGTTATGTGCAAGCTGGTAATACATTATATACATTTTGAATATGCTAGCAGTGAAAATAATTATGTAAATTTGACTGAAAGTATGTTGGTAACCTGGCTAGAGTGTCGACTGTTGTTAATGCCGTCCGCACACAGAAATGTGTCAATTGTTTGAATGTTTGCTAAATCCTCTGCTATACAATCATGCGAAACGTGCGGAACATATCTTTTAATGCTCATATAAAAACATTTTATTTTTATACGTGTATTAAAAAAATCATTGATAGTGGGCATTTAATGGCTGCGGTCTGCAGTCTAAAACAGCAAAACTAAAGGTTAGGTATATGAAATTCAAAATTCAAACTACTGCACTCTAGAATTAGGGGAATAACAATTACATACAGACATATGAATGTAAGTATGCAGGTATAAGTCATATATATGTTTTATACCCTATCTATATAAGTGTATATGCCTAATATTGTCTTACATTTACACGAATGTTATACATTGAAATCAATGTTATAAATTTCAATGTATGTATTGTATTAGTATAAATTACCACGTATTTAAAACTCTTGTCACATTTATAAGAAATACCACAGTAAATTGAATCAAGCCCCTTAATGCACTAGAACACATTTTCAATTGAAACACGTTCACAAACCTAACAATAAAATACTAAAAGCTGTCCTATAGCGGCCAGCTAATACAGAAATCCTTTTTATATGACTTTCCATAAACTTAGTTAGCCGGATCAACAAAAATACAATCGTCTGGCGACGTAGTCTGCAATTGTTTCTTTCTTTTTCAACGTACCTATTTCTGTTTGAAACAAAGAGCAGGCAGCAAAGACCCGTAATGAGAAAATGAGAATTGGATTTGCTTTGTCAGCGCACAGTTGCAACTATGCAAAGGACGGGATAATAGAAAGAATACGAAGGCTTATAAGTAATAATTGCTTTTAATTAGTCATTGCAATGGCGGCCCGTTTTGAAATTAAATTAAGGTTAATTACAATAAGATATTATGTATAAATTATATTGCAGTGATTATAATGACTGTTGTGCATAATTTCGGTATTGATTAGCTATTTGGATTTTGTGTCAATAAATGCTCAGTAGCAGAATGGAGCCTGTATTAATGTCTGGTAGACGGCTATAGGCTCGCTTTCTATCACGTAGGTATAAATCATAATATCCTCCAGACGAATTTCGGTCACGGCGGCCAATCTTAAGGGAGACTGGCCATCTGCGCAGGAGATATTATAGTGCACAAGTATGTGCGCAAACACAAGTGCACTCTCTGTTTCTTAACCCTCATGATCCGATGGGACGGATAATCCGACACGACCGGAGAGAGATCAGACGCAGGACCAACGGCTTTACGTGCTTTCTGAGACAAGAGGGTGTCTAACACCATCAACTTCCTAACTCCGGGCTCGTATTGAGATTTCTAAACAGAAAAAACCAATTCGTTTTCGTTGGCCACACCCGGGATTCGAACCTGAGACCTCATGAACAGCAGTCGCATTCACCTCGCTGCGCCACGGAACATATATCGGGCTATATATCTAACTATATATCCGTCCTGGGATATATACGAGAGTCCTTAGGAGAAGTTAGATGTGTGTTATATCTGTATACATCTGTAGACTATTATACAGGGTGTCCGGTAATTAATGGATAACCTTGAAATGTCTTATAGTAGAACTGAAGGCCGATAAGAAAAGAAAAAAAAATATATAAAATAAATACATATATTAAAAAGTGCAAGCTATATTAGCATAGCATACTTTTGACTGTCTATCTATTAGCATAATTAGTGTTTAATAATAAAACAACAAAAAACCGATTGATTTCATTCATTTATGGTCGTAGTATACAAGAAAGTTATACACGGTAATTATTAAAAAACATATATCTCAGGTAGTAGTTAGGATACATTTTTTTTCATTTTTTTTTCTGAACGGCTATCAGTTCCACTACAAGACATTTCCCGGTTATCCATTAATTACCGGACATTCTGTATATACAATCACGCCTTTTTGGAAGTGTAGACAAAGGTTACGATTTTGTTACGATCTTGGTATGCCTTTGATAGCATTCAATCTCATTATATTCTTTCATGCATAGTCGTCAGTGTAGAGTCGTGTGTGCAGCTTCACTCTTAATCTCCCACTAAAATATCTTCAGTCTTCTCCTTACAATTTTCTATTTACATTAGTCATACATACTCTCTTCGTTAGTTTTTAGTCTTTGATTATTTCCACATTCCAAACTATCTTACTACACCTTTATCAAATAATGACACTATATCTTCTCTTACGCCTGACTGACTGCAAGCCATTAAGATCTGAAAGCACTAACCAGCTTATCAAGAATATTTTACACTGAACCTTCTTGTTAGTAGCCATTTTGAAGGACGGTACGACGTGATCTCGGTTAATTGGCCTTATTAAGTCTAAAGTACTCTCTGAAAGGCTGTAGGGCTCTCACAAAGTACCTATTTCAAGTTTTAGACCCCATTGAAAAGAGTCTAAAACAATAATATCGGACGAAGAAGTAGGGCTTAAAAAGTTATTTTCAATATCGATCGTATACATTTTAACCTATTGAGCGGTTGCAGCCCAGAGATAGCAAGACATAATATTTTAATCATGTATAGCATTCCAATAAAAGACAGCTTAAGATAAATGCTTGTAGTATATTCCGCGAGGCAGTATTGATCGCGCATATCGATTGATGTGCGAGGGTAACTGTAAATTACTATTCATTTAGGCCGTCAAAATTTTGATGACGGTTGGACATTGTCCTGCATGCCTATATAAAATTTTATGACTACTAGTTCAGTGTTTTTAACCGACTTCAAAAAAGGAGGAGGTTCTCAATTTGAATGTATGTTTTTTATGTGTGTTACCTCATATTTTTTTTTAGGTGACAGGTTTTTGATATTTCTTCTTTTATTTGAAAGCTGGTGCTTGCCATTTGGTCCCATTTAATTTTGATAAAGATCTGACCATTGGTTTTGATGCTATCCTTAATAATACATAATTGGCTGACTTGGGCTATGATGTTCTTATTTTGGAACAAGTAAATGGTCACAACTGTGTAGGATGGTTTGGAAGCCCTTCGTAGTATTTCGAAGTAATACCGACTCTATTAATATCAATAATTTAATTATTCACAAGAATACGCAATCATTTTTTAACTTTTTAGTGCAATATTTTGTTTTAGAACATTCTATTTTGTCGTCGGTTTTCTTTTTTGTTAAAATATTTGTTTATGTTATAAAAGGAATAAGGTAAGAAAATAGACGGGATGTTATTTGCATCATTGGTAATAATTACTTAGTATGTCTTTATGACTGTGATAGTTATGCACTGGTACTGAATGCAATTGCTGTGCATGAGGTCTCGGGTTCCATTTCCCGTAAAATTTTCTCAGAACAGAGTTTGGAACTGTGGCCAGTGTAACAATAGTCTTGACACTATTTTGTAGAACTTATAATAATTAAGATATGAGCCTCGCTGATTTCAACATGAATGGGCCGGCTCGACCGGAGAAGAGAAGGACTACCCTCTAGTAGAATATCGACGTGAAAAGCAGTATTCCTACTGTTGTGTTCGTTTGGTGAGTAAGAGTGTCAGAGGCCCAATCATCCTCTTTCCCCATTTCTGATCTCTCTCCTTCCCACTTCCTTTTTCTTTTTCTAAAGGGTTGGCAACACGCAAGTGATGGCTCTAGTGTTGCAGGCGTCCATCGGCTACGGTGACCACTTACCATCAGGTGGGCCGTAAGTTTGTTTGCCACCTAGGTTGTATAAAAAAATGTAACACAGCTCCGTCTCCGTCTTCCCTTACAGTGATATAGGCGTGAGACTTTGTAATTGTATATGTAATATAAGATTGGATTGTTTAAAAATATATTTTTATTATAGTACCTATTGAAATTAAATTATGTACTTTATACGGATTATATCGCTTTGTTTATTTAACATTTTTATCAGACAATTTTGAAATTAAACTTGACTACTATTTAAGCTAGAACCATTTAGATTTAAGTTTACACTTTTGCCGACGTTTCGGTGGCTTTTCAGCAGCCCTATCTACGTGGAGACTTTATTATAGTGATAAAAGTTTGTATTTAAATGTTTTTATATAGGTAGCATGAAATAATAATATGTAAATCGATATCGAAACGGCAATTATCCCGCTGTTGTTTTTGCGTTGCAATTGAATAATTTCATTATTTTCGATAGATTGATCTCGTTTGGTGAAACGAATCGCAATTAAAGCTTATTAACATATTGTATAAATTTTCTTTTTGCGAAAAGCCCATCTGAAAACACAGGATTGTGTATTTTTATGAATTTAATTGGGTAGTAGGGTGAATACATTACTTCGTTATTTTTGTTTTTTTGCCGAGAGCTACTACCTATTTAGGTAAGATGCAAAACAATATCATGGCTATTTTTTATCATCCTCAAGGGGCTAGGCAGAGGAACCTACTAACAAACAATAATAGATGTTATATGTAATATTGTTTTCAAACCTAACTTACTTTCTGACTCAGTGCTATAACAAAAGCAAGTAATCATTTTATAACCCGATAATCTTGAACATAGGAGCTTACAATCAGTTATTACTTTGAACTATGTAAAGTTGAGTGTGCATCTTTTTTATTTTATAGGTAGACTTATACATGCACATCCACACACACACACGCCGTGACATACATTCTCATAAATTTTATTATACATTTGCTTGCTTGCGACCCGCCGGTTAGTAATTGACAACCACTGCTTATGGACATGGCTGAACATGGCTGTACATGGTTTTACATAATGTAAAGAGAACACAGCCTAGCAGCTGCTTATTATCTAGGAAAGCTTGTATACGATTATACTAAAATCTTTCTTTTTTTAAGGGAACAGGTTTCAGTTAGTTCAAATTTTTATGTACTTATTTCGATTGATTGTCGCAAAATAACTACTGAACGATTGAATTTAACAATTTGTTAAATTTCATTTCCCTTTGACATTTTACAAAATAAATTTTTATCCCAAATTATTCAATAATGTCCTGAAATACACTCCAATTTGTACACTCAAAAATTAATCCTAATAAGGCCTTATATCAAATCGTTGTCATGGGGTGGCCTCCCATTGTCATCACGTCGCCATTTTGGAGAATAGCCGATAATGGAAGCAATTAAAATGTATGGAAGCTTAACTGCAGTGCCCTGTGCCGAAATTAATTTATAGCCGGCCAAAATAACCAGGGGTAGCCACCCTGTGTATATTGTAAATGCCACGTTTAGTATTTTAGCCTTTCAAGGATGGTAAATTATTTTTAAATGACGTGATTTAATTTGCTTGTATCTGTGTGTGTGTTAGTGTGTGTAAATCGAATTTTGCTTTTGTTTGTCGCTTGGGTCTTTATTACTGGTCAGGTTTAAATATTTACCTATGATAATGCGTTATATTTTTGTGATCATCATTATTTTTGATTATTTCTATTACTTTAAATTTATACGTATATTACATAAACACAGGTTTTGCATTATGAGAAATGAGATGACAATTTAATTCCGGAAAAATAAAAGATTGCTGCCAGAATTTATAAAAAGTTTTTTGACTGATTACAAAAACCATTCTTAAAGAAATCACAAAAATGGTTTCCAATTAGTTTATTTATTTGGTGTACCTTTGATTACATCATTATTTAATATCAATGGATGTAAATAATACATATAACTAAATAAAAATTACTCAACTTAATTTACTCAACTTTTCTACTTAAAATTGATGTTGCTTTTAAACGGGGCAAGATAGCTATCTTGCCCCATTTAAAAGCAACGTCAATTTAATTTTATTTCTAATAGCTATTAGTAGTTCTATTATGCAGTTTATTGACTTGCTGATAATGTTAAGACTTAAACCTAGAACCATTAATATGATTATACGTTACTATAGTGACTTTGTTAAACCGCGTCCGCTTTACACGAAGTTTCCGCCGTGCCATTTTTTTGCTGTGATAATACTTCCATATTTCTTTTCCATTCACCGTTTAATATGTGCTCTGTATTATAAGTTTTTAACCACTTAGAATTATCAGTACCACCATTATGTTCAGTCGAAACTTTTAAACTAGCGGCAATACTGGTAGATCAGCAAAACCTAAAAGACCTTATTTAGTATGCACCGAGGTAGGCATGTCTAGTGACACAAGTAAAGACAAATATTATATGTATAAATAAAAAATAGTTTACCTAATATTTTATTAGATAGGACCGAGGCACCAGTATTATTTTTGAAACGTACATAAACATTTAGTACTCTAACTAATCTGTACACAAATATAATCTAATCATAACAATCAAATTCACATTCACAATCCACAACGAATCTTAATCAAATAAACAATCAAGCAACAATTGGGTGGTGCCTTCTGGGCGGTAAAGTCAAAACCAACAATTGTTAAGAAAACACAACCACGTAGGGTGAACGCACCCATTCTCAGCACTTGCCACCACGGGGCATCGGTAATTAAAGCAATTGTGAAATACGTTCGGGGTTGTATGGTAATTTTCCTCGGCCGGTATCAATTTATTGTCACCCTAAAACAGCCAATTTGTCCCTTCACACCTCCCTCTCTTCACTCCCAATTAGTGGGCACGTCAACCTTTTAATGTCTTCATAGTCCAGCCTTAGTCCGTTATACATGGTACATTGAAATCGGCTGTTAAAAATGATGGGCCATATAAGTTCATTACTTTTGAAACTGCATATTAATTTTCGGACTTAATTTCGCCAGACTGTTTATAGCCTATTACGGTCTGACTACAGACTATCGGATGGAAAAGGTTTTATATTTATGAATATAGCTTCGAATGAACATGAGTTTCTTGAACAGACAATTAACGATCTTATTTAACATGATTACAGTATGCTATTAATGTCTAAATTGCTGAAGTTTCTTACTTTGATGACTTGATCACTATATTGTTAGAAGGTAATAAGATTTTGGGCCGAGGCAAGTATGTATAACACGATTCTTTAGAACAATCTATATTAGTCTATCATGCTTTTCCTATAGGAGGTGGATTATATCTATAATTCATCAACTGTATTAGAAATCGCACGTGGTCAGAGACAGAACTTTTGCCGTTTCCAAACTACTAAAATATCTCTAAAAAAAATCTTTTGCGCAATCCGGCAGTGACACCCATGATCTCACGATCGACCGCAATAAGACGCGTGCAAATTTGTCATGGAACAAATGAAGCAGGCAATCTTTATTAAAAAAGAAAACTTCTTATAATGTCAATTTATCCCAACGAAGAAAAGATTTTTCAATATCCATGGCCATGAGATAATTTCCAGTAACAATGAATGCTGAGAAAAACGACTGAAATTTCAATTAAAAGTGTTTAAATTATAGTGAAACAAATAATGGTGGTTAGCAATATCTTCCAAACATATCCATATTTTTCGAAATTAATGCCTGGGTGTTGCCTAGCCTTTATGCGAATACATACGAGTACAAATTGAAACGGTAACAACCTAAAAGGAGACCCATTTCCTGTAAGCACAGGTACTAAAAAGCAACCGAAATGCCGGGAAAAGTGGAATAATAAATAATTAAAAACATTTGGCAACATTACCATAAGCCATGACCGTCAAGTGGACTAAAGCTAACGTAATAAAAATATTCTACTGTACAAAACTTTAGTCAATGTTTGCCAATTTGACAATCTCTAGAGACATCAGACACGCGTAGAAGTAAACCTGGTAAAGGGGCTTAGTAGCAGACAACAGACGAGCGCAGATGGTAATAAAACGGTAGAAACCTGCAAATGCAACTATCCGTAAACCCAATGACGATTTTAATCACCTGTTATGATAAGCAGTGTAAAGTTGTAATATACATAAATATAAAATACAAAGACTGCCTCGATGGCCCCAAAGCATGAGCTTGTGCTTTTTATATATTATATTACCCGTAACGGGTATTAACGCGATCATGCCTAATGTTTACGTTTCTAATGCTTGACGTTTCGACCAGATTATACCGGCTACGTCACAAGCTGACTGCATGATCACATTAATACCTGTTACGAGTTATAATTCATGCAACGCGAAAGTTTAAAAGCTTATGTTATATTTGTTTTTACTCCCCATTTTTACAAGTCTTTTATCTTTCAACATGTCGAGACAAATATATGTATATTATCAAGTATTTCATAATAACTTAAAATTAAATAAGTATATATAACTTATAGTTTAAATTCCATACATTTTTAGTAGCCTCTGTGGTGATTAGGTGTAGATAAAGTGCTGTGAAATGAACCTATGTCCTGTCTTACTGAGTTGAATTCCAGGAACAGATTTACGATTACGATTCCGTTCGTATTCTAATAATACTAACTAATATTATAAATGTGAATGTGAATTTGTTTGTTAGTTCCGCTTTCATGCCTTGCCTACTCGACAGGTCATTATAAAATTTCGCATACACGTTGTCAGGGCCACAGGAAAGGACACAAACCTTATTCATCGAACAAAATCTAATAAATTATAAATGTCGTTAATTCTATCACAAATG
Source organism: Catocala nupta (assembly GCA_963675205.1). NCBI lineage: Eukaryota > Metazoa > Arthropoda > Insecta > Lepidoptera > Erebidae > Catocala > Catocala nupta. The sequence continues at coordinate 21,485,352 of OY776081.1, forward strand.
TTGCGGCTGGCTTAATCATTTGCCTCACCATATATTTTTCCTTGTGTTTGTGGCCAACCGTATGCGGGTTCGATTGTCGAATTGATGATGATGCATTAATTGACATTAATTGATCTACTCGATTCGATATGCGTTTTACGCACAATTCATTAAGGGACCTTGTAATCCTACCAAACCTTATAATCCTGCTTACTGCAGAAACACGACACAAGGTTGTTTAACTGCAATCCTCTTTAGGGAAGGTGCACTGCCACCCGCGGATTGCTGCAGTTTGAGTATAATACCAGATATAAGAGAGACTCCCGCTAAGCCTTATTCTCAGTAATAATGAGACAGGTTTATGCTGCATATTAAGTAGATATCGCATTATAACGCAGTTAATGGTAATATAATGCATTATTGGAATAGCCATTAAATGCTTATCGTTAACTAGGTACAGGTATATTAAGTACGTCGAGCGTTGATTAAAGGCTTGGAATGAGGCTTATCATTCAATAAACTATTCAAATGAGCTATTTTGTCATTATCATCCATTTGCGAAATGCGTTAGTTAAGTATATTGGCGGTATTTCATTTTGTAGATTTGTGATTCTAAAATGTAGGTCGTCGCGGAATTGTTAATTAGAGATAGTTGTACTTTTTATTCATTTCAAATTTGATAATATTTTATGCCTGAATTGTGGACCTGGATAAATTTACAAGCTTCAAATTTGACTGCACGGATGACGTAGGTACTACACTACTTTAAATGTTGTGGGTTCGATCACCACACACGCTAAAAATTATGATTTACAAATAGCTGTCCCGAGTCTAATGTCTTGAATAGTGTTTTTGTGTCTGCTGTTTGAATGTTTGTAAAGTCTTTCGCGATATAGGGTTTATTCCTTTTTTCATTGCAACATAGATGCCATCCAAGTATCGCTTTAGATGTGAAGTACAGATACAAATTTCAATCGATAACGTTACATTTTGAAGACTTTTGTTGGTAAACATGGTTTATTGAGGTCACACCAACAAGACCTTTTCCACGGATTGTTTATAATTTACCTTGTACTCTATCTATGCAACTTTTTCTCTAATACATAGGATATTTCTCCAACATCCAACGTCATCCTAAAACTTTAGGAGTATGGAGACGTATTTATTCGTATGTATGCAAAATCTATTCGTCTATGTTAAGTTTCTAAGTTAAAATGATACAATTTCATTAAGGTTTCGATTTTAAAGACCATTACGGTAAATCCTTATAATTGGTACTCCGTATAAAATGTCTGCAACTGCAAATGCATAAGTATCGTTTGCAATAATATCTCTCTTTCAAAGAAAATTTATATCGAAAAGTCAATAATAAATATTTTGAGATCAAGCCAATTAGTGAAGAAGCAAAAGAGCAACATAGCAACAGATAGGGGTCCGCCAGAGTACAGTAATTCTATTAAACGATTAAATAATTCAAGCAAGTTCAAAGGAGATGCGCTTTCACAAGCAAAACTGAGTAAATAACGTCGTAAATAGGAGGGAGAAAAATGCGGACGCATCGACCGAAATGCGGCGAAAGAAGTCGATACGAAATTTAAATTTTAATGATATGGGTTTTAGATTAGTGTCTGTTTGGCATGCGTAAATATGTAACTATATACCTATATTTATTATTTATAGCATCATGCATTCCCCAAAAGACTGGACAGAGCTATATGTAATGTTTAAATTATATTGTCCTTAAAACCAAACTACATTATCTTATTGCACATAAGCATTATGGCCTTCGCTTTTGTTTGCCTGTTAATGGCAGAATATGGCCCATTGCTTACTTGAGGTAAATAATGCTACCATTATATATAACGTTTCATTATTTATTATTAATCACATTGTTAAAAGTAGGTACATCTAATTGTCTTTCATTCATTAAATTACATAAAGCAATATATAAATCTTTAGGCCAACCCGTCGGTTCGAGAACAGAAAAATCTACCGGTACTCGAATGTGTGGTCAAGGCAATCAAATCATTAATTATGATAGCCGAATCGACTCATTCTCATTATTTATAAAAAAAATATAGGTTTAAACTATGATGAGAGAAAATTATTATATGTAAAGCGCATAACTAATTTTGCATAAGGTCCATACATCGTTATTTTTACAATACCACGTCAAATTTTAGCTCCAATTTTGACTATCCCACATCATTACTATTAGATAAAATACAATATTTCAATGAATTTATATGTATTGAAATATTGTAAGCTTTTGTAGCTTTCGGAATAATATTTTTATGTGAATATTCGACTAAACTATCGAACACCGAGCAATATTTGACGAGATTTTTTTTTTTTTTTTTACGTGGGGGAATGCAATGGCGCATATCCCTCCGCGGGGGCGGGCGGAGGGATTATGTCGGACTCGCCGGGGTAAAATAAAGATGTTAAAAAAAAAAGATAATGTACCTCCCGGAATACCGACTAAACCTACCACGGTGTTCCTCGACACAACCACTACCGACGGGGCCGCGCGAATCGCTTTCGCATGCGGTCGCGACCCCGCCGAGGTTACGGCCCGCCGTATGAAACGGCAGGCCACTACACGAAAGACCTACCCAAAATAGGCACTACTTCAAATAAAACCCTACTGTCTCCCCCCTAGAGGGAAGACGGACTCGACAAAGAGGCGCGCGTGGGAACACGCACGCCGCCTCTCGGACCTGGTGCTGAACGGATGGCGGGCAGGCCCACAAAGCCCGCCACCCCCAGGTCAAACCTCAGGGTGGCTGGAGGTCATCTCGCGCCCTCCGGCGCCCGGCTCTGCGGTTGGGGAGAGGGTTTAAACGCTCCCTCTCCCGCTCCGCCGCCTCCTTGATGGAAATCACTTCCTCGCAAAAGGAGGCGACGGCGTTCCACGACCTCTCACTCCGGACCATAGACTGAACTACGGCCGGGAGCGAGAGGGCAACCGATCCGACTGCCGCGATCAAATCACGACGCTGCGATGCCCAGGCGGGGCAAACCGCCAAAGTGTGCAGCGCCGTGTCCTCAATAACGTCGTGGCAGTCGCCGCAGTGGTGACAACCGGGCGTCTCTTGCCGGCGTATACGACACAGGAACCGGCCAAAACATCCATGGCCAGTCAGAACCTGTGTCAGCCGGAAGGTGAGGGCGCCATGCCGCCTCTCCAGCCACTCCTCAAACACGGGACTTACCGCCATGATCGTGGCGTGCCCGAATATTTGACGAGCTATCCTAACCTTAATTTATATTTCAAATGTTAGTTTTTACGCATATGGGTTTTGATGAAGCCGAAAAATGGAACTCAATATATTTGGACCATTTCAGTAGTATTACAAAAAAAAAATCTTTTTAAAAAACAAGCCTTTATTGAGTTAATAAAGAATATTTTTGTATAAGTTTGTAGTTGAATGGTTAAAGTTACAGCAAAATACTTGTTAGTGATTAAATGCACGGGCAGTAATATTAAAAGGCTGAATAACATTAATTTTAAAAATTTACGTTTGCTGATTTTCTTTATATTACACTGTGAATATCTAAGGCATTAATACTTTTAAATAGCTTAACTAGTAGTAAAGGTTTAGTAGTAGAGTAATATCTTCAAATTTATGTGATAAAATTGTTCATAAACAACACGATAAAATCCGTATATAAAATAGTATTATTTCAATGTATATTATATATATAACATACGCGTAGACGTAAGATAATGATGGTGCTTTTAAGTTGGAAATTATGTGTGAGTGTATCTCACACAGGTTTACAAGAGCCGTTAATCTCGACGTTATTTCATGTCATACCACTATTTAATCTTTAAGCATATAATTTAGTTCTAAAATAAAAATAACTATGTTACTAAAATATCGACTAACCCACTGCCCATCACTCGACTAAATCACGTGCCTTCAAAAGGGGCTGCAATAAGGTGCACGACGCAAATGAGCGCAATTTAACTTGTGAACGTGTCTCCACCCATGTCATACATAATAGCTGTTTTGATACGTTTAATTGAAATCATAGTTAGACGGAAATTAAAGGGGGATAGGAGCGACTTTGCATGTTATTACGAGTTAATGGTGGGCCCGTTTGGGTTTTAACCGGTATAATGTGCTATGGGAAACTGTAGAAGTAGTGAATGAATACGTATATGAATGATTTGGAGTAATTGAAGATTTATTAATTAGCTTTATCCGTGAGTAATGTCATTGCTTTGTGTCAGTTGTTTAAATATTTATAAAGTCGCTCGCTATACAAGAACTAAGTAATTAAATACTTATTAATATTATAAATGCGAATGTGACTTGTTTGTTTGTTACGCTTTCACACTTTATAATAATAATATATTCTATCACATACACACAACACCATCTAGCCCAAACTAAGCAGAGCTTGTACTATGGGTACTAGACAATGGATAAACATACATATATACTTTTTTTTTGTAAACACATACATATTATACATAGAAACACCCAGACCAAGACAAACATACATGTTCATGCACACAAATGTTTGGCTTGTGCGGGAATCGAACCCGCGACCTCAAGCGTAGCAGTTGGTTACACTAACCACTACGCCATCAAGATCGACTTTAACTACTAACTAACTGAAATTTCGCGTACACATTGCGATGGGTACAGAAAATGACATAGCTAGTGAAATTTAATCACGACAAAAAGTGATGTCGTGTGAAATTTAATGACAAAGTCTAGATTAATTTGCATTAATTGCTTGCGCAAGGCTACGGGAAAACTCAAGCCTATACTAAAATTGAAAATATTTTTCTATTTTGTTTGTTTGTAATGATTTAACTCAAAAACTATTCAACCTATTTTAAAATTCTTTCATCATTAAAAAGCTTTATTTTCGTCGAGTAACTATAGGCTATATTTTATTTTGGAAAAGTACTGCTACCAACAATGTTAGTAGACATACATTTTTTAAAATAACCTAACCCGATCTACTTTTACGTGAGTAAAGCCGTAGTCAAAAGCTTATCTTATCTTATCTTGTGTGGGGGCCAGTCAGTACAGACCGGCGACACTTCGACCCAGTGGGATCTTTTGTGTCGACTTCCCCAATAACGACTGCCATAGATGTTCATGGCAGCCGGGACCGACGGCTTAACGTGCTCTCCGAGGCACGGAGCAGGCGATAATTGTCAAGCAATACGCACATAATTTCGAAAAGTCATATTACTTCCGAAAGTCAGAGGTGCGCGACGTGGGTTCGAACCCGAGACCCCCTGCATTGCAGTCTGTTGGTCTCCCCACTGAGCTATCGCTGCTCATTAGTCAAAAGCTAGTAAACTATTTTTTTTTTAAATAACTTAACCTAATCTACTATGACGTGAGTAAAGCCATGGTCAAAAGCTAGTAAACTATATTTTTTTAAATAACTTAATCTAATCTACTATTACGTGAGTAAAGCCATGGTCAAAAGCTAGTAAACTATATTTTTTTAAATAATCTATCCTATTCTACTATTACGTGAGTAAAGCCATGGTCAAAAGCTAGTAAACTATATTTTTTTTAAATAATCTAACCTATTCTACTATTACGTGAGTAAAGCCATGGTCAAAAGCTAGTAAACTATTTTTTTTTTATTTTTAAATAATCTAACCTTTTCTACTATTACGTGAGTAAAGCCATGGTCAAAAGCTAGTAAACTATATTTTTTTAAATAACCTAACCTAATCTACTTTTACGTGAATGAAGCCGTGTGCAAAAGCTAGCAAACTATATATTTTATGAAATAAAAATGAAGTACTTACGACTCGTAGATAGTTTGCAAAATTGTTCCTGGATTTAGAAACAAAAGAACAGACATAGTGTAGACACACCGAGCGAAATATAATAGTTTATTAATTAAGACTTTAAAGGAATTTATCTAATTATTTGTACTGAAATATGACTTTGACCTGATTGAAAGATGAACCTAAGAATTTAAACTCACTTTCATGAAAGCTTCCTTCTTCCTTTTACAAAGTGACCATATTCATTTCTTGAAAATCGTCTTGCGGGTAGCGTAACATACACTATATCAAAGAGAAATGGTTACATGAATACAGCTTCAAAATATAAATCAAGGTACAATCTATTAGCTTTATCACAGCGCTTAATCACCTAGAAACGCTGGGGAACTAATTATCATTGAATCTCAACGGCTCGGTTGAATGGAACCCGTATTTTACTCGCCGATTATATCTGCTCGCTTCTTTGAGCCTTTGACCCTTGCGAAGCCACTATCGTGGAGCGTAGTCACTCGTAAACAGGATATCAGGAAATTTCATTCGTAATTACCAGGAAATTAGACTAATATTATAACGAGGGAATTTGTGTTTTGAATTTTAAGTCTCGTTTTCGGATTTACGTAGTTTTCTAGAGCTCTTAAGAGTTGTATTGGGGCTATAATACTCTAATAATGTTCAATGTGTTAAATAAATAAATAAGTTAGGTAATGACATATGTTTATAGACATATAAAAAGTCAGCTGCCATATAAGAGTGTTTTTATATATTTTTATCTCGAAGTTTACACGGGAACGGACACTTAAACATATCAGACTGAGTTATAGTAAAGAATGGCCGGTATTAGCTAGTAGATGTTTAATAAAGATTATACTTATAAATAATTCTTGAATGTAAAGTAATGAGAGTGGTATGTATTGGCATTTAAGGATCTCTTACTTATCGACGAGACGAAATAATGTCGCTACTCACAAGAAGTATTACTACTAGGTATGTACATATTCAATCAACGTTAGATGTGCTCAAAATTAAGGTATAAGATTCAACGATTCGTATATTATACAATACTTCACACAATGCTAGATCTCATACGCCATATTCACTATCTTAGGTTTGTAAGCAGACAATTCTATCTTGGATGACGTGTTGAAGTTTAGTTATTTAATATAAATACCAACCGAAGAAAAATGTCAAATAGGGAATTGAATTTACTCACGCTTAACGTACTAAATCACTAAAGCAGTCAAATTCATCGTAGATTAAGTAAAGCTCAGAGGCAACTCGAGAGTACATGTAAAGGATTCATACCATTTTGTGAGTAAGGTAAAACACCTACGTCTCACTAACAATTAAACAATGGTTAGTTTTGATGTACAGTCGTTATTTACATGCATACTTGTACATGACCGTATTGAAATAACTAAAAGGAAGCTAATATAGTACAATATGCCTGAGGAATATGCAGAACTACTTAAGCATTGCTTAACAATAATGGACTTCCCAGTATCGCCTATTATTGCCAATATATATGTATATATGGAGGACTTCGAGGCACGAGCTTTACAGACTGGACTTATCACACCCAGGATTTATAAGAGGTTTGTAGATGATACTTTTATTACCAACAGACAGTGTAAGTGTATTCCTAGAACATCTTAATTCCATTAATAACAACATCCAATTTACTATGGAATTAGAGGCAAATAATTTATTAGCTTTCTTAGATGTACTTGTCATCACGAATCCTGAATCCTTTGAGCCACACTGTTTATAGGAAAAAAGATTAAAAGATTTACCGTTTAAGTTCCTATTTGTATGGGACAAATAGGAACTTAAACGGTAAATCTCACAACCATCCTAAACAGTTAGCCACTGTGGGAATGTCTTTGTTTCAGAGAGCCTAAGGGATCTGTGACTAGAAATACCTGGACGCCGAGCTTCAACATGTCAAGCAAGTACTGCGAGACAACAAGCTCCTACAGCCGCGCCGCTATCACAGATCCCGACAAAAGTCAACCACAGTCGAGCGCCAGCCTGCTATACTGCCTTATGTAAGGGGTGTCGCTGACAAGATTTGCTACATCTTGAAGCGAGATTCAATCAACCCATACTTCAAGCCGTCAACGAAGATAAGTCAATTTTTACCATCCGTCAAGTGCCTTTACAAGATGCAGGGGTCTATAATTTATTTTTTTGAATGTGATTGCGGGCACTCGTTCATTGTTCAAACCAAGAGAAGCATAGCCACCCGCATAAAAGAACAACAAACATAGGTGATGTAAAACACCAACGCTCGTTGAAGTCTGCTGTGTGAACATGTGCAACAGGGTACCAACCAACCTGAGATTTGACAAACCACAGATTCTCACTATAGAACAACGATTCCTGCCAAGGATGCTTCGCGAGGCTATTGAAATCAAAAAACATCCTAATTTTAATAGAGAAGATGGTTGGAATGTACCACCAGCTTGGGATCCAGTAATTCAAATAGTCAAACCCAAGAAGAAGCAAACCACAGCTAGACTTCATGATACTTTGAGCTCATTCTGCGTAAATAGAAACACCAAAGATTAAATTATGTTTGGGTACCTTGAAATAACTAGGTACACTTCAGAACATTGAGACAACTACCATCTTAGTCTCCCCGTAATCATGGCTGCTGAAAAGCAACTGAAACGTCGGGGAAAGTGTAAAATTAAATCTTAATAGTTTTATAATTTAAATAGCTTAAATTGAAGTAAACAGTAACTAGTAAAAGTGTTTAACAATAGTAGTTTAAAGTTTCAAATTTATTTAATAATAGTGTTTTATAAAAAATAAACAACGCGAAATATCCGTATAAAGTTTGTTTAATTTTAATAAAGTAAAGCTATCAAAAATATCTTGTATTTTGAGGTACAATATTCACCAAACATCTTTATAATTAAGCATCCAACTTGTCTAACCAGACATTTAATTTTTAAATCAACCGCAAATCTTTGATATTCCTTTGAAAATTATTTGCATCGTTCCCTTTTAGAGCCGGTCCCGTGAACGCCCCGAGGTGGATTCTACAGTAATTAGGTGAAATTTTTCTTTGGGTTCGAGGCACAAACATCCTATTCAATGCCAGATAAAAGATTTTTATCTTTTACCCGCCGATCGTTGATGTAAATAACGAACTCATTTCTCTTGGTTTTTATTAAAGAATAAAAGGGAACCTTGTTATAATTTTCTTTTAATAATTTGGATACAAACGACAGAACGCTGTCTTGTTGTGTAATGTGATATTTGTGAATTTTGTTTGCTCATTATTTTTAGGTGGTTTGTCGACATGTATTAGGCGCTCGTCTATGGATTGATTATTGCTTTCGTCAGTTGCTTTTTTGTTACTAACGCATTGCCAGACTTATTGCTACTACTAAAATACCGTGACAGACCCAAAAAATTAAACTTTGACAAATGCGCATAGGTACGCTAATATATCAAATTTATGTCAGTATATTTTAAGAGAGCACCTTGATATACGATACCATATATTATGATAGTTAAATCATCCCCTTGGATGCTAAACACAGAGGCAAAATAAAATTTTGCCTCTGTGTATTTTCATGGTTCTATTATTTTGCTATTTCTTCTCTTATAAATTACATTCTACCTTAGCATGGGAAATTTCCATAAAATAAATCCTCATATACAGGACATCTGTATCCAAAACTTAAGACTAAACGTCGCAGCAGCCAGAGTTCAAATGTTAATGTTATTATTGGAAACTTGAACTTGCCAAGCGGAAAGTTTAATTTAGATACACAATGGCAATTTTAAAGTTCCACGTTACGCAATTCAGATTCAAAGTGGATTTCGGAATTAATTCGATTTTTGTCCAACTTTACAGACGGTTCGGGTTTTTAAAGATTTAACTTCCAACTCTTACTTCACCTTTTATCTTTATTGAGAGTTTGGTCGTTAATTAAATTGTTCTAATCCCTTTGGCAATTTGTTTCTCAATGATACTGATGAATTAGTTTGTTTGTTCATTGATTATTTAATTGTGTTGTCTATTTTATTTAATTACAAAGCATTGTATTAAACTGTCTCGTCGATTTCGTTAAAAAGGTTTGCGCTAATGATTATAAATCATGAGACTTTTTCTTTTTATCAAAGTAAAGTAGATTTAAACATTTTTGTTAGAAATTTTCAGCATATGGCGTGCGTATCTGCTCGATAGTCGATAATAATTATAGGCTCGCTACTAATTAGCACATTAGACTGTATGCGTCCATTAACGCATACAGTTCGTCGTAAGCAGTTAAAGTTGCCTGTGGGTACTTGTAACACTATGGGTATCAATCGTACGTTGCTAACTCCTCAAAGTAGCAGTGACCGTGCTTCTGATGTAAGATGCAAAGCTCACATTCGGCCATCTGTTGACAACCTTCTCTTTATATAACCTAAAAACCGTTAGACAAAAATACAATACAAGGCTGTTCGGTTAAGAGCCTCTACCAGGTATAGGCATTTACTTAACATCATATCATTTTTTAAGAAATTTAAATCTTAATCGTATATCTTACTGTGTCCTCTCTCTGCTTAAATGAGAACGTTTCTCCGAGTTATTTAAAGAGGAGCCGTGCCTTTAACTGGAGAACTAAGCATTTTTATCCATTGCGTTTGCAAAACAATGACTTCTCTGCTCTCTGTAGGACAACGCGTGGTAGGTGCACTAGTGCAATTGTCAATTGGTTCTATTAACCTCTTGCAATTAGACCATATGGTAAGTGATTAAGACAACTTATTGACGCTATCTATTGACGAAATAAAAACATGTGTATTTTTTTATTAAGCTTTATAGACAAGCAAAACAAAAGCAAGCAGGTTTAATATCTTAAAATTTTTCTTCCAGTTTACCAGTCTATTTACTAGTCTATCTACTTGTACGGAGTCATATCTTGTCTTTAATTTTAATGCCTATCCGGTTGTACATTGGATTTATTTTGTCCTCACTGTTAAATCGATATATGAATGTTCAATCAAGCATTAACTACCGAGTTAGCTCATATTTTATACGTACAAGCCTGGCTCGAGGCAAAACACCTTATTTCTAGAATATGAAATCGGGGAATATTGAAGTAAATGATCCGTGAATTTTCTATTCTGAAATTGAAAATTAATATCGGCGTTATAATTTAATATACATATTTTCGTTAAAGCTCCGCAATAATATGATTTATACTGAATGAAAATAGAATATTGATAAATCTTTAAATCTAATTTGATTTTGCTATTTGAGGTAAGTAACGGGTGACAAAAGAAGAGGATTGGTTATACACTAGCGCTAGACAAGCTAGACTATTGTTATACGGTAAAAATCAATGTCATTACTCACGGGTTAACGAGTCTAAGGAAAAGAAATTAAATATGGGATGAAAGAAAAGGAAAGGGATAGGTATGTAAGTTACCGGAGCTCTTACATATAGGGCAAAAAGCAGTATGTTACTACTATTACAAAGGTTTTCTATAAGAAACTGGTACTTCAATAGACGTACTGTGGTTTCGACAGAATTTTTTGCCCCGTGAGGGAAAAATTATGTGACCTACAAATAGTTGTTTCGGGTCAGGGTGGACCTTGCGTCCGTTGTTTAAATGTTTGTGAAGTCCGCGATACAGAATTTAATATTGGGTTCTAACCAATACTAATTTCTAAAATCTATACTAAAAGACATATAAAAAACGATTGGAGCTATTGGTCCATAAAAGAACTCATGAAAGGAAACCTGCCTATGGCCTTAAAACGACGACTCATGGTATGGCAGATCAGAAGTTCAGACTCGGGGTCTGTCAGCGAGCTATGGAGCGCAGCATCCTGAATATAAGACGCATTGATCGAATAAAAAACACCACACTGCGCTCCTAAATACAAATCGTGGATACACATCTACGATTTGTGTTTTGGAGCGCAGTGTGGTGTTTTTTATGACACACGCCATAAAGCTGCATAACTAAAACATGCCTGGGCTGGACATATCTGCTGCATGTCGGATGATCTGTGGGCTAAAATCACCATCTTGTGGGTCCCAAATCGGAAACGACCTCGGGGCAGACCAAAAGTCAGATGGAGTAATGATTTGCAGCTTTACAATAAAGACTGGCAAGTTGTAGTTCAGGAAAGAGAGAAGTGGAAAGAGGGTACGAAGACCTTTGCCCTGCAGTGGGACAGATTAGGCTGTAAATAATAAATAATAATAAATATGTTTCCGCTACGGGCTCTGCCACTCACGTGCATGCTATGGTCCTTAAACGTAATCACACCTTAATGATTAAGATCTTTGCGTCGCTAGACTTACGTTATTTAAGCAAAGTTATTTTTTACAGTAAACGTATAATATGTAGACAGGTAATTTTTTATAATATATTCATTCTCATTATTAAGAAAATGGGCTATTTGTTATATTGTTCGTTTATGTTGGAGGTATTTGGCTTTTCGATACAATCACACAATCAGTCCGCAACAAGATGGGCTTAAAATAGTAGTATAGTAACAATAATATATCGTTCAGGTGTATTACTACAACGTAGACTACTTAAAAAAAACTAATTCAAAAATACTAATCAAATACAAAAGAAGTGGGGCTGTTTTTGTCTTGGTCGCTTTTTCTAGTAGCAAGGCTACTGGCTATCGGTATACATAATTATGTTGTTTACCTACACGTCACCGTCAAAAAATACTTTTTCTATTACACGCTATTCATTCATTAATTTATTTATTTAAGGATAATTTACATTGTGTGTGAATATACAATAAAAATAATAAAGACAATCAATTAAATAAAAACAACCTTGCAAATCATTTAACAAATTGAATCAGGATTAAAATAATAAATTGATCAATAATTAAAAACAAATTATTAAGTAGTCGTGTCAAAAAATAAAATAAAAATGCCAAAGCAAATAATTAATTATATACATAATTGTAAGTGCATGTCACAACTCACAGTTATAATTTAAATTATAAGTGTTTACATGTAATTTATGGAATAATAGCATTCTATCATCAACAGCTTGAGTTCATTTTCATTGTCGGCCTCGATGGCGTAGTGGTCAGTGTAACCGACTGCCACGCCTGATGTCGCGGGTTCGATTCCCGCACAAGTCAAACATTTGTGTGCATGAACATGGATGTTTGTCTTGGTCTGGCTGTTTCTATGTGTAATATGTACGTATTTAGAAAAAAAATGTATATATGTATGTTTATCCATTGTCTAGTACCCATAGTACAAGCTCTGCTTAGTTTGGGCTAGATGGTGTTGTGTGTATGTGTAAGAAAAAAAAATTAAAAAACAAAAATTAAAAAATTTGGGAGTCCTTAGTATACAATAACGATTTTACTTGTATAGGCAACTTATAATATAGCTTTACTTATTTGTAATAAGCAATGTGTTTCACAACATCAAGATTTGGTACATAATTTGATTGTTTTGTTTCTTGTGCTTGCCCTTATTAGTCTTTCTTCTTGCGTTTTATACTGATGGATATATTTTGATAGATTCGTGAGTAATACTAGGATGTACAAACTTGGAACTATTAATATTCTAAGTTTAAAAAACGGTCTGCATGATTCTACTTGCTGGATTCCCATTATGGTCCTAATCGATGTTTTCTGGGCAATAAATGCCTTGTGAATATTGAACTCATAGCTTCCTCCCCAAAAAGGATGCTATATCTTAATTTTGGTTTAATTAACGCAAATTATACCGTTTTTAAATGCTCTCGACTTACTTTGTTTCTAAGACTTCTGAGTACATAACAGGCTGAAATAATTGCATTTTCTAAAAGTGTTAACTCTGACTTCCAATTTAATCTATAATCTATTTATACTCCTAAGAACTTAATTACCGAGGTTTGGGTGATGCTTTCACTGTCTAATATATTTAAATAGGGATACTATTTAGTCCCAGCTCCGAAGATACCAACGCATCAGTCCCCTTCAAGGCTATAAATTGTCGCGTATTTAATGAGTTTCCTCCACCGTTAAGCGATGTCCTCCACCATAACAACGATACTATAGCACGATATTCTTTATAGGAGCATATGTGACTAAGCTGATTTAGGGTGTCGTGGTGTAAGACTTGTGACACGCGATCTTGGAATAATAATAAAATAGTGGGACGGTTTACTTGACAGTTTATTTATGTCACCTTTATAAACTTCGGTCGTCAAGTTAGTAGGAATTATTCCTAGTGCAGGAGATACCGTTGAAAAGAAAAACCTATGTGTTTGTTTACACAAAGATTAAGAACGTGAATCATACAAATTTTATACTGTGCTAGATTTGGCTCGCGACTTGGGTTAGTGTAGATTTTCTCAATAAATTTCTATACAGTATTTTTCTGGTTGAATAACATGGTACCATATGTCGTTTTGTATATCCCTGACAACATTTATGCAAAATGATGATCGGTTATATTATAATATAATAATTATTTATATAACTGAATTTCTTCACAAACATTTTTACAATGATAATTACACAATTTTAAAAGAACTTGACAATTATTATGTGTCGTTGACACCTGTACTAATGCGAGCATTATATCACAGGTGCCAGCGCCTTCCATGGATTTAAGATCACTTTAATTTTATTACAATGACAGTGATATAATCTTGATATAGCAATTTAAAGTCAACATATTTTACAAAAAGATAATAATTCAGATACATAAAAAAAAATTACTCGTTGAAGCGTAAAGGCGTAACAAACAAACAAACATATATTCAAACAAACTCACATTCGCATTTTCAATATTAGTTAGTATTTAGGATGGCGATCAAACCCACAATAATCGACGACAGATCTAGTTAAGGTTTATTGCCCTCTGTACAGTGAATATTATGAACAGAATCTATAAAAATTAGAGTTATCTGACACTCAATGAATGTGGTTTTCAGTATATAGAATCAATTACTAGCCTTTATGTTGATTTATCTCAATTTGAACAAAGTGGTCTATCGGTACACAGCGTGAAATGAAAAATACTAATTACCTTTTATCACGGACTTATTTATACTTTATTTAACAAATTTTTCATACAAAAATACAAATATTGAAATTGGTTGATTATTCGATATATAACTGTGTGCGGCCAGCGGGGCACTTTTATTAAGTTTAATTTAAACACTTAACAAATAATATGATTTTTGGAAAAAAAACAGCCTTGTAAAACAAAACTTGGTGGAACATAAATTGTTTAGTATGATATAAAGAAGATACGAGTAAAAGGCTATTAGTATTTTTTTATTAACTCTATATAATAATAAAAAAAGTTGTACCGAGTCTCTAAACGTTTTTCACATAATAAAGAACTTTATTTGAAGAATTTTCATCTAAGGAGAAGGAAGGAGTAGTCATTCCTTTGTGACTCGATCACGAGCATTTCTGTTTTGTCTTTCAATTAGAAATCTAAGGCGACACCATCTTTTTATGAAAGACTAATTTATGAGGGATAGGAATGCTTATTGGTAACGAAGGGATATTATTCTTATACTATTCGAAATATGTCACGTCTTTTTTATATTGGCATAGTTGTACAAAAATAATTACGATAACAATAATCTTTTGATAATATGTTGGCAAACTGCTACATATGTATAATAACCACTTACTACCTTTAAGCGATTACCTTACCCTACCTACAAAGTAAGGTAACTACCTAACTTTGTAGGTAAGGTAAGGTAATCAATTTGGTGTTGGGGTGATAAATTTTTTATAGTATTTATAATAATAAATAAATGTTTTTGTAGTGGATCTCATACTTTTAGTTTACAATATACAACAACGCCACTTGGAACAACGCCTGCCAGACCAGCTAGGCAGGCATTGTTCTGATATTGCCTAAAATGATCAATTTAATTAAAAGTTACACATTCACAAATATCCGCACCGGCCTTTTTAAAAAATTAATGTAAGACTTTCACTCGACAATATATCGACCAACATAATATAACATCATTTACTACCTCTATAATATCGAGTACCACCAAAATAAACTCACAGACAAACTCTTAGGGAGAGTGACAGCTTGACTCAAAGGAGCCACGCCTCCGCCTTGATTAATTCGAGGGACCTCATAATCCAGATTAAAACTTTCCCTATCACCGCCAAGAACGTATGAATTCATTAAAGACAATTAAGTATTTTCCAATCTTTGAAACTGAAGATTTTATTAATTTGACAATAATTAATTCAGGCGAAGTGTTCGTGTATGTAAAAGTTTGTACATTGTTATATTGTTTGTTACTTTGAAATTTTGTGATGCCTGTGACGTAGTAGCAACCGCATAAAACGTTCGATCCCTGAAGCTAGCTACCATTATGATGGTCGTGCTCATCGTACGGGTTTCCTTTACAAAAAGTCATTACTGTGTTTCGGCAAGCACGAAGATTCATTGGGCAAAATAGGCGATGCAAAACTTAAGCCCGCTTTAGACAGTTGTATGTTCACAGTATTGATGAGTCGGTAGAAGTAACACTGTTACTGTGTTTCACCGATGAGTAAAAGTGCTGGAGGCTAAGACATAATTTTTTTAATTTTACTATCACGCTTTGATGTAATTTCCTCAGGTTTGTTATAAGTGGTCATAGGCTATGTTTACCCTTTACCATCAGATGGATCGTATAGTCGCCTCGATACTGCTTGATCTCCGAGGACTACACGGGACAAAAATTTGTGTGATACACAAATTGTTGTTTCGGTCTTTTTGTTATTTATTTCCGTGCTTTGAATGTTTGTAACGTCTTACATGACGAATCATTACTAGTGCGAGTGTTGTCATTTTATAGTAGTTGAACTTCAGTTCACATGGTAGTTAAAAAATTAATACTACACATTACTTTTTTTTTACTTGTGGGAATGCCTTGACGCATTCCTCACCGTGGAGGCGGGTGGAGAGGTTATGTCGAGCTCACCGGGGTAAAATAGAAAGATGGTAGTGATAATAATGGACCTCCCGGAATACTGACTAAACCTACCACGGTGTTCCTCGACAAAACCGTAATCGCCGGGGCCGCGCGAATCACTTTCACATGCTGTCGCGACGTCACCGATATTTCGGCCCGACATATGAAACGGCAGGCCACTGCAGAACAAGACTAGGCTTTGGTTCCAGTGGGAACCATAAGAGGGGACAGTAGGGCTTAAATCTAGTGAGATTTAAGCCTTACTGTCCCCTCTTGTGGGGGGAACGAACACATGACACAGAGGGGCGCGTGGGAACACGCACGCCGCCTCTCGGACCTGGTGCTGATCGGATGGCGGGCAGGCCGACGTAGCCCATCACCCCCAGGTCAAACCTCAGGGTAGCTGGAGGTCATCGCGCGCCTTCCGGCGCCCGGTTCTGCGGTTGGGGAGAAGGTTTAAGCTTTCCCTCTCCCGCTCCGCCGCCTCTTTGATGGACATGACTTCCTCACAGAAGGAGCTCTTCTCTCACTCCGGACCATAGATTGAACCACGGCACGAGAGGGCAACTATACCGACTGCCGCGATCAACGCACGGCACTGCGATGCCCAAGCGGGGCAATTCACCAAAGTGTGCAGCGCCGTGTCCTTAACAACGTCGCGGCAGTCGACACAGTGGTGACAACCGAGCGTCTCTTGCCGACCTATGCGACACAGGTACTGGCCAAAGCAACCGTGACCAGTCATTACCTGTGTCAGCCGGGAAGGTGAGGGCGCCATGTCGCCCCTCCAGCCACTCCTCAAAAACGGGTCTTACCGCCACGATTGTGGCGTATCCGACACATTACTTAGTTCTACCTTAAACAATGTTTCCGATTACGGACACTAAGCTTAGCGCTAGAGTTTTAAAACGCTGCTAATTATATTTTTATTCCTAGATTAAAATATAAGGAGGTTCTTTGTAGTGGAAAATCAAAAGCAGGCATTTAACCGAGATCAGGTAAGCTAGAAATAAATTATGCATTAGTTCACCACCAGCCAGTTAAGCAAAGCTTGTTAAGTTCTCATTGCCCAAGAATATCTTTTTACTTAGACTTCGTTTTTACTTTTAATCTTTCTTGACTTGAAATCCTAGAAAAAAGATTTAACTCATATTTATAATATTCGTTATTCCACAATTTGTTTATTACTACTACTCTCTCTCTACTACGAATTAGTTTTATTCGTTCAAAAATTATTTGTTCTTCCTAGGCATTTAGCCAAATATGTATAGGTATTTTCCGAAAAAAAAATGGCATTGGTAATCTGTGTCTAGAATTCAAAAGGATAAGAATATTCAGAGTACCAGCAGTCAGAACATACAAGTCAAAGTGTCGGGTACTGCCTCTTACTTTTTCACTTTCTACTGTTTGAATGAATAATCTCGGTTTGATTTTCAAGTCGAGCGATATGGTATTGATATATTTTATATGTCTTCTGTAAACGGGGTCTGGAACTATGCAAGGGTTAGAGCTCTCGCATAGTTTTAGATCCCGTTTATTATATACATATAATAAGGCTGATTTCAGCATGAATAGACCGGCTCGATCGGGTAAGTACTACCCTCTCACAGAATATCGACGTGAAATAGCAGTGTTCCTACTGTTGTGTTTCGTTCGGTGAGTGAGGTGGGCCGAAACCTTGCTTGCCAAATTAGGTGTATAAAAAAGAAATTATATGGCATGCAACAAAGTGAAGTAGTATTAGTATCATTGAAATTAAACTACTATATACAGATTTTATCGCGTTGTTTATTTATCACTGTATTACAAAATTTTGAAAATATTACACTACTACTACTATTGATTTTATTTTACTAATTAATAAGCTAATAAAATTATTTAAACTATTAAATCTATTTATTTTTGGTTTACACTTTCCCCGACGTTTCGGTTGCTTTTTAGCAGCCATGGTCACGGGGAGACTATAGTAGTACTATAGTAGAGACTATAGTAGTTTAATTTCAATGAATAACATTCGCGTAAACAGAAGACAATATAAGTATTAGTATCTATAGAATACTGTCAAATACCTTGAAATATACACCAAATGCAGTGTAAAGCAATGGTGTACGCGACGCAAGTAGCTGAAGCCGCTACATACGCAAGTAACTTACGCCGGCTACATGCATGATAATTATATTAATACGGTTTACTTGCGCTAATCACTTACTTAGATATACACCACTTAGTTACACAATATGTTATCCGTTTCATGTATAAATGATAATCATACATGTACACCATGTCACCCTGCGAGTGTTTTGATAATCTGTGACAGGTATTACCACAAAAAATTATACTAGTAAAAATTATGGAAAAGTCATTGACACACATTACGTAAATATAAAAATATAATAATAATAATATTCTTACACATACATACAACACTATATAGCCCAAACTAAGCAAAGCTTGTACTATGGGTACTAGACAATGGATAAACATACATATACTTTTATTTTTGTAAATTCATACATATTATACATAGAAACACCCAGACCAAGACAAACATCCATGTTCATGCACACAAATGTTTGACTTGTGCGAGAATCGAACCCGCGACCTCAGGCGTGGCAGTTGGTTACACTAACCACTACGCCATCGAAGCCGACAATTGTCAATTATACAATTGTAATTCATTAAATTTGTTAATGTTTAATGTTAAACACAATTACGGCTTTATTGTATATCGATACAAAGAATATATAATACAAAAACAAATATAGAAGTCATTAAAAATGCAAATGTTTATGAACAATATTATTCAGTACATAATACCGTGGACAGCATTACGCACCAATTAACCAATTAAGTAATTAATGAGCTGAATAATAAATAACTGTCGACGTTTATTTATTACTGGATTCAGCAATGTAGCTGGTGTTGGACAAACGTATGTGTCTGTATTTTGCTTAAATAAGTGATTGATAGTGGCCATAATTATTCCGGTTAATTAATTAATTGAAAAATAAATATATGTGCAGCACTCGGTTAGTAAGTATACATTAAGAGTGAGTATGCACTCAATTTTATACTTTCACGTTGCATAATTTTTTTGGTTACCCTCTGGCTTCGGCACACAACAACGGACAGAGCCAGTATTTTCTAACCGTTGGGTAAAACTAATATAGAAAGCAGCAATAGCCTACTGGAAACTGCTGGACTGCCATGCAGAGGTCTCACGTACCTCTGACTTTTTCAAGTTATGTGCGTATTGTAATTGTTAATAATTATCGCTCGCTTTAACGTTAAAGGATAACGTCGTGCGGAAGCCTGCATGTCTGAAAGTTCTACATAATATTCTCGAAGATGTGTGGAGTCTGCCATACTGAGCGTGGCGTGGGCGTAACGTGGTAGACTATGGTCTAACACTTCTCATACTGAGAACAGGTTCATGCACATCAGTAGAACAGTTTATATGACGGCTGATATTAATATGTCAAATTAAGGAACGCCTAAGTTACGGAAACTTTTTAAAACCAATCTGGCTGTATACAGTATATCTTTTTATGAAAAGGCAAGTCTTAACCCTTCATAGATCTAGGCTTTTGACTAAGCCTTCAAATTCTGCAGCTTTAGATATGTTGTATACCAACGTAACATCAATGCGTATAGTTAGCAAAATGTTTATTTGAGCTAAGCTTCGCAGCGTTGATTTAATTACAAGCGGCTCAACGAGCCGTGTGATTGTTAAGTCAGCCCGTGCTATGTCACAGGCACGTTCATAACCTTGCTCATCCCAACCGTTGAAAATGTTCATACAATTATGCAAGGATATTGCTTTCGAAAATTTCTTATTTTGAAGAGTTTTTTGGTGGTTGGTTTTGCCGGTATAAGCTCTGGATGGTTTATCCTCAACGTAGTAGTCAAAAGTGTATTACACCGATTCTTACCAGCTATATTTGGAGGTGCCACGTAACAGGCGGCCAGGCTGTTGAAATGAAAATACCAACAACACTTTCTTTTATTAGGGAATCAAATTCGGTACTGATCGTATCGATTTGTATCCTCCCGATTGTAACTCATAGCTTTATCATGATATCGACAACAAAACCAAAAATACGCAATATTGGAATAGAAATAAAATACGCCATAATAATTTCTTAGAGTTATTGATTTAAAAACTTTTTCTTTTGACAGTTTATTCAATTTCTATTAAACGCTATTACGAATAAAGATGTATGATGTCCGACATTAAAAAATGCACATAAATAAGACTGATCATGCGTTGATACAGTTTTTATTTAAGAACAACCATGAAATAACTAAATGTAAATTGGAATAAATTTTCATTTCGATCAACATGCAAAAATACACATTACAAAACAAAACGTATACCAACTAGTACCTATGCAACATAAAAGAAAATTAAACCGCCTTTGTTGCCAGTACTCAATTCGAGCTGTCAATTTCAAACGCAGAACCGCATCCCTCCATACGAAACAAAACATATCGAGTTAATCAGAAATCCAGGGTCAAATGCAGTCATTTTTGGTAACAGTTAATTGTACTGTCAGCCATGGGGCCGTGCAAGCGTAATTACAAAACCCGTTCGCTTCAACTATGCAATAAATTGCTCGATGCAATTAAGCTTGGGATATGTGGTTTGTGAAAGATTGCCGCCGGTACTACACACTACCTTTAATATGTCATCATATAAATTTTATCCTTAGGTGCCAGACAAAGTGTCCCCATGTTCCCAGAGCGAACATTTAATCGTTGCTTCTGGGTAAAATTACTAGATGGCGCTGGTCGTTAAGGAGCGCTGTGGCTTGGAAGACATAGTAGTTTTCATTGAAATAAAACGAGTTCTAGAATTGTGGGAAATCGAGGGCTAGAGCTGCGATATTTTATATAACTTACGATCTTTGTGAGGCAATTTGTAACTGTGATTGGTATGGTACGTTGCTATGATATGCATTTAAAATAAAGAGTGGTTGTAACAATAATATAAAATGGTTTTAAGTCTACCGAACCGTATTAACACTGCTTATAATTATAATTAGAGCAAGTTAATCGCGTGTTCAATATTCCCAACAAAATACTTATCCCTTTTTAATGTTTAATTTCACGATTATTTCAAAATTCAAAATTATTTCTTTTTGCTATACATGGATATTACAATAATAGTTGTTATAATTTAAGTAGTGAGTACCACCATATTTCAACCAGGCTGACATGCAAAACTCGCAACAAAATTTGTATTGAATATTCTTTATATTGACAATTATTTGAATTTAGAAAGAAAGTACTGATTACGTTAAAACCTTTGTAAATTGCCTTTACACTAAATTATTTAGTTATATATGCAGCATATTCATTATAATATTTTATGTCGTTAGTAATAATAATTAAAATAAGCTTAGAAATACTGTGTTATCTCTTGAATTATTGGATATAACTTAAATAATCACATTCACTACACGGTGATAGATCTAATTACTTCACGAAGGTCAATGTCAAACTCCATTAGTGCCTAACGTTAGAAGGCCACTATTACCGAGACAAATTAGCGAGTTGACCATATATTAGTAGAACTAGCATACGAATAAAGCTCTGTTCAAGCTTGAAACAGGGAAAGGGATAAATGGGATTTGTTCTTTTTGGTGACTGCAAGGCGACATGTATGCTTGGTTGATAATGAGCGGGTGGTATCTTAAACCGACTGGAAAAATACTATCCGTTAAAGAAAATCGAAGTTCTACAGGAATGGAAAATAATCATACGGCGCGGCCTGCCTACCCTAGAAAAAGAAATTAAACATGAAAGGAATAACAAGAATTGTTATGTGATGTGTGGAGGAATATACAGGGTGTAACAGAAAGGTGTGGTTATATTTAAGGGTTACATAATATAGCCCATGAACAATAGAAAACCGCGAGAATTGAATTTGTATACATTATTTTCACGAAGATATTGAATTTTCTATTTTATCGACTTATTAATATCAGCATATTCTAATCGATACGTAAACAACACTGCTAGCCTAGCGGGTATTTTGTTTCTAAGAATTACAAAAGACCCAACACACGTTTTTGTTTACTTTTGCGATCATAATAGCCATTGACCATTATAACTGTGCCCCAGATGTTGATACTGTTACATATTTAAATTGTTTACAATACAGCTGGTCTTTCTAACATAGATCGGTGACCCCACAGATGTTGCGAAATCTTAATGGGGAGATGATGCAACGGACACAACTATGTATCAATGAACAAGGTGGGATATTTGAAAACTGGCTGTAATAAATAATTTAATAAGAACATGTTTATAAAAATTAATAATCATAAAAAGTGTTGGCTAAAACCTGTGTGGTGAAGTGATATCAGTGTCGTATATCGTACCGGCTTATTCCCGTGCGCTCCAAATCACCAGACCCTCTTCTATTCTTGTTTTAAAGAACATTACTTCACTTTTGGCTAATTTCTAAACCGCGGCAACGTTAAAAACGTAAAAAAAAATGAAATAAGACAAATAATACGGTAACTTTTGTATCGTGCCGGCCATGTTTTGTAACTAAGAATCAATGACCTTTAGTTTAAATGATAAAAACGATAGTGATGTAACTCGTTTTGTATCGATATTTTAATAACAAATAAATAAAATAATGAAATTGTCATAAAATTTAAAATTCGATATTTTGATATGGGGTTAGGGCACATAGGTTAATTATCAGATATACATAGCGACCCTAAAATATGACCACACCTTTCTGTTACACCCTGTATAATGCTATACCAGATAAATATTTACAAACAAATAATTTTGTAAGAGAGATGAAGAAGAAGTCTTGAACTCTTAGATAATAATAGGGGTTATAAAGTTGCCGTTGTATAGTAATAGATACTTTGAATAGACATAAACCTTCACGGCGTGAGATTTTCGAGGAAAACTTCTTCACACGATACATTTAAGATTCTTCTTTTAAAAAATGTGAGATAGATTTTTATTGATTTTTATTCAGCTTTAACGGGAAAGATGGATACTTCGAAAACCCGAGTCATTTTTAATACGAGTTCCGACGCGGATCTAACGTGGCAGAAACGGCTCGCAATATCAACGCTGCGTTTGAAGAGGAGACTGCTAATGAACGCACCGTGCGTTTTTGGATTAAACGCTTTCGTAATGGAAACTTCGAATTGAAGAACGAACCACGTGGAAGACCGCCTACACAGGTGAATAACGCTGAATTGAAGGAGATGGTGGAAGCCGATCCGATTCAAACTACCCAGGAATTAGCAGCATGGTTTAACATTACCCTACCTACAATATTGGCTCATTTGCATCAAATCAATAAGATAAAAAATGTGAAAAATGGGTGCCTCATGATTTGACTGATCTACAGGAAGAAATGCGTTTTGAAACTTGTGTTGCCTTGTTGAATCGGTACAGAAATTAAGGAATATTGGATCGAATTGTGGCATGTGACGAAAAGTGGATTCTTTACGATAACCGCGAAAAATGCAATGGCTGATCCCAGGTCAAACGCCGCAAAAGTGCCCTACAGCAAAGTTTACTATTAAAAAGTTAATGGTAACTGTTTGGTGGTCTCTTCATGGTGTTATTCACTATAGCTTTCCCAGGTCTGGTCAAGCAATAACAGTAGATATTTATTGTGCCGAACTTCGAACAATGATGGTGAAACTGGCAGTGAAACAGCCCCGACTCGTGAATCAATCTTAACCATTATTGCTCCATGATAACGCAAGACCTCACACTGCACGAGAAACCGTTGTAACTCTACAGGAGCTGCGGTTAGAAACCATACGTCATCCTCCATACTTGCCAGACCTTGCTCTAATGGACTACCATTTTTTTCGTGATTTATACAATTGTCTACGTGATAAAAAAAAATCTTCCCATGAGGCAGTACAAAATGCTTTCACACAGTTTGTCAAATCTAGATCCCCGGCGTTCTATCGTAAAGGCATAAATGAACTTCCGTTTAGATGGCAGCAATGTATAGATAATGAGGGTTAATATTTCGATTAAATAAATATGGTACATTATTAAAAAAGACGAGTTACAATTTTCTAGTACAAATCGGCAATTTCCTATTTTAGTCGCTAATACTTCTTCTGCATATTTGGCTTCACCGTGGTCGATTGTATTAAGTTTTCTTCTAATTATTATTTATTTATTAAATTATAATTAATCAAAACGTCCAATACAATTTCAGACAAATATAATTTTATATTCTATATATGTATTATTCAATTAAATATTTGCATGTCACTATAATGCCAGGTATTTTTTATATATATATAATATAAAATTCTATCACATACACACAACACCATCTAGCCCAAACGAAGCAGAGCTTGTACTATGGATACTAGATAATGGATAAACATACATATATACTGTTTTTTCTTGTGAAATACATACTTATTATACATAGAAACACCTAGACCAAGACAAACATCCATGTTCATGCACACAAATGTTTGACATGTCCACACGTGAACATAGCTGTATACTATAAAAAAATAACTTAAGTTTATAACAATATTGGTTAAATACTAAAATAAAAATAGCAGGTAGATTAAAAATAATTAACTATCAGCAACAATATTAAACGTCTGTCCAATCCGTGGATGCGAAAAAGGTGTCACCCGCTGGCTTTGTTCGTGCGCCGGCGGCGCCGTCGCGCGTCGGTTTCACGCCCCTCTCCACATCACACCACTGATCATGCCTCACGCCATCGTGACGTATTTGAGTCACGCAAACATAGAGAAGTCGTCTATGGTTCCGCTAATTGTATATTAATTTTAGGACGTAAGATGTGGTAAAAGTGTTGGTACAGTTAGATTTTGAAATTATTATGGTAAATAAATAAATTCATGTTCATAAAATCAGTCTCATCTAAATGGACCTGGTATGCAAAGTTGGTAATGAGCTCATTATAACTTTAAGCGCTGCTTTAAGCGTCTGTTGCGCATGTTTACTTACAATCTACGGGCTGATTTTTCAATAATTAGATTTCTATCTATTGCCGATAGAGCTTTCAGTGTGATATTATCAGAAAAATCATAAGAGTATGTTTGTTCTTCATATTTTTTAATAGTTTGAATGTTATGTATTGACGCTTATGTTCTCTTCAGTGGCGTATGAATATTTACCATCTTGAAAATAAAGAGGTTCCCTCCTTTCTTCTCTAAAAAGACAATTTATTCTATAAGGGATCAAGCACTGCGCTTACGAGAGATTTGAAAAACATATGTACCTTTAAGGGACACAGAACACCCAGACTCTGACCAATTATTTTCGCATCAGACAAATAAATGTCCCGTAAAATTCGAACACTTGGCATGGCGGCAGCAGTGAAGCGACTGCTTATCCACTATGATTATCCGTATAGTGGTTAATGTGAAGAATATAATTGAGAAACAATGTCTCTGATTTCCTATACACAAACTATTAACACGTAACATTTCTTACTCAGTAAATGTTTGACTGGTTTAATCACCAAACAAGCATTGTAAGCTGTATTAGTTAATGTCAAATTGAAATATCATTTACTCATTTAGGTTAGAAAGAATTTTAATTTTAATTAAAACATTTAGGTTAGGCAAAACCTGTTGGTTAGTAGAGTTTTCTGAAGCTAAGTGTAGGTTATTTGCTAAGTACAAGCATTAGTTTACTTTAATATGTTCTAAATTAATACATTATGTGAGACGTGCGATATACAGGGTGTCCGGTAATTAATGGATAACCTGGAAATGTCTTATAGTGGAACAGATGGCCGTTCAGAAAAAAATATGAAAAAAATCTAGCCTGACTACTACCTGAGATATGTGTTTTATTTTTAATTACCATGTATAACTTTCTTGTATACTACGACCATAAATGAATGAAATCCATCGGCTTTTTGTTGTTTTATTATTAAACATTAATTATGCTAATAGATAGATAGTCAAAAGTATGCTATGCTATAATAGCTTGCACTTTTTATATATAAATTTTTTTTCTTTTTTTTTGAACGGCCTTCAGTTCTACTATAAGACATTGCAAGGTTATCCATTAATTACCGGACATACCTGTATATAGATCCGTTTTCTAGTAGCATGGTGTCAGTACGAAAGACCCTAACTAATAGTTTTTACAGATAATGTAAGCTAAGTAGTACTTTGTAAGCGTACATGTTGCCTTGTTTCACTTTTTTCATATTACGCTTCTACCAGTGAAGATTTGTTATTGGCTTACTGAAACTATTCTTATGTTATTACACATTGTCAATCGCTGTAAGATTTTCAAAATACAAATAAATAATAGCAGTACATGTCTTCTGTAGAGAGCTTGTTAAACGGTATTTTCTTGGCCCAAATAATCAACATTGCCATTAAATATGGCAATGCTGCCAGTCTTCATGGCACGTTACCAGTTGATAACGATGCTGATAAATTCTACGATGCCTAAACCAGTTTGGTAAATATTTATTATTATAATTAATAGTATATTTTATAATTACTTTGTCTTTGTTAATACTTTTGTAAATATTTATTACATTAATTAGTGTTATAATGAATTATGTATGATATATTGTAAATGTCTCTTGGAATTGAAGTCCATTTAAAACTGCTGTATTCATAAAATAAATAACACTAATAGCATTACATATATTTCCAGTCAAACACATTCAATAAATGTAACCTAATTACCTCACGAAGAAGATCAATGGCTAACTCCATTAGAGCTTAATGTTGGCGGGCAACTATCAAATTAGGGAATTACACGTACTAGTTGTTTCCTATCCCAGTTCGGAGTTCCAACACGTAATGTTTGTATTTGGCGCGAGTCAGCACATTGTGGGGTTTTATCTCGTACAGAAAGTTGTATGGTTAACTAACTCGAAAAGCCTTCGAGTTTTCTCTGCACGTTACGCCGCGGGCAACTTGTTACAATATGTTAGCGGGCAACAGGATGGACATAGAATTTAGTTTGTCCTTATGTATTGTTTATTTCTAAGCTTCATAGGGGTTTGATTGGTTACAGATTACTTGCGAAGTGGTGTAGGCCCATTGCCAGCATCGAGTGTAGTTATCGTGTGTATGTTTGAATAAAAAATTATTTACAACGTTAATTGGTTACAGGTTAAATGCTGAGTGGTGTAGGGCCATTGCTTGCATCGAGTGTAGTTGTCGGGTATTTTTATGTATAAGTATGTCTTTGGCACGATCTGTAGTCTTAACTTGTTGATGGATATTAATAAATGAAGTATCTTTTAATTATATATAGTATTATACTATTTTAGGAAAATTAATATGACCGCTTTAACCTGTAGTAGCATTTTGTAGATGGGTTAATATTAATGTTTTGGTTGTTATTTTTCTTGTTAACGAGTCAAGTGTCGAGCGGACATTAGTTTGTCCGTTTGTATAGGTATTATTTATGCAATTTTTTTTTCGTTTTTCCTCTTGGCACTGAAGACACTGGAAGACCTAGGCGAACGTTTCTTGATCAGATCGGAGACGTTCTGGATAAAGGCCAGGTTAAGAGCACCTTAAACCGGCGAGCGTGTATGAGGAATGTTATGAAAGTGAATGAAGCCAGAGAAGTGTGTCGGGATCGTAACAAATGGAAATCCGTAGTCTCTGCCTACCCCTCTGGGAAACAGGCGTGAATTTATGTATGTATGTATGTATCTTGGCACTGAGGAGGTTAATTAACATTTTTAAAATAAAGAATAAGCAGCTGAATCGGGATAGAGATTATTCTAACGTGCATTTTTTATCACGTAATCTCACAATACTTTGTATATTGCTATTGGCCATGTTTACCACACATCGAAAACTTGCTGGCCAAATACAATTATTGGACTGATAAAGAGACAAACCAAACAATCGATACAAAAGAAAAATAAGTAGTCACGATATTCAAAATAATATTAGGTAAGTCACTGCCTTTAAAATTTAGCTGTAACCGGAATTAAGAGAAGATAGCCCATTGGTTATCTCAATGGACATGCGATCAAGAGGTTGCCGAGCTTGAATCCCACCAATTGAACTACCGACATAAATCCACCAAGAATTTTTTTAGCTTAGCTGGAGCGGTTATTCAAATTTACTTAAAAGAAAATACGAATGGTTTATAGCTAAGATACTACGAAACAATACTAAATACTAATTCAAAATAATTTAATGCTTGTAAGGTCAACCATAAAAGGATTGTTTTCCAGTTCAACAGTCGTTTCATAACTCATAAAAATGTGATAACACGTGTGAAAACATAACAAACGCTGTAATTGTCGCTTGAAACGATATAATAACCAAACCGCTGATCTCATTTGAATATAGAAAGAGTCTACTGTAACAAAAACAAAAAAATAGAAAACTGTTCGAAATATAAAAATTCATACACGTACTTCGAACGCTACCCTCTCTCTCAATATTTTTAACAAATGTCGTCAGGAGTGACACAGTTGCAAGATAACCGTTCGGAAACGTTGCAAGGTGTTACACATTTTTCAATCACGCTTGAGTTCAGCTCGTTTCCAGCCAGTGTTTCAATGTATGACGGCGATATTTTTTTGCTGACGGTTTCGGAATGAATTTACTGCGGGATGCTAATTTTGCAGAAAAACTTTATAGTCGTTTAGACAAGCGTTGGAATATTGAAATATGTATGAGTAGGTTAATTGCACTGAAACTGAATTTGCTGGTAACGTAGTAATAATGTTACTTTACCTAAAAAAAATATGATAGCACCCGTAGCGGCAATTTCCATGAACTAAACAAAATGTATGCAAAAATATGCTGACGACCAAACGTGTCGATCTCCTTAGATGGTATGAACGATCTTGGAAGGTATGAAAGCTTACATACGTAATATTATATTGTATTATTATAAAATAAATTCACTTACACCTTCCACGATATTAGCGACATTATGTATGTATAATTTAAAAGACAAATGACAACCTTACATGTCTGGCGTTCTACGTAGTATCCCGAAGATGTGTGAAGACTATTAACTAGCACTGATCTTACGTGGCTATGGCCCTTATAACCCTTTTCATACTGAATAGTAAACAATATAAAACAGAGTTAGTATAATGTGTATTTTTAGAAAATGATAAAATGTTACCAAAATAAAGAAACGAAGTACTACAAACCAACATTTTAAAATTTCTTCAACAGATTACCACCAAAGTAAAAGCGATACCGCTAGAAAGAAAAAAAACATAACAACATTAAATCTCAACAGTGCTTGCAAACAGAAGAAAGAAAATAACAAAGAAAAGAATCCAATTAAACAAATTGATGGATCGCTGTCCAAGAGATCGGGACCATTCTTAGTCGCTTTGTGATCGTCGTATCGGCGTATCTCCAGCTATCAATCCGGTTACAAAGGGGTACCAAACCTTTGTGATTGTATCAGCGAATGCCTCAATTGTATTACGTTATTTTTGCTTTTTAAATGCAAGAGTTGCGAGATTCTGCCTGAATGTTAATGAGTTTCGTGGGGAAAACGAAAGGTAGTGCTTTAAAGGAAATCGCTTTCATGTCATGTTCGGTTTTGAATTGATTATTGCATTAAGTGGTGTGGAATATACAGATAGATCTTATCAAATGTATGCATTTATACCTGTATATCCAAAATGGGTAGGGTATATACTTATGCCTATCCTAGAGTTACGAAATATAGATGTGATATCATATCTATATTTCGTAACTCTAGTTTTGGTCTCATGTAATAAACGCGACCTAACATGATAAGCTTATTACTAATTATGCCTTATAATAAAAATACAATGTCCATTGAATATCTAAACATTTAACAAACTACTTTGAAAATATATCTATAAGAACACCAAATATAAGGTTTTTGCCCATTTTCCACCCCGTCGTGAAATATCAGCTGCCAATATCGAAAGTATCGAAACACGATTTTCTATATCTCATTTCGGCCACGCAGGTCATTTATAAAGTAGCGCAGGCATAAATCGCCCGGGGCGGGGTGAGATTGAAAAATACACGAGAAACATCTGTCGCTCGTAATATCATCAAATTACCTCCGCTGGTCTGACGACGTTCTACGTGATCCAAGGAAGATGAAACATGGCGCTGGTGTACTGTTGTTTCAAAAGTGTCGTTGTTTTATACCCGCAGGCTGAATTGCAGTGTATCAAAACTTAGCTTAACTAACCGTGACCATAAAAAACACATTTTTTTTAACTATACTTAACAAAAGATTAGAAAAAAAAATTGTTTGTTATATCTTCTGTCAATAAACGCGATCTACACTAAAGAAGCAAAGAAGTCAAACATGTCAATTTTGTGTACATAGAATTGATTATAAAAACAAGTTGAAGATAAAAAAGAAACGTGTCAAAACTAAAACGAGACGTGTATGATTTTCTATTCGTTTGATTTTTACATATTTATATCGTCTTTTTTTCTCCACTGATTGCTGCACTTATAACTAGATTATAATTAATATTTCTTGTGATCAAACAAAAAACACTGTGGTGGTATGCTGTTGCATTGATTGTCTTAGTGCGTTAATATGAGGAAAAGATTTTTTGGTGTTTGATTTCGTATAAATTCTCGTATAATTTTGAATAATTAACATAAAAATACTGTTGTTAAATATCTAAGGTGTAAAATCTTAATGCGACATAATTATGTAGTTGCCAAAAAGATTTTTATAAAATAACTTTTTGCAATTTGTTTATATTTTTTTTTTTTTTTTTTTTTTATATTGACAGATTGAGGGAAAAATCCATCATGGACACCTGAGGGGAACACTCAGGTAGTGTTGGACTCCTACCAACTAAAAACCCCAATCTGTCATATCTAGTTTACCCCTATCATAGATAAGGCCTTTGTTGTTAATAATTTTTATATGTTCAGACTTTATTTTAATTTTATTAAATGTTTTTATTTTAGGTACCCGTTTTGGGTAAGTAAAGCCAAGTTTATGTTTCACTATATATTAATATTTTACTCTCATTGTGTAACACTAATTTTTATCTCATTTATTATCTTTATTATTTATTATTTATATTATTTATTTAAATTTATTTATATCTATATTTATCCTATAGTATTCATTGTATACAGTTATATTGATGTCATATGTTTTATTTTAATCTGTTTTATTCCTTTTTATTACAATTGTCGCAATTTTAGTGCAATAATTTATTAATTTGTCTCTTTTGTCTCCTGCCATAATATCCGGCAGGTTTTCGGCACATATTTCTGCTCCCAGCTCCTGCTCCAGCTGAAAGCGCTCCCGACCAAACATTGGACACTCAAAGAGCAGGTGCGGTATGTCCTCGTCAACTGCCGGATCGCAGGCGCACGATGAGTTCTCCTTACACTTAAAACGTTTTAAGTATGAGGAGAAACCACCGTGTCCTGTCATGACCTGTGTAGTTATGCTAGTCGGATCGAAGTTTTTCACAAATCTGTAGGCCGCCTGGACATCCGGGAAAAACAACTTGGTTATGGAGGCGGTTTCGCCAGATTTATATCTCTTATCCCATTCATCAATCGTATGCAGACGGAGCATACGCTTGACGCATGAGATAGGACAGCGGTCGTAGTCCGGCTTCTTTTTGGATCGCAGAGCAGCCTCCTTCGCTAATAGATCCGCTCTCTCGTTCCCATCCAAACCAGCGTGGGCTTTGATCCAGAACAAGGAGACGCGCTTGTTCTGGAGTCTACAGCGTCTTATGGCGTCTCTTGTTTCCACCGCTAGTGGATGGGTCGAGTCCGGGTTTGCGACGGTCTCTAGGGCTGCTCTGGAGTCGCTGTAGATGCCGAAGGTGGACTCTTTCATTTTCATGGCTTCCCCCGTTGCCTTCGAAAGTGCCAGCAGTTCTGCCTGATAAACCGTGCAGTATGACGGCAAAGTAAATTTGAGGGCTCTAGTTTCGACGGCACCAATCCAAATAGACAGTGCCGCTCCAACTTTGCCCTCAATCTTACTGCCGTCAGTAAAAACGCGCACCGCAAAATCGCAATGATTTTGGTACTGTTCTTGGTTTATCAGGCAGTCGTATTTTAGGGGCAGTTTGTCGGCCGGGTGCGGAGCCTCCACGAAAGGTGACATTTCCTCCACCTCTCGGTCACCTAGTACTGGCCGTGATACCCCCTTTTTGGCTTCGTATAAACGAGCCACCTCTTTTATACGAAGATCCAGTGGGAGGATCCCGGCCAGCACCAGTGCGGAATTCAGCGACACCGTTTTATACGCTTTGCACAGTTTTTGTGCAAAGCCCCGCTGAACTACGTTCATTTGTTTTCGCACTCCTAATTTGTCGGCAGCTGGCGCCCAGACACTTGCCGCATAGAGAATAATGGGCTCGACTGCCGCTGTGTATATGGTACGCAGCACTTCGGGGTTTAACCCCCAGCCGACGCGAGCCGTTCTCGCGAGCTGGCCATAAATCCCGATCGCTTTTCTGCAGGCGTTCCCGATGTGGGTGTTAAAAGTGAGTTTGTTGTCTATGGTGAGACCTAGCAGTTTCATCTGCTGAGACATTCCAACGTCGATCCCGCCCATGCTCAAACGTGGTGTATCGTACTTAAGCTTTCGCGTTACGACCATCGCGCAGGTCTTATGCGGTGCGAACTTAAGCTTATTTCGGATACCCCACGCTCGGACATGACCGAGAGCGGCATTGGCCTGTCGCTCGATGTCTCGTGCAGTCTCACCACAGAAAACCATCACGACGTCATCGGCGAACGCCTGACAGTAGTCGCCCCTGCCCTCAAGTTGTTGGAGGAGAGGATCCAGCAGAACGTTCCAAAGGATGGGCCCACCAATGGATCCTTGCACGCATCCTTTGCTTGAACTTCGTTCATGCTGCTCCCCCGCGTACCTCACCGTGACTTTCCTATCACTCAGGTAGCTGTCGATTACTCGCCTCAAATTGATCGGACAGTTTTCCTCAGCCAACCGGACTCTTATAGCCGGCCACCATGCATTGTCGAAGGCTCCCTCGATGTCAAGTGACACTACAGTTACAATCTTTTTGAGATTTAAGTTGGCGTGGATGTGCTGCATCAGTGTGTAGCGGGAGTCTTCGGTGCTCTTTTGGGGCATGAATCCGTATTGGCGAGTACTAATCCTCGGCAGAAGATGGAATTTGAGGCGAGCAACCAACATTTTCTCGTATACCTTACCCAGTACTGGCAAAAGACCAATCGGCCTGTACGATTTGGGTTCGGTATACGAGCTCTTTCCCGGCTTCCTAAGGACGACTACTGTTGCTTCCTTCCAGATCTTCGGGAAGTATCCTAATGCCATACATTTGTTTAATAAGGCTAAGAAGTAGGCAGGATCGGAATTTATGGCCCGCACGCATATGTCGGAGGTGAAACCGTCGGCTCCCGGAGCCTTTTTGGGGATGAATGACTTTGCAGACATTTCGAGTTCGCTCAGTGTAAACGGCGGGTCATGTTTCTCATCATGGTTCCACGAGTTTACCGCTTTGGCTTGTTCTCGGATATGTTGATGGTCTGCATCGTCATTCTCCCTCCTATCCTCGGGGTAAAAGGTTTCGGCTAAAAGCCTCGCCGACTGTTTCGCATCCAGGGTCCTATCCCCATCACGCAGCGGCATGTCCTCTTCCCTTTTGGCAGACCTGGCAATAACTCGGTAAATGCCTTCCCACATCCCTTCCCTCTCCTGCTTCCCACAAAACTCCTTCCAACTCACCGTTATTGCCAGTTGCACTTCTCTTTCATAGGTTTCTTTTTCTTTCAGGTATATGCCGACTACGTGTTCTCTTCGAACCGGTGCTGCGTTTCTGATGCGGCGTCTCTTGGTGTCCACTCGCTTCTTTAGGTCTTCGAGTTTTTTGGACCACCAGGGAAAGGTAAGTACTTCTTTTTTCTTTTTACAGGGTATGGTTTGTCTACATGTTTGAGTAATTAATTTTGTGTATTTTACTAATGTTTTTTCTAATGATTCTACTGTTTCAATTATTTGTAATTTTTCTAAAGTTAGACTATTTTCTTGCATTGTCTGGCCCAATTTCACATGAAATTGGTCCCAGCATGCTTTTTTGGTGTTGTAGATCCTCGTCGTTCTTTCTATATTAATACCTTTTGATTTTTCTAAATTTAAACTAAATGAGATTCCCTGATGATCCGAGCTCGTCAGACTCTCCACCACTCTCCAGTTGTCCACCAGGTTTAGAACGTCCATCGTACAGGCCGTGACGTCTACGTGGCTGCAGTATCTTCTGCCACCTCTTATGACATCGAATGTCGGGATGCTTCCGGTATTGAGGACATGCAGACCCATCTCGTCCAAGGCTCCGCACATTTCCTCTCCTCTCGAGTTCTCCTGGCTACTACCCCACCAGGTGGACTTGGCGTTCGTGTCGCCTCCAAGGACTAACCTGCCGGGTCCCTTACTTTGATGGATAGCTTTCAAGCGTGCAAGGTACGGCTCCAGGGGTACATCCGGCTCAAAGTAGTAGGAGACAAGTGTGATCTCCCAGGCTCTGGTTCGGATCCCCACCACAACGATGTTGTTCGTGGTGAGTTCCGGGTACTGTAAGACGTCTAGGTCGTGGTCAAAGACAGCTATCGCTGCCTTGACAGTACCCCCCCCTACATCAGAGCTCTGGAAGATTCTAACACCCCGGTGGCTCCTCATGCTTTTCGCGGCACCCACGTACGGCTCCTGGAGCAGCGCTACTGCCGTCTTGCGCTTTACGGCTTCCAACAAAAGTTCGTCGGTTGCCAACTTGCTCCTCTGCAGGTTAGCCTGGAGGATTTTGTACTGAGAGACGTTTGCGGTGCCCTTAGCAATAGGCAACCGACAGGCGGGCCAGTGAGTCTCGCTTCCTCCGGATGGGACAGTCGTTGCTAAAGGCATTGTGCTGTTTGTGTTCCAGCTCGGCTCGGACGCAGTTCATGCAGGCGGGAGCCTCTCCGATCAGTCGAACGGGGCACTCAGTCGCCATGTGAGGATCACCGCAATGGCTGCACAGGTCGGCTGGCTCCTTACAGAACCGACGACCATGCCCGTACCCCAAACATCGGGTACATTGGATTAACGGCGATTGATCCATCACATGGACTGCCTGTAGGTCAATCTTAATCTTCTTGTGGTCGATGGAGCGTCTCCAGATGGTGGGCGACACACTAAGTATGATGTGACCACAGCAGGGGTTTCGTGCCCTCTTTCGATACTTGATCGAGACTCTGTTTTCGACGTCGTCGAGGCCGCAAAAAACATCCCTATTCTGGTTCCTGAAGGCCTTGATGATTTCATCATCACTGTGTACAGTGAGCACATCCTTCAGAACCAGAAGCGGGTCTTTGTTCTTTACTTCCTCCACGACGAGGTGCTCGCCAGCCTTCTCTAGTCGTTCTTTGACCTTCTGCCTGTCTTCTTGTGTTCTGCAGCCCATTATTATCTTTCGGTCTTTTCCTTTCCTCACTTTTTCGACCTGTATCCATCCTTCCTTAGCGTCTACAGTCTTTCGCACCCTCTCCAGTATTTCCTCACCTGTCTCTTCCTCTCTCGTTGAGGAGACAACTACCGAGTGTAGAGCTGTCTGCATTTTGGGCGCCGGATTTATACAGCCCGCCGCAACTACACCCGCGTAAGTTGTCCTCTCCAACGTTTCTTTTTGACTTTCCAGAATTTCCTTTAACTGCTCAATCTTTTTGTCATTTTCAGCAAGAAGCCTCGTGTTGGCCTCAATTGCTTCTATGATGTGGCTGTCGTCTCTGGTCTTTTCAACAGCCTTTTCAACGGCCAGCGTCTCTACGGTAGTGACTTCCTTCCGCTTAGCTTCATTTCCTGCCCGCTCCTTTGTCAGCTCTAGCTCCGATTCTTTGACAAGTTGGAACAATTTGTCGATACAATTGTAAACTTCCAGCTTTATGTCGGTCTTTAAGTTGCGGGAGTTCGAGAGATGGAACTTGGCCTTATGATTTGCCGCTCTCGCTTCGTCTACTCTGGTCTTCTTCTTTGGTGGTGAGTTTACTATCACCGTCGATACCTTATGCGTCGGTGCTTTGTCTGTTTGTGAAGACGCCGGGTTCGACTTGGGTATGGAAGGTGGTACATCAGTTGAACCAGCAACTGGTGAGGTCACTTTGGGGCTCACGCTCGGTCTGCCGGTTTCCCATGCCCCAATGCTACGCCTAACTTTGGAGGTGGGATTTGTCGTGTCATCCTCTTTCGGAGACTGGCAGCTCACGTCAGTGTTCTTCTTGGCTGGTGTTCTATATCCGAACATATTGTCTATGAATAGGGGACGTCAATGTAGTTAAAACAAGTAAATTTGTAAAAGTTGTATAAGTAATTAAAAGTATATAATAGTATAATAAAAGAAATATGTAAGTTTGTAAAAACTTAGGTCGCGAAATACTCAGTTTCCCTCAAAAGAGGATAGTCATATGTATTTAATGTCTTAAAATGAGTATGATAACTTACTAACTAAGGGTATCTTAAAACTACTGGTAAATAAACAGGGTTTTCTTTGTATTCAACCGTTTTCCCACTTACAGGTACCAATAGGATCCTGTAAGTCGTGTCTGTTCAGTGGGATAACCTGTGAAAAAGCGTCCTACTATACCTAAAAATATTAAAATAGTGTAAAAATCAAAAATTTATCACTTCCCACTATCGGGGGTGGTCGAAAGTGGTACCAAACGACAGGGGAAGACTCCGGGCGTTAAATGATGGTAAGTAAAACGCAAAAACCTGTAGAATTTAGAAAAAAATTTTGATTGTTTATAAAAATTTGCTTATTTTGATGATTTTTTAATGTTTTATAGCTATAAAAAGGGTCTAAAATGACGGGAACACTGAAAATATCTATAACGTTGATAAAGAGACAGTAAAACACAACGTTTAGCAAAAAACCCGCTGTCAAAATATGAAAAATTGTAAAAATGTACTGAAATTTCGATCTACCACATCACCTCGGTTCGTGCGTGGGTGGGGTAGAAAAATCAAAAATTTATCACTTCCCACTATCGGGGGTGGTCGAAAGTGGTACCAAACGACAGGGGAAGACTCCGGGCGTTAAATGATGGTAAGTAAAACGCAAAAACCTGTAGAATTTAGAAAAAAATTTTGATTGTTTATAAAAATTTGCTTATTTTGATGATTTTTTAATGTTTTATAGCTATAAAAAGGGTCTAACATGACGGGAACACTGAAAATATCTATAACGTTGATAAAGAGACAGTAAAACACAACGTTTAGCAAAAAACCCGCTGTCAAAATATGAAAAATTGTAAAAATGTACTGAAATTTCGATCTACCACATCACCTCGGTTCGTGCGTGGGTGGGGTAGAAAAATCAAAAATTTATCACTTCCCACTATCGGGGTGGTCGAAAGTGGTACCAAACGACAGGGAAAGACTCCGGGCGTTAAATGATGGTAAGTAAAACGCAAAAACCTGTAGAATTTAGAAAAAAATGTTGATTGTTTATAAAAATTTGCTTATTTTGATGATTTTTTAATGTTTTATAGCTATAAAAAGGGTCTAAAATGACGGGAACACTGAAAATATCTATAACGTTGATAAAGAGACAGTAAAACACAACGTTTAGCAAAAAATCCGCTGTCAAAATATGAAAAATTGTAAAAAAAATTTGTTTATATTGGTTTGTCCTTATTTGACATTCATTAACAGTCTAATACTGGCAAATGTGCTTAGTAACGATGCGCTATAATAGTGTAAGGGTAAAAACAATCGAATAATTAGGATATTGTAAAATTCATTATGCAAATTTTTTGATATTTTCTCTCGATCATATTCGATTAATCGAAAATAAATCTATTTTTAAACTTGATATGATATTTAAATATGTAATATCGCTTAACCTCTGTTATCCCAACAAACGACTATGTAAGTACTTTAGTCTTACAGAAAATTGCTTCCAGGCCGCCATCTGTGGCATTCCTGTGGTAAAGAATGGCCAAGGCCCATGAGAAGATGGTGTGCTGTTAGAAAGAGGGTATGTTCCATGGAGCCTCCAGCCATTGATACATAACTCTAAGACTTTAAGTATATCAACTCTATTTAAAAAAAGTTGGCTTTGCGTGGTTGTTACACCTAGGCCGGACCTCTTGATATAGTATAAGTAATACGTCCTACAACTTTTGCAAGAGTACCAAAATGCTTTAAGGAAGTATATTACAACTTCAGTGACATCCTATAAGATCTCAAATACAGAAATAAAATAAATATATTTTAATTACTGTTACACTAAAATTTATTTGTAATTTCAAATTCAGCGTTACTCGCGAAAGCTTTACCTACTCCAAAATAGCTGACATTTACAAATTGTAAAAGTATAAACTCGGAATTATTTGAAAAAGCGAGCATACCTTAATATCCATCGGCATAGAGCCTCTTAAGTCGAAAGTTTCATTCGTTTTTTTTTACCAAAAGTAATTTTTCTACAAACATCAATCTTACTTGAAGGGAAAACTTTTTGAAATGAGGTCATGGTTCTCTGCGAAATGCTGATGCTGACATTTTAGACATTGTTTCTTACAAAACGCGAAGAATTTGTGAAAAAGTTCACAGAGTAGCTGAGTTTTTAGCCGTTTGCTGGCCAAGTATTTCCTTTTACCTATATTTTCATTCTATATTTAAGACTAGCGCGGATTTCTTGTACAGAAATAATTATTTAACTTTAATATCATAATCGTGAGAGGATGTTTCTTTGTACTTACCTTAAGTAAAGATGCGACACGGAGTCATGTATTGGCGTTATTGTAAATAAACTTTACATTTTTTATGCATTGCTGCCTTCAGTATTTAGAAACAAACATCGAGTAATTATTCTTCTTCTACGTTTGCGTTGAAAATTATTGATAATGGCTACAAAATCTTAAGGCGAAACCTTTTTTCTAGACTTTGAACGAAAGTCTTAGATTTAAAGATTTTTAATGAGATTGCTTATTAGTTTTAACCATCAGACATCTACAACTAATAATTGACTCATAAATTAGATTCCGTGATTTACTTAACGTAATTCGAATACAATACTAAGACTGGTTTATTGATGTATTAGCAAAACGTAACCTAATGTATAATCTAATATCGGTCTTGATGTAATATGCTAAAATAGTTATAAGAATCGTCACAATCAAATTAATCCGTCATCCGTATTGTCATAATTATTCTAGTTATAATTTGATTTATATTCAAATTATAATAATCAAAATTATCATAAATTGATATTCGAATGGGTTTCATACTATTTCAAAAAAATGCGATATTTTGTCGTAACTATATCAGTGCCGCAGCTGTAATGTATGTGATTGCTATGCATCACATCTCGGGTTCGACTCCAACGTCGAGCAAAGGTTATTGAATTTTTCTGTCAAGCAAGTCTCAATAACTGCAATGTGTCTGAAACTGTGTCCGATAAACAGCAGTAGGGTCGCACCTTATTACGTGGAATCTAAAACGATACCTGGAGAAATGTGGGTATAATATAAAACACCACTGCCTTCCCCTTGGGACAAATATTGGCATGAGACTATATATGTAAATATTTATTTTTAACAATTGTTATTCACAAATGTATTACTAAGAACAGGCAAATGCACAAACACTTACGCTTAACTGATAAAGCACATTGTAAGAAACTCATAATAATATCTCTATGTTATAAACCTGCTACGTTATGTTCTGCACCTTATTTTGATAAACCCACGGGTGTGATTATACGTAGTATATCAAACGGACTCTTTTCTTCGAATAATGGGAGATAACAGAATGGAGGAAAGGTGCGAAAAGTTATTGTTTGCAAAATTACCTGTCAGACGGATTGATGAATCGTTACATTAGAAAATGCGGACGTTAATAGACATTGTAATAGGAGTAATAAACAATTAATAAACAAAATTTGAATTCAAATTGAACAATTCATTCCAATAAACAAAATTTGTTTTCTTTGTCTTAGTTATTTTATACTGGTTAGTGCGAGCATGCACACTGCCTGATGGTAAGCGGTAATAGTATTCTACGATCGCCTCAATACCAGAAATATCACTTGCATGTTGCCGACTTAAGCAAATAGAAATTAAAATACGGTTGAAAAGAAAAAGAACTATGGAACTCAGTGATATATCTATCACTGCGTTCCAGAGACAAAACAATAAGTTGGTTAATTTTATAAATCCTGAAGTATAACTACCGATTGAATTTGAAAGAGTATGTAAATCTTCTGGATAAAAAATGAGGAAACATAGAATTACATAAAATTAATTCTATTAATAAAGGTAAATAGATTTTGCTTATTTGTCCATATCTTTACACAATGACTCAACAAACAAGAATATAATTTGAAGATAAACGTAGTTAAAATTTTTGTGTCTGTATTCTTTAAAATCTGTTAACGTATAAAACATAACAAGTTTGTATAAAATCGCGGGCTGACGTAGAATCGTAATAAATTGAAGCCGCCACAAAAGGCTACATTTATACGAGTTACCTTAATATGTGCCAATTTATTGGCCACCCTATTAGTTCTCGATAAAGCCTCGATGACAATCGTGGCAGGTAATAGGCATCATTTTGATGGATCGTACGATTGTTAGAATGGCGATTGTGATTTCGATGCAAGCTACGTTTGATTCAATTAAAATATCGATTTTATCTGTAATAGGATTTTGGCGTCTGAATATTTGTGAATGGTTGATTGTATTGAAATGGGTACAATTTTGGTATTGTTTAGTTTTGAATATTGAAATGTAAAAGCCATTTTATAACAGTTACGGTGCAGAATTAATGTTGTGAGCAAACGAAAATTGTTTAAATGGTTTTGTGGTTTGCTTAACGGTCACGAAACAATTAGTGCAGCAAGCTATAATTATATGCATTTAACATTAGCTTAGCTCGACCTCCCTTTGCAATGGTTCATTTTTATAATTTAAATGTATCGTTCCCATACCAATTTTGGGAAAATATTTTAAAGAAACACTATTTTATAGGAATGCAAGTGTATGAATTTTTTTCGAGAAAACTACCTACTTTTTGAGTAAAATTATTATCATATGAATTTATCATATTGGACTATCGATATCTAAACAACGGATATAAACAACAGCCGAATTTGACTCAACTATATAGCTTGACGCAATAATCTCTCCGCTAATAAATCATTTACCGGGCTCATATCGAAACTATGTGACTGTACAAAAAAATGTCTTATGGAAAAATTCAATAACATTTTATCTGATACGGAAATCGAACTCGCATGAAAGTCCTAGTGGTTTAAGCGAGTGGTCTAAGCCATGGTATTATAATGGTAAATTTTTAGAGATAAAATAAAAAAAAAAGACTCTACCTCAAACAGCGTGGACTTATTAACAATATAATCAAAATATTGCATAATAATACAAGACGTTTTGTTTTTTCTCATTACCAGAATATGTTTTATACAACAGCAAGAAGTCTAAATTATAACCAAGAGGCTTCTAAGAACTAAACTTGGTACATTACAGTGATGAAGCAAAAAAAGTGTTCAGAACTTTTTAATGTTCTTCAAAACTTTGAGCGTTGTTTGTCGGCTTACGCAATTTTATTTTCTGTAAAAAATATACATAAGTATATTACTCCAATCGATGTTGTTTATATTTTCTTGTTTTAATATAATACATGTTAAGCATACGTGGTGTGACTCTGAAATAGTATAGATAGTGTGAATAGAGAGAGATGCGGTACGAATGTGGATATAGTGACAAGAATAGAAAAGGATATGTTAAGCTGGTTTGAGCATGTAGAGAGAATGGACGAGGAAAGACTAAGAAAGTTTATAAGGCTAGTGTGAGTGGAACAGTCGCAAAAGGAAGACCTAAGCGAACGTTTCTCGATCAGATCGGAGGCGTACTGGACAAAGGCCAGGTTAAGACCACCTTGAATCGATGGGCGTGTATGAGGAATGTGATGAAAGTGAATGAAGCCAGAGAAGTATGTCAAGATCGTAGCAAATGGAAATCCGTAGTCTCTGCCTACCCCTCTGGGAAACAGGCGTGAATCTATGTATGTATGTTAAGTGTAATTAAGGTTTCGTAGTATAATTTTGCAAACAATCGTATGGTCCCATTTTCGACTCACGTCTGTATGTCGCTGAAGATGAAACTAAAAGTATAATATTACACCGATATTTTACCTGGCTATTTTAGTATTTAGGCAAGTTTATTACAGATTATATGTATTTTCATGAATGCCGTAGTGGTTTAAAAGGTCGCCTCGCCATTGCCGCTGCGCCGAGTGTAACAATATTTTGTGTGATCTACAAATATTTAGAGTTGTTCTGAGTCTGAACACAGGAATGTTGTGCGGGCGTCAAAAAGAGATTTCGTGCTTCTACAAATCTAGCGGCGGAATGCTGACTCCCAAGATACAGGTTATTACCTAGTTTGGGAGACAGAAGTCCTATACACATAAAAGTGCATTGTAAATAGCTCTTAAGTAATCATGTCATATCATTATGTACTATTTGTATATTTAAAGAGATTTTATCATAGAGAAATAAATTATTTATTTATTTATTATTTCTATTAAATAATTATTTTGTAGGACATTTCATAACATTTTGGCCAGCCCGGCAATCAAAGCACATTTAAATTAAAATAATTAATAATATTTTACTCTCGATCGTGCACGGCTTCACTCGCGTAGTATGTCATAGAAACCTAGAATACACTACTCAAGGCCGA
Source organism: Catocala nupta (assembly GCA_963675205.1). NCBI lineage: Eukaryota > Metazoa > Arthropoda > Insecta > Lepidoptera > Erebidae > Catocala > Catocala nupta. The sequence continues at coordinate 21,528,747 of OY776081.1, forward strand.
CAAAACGTTTAATTTTAAATAGGTGTTACGTATGTGTGCGTGTGCCTACGCACCACTAATTGCGTAGACCAATAAACGACTGCTCGCTAGTAGCGCACTGATGTTTATTGGTCTACGCAATTAGTGGTGCGTAGGCACACGCACACATACGTTTAGTAGTTTTGCAGCCTTATTTATAAAATTATTGCAATCTAATATTAAGTCCTTGATCAATAAATAACTCTTGATCAACACCGCTCCGCTATTACTTAACTATTTTTTAAATTACCTTCGACACAGAATTATGTATAAAGGATTTTTTTCTGATTATGCTTTATTTCATATTAAGCCATCTTTCATACATCTGAGAGCAGTTTATAAATAAGGATGTCAGAGATTATCTTCTATATACAAATAACTTATATATAATATTAGCACAAATTTGAATCGACTAAGTTCGCTCACATCTAATATTAGTAAATAAACATCAGAATACATTTGCGATCTCTCATTAACTCATCAAACATACAATTTACATAACGGTACCAAATAAATTACTAATATTTACTTACCTTTACCTTTCATAAAGGTAAACATAAATAATGTACGCTCATAAAACAACCGGAGCCTTCTTCATAACAGAACACATATTTACAAAAAAAACGTATATATTTTTAGGCTGCGTGCACACTGTGCAGATGTTACTATTTTATATACTAGCTAACGATATGTACAATTGTATTCGAATAATATTCGAATATATTGATAACACTAGACTTAAATGTTAGCTATATAAAGTAGGTATAGGTATCTTGCTGTGAACAATAGGCTCTTTGACATTATCAAAAATAATACTTATTCATTGCCATTTGTATAGATTATAGATATTAAAAGCAATTAGCAATCATTTCAATAAAAAAAATTATTATTTTACCAACAAACACAATATAAATTTAATTTATTTCAGTTGGAACCACGTGATCGTAAACGGTATTGATTGGCTACATTTATTTTGACGTCATACGTTTGTAAACATCTTCTGTCATTGCTTGCTGTCCAATGTTTATTTACTAGATATTCCCAGTAGCAATACAGGACATATATATGTCTTATACCCATAAGCAGGAGTGTATTGGTGCTCCCACACTGCTGTTACAAAATGTTTACAAACATTAGTAAACATTTTTAGCAAACATTAATTGATTACAATGTTAAAAAATGTTTTAATATGTTTTCATGTTAGGTAATGTTGTTTAAACATGTCTAAACAAACTTGTTAGTTAACAAATTGTAACAAATTAAAACATATGTTATCATTTGTTCGTAAACATTTATTCAGACGACATGAGGGTATACTATACTTTTCTCTAGCACTTAGCATATCTTCTTCCATTTTCGTGTAGACGCTTCGGGACGTAAATCCAAACTACGAACCGATATCATGTTTTAAAATGTTATAAAATGTTTGTAAACATTTTCTATCAGTGTAGGAGCACTCAAAACATCTAACAATTCTTAACAGCATGTAACAACTCCTAACATTTGTTAATAAATGTTTAGTGTTAGAAAATGTTTGTAAACATTTTGTAACAACCAGTTTGGGAGCACCATATTACACAAACATTTCACCAGCTATAGATTTAAGTCTCAAGTAGAAAACTATTAACTGCGCTTACAGACTCCATGCTGCCACTAACAAAAAATCCAATAACATCTTCACCAGCAATCGAACCTCATGATCAGTACTCTCATTCAGTGCCAATACGCCATCGAAGCACTCAGTTCTACATCCCCAAAAATATTTATTTCTAAAGCCAACTTCAATACAGTATCCACTTCGTTGTAAAAGTGCTGCCTTTAAAAAGATTATCCTATAAATGGGTTTGTTGGAAATTATTTTAATGGTTCACTCTGATTGATTACCATCATGTTGTCGCTTGTGACACGTGGCCAATAGTTGGTTAAGTGGCAGTCTGGTATTGGAAAACGCGTCAATTTTTGGTTGACCTGCAGCACTACCATCGGCTCAATTACATCAATCGCGGATACGTTTTTATTAGACTGATTAGACTAAACTATCGGCTGTGGTGGTGAGATGACGGTTGCACCTTAGAATATTAGTTAGCCGAATTTGATATTAGTAAACCGAATCCAATAAACTAGGTCTTGGGAAACGATTTTATTACTTGAGGGCTATAATTCACAATTAATCGTTTATGACGTAGATACTCGAATGAGCAATACTTTAGAATAATAGTTCTAGAGAATAGGAATTTAATGTATTTTAATGGTTTTTCTATACCACTAAGGTGGCAAACAAGCACACGGCCCACCTGAAGGTAAGTGGTCACCGTAGCCTATGGACGCCTGCAACACCAGAGGCATCACTTGCGCGTTGCCGACCCTTTAGAAGAAAAAGGAAGTGGGAAGCAGACGGAGCGGAAAGGGGGGAAGAGGGTGCTTGGGCCTCCGGTACTCACACTCACCGAACGAAACACAACAGTAGGAATACTGCTATTTCATGTCAATATTCTGTGAGAGGGTAGTCCTTCCCCGGTCGAGCCGGCCTATTCATGCTGAAATCAGCGAGGCTCTACTACTATAAGAGGCTCCACTACTCTAATGTGTATTAGAAGGGAATTTTGACTGCACGGATGGCGTAGTGGTTTAAATAATCGTCTCGCCTCGCCACTGCCATTGTGCCGAGTGTTGGTTTCGAATCCCACAAGGGACAAAACTTTGTGTGATCCACAAATGGTTTGTCCGAGTCTAGGTGTTCTTTCTGTCTATTGTTTGAATTTTTGCAAAGTTCTCCACGACATAGGAATAATTCCTAGTGCGGGAGTTGTGTTAAAAAAAAAAATGGCTGATCACACATTAGCTGGATTTCCATTTGACATTAATCTTTAGAACTTACGCGTAAATTAGTGAGAATAACATCCTGCAGTTAAATTTAGAATATTAGTCAATTAAAAAAACATTTTGCATTTCCTAAGTGTGTAGGAGATTAGTCGTCTAATGAGAACGTGGCTTTAGGTCGACAGTCGTCCACGAACTGGCAAAAGGTTCTAATGACCAAACTTATCCGTGGCTAATGTTTCTTTAAACACTCGGCGCGCAACCATTACCAAGAGTTAAGGTACATGACACGGTAAAAGTGTAAGAAATGTATTTTTTGGTCTCTCTAACTTTATTTCTAAAGAAGTTCATTAAAGTAATTAGTAAAAGTTTTACTTTTCTCTATTTACTGCTAGCAGCTTATTTCGTGTATATAGGTATATATTAAATTCAACATTTCGAGCTTTATGTATTGTTCAGTCAAAGACAGACTGTATTTAAAGATCGAAATTCTGTCATTGTTGCTTCACGTTTAAATATGTATTGCGGTGGCTGACGAGCTGGTAACTGTCTGCTTATTGAAGAATCCGTGTTTCTTTCCTTAACATCAAGACACATTTTGCGTTTAACCTATCGCGTCGGCACACCGGTGGCTAGAAACGATATGTGTTTAATTATGTCTGGTATTCTATGACTTTTTGATGCTCGTGAATAACTAGTGTAACATAAATTACTAACTCAAGTTAGTATCAACAACAATAAGGTTTTCTACAGCGATGCTGTTGGATATGACTATTAATCACTGTCAAAACATTGCACTAGTCATTACGAAAAATTACCAACTTTTATACTTACTCTCACACAAAAGATAGCGTGTGTTGTTTCTCACGTTTATGAGAAAACTAGGAATGGAAACAGATTAAGAAAGTTTGCCGCGAAACCTAGCTTGTAATGAGGTTTGTCTGTTTAAATTAAACACAGACATCGAACTCGTACTTTAGTATAGCTTCAATGAATTGGAAGACCGACGATTCCAGACTGGTTTGATTATAAACGTTTATGGGAGTAATAATGAGATCTTTTGTCTACATCGAATACTCTGCTTATTCAATATACAGTCCAGTTTTTATATATTTTAGCGGAGAAAATTAGTCAAATTAAAAAAAATATATTAATCGTTTTGTGACTTTTCTTTATTTTATTGCTTTTGTTGACGAGCTGTTTTCACCTGAAAATATTTATGCTACCAATTATATTTTATTCATAGCTTAAAATTATTACTCTTATTTTGATTGACATTACAATATTGCATATAGATTCATGATTATATGTCCTGAAAAGAATAGGCAAAAGTGTTTTACACATATATTTCGCCAGTTATATTTGAGATACCATGTGACATGCTTATGGATATTTTCGTGCTTTTATTGAGGATTTAAAGTAAAATATCAATAGCAGCCTAACTTACTAGTCGATCTAAAAACCTCACGCACAGCTGCCAACATGCAATAAATATGTCTATGTCTAACATATGCCTGGGGACCGTCGAGACAAACCCAATGACATAACGGTGCAAAAGTAAATGAATAAAATACATTCATAGTCTCCAAGAGCAAAAGAGTTGAACAAAACAAAAATATCGAATAACAAACATAACAAAATAACACGCCAACCAACGCCCGCCAAACTATTTACACAGTTACCACAATATATATTTTGCGTTGATCATAAACTTGGCCATTCAATTACAGTGTATTCCCAAAAAACAGGCCACTGTAAAATAAACCTTTTGATGTGCTTTACCCAGTAAAATGTATTGACATGTACTCCGCTCGAGGCAGTTTCAACCCGTCCGCGCCGCGAGTTAAAGTTAATTTCATCATCGGAAAAGGTTTTCATTGTGTTTAAATTAAGTGTGTTTTTGCAATTATTTTTATTTTTATATTAGTGTAATGGCTTTTGTGGAAGTGAAGTTGAAATGCTTAAAAGTTTAAAGGTAGTATTTTTAAAATAATAGAGATATGTAATGTTCTTTTGAGAAATAAATTCTATAAACATACCCTCAATATAAAGTACTAGCTTTTGCTCGCGGCTTCGCTCGCGTAAAATTAGTAATCTATATACATAGTTATGTTAGTAAATGAACTTTTTTTAAATATAGTTTACCTAGCTTATTTTGCTTGGTGATAATGTAGCTTTCTAATGGTAAAATATTTTTTAAAAATCGGTTTGTTAGTTTTTGAGTTAAACCCTTTCAAAAAATCATACAAAAATTAAAATCTTTCCTCTTTATAATATTAGTATAGATAATAAAATGATCCATGCTAGATCAGTATGGTTTAATAGACTTCACTCATTTTCGAGAATATTACGTAGAACTATCAAAAATGCAGGATTCCACTTGATGTTTTGAATGAATCTCGTTCCTTATTAAGTAGGGCTTCATCAAAGCCCATTCTAATATTCCTGAAGTGGAAATCTAATCTGTGAACTTACAATCAGTGCAAACTTGCCAGTCATGAAACGAACGAACTTGATTTTTATATTAGTCAATATTTAAAATGCCTAGTACTACTAATCAATATTGTAGGTTAGTCCCTGTGGTTAACCAACTAACCTAAAATGTATGTAGAGATATATCTAAATATGAACTTATACACAACAATGAAAACATCAACACAAAAACGCGCGCCTCATTCTCATATACCCGGAGTAAGTCCCGCCATAACATTACACAGCTGAAGTAAAAATAGTTTCCCTACTACAACAAACCATTACATAGGAAATACCTCTTAAATCGTGGTACTAAAACACCACTACAGAAACATTAACATTCACCCATTTTGTTAATTTCTCACAAAGCGGAACATTAGAGTTCGTTTCGAAGCAGCCCCAGGCAAATGGACTCGGTTTAGACCACAACAGCTTGTTTAGACTAAAACTACAAATGGATATTTTGATGTAGAATTTAATGGGAAATGCCCAAAACGAAATTGCTTTTGCATTTAATGAAATTGTGTACGAAAAAGGTATTAAAATTCACATTGTCCATTCAAAGGAGAATGGAAAATAGTTCTGTTTTATAGTATGGTCCGCCAGAATTGCATATTTAATTTTGATATATGCCTGGATTACCCGACTTGGTTTCGTAATTGCTAACATAATGATGTAAGCTTATGTGGGTTTGGAAAAAAAAGGAGTGTAAAATATTTTCCGGTTTATACAATTAATTAGTTCATTAATTTGACGCTCGTTCGTTTCATGACTGGCAAGTTTGCACTGATTGTAAGTTCACAGATTCGATTTCCACTTCAGGAATATTAGTGTTTTCTGTTAGGCAGTTCTTAGTTGCAACTTTGGAGCGTGCGCGTGTGATAGTAATACTATCTTTATTTTTGTATTTTCTTTAATATTTGTTTAAAAATGGACAAAACACAGCATTTGGTTAGCATCACCGTAGATGATTCATTCTAGAGCCTGCACATACTTTAACTAATCTTCTTCTTCCTAGCCTTTATTATTCCCAAGTCACTCGGAGTCAGCTTTTCTGGTTTAACCGGATTTGACTGGACATCAGATTTTTACACGGAGCGGCTGCTACCTGACCTCCGCAACCCAAAGGCTAACGATACCCTAAAGCTAGACCAGTGTCAGGATATTATAGGGCACTGATTTTCCCAATAACGACTGCCATAGATGTTCATGGCAGCCGGAACCGACGGCTTAACGTGCTCTCCGAGGCATGGAGCAGGCGATAATTGTCAAACAATACGCACATAATTTCGAAAAGTCTTATAACTTCCGAAAGTCCGATGTGCGTGACGTGGGTTCGAACCCGAGACCCTCTGCATTGCAGTCTGTTGGCCTCCCCACTGAGCTACTTTACCTAATACTAACGATTATTGTTTACGACCCAAGTAGCTGGCACAACTATACGGGTCAATTGTTTAGATGGCTCGCGTAGGTCATTTATACGATGTATGTTTACAAATCGTGCAAGTTCCATATTAGATTTACTTATAAATACAGTGTGTGAATATTATCCTTACTAATATTATAAATGCGAATGTGAGTTTGCTTGTTTGTATATTTGGTTGTTTGTTTGTAACGTTTGCACGCCTTAACTACTCGACTGATCATCATGAAATTTCGTATGCATATTGTCAGTGGTACAGAAAGGGCCACAGGGTTTCATCTAGAAAAAATACTGTTAGTAACTTAACCTAACCCACATTTACGCAAAACGAAGGTGTGGTTAGAATCTGGTACAAAATAAAGCGATCTTTTGATTTTAGCTGCTAGAGAGAAATACTCAGATTTCTCTCGTCTATAATGTCAACGGAATTAAGTTCAGATTGGCTGCTTCCCCTGAGAGTCAAGCAACACACGAGTCTCAGCTGCTACTACATCACTTTGTTTTAACGTACCAGTTTTAGCTCAAAATAAACTTCAACCTGCGGTTGAATTGTGTTTCACATTGTTTATTCTGTGTCCTGAGGCGTCGAACTCTTTACCTTTGTTTGTAACTTTAGCACTACCTTTCCAGACAATTTCAGTGGAATAATATAGAAAGTTAGGAAATATAGAGATATTTCTACAGTAACTGTCTTAGTATGAGGTATTGTAATGTGATTATAAGTCGGTGTAATCGTTTGTACCGTGTGGTTCTGCGAACAAATAGTATTCTGCGTCGCTTGGGATATCTTTTGGAAAGTATAACTTTAAAAGATGATGTTGACAACGTTGTGTACTTTTATTACATAATGTTTGCAGAGTAAGAGATAACTATATGTAATAATCTTGTGGTGCTTGATGGAATTATCAAGCGTAGGATGTTAGCGCTCTAAAGCTTATTACGAGATACAACATTAAATTACTATTCTTAAGCCGCGGGAAAAAGCTAGTTTTATATAAATTTGAGGACATTATGGTGGTATCCATGCGATGCCTTTTCATCGTTAACTTAATTTCTTAGATAATATAATTATTATAGAACTAGCAAATGTATGAATAAATTGGCCCTCAAATAAACACAAAATACAAACCGAATGTTTCCGACATTTCAATACAAGTTTCGAAAGACAGTTACTGAAATGTACTCTTTAATTACCAAGAAATATAGAGCCTCCTGGAGGTAATTTGTCCGCTGGCTTCTTTCTGAATTTGTTACAAATTAGTTGAGATAAATGTTTTTGTATGTATAGAATGTTTGTTATTTTGTTATTTTTAAGTTTCGATTACGCTTAACTAAACAGCAACATGATAATGGGTTTTCTGTGAAGAAATTCTTAGTTGCAGCAAGGAGTTTGAAACTGATCTCAGCATTGGGTTCGTCCCCTATTACACGGCAACTAAAACCGTAGCTGGATAAATATGTCTGTCTGACTATCCCTTTAGGTATAGAGCGTGACTTGCAAATAGTATATATCTACGGGGATATTTTTACCGATAGAATAAATTAGAATGCATATTGCATACCGTTTCATTTATCACTAACTGTCCCCCGCGGTTTCACCTACGTTCATAACTACTGCTCAGCTTCCGTAGCCCGTAATGTGATTTTATATAACCTGTTACATCTGGATAAAGTAGCTTTCCAAAAGAAAATCATTTTTTTTAAATCGTTCCTTTAATTTTTGAGTTTTATCATTACAAACAAAACATATTTTTTTTATAATAGGAGTGTAATTTTTTTTTAGTATTACTGGTCATATTTGACATAAAACCTCTTCTAGACAACGCACTTCTTTATTCTGCGACGAAGGAAGGGTCAAGTCTGCATATGATATATGAATAGACGTGCCCTTCTTTGTCCCTGTTAGATAACCGGCCGAGCACTCGCATTGTCGTTTTAATACATTAATCATTAAAATTGCTCCGAGGTTATACCGCAAACTTTGGGACCGTTTCAAATGGATTACCTACTTGCTATTTAATACAAAGTTCTGACGTTGACATCGTTTTAACGATTTACATTAGACATAACGTTTTGAATGATTAAAATGGCGTGTCAAAGAGTCTTTATAAAGTAAGGTTTCAAATTATGTAAGTGGTTATGCGTCTACTCACACATACACAGATTTACCTTTGCGGTCTCATACATACTGATTTTAGGAGGGTCTCATATCTACCGTCATTGATATACATATGTATATTACATGTTATTACAGACCTACTGTTGGGCATCCATTACTCCGCTTTAAGTAACCTCAAATAGCCACACCGCAGGTGTGACTTGACTTCTTTCAATATCGAGCATGACGCATGGAAGAAGTTTGCAGAAGATAGTGACCGGTGTAGAAACTTGGTTACGCAAGGTATGAAGCTCCACGACAGAGCGTGGTTCGACAAGCTTGCCGAAAAAGGATCAAAAGGCACGAAAACGGCAACCTTCCATCAAGTCCATTAGTCGCGATATACGTATGCTCTGTTTGTGGTCGATCTTTCCGCTCTAGAATTTGACTAAATATTAAAGAAGTGTTTAAAACAATTACGCACTGCTTAAAACATCTTAAATATATTAAAAGGCCATAGATAGATAGACAGACCTACTACTCCAGCCCATTTCTTACTTCCGTCTTTAAGTCTTTTATCTAGTACTAGGTTTTGCCCGCGGCTTCACTCTTCTAAATGTTAGGTTAAGTTAGGTTATCGGTTACTCTGGGGTGTGTGGCCAGAGAACCTCCCCGTGTGCCCGACGGCTGCTGGTCCTTTCTACATTTTAGTGGATTGGAACGGCAGTCGTTGGGCCGGTACACCCCGGGCAACACGGGTAATAATGTCCTTTCGGGGGCATTATTACTCGTGGCTAATACTCTGGCACACGCGTAGGGAACCCGAGGCAGTCTGTCTCGGGGTTATCGGCCCGCAAGGGCCGCGTTTGGGGGTCTCTCCACGTGTTCCTCTGATTAGCAGAGGAAACGTGGATTTGAGACAGGGAGGGTAGAGGAAGAAAACCTCGGTAAAAAATAACAAGTAGGGGCCCGTAAGGCCAGGGCAGGCCTAGGTAGGTAGGTAGGGTTAGGTTAGGTATATATATGGGGTTGGGGTGTGTGGCCAGAGAACCTCCTAGTGTGCCTGACGGCTGCTGGTCCTTTCTACATTTCTCGTGGATTGGAACGGCAGTCGTTGGGCCGGTACACCCCGGGCAACTCGGGTAATAATGTCTTTTCGGGGGCATTATTACTCGTGGCTAATACTCTGGCACGCGCGTAGGGACCCGAGGCAGTTTGTCTCGGGGTTATCGGCCCGCGAGGGCCGCGTTCGGGGGTCTCAAATCCACGTGTTCCTCTGAATAGCGGAGGACACGTGGATTTGAGACGGGGGGGATAGAGGAAGAAAACCTCTTTAAAAAATCACCAGTCGGAGCCGTAAGGCCCAACAAGAGGGGGTCTCTCGCGAGACCGCCAACTCGTAACCCGGACCCGTAGGCGTCCGGAACGAGGGCCGCCACCTTTCGAGGTGGGGGTCGCGGAGAAGAAAACTCCTTAAAAAATCACTAGCTTCGTTTCCGCACCTCAGCTCCCCTGTAGCAGGGGACTCCGAGGTTGCGGGACCGACCGTCCACTCCAACTCAGCTCTCCCACATTGGGGGACCCGGGGAGGAGTGGGCCCCCTCCAGTTTCACGTTCCCTTGCACTCCTCTGTTATCAGGGCTGGCAAGGGAACGACTACTGGAGGCTACCCTGCCGCGCAGGGTTGAGGGCTGCCAATAGCTCTGGCTATTGGCCGCATTAGGCGGGGGCACATAGGGGAGGGGAAACCTAACCCTGCCTCCGTCTTCATATCGTTACCCGTTGAGTGTCGTTGATCACGTCTAGCGGCTCAACGGGACCGAGGGGCTTGCCTTAGTTGGCCGGCCCGCGAGAAGGAAAACTCAGACCACCCAACAGCGAAGTTGTAAAAACCTCTGGGCACCTGCCGTCCCCCAGCAGTATGTAGGCCTTCCCCCGGAATGAGCGTCACCCGGGGGTCGAGTATAATTCGTCTCTAATCGTGGAATCAAATGGAGAACTTAAAAACAAAAACACCCGAAGAAGATGAGGAGAGAAAGACGGAGGAGCACGGAGGCCCATTGAGGGACTCCAAAGGGCGCTTCAAGCGCCCTTCACGACTTGCCAGCGATGGCAGAGGAATGGGGGCATGTACGCCCACGTCGTTGGCGTCGACGCCTGACAGAAGCCGGAGGAGCTCTGTCAGTCTCGGCGTCGAGTCCGGGTCCGAGGACCTGGACTCCCGCGACCTCAGCGGCCGGGTCTTTAGGACCCGAAAGCGTAGCAGGAGTAGGTCGCAAGAAGCGGAGCGCAGCGCACCAGCCACTAAGGTGCCTGCGAACCGGGGGGTTTCGCCGTCACGGTCCGTGACGCCGACCCCGTTCAATAGGCGGGCATTGGTCGCCCGCAACCGACAAGAGGGGGAGCGCGCAGCAGAGCAATTTGTTGCGCAGCTCCTGGACGAGACCCGACAGCCGAGCTCGGATGTAGACCTCGTCCAGTCCGCCGCAGACTCTGTGGCAGCCATAATTACGGTGGCCACAAAGAGTCAAAACTTGAAGGGCACCTTCACCAATGCCCTCAAGAAGGCGGCCTCTCACCTCCAGGAGGTGGTGCATACGCTCGCGGAGCGCACCACCTCCGACGAGACGAGGCGGTTGCGGGCGGCAAACGACCGCCTTGCAGGGGAGGTGGCTGAGCTCCGCGCTGAGCTCAGCCAAATTCGGGAGTCTATGCGGCAGCCGAATGCCATACCTCGGCAAGCAGAGGAGCAGCGCTCCCTGCTGACTGACGCGCAGCTGCGCCAGGTCATGTCGTCCGTTGGGACAATAATCAACGCGCGGCTGGGGAGCCTGGAGGCAAGACTGCCTCCAGAACCGCGTCGCCGTCCACCACTCGCAGCGGACAACCATGCGTCCGCTGCTAGGGAACCAGTGCCCACGTCGGGCCAGCGGTCCTATGCGACGGCGGCGTCAGCGTCGGTCGGCGTCCCCGCAGGGTCGAGACCTGCGGCCGGGAAGAAGGGGACTTCCAAAGCCCCTTCCCAGTCCCAGAGGGACTTCCCGCCCTTGAGGACGACACCTGCGGGCTCAACTCGCGCCACGGCGCCGAAGCAACGTGCACCCTTATCAACGGGTGCGCCACGACAGGCCTCAGTCCCTGGTCCGTCTGCGCCTGCCAATGAGGGCTGGCAGACGGCTGGGGAGAAGAAGGAGTTTCGGCGTCAGAAGAGGCGCGAGCGCAGGAGCGCTGCGAGGGCTGCGGCTGCCGAGCGGAAGGAAGGGCAGAGCAAAAAGGCCAAAAAGAAGAGGCCCGGGAAGCTCCGACCGCCAAGATCGGCCGCCGTTGTCATAACGGTGTCGCCGGAGGCGGTGGAGCGCGGCCTTTCATACGCCGCCGTCTTCAAGAAGGCGCGGGAGAGCGTCGGTGTGGCGGACTTGGGCCCCACCGGTGCCAGGACCCGCCTCGCCCAAACGGGGGCTCGAATTCTCGAGTTCCCCGGTGCGGAGGGCGCAAAGACGGCGGACACAGTCGCAGAAAGGCTGCGAGGGTTGTTTGGGGCGGAAGAAGGCGTCAAGATCGCCAGGCCCGTGAAGTGCGCGGAATTCCGAGTCGCTGGCCTGGACGATTCGGTCACGCCTGACGACGTCCGGGAGGCTATCCAAGTCAAAACTGGATGCCGCCTGGACGACGTCAAGGTTGGCGCCATCCGCCCCGGTCCCGGCGGTGTCGGAGCCGTGGTAGCGCAGTGCCCCGTCGCAGCAGCCAACACTTTGGTGGCTGCAGGAAGGCTCCTCGTGGGCTGGAGTTCTGCCAAGGTCTCCTCGTTGGCGGCTAGGCCCGCGAGGTGCCATAAATGCATGGCTGAGGGGCACTTGCGCGCCACTTGTAGAAGTGGCTTCGACTGCAGCGGATTGTGCTTCCGCTGCGGCCAGCCGGGGCACAAGGCGACGGACTGTTCCGCCGCCCCCCATTGCCCCGCGTGTGCGGCGGGTAAATTGCCCGCCGATCATTTAATGGGGCGAAGGGGATGCAACCCTCCCCGGGCTTCCAAGCCCAAAAACGTCGTGGGTAGCAAATCGACCCAAGCTACCCCCGTCGTCGTCGCCGCTCTTCCACCGTCGCGGATGGAGGAGGATGTGGTTGCAGGTACGTCGGCCCAATAATGGACCACGACTGCACCCTCCTCCTCCAGGCGAACCTCAACCACTGCGCCCGTGCGCAGGATCTCTTCCTGCAATCCATGGCGCAGTGGTCGATCGGTGTGGCCGTAGCCGCGGAGCCCTATTATGTTCCTCCCCGCCCAAATTGGGTGGGTGACTGGGACGGCTCCGTGGCAGTCGTCAGCTCCACGGCTCCGCGTTCCCCGCCCTTGTCGCTCAAAGACAAGGGCTCGGGATACGTGGCGGCCGAACGGGGGGGATTACTCGTTTTCGGGGTTTACTTCTCCCCCAACCGGAGTCTGGCTGATTTCGAGGTCTTCCTCACATCTCTGGAGACCTCGATACGGCGTTTGGCATCAGGCCGCGTCCTGGTGATGGGAGACTTCAACGCAAAGTCCGAAGCGTGGGGGTCTCCCAGAACGGACGCCCGCGGTAGAGCGGTGGAAGAGTGGGCGAGTTCGGTGGGCCTCTGTCTGCTCAACAGAGGCACCACCGACACTTGTGTTCGGCAGCAGGGCGGGTCGATAGTGGACCTCTCGTTCGCTAGCCCTGCTGTCGCACACAACGTAAGGAACTGGCGAGTCCTGGAGGAGGTCGAGACTCTCTCGGATCATCGCTATATCCGAGCAGAGATCTCCCGGAATCCCCAGGACCCAGTTAGGGGTCACATGGCGGACAGAGCTCCCCGATTTCCGCGGTGGGCTGTGGGTCGTTTGAACCGGGACCTGTTGGAGGAGGCAGCCATAGTGCAGTCGTGGCTGTCTCCGGTGCCTCCCGACGAGGGGGTCGATGCTGCGGCGGGCCGCATTCGCGTTGCGCTTACGCAGGTTTGCGATGCGGCCATGCCGCGCGTCCGACGTCGGCCTCCTAGGAAGGAGGTCTACTGGTGGTCCCGGGAGTTGGTGGACCTCCGCGAGGCCTGCATTCGTGCCCGGAGGTCCTACACCCGCAGCCGGCGGCGACGCCGCGACGATAACGGGGAGGGCCAGCTGTACGAAGCGTACCAAGCAGCGCGTGACGCTCTGAAGCTGGCCATCTGTCGCGCCAAAGAGCAGTCGCGGCAGGAGATGCTGGAGGGACTCGATCGTGACCCCTGGGGTCGCCCATACCGCGCGGCGCTGAGCAAGCTCCGCACGACGGGCCCCCCCCTTACCGAGTCCCTTCAGCCTAGCTTCCTCACCGAAGTGGTCGAGGGCCTATTCCCGCCACAGGCGGAACACACGCCCCCGGCGATGGCCGCAGAGGCCGAAGTCCGGGAGGCCGACGAGGAGGACGTGGTGGTTCCGCCTGTCACGGAGGCGGAGATGGGGGCGGCCGTTCTGCGCATCCGCTCGAAGCGGACCGCCCCCGGGCCGGACGGAATTCCGGCCCGAGTGTTGGCCCTTGCCCTTGACCACATGGGCGACCGCCTCAGGGAACTGTTTGACGCGTGTCTGTCGTCGAGGCGGTTCCCTGAGTGCTGGAAGGTGGGGAGGCTAGTGCTCCTGCCCAAGCCGGGGAGAGCCCTGGACTCGGTCGCGGCCTACAGGCCTATCGTACTGCTGGACGAGGCGGGGAAGTTGCTGGAGAGGATTCTCGCTGCCCGCATCGTCCGGCACCTCGAGGAGGTGGGGCCCGATCTGTCGGACGCCCAGTTTGGTTTCCGCGCCGGGCGTTCGACGATCGACGCCATTTTGGCCCTGAGGGCCGCGACCGAGGAAGCCGTCAGGGGAGGCGGCGTGATGTTGGCGGTGTCCTTAGACATCGCCAACGCATTTAATACTCTGCCATTCGGCAGCATCGGGGAGGCACTCCGGTTCCATGGGGTGCCCGCATACCTGAGGCTGCTGATGGCAGACTATTTGGAGCGGAGGTCCGTGCTGTGCGAGGACCGAGCAGGCGACGTCGTGCGCAGGGCGATATCGCGCGGTGTTCCACAGGGGTCCGTCCTTGGCCCTCTCCTGTGGAACATCGGCTATGACTGGGCCCTGCGCGGAGTCTTGCCCCCCGGGCTGAGCGTATTCTGTTACGCTGACGACACGCTGGTAGCGGCCCGGGGTCGCAACTTTGAGGAGGCGGCTCGCCTGGCCACCACGGGGGTCTCTCAGGTGGTCGGGCGAATCGAGGCGCTGGGGCTTAAGGTGGCCCTCACCAAGACGGAGGCCCTGTTGTTCCATGGGCCCCGTCGCGGGCCGCCTGCCGGCGCCTCGATCACCGTCGGCTCGGTCCTCGTACCGGTTCAGGCCCAGATGAGATATCTGGGCCTGGTGTTGGATGGACGATGGCTCTTCGACGAGCACTTCCGTCAGCTCGAGCCAAAGCTGGACGGCGTGGCGTCCGCCCTGGGGCGATTATTGCCCAACCTGGGCGGACCCAGTTTGGCGTGCCGGAGGCTCTACACGGGGGTAGTCCGGTCGATGGCGCTGTACAGCGCACCGGTGTGGGCGGGGTCCCTGACCGCCCAGAACCGCGCGCGGTTAAGCCGACCGCAGCGTACTTTGGCGGTCAGGGCAATACGCGGTTACCGCACCGTGTCCGCAGACGCGGCATGCGCGCTGGCCGGTACTCCCCCGTGGGATTTGGAGGCGGAAGTGCTCGCCGACGTTTATCGTCGAGCGGCCGAATTTCGGGCAGGTGGAGGCGGTCGGCCTCTGCTCGAGCAGGTGCGCGAGTGGCGCGAGGCCGCTCGACGAGCCATCGTGGCCCGATGGTCAGTCCGGCTGGAGGCTCCACGTGCGGGTTTTCGCACGGTGGAGGCGCTCCGGCCGGTCCTTTCGTTGTGGGTGTGGCGACAGCACGGGACCCTTTCCTTCCGGCTCGTGCAGGTGTTATCCGGGCACGGGTGCTTCGGATACTACCTGCACAAGGTCGCGAGGAGGGAATCGAGTCCCGCCTGTCACCACTGTGATTGTGGCGAGGACACGGCGCAGCATACGCTGGAGTTCTGCCCGGCGTGGGCGCAGCAGCGTCGTGCCCTCGTCGAGACCATCGGTGCGGATCTCTCGCTATCGGCCATAATCCGCTCCATGGCCGATAGCGACAGGAATTGGAACGCAGTCGCCTCCTTCTGCGAGAACGTCATCTCGCAGAAGGAGGCGGCGGAGCGGGCCAGGGAGGAAAGTCTCCTCGCTGACCCGATCCGTCGCCGGCGAACTGGGCGGCGTCGGCGCGCCGATGCGCGCCTGATGCCACCCTGAGTAGGGCTGAGGGTGGGAGATCGGGGTATTTACTCTCCCACCCTCACCCTTCTGCGTAGTGGCGGCGTCTCTGGTGCACCCAGACGCCGCCGCCAGTGTTGGTGCCCGCGGGGCGCGGGCTGTCGCTGGGTGGGTCGTTGATGTCGTATCAGGTTCCAACGGCCCACCCGTCACGGTGAGGTGACGGTGCACAGGGGGGTTTTAGTCGGTATGCCGGTCGTGTCATCTTGACCGGTGAGCCCGACATAACCGTCCCACTGCCCCCCGAGTGGGACGGTATGCATCAGGAGCATTTCCCCCCTCAAAAAAAAAAAAAAAAAAAAAAAAGGTATATATATGGGGTGTGTGGCCAGAGAACCTCCTAGTGTGCCTGACGGCTGCTGGTCCTTTCTACATTTCTCGTGGATTGGAACGGCAGTCGTTGGGCCGGTACACCCCGGGCAACTCGGGTAATAATGTCTTTTCGGGGGCATTATTACTCGTGGCTAATACTCTGGCACGCGCGTAGGGACCCGAGGCAGTATGTCTCGGGGTTATCGGCCCGCGAGGGCCGCGTTCGGGGGTCTCAAATCCACGTGTTCCTCTGAATAGCAGAGGACACGTGGATTTGAGACGGGGGGGATAGAGGAAGAAAACCTCTTTAAAAAATCACCAGTGGGAGCCGTAAGGCCCAACAAGAGGGGGTCTCTCGCGAGACCGCCAACTCGTAACCCGGACCCGTAGGCGTCCGGAACGAGGGCCGCCACCTTTCGAGGTGGGGGTCGCGGAGAAGAAAACTCCTTAAAAAATCACTAGCTTCGTTTCCGCTCCTCAGCTCCCCTGTAGCAGGGGACTCCGAGGTTGCGGGACCGACCGTCCACTCCAACTCAGCTCTCCCACATTGGGGGACCCGGGGAGGAGTGGGCCCCCTCCAGTTTCACGTTCCCTTGCACTTCTCTGTTATCAGGGCTGGCAAGGGAACGACTACTGGAGACTACCCTGCCTTGCAGGGTTGAGGGCTGCCAATAGCTCTGGCTATTGGCCGCATTAGGCGGGGGCACATAGGGGAGGGGAAACCTAACCCTGCCTCCGTCTTCATATCGTTACCCGTTGAGTGTCGTTGATCACGTCTAGCGGCTCAACGGGACCGAGGGGCTTGCCTTAGTTGGCCGGCCCGCGAGAAGGAAAACTCAGACCACCCAACAGCGAAGTTGTAAAAACCTCTGGGCACCTGCCGTCCCCCAGTAGTATATAGGTCTTCCCCCGGAATGAGCGTCACCCGGGGGTCGCGTTTAAATCGTCTCATATCGTGGGAACCAAATGGAGAATCTTAAATTAAACACACCCGAAGAAGATAAGGAGAGAAAGACGGAAGAGCACGGAGGCCCATTGCGGGACTCCAAAGGGCGCTTCAAGCGCCCTTCACGACTTGCCAGCGATGGCAGAGGAATGGGGGCATGTACGCCCACGTCGTTTGCGTCGACGCCTGACAGAAGCCGGAGGAGCTCTGTCAGCCTCGGCGTCGAGTCCGGGTCCGAGGACCTGGACTCACGCGACCTCAGCGGCCGGGCTTCTATGACCCGGAAGCGCAGCAGGTCGCAAGAAGTAGTGGAGAGCAGCGCACCAGCCACTAAGGTGCCTGCGAACCGGGGGGTTTCGCCGTCGCGATCCGTGACCCCGACTCCATTCAATAGGCGGGCATTGGTCGCCCGCAACCGACAAGAGGGGGAGCGCGCAGCAGAACAATTTGTTGCGCAGCTCCTGGACGAGTCCCGGCACCCGAGCTCGGATGTAGACCTCGTCCAGTCCGCCGCAGACTCTGTGGCCGCCATAATTACGGTGGCCACAAAGAGTCAAAACTTGAAGGGCACTTTCACCAATGCCCTCAAGAAGGCGGCCTCTCACCTCCAGGAGGTGGTGCATACGCTCGCGGAGCGCACCACCTCCGACGAGACGAGGCGGTTGCGGGCGGCAAACGACCGCCTTGCAGGGGAGGTGGCTGAGCTCCGCGCTGAGCTCAGCCAAATTCGGGAGTCCATGCGGCAGCCGAATGCCTTACCTCGTCAAGCAGAGGAGCAGCGCTCCCTGCTGACCGACGCGCAGCTGCGCCAGGTCATGTCGTCCGTTGGGACAATGATCAACGCGCGGCTGGGGAGCCTGGAGGCAAGACTGCCTCCAGAACCGCGTCGCCGTCCACCGCTCGCAGCGGACAACCTCGCGTCCGCTGCTAGGGACCCAGTGCCCACGTCGGGCCAGCGGTCCTATGCGACGGCGGCGTCAGCGTCGATCAGCGTCCCCGCAGGATCGAGACCTGCGGCCGGGAAGAAGGGGACTTCCAAAGCCCCTTCCCAGTCCCAGAGGGACTTCCCGCCCTTGAGGACGACACCTGCGGGCTCAACTCGCGCCACGGCGCCGAAGCAACGTGCACCCTTATCAACGGGTGCGCCACGACAGGCCTCAGTCCCTGGTCCGTCTGCGCCTGCCAATGAGGGCTGGCAGACGGCTGGGGAGAAGAAGGAGTTTCGGCGTCAGAAGAGGCGCGAGCGCAGGAGCGCTGCGAGGGCTGCGGCTGCCGAGCGGAAGGAAGGGCAGAGCAAAAAGGCCAAAAAGAAGAGGCCCGGGAAGCTCCGACCGCCAAGATCGGCCGCCGTTGTCATAACGGTGTCGCCGGAGGCGGTGGAGCGCGGCCTTTCATACGCCGCCGTCTTCAAGAAGGCGCGGGAGAGCGTCGGTGTGGCGGACTTGGGCCCCACCGGTGCCAGGACCCGCCTCGCCCAAACGGGGGCTCGAATTCTCGAGTTCCCCGGTGCGGAGGGCGCAAAGACGGCGGACACAGTCGCAGAAAGGCTGCGAGGGTTGTTTGGGGCGGAAGAAGGCGTCAAGATCGCCAGGCCCGTGAAGTGCGCGGAATTCCGAGTCGCTGGCCTGGACGATTCGGTCACGCCTGACGACGTCCGGGAGGCTATATTACCCGTTGAGTGTCGTTGATCACGTCTAGCGGCTCAACGGGACCGAGGGGCTTGCCTTAGTTGGCCGGCCCGCGAGAAGGAAAACTCACACCACCCAACAGCGAAGTTGTAAAAACCTCTGGGTACCTGCCGTCCCCCAGTAGTATGTAGGCCTTCCCCCGGAATGAGCGTCACCCGGGGGTCGAGTTTATATCGGCTCGACTCGTGGGAATTATATGGAAGATTGCAATTCAAAAAAACCCGAAGAGAAGGAGAAGAGTACGGAGGAGCGCGGAGTGCCTTTGCGCGACTCCAAAGGGCGCTTTAAGCGCCCTTTACGACCACGCACCAGCGATGCTGGAGCTGGCGCATCAACGCCTGACGGAAGCCGGAGGAGCTCCGTCAGCGTCGAGTCTGAGTCCGAGGCGGGCTCCGGTTCGGAGGCCAGTCGGCCTCAGAGCCGGTGCTCGTCGGCGGCTCGAAGACAAAGGGAGGCTTCCGCGAAGCGCAGGAAGACGGCGCATCCCGTGCCGTCACGCTCGTGCTCGGACACGGAAGTGGAGGTAGTGGAGGGGATGCCCGGTCCAGGAACGGCTGGTTCCCCGATGCCGCCTCCCTCCACGAGGAAGCTCCCCGGGCAGCCCTTACCTGCCCGTCGGGATGCCCCCAAGGTGGCTGAGGTCCCGGATGCGTCCCCCTCGGCTGGGGACTCGGTTGCCGACCTCAGGCAACGGTTCGAGGCTGGCGCCGAGACCGTCTTGAGGGTGGCGGCCCGGTCCGGCAACCTGAAGGGGGGGTTCGTCCGGGACCTTAAAAATGCTGCGGAGGACATGAGGGAGGCCTTCTTCCACCTGTGGGCACAGACATCCTCCGACATGCAGAGGCGCTGGAGGGCCGAAAATGAGGGGCTGCATAGGCAGCTGGCGGAGCTCCGGGCGGAGGTGGCGGCCATGAAGGCGGCCACTGCCATTGCCGCTCGGGCCGACGCAGCCAAGGCGCCCCCGGCCACCACCAGGGCGCCTGCCAGGAGGCCGAGGGAGGAGTTCCCGCTCCTCCCGCGGCGCACAGCGTCGACCATCACTCCCGTGGAGGACCGGCGTCCCGCTTGGGCGGAGGAACTTATGCGGGCCACGGTGGCTCAGGCGCGCAACGTAGTTGAAGCGTGCCTGGCCAACCACGGCCTCGTGCCCATCCCGACCCCGGGCCCTCCGCTCGGGGGCCGCCCCCGGATGGTCGGAGGTGTGCCAGCTGACCCGGCGCCCTCCGGCCGACCGGTGGTACGGCAGACATCTGCCCCCAATCCGCTGGCTTCCTCTTCTTCTTCCAAGAGGAAAGGGAAGGGCAAGGGGAGGGCGACTGCCACTGAGGCGCCACCGCGTCCCGGTCCCCATGCCCAACCCACCTCGGTGGCCTCTACCTCGGCTGAACAGCCGTGGACAGAGGTCACCAAGAAGAAGAGGAAGAGGAAAAAGAAGGCCTCCCGGGCTATCCCGGCCCCCAGCAAAAAGAGGGGCCTCCGCCCGGCCGACCTACGCTCCCCGCGCTCCACCGCCATTGTGGTGGAGCTGACAGAGGAGGGGCTCCGGCAGGGCGGCAGCTATGCGGGCGTCCTCCGGCAGGCCACTCAGGCTATGAGAGACAATCTCGCCGAGATGGGCCTCGCCGGAGGCGTCCACTTTAAGGTTGCCGCCACTGGGGCCAGAATTCTGGAGGTCCCAGGTGCCACCTCCGGCGACAAGGCGGACAGGGTAGCGGATAAACTCCGCTCCCTGTTCTCACCTGAGGAGGTCAAGATCTCCCGCCCGGTGAAGTCCGCAGAAATGCGGATAACCGGGCTGGACGACTCGGCCTCCTCTGAGGATGTCGCCGCTGCGGTGGCACAAGCCGGAGCCTGCCCTCAGGCGCAGGTCAAGGTGGGGGATATGCGCCGCGGCAATGGTGGTCTGTGCACGGTGGTGGTGCACTGCCCCATCGCCGCGGCGAAGAAGGTGGCGGCCGGCCGTTTGCTGGTCGGGATGGTCTCGGCTCAGGTGAATCTCCTAGCGCCGAGGCGGTGCTACCGCTGCCTCGAACCGGGGCACGTGAGGCAGCAATGCACCGCCGAAACTGACCGCAGCGATCTCTGCTATCGCTGCGGTCAGCCCGGCCACAAGGCCGCCGCCTGCTCCGCCGCAAAACCTTCCTGCAGCCTCTGTTCTGCTGCAGGAAAGCCGGCGGAGCACCGGATGGGGAGCAAATCTTGCTCCCCACCGAAACGACGTAGGGCCAGAGGGGCGGTCGCCGGGACTCCGGCCGCCCCGGCCCCGTCCCAAGCAGGGAGCAGTACGGAGGCGATGGACACATAATTAATTATGGCCCATCGCCTCCTACAGGTGAATATTAACCACTCCGCCAGGGCGCAGGATATCTTGCTGCAGCACATGGCGGAGTGGTCAATAGACATCGCCGTGGTCGCCGAGCCTTACTGCGTCCCCAGCCGACACAACTGGTTTGGGGACCTCGGAGGCTCCGCGGCCATTGTTTCGTCCGGACCCTCGCTCCTGGTGATGACAGACAGGGGCGAGGGTTATATATGTGTTGATTGGGAGGGAACCGTCCTGATCGGGGTGTACTTTTCTCCGAACCGGCGCCTCGCCGAGTTTGAGCAATTTTTGGGCGCGGTGGGGGCCGTTATTAACCGGTACCCATCGCGTCCGATCGTGGTGGCGGGGGACTTCAATGCCAAATCAACGGCTTGGGGATCCCCTGTCACCGACGCTCGCGGCGACGCGCTGGAGGAGTGGGCGATTGCGACCGGTCTCGTGGTCCTTAACCGGGGATCGGTCGCCACGTGCGTGCGCTGGCAGGGCGAGTCCATTGTGGACATTTCGTTCGCAAGCCCTGCCGTAGCGCGCCGCGTCCGGGACTGGCAAGTGCTGGTCGAGGCGGAGTCACTGTCGGACCACCGTTACGTGCGGTTCGACATCTCCGCCTCGCCGGCGATCCCGGACGATCGCCCGAGGAGAGTGCACACCCCGTCGTCCCCACGATGGGCGTTGAAACGTCTCAACGTAGACGTGCTGGTGGAAGCCTCCATCGTCCAGGCCTGGACCCCAATGGGCGAAGGGCCTGTGGAGGTTGAGCTAGAGGCGGAGTGGTTCCGGGGCGCGATGACGCGGATTTGCGACGCGTCGATGCCCCGGGCCAGTGCTCGACCTCCTAGGCGTCAGGTGTACTGGTGGTCTGACGACATTAGTCAGAAACGCGCCGCTTGCATTGCGGCGCGTCGCCAGTACACTAGGTACCGCCGACGCAGGCGGTACCGTGACCCGACCGTGGAGGCACGGCTGCGGGGCGATTACGTACAGCGGAAGCACGCCCTGCAGTCCGCCATCAGTGAGGCCAAAACCCAAAGATGGGAAGAGTTCCTGGGGACTCTCGAGGCAGATCCGTGGGGCCGCCCGTACAAGGCGGTCAGGGGCAAGTTGCGCCCCTGGGCCCCACCGGTCACCGAGAGTCTCCAGCCCCGGCAATTAGAGGAGGTGGTCTCCGCTCTCTTTCCTTCGAGAGCGGAGCACACGCCTCCCGAAATGGCGCCGCCCGATATTGAGGAGGGCGGTGCCGATGCCGGGGCGCCAGAGGTAACAATGGCGGAGCTCGGCGCGGCAATGGTTCGGCTCCGAGGCAAAAACACCGCCCCGGGGCCGGACGGAATTCCTGGCCGCGCCTGGGTTTTGGCCTACGACGCCCTAGGGGACCGGCTCCTCAGGCTGTTTAGCGCCTGTTTGGAGTCGGGACGGTTCCCTGCCATGTGGAAGACGGGTAAGCTGGTCCTCCTGAGAAAGGAGGGCCGCCCCGCGGACTCTCCCTCCGCGTACCGCCCCATAGTGCTGTTGGATGAGGTGGGCAAGCTCTTTGAGCGTGTAGTGGTTGCCCGCCTCTCCAGGCACCTGGTGCGGGTGGGCCCCGACTTGTCCGAACGGCAGTTCGGATTCCGAGAGGGCCGATCGACGATTGACGCGATCAGTCGCGTCAAGGCCCTCTCGGATGAGGCGGTCGCCTCGCGCGGGGTGGTGTTGGCGGTGTCCTTGGACATCGCCAACGCGTTCAACACCCTGCCGTGGGCGACTATTAGGGAGGCGCTCCGATTTCATGGAGTGCCTCCCTACCTGCGCCGAATAGTCGGGGACTACCTGCACCAGAGGAGTGTGTTCTGTGTGGGGCGGAACGGAGAGACGTTCCGGAGGGAGGTGTCGTGCGGTGTTCCGCAGGGTTCCGTTCTTGGACCGATCCTGTGGAACATCGGCTACGACTGGGTGCTGCGGGGCGCCCTACCCCCGGGCGTCGGCGTAACTTGTTACGCCGACGACACGCTGGTCACGGCCCGGGGAGAGGATTACGGGGCAGCTGCCCGTCTTGCCACGGCAGGGGTGGCCCTGGTTGTCGGTAGAATTAGGATGTTGGGACTGGAGGTGGCGCTGGAAAAGTCCGAGGCCCTGTTATTTCATGGGCCTCGGCGGGCGCCGCCACCAGATGCCCACATCATAGTTGGAGGGGTCCGCATCGGGGTGGAGCCGAGTATGAAATACTTGGGGCTCCACCTCGACGGCCGCTGGAACTTTCGCGTCCATTTTAGCCGCCTGGCCCCCCGGTTGATGTCGGCGGCGGGAGCGCTTAGCTCTCTGCTGCCGAATATCGGGGGGCCGAGTGTCGTCTGCCGCCGCCTCTATTTGGGGGTGGTGCGGTCGATGGCCCTCTACGGGTCGCCCATTTGGGCCGGCGCCCTCGATCGCCGAAACATCGCCCTCCTGAGGAAACCTCAGAGGGCGATGGCGATCAGGGTGTCGCGGGCGTACCGCACCGTCTCCTTTGAGGCGGCGTGCGTCCTGGCGGCATCGCCGCCCTGGGATTTGGAGGCGGAGGTCCAAGCGTCGGTGTATCACTGGCGCGTGGACCTCCGGCTCCATGGTGAGGAACCTACTCACGGGGCGGTGGAGACGCGAAGGTCCCAGGCTCGACTGGTCCTCGAGGCCAAGTGGCAGGAGCGACTGGCCCAGCCCCGCTATGGGGTGAGGACAGTCGAGGCTGTCCGTCCAGTGTTAAGGGAGTGGACGGACAGACGGCGCGGACCGCTCACCTACCGGCTTACTCAGGTGCTCTCCGGACACGGCTGTTTCGGAGAGTACCTGTGCAAGATAGCCGGTAGGGAGCCGACAACCAGGTGTCACCACTGCGAGGAGTGCGACCGGGACACGGCGCAGCACACGCTGGAGGAGTGTCCGGCGTGGGCCGAGGAGCGCTGTGCCCTGGTCGCCGTGATTGGCCCCGACCTCTCGTTGCCGACCGTCGTATCCATGATGGTCGGCGACGACAGGTGCTGGGGCGCAATGAGGTCCTTCTGCGAGGCTGTCATCTCGCAGAAGGAGGCGGCGGAGCGGGGGCGTGAGGAAGATCCTTACGCCCCGGACATCCGCCGCCGGAGGAGGGGGCGCAGGAGACGCGCTTATGTCGCTCTCCTGCCCCCCACCTAAGGGTTCTGGGTGGCAAGGCCTCAGGGGACCCTGCCACCCGTGAGTAAGAACCCATAGAGGGCGCGCGCGGTGTTCCCGCGCGCCTTCTAGCGTCGAAAGGGGAGAGCTGTGAAATGCTCTCCCCCGGGGACGAGAGGAGGTCGGGTCCCATTGACCCGGCCGCCACCCACACGGGGGGGCCTGCTATGGATGAATCTTTTTAGACTCCCAACAGGCCCCCCCCCATTGGGTGGGAGAGGGAACACCCCAGGTTTTTTTAGTGGGTATCCCAGCACTAGGCTGGTGAGTCCCACACGCCCCGCCGGTGCCGTCCCCTAGCCGGCGGGTAGTGCATCAAGCATTTTTTCCTGGGCAAAAAAAAAAAAAAAAAAAAAAAAAAAAAAAAAAAAAAAAAAAGGTTATCGGTTACTCTAAACTGTCATCGAGTTAATGTCATACATTTGCTGACGGGTTGTGTCAAGATCGAGAGATAACGACAGAATATAATGCATAAGTTTACGTATAATAGGTTCGATGTGGGAAGCACTCAAAGTGTATTAGCCGAACCAATGAGTGAGGCAGCAAAGTCAATATGTATCCTAGTAGGTTAAGTGCAGGTTATAAATTTTTTGTATTTTAGCTTAAGCTTAGGTTATATTGGGAAATGCTAGATATTAAAAAAATTATAAAAGTCCCTAAATTACAACACTAGGGAGTATTAGTTTCGCTGGTAGAACGTTCTGACAGCGAAAGCAGTAGCCATTAAAGAGGATTCGCCGTTCTGCTAGCGCAGGAAGTGACTTCTTAAAATGGATTCGCCGCACTCCCAGCGCATGGAGTAAGCCCTTAAAAAGGATTTATAGTTCTGCCAGCGCAAGGAATAACACCATAAAAAGGATTCACCATCCTGCCAACTCAAGGGTCATCCCTTAAAACGGATTCAACGTACTGCCCGCGTATGGCGCAACTCCTTAAAGAGGATTCAGCGTCCTGAAAGCGAATGTGGTAATCCCTTAAAAAGGATTCACCGTCCTGCCAACCCAAGGGTGATCCCTTAAAACGGATTCATTGTACTGCCTGCGTAAGGAGTAGTGCCATAAAAAGCATTCACCGTTCTGCCAGCGCAAGAAAAAAGATTACACGTGTCCACTATATAACGTGATTATCTACACTCTCGCCAAATTCTGGGCACAAAATTAATATATCTGATATTTTCCTAATATATTTCCAATTTTTGTTTTTTTTTTATATAGTAATATAATATTCTATCACATACACACATCACCATCTAGCCCAAACTAAGCAGAGCTTGTACTATGGGTACTAAACAATGAATAAACATACATATATACTTTTTTTTGTAATTACATACATATTATACATAGAAACACCCAGACCAAGACAAAAATCCATGTCCATGCACACAAATATATGACTTGTGCGGGAATCGAACCCGCGACCCCAGGCGTGGCAGTCGGTTACACTATGCTTATTACACTACTATATAATTATGTCGAGAATGCACACCATCACCTTAGCTCCTATTTTAATAACCTGGTAATCCTAGCCACTGCAAATAGAAGGTTGGCACAAGGTTGGTTGATTCCACCTCTCGTTGCCAACCGTCGTATCCATGATGGTCGGCGACGACAGGTGCTGGGGCACAATGAGGTCCTTCTGCGAGGCTGTCATCTTGCAGAAGGAGGCGGCGGAGCAGGGGCGTGAGGAAGATCCTTACGCCCCGGACATCCGCCGCCGGAGGAGGGGGCGCAGGAGACGCGCTTATGTCGCTCTCCTGCCCCCCACCTAAGGGTTCTGGGTGGCAAGGCCTCAGATGACCCTGCCACCCGTGAGTAAGAACCCACAGAGGGCGCGCGCGGTGTTCCCGCGCGCCTTCTAACGTCGAAAGGGGAGAGCAGTGAAATGCTCGCCCCCGGGGACGAGAGGAGGTCGGGTCCGATTGACCCGGCCGGCACCCACACGGGGGGGCCTGCTATGGATGAATCTTTTTAGACTCCCAACTGGCCCCCCCCATTGGGTGGGAGAGGGAACACCCCAGGTTTTTTTAGTGGGTATCCCAGCACTAGGCTGGTGAGTCCCACACGCCCCGCCGGTGCCGTCCCCTAGCCGGCGGGTAGTGCATCAAGCATTTTTTCCTGGGAATCAAAAAAAAAAAAAAAAAAAAAAAAGGTTATCTTATCTTATCTTAAGATTAGGTTAGATTAACAACAGAGTTTTTTTCTGGATGGTATGTCGTTTTCTGCACCCCTGAAAACGTGTATATAAGATTTCATTATTATCAGTTCAGTAGTTAAGGCGTGTAAGCGTAACAAACAAACGCACATTCACATTTATAATATTAGTTAGGATTGGCAATGCGTAATACCCTCGGTATGTCAAACGATCATTGGCTACGATAACAGCTTACAATACGACATGCTTGTGTGCTATCTTGCTTGAAAAGTGCTTCATTAGTCTAAATGTTAATGTATGCCGTCGCAAATTATGAGATCCTAGTCTTAAATTCCGAGTTGCCCCAGCAAATATTTTGAAGTTTGTCGGTCAAAACATTCTCAATAATAGTTTTGAGATAGAAAGTTGGTGATATTTCATACCCGCCTCGGCAAGCACATAAAACAACGAGGAGCACGGTACCTACTTGATCTCTTTTCGGTGGTATCGGATTGCCATCTATAAAAGTGATGGAATAGAAAAGTATACTTGTGTTTGCACACCCGCTTGTGCACTATAATATCCCTTACAAGGACGCCAAGTCTCTGCTAAGATTAAAAATCTATGCCTGGAGGACTATATTATTGTAAAGCAAAGGACATAATATTAACCCAAAACATTTTCGGCGACTTAAATGGATCAAGCAAAATATATTTGTGCGTATATTTATTTTGCCAATATGAATATTATTAATGAAAATACATAAATACATCACGACGCTATCGTATGTTCCGACTGAGTGGAGGTTTTTCTTAGGGGATCAGCAGTTCACGGCCCATAAAGCAGTCAATTTGTTCTTTTCTGATAAACAATGCTGAGAGCGTTCATATGTTTCTTTATTGCCATGATAATATATTGTATTCAACCTAATTAGATACGGAACTTTTTCTACAAATTCGTTGATTTAGTGACGTAACTGTAGCATCAAATTTGGTCCAATAACTAGGATTGGCAAGGTGCTATTAAATATTATGTTCGTAATTTTTTCATAGTAAGTGACTGTTTTGTTGGTCCGTTGTAAATGTTTGCGTTGATTCATCGTGAAGTCAGGGTTCTCGAATATTTCGATACAGCTTGATTTTTTTTATACGACCCGTTTAATATGCCCAAGTTGAGACACTTGCATGGATTATATGGATCATGTGACCGATTGACGCGAGCTACCCATGCAAGTTACCATGATTATTTCTCGCATACTAGCTTGCACATGTTGCACGCGCCAGCTAAAAGCACCTTATGTCAGGCAAGATCAAATTTTAATTAATCTTTCGAGAGACAAATTCTTAAGTAAATGTTTGAAGTCTATTTCGGTAACATATTGTCTGCTTATTTTCGGCTTCATATCTTATCAACAGGTGATCCCATTCTGAAGAGCTATTTTGGTACAAATTTTTAATTATTTTAATTGAATACAGTAGCTTGGCACCTTGTATATTTTGCTACCCGATTTTGTTATTTATAGTTAGAATTATAAGAGTATATTTCTGAAGAAGTAGGTTGTCTATATTTTGCCAGTTATGTTTTTAAATCTAACATAAGTACACAACATAAGTAATAATATCAGCCCTGTATTAAACTGTCCCACTGTTGGGCACGGGCCTCTTCTAATTGTGAGAAGGGTTAGGCCATAGTTCACCACGTCAGCCTAGTACGGGTTGGCAGACTTCACATATGGAGAACTTTTAAACATGCAGGTTTCATCGCGATGTTTTCTTTCACTGTTAAAGCGATCGATAGTTGACTATTTCATACGCACAAAAAAAAATAAAAGCCAGAGATGCGCGCCATGGGATCGAACTCATAACTTCTGCGTGGCAATCCACGGTTTCTCATTAGGCTATTGCTGCTTATAATAGGAAAGAAGGATAATGCAATAAGAAGGGTTTTATCAATTGATTTGTTACCCAATAACATACATTATTTTTTAAAGAAAGAAGTGGAAATGGAATATATCTCTCTTTTCTCATGTCTTATCAAAGGTCAATGCTCGAGTCTCACATGGTGAAGACGCAACGTATAATAAGATTTTTTTTGTAATTTAACTACTACTTCAGAGCAAGATTTATAAACAGTTAAATAATATCTTTATTTCTTATTTAAAATACAAAAGTGTAATTACATAAGGAAGCATAATAATGTTGAAAGTTACCATTTTTTTAGTTCACGGCTTATAATGTCCTTAATTACATGTGTCTCTCGTTTAACTTATCACAATATATTTATTTAATTGAAAACACTAATAACTTATGATCTGTGACTTTTTTAAAGAATACTAGAAATTTAGGTTTAATATTACTAGTAGTCTTGTTAACCTCTCCAGCTAAGCTAGAATGCTTGTTTTAGGAGTGGGTTCACGTCAGTGCAATCGGTGGGATTCAAACCCGCGACCTCTCGATCACAAGTCCAATGCCTTATCCATTGGGCCAACGCCGCAAGAACTATAGCTTCCATAACAATGTTTTAAAATAATTCATTATTTAAATGTTTTATACAGAAATACAAGTATTGAAATTGATTAAAACGACTAGACTTCAGAGAAGCAGCGGAGTTTCTAAAAACCAGTAACTTTAGCTTTTACATACATACATAAATTCACGCCTGTTTCCCAGAGGGGTAGGCACTTTAGCTTTTAGCTAATTATAATATATTTTTTGAAAACCTATTGAGTTTTGTAAAAAGAGTTAAAGCCAACGATGTTAAGTGTAAAAAATATATAGGTATTTGTTACCAAAAGAATACAATATTACACATAGTATCCACTGGCCCCACGCTAGGGAAATCTGTCCTTGGATGCCTTATTACGTTTACAATTGAAATTCTAATAATTTTCTTAGTATGTTGTAAAGAATACATGGGTAAAAGATTGTTATTATTTTCATTTAACCCAGTAAAAATTCTCGGCGTAAGCTCACAATGAATGCACAACAATTACATTATTAAGTACGGATATTAACTATAAGCTACCCGATATCGACGAGAGGATGTCAGCCAGATAATCTCTATCAATAATTAATTATTGTAACCATCACGATTAGTAGGGATTGTGTGAATATATAGAGCATAAATAAAGCATGCTACACTAGGGAGAATACTATATCACACTTAATTTAACCCACTCATCATGACTGCATGGATGGCGTAGAGGTTTAAGTGGTCGTTTCACCGATGCCACTGTGCCGAGTGTTGTAGGTTCGACTCCCACATAGGACAAAAATTGTGTGATTCACAAATTGTTGTTTCGAGTCTGGATGTTCTTTCTGTCCGTCGTTTAAATGTTTGTATGTCCTCCGTGACAAAGAAATTATTCCTAGTGCGGGAGCTGTCTTTTCTAACAGACTTTAACATACGCAATAAAAAACGCTCGGATGGCTTAGTGTTTTAAATATGCGCTCGACAGTGCCACTAAACCGAGTATTGTGGATTTGAATTTTGTTCGGTGTTGGATACAGGACAAAATATTGTGTGATCCCCAAATTATTGTTCCGAGTTTGGGTGCGTATTCGTTGTTTGAATGCTTGTAAAGTACTCCGCGATAAAGGAATAAAACACAGCGGAAACTTGTGTTCTTAATATAAAAATAAATAATTATTCTTATATATTTATACTATTTAAAATTACGATAAAAGTCTTTTGGTACAGTAGTTTAAACGGTCACGTCGCCACTGCCAAAGCGTCAAATGTTGTTAGTTGAATCAGACGTGTAAATGAAAAAAAGAATAAAGATTCGTTTATTTAAAAGTATTATTTTGTTAAGTGCACATAAATAGACACGTTGCGTGTAAAACGTAGCAAAATAAAAATAAAAAAGGTAAACAGCAAAATTGGGACATCATTCAAAAAATTACCCGTCGTCAACCTTGTAAAGGAGCTTGGCAATGATGGCTGATAGTGTGGTATAGAAGAAGAGGCGTTAGCGATCAATAGTATATGATTTTCTAACGATTATTTTAGGAGGTTCTATATACAAATTTTCGAAGTTGCCGGTATTAATTGTGGTGATTTTTTTTAGTTTTGTGCTAATATTTTTATACTTGTTTCGTTGTATTCTGATCAATCATAAATAATATTAGCAATTATAACAGATTTTATTTTACGTCGCAAACATAATATTATTAGAATTCCCAGAAATCTAAATGATTTTCGAGTATCAAAATATATTTTATGTTAAACCTCCTTTACAGACATTCACATCCTAATCTTAAGTAATATTATAAATGCGAATGTGAGTTTGTTTGTTTATCTTATTTATTATAATGCTTTCATGCCTTAACTGCTCGACTGATAATATTAAAATGTTGCATAAACGTTGTCATGGGATACAGAAAAGGATGTCCTATGTAGGTACAGAAAAAAAACAAAACTTTCACCCGGAAAGAACTGTTCCCGACGGTTAGAAGTTTATTGACAAAATCTACATAAACGCGAGCGAAGCGACGGACAAAATCTAGTTTCTAATATAGGATGGATATACTGTTGATCAAAACAATGTGTAAATCTTTTTTACTCATAGACTCATCGCTCTACGCCGTAGCTTTTAAGACTCTACGACGTAGCTCACCGTAGCTCCGTAGCCTCTTTCTTGTACCGTAACCGAAACATTTTGGGTTATCCGGTATTCGGGTCACGAGTTCCGGCTATGGGCCGTGTCCGATGGATCGCTGTTCATCCCAGATCAATCGCCGAGCGGAGGTGTTCTTAATGGAGATTTTACACGTGATTTCCGGGAGACGTCGACGTTTCAGAACCCGGTTACGATGCCCGTTAAATAAAGAAAATTGGTATTTTTATAGGGTTTTTCTGATTAGTCATTGGTTGATTTGGTTTTAGGATGTCGTATTTTACTATTCAGTTGGTTAGTAGCTATCTTAGTGGCAGAGTATTAGAAGCCCTTATTCATACACTTTGATTAGTCAGGTCTTGTCTGGGAGTCCTGCCTAAAGGATAGGATATTTTACAGACTTTTGATACTATACCTTCAGGTATTATTTGATACATGAAAATTTCAATTAACTGAAGATTTTACTAGTAAAACGATTATTTTATGTGATTGCGTTGCTTTAAATCGCTACAATTTAAAACTACGCATGCACTAATTCTTAGTTATATTAAGACTTGCATTTTGTTGTGTTGATTTCTAGGTAATATGTTACTTAGAATGCCGTAAAATAAGAAATATGGTACTAACGATAATGTGTGTCTCCAACATTTTTATTTGCCGGGTGAAAAAGTACCGACTTTTTTAAAGAATTTGTCCCTCTTTATAGTTTATTTCTGGGCAACCCTGTCCATTCCTCGGATTCAGCGGATGAATCCTGAAATGAAATGAAAAATGCTGTCCGCGGCATTTGGCGGCATCTTTCACTCAAATCTTACATTTAACTTCATTCATTCTTAATAAGTAAATAAATGTAAAACATCCTTGATTTAATCTTTAAAGAGCTACTGAAGCTATTAAGCATAGTGTGTAATAGTTTTATTTTTAATTAAAACAAAAATAACAGTCGTGTTATCTATAAACAAATAATATCAAAATGATAAACGACGAACAAATCCCATTAGCATTACCCAGAAAACGGATTTTTTGCTTGGGGCCACGAAATAAGCGGAAAAAATGTGCCGCATCACGCTTGCCCGCTTGAATGACGTTTTGTATAAGCTTTAGCGGTCGACGCAGATTTCTCAGCTTTATTTTTTCAGGTGATGGATTGCTCGGTGTTTTCTTGTGTAATTTCCGGACACTAATTGCCGCGGGCATCCGTCACGGTTGCGGGGAAATGAGGAAAAACCTAATGCCTCTGGTAATAAATAATTGTCCATGTACTGCACAGGTAGACGTTTCGTAAGATGAAAACAGGATAGATGCTGTTTGTTGTGAGATAGATTGGTTTAATAATAAAAGGATAGGCGAAAGCTTACAAGAAAATATATATTGATTGTATATTCATTTACTTCTTACCTACTATATATATTCTTTATTATATAGACGAGCTTTCAGAAATAAAGTGTCAGTAAAATTATGCATAAAATAGCTCTCTTTTAGAGAGTATTTTATAAGGTGGATTGCCGCACTTATAATACATAATAAAAAAGGGACTACTACAAATATAGTTTAGTCAACCCCTTTAACTAAACTTATATGCTTGCGTTAGGAGTAGGTTTTTAAGTCAGTAGTGTGCATTGGGTGGATTCGAACTCCTTGAAATCCGTCGATCGCAAGTCCTGTATACGAAGGTCGTAGCCATATATAGCAAGTCTGGGATATGGCTATGCTCCTAGCATATCTCTTTTGTTACATTTGCTACCATCATATTCTTCATACGTGCTTAACAGGAAAAGGTATTTTAACTTAGTTTTCTGCGGAACTAATCGATAAGAATGTACGAATGGCTCACGATAAGAACAGAACGTTTTTAATTTAGTAATAGTATATTCACCTAGGTTTAGGTAACGATAATGATTTGTTAGTTAATCTTATAATGTTACTTCTTTTCATATGTTTATTTCTATGAGAGATAAACAAAGTTTAGTAGCTCCTCCATTGATATCTATGGCCGTTGTGCATTTTACGGGAATAAGCCCATAGCCAGACTATAAAGAATGAAAATAATTAAATAGTTTCTTTGAAATTAAACTACTATATACGGATTTTATCGCGTTGTTTATTTAGCACTGTATTACAAAATTTTGAAAATATTACACTACTGCTACTATTGATTTTATTTTACTAATTTATAAACTAATAAAATTATTTAAACTATTAAATCTATTTATTTTTGGTTTACACTTACGAAAGTGTAATATCGATCGCGATAAAATCCGTATATAGTAGTTTTATTTCAATGAATAACATTCGCGTAAACAGAAGACAATATTATGTAAATAATTTCTATCAGATTAAACACTAATATTATATCAAAGCAATTAAAGTTTCTACGTGTCCAATGTATTATACAATGAGCTATAGTAATAAAAGAAGGAAAATTATTGGAGAACGTTCAGACATAATATTAAAAGATAACATCACTGAGTTATAAAAATATTGGAAACGTTTCTCGTATTGGGTATGAGACAGTTTTTATACGACTGTTTTGATTGTCCTCTCCTTCTTGTATGTAACTAGATATCTATGTTTTTACACTGAGGGGGAGATCTAATCCAAATGATAACTGTACTTAAAAATCGTGATAGGTTTTAATTGGATATATTTATTTGGAATGGAAATTGTATCGTACGTGTCTGTCGTTCTAATGTATTTTTCATGTAATGCGGTTAATTAGCAGAAAAACGTTACGTTTACTATCTACTGATTATAAATGCTTTTGTGTTTTTCAAACACGGCCTCTGAGAGCTGTAGGCCTCGGTATATTCCTATCGGATAACTAATTATTAACTGAAATCTTGACTGAGCGGGAATATTGGATATATTAACCAACCTCACCTTTAAAATATGCGTGCTAACTATAAATATTATTTTATATAAACCTAGCTCTAAAACCAAACTGTTCTCAAATACAACTACGGTCAATATCTATAATATAATTCGGATCCAGAATATTAACATTCTTAATGATACAACATACCTTCAGGACAAATTTATTTATTAGATTGACTGTATTTATTAAATTAGCTATTTATTTAGGCACGCACTTTGTTCATATTCGTAATTTAAAAAAAAATTGTGTATTCTTTTTTCAAGATCATTAATTGTTATCCTTTAACACACTATATCAAATCAAATACAGGAAATGTAAAATTAGGTAAGTTTAGTTCACCGAATAAGACCCAAACATTGTTCAGAAAGTTAGAAACTTAGCATTCAGCCGGCTCAAGTAGTCACCATAACCTACTCGACTTCCATATTTTAGACCAACAACCAGGATTTAGTTATAAGTCTTTAAACAAACATAGCCGTTCAGAGTTCTGGCTGTATTTAACAGTGTTTGCGTTCATGTTATAATTACATAGTTTATAATAAAGTAGTTTCGTAGGTAGTATCTAGCCCGACTTATGGTTATTTCAATTCAATGTTTGAGAGCATTAGAACAGTTAAATCCTGCTGGTAATCTGGAGCATACTGTCTGGAGGTGTGTATTAACCCCAGAGAAGATCTTTATCTGTCAAAAAGGTTGCCTGATAATGAGCTGTAAACTTTTAAGGCATTTAAAAGCGTTACTTTTTGGGTTGGGCCAAAAACAAAATAAGACTGCAAGGACTGCAGTATTATGAATTCGACTCCCGTAGTTTGAATGTTTGTAAAGTCCCCCGTGACACAGGTATTAGTTGTAGGTGGTTCAATAACCTATTGAGTCGCAGCGGCAGCGGCCAGATACAATAAAATTCGTACACCTTTACTAGTATTAAAAATACCATGTCTATTCAATATCTTATAAAATAATATAATATATCAATTTCATTGTTGAAATGCAAAACATAATTGATAAACAATTGAATCTGGTCATTTATGGGCACTGCAGCTCAAATATGTAGGCAATTTTTAAAACTCCAACAAACACATTTCATTGAAATAATGCCGTACAAAGACAAAATTGCTGCAGTTAAAACATGAAAGGCTTATTTTTCTTTTAGAATAATTACATTTAAATAAAAAAGTTACAAAGATTTATAATGTTTTAAGAACTTAACAGTCGCTTTGGCCATTTGGACAATGTTTAATCTCTTTCATAAGATAAGTAAAAGAAGTGAGGTCTTAGCGGAAAAAAGCCAAGAATAAGGCAAAAGTATTTTCATTTA
The DNA here is from genome assembly GCA_963675205.1 of Catocala nupta. Classification (NCBI taxonomy): domain Eukaryota; kingdom Metazoa; phylum Arthropoda; class Insecta; order Lepidoptera; family Erebidae; genus Catocala; species Catocala nupta. The sequence goes on from OY776081.1 coordinate 21,564,295, forward strand.
AATTGGCAGTAAACTTTGAATTGAGTTTTGTTGAAGCAAGTAATCTTATTCCTGAATTATTCATGTAATAACGATTATTTTATTCTCTTTGTCGTTTCGAGAAACTGTAGAAATTATAAAAAATACATTAGTGGCTTGAATTATAGGCTTTTATTATTATACAGGTAAATGTTTTCACATGAATTTATTTACGAATTCTATTATAAACAACTTTGTTTTATATCGCTTTAAGTCTAGATTTTATAAATTTATTCGTGAAACATTGTATTATACATAAATATTGCTGAGTTTATAAACTAGTAATTGGCGCACAAGGATAGGCTTAACGCTGACAGCGACTACAATAATACATATATCTATAGTTAATTTTGAATTAAAATAGACACAACATTATTTCTTTGGTTCATTATTTAAAAAGAGAACGTCTAAATATAGGTAATATTGTGTTATATGCAATTAAAAACACGGTTTTAACGTAAGAATGCAATTGAAACCTTCGAAAAATATCCTTACTAATATTATAAACGCGAAATTTTGTATGGATGTATAGATGTTTGTTACTCTTTCACGCAAAAACTACTGGACCGATTGCGATAAAACTTACTTGGTATGTAGATAGATGGAGACCTGGATTCACACATAGGCTACTTTTTATCGCGATATTCCCACGAGAACGGGACTTACGCGGGTGAAACCGCGGGGGAAAACTAGTTAAAATAATAACACACAGCCAATATTTTTAGTTTGCCTTACTAACAACTGTTACTCTTTAAGCCTGACCTCTTAAACAATTATAAACCTAATAATACATAAAAAAAACATCAGATTGCGTAGATTGTAGTGTTAATTAAGATTTTACAAAATTACTTTTTCATTGTCTAAAAACTTGTATAACAAAACAACAACTACATCTAAGACAGTACATAATATCTCCCACAAAGTAATTCAATTGCAATGTTTGCCAATCTTTGTAATTACATTAGAATATAATGAGGAATGGAGAGCAAGACACACTATTTTTATTCAACAATAAAGATGACAAGAGCTGAAGTTGGAGTAAGCTCGTGAACAGAACAAAATAATACCAAAGAATAGTATTCCAGTATGTACTTAAAATACTAAATATAACTATAATAAAATACAATACAAATCGAAGCCCGCCTTTCCTCTGTTCAATGCAAATAAAAGTGTTCGTAGAATCGATACGGCATCGTGTAATACTGCTTAATATTCACCGTTCAATACTTCAAAGACATCATTACGGTAAATCATTATCATACAGATATCACCTAACTTTGTGACGACTGTGGAAAATGTAAAGTACTCGATTTCAATATCAAAATCGACGCGAATATTAAAAATTATTTGCAGACGAAAAATATATTATATCTTGCATTAGAATTTTTGCTTTGGTGCGTTCGCGATGTATTATTGAAAATGGCTTATTATATCTTCAAAGGTTATGAAATATATTATCATATATTGATTTCTTTAATATTATGATTTATGTTATAATATATTTACCACGACACTTCTTTTAATACAAGAAATAAAGCTATAATGCCTACAATTTCATGTTATAAAACTGCTTTTACAAAATTAATAATATTTATTTTGTTTACAACTTATATATTTTCTTATACACAAATTGAATGAGCAATGTTTTTCATATTGTAACCAGTTACTTAGCCACGTGGGCTTACATATATGTATCTACCAACAATACCTATAACTTATGCTGTTACCATATATAAAAAGAATAGCTACGTTCGGTGCCAAGAAGGAGCTTTAAACATACGACTTCTTAATGCTAGTCTTGTTATGCCGACGACATAATGCAAAATGCAAAGAGAAAATGATATATTTATGGCCACACTCAGATATATAATCAGCATAGTCGAATTTAAAAGAAGAAAATAGCTTAATGCCTTTTTAGGAAGATCTAAGGCTGCCTGTCCATTTAAGCGGAGCGAGGCTGCGGATATAAAAAACGGAGAAATATTAACCAATAGGATTGCATGGACGGAGCGGAGATTTTATGCAATCCTATTGGTTAATATTTCTCCGTTTCTTCGCTCCGCAGCCTCACTCCGCTTCAATGGACAGTCAGCCTAAATCCCTCTCGCTGTATATTCCTTCAGACGTCTCACTTATAATAATACAAAATTACTTGGTTTCGGTTTTCTCTAATGAAGAAACTTAAAGTAATTCCATGTCATACACATTACTTACAGAACAGCCAATAACACTTTGCTCGGAGCAGCAATCGAACAAGAGACTGCAAATTTAAACGCAATATTATGTCAGGCTACACAAGGCAGTTTAAAAATTAACGATCTATAAAAGTGATTATAAATACAAAACTCTTCTCATAAATACCTTTGCTTATAAAATGAGCTCGCCAATCACACAACGTCACACGAAGGTCTATAAAACTGTTCGTATCAACTCAAACTTTGAAGCAAACAGCCCTGCGTTGCCAGGTTTAAAATATGAATATAAATTGGGAAACTTTAGGGTTGCTCAAATCCAGCGAGAACTTTAAAATTATTAACACGACTACGTTACAGATTTACCAGCTATAAATCTGGGCAACCGCTGGATTTTGGCGACAGAATGCGTTTGGCTGGGTTATATTGGTTAGAACGTTTGTTAACTGTAATACCTAATCTACTTCGAGAGAATAATATATTGCTGTGTTAAATCGGTTTTATCTATAACGAAAATGTAGCAAAGCTTTATCTGTACACTAGATTTTGCCCGCGATTTCAGTCGCGTTAGTGTAAATTTTGACTACTCGTATTGTCTATTCTTCGGAAACAGTGCTTTTTCTGGATAAAAGTCACGTATGTCCTTTTATGTACGTACAACGCGTATGCGAAATTTCATGATGATTGAACGCACATTCGCTTTTATAATATTGCCAATTAATATTATTAAATGATTAGTAAACAGTGTTTTTGATAAACTATGTGGAATCAACTTGGTGGAATCTGAACCTAAAAGCTTTGAAAAATATTTTCTTTCCTGTTCTTTGACTAAATATTTGCTTAGTTAGTACATAATTTTTACTAAATATGTTATATATTTATAGCTTAGTACCTTAAAATTCTATGCTATATATTCACCAAATTCGCTTACTGGAGAATAGGTGCGTAGAGTAAACTAGGTAAATGACGATGCGGTCAAATTGTTTAAGCGGATGAAGCCGCGAGAAAAAAGAAGTGTTAAACTGGTCGGTACAACGCGAATATTCGTTTACATCTATAACTGCTTACAAAGAAAATTATGAAGAAGCTTTCTGTGATGTGCCGAAGTTTGAAACTGACTGTACTTTTTCAGCTGCCACCGATTTGTACGTACATCGACTTCGCTGTATTCTAGATATTTCTAAATTGCTTTACCTACATCCTTACATATAATAAACTGTATGTATCACTAGAGTGGTAGGCAGAAGAAAATCACACCCATACCCATTAACTAGCTATCGTTTTAGGTCCTTCGTCACCAAGGACGAGGTTAAAGCCGCTTACCGTATTCCAAGCTCCATGCTGTGACTTAGAATTTATTTCTAAAAATCTAATAATATTGCCCGGTACAGTAATCGAACTCTAGACCTAATGCACAGCAGTTGCATTGTGCCACTACACTGTGCCGGCGTCAGAGTATCCAATACTACATATAATTTCTTAGTAGAAATAATGTTTATTTGACTAACGGAATCGTCGGCTGACATGTTTGGAAATGCCACTAACACATTATTTTATTATTTGTACATAATCCAACCTTACATTCTATTGTACAATAAAAACGAATTGTATACTACACGTTTGTTACGTATAGTATGAAAATCCCTCAAAGCTATCCTAGACAAAACTAAATATTTTCTGCACATTTCAAATAAAAGTTTAGTTGGAAAAGCACATTCAGATCACGTGTTGTGTGTGTGGGGGCGACGAATCAGCGTAGACGAAGCGAATTTATTTGTGTCTCCAATCAGTCCCTTCGACATTCGAAGACAAAGAGCTTTTCTAGATGCACAGAATTACTCACAGACAATTCGTTGTTTTTATTCTCGGTAAATGCTCGCAATTTTAGAGCAAAAGGCCGTCTGGGTCAGATATTAATTTAAAATAGTACTCATAATATAGGTACTAATAGGTCTAAAGATCACGCTGCGTGAAAAGTATGAGGGAGGCCTATGTTCAACAGTGGACGTCTTTCTGCTGCTGCGGCTGAGATGATCATTATGACCTAATATTTCTAATAAATAAATGATAGTTTCAGTTCACATAGTCAAAGGAATAGAATTATGATAAAACAAATTTGAAAATAAAGTGATTAGTTGCGTGCCTCTGTAACATAATTTGCGGTCCCAGGTTCATAAGATAATTGACATGGATTTATAAAATAACTAGCACACAACTAATATTAAAGAAAAACATCGTAAGGAATCTAAGGCATGCCTTATAGTACTCTTGTCCTCTTACACTGAGAAGATGCCCATGCCCAGAAGTGGAAGAACTTTTATAGAGGGCTGATATTCTTATAACACTAAATAGCATATAATTTTGCTATTCAATTGGCTAGATACAAAAAAAAATGCCATTAGCTGGTTTTAATTAAATATGATATATGGTACGACCCATAAATACAATCATGGCTTTTTGTTACACAAAAAAGTGTCTAAGTTTACAGCAACGGTGGACTTCCAATCACAGACAGGTCAGATTAATACGTAAAAGACAATAGTCATCTATCAAGTGTTATAACTAGGTCAAATATTGCACAAAATATTTTTTACAACAGTTCATACATCATTTTCCTTGACATCCAATTTTCTCTACCTAATTTAATTTTTTTGCGATCGTTTCTCTATCTAGTATCCTTTCTCATCTCAACTTGTTTTGATAGGGAGAACAAAGATAAATTAATATTAAATTTGTCCATTAGGAAACGCTAATTTTATCAAATATTTTTATTTTTAGCTTGATCTAAAGGATACTAGGTCTTAGGATCATCATTTGTATCCCTTATAACTTGCAACTATATATATATATATATATATATATATATATATATATATACATTAATTTGCTTTTAAATACTTCTGCAAAGTAAATTAACTTCAATCATAAAATGCAATAAGAAATTTTATTTACATTGTATCTAATAATTTTGAGTACAATAGAGAATCTTTCGCTTTATATTATTTACTAGCTGACCCGCGCAACTTCGTTTGCTTTTTTCAATTCGAACCAGTAGTTCCTGAGATTAGCGCGTTCAAGCAAACAAACAAACAAACTCTTCAGCTTTTTAATAATAGTTTAGATTCGATATAGGTAATTGTTTATTAAAATCGTTATTTGTTTACGGACTCGGAGCATACTATTTCTAAAGTAGTAGGTCCTCGCTGGTTTCAGCATGAATGGGTCGGATCAACCGGGGTAGTACTACCCTCTCACAGAATGCCGGCGTGAAGTAACGGTACCCGTACTGTTGCGTTTCGTATCGGTGAGTGAGAGAGCCGGAGGCCCAGTTACCCCGATCCTTTTCCTATCCTTTCCTTTGTCCTTTCCCTCCTTCATTCATTTTTAAAGGGCTGGCAACGCACTTGTAGCTCCTTTGGGGTTGCGAGTGTCCATGGGCGGCGGTAATCGCTTACCATCAGGCGATCCGCCTGCTAGATTGCCGCCATATGCCATAAAAAAAAAAAAATCTGGTGTTGTATGTGACTGGGGTTTGATACCCGGGTCTGTTTTATGTTAAAAAAAATTCTGTAACGGGACCGCGTCTGAAATTGCATCTATTATGTGGCAATAGGCTCGCCCTATTGCATAGGACCCAAAATAACCAGTGAATTGTAGGTGATATTCATAGTTTTTATTTTATAATACTTATGGTTATATATCCATACTCTAGACCTTCAGAAATATAAATGTAGGAATAATCTTATATATAAAATTCTCGTGTCACAATGTTCGTTCCCGTACTCCTCCGAAACGGCTTGACCGATTCTCATGAAATTTTGTGAGCATATTGAGTAGCTCTGAGAATCGGCCAACATCAATTTTTTTTTTTTTAATCTTTTGGTCAAGACATATTTTTATGGCAACATAACGCTTGCCGGGTCAGCTAGTTATGTATAATTATCGTGAAATATAACTTTTATGTTTTAAGTTTTATGCGAATAAATAAACAAATATCTATAATTAATAAATTATGTACTTACACAGTTTTACCTTTTAGAACCTAAAGTATTTGTATACGATACTGCATTGTCTAACATCATACTAAATTGTAAAACACTGAATATATATTTAAGTGAAAAATTAAGAATGTGGCCGTGAGTTTCTTGCATATATCTTTGCCAGCCTTTTATCCGAACCTAGCAATTAATCTGAATATTGCTTCAGTAGCTAAGTATACTCACTAGCCAAAAGATTTTGACGTTCATATGTATTATGTTGAAATGAAAATATCTAGGACTTTAATAACTATAGAGGGGAACACCTTGATTCATAGAATATTGCAGCTATAACTTTAACCTTGTAGTGTACTCCTGCTGTGAGTACATGAATCCCTAATTAGAAGTAGGTTGCTAAGTTCTGAAGATTACTGCAGAAATGGAACAGTACATTTTGTTTTATCTGCTGCGCTGACAGTTGAGCTAGGTACTCTTTTTTGTTAGGTTAATAACACGCGAGTGATATCTCTGATATAGCATAAGATAATGAGCACCACTTTTATCAATGCTCTGAGTAAATGTTTAGTATGTACATATTTATAAGTTACTGAAGAAACATTTAGGTAAGTTGCTAGGTTGGGCGCGATTTAGCAGTGATAGCTCAGTGGGGAGACCAACAGACTGCAATGCAGAGGGTCTCGGGTTCAAACCCAAGTCCACCTTTGACTTTCGGAAGTTATATGACTTTTCGAAATTATGTGCGTATTAATTGACAATTATCGCCTGCTCCGTGCCTCGGAGAGCGCGTTAAGCCATCGGTCCCGGCTGCTATGAACATCTATGGCAGTCGTTATTGGGAAGTCAGTGCCCTATAATATCCTGACACTATTCTAGCCTTAGGGTATCGTTAGCCTTCGGGTTGTGGAGGTCAGGTGGCAGCCGCTCCATGTAAAAACTGATATCCAGTCAAATCCGGTTAGACCAGAAAAGCCGACCTCAAGTGACTTGGGAATAATAAAGGCTAGGGAGAAGAAGCTAGGTTAGGTTGAGAAGTCAAGAAACTCACGATCAATTAATATTTTCAAATCTCATTACCATTTTTGTTGTAATAGCTCTATCAATAAGCACATGGTTAAAATAGCGTCAAAATTGATACACGTTCACATATCCATATTAAATTGTAAGCAAACCTTCAAACATAAATTAACATGAAATATAAGATACTCTAATTTAGTATAATTGTGTATAAAGAGAAGGAAATTACAGTCTTGAATACGTCTGATAATAAAATTAAATATTCTATTAGTATTATCAACGATATTTTCTAAGCAATTTTCTTATACAATATGATACGTACATTTGAATTATGTTAAACCCATTCTGTGTATTATTACCATCATGAACTGTATCACGATTGCTACGTTATGACTCTCTCTCAGCGAAAGGCTGCATTCATTCTTGTGTTTAATCATGATGCAAGTTAGATGCAATACAATTTAATTTTTTTATATCCAAGGTGCAATATAATTTTTATATCCAAACTACTGTTACTTATTTACTACTAACAGTAAATAGACCTCAATATTTCATTGCTTGTAAGATACTACTAAATAACAAGTTTAAAATCAGACAAATTATGTACACTTACAGATCAGCACTAAAATTGGGCAAATGGTTGATTGTTGACAGCACTAGCAACATCACATCACCTAATAGAGTTTAATATTGGACGGCTTTATGGTAAGTATTTTAGAAACCTGGGCTTAGTATGAAATAAATCTTTAAATCGGATTCGATAGATCGGATCGGATTATTCGGATCCTGGATAGTTTGGTTTTCTACCCTACTAAAGTCGTATTGCTATCCTAATATTATAAATGTGAATGTGAGGTTGTTTGTTTGTTACGCTTTCACGCTTTACCTAATCAACCAATTATCAAAAAATTTACAGAAAAAGTACTGTTCTCAACAGATAGAAATTTATTGAAAATCTAGATAAACACGAGTGAATCCACGAGTAAAATCCTAATGTAAAATAAGTCTCAAAACTGACTATGCTTTACCAGTATACACATGTTCAGAGAATTCATAATTAAATTCGAAATGAGTCGACTACCTCAATTGTATAGCGATTTGCATTAAGCAGTTCGCGGGCCAAGCAACGGCCATGCTTCCGTTCTACAAGTGAAACTGCACTTAAATCGTACTATAATACACGAAGGAACATTTAATTGCACCTGTTTAAAGTTTCCACAAGACTTGTAGACGCCGGCTATTAAATTAAACTTAGGTATTCCAAGTAATATTTTAATAAGTATTTAAAACTTTATCGATATTGTGCTAGCATCGAGTATTATAAGCTGATATGGGTACTGCATCTGTTATAATAATAATTGCCGTTAGCTGGCGCCAGTAGTTCTAGCAACTTTTCATAATGCAACATGATGGAATTTATGGATAATGTTGCATGACCGACATCTGATTGTCTCTCACAGGCAAACTGATATACATGACATGTATCTATCATACTATCCGTCTGATATGTATCTTTTTTGCTTTAGGGCAGATTATCCTTGATCTGCTTAGAGATTGGTAAGAAGAGATTATCATCTCGCATTTTCTGTATATACTTTCATTGCTTAATGTCGACTTCTGTTGTTGCCACAAACTTAGCATTACCAAACATAAGAACCAGCTGACAGCTCCATTGAGTAACTATTCCGTCCATCCGATTGCCATATCAGTTACCATGTGTTTAATGGGCTCTATATACTTAATTATAAGCACCTATTTATAAAGTGAGCAGCGTATTAAATAACGAGTGAATGGTAATTTAATGGTGAAGAATATCATCAGGATTTCGGCAATAAAAAAAAGGGCACCTTAAAAGAAATGATTGAATGTTATATTTGACAGCTAACCCGCGCAACTTCGTCTGATTTACATAAGAGAATTTTCGCCGTTTATGCAAAATTTTTCATTGATGCTCCGCTCCGTTGGCCGTAGCGTGATGTTATATAGTCTATAGTCTTCCTCGATAAATGGACTATCCAACACTAAAAGAATTTTCAATTCAAACTAGTAGTTCCTGAGACTAGCGCGTTCAACCAAAAAAAACAAGCAAACAAACTGCGTTTCGCTGACATTAGACAATGCAGTTCATAATGTATGCGAGCTACATCAGTCGTCACCCACCGGGCACAATAGGTAGACCGATAGCTAGGCAGTCTGTATGTTAGGCATTTGTAAATTGTAATGTTGGTGTGAATTTAATAAATCAAACTATTTAGGTGATTAACCAGAACTCTTTCATTTAACCATCCCAAAGACATCAGAGACATTGGTAGATTTCACACATAATACCATTATAATGGTAAAGTGGTAAAAAACTCTTCAGCTTTATAATATCAGTATAGATTATTCTGAATAGCTAAAATTAAGCCTCAATACAAGAACGATGTTCCGTCTTATTGATTGTTATATAATTAGTATATCGCTAATTATATAACGATCAATAAGACATCTATATATTATTATGTATATAGATATCTCGTGTCACGGTGTTTGTGGTCGCACTCCTACGAAACGGCTCGACCGATTTATATGAACTTTTTTATGTATATTTGGTAGGTATGAGAATAGGTCGTACAGTATATTTCATACCACTAGGTGATTAGGGTGTCCCTATCGAATAAATTCATATGGCAGAACGTTTGCCGAGCCAGCGCTAGTATAATAATAAGATTTTTTTCTACAACTTTTATTTATCTATTGTTAATAAACCATTTTAATCTGTACGCCTTTCACGACGAAACATAGTAATATTAGGGATTAAAGTATGAAATTGCCGATTTATACTGAAAAACTGAAACCCGGTTTTTTTCTAAGATTTACCATATTTATTTAATCGATATATTTACCCTCATTATCTATACATTACTGCCAACTAAACGAAAGTTTATTTATGCCTTGACGATAGAGCTCCGAGGAGATTTGACAAACTGTGTGAAAGCATTTTGTACTGCCTCCTGGGAGGAAACTTTTAATCACGTAGAAAATTATCCAAATCACGGAACAATAGTAGTCCGTTAGAGCAAGGTCTGGCGAGTACGGATTACCTTTTTATTGGTAAGCTTTGCTTTAGGGCACTGTTGCGGCGTTTGACCTGGGGTCAGCCATTGCATTTTTCGCTTACGGTTATCGTAAGGAATCCACTTTTCATCACATGTCACAATTCGATCCTCATATAATTCTTCATTTCTGTACCGATTCAACAAGGCAACACAAGTTTCAACACGCATTTCTTTCTGCAGATCAGTCAAATCATGAGGCACCCATTTTTCATATTTTTATCTTATTGATTTGATGCAAATGAGCCAATATTGTGGGTAGGATAACGTTAAACCATGCCGCTAATTCCTGAGTAGTTTGACTGGGATCGGTATCCACCATCTCCTTCAATTCAGCGTTATTCACCATTGCGGGGCGGTCTTCCACATGGTTCGTTCTTCAAGTCAACGTTTCCATTACGAAAGCGTTTAATACAATAACGCACGGTGCGTTCATTAGCAGTCTCCTTTCCAAACGCAGTGTTGATATTGCGAGTCGTTTCTGCCACGTTAGTTCCGTGTCGGACCTCGTATTCAAAAATGACTCGGATTTTCGAAGTATCCATCTTTCCCGTCTAAGCTGAATAAAAAAAAACAATTGAAAGTCGAAAATCGAATGTAGCACATTTTTTTAAATAAAAGTCATATAGGTATCATGGGAATAAAGTTTCACTCGAAAATCTCACACCATGATGGTTTTATGTCAATTCACAGTATCTATATATACTATACAACGGCAACTTCATACTTCAACCCCTATTTCTTTTGCATGTACTTCGTTTATAGTCGGTAACTGTATCAAAAACAAATTAATTTGGACTTGAAATTAAATTCGAATTATCTAATAGTACTCCGCTTCTATCAAAATTAAAACAGTGATTATACCTACTGATTATACCTGTAATCCTGTCTCTACATATACGTTTCGCCACGTCATCGCTACACAGTGTTGACATACCCGAAAGGAGCTTACGCGGCTATGCGGGTCATGGGCTAATAAAATTAAGGCTTTTGTTTGAGTGGAAACATCGTTAAGGAAGCAATATCGACCAATAGCGTGTGCTTTTAATGAGACGGGTTGCGCTGATGACAATGTGGAGTGGTTTTATTTTTGCCTATAGGAAAGGTATTTTGGTACATGTGATTTTGGAAATTTTGGATGGATTACAGTGCTAAAAAAAATATAAATAATAAAAATATAAATGCTTACAAAGTATATGCACTTAAAATAAATGTTTGTCCTATTTTTTATTATAATACCTTTTTTATACCGACAAAACGAAGGAAAGAAGCGTTTAATCTGCCTGATGGTTCCTATGGGCGAACGACGCTTGCAACACCTCCTGGGGTCCTCCTATACATCCGTGTGTTGCTGAAGCTGCTAAAAACAAATGCAGTCTGTACTGCCAGGAATAAAATCCTTCAGTTTCTAACTGATAGCACTCTTAATGGAACTCTGATAAATTATTCTAAAGCAGAACGCAATATAAGTTTATATATTATCTGTCATCTTAGGTATTGTGAGTGTACGGCAACTAGTTAATATGATAATCCCTATCAGTCCTAAATTAATTTGGTGAGTGCGTTGGTGGTATGGAATGCGGCATGAAGTTTTGGTTTCAATTCCCCGGTAGACCAAAGTATTCATGAGTTTTTCTATCAAGACATACTTAGTAGCATCACGGAATCTATAACTGTGGTATTGGTCGGCAATAGGCTCATCCACTATTGCGCTGTACATTAACCGTACCGCGGACCTAAGAATCGGCAGTTATGCAACCAAGTTAATAAATAAGTGTCTAAAATTTGCCTCGTGGCATAAGTTTGCTATGAGTTTGCATGCAATCTTGAGGTCACAGGTTCGATCCACGGATCAACAAAACTTTTCTTGTAGTAGATAGCAAAAGACTCGCGTCGCTCGCTCACATACGTGAGACCTACAAACGTAGTACACCTCTGCCTACCCTTTCAGGCATATACAGATGATTCTACCATGATACTAAACAATGTTACTATAATATTATTTCAAATAAGCAATAATGCTATTACGTTTGTATGCATACAGGCCACATAAAAAGAACTAAAATAAAAAGCAAATTAACCATATGTGGCCATTAAACAAAAATCGTTCGAAATATAAATAATTCATAAAACGTCACTACACGATCGTTTAATATCGATTTTTTTTTCATATTATGACCGATATTATGTCCACGTGGGCAAAAACGATTTGACTCAGTAATAGGATTACAGATTTTATTACATGCAGCTGAAATGTCGTTAGGAAGGCAATTTTGGCGGCAGATATTGGCTATTAGCGATGGAGGTAATGCCTTCTCGATATTCATATAGGTATAACGATGTAAACTTAAGCATATTTGTGGCTTAGTTCTATGTTAATGCTCTCGTATACGGTTTTGAACGTGATTATCTCAACCCCGGAATGGGATGGCTCCGCACAGAATTTACATTTAGGACCCGAATTTGATCCCGCTGTGGTGAACACCGCTAGTTTAATATAGCAATATTGTATTTATAGTTTAGTTTATGTTGCTTCTGTTACGTCGTTGGTTTTAGAGAGTTTGTAAGGGAGGCAACTAGGTTGCACTAACGAATGTCATGGTAAGTGTCGTGTTTTACTGAGATACGGCGTTAAGAATAGGATGTTTATTAGGAAGAAATATGATTTCAGTTTTCACAATAATTGTGGATTGAATAAAGCTTGTTTCAGCTTTTTTACCGTGGATGCTGTGAAAAATTATAAATATATATCCTTATTTCTTTTGTCATAGGGTTTCGGTGACGCATGATAGCCAATATGCTATGTTTATAGTCCCGGGTCAAGCAAAGAGGTATTGGGTTTTACTGTAATGTAGCAGCACGGAGTCCGCCTGTATACCGAGAAAATGGCCTTTGAATCGCTCTTCAAATTATATGGGACTTATAAACAACGAATCGAAATAATAAATTATTATTTGTTTTTTAAATAGTCTACCTTGTAACGATCCTTTTATAAAAACAACAAATTGGTATTACATTATATATTAGCTAGAAAACAAATAAGTAATTAACGTTAATAAATATTCATAATAAACAATCCTTTTGGATCAGATAAGTGAATTATTCATATCAGAAGGATCTCATTAATGCCTAAACTTTAGCTCTCGGCAAGAAAGTAGTAACAGGTTGAAAAGGCTCGATGGAGCTAATTGAATTTGATCCCTACACTAACGAGGTAACCGCACTTGACTGAAAGTTTTAAAGGTATTTTATTTTGACTACTATTCGAATCGGATTTGGCTGCATTTTACTAAAATAAAATCTTTACACATGAAAATATTGCTGCCGTATGTTTGTGTTCGCAAAACATGAAAAGTAGTCGATGGATTGACTTGTTTTTTTTTACATAACGATGCATCTCTATTTAATAGTGTTTTTATACTTTACCTGTTATCCTAAAGATCTCACCCAAAAAGATTAATTTATTTATTTTCCTAATAAATAATATCAGACTAAGAGCGAGACTTGACTGGGTTTAGCTAGTCTTATATAAATATAGAGAGCAAGTACTCAGGTTCTAAGTCCATTTAGAATTCCACGTTTTATTATACGGCATAATGAAAGAGTGGACGAAAGTAATACGAGGGAAAGAGATGCTTAGTAAACGATTTTTGATGCAAACATGTTCGTAAGTAGTGATCACCGCTTACCTTTAGGTGAATAATTGACAGACACGTGCTTTTTTTATTTAAAAAGCTTTAAAACTAATATTATAAATCAGAATTGGAGTTTGTTTGTTTCTAACGTTTCTACGCCTTAACTACTCAAATGATCATCATAAAATTTCACAAACACGTTATCAGGGGTACAGAAAAGGTTTCTTTCATCCAGGAAAAAAGTACTGTTCCCGAGGGACAGAAAATTTACATAGCCTACATTAACGCGATCGAAACTACGGGCGAAATCTAGTAATATATAAAAATAATGCATGCAAGCTGTGTTGTTGCTACTCGGTATTACTTGAACAAATTACCAAACCATTTTGTCTGATCCGAAATCCAAACCAGAGTTCAACAAACATCAACAAATCGAGATAGACAAAAAATAAGACAAAGTGACAAGTCCTTTAACTATATAAGCACAAATACATCATTGTACGAACAGGTATTATAGTAAATGTTAGTATAAAGGAAAACCTTGTACAAAGACTGGTGTTTAATCTGTCAAAGCCTTTAATACTACACGATACAGATAAAGCAGTTCTATTGTAAGTTGGCAACCACACAAGTCTATAGAAAATGTAGCTACTATACCAACAGTACAAAAAGATCCAAAGAAAATTGTACTTGAAATAGATACAGTGCTCTCGATAACCAATTCAGAAGAAACGGCTTAAGATGTTTTATATATACATTCTATTTATTCCGGATTAAGATATCATATCATAAAATATATTTGTCATGGTACTCGTCTCAAATTTTGCTATTTATTCGTCCTCGTATAATTTTAGTTATAGATATATCTAAGTGTTAGTAGAGTTGAAGTACCGTTTATAAATATGCCTACCGTTGGTAATACGTCAAACGCTGGTAACGCCATCTGTCCAAAAATCTTTTAAGCGACTTGACCAACATGACACTTTTTGCTACGGTACACAATGTAATAAATCGACGATCACTATTCATATAATAACAAATTCTTACATTATGAAATCACAAAATTACTTTGTTTTTGCTGAAGGGCTAGGCAAAGCGTATATTTTAAGCTGTGGAAAATCTCACAAAGTGTCCGAGCTAGCGATGTATATTTTTATAAAATGGAATCATTCTATTTTAAAATAATACGAAACATTCAAAATGTTGACAATCGACACGTCTGCATTATGTATTTTTCTTTCATATTATTCGATTACATCTACAGTCATCTACTTGAGTTACTTCGCAAAACATTCATAGCCGAATTAATAAAAACGTAGTAAAAAGAGTCGATAAGTTATCCACAAATTCGAAAACATATCGTACAACAATCGAATTATTCGATATCAATCCGTAATAATCAAACATCACTAGTGGTAATTGTCGTCTATACGGCACAATTTCAAACCTCCTACTTATTATATATAACACACAAACAGACAAGGGTTCTGCCAAGTCGTTAGTAGGCAATGTTATAGTGTATAATCGATATCGAAGAAGGTCGGGACCGATCTTATTAACTTGTTCATTAAGGGCTGGGACGTGAGCCGAACGGTAATTTTTAACTTCAACAACCGTGACTCCAGCTTTGATACAATTTCCAAACTTTTATTATTTTACCTTATCTTGAGTTTAAATTTGGTTTCGGAATCAGAATGGCGAATCTAATTAAATTGTACCATGGTATCAAGGATTTAGAAGTTTCGGTTTTTATGCACGATCGGTTCATCCGATTAATTAGGTAAAAATAACAATTACGAGTGCGTATTTCAGCTTCAAACCAAAAGGGATATTAATATTTACATGTTTATTATATATACATGCAACGGCGGCGATTGAATATTAATTATTTATTTAAAATATAATTCTATGTAGGTATGTAGGTATCGACAAAAATTGTTTATGTTGCTAGGTTTTAGAACATTGTACGTTTTTATTAGAACTAAGTATTTATATTATGAAGATTAAAATCATTTAAAATGTTAAACCCTGTTTTTAAATTTTAGGTTATTTTAACTGTTCTATTTAATTATTTACATAAACAAAAGCAACAATCATATTTTACTACTTAACTAATATAAACAAACTTAGGAAACCCAAAATAAAACATAGAACTGGAAAATTTGGTAAAATAATGGCTAGTTGAGGCAGCGTCGTAAAATTCCTCAGCATCGATATCGACCGGGAAAGTGCCCCGAAGACTGAAAGCAATGCTGTTCTATTGTAAATACTAAATGTGTACAGCATTACCGAGTTATGACGGCTTGTAACAGTAATATTAATAAGTCTACATACATTAATGCTAAACATAAACACATCAAAACAAAACATAATTTTGTCGAAAGTTCGCTAATAACCAACTTATAATACTAGTAGCATTATACCTAATACTATAAATATGAAATTAGCTTTATTTTATTATCCGATTATTACGATTTCACAACTAATCCTCAAAAGCGACTTTGAAGAAATTAGATATATACATAACCTAGAAAGCTGTCAAAACTTCTCAACTTCACTCATGAATAGTGAAGGATTTTGATTCATCTCTATTGCATTAATACATATTGCCCTATTAACACACATTTGGACGCTAAGCAGAAAATATACAAGGTAGAATAAGGCTGATTATCTACGTTCTTAGAGGAAATATTATACATTTACTTACAACTAAGAGCATTCCCAAGGGCGCAGTGAAAAATGAGCCTAGAACGAACATGCGCCCACATATATGACGACATTAGAACATAATTAGTGTGTTGTGGGCGAGACTAATAACATATGTGGCTAATGAATTTACTTGTTCTATAACTGTATCGTTATATCATACAATAGAACTTGCGTATGGTCGATCATGAGACCTGAGATTCGATATGTTTGGGTAAAATGATGCTGGCATGTTTCGCATGCACACTTTTGCAATTTTAGTACCAGCATGTAATTTGGATCCTAGTCGACAACAGCCAAGCTCTTTGTGCATTAGAAAGCGCATAGTACAAATTATAGCCAAAAATAAAAACAGAACAATAAATGCTAATCTTGTCAGTTCATCAGTTAAGAAATAACATACTCTACACTTATGATTGTTGCTAATCACGTAGTGTTTGTTAGGTTTAATGTCATTACAATCAATATCTGCGAAAGTCAATATGGTAAGGCAGCTTTTTTACATAACGGTTACGCGAAGGACAGTTAGAAGGAAGTTACATACGTCTAATAAAAAATGCTATTCTTCAATATATGGTTGGATTAAGTGCTAACCTTAAGTTACTTGCCGTGCAATAATAAGTAAAAATGTTAGGCACATCGGGATTTAGGTAAGTGGGATGTCGCTCAAACTGAATTATACCAGCTAGGACCTGAACTGAACTATACCACTAGCCTGTAGAATATCACACTCAAATAACCTTATGGTGTTTTTCTGGAATAGATAGGACTCTTTAATGTGAAACCAGGCTACCAGCATACTAGTAAGAAATCTTTCTTCTTTTCTCCTAAATTGCTGTGCCCGATAGGTATCAGCCCGCAATAATAGAAAATTACTTTTGTACCTACCACCTAAGCTAACATTGTGGCATGTAATAAATACATATATTGAGTATAGAATAGTAATCTTTGTTTCTTGCACTGAATACACAGTGATACATTTTATGAAAGATCGGCAACGCGATTCAATAATTTTAGATAGGACTCCTTCTACTCGTATGTTACATCGGTGTAGCCATTTTAGGCAGTGGCTCCCACTGGTACGGTAGTACCTACTAGGTGCCTGAATTATAAGCAGTCGTTTCCCAAATAAACGATTTTAAAAATTTAACTTTTTATTGCCACATCTATATTTTTATACATAAATTGACATTTGAATTTAAAATTATATTGCATTGCAAGTGGTGGTTGAACTGTAGAATAACATTAATTTTGCTTAGTTTAATAATCGATGCATAGTAATATATTTGAGCATCACTAAACAGATTGAATATAATTTGTAGCCTCATTTATGCCACACAGTTACATTTTGAACATGTTTACTCGATTTGAGTTTGTTTAATTAAATCCTAACTAATATTATATATGCGACTGTAAGTTTGTTTGTTTGGTTGTTATACTCTACTACTTGACCGATCATCATAAAATTTTCATACACGTCGTCAGGAGTACATAAAAGGATCCTATGTCTCTTTATGTATCCTTGTACACTGTACCTTTTATCCAGAAAAATTCTGTTTCCAAGGGATAGAAAATTTGCGCAATCTAGCGATAAGCGAGTAAAGCCGCGCTCAAAATCTGGTACGAAATAATGCCTAAATAAAATACTTGAGCCATTGAGACCATTCGTGGGCACGCCAAGATCGTGGTGGTAAATCCCGTGTCAGAGGAGTGGCTGGAGAGGTGGTATGGCTCCCTCACCTTCCACCATGCCGCCTCTCCAGCCATATGTAATGATGATAATGACTGACCACGATTGTTTTGGCCAGTTCCTGTGTCGCATAGGCCCGCAGGAGACCGATCGAGGGATGTCATCACTGTGGCGACTGCTGCGATGTTGTTGTGGACACGGAGCTGCATACTTTGGTGGATTGTCCTGCCTGGGCATCGCAGCCCCGTGAGTTGCTCGCGGCAGTCGGATTGGTTGTCGTCTCGCTCCTGGCGGTGGTTTAGGCTATGGTTCAGAGTGAGAGATCGTGGAACGCCGTCGTCTCCTTGAAAGTAGTAGTAAGAAGTAATTTCCATCAAGGAGGCGGCGGAGCGAGAAAGAGAGCACTTGAACACTCTCCCCAACCGCAGAACCGGATACCAGAGGACGTGAGATGACCTCCAGCCACCCTGAGAGTTTACCTGGGGGTGGTGGGCTTTGTGGGCCTGCCCGCCATCCGATCAGCATCAGGTCCGAGAGGCAGCGTGCGTGTTCCCACGCGCGTCTCTGTGTCGTATTGTCTTCGGCTCTCCGCAAGAGGACATCCCCCTCTCTACGACTATCCCAGTTTATGATATAGCGTTCCCCTATACCAACCGTATAGGTTATATTAGGGGAGCCGCTGTACCTTCCAGTACCCCAGAGCATCTTCCGGGACCAGTTATAGACAGATCTTGTCCCCAAATCTCGACTCTCCACCCTATCCTCAGAGATCCGGTTCTCGTAAGCGAGCTACCTCGTGCCCAAGTGACACTACCTATTCTCCAAATAGGTACCGGAGCAATAAAGCCGCTCACCCGCAACTCAGGGAGTTGCTAACGAAAACCTTGCTGAAGCTGACGGAGAAGCCGCCTCCCATATCTCCAGTATGGTACCGGAGCTGTGTAAGGCACGCTCACTTCCCGACGTACATCCGTACGCCTACCCAATTAGGCTTACAAGCCGGTTGTGGTCCGAGTCACTCCAGCTATGACTCTTAATTGCTGAGCAGGCAAGCGCCCGAGATGCGTTGCGGCAGTGAAACCATACTGCCACTTCGCTAAAGGCAACTCCGTGCCTCATGCGACCGACTGGTTTGCACTGGCCGCGCCTGAGTCCGACGCTCGAACGCAACGTGCTTGCCGAGCAAAGACGAACATGTTGTCCTCAGCGGCCAACCACATACCCCTGCGAGTCCAACACCAATGTCAGGCACCGCGCACTCTAGTCAGCGGTCGATAGAACACGCCTTTCGAGGCGCAGTGGGCTTCCTGACCCCGCAGTACCCTGGTCCAAAGGGGGAGACCCTTAGTTCTCCCTCCGCAAGAGGACAGTAGTAAAAAAAAAATATATTTTTTAAATAGGGTAAGTATATTCGTGTTGTGGCCTGCTGTGTCATACGGCGGGCCGAAACCTCGCTGACTCTGGTTATGTCGAGGAAGACTGTGGTAGGCTTAGTCGGTATTACCGTGATATCTTTGCCCTGGTGAGTCCGACATAACCTCTCCGTCGTCCCGCGGAGAGGCATGCGTCAATGCATTTCCCCACGTAAACATCAAAAAAGATCACTATTCGTCGAGGACGTATATTTAAGTCCTGTCTAATGGTTTATCTTTTTCTTCATTTATACTATGTATTTATTTTTATTAACAATTTGAGTACGAATTATTTGTTTTTTGTTATTCCCTTATAATATAACTTTAGGATGTAAACTCTTAAGCCTGCCACCGCTTGTGTACTATAGATAGCGTTATATCACTCACCATGCCTGCATTTAATCTAAATAACAGAAAATCAATACAAATTCAAATACGGGAAAAGCAATCCGGAATAGTGAATCGAGTGGTCACGATCGAGCACACCAATTACTGAGGTGTGTCGAAATCTGTCGGGAATAGTACATAGGTGTTTTAATTTGTTCACTACGTCCGTTTTATGTATAGTAAACTTTTGGTCCCTCAACGATAATTATACGGGCGTCGTACCCCCGTAATTGGTCAACGTATTTTCAGGATGGTGCAATGTTGGGGTACGGATCTCGCCAATCAGTTATGGTAATGATGCCATTGATTGGTCAATTGATTTATGTGCTTTGCGTATTTTTTCTGGGTTTTAAATGTGGTATCCATTTTGTGTGTATGGTACAAGGATACATGTGTTGTGTAATGATGTAATAAATGTATTTATGAAATTTATGAAGTTCTTACACATTACATACTACTCATTCTGAATATTAAAATATGTGAATATGTTCAGATGTAATTATGAATGTGAAAGTATGTGAATATGTTAAGATATTTATTTCTTAGTCACGCGTAAAGCGATTTAGTTGAAACTTGTCTCTCAGTTAGATCATACCCTAAATTAACACGTTATATGGCAGTATAGATTCCTGTTGATGTCGCGTGCAAAACCTGATACATAAACAAATAAATGAAATATTATTTTCTCATTATTATAACGCTTTTTATAAATTATTAAATTAAATATCCTATAACTATTTTTGATGTAAGAAATAAGAAACATGGTTATATGGTGGAAGAATTACAAATGTTAAGCAGCTAATGTCACAAACTACCTGATATTAAACTGTTCGGTGACCCTCGAGTTACTAGCAAAGGAATGGTAATCACATTATCGCATTAAGTATAAACCTGTTCTGATAGTGTAAGATTCTATATAAATAAATAAATATTCTCTCTTCTTCGAGTCTATATAAGACTCGTGAGAGCTTTGGCATAGGTTTACGTTTAATTCGCACTGTGTCTTACATAGTTATGATTAGACTCACTATAATGAAAGCTTATTAAACGAGATTTTCTTGCAATTTTATGATGAGTAACATCCTTTATAAGATTTTATTCGTGTTTTAACTAATCGTCATTATAAGTTTATTAGAATTTATTCAAGCCGACGTTTTGGTTTCGTTTCGTTCTTTTGTAGTTTAAACTACAGTATATTTTACGGAACCAAGCTACTTTTAAAAGAAAACATTAACTCGCAAGAGTCGTCGCATATAATATGGTAAAACGAAGGCAGGATTCACTGAGGACTTAGTTTTAAAACCTGCTTCATGATTCCTTTTTCGTTTTATAATTCACATTCTGGCTTAGCTTAGCAAAAGCTAAAAGGTTTTAGAACTAAAACGTATATCTAATTATTTTATTTTATATTATTAGAGAATATATTTTGTGTTATGTATGCTAAAGGTCAAATGTTAGTTAAGACAGGAAGATATTAGAGATCCGGAACCGGACACAGGAACGTCAGTCGACAGATATGAGATGGGTCTCCGACAACTCCAGAGATAAGTAGCCGCATTATATGAAGAAACTGTTACTATTGGTCTTGTAAACTATTGCGGTAGAGATCATCCTGGCGAAGAAATAAGGGCCAACAGCCATTAAAAAAAAATTTAGAATACCATGTGAAACTTAATTGAAAAGCGAGCTGCAATAATATGTTTGCTTTATTTTGGATGTCCACACATCTAACTAAAGAAATGCATGCAATATTTTACTTTGTGTAGATTTGTAACTGCTGTTATTGGTGACGTTCGGACATTGTTTATTACTAACAATAAACTTATTATTTTAATTTATACTTTATTGCATGCAATAGGCATGCGGACTAATAAAGATTTTAGTCTGTCTTTTAGATTAGCAAAAAATATTAGATATGTATTTTTCTTTTGTTCCACAAACTAATAACAACGAAGATACAACGCGTTTAAATTTTGTGTGACGTCACTTGTAAGTACAATTTTACAAACGTGTAACGTGACAAGCCCCTACTCTCGAACTTTAATGCGTAATATCTTAGTAAATTTTTATTGTAAAACAAAAATAGGAGTCCAATATTTTTTGCTTATCTAAAAGATGGAATAATTAGAATCACTTATCTTTAACCCTGTCCTCATGACTATTAATAATACCAGTTTTCAGCAACAATTGTCGAATAACATTCTTCTTATATAATAAATACAGTAACATTTAACCATTCACTATGCAACCGTATATTTAAAAAATGTAAAACTTAATTGTACCGATAATCATTGTAAACTAAGTTGTAATAGAAAGTTCTAATATAATTCAAACGATATCTTTAATTTGAATAATACCAAATAGACTAAAACGCTGTTAACATAAAGATATATGATTTTATTTAGTGTTATGAGTTATATTTCAATATAAATAAAAATAGCTAACTTATTACGTAGCATGTTAAGAATGCCAAAAAAATAACAATTAAGTATTAATTGTTATTATTCATTACACACACAACTTCCAAAAAAATACAAACTTCGAAAAGCCTTAACAAAATGAAAACTACCAACTTATTAACATCACTACAAACATTTATATCCCTTGGGCGCCCTTCCACACAGCATCACTAAAGTTATCACACGATTCGTTGAGTCCACGCTAATGAAATTAACCCCTATTTGGACGAAACGGAACGTTCGTAATGTGGACGAAACACTGGTAATGAGATGTTCGTTACCAGAGACGTGTTACAACTGACCTAGAGGTTATTAATGCAATGAAAGCTCATAAATGATGTTGGCTTTGTCTCAATGTAATAATGTTTTTTTGTGGCCAGGCTTCTTTTGTTGATTAGCTTTCTGTTCAAGGAAAAATGTTTTTGGTGTGGAGGAATATTACTACTTGTTATGCCTAGATAATTGTCGCTGTAACATGTACAGATGCTGGTTTTTTTAAAACGATTTTTTTATTATGTCTGCAAATACTGAAATTTTAGTTGACGTGTTCATTTTTCGTATTCGTTTCTGTCACTATCCAATAATATAAACCTTACTAGCCTCTCATCTACATTGAAATTGGTAATTGTGTGAAACTAATTATATTATTGTCATTCACTTTGGCAAAATATCAAATCATAGACGACTCTACACACGATTGAATAAATATATTATTACGATTATGTTTTTGTTATCAAGATGTCAAGTAAACAAGTTTCCTAAAATTTCCTTTATTATGAATATTATTCATGATTCTGACACCTTCCTAATATAGCATATTAAAAAAGAAATCTTAACAAAAATGATGCACGTAACAATTTATTTTAGTTTTACATAAATATAAATTATGTTACGTTTAATTATCTGTTCACCCTGGGGATTTATGGGGACACAAGTTAGAGTAACAAAAGATACCCAAACCCGGGCAGTATTACAGTAAATGCTTATGTCCTTCACTCGAGTATTGGGCTAACGTTTGAGTATATACATACATGAAGTCGACAGTAAAATAGTTTAAACCGCTTGTAAATTATCATACAACTGTTAAAAGATTTAAGACGAAACTATAAATACGTTTTATGTAACCAGTCCCTTAGGATACTTATCAGAAAAAACAAGAAAAACATCTTCCCAACATTACAAGAAAAGAAAAAGGAATTAACTAAGTTTGTTCCCTCGGGACGAACATGAATTACGTCCACGTCCAAACAAAGCTTACCTTAATTAATCTGAAAAATCCACCTTAGGCGCACTCCACATCGGATTAACAAAAGCAAAAAATACACGGGTTAATTACCAACAACAGCCGATGAAAAGTTTTATTATAAGACATCTGATTGCAATATATAGTCTAACTAAGCTAGCCTGAGATGGCTTGACCTTGATCTTTCAGGTTTGCCATTGCATATACTACGAAAAATAGTATTACACTTTCTCACCTTAACCACGAAACGTTGGTGTTGATTACAATATGATTGTGCAGTTTAACAAATTAGCATATGTTGGCTAAGCTGAAGGGTCAAGGTCAACTTTTAAATTAAGATCTAGTTGATAGATATCTAGTAATTTCTAACTACTATTATAAATATGAAATTTAGTGATGATGTGTGGAATTCGATGGGTTAATATAGCTATATTAACTCATTGAGTTCCCTGTTACCTACACATATTATATTATTTAGTCTAAGTTCATCCTTATTATTAAAAGTTGCCACGTAGGTGTAAGACTGTGCTTTAGTTTACGTGAGGTCTCGGATCGGCCTAGTGGTTATAGGATTTTTCTATTAGGAAAGTCTCAGTAAGAGTACAATGTCTGAAAATGTAGCGAAAGACGAGCTCTGGGCTCACGATGCCACGCATTAGGGGACGTGAAACCAAATACTAAAGCTGGAAAAATAGAATTTAAGCAAAAATAAGTCTTTGGAGATAATATACAGATGTGAGTCTATACATATATGTACACACAAATGTGATCATGTTTAATTAATTAAGTCATGCTGTGTAGTTAACTTCTAGGTATTTTCAATACGGTAGGCGGCAATACGCCTGAAAGAATTTTTATTTGTGAATTAATACGGAACAATTCAGACTATGATTTTTTAAATGCTTTATTTATTCGGGAGCTTTTAGCCACACATGATCATGCCAGCACCATCTTACACTCAACTTATTAATTATTTGTATTATATAATATTGTCTTCTGTTTACGGAATGTTATTCATTGAAATTAAACTACTATATACGGATTTTATCGCGTTGTTTATTTAACACTCTATTACATAATTTTGAAAACTGTTACACTACTATACTACTATTAAACTTTACTAATTTTAAGCTAATTAAATTATTAAAACTATTAAAACTATTTGTATTTAAGTTTACACTTTCCCCGATGTTTCGGTTGCTTTTCAGCAGCCATGGTCACGGGGAGACTAAGATGGTAGTTGTCTCAATATTCCAGTGTAGTTATTTCAAAGTACCCGAACATAATTTAGTCATTGGTGTTTCTATTTACGCAGAATGAGCTCAAAGTATCATGAAGTCTAGCTGTGGTTTGTTTCTTCTTGGTTTTGACTATTTGAAGTACTGGATCCCAAGCTGGTGGTACATTCCAACCATCTTCTCTGTATTATACTTTAAGTAATCTTTATATATTATCTTATTAACTAAAGTAGTCGCTTTAGATAAAGGCTTAGCTAAAGTACTTATGAAGGCATCAACATCCATTATACAAATTTTCAGTTTATGTTTCTACATAGAACATCATTTGGTCGTCTTTTAATGCGTTAAAATGGACGATTTTGTTCGATGACAATCGGAGTCCGTGCTCCTACCGATTGAGCGCGCACGTCAAATTAATCCTCTCTATGATAGCGCGTGTTCAATCGTATGTTCTGTTTCGCGGGTGCACACTGACCGGTGACAAGTTACGTCGGTGGGTGTCGTTTGACATTCACTAATTGATGTAAAATACTTTTTATTGGAGCTAGTTAATCTACATATATACGGGTTTGTTCAGCTTGTCGTATATTTTGTAAACTAAAGTGTTAACAAGTAGATTTACGATCTAGTTATTGTAGTCTAGCGGTACTTGCTACAACGAAAAAATAGGTAGTAATAATATACTAATTCTGAAACTCATTCAATGCGAGGAACACGACTCAACTTTATTTGACCGCGAAAGTAGTTCTGCAAAAGTGAGATCATTCTCTTTTCAGACAGACTGTTCCCTACATAATATATTTATTAATAACGCATAAAATGTGTGTAATTATAAATCTGTAACATCGCATAAAAATTTCAGAGCGTCTGTATAGCGCAACTTACAGAAGACATTACGCATGAACCGGTCGAGCGTTCGCTATGTTATTACTAAAATCTTTGACCGAATATATTTGGCTTGTAGTACTGTACAGGCAGGTAAGTAAGTTTGTTATGTTTAAGCAAAGAATTTATGCATATATTCCGAAAGCAAAATAAATGTATGAGAAAACCTTCCTTTTTCGTTGTGTGGTATGACTTAAAGTTTCACATGTGCCGGCTCCATCTAATCTGTTATTCAAACGTAGAATATTTACTTCCCTGACGTCACTCTGCTCGCTTATTAATTCTCTTTAATTCATATTTAAGTTTACTCATCAACATCTCGACGCTCGACTCAATTTAGAATAACAGCCCACGATTAAGGAGGTTCTTAATACCTTGGTTATGACCACTGAATATTTTTGTAAAAGAAACATTGTTGGCACTTAATTTATTATTATTATTGGGTAATTTAAATAGGTTTTAATTAAATATTTACTTTGAAATTAAACAAACATTATACGGATTTAATCACGTTGTTTATTTTTTATAAAACACGGTTAATAATAGTAAATTATGCAATAATAGTGTTTTATATATTAAAAAAACAACGCGATAAAATTCGTATAGTTTGTTTAATTTCAATGTATAACATTCGCGTAAACATAAGACAATATTATGTAAATATTTACTTGCCCATCTATTATAAGATTAAAGAGGAAAGATTTGATATATTGTTTGTATGTTTACAATGATTTAACTCAAAAACTAATTAAATGATTTTAAAAATTCTTTCAACCTTTAGAAAGCTGTATTATCACCAAGTAACATAGGTTATATTTTATTAAAAAAAGTGCTGTCACGTCTAGGTTTAACAGTACTTTTTTCTAATCTACTTCTACACGAGAGAAGACTACTTGTTCTTGCCTGCTTTAGTTATAAATTAAGATAGAAGATCTAGTAGTTAGATTCAAGACACACACATTTAGCGATAGCAATCACAGTGGCGATCAGATAATTTTCATTATTTTGTCAGCAGCCAAATAGGTGATGAAACATATAATAATTTGTTCTAATCGTTTTTTTATCACACTTCTCGCTGACGTTTCAAGTATAGGCTTCAACATCGCTTGAAGCTTTCACTAGACCAGCTGATGGCGGCAAGATAAGTAATTAATTATGCGACACAATATCCTTAAGGACAAATGACTTAATAGACAACAATCACTTCAGTTCCACGTTTAAAAAACTTAAAAATGCAGTCCATTGTAAAGGAACCTTTCAAAAGTTAGGGTGCGAAATTAATTATGAATTTCCCCATTTTGATCCCGAAAAGTTTTTCTAATCTCACTTTGGAAAAAACTGATCCATTAGATTCTTTTCAATTTTGTTTGACGCCTTCATCGCTCGAGATGTATTGTGTCTACCGGGGGAAAATAATGTAATGGTTCTGAACAGAAAAACGCCATTATTTTATTGAATTGCTATTTTCTTTATGTCAATGGTAATATCAAAAGAGGATGTTGGATTAAGTAAGAGTCTTGATGTTTATTGTGATATTGCCGTTATATATGCATATAAATGTAAATATAACTTCAAACTAATACATATAATATCGATTTTTTATATCAACGAAGGACCTGTGAGAAATATAATATAATTATTAAGTTTAAAACATAGATCTCAGTTTTCTTTTTCTACAGGAAGATTGCAAACATTTTGCTTAACACGTGAGTAAAGCTTAGGATTACAAACACTTAGAATCGTCAGTTGACCAAGTTTATGCTTACGACACTGGGCAAACAAGTGCATGTTACTCTCAGCTAATAGTAAACTTTTTATGTCTTCAAAGGAATAAATCACCTTTTTTTTTTTTTTTTTTTTTTACGTGGGGGAATGCAATGACGCATATCCCTCCGCGGGGGCGGGCGGAGGGATTATGTCGGACTCGCCGGGGTAAAAGAAAGATGGAAATAATAGTAAAGTACCTCCCGGAATACCGACTAAACCTACCACGGTGTTCCTCGACAAAACCACTATCGACGGGGCCGCGCGAATCGCTTTCGCATGCGGTCGCGACCCCGCCGAGGTTACGGCCCGCCGTATGAAACGGCAGGCCACTACACAAGAGACCTACCCAAAAGGCTCACTTCATGAAAATTCCCTACTGTCTCCCCCATAGGGGGGAGATGGACTCGAAACAAAGGCGCGCGTGGGAACACGCACGCCGCCTCTCGGACCTGGTGCTGAACGGATGGCGGGCAGGCCCACGAAGCCCGCCACCCCCAGGTCAAACCTCAGGGTGGCTGGAGGTCGTCTCGCGCCCTCCGGCGCCCGGCTCTGCGGTTGGGGAGAGGGTTTAAACGCTCCCTCTCCCGCTCCACCTTCCTTTATCTGTCCGTTACAGGTGCTTTTCTTAGAATCTAAACAGGAACGACTGCATGATTCAAGAACGTCATTTAGAATTTTCGTTTAGTCTGTCAAGTTATGACTAATACTCATCTTTTTGATACAAAACAAGCAAACACTTTAAAATTAAATATTATTGCAAACACTTTAAAATTAATAGTTCAGCGGAGCGCTCATATATCGTGTCTTGCAGGGAAACTAAGCTCAGCCGCATACGCAGTTCGGAAAGTAAGACAGCTTACTGATGTAGATACTGCGAGACTAGTATACTTCAGTTACTTTCACAGTGTCATGTCCTATGGTATATTATTGTGGGGCAAGGCAGCTGATATCGAGACAATTTTTATTCTCAAAAAGCGTGCAGTACGTAGCATTTATAATGTAGGAGCACGAGTTTCCCTGAAAGATCGATTTAAAGAAATAGGCATACTTACTGTTGCGTCGTAATATATATTTGCTAACATTATGTTTATTAAACATAATATTCACTTATATAATAAGAATAGTGATATCCATAACGTAAACACTAGAAATAAGCATAAGTTAGTAGGCCCATATCATCGTTAACATAAAGTTCACAATACATTTGCGGGACTCGGTATACGTTTTTTTAATAAACTACCTATTAATATAATTAATTTACCATTGCTTATATTTAAAAGCGCCGTTAAAATACAACTTATTCGGCAGGGTTATTATACAGTCAACGACTACTTAAATGACAAAAACTCATGGAACTAGTTGCTTGTTGCATACAGGATTTAAAGATCTGTATTACTTTTAAGTCAATTTAGTAATGTAGAGGTACCTCGTGATTATTTGTGAAGTTAACAAGTAACTTGTTTCTTAATTTGATTATTATTGAAGAATATAAATGCACAATCGCATTTAATCACGGACTGCCTTTGCATTATCACAAAGTGTAAGTGTATGCGCCATCATGCCATCCTACTGCCTATTTTAGATTTATATTAAAACATATACCTTAGCCCAAATTGTTTCATCTCTATTATTGTTGTTTTTATTATTGTTTTTATCTTTAGTTTTTTAATATAATAGCTGCAACACCTTGTTAATCTGAGTTGTAAAATACTGAAATTATATTTAATTGGCGATTTAAAAGAGTGGCCGTGAGTTTCTTGCAGGTTTCTTCTCATAGGCTTGGCCTTTTGCCTGAACCTAGCAACTAACCTAAATGTAGCTTCAGTAACTTACCCACTAACCCATATATTTTGACGTTCATAAGTGTTACTTTGTGACCTAAATGAATAAATGATTTTTGACTTTGACTTTGACTATTTAGAGTACCTCTTACCCATTATAAGCTAATAGACTAATTGGCTGACTGCTTTGTTCTAGGCTTCAAACTCACAAACATGCCAATTATTACTGACTTTTTAAAAGAATAAACGAATTATAATAAATTAGGTTCTGATCGGTTGTCACGACTGCGGGAGATCCGTGGGATACGATCCCACGAGTCTATTGAGACGAAATATATTCTATGTGTTAATTTAAGACATGTTGGTGATTGTGTCATCTGTGTGCTAAGTTTCAACCAAATCTGTTCTAGGTTTACTAGTGACTAAATATCAGATATCTATACACCTCCTCAAAAAGTTCGAACCCCAGCTATTACTCACGTGAATCCACTCCTTATACAAGCATTTTAGCTAAGCTGGAGGGATGAATAAGAATTTTAGTGATTTGTCATTTATTAAAGAGTCTGCCCACTACACCATCTCATACCATGACCGTGTTAGGAACGTATCAGATACGAAAAGCAACACGATACGTCCTGCTATAGGAACTGCTGGTCGGTGACGGAACGGTCTAGTGGGCATAGTGTTATACAAATTTCCTTACAAAGAATATTTTTTTGCCTGACACGTGCTTAGCACGGTCATGGTATGAGACAGGGTAGTGAGCAAACTCTTTTATTTGTTAAAAAAAGGTTTCCATAAAATTCTTAAAGAAGTGTAAAGTCTTTTGACTTACCCTTTTATACCAATAAAAGATATATATCAAACAGCAAGACAATTGATAAATAGAGCTGATATTTTAAACTTGTAACGACAAAACGAACCCTAAAATATTATAACTAAAGCTAATATATACTTAGATCGCATTCAAAAATGTTCAAAAGCTAATAGTCTTAAAGTTTTGAGTGATAGTTTAAGAAGTTTTCGTCGTTTCTGCCTCACCAGCCATAGACAAAGGCCGAACTTGTCTAAGTCTTCCTAGAGAACATTAAAGTCAAACCACCAAGTCTTGAAGCTGAAACGCTAATAATAACTTATAAAACAGCTCTACGATTTGTATTTCTCTTTCGTTTGCAGATGTTTTAATTTTTTATGCATGCGTCTGAAAAGTTAAGAATATCAGATTTATGTCTGAGTATTAGTGCAGTTCAAAGTATGTTTAAAATTAAATAAATTACAAATTAATTTGACGTCTGCGCTGCGGACATTTTTCATGCAGACGCTGCATGGTAAAAGTTATATTTTATAGACCCAAATGAAAATTTAAATAGCTGTTGCTAATAGATTAGATACTAAATCAATTTAAGATTTAGTAACGACACCAATATTTCAATATTATATTTAAGTGGACGTATTGTGGCTATCAGGGTCCACACAATATACAATATATAAAAGTAATTCATACATAATTTCACGTATATATTCAAGAAAGGGTAAATAGAGTTTTATCAGTCCTACATTTTGTCAGCTATGATTTTGATGACATTGCAATACTTTGTAAACCTGAGAATTTCTTGACAGAGAAATACTAATAACTTTTAGCACGAAAAAAGAATTGAACCCAAGACCTCGTGCACCTCATCGAATACAATACAATACCACTTCGCCACTGAGGTTGCATGATCCACAAATTGATGTTAAAAGCCTAGATGTTCTTCTTTGAAAATACTTCGCGATATAGGGATAATCTCTACTGTGAGCATTGTCTTATACAATGAAATATGATCTTTATTATACTTAGACACAAATTCTTAAACATAATCACATAATTCAGTTACACGATGAACAAACATTTGGTTACTACCCTCAAGTCAAATTACTACTTGCATCGCTTACACTGCACAAACACTTAGTACGTAACTAATCGTACCTGTTCTACGCACGCGAGGCCTGAGATCAAAGCGTGCGTAAAAAAGAAACATTTGTTGAGACCAGCCAGACGGAAGTGAAGCCTTTGAGGAGATAATAACGTTTCACAAGCAGACGGGGCTCTGGACAGAAATTTAGAAATCCCTATTAATGTAACACACGATATTGTTGCGAGAGATATAATATAATATAATAATATAATATTCTACCACATTCACACAACACCATCTAGCCCAAACTAAGCAGAGCTTGTACTATGGGTACTAGACAATGGATAAACATACATACATACTTTTTTTTTGTTGTAAATACATACATATTATATAAACACCCAGACCAAGACAAACATCCATGTTCATGCACACTAATGTTTGACTTGTGCGGGAATCGAACCCACGACCTCAGGCGTGGCAGTCGGTTACACTAACCACTACGCCATCGAGGCCGCCATATGTCGATTGATTATGTATTATACTAGATTTTACCTACGGCTTCACTCGTTTTAATCTAGATTTTGTTAATAAATTTGTATCCCGTGGTAACAATAATTCTTATCTGGATAAAATATGTCCTTTTGCTGTTCCCCTGATAACGTGTATGCGAAATTTCATGATATGACAAAGTAACAAACAAACACATTTACGTTCACATTTATTGATTTTATTTTCGCAGCCTTCTTGAGATCTTCATCTCAATCAAAAATTAATTCTAAATATTATAATATAAGTCTCATTATTATTCAGTCTAAGCAAATATGTTTAACCAGAATAGTAATAAGACTGTTATTTTCAGGTTACGTTATAATCACATTTAAACACTATCTCCGTCTCAACTATCGTATATCAATAAGTTATATACATCAATCAAAGCTGACAGCAATCAAAATAAACACACATATACATATACATAATGCCACGTTGTTTGCTGATACAGCCAGCAGATGGCTACGCAATTATAGCTTAGTTTGCGGCGATGATGGCCATTCAGTATCAAATCACGGTGTCAAGATCTTGCAGGATCTTACTTATTTCGTAATAAGGTATAAACTTCTGAATGGTTTACTTTATTAAATATGCAGTGATGTAAAAGCAGTGTATTTTAAATTGCACTATACCCAATTTCCCAACTACGATGTCCAAAATCTAATCGAATAAATTATAACTAGTCTCACATATACATATAATACGTGTGATGTAATCCACTTGCTGTCTCCTCGGCACATATCAAAGACTGAGTACAGTTACTGAGAATTCGCTAACAGAATATCTGAATCACAATTATGCCACCAGGGTGTTATACAACAATATAAGTTGCATGTACACCACACCAAGTTTTGTGGGATCAAATCTGACACAAAACAATTCTTATTTCTGTTTTCCACTAATAATAATTATTCATTTGAGTCTAGGTAAACTTTGTATTCGTTTATTGTATGTTTCTAGTTTTCTGCGTCATATGAGTGAGTTCTGCGACAAGGTTGTCTTTAAAAATTATCATGCTTTATTCAATACTAGCTTTTGCCT
This sequence comes from Catocala nupta, assembly GCA_963675205.1. Lineage (NCBI taxonomy): Eukaryota > Metazoa > Arthropoda > Insecta > Lepidoptera > Erebidae > Catocala > Catocala nupta. The sequence continues at coordinate 21,597,306 of OY776081.1, forward strand.
GCTGCTCCGCTTACTCAGAAATAGTACTTTTTCTGCATTAAAACCCAATTATCCTATATCCCCTTCCGTACCCCTTACTACGTGTATTCAAAATTTCATGATGACTGATCAACTAGTTAAGGCGTAAAAACGTAACAAATAAACAGACAAACAAACTCAGATTTGCATTTACAATAAAAATTAGGATGAAGACAATGTTTTTTTTTATTTAATACCACACAGATTGAACCAGTGGGCTCATAAGATAACCAGGTTCTGAATAAATATTTTTGGATCCCACATATCTTTGTCCTGTATGGAGATCGAATACTAAACTCGGCGTAATGTGTAGCGGTGAGGTGACCACATTAATAACTCCGTCATCCGTGCATTCCCACTGCATAATCTATGCAGTCAGTATTAAACAAACAAGCATGAATTCACTCTACAAAGTCGTACGCGTAATTCTGTGCTACTAGAATAGCCCCAAAGGGCCGAGTACCGGTGCCCCGGGATAGACCGGCCTTTGTTCTTGGATTAACCATCGCGCCTTATCTCGTCCCGGGACTTATCGTGTGTCTGACCGAGATCATTTCAGTTTCAACTGCAGTACTTATGTAGTTGTTGAAACAAAAGAAGGATATTATAGGTGAACTAAATACATTTTTGTTGAACAGATTAGTAAAATCCTTAGGTAGTTTAATTAATTAGTACATTTTTCAAATATGTCAAGATATTAAAATTTACTACTACGATTTATCTTGTGATTAAAGATTTGTATATAATGTTGGGCCGTCGTCCATTTTAAATTTTTTTGAATTTTTGTCTGTGTATTGATATTAACCTTGACAATTTGCTAAACCAATTAAGATGTTAATTTTGGTAATATATTGAAATAAATTTTGGATATAATATGGTTTTAAGTCTCACGTAATAGAAGCGGTTCGTTTCTGGATTTCATCTACTAGGCACACTTCCAGACTTTGTATAACAAGTAAAAACGTCTTGACACTTGACACACTGGTAATCGAACCTAATGCCCAATGCATAGCAGTAGCATTAACTGCCTCTACGCCGGCGAGGCAGACTACCTATATCGAATCCTTGTGTTTTGTTATTAGGATTTCCTATTAGGCTAGGACCTAAAGCCTCTTTACAGTGTAGTAATCCGTTTGTGAAAACACAGTATCAAGCTTTTAAATATTTTTGATCCAATTATCGGTGCGTTGGTGGACAACACAGCGGCGGCAAATGGACTAGCCTGTACTAATTTCGTGTTAAGTGAAGATATCAGTCAAGCAATTTTAGAGTGTTCTCCGTATACGGTAGGTAGATATCATTGGTGGTGTATCCGTTTTAAAATCATGCTGTCCCGTAAATGTAGAAAGCATTGTTTGTTATCTGTAGTGTATGACCATAACTTTGCAACTTACTAGCTAAGGCTAACAATGGTTTGCTGTGGTTCAGTCTTATATTTGCAATTTTTCTATTTCCAGTAGGGCAGGCTCTCTGCTAGGTAGAAATAATCTAGAATTGTAACGTTGAAATTATAATTAAATCCGTTAATCACATTTTGAGTCTTGCCGACACAAACATACGGACGCCGAATTATATTATATGAAGATTACTTTAATTTATTATTTATTTCTCTTTCATGGGTATTTCTTTTGCATTTTACGTCAGGAAAATATGCCCATGGTTATTAAATAAGGCGGATTTAAAAGAAAATTATCCCTTTTTTTCACGATTAACAATTTATACACATTTCTTTATATTTAATACACTAACATTTCGCTAGGTATTTTTTAGGTCCTAGGAGATGAGCCTGTCACCATCTACAGAACCCAGTTCTAGTATTTTTTACTGCTAGTGAGTATTTTTTATAGACAAGGAGCTAATGCCCGACTCAGGTTTCAAACCCGAGTCGTTGTCGTATTCATTGCTACTGAACCACTGAGGCAGGTGGCGCAGTGGCTTAAATGGTCGCCTCGCCACTGCCACTGCGCCGATTGTTGTGGGTTCGAATCCCACACGGGACAAAAATTTGTGTGATCCACAAATGGTTGTTCTGAGTCTGGATGTTCTTTGTGTCCGTTGTTTGAATGTTTGTAAATTCCCCGTGATTCAGGAATTATTCCTAGTGCGGTGCTAGTTATATTTTTACATACAAAACTGCTAAATATTTCATTAATATAATTATTGAATTTACATTTACTTTGTTCTATTCCCAAAATTATAGAAGCAGTATCAACCTGTTGACTAATTACATCGTACTGCACGCAGCTACTCCAGAACATTGGCTGTTGGCCACAAAGCCCTTGTTCAGTAAACAATTACTTGCCCGCTGTGATTGATCGAACTATTCGTGAACCAGTATGTTCGGAATGTAGATGTGTAACTTCAGCTGTAACGAGTAATAATAGCCTTAGGCGTATACGACCGCTTTTGATTGGTCGCCATTTTATAGAAACTGACGGTTTTGGTCGATGGCTGATATTCTACCGATTCTAAGCACATGTTTACAACGTTGACAAAATTCTAGGCTAGTTATTTAACTAGCCTAAAATATAATATGTAATATATTTATATACATTCACAGATGAATATATGGCGTAGTGGTGTCAGTGGCTGCCTCTACGCCAAGTGTTATAGGTTCAAACCCCACACGGGAGAAAACTGTGTGATCTACAAATGATTGTTCCGAGTCTGGGTGTTTTCTGAGAGATTGTAAAGAAAAACATATTAATTCTATGTCATCGACGGGGTAGGCAGTAGTAGTGTATTACGTCTATTATTACGCCATTTTGCAATATTCTTATGTCCCACGTTGTATCCTTATAATGTGGAAATCCTTAGAATATTTATTTATTTATTTATTTTATTTATTTATTTAGCATAAACCTATTACATCATTACAGGCTCAATCCTAATGCGACATAATGGTTAAATAAGTACATACACAAAAAATTAAACATAGAAAAACAATTTACAAAATATTAAAATATAAACAAAAGAGACTAAATATATATTTCCTTACTATTAGGTACTTACTACTATCTTATAACTTAATATATAGTAAATGGCCTTTGTGAACTCGCTCATTGAGCACGTAAACAAATCGAGTTGCTCAGACGCCGTGTTGAGCGTACGCAGCGCCCGCGTCAGCGGCGCTTCATGCAGTAAATTAGTGCGCGCGCGCGGCACCGCCAGCAGCGCCGGGCGCGGGCGCCGCGCCACGCACGCGTCCGGCGCGCACAGCCGCACCTCCTCCAGCACGCTCGGGTTGTGCACAACCCCCCGAAGCACTTTGAGCACGTACGTGGCTAGAGAGGCTTCCCTACGTACTTCTAGCTTGGTGTAGCCTACCATACCCAGGATAAATAACGTGGGATATAAAAGCGGATACCCAGGGTATACCCCATACCGCTTAAGGTATAGAAACCGGATAAATTTATTTTGGATACGCTCCAGCATTAATTTATATTTGGCCTCATGAGGAGACCAAACAACACCGTTACCTTCCAGGTGGCTTTTTACTAGGGCTTCATACAATGCGCATAAAGCACCCATATTTGTAAATCCATTTGCCTGCCTTAGAATAAATCCTAGATTTTGGTACGCTCTCTTACATACGGCAACAACATGCTTGCGGAAGTTTAATCCTGCACAATGTACATTTGAAGTCACAGTTTTATTAATAAGAATTTGTTTTTTGGGGGCTATTAAGATAATAGGGCTTAAAGAGCTTCTTAAGATAAAAAGGTCTTCAGTCCTGTTCGGTTTTGTATGATAAATGAAAGATAAACAGATAATATAAGAATAAAAATAATTACATTGCATAAAAAGAATTTAACAGATTTACTACGGATAGCTAATGGAAATGAGGTAAATTGTGCGACAGATTGCCCGGAAAGATGTATTGCAAATACTACTGTTATATCATTGATGTATTATTTTTTTATATTGAATTTGGTTTCGCTGCGCATCGGTGTCAGCATAGAACTGTAACTATTAACATGTACGAGTTCGCTCGTAGACACAGCGACGCATCAACCTAGACTGTTTGAACTTTGAACTATTAGAAGTTGAACGCTGCGAATCGTGCGGGAGGGTGCGTTATATTTTTGTTACGCTCTATCCTTACCATTACATCGACACCACTATGCACTGTCCCTTTCCGACAGTTCTCTATTATGTTTGTAGCGTAGTTATGCGTATATAGCAAGGCCGAGGAATTGTTCGGACTGATTCCTGCCGCCTCTTTTCGCCATCGTCCTACACGACAGAATTTCCATTCCCATTATTTAGATGGTTGGCAGTCCACAACTGTGCGCTTTTCCAGAAATTTTCTGCCTTGCACAACTAAACTATGGAATGAACTGTCGCCTGCGGTATTTCCGGACCAATACGACCTACAAACCTTCAAGAAAAGAGTGTACTCCTTTTTAAAAGGCGGGCAACGCATTTGTAACTCCTCTGGTGTTGCAGGTGTCCATGGGCGGCGGTAATCGTTTACCATCAGGCGATCCGTCTGCTCGTTTGCCACCTATACCATAAAAAAAAAAAAAAAATAGTTTGTCTAACTTGATGTGTAGCCGTGTGTACAAGTACATAGTAAAGATATTTCTTGATGCTAGCAGTACAATATAATGATTACTTTTTGCTGGATTTCTGTGAAATAGATAAGACCAGTTACACTTTAACCGACCAGGTAATTATACGTTACAGTAATCCCTTACCATCGGACAGGTTTGCTTGTTCGTTGTATAAAAACGTGGTTAAAGATTTTAAGTCCATAACTTCATATTTAGTTACGCTCCGGGAGTCATTTCCCAAACTTTGTATAACAAACGTAAACGTAAAAGTTGTGTAAATTAAACGTGTGAACATGAGTAAATAAACAGAAATGAAGTTGGTTATTTGTTTTACGGCTAATGAAGAGGAATATTTATGTGACTTATTTATTACTCTCTGGATATAGAGTACCTACATTAAAATGTTCACGTTTTATAAATGGCACACAGAGCTAATTACATAAATACACACATAAACTCTCAATTGTATATCAATAAAGGCACAAGGTCTATTATTAAACATTGGCCAAATTTGTTTTTTATTTTGTCAAAATTTGATTTAAGATTGCAAGCGATATCGTGGCTAGCACAGACAGTGATGACGAGATGAGCTAGAATATTTTAAAAAATATTGGTCTTGAGAGCTTTGGATTGAGAGAGAAGGCAGGAGAATAACCTTTGCCCAGCAGTGGGATATTATGGGTTTATAGCCTTCTACTGGAAAACTTTTCCCACTGTGTACTGCTGCTAAGAATTTGCTTTTGTAGATGGGACTTGTGTAGTGTCCTAAAAGCAAATGAGAAGAAACACAACAGCTCTTTAACCTGTGAATTTTTGGATTACCAGATATAATTAAAAATATATTATACTTGGCCGCCGGTGTACCGCTGCGACTCATTCGGTTAAGAAGTTCAGTACATAAGAATTTCTTGTTGCTAGCAAAGCAATTGCACTGACCATTTTTTGCTGGATTGTTAACACACGACTATCTCAGGTATAAATTGTTACTTGTCTATTGATGAAGAATGGAAGAAGAAGTTCAACATTTTATTTATTTTAAATAACATGTTTAATTTTTGAGGACGTCGGGGTTTGCATATTGTTAGTTACTATTAAAGTGCTCGAAATTCGAATACTCATCCACAAACTGAATTTATTTATGAGAAATTCATGCACATTGATAAACTTTACTAAAATTTAAGTTATGCAAATTTAATTATAATAGTTATTATTTATTTATTTCTCTCTCACACATAATGGTTACAAAAATCTGGTCTTAATCTTGGTTTTACATGATCGAGTAGGTGAGACTGGTATCTGCACTAGGGAGGACCTGTATGACACATTACCTCCTATTCTCCTTTTAATTCTACTAACTCTAGATAAGCCGGAGCTCGAGTAAGTGTAACCAATTAATTAAAACTATTTATATTTAAGCTTACACTTTGCCCCGACGTTTCGGTTGCTTTACAGCGGCCGTGTTCACAGGGAGACTAAGATGGTAGTTGTCTCAATGTTCTAAAGTGTAGTTATTTCAAAGTACTCAAACGAAATTTAATTCTGTCTTTAGCTTCTTCTTGGATTTGACTATTTTAATTACTGGATCTCAAGATGGTGGTACATGCCAACCATCTTCTCTATTGAAATTAGAATGTTTTTTTAATTTTATTAGCCTCACGAAGCATCCCTGTTATATCCTTCTAGACCGAAAAAGTCAAATATCGAATCGATAATCATAATTTTATATCGTTGCAATCACAAATTCCTATTTTATTAAGCTGTATAACTTATAATATAATAAATAAATACTTTAGAATAAAGTACAGTGGGGTTGACGTATTTATTGGAATAAAAACCCCTAAACTATAAATTAAGAATAAAAGAACAACAATTACCTACAGATTATAACGATAGGCCAAGTTGTTTTTGGAATACTATAATTCATTATGAAATAACTCGTTTGCACCCAACAATTAGCTAAATAATCCAACTATTTCCCATCTAAGGTTTTCATAATTAACGTGATATAGTTAGTTGTAGGACCTACTATTCATAGCATTACCACACCTTTTAATATCCAAGTCTGAAATTTGTAAACATAAACACACACACTTATAAGCCCCCTCGAGTAACAAGTCAGTTAGGTACTGTAACAAACATACAACCATTACATAAATAAGACTTAGTCTCCCTACCAACACTAGAACATAAACATAAAACAACACACTGACACCGCTGCTAAGAGCTTGATTAGCCAGACACAATACAATAAAACTCAAAACTTCTTACGATCAAAGTTTTAACAGCCCACTGTGTCAAACAAGGCCCTAAAGGCAAAACACTGTGCACAATACGGTCTCAATTACACACACAGTACTGCACAGTGGTACTAACATATTCACATGTGGCCAATAAATCATGTGAGTGCGGTTTGTCTACCAGTTTCAATTTAACTTTTGGCCCAACATTGTGTGTTCCGTGACGTCATAAAATTGGAAGTTCGCTAGTAAATTCGTTGACTGTCAATGTGGTGAGGCTAGGTTTGTTTGTGACGTTGCTGGATGCAGTATATAATTAAGTGTATATGTTACAAGACAGAATTGCGTTGCGGGTTCAAGTCCTGTAATATGAAATGTCAGTCCAAAACTTTAGAATTTACATTTTATGTAGTAATTTTTCTTGTTTACTATTTTAAAGTAATCTTATCAGACTAAATAAAATATAGCAAAATAGAGGTACTTTTCCCTTCAGAAAGATACAGACTTAAGTCTTTATGTATTTTATTATAATTAAGTAGTTATAAATGTTTTTTTTTTTGGGTTATTTACAACAATTCGACAATCTTATATTTTTTTATTTGGTAACTAGTCTTCTTTTCTTCTACTACTTTAAAATATACTAGTAATTTGGGTTAAAATCACTAATATTCTAATTACTCACTTGAACTAAGCTAGAATGCTTATGTTAAGAGTTCTCATCGATAGTGCAAAGGGTAAGATAATAATCAATTGAGATAATATCACGCCAATGTACTACAATTTATTCATATTACAACTAAGATAGGGTACTCGTATTAAAAGACGACTAACGTGGGTAGAGCAATGAGTCGGATATTAATCAATCGATATAATATCACGCCTATATTATTAATATATATATATATTGCCCTTTTTATTTATTATCTTACTAGCAACCCACCCAGTTTCGCACGGGTAGAACAAAACCTTAACAAATAATACACCTAAACCTTTCCTAATGAATCACTCTGTCTATTGGTGAAAATCCCATGCAAATCCGTTTAGTATTGAAATTAAACTACTATATACGGATTTTATCGCGTTGTTTATTTATCACTGTACTACAAAATTTTGAAAATATTACACTACTACTACTATTGATTTTATTTTACTAATTTATAAGCTAATAAAATTATTTAAACTATTAAATCTATTTATTTTTGGTTTACACTTTCCCCGACGTTTCGGTTGCTTTACAGCCACTTTGTTTTATAATATGTAGTTTAGATATGTCTATTAATATACATATGTATATGAATAGACAGATCGATTCCTCGTAATTATCCAGTAATTGTAAAAATAAAAGCACTGAGTTTACATCAAGTATTTGGTTAGAACAAACGTAGCTACGTAGAGGTAGGTTTCCAGGCTCATTGGCTTCAGCTAATTACGCCAGCCAGACTGTCTCGCCGCGACCGCGATACTGAGCCGCACAAATCGGTGTACACACATAGAGTGCAACCACTCTTATGTATACAAGAAAACAATTGGGTATCTTTTATTGTATTCGCTTGTTTTCGAATGAAATTAGTTTTAAGAAAATAATTTAATAAAAATTTGCTTTTGAGGAGCTAAAATAAAATTCGTAAACGAACAGTGGCAGATTTTCTGAATAAAAGCTTTTGCCATTCGATCTTATCTTTACTTATCTCTATGCCAAAATCACTTGACATTCGTTGCTCAGTTAGCCGTATCCAAAAAAAAAAATACATCCAGCCATGACAAAAATATGTATGAATATAATAAACTATATTTTGAATTTGAAAGTAAGTAACGGCAATGAATGTAAGATTTAAAAAAGAATGATGGTCCACGTCGTAATTGATTATTAGTAACAGTAGCTAATAATTGAATAAAATCTAGCTGAGTTTTATTGTTGCTCAGTTATTTTTCGTATACTATAACGAGCACTTTGAAGAGCAAATTGAATGCAATTTTATTCTAATTAATAATTACCTATTTTTGTTTTATTTTTAGGTAATAAAAAATGAAATACATTCTTTTATAGTTTTCCTACAAAAAGTGCTATTCAATTTTATATTGACCCTTGACATTATTACTTATTATTCTTGTCAAGAACGTGGTCATAGAGATAAAAGACATTTCTGAAGACTGGACAGATTTACACACAGACGCACAATATATACAAAATTACCCCGCCTAAAAACAAACCAAACCAGTGGCTAAAAACCTGACGGAATATCCCTGACACAGCCTATACAAACACAGATTTATGTCCACTTGTGCAGGTAAACAACGGGTAAAAGCCGAAGCCGCATCAGAATTAAGCCCATTATGGCTCGACCGCAACAATCGGCCAGTGTTTCCGCTGTAATGCATCGGGCGACCGCCGCCACACTGATGCACTTCTGACGTCACTGATTTTGTGACTTTTGGTAAGAGATATTAGAGTTAGATAGATACAGGAGGTATGTACGATAAATTGGTGAAAGGTTTACGGGAATATCGGCTTTATGGAACAATTATCGTAAGTGTTCTGCCTTACGCAGCGAGTGTTTACGTAACAACTTTGTACGTATGTACAAACAGCCTCTTTGAGTTCATAGCATAAGTTTGCACTTATTTTGCAAGTATCATGATATGGAAATCTAAATAATATAATATAGTCACTGATAGGAAAGGAAACACGTTGCACATGGCATTTTTCAATATAATGTTAAAAAGTGTCATTGTAAGATTTAGACAAAGAAATTATAAATTCAATTAAGCATAATGCGATCACAAATACACACACTATATTCTATTGGGCGCTCCGTATAGTTATTTATATGCCTACTTACCCATATTTTTGCATTAATAAAATGTTTAGAATATATTGAATTATGTATCAGAATTCTCCTCCTCTATTAGTTGTCCCGCCATCGTCGCCTTGTTTTACCGTATTGTTGCTTAACATCTTCTGGAATTCAGCTTGTTGAATGAATTTAGCTAAAAGCTCCTTCGGCATGAAACTTATCCTGGCCAATCGGATGACATCTGCAATCTATGTTTTTGGTCGTCATATAGCATTTATAAAGCGGCCTGTTAGCCGCACTTACGGGATAGAACTCTATTGGTTGCTGACAAAATTCAAGCACGGGCTTCTGCTAAGCAGTTACTTTACGATTAGAAAATAACATCTGTTCACTAAATCGTAATTCTACTATTAATGATATCCTGGCTATTTTGTAATATTTATCCAGACAGAGGGGAGAGATGGCGAAAATGAAACGATTTATATTTTTTGCACATGCGCTTGCCATACAAAATGCTTTTCCGTATCAGCAGTTGTGCGTAATGTATTTTTTCAGAACGATTTCCTATATCTACCTACATAGAATCACGCCCTTTGACCGAGGTTGTAACCAGTGAATATAAATTTCGATTTGCTGCAGTCCTAGTGTATTTACCATTTTTTGTCAGAGTTCGTAACACACACTACTGAAAAACAAATTTAAGAAATACCCATAAACACTTTGCTCAGAAAACATATCAGTCGCATTCTAGTGAATGGGACTGCGTGTAATAAATAAACAACCTGTTGACCTGCGTGTCTTTTCTTATATTATAATAAAACATAATAAGCTAAGTGACGGCAGCCTATTGGATATAGTGTCAGACTTGTTAGTGAAAAATCGTATGGTCGAATCCCACCTGTTACACAACACACAATATATATATTGTACCTGTTAACCAAGGTACTATTAATTTGCAAACAAAATTACTATTAATCTGCAAAAGAAAATATATAAATTTCCCTGAGAAATGAAATACCGAGTTACATAAACGCACTCATGTCTAAACCTACATACTAAACAATAAAACAAAAGCCAGTTTTATTACTAAACCTCTCATCAAGTGCTACAACGCGCTACGGCGTAGCTGTGCTACGACACCGCTACGCCCCGGCTGGCCATGACAAATTGGCCACGTCTCTTGTGTGTCGCCTCGTTAATTACGCGCTGTAAATAGGCAACAACAATTATTGTTAACCTGTACCAGTGTATGTAGAGATGTAGAGTACCTCGTGCAGTTGAGTGTGTACACAGTATGGTATCTTTTAATATCACTAAGTGTTTTTTTTATAACTGGGAACCTTTACTTTTGTATCAGGCAATACGATACAACTAAGGCTCATAAAAATATAGATAGTTTAATTTCAAACAGAGTTTAATTATTCTTATTTGTGTTTCGTAGTATTGAAATGTGTCGTATACACTTTATTATTATTAACTATTTTATAACGCAGTGACGCAGCGGCAATTAATGCAACTGCTCTACATATGGTCATAGGTGTGATTCCCAGACCAAGTAAAGTCATATAGGAATATTCTACCGAAATCAGAAATATTGAATTTTCAGTAACATCTCGGTGTCTGGAACTAAGCCTGGTAGACGATAGAAAACTCCCTTATTATTACATGAACTAAAATTATAGTTTTTTGAGTTGTAAGTTTCAATATAAAACACCTCTACAGACCCCTTCCGATATATAACATTTATACTATACGCTTCACGATACTGTTTAACGGAATGTCCATCTAATTTACAGCAATAAAATTCTAAAGCAGATTGTATCAACCACCCGGACGTTAACCCCCTAAAAATCGTAAAGACAATGGCGAAGATGCAACAAAACTTTACGGCCTTATTGATCCGGTGGGTGTGGACTAAATATAAAGTTCAATAAAAGTCCCCTATGCGATACCAAGTCCCGGATTTATCGGGCTAACCCCATGTAAATAAATAAAGTGGAAAGGCATGCATTTCTTATGAGCGGCAGCGAGCGGGTTAGAAAAACTATCGATTTATGATATGAAAACTTCATTGTTATGATTGACAGCGCTTGGACGGTTATATAACGATGCTATGGAATGCCATTTTGTTCTTTGTTGTTCGTTTATTGAATGTGTGATTATTTAAATATACGATTCGATTGGTTTGAATCAAGATGTGTATTCGAATTATTTTTGGATGTATTGTTACACTTCATAAGTGCGTGCAATAAGGCATTATCCATGCAAAACAGGTATTGCGTTTTACGCAAATATATTTGAACGCAAATACGCGCAAATGTATGAACTTCCCTTGTATTAGATGCAAAATATATATATAGAAATATTGCGTGAGATGTATTTTACAGCAAAATATAATCATAAAATATGTTGAAATCATTGAAGATCATTTTAAAGACGTTATTACATAGAAAATATATATATATAAATATTGCGTGAGATGTATTTTACAGCAAAATATAATCATAAAATATGTTGAAATCATTGAAGATCATTTTAAAGACGTTATTACATAGAAAATTGTGCTTCTGTAATTGAATCAAATCATGCCTCATTACGCATAATAGCTGCATAACTATAAAGTAAAATTATATGTATGTATATAAATACATAGCCTTTATCCCCTACAGGTGTATTACACCCACGTAAACAATGACGAGTCCGACGTAATAAAGGGTAAGCCTCTGTCGGGCAGAGTTCTAGACTGTATGCTGCTACTGAGATTCATTTATTTTGACAAACCTTTTACTCGACCCAGGCATTGAATCCGGTACGTCATGTAGAGCAGTCACGCTCACTACCGTAGCACTACCAATGTCGATGATTTCTAATATATCATTTCAGAAAATTATACACTTATATACATATGTATATATTACACTCCTGAAAAACATTTAAAAACAGCACTTTTCATTGCAAAACTCGATACATCACTACCACAATGCGAGTTCGTTTTACTCGAGTACTTGTACGATTTTAACTCGAACGTTTTACTTGAAGTGATTTATCTAAGTCGTAAGTTCAATCAGATTAAAGTACATTTAACTGTAAGTAAAAGTTCAATTTGGGGAAACCGGAAAAAAGAAATATGGCGGTGGTAGAGGGGGTTCAATTCAATCAGCTCCCTTGGTGGCTTTCGCCACGTGATTTGATGAGATTGTTGAAAATCGAAACACCTATGTGTGCACACGATTTATTGCTTTACAGGTGAGAAATATATGGAAAAGTAAACGTAAATAAGTAGCGTAGTATTTTAAGTGGTCGTCTTGCGACTACCACCACGATGAGTATTGTGGGTTCAAATCCCACACGGAACAAAAATTTGAACGATCCACATTTATGTTTTCCGAGTCTAGGTATTTGTTATGTCCGTTGTTTGAATTTTAGTAAAATCCCACGTGTCACGGATGCCGAAATGTTTTAGTAGTTGCTACTACCCATGCGCTTATCATAAATTTGACACACGAGAAAATGATTGTCTGATCCATATAATGCTATTCCGTATAGAGGGGGTATTATCTATACATATTATATACCTTTTGTGCTTCTTGTGTCAATGTTTGAAATCACAATATTTGTGATATTATGATCGATATTCCACATGAAGACGACGACTCTTGAGAGATGCATTTTAGCATAACTTGAAGTACTTACGTATTATATTAATTATAGTTATAAGAACCAAGTGAACCAAAAAAAGTATTTACAAAATACATAATTTGCATATTTATATATTAGTGGATGAATCTCTGCTTGAACAAATAAAAATAAAAATCCGTACACGTAAAAATAAAACATGTCGTCTGATTTATTCTCGATCACAAATAAATATTGGATACACAATTTCTGGCTACGTTTTTTACGCATGAAGTTTTTTAAATACTCTGATTCATTTATAGAACAAACAGGAGTCAGATTGTAACGTTTGCAGCCGCAGAACAATATAGATTGGTTGGGATTGAAGTGCATGTTTACTGGGAGCGAGTAATGAATTGGTGGAAACAGACATGGCGTAACTATAGAGCAACGATCTTGACTTTCATTTGTTTGATTGAACAATTCAAATATGGAAGTAAATTTTTAATTAAGAGGTGCGCAATGCACTGTCCACTCAATCCTGGAGGAGCTCGATTGAAAATGAACTTGAATTAAAAAAGTCTGATGTAAGTGGAAAGTGTACATAATATTTTTTTTAATACCGTAAAGAGGTGAAACAATTTCAACCATTCTAATGGTAGCTTATCGTCTGCACGTCGCTGACTCTAGGGTAATGAGGTTGACAAGTAAGAAATGATGGTAGTAGATAAGAAAGCGTCTTTAGAAATTAATGTACTGTACATTCATATATTGTGATCGTGCTATAGTGATACAGCAAGGATTCGGCATCGCGCAAGTGATTTTTTTCGCAATGCAAGGCGAAAGCTTGGGTATGTAGTGATATCTTTTTAAGAAAAGTATTCATAGTTTGATTATATGGTGAAGTAAAATAACTTACATTTTGTAATTGTAGGGCTATTAAACTTAACTCACATGTTGTTTTCGGGTTTGCCTGACTAGCTTTAAACCCTATCGGGGCTCTTAATCATAAGTGCGACGTCCTGGTGCGACGTTATACCCGCGGCTTCACTCGCGTTGTTCTAGATTTTGTCAATAAATTAATCTACAGTACTTTTTCTGAATTAAAGATACTCTATGTCCTCTTCGAATTTCATGATGATCAGTCGAGTAGTTAAACCGTGTATGCGTAACAAACAAACAAACTCATTTTAGCATTTATAATATCAGTTAAGATGATTACTACTCATAAAATTTTCTATATATAAAATATATATAATAAGTTTCTATATATACATTTATTTCTATATTTAGACCTGTCACAGCAGCCTAAAAATGGAAGAAAATATGACCACTCACAGAAACCTCAAACATACATCTGAGCCTTTCGACGTTAAATTTACTTACTAAAATGTCAAGTAACTATCTAATTTCTACATGTTTATCTTTTTTGCCGTGCACAGGTTATGTAAAACTTCTTCCGACTAATGGAAATGCTGTGTTGGCCCGACGAGAAGTAACTGAATGTGCATGCCTCTAAAGTACTTATGCAGATGTTAAGCTCGTCCCCGTTTTATGACTTAAGGTATAAAATTGTCTTTGACTATTAAAATGGACTTTGATGTCACTGTGTCCAAGGAGGGTAGCCTTATATTTCTTTACTATATAAATATATATACATATAATTAAATTGTAGCAGTATAAAGTCATGTAGTGTATAAACGGTCTTTATAAAGCAAAAGAAGCCAAAATATTTTTTTTTTATAATTTTGGCCTGTCTCTCTGTCGTTATATTTGCTCGCGCGTCAACCAAAAACTAGTGCACGAACTGAACGCGGTTTTCACAGTTGAATTGCAAGAGGTCTAACTGATAAACTGGTGCATGTTTTAAAGTCGAGTATTAATAATTTATCTACTGCTAAATTTACGCGTTGAAAGTCGCGGGCAAATGCTAGGATACTATAAAGTTTAGCCAGTATATAATTGGAGTATCTGTGAAGGAAAAGGCAGAGGAGCATTTATTTGCATTCAGATTTTGTTTTATGCTTTTATAGCTTTTGAGTTTTGAATATTTGTTACTAAATAAGACTCCACGGATAATGTCGTGAGTTAAGTGGTCGCCTCGTCACCACCACCGCGCTGAGAGTTGTGGGTTTGATCCCCACACGGAACAAAAATTAGTGTGATCCACAAATGGTTCTCCCGAGTCTACATAGGTGTTCTTTGTGTCTGTTGTTTGTAATGTTCCCTACGACGCAGGAAATATTCCTAATGCGGTAGTTGTCTATAAAAAAAAACAGACAAAACAAACAAATTACGCATTAAACAGCTGAACGGATTTGAATAACATTTCGCGCACAAAATATGTCCTAAATATATGCATACGATTCTTTTTATACAGGTATGTGTTCCCATGGGATTCTTATGAATCCCGTGAGAATACGTAGGTTAATCCGTGGGTAGGAGCTAATATTAGAATCAACTAGATTTTGCCCGCGGCTACGATCGCATAAATGTTATGTCATATTCCAATCGTTTGAAAATAGTAATTTGTTTAGATGAAAGGTACTCTATATTCTTTTCTGTACCCTTGACAACGTTTATTCAAATTATCATGATGTATTATCCAGTAGTTAAGGCGTAAACGCGTAACTAATAATAATATAATATAATATTCTATCACATACACACAACACCACCTAGCCCAAACTAAGCAGAGCTTGTACTATGGGTACTAGACAATGAATAAACATATATATATACTTTTTATTGTAAATTTATTTCTATGTATAATTTGTATGTAACAAATTATACATAGAAATAAATAAACAAATCGCATTTATTTTATTAGTAAGGATGTTTAGACTACGAGTAGTATAATGTTTTCCAACCATTATTTTGCTTACTTATGGCCAGTCCCACAACTAATAAGTAAAAATTATCCGACAGATAAATCGCATGCTGTCTCACTCTTTTTAGATTAAAGAAGAGAGATGGCGAGACTTTTATCTTATAGATAAATGCTATTTGGAGGTGGTGGGACAAGCCCTTAACCTTGCCTTCTTTAGCTAACACGTGGATCAACTTACATACATACTTAAGATTAAGAAGATCAACAATTTCCGCAGCCTCTCCAAAGTCTTCGGCATACTCAGCTTTTGAATAATTTAAATACCAAACTAATTTAAATTCATAATTACAACGGAGGTTCTAATCTGTAATTCGGTTCATCTTGATCTAAATTATTAGTCGTTGAATTTAACTTAAGTTTGATTAATATTTTACTGAAATGTTATATCTTATCCGCATTAGTATAATTAATTTTATGTGTTACGGAATTACCTTTATTAATTTTGGAATTTATGGTATGGTTTCAATATATTTAAATATTATTGTCGGTTATAGTGAGCTATCCGAGTTAAATATTTTATTCAAAGTAACGAGCAGTTTTTATGTGGCTTTACTTTTGGTCACAAAAAAAGAAAATATTCGAGTAATTTTTTTATGAACTGGAAATAAACTGTTATTTTATATAGTGAAAGCAAAAAAAAAATTCTAACGTTATTTTCTTTTAGCAAGTTATATGTTTTCTTGGTATTTGAATAAACGTATTTATATGCTAATACAAATATCCGAGTTTTAATTTAATTGTAAAACTGAATATAAAATAGGACAGCCATTAATCAACCTCTGTCAAATTTATTGATTTTATGAATGTATAGATTTTTCCTATTTATAAAATAGCTTATTCTAATTATAATAAAAAATTATCGGCTTTATTGAAATATCCGAGTTTATTAACTACTCGGAACGTTTGATAGTAGCAGCTAAAAGATCGAACATCAAAAAGGCGGGTCGGCATGGCTGGCCGATTTGTCAACATCATTGCGGTTATCCGACGCCGTTCAAATAAATTGGACCGGGTTTAAAGGTGCTTCGATGTACTGTATAATAAATGAGTCCTTGTTTATTTTGCTATTTTTAATAGATTATTTATGTGTCGCCATAGATTTATCGTTTAGTAGATAAAGAGGGCATTTTTAAACTATAGATGTAAAAGGGGAACGGTTGGTATTGTTAATATTGAACATGATAAGTAGTTAAAAGAAAGAAGTATATGTTACGATTAATCTATAATCATGGCATATTGGACTTGCAATCAAGAAGTCGTGGGTTCATTATCCATTACACTACGTGAACCCAGTCCTCTCTTAATAATGATAAGGAAACACAAATAATGAAAAGTGTATGTATTTAAAAAATAATTATAAAAATTACTGGTGTGCTAAACATGGCTGAAAATCAATTGTGTTTGATCGTACTGTTGGCAGATCGCTGCGGCTTAAAACGTTAAAAACAAACACTGTTATAAACAATCATTAAAATTTTCATATGACCAATCCTAAACCGGCAAACATGCAAAACCCTGCTATCGACAACAAACGTGTCAACGCAAACTAAGCGTACAGCTTAGAGTACTAAAATATTTTATTTATGACTAGCCTTTGCCCGCGGCTTATTGGCGGTATATTTCATCTAGATAAAATGTATGTCTTTCTTTGTATACCTGACAACGTGTGTGCGAAATTTCATGATGATCGGTCGAGTAGTTAAGGCGTGAAAACGTACCAAACAAAACAAACTCACATTCATTTTTATAATATCAGTTAGGATTGAGAGTTATCCATACATAGCTATAAAAAACTGACACAGCCCCGTATCAAAACAAATACAAATAAATAAACAAAATAGAAAAACAAACGGATACAAAGTCCACGTATCGCCGTATCGCATTCGGAACGCATCGTGAAAGGGTTCCATACCCGGAGGGATAATGCTACGTGGTCTAAATGTTTCAGTACTGGATTTACATCTGCGTATAATACTATTTATGTTGTCAATATTTACGGCTGCAGTTAGTTTTAAAAGGTTGTAAAATAAATAGAGGTAGTGTTGTTTTGTTTTTATACACCAAAGATGGCAAAAAGGCAGAGTTATTTTGTTTTATACACCTAAGATGGCAAAGAGGCATACGGAATGCCTAATGGTCATGTGCTACCATGCCTATTTGCTGTACTAAATGTATCATTCGCGCATTGCTGATTCTAGGGATAAGGGATTGGACGTGGAATAGAAATGTGAGCAACTGCAACGAAACGCTTGGGTGAAACGCAGTGAGAGCATGAACACATACGCCGATTTTCTGTGTGGTGGTCCGATGGTCTCCGACCACGTATGGTGGATCATGCCCCGCGGACCGCGGCCCTACTGTCGATGTTGGAAAATTTTATATGTAGCTTATTACACAGTATTAACTCAGGCTTACTTAACAGAATTTAAGATAATGTGACTAAGTTTTCAAGTTTATACCTACTAGGCTACCGACAATATCATACCTGAAATAATTATGAAACCGCATCTAAATGCACTCAAAAGTATTGCATGAAGTTCAATCAAACAAACGAGGAAACATAAGCCAGAAAATAACATTGTTTTGGGTTCAAATATTTTGTTGAAATGTTTAAATTTAATAACCCTAATGTACAGATACATTCTCGTTACATTTACAGTATCTGTAGATATGCAAAATATATAACCATTCTTACTTTAAGTCTGATAGTTTAAAACACGTACACTGAATAGGAATTTTATTGACTACTTAAAAAGTCACTGCAAATGTTTATAGAGAGCGAGGGGAGCGTCTACGACGTGAGTTCTATGAGCCAAGAAATTGCATCCAATGGGCCCAGGTGTGATGTCTGATGGTAAAGGTTCTTTTGTAACCGTTTAAGTGCATTTTCGTTCAGTCTAAAACAACGTACGTCAGGCAGTTAACTAAACACGCATCTCTGACAATTCGAAGTTATATGCGTATTTAAAGGTCAATTATTGCTCGCTTTAACGATGAAGAAAAATATCGTGAGAAAATCAGCATGTCTGAGTTCTTCGTATAACGTACTGTCTTGTTCTTAGACATATGCGAACTCTGCAAATCTTCATAGGGCAAGCGAGTTAGACTATGACCTGACCCTTTTTACGCCGAGAAGAGACCCGTGCCCCGCAGTGGAACTGTTTATGCATAAAGCTGATATTTATTATTACCGATTTTATTATTCCGTTATTTCGGGTGCAGAGGAAGGACAATGAATAAGAAATTGGACTTGCGTTCAAGAAATTGTGGATTCCACTTCCACTACCGATGTGAACACATTTCTAAAATAAGCAAGCGATTTACGACAGGCGATTTTACGTGAATACTAGTAAAACAAATTACTAGCAATCTTATTAAAAAAGGAAGCTATACATGTTTATTGTTCTATGGTCCCCATAATAGAGGGCGTCATTGCCATTAACACGAAAGATTTTTGTCGAAATTTCAGAATGGTGACAGTACGGCTTTTTAGAAATTGCCTTGCATTTATATTTTGTTTTAATTAATATTCTTTTAATTTATTTTCGGTTTTAGACTAATGTATTGTATAATCACGGTATCCTTTTTACCTGATGTATCTGTAATTTGTAAAAATTGAGATGTGCTAGAGGATCCTTTGTCACTTTAGTGGGTTCATCTCTCCACCTAGAGAGAAAATTGGATCATCGCACGCTACGCTCGTTTACCACAACATCTATTATTATTTTGTAAGAGGCTCTATTTAGTAGTGAACCTCATACAGTTTATAATATCGTAACAATGAATACCATTTTTTCATACTATGTCGACAGGAGCCTTTAGAAGATGTTGTCCTGTTAGCAACTTTGTAGATGATTAAGCGGCGCATCGACTTTCTTAAAATGCACGAGAGATTTGCCTCCCTTGAGTAAGTAACAGTGCAAAGCACAGCTAGTGAATATTTGCAAAATGAGGCAACTCTCATAGTATCGGTTTATCGCCAAGCCAACTGTGTGCAAGATAGATTCTTGAGTTGCATAAAAAAGAAAATAAAATACTAATGGCCACAAAAATATAAAGCATGTTTTTTAATGCTGAATGTTCTTAATTTAAAATTATAAACGGCCTGAACTTCAGCAATACTTACAAAGTTAAAGAATTAAAACTTTAAAACATCGTCACACGTAGCTAACATAGCGATATTAGACGCAAGGGTGCAATGTACCGCGTACAATTGCCCATACGTAAACTTCTCGTAGGGTCGAGATATGGTAGTCTGTAACGGTCCTTACGGGACGATGATGAACCTGGCTTTATGTGAACATGGCCTGTTATACTGCCACTCGGAGAATGGAAATTTGTAATGGTTGCTTCTGTTTATAGGTCAATGTTTTTTGTTATTCGACTTCTTATGTAAGTTTAAACGGCATATATTTTACTTAGGTATACCGTGATGTAAAGTATCATATGTGTAAATATCCAGGACAATGACTATCTGTGCAATGCATCAAATTCTGTTCAAGGGCTTACACCTGATTGCGTACCAAGGATTCAAACATTTTCACAGACGTTCGCATTTAAATATTAATAACCAGTGATCGATCCCGTTCCCGCTACTTCAGCAAATATATACCAGTTTGGTTTAGTGAAACATTTTACGGCAAAACGAATTAAATTATAGCATTTAAAAAGCTTATGTTATATATAATCCAGGTCAAAACCTAACCATATGCCATTTTCATAAAAATGTGGACTGTCCAACGATTCCTTTTTTAATAGTGTCAAGATTAGTGTAAATATATTTCATATATTTGTATTATTTTCAACTAAAAACATTGCAGCATACTACCGAATGATCAGCAAGAGCAATTAATTATTTAAATAATTAATAAAGATTGTCACAATAAAAATTATGAAATTCTGTGGACAAATTCCAGAAAATTAAAGCTACTGGTGGTATATTTTTAGCACATGTGCTAGTTGCCAGCTCATAAGAATAGTGTAATTACTTAATTCATTTTAGAAAGCTCCTAGCAGCGTACATTATTTTTTATTTTAAGGAATTCAATACAATATACATAATCAATAAAATTGATAAATTATATAGTTTATTTATAGCAAGTTTACAATCACTCAGTTCAAGTTTATAATTTAATTATAATAATCTCATATTAGCCAATATTCATTAGCAGTAAGTCATCAGTTCGCTGACAGTGCAGGCTTTGTTGCAACATTCGTCGACGGGGCCGCGTTTGCCCCGCACGCCGCTAAGTGCCAATGCGTTGTGTCCCGCTAGAGGACGCCACCATCCCGCGTCGCGCTTGACTTCATCGCTCCAACACAGCGTCGCTATCGCAATAGCAAGTTGTCGCCCACAATACACAGTAGCGCCCTCTTGTGCCAAGCCGCAATACGCGAACAAAACTAGCAATGACAGTACTAAGTACATCTTCATGCTGTCTACTGAACTGAACGCTACTTCAGAAATATTACTGATGCCTCTTATAGCTGTGGTATATTGCACTGAGTATAAATTCTGTTAATGTAGACCTGTACAATCAAAATTCAACTGTGATGTAAATCCTTAAATTCAAAGCTTTTATACTGAGACTTGATTCATTAATATTCAGACTTAAATCATATACATAAGTACGTAGGATGTGAAATGTTTACCTTGCACGTCATTTTCACTTTACAGGTGAATGAACACTGCTAAATTTAGGTTACTAAGACGTAAGGTACATCATTCATTATATTAAATGAATGAGATTAAATGAATTAGCATATGTCTAGACAGTACAGACAGTATGACGAATAAGTTGTTTTTTTTTTAATCGTGTTAGAAATGCACAGCGAGGGAATGCGACTTTTTTTTGTAGCTGCCATCTAGTAATACCTCTAATATACAGAAAAAGGTTTGTACTTTGTTAAGTGCGACTTAAAATATAGGGAACTTTTGTCCGAAAGTTCTTATGCATGCATAACAGTTCGGTTGCGATGTCATTAACATTTAATACACTATGCTTTTAAAATAAATTACTTTATACGGATTTTGTCGCGTTGTTTATTTAACACTCCACTACATAATTTTGAAAACTTTTACACTACTATACTACTATTAAACTTTACTAATTTTTATTAAAACTATTAAAACTATTTGTATTTAAGTTTCAGCAGCCATGGTCACGGGCCGCCGTGACCATGACTGCTGAAAAGCAACCGAAACGTCGGGGAAAGTGTAAACTTAAATACAAATAGTTTTAATAGTTTTAATAATTTAATTAGCTTAAAATTAGTAAAGTTTAATAGTAGTATAATAGTGTAACAGTTTTCAAAATTATGTAATAGAGTGTTAAATAAACAACGCGATAAAATCCGTATATAGTAGTTTAATTTCAATGAATAACATTCTCGTAAACAGAAGACTACACTATGCTTATTGCATAATGTATGCCACGTAAACTGCATCTCCGTTTGTGCTGAAATGATTAAACGCAGCTTAGATTTTAAGTTGCACCTAAAGCTATTAAACATTGTGGTGGATCAAACTACGATTAGAGGGTTTACGTGATGCCTAAGTTAACAGCAGATAGATATACAGAGAAAGAGAACAGCATTTTAAAATTCTTTTAGAATTAGGATCCTATCGTAACAGTCAAATAGTTTTAAAAATCTCTTTATTCTAAGTTTATTGTAAATAATTTGTTTTTAATTACCTATATATTATGTTACTAATTTAGCTGTATAATTGTTTATAGTAAATAAAAATTATGACAGATTATAATTTTTTTTTGTAAGATTTGTATTTATTAGTAGGTATAGATAAGATTCAATGGACTCAAAAGTTTTCCCATGTTCATAACTGCTAGGAAGTCGAAATCGTTTAAGTGATTGCCTCGTCTCTGCCCAATCCAAAACGGGTCAAACATTTGTTTGTCCACAAATAGTTGTTTCATGTCTGGATACTATATATTCCTTGTTTGAATGTTTGTAGATTCCTGCATGTCAGTATTTATTACTAGCGTGGAAGTATGGCGTTATTAACAAAAAATAGTTTTCGGAAATATCAATTGTCATGAAACCATAATATGGTCTTACGCTTACACGAATGTTGTACATTGAAATTAAACAATTCAATTCAATTGAGTTCGACGCAGCCGTCACTTATATTATCTAGTGTATACAAATAAAGGACATTCATTTTATATCATGAATAAAGCCGCCGCATGTCTACGTAACCCATATTTAGGAACGCTCAATCACCTGTAAACTCAAAACGACGTGTGACGAAAATTCACAACCTACATGTTTAAGTATGATTTAGGTCTGAATATTAATGAATCGTCTCCCGGTATAAAAGCTTTGTATCTTAGAGCTAACCCATCACATCGCAGTTGAACATTGATTGTGGAAGTATCTAGTAAAGCACGGTTTCTTGGCACTAAACACTTTAAATATAACAGTAATTGCTTTTGCTAGTAATATTTCACGTAAAGTGTGCAGTACAGTCCACAACATGAAGTTGTACTTAGTATTGTCTCTGCTGATGATGTTCGCGTGGTGCGGCTTGGCACAAGATGGCGCTGCTGTGTATTGTGGGCGACGACTCGCTACCGCGATAGCGACGCTCTGCTGGAACGATGCAGTAGATAAGCGCGACGCGGGCTGGTGGCGCCCTCTGCCGATACAAGACGCGTGGGCACTACGCGGCGCGCGGGGCAAACGCGGCCCCGTCGATGAGTGCTGTAACAAAGCCTGCACAACGGATGAACTGATGACCTACTGCTAACGGATACCGGGGAATATTATAGACTAAGTTTGGACTGATTGTAAAAGTACTGCTGTAAATAAATGACATTGTTTTTGACTAAAAAGTTATGTTTAGTTTCATTTTCATTATATAATATAAAATATGAAGAGAGACTTTTTCTAATATTTTTTTTAAATATTCTACCACATTCTCACAACACTATCTAGCCCAAACTAAGCAGAGCTTGTACTATGGTTACTAGACAATGGATAAAACATATAAAATTTTTTTTTGTAAATACTTACTTATTATACATAGAAACACCTAGACCAAGACAAACATCCATGTTCATGTACACAAATGTTTGAGTTGTGCGGGAATCAAACCCGCGACCTCAGGCATGGCAGTCGGTTACACTAACTACTACGTTATCAAGGCCGGTTATCGTGTCGCTACTTCAGCAAAATATATAACAGTTTGATTTAGTGAACCATTTTGCGGCACAGCGAATTAAATTCTGACATATGTTATATATACATATTTATATTTCGACTGCATGGATGGTGTGATAGTTAAGTCGTCGCCTCGTCACTGCCACTGCGTTGAGTTGAGGGTTGTGGGTTCGAATCCCACACGGGACAACACTTTGTGTGATCCACAAATTCCCAATTTGGGTGTTCTTTGTGTCCGCGTGAATCTAATAAATAATCTAATGTTTCAAGTTGAATATATAAAAAATATCACTAATCTTGATGTGATTGAAAATAGACTTCAATCTCCTCATTTTTATAAAGATGGCATGTGGATAGATTATGTTCTGGAATATATATTTTTTTAAATAAATCCTGTGTCGCGGCACAGTATTTATTCCTAGTTCTCCTAGAAGATTAGAGTCTTTTTTCAATCGCATCATGATTAGTGATATTTGTAATATATTCAACTTGTAACATTGCGAGATACTATCGAAGTAGCTATCCAAATAGTTACTAAAATTAAATAATGTATACATAAAATACCTCTTAAAATGTACAATAAATTAAGTTAAGAATAAATAAATCATATTACGGTTTCAACCGCGTTTATAATTACTGCGGCGTAGGTCGTAGCGTAATGTTATATAGCCTATAACCTTCCCCGATAAATTGGCTATCTAACACTAAAATAGTTTTTCAATTTGAACTAGAAGATTCTGAGATTAGCGCATTCAACCAAACAAACTAGATATTTTAATCTTCGCAAAAAATGCAACGTAATTTGTGTAAAACGATATAAGTCATTTATTACGCATCGATTTGCTATAAAACACACGATGCTACAGCTTGAATGCAGTCGCAAATCTTACTTCTTCAACACTCACTCATTCTAAATTCTAATATAAGCAAGCATCTTACTCTGCGCGAAGAAGTTGCGATTCACTGGCTGCCGCACTGCCGACAACTTATATGCATCACACTACACTTATTTTATGGAATATGTAATTAAAATTAAAATGGATAATTTTTTATTCAAATATATTTATATTATTAAACACTTTACCCAAAAGTAGTATGTTAATATTCATACAAATTAAATCAGAATCAGATATTACGATAAATTTCATTTAAAAAAATAATGTACATTTACTGTATTTTACTATTTACACATTTTTTAAAAAATAACATCTACCTTTTTTATGGAGTAAATATAATTGTGCCCGTTATCACAAAGATGAATTAGGAGCATTGATATAGTGCTTACTAATAAAAAAAAAAGTGTAATTATATCAGTTTGTACTAATTTACGTTTAAATATTTTGATCGTGTAATAGGATTTACTTACATTTGTATTAAGTTACACTAAAGAAATAAAAGTATTTGTTCAGTTCACTTTGATATTAATAAAAATGTATGTTTATACACATTGATAAATGTAAAAAAACCTTAGTTAAAGCATTTTACAACAAAATTCCATAATTAGACCAAAAATCATAGTGTGAAAAATTAAAACTGATATAAGTCAAGATGTATCCACTTTTCACTGAAGGTACAGAATTAATTGTTTCAATAGTTTGACTGAAATTTAATAATATTAGAATCTTGCTGATCATTCGATAGTATGCTGCAATGTTCCAAATTGAATACACTACAAATATCACTAATTTTGATGCGATGAATTTTTCCTTTTTTTAAGACTAAACCCTAGAAGTAAATCCTGTGTCGCGGGGGACTTTACAAACATTCAAATAACGGATACAAAGATTACCCTGACTGGGAATAACCATTTGTAGATCACACAAAGTTTTGTCCCGTGTGGGATTCGAAACCACAACACACTCAAAGCAGTGGTCGTGGCGAGGCGACGACTTAACTACCACGCCATCCGTACAGTTGAAATATAAATATACATAACTAAACCTTTTTAAATGCTGGAATTTAATTCGCTGTGCCGTAAAATGGTTCACTAAATCAAACTGTTATATTTTTTGCTGAAGTAGCGGGAAGATGATTAATATTTAAATATTCTGGTTATTAATATTCAAATGCGAAAACACATATGTGAAAATGTTTGGATCCTTGGTACACAATCAGGTGTAAGCCCTTGAATAGAATGTAATAAAACTTTGCACACAGATAGTCAATATCCCGGATTTACACAAACAGTGCTTTTCATCACGGTATTCCATAAGATTAAGTGCCATTTATAATTATCGCGAGGTGAGTTGATCAGACAGTAAATAAGAAATATTTATTACCAGTGTTATACTAATACTAATAATAAATATAATAAATTACAGGCATAAAAGCAAATATTCATCAGTATTAAGTATTACAAATAATATGACAACGTCAAAAATGAAAATTTTCACAGAGACTGAATTTAAGTTTATTAAAATACAAGATGTTAACAAGAGCCAGATCTAGAGCCGCACCGCTACCACCTCCGGGTTCGTCGCTTAGCTCCGCCTCGCAGCCGTTGGTACATCGATCAGAATCACCGGCCGCTGCAGTTGCGTCGAGCTCGAGCGACGAATATTTCTCTCCGCCTTCGTCACCGTCACCTGCACGTCGGTGGGGAAGAGGCCGGCCACCGACCCGCTTGGGACCCCGAGGCCCACCGACCTCGAAACGGGCCCCCGCTGCCGGTGGTGATGTGCGCCGCATGCGATGGACTCAATCCATTAATGAAAACGTCATGCGGGCATATTTTGGGGCTACAGAGGGAGGAACTAACCTCACTGCGTATCGCAGCCGCATGCTTGTTCTGTTTCAGGCCTTTGAACCAAGCGTCAACGTTTCAGCACAGCGATTATCGGATCAAGTGCGGGTTATCCAACGCAGTCGACAGTTGGATGATACCGTGCTTGATAGGCTACGCTCAGAATACTTGCCTACGAGCCATGCCATTCGCATCCAACCCGCAGTTACGCAACTATCACCTGGTGCGACGCGGACGGGCAATAGTGCCAGCATGGAGGTGGATGACATGACAAATGATGTAAGTATTCAGTACAAGGAGGAGGTAAAGGATGCTTTGGAAGGTGCGATTCAGGAATACCGGTACATGCAATTTACGATTCGGCCCCGTCTGCCTCGGTTACCTATGCATAGAAAAAATATAGCATTGGTGAGTGTCCTGGACTCGCTATTATCTAGTTATTTAGATAATAGCGAGAATCTCGCCGATACTCATTCGATCCTGTACTGTGCTGCTGTGGCGGCAAGTCGTATAGCGGGCATCAAGTTACCCACACATGTCCCTGCTATACGACAAACATCTGTCACCCCGGCCTGGCAGTGCAGGATTGAACGGCGTATTGCTGAGGCAAGGACACTCATCGGTAAGCTGATCTGCTTCAGGGCAGGGAACACACGGACCAGGGTAATGCGCTATGTGGGCCGGGCTTTTCTGGGGACTGGTGTCAGTCCTCATGAATACGTATCTCGGGCCACAGACCGCATTGACTTCCTGAAGCAGAAAGTCTATGCATGGGCAAATCGACTGCGCAGATACAAAAAACGCGTGCACCGGTATGTCATCAACCGCACGTTTCAAAGTGACCAAAGATGGGTTTATAGAACCTGGGAATGACCAGATCAATGTGAGGCCGATGTGGGGCTACCAGATGCTGATGCTACAAATACGTTTTGGAGGAACATCTGGTCGGTACCCGTCGGCCACACTGAGGGGGAATGGATGCGGGAGGTCAAGCGAGCAAGTGAGCTAATTCCAGAAATGGAAAACGTGGTCATTGATAGCCAGGATGTAATTAGTGCGGTCCGATCCTTATCAAATTGGAAATCGCCAGGACCGGACGGACTGCACAATTTCTGGCTGAAATGGCTGCGTAGCTCACATGCTTGTTTGGCTGCTCAATTTCAATCTGCCCTAGAATCTGGATCGTTACCAGATTTTATGACCACGGGAATAACCCACCTACTCCATAAAACAGGTAGTACCAACGAGCCCGGCAATTATAGACCGATAACATGTTTGCCATCGATCTATAAGCTTCTTACATCTATTTTGAGAGCCAAGGTATCTAAACATATTGATACAAATTCAATAATGTCAGCTTCTCAGAATGGATGTAAGAGGGGGGCTCGTGGTACTAAGGAGCTCCTCCTTATTGATATGGCCATTAGCCAACAGGTTCGCCGTAAACAAAGGGATATGGCGGCATGTTGGATAGATTATAAGAAAGCGTACGATTCGGTGCCTCATGCATGGCTTTTGAGGGTGTTAGAGTTGTATAAAGTAAATGCAACTCTGCGCACCTTTTTGAAGTCATGCATGGGGCAATGGAAAACGGTTCTTAGCTATCCAGGATGTCGACAGATCCCTGGGAATGGCGAATTGATAAAAATTTAGCGGGGTATATTTCAGGGCGACAGCCTGAGTCCTCTTTGGTTTTGCCTAGCATTGAATCCTCTTAGTACATTACTAGAGGGTTCAGGGCTAGGTTACAGGTTACATAGAGGTGGTGGAGTGATATCCCACTTGTTGTATATGGATGACTTAAAGTTGTTTGCCCACACTAAATTACAGTTGATGGATTTACTTAAAGTAACTGAAACTTTTAGTAAGTCTATCAATATGGATTTTGGTGTGGACAAATGTGCTGTCATCCATGTAAAGCAAGGCATCCTGCCTTGCTTTACATGGATGTGTGTGGAATCCGAAGGAACACAACTTTCGGATTCCATTAACCTACGATCACTTCTTGTAACCGATACTTACAAGTACTTGGGTATGTCACAGGCGTTAAGTATCAATGAGGCTGACATGAAGCAATCGTTGCAGGAGCGTTTCTTTGGTCGCCTGAAAAAAGTTTTAAAAAGTCTTTTATCAGGTGGCAACAAGGTGCGCGCTTGTAACGGTTGGGTCATGCCGGTGCTCATGTACTCCTTTGGCATACTTAAGTGGACTCAGACTGAACTGGATGCCCTGGACCGGAGGGTCCGTACACTCTTGACGGCATACCGTATGCATCACCCACGTTCGTCTGTGATGAGATTGTATATCCCGCGGAAATGTGGAGGCCGAGGCTTTCTGAATGCCAAGGCCCTTCATAACCGCGAGGTATGCAACCTCAGAGAATACTTTCTTCAGGCAGACGTGGGTATGCATCGGGATGTAGTTGCTGTAGACGTCGGACTCACCCCGCTCAGTTTGGCTAAAGAGAACTGGCGCAAGCCTGTAGTACTTAGCACTAACGATCGCAGGGATGTATGGCAGAGCAAGGAGCTTCACGGTAGGTTCTACAAGGCTCTATATGGAGCTGATGTAGACCTGTTAGCCTCCGTGAACTGGCTACGTTTCGGTGACCTCTTTGGGGAAACCGAAGGGTTTGTCTGTGCTATTGCGGACGAAGTTATCAAGACGAATAACTACCGGAGATATATCTTGAGGGATGGTACGGTTGACATTTGTCGGGCGTGCCACCTACCTGGTGAGTCCCTCAGGCATATAGTTTCCGGTTGTTCTCGTCTTGCTAACGGCGAGTACTTGCACAGACATAACCAAGTAGCCAGGATTATTCACCAGCAACTTGCTCTGAAATACAAACTTGTAGATGTTGAAGTGCCGTACTACAGGTATGTAGCTGAATCAGTTCTCGAAAATGGTCATGTCACGTTGTACTGGGATCGAACTATCATCACAGACAGGACTGTTGTGGCCAACAAACCTGACATTGTGGTGATAGATCGATCAGAGCGCCGCGCATTGATTATCGATGTCACCATTCCGCATGACGGCAATCTCGCGAAAGCTGAAAAAGATAAGCAAATTAAATATCTCGATTTGGCTCACGAGGTTGTCGACATGTGGGACGTTGATTCGGCAATCATTGTGTCGATAGTCATATCTGTCAATGGTCTAATAGCCAAGAGCCTCGATCACCATCTAAAGAGGCTCGCGTTGGGTGCTTGGATCAAGGGTTTGATGCAGAAGGCAGTGCTTTTAGATACAGCACGCATTGTGAGGAGGTTCCTATCTCTGGAATCCTAACCACCGGCAGCTTGGACCCTGTTCCCGATGCCGGTGGGGTACCATATATTTTATATTTTTAAATGATATGTATTTTTATAGATATATGTATATTTGAAAATGAAAAATATATTGAAAATATTTAAATAAAGAGAATATAATAATAATTATTTATACAAATCTATGAAAAGTCTCTCCACATATTTTATTTTATATAATGAAAATGAAAATAAACATAACTATTTAGTCAAAACAATGTCATTTATTTACAGAAGCACTTTTACAATCAGTCCAAGTTTAGTCTATAATATTCGCCGATATCCGTTAGCAGTAGATCATCAGTTCATCTGTAGTGCAGGCTTTGTTACAGCACTCATCAACGGGGCCGCGTTTGCCCCGCGCGCCGCGTAGTGCCCGCGCATCCTGAACCGGCAGAGGGCGCCACCAGCCCGCGTCGCGCTTGATTACTTCATCGTTCCAGCATAGGGTCGCTATCGCGATAGCGAGTCGTCGTCCACAATACACAGCAGCGCCATCTTGTGCCAAGCCGCACCACGCGAACATCATCAGCAGTGACAATACTAAGTACAACTTCATACTGTGGACTGTACTGCACACTTTACTTGGAATACTACTGGTAAAAGCAATTACTGTTATATTTTAGAGGTGTTGAATGTAAAAAACACCGTGATTTATTAGATCCTTCCACGATCAAAGGTCAACCGCGATGTGATGGGTTAGCTCTAAGATACAAAGCTTTTATATCGGGAGACAATTCATTAATATTCAGACCTAAATCATACTTAAACATGTAGGTTGTGAATTTTCGTCACATGTCGTTTTGAGTTTACAGGTGATTGAGCATTCCTTATTATGGGTTACGTAGACGTACGGTGGTTTCATTCATAATATAAAATGAATGTACCTACTTTATTTCTATCCACTATCCAATGTTAGTGACTGCTGCGTCGACCTCAATTGAATTGAATTGTTTAATTTCAATGTTCAACATTCGCCTCTGTCTGCCGATCTCAATTGACTTGGGATCAGTGTTAAAGAACGATGAAAGAATGTTAGAGATCAGAATTATTAAAAAAAAATTGTTTATGCTTTCCCCGACGTTTCGGTTGCTTTTCAGCAGCCATGGTCACGGGGAAAGTGTAAATGTAAATAAATAAATCTAAAGGACTGTCTTTGACTGGATTGAGATAACAAATATGTTAGATAGTTCCTAGAACTGTCATTCGACGAGGAGTTAGGGTGCCTAATCTGTTCTGTACAGACACATGCTGAACAAACGCCGGAGTGCGTGCGCCTCTTCGTAGACTTGTTGAAGCGTACAATACTTATCTAATTCAGCTGGACATATTTTCTCTCACTCATCAACCATTCAAACGCAAAGCTATTGAATTGCTTAAGTCACTTTAGGTTAAGTTCAACGTTTTATTTTAGATTTTGTTTGTTATAAATTGTCAAATTTATTCAATTGTGTTCTGCATCACTTTCATTTTCCGTCGTTAATCCGTGGACAATGGTGTTGATTATGTGTTAGATCATTTAATGTAAGTAACTATGTATTACTTTAACATGCAATTATTTTTGTCCCTAATAAATAAAATAAATAATAATCGACATCTGTACGACTTTTGGGCAACATATTTATTTTTAGTTTCCAGTATATTTAAACCTAAATTGCCTACGATTTTGTCATTTGCAAAGGCCAGTGACTTTTTTTCGTTTGGCTATAATGCAGACTTTAATGAAAATATTTTTCAAAAGATGACTAATATAATAACACTGGGCTTTATTAGATCCTTCTGCAATCAAAGCTTAATTGCAATGTGATAGGTTAGACCTACGATGCAATGCTATACCAGGAGACGATTCATTCATATTCAGACTTGAGCCATATTTATTATTAGTATTACGAGTATTTACGTCACACGTCGTTTTGAGTTTACAGGTGAATGAGCACTGCTAAATGTAGGTTACGTAGACGTACGGTGGTTTCATTCATAATATAAAATGAATGTACTTTATTTCTATCCACTAGACAGTGTTAGTGACGCTACGTCGACCGCAATTGAAATGGAGTCAGTATTAGAAAATAATGAGTCAATGCTAGCGACATAAAATTTGTTTGCATATTCTTCTCCCTAGCCTTTATTATTCCCAAGTCACTTGGGGTCGGCTTTTCTAGTCTAACCGGATTTGACTGGATATCAGTTTTTACACGGAGCGGCTGCCACCTGACCTCCGCAACCCAAAGGCTAACGATACCCTAAGGCTAGACCAGTGTCAGGATATCATAGGGCACTGACTTCCAAATAACGACTGCCATAGATGTTCATGGCAGCCGGGACCGACGGCTTAACGTGCTCTCCGAGGCACGGAGCAGGCGATAATTGTCAATCAATACGCACATAATTTCGAAAAGTCATATAACTTCCGAAAGTCAGAGGTGCGCGACGTGGGTTCGAACCCGAGACCATCTGCATTGCAGTCTGTTGGTGTCCCCACTGAGCTATCGCTTATCGTTTGCATATTATATAACACAATAAAAAATTATCCATAATTGCATTTAATTGATATTAATGTACTAAGAATCAATTCGAATATTATTCGAAAACAATTGTACACATCGCTTGTTTATATTGTTCTGTTGTGTATCCTTAAATTTAATTATTAAATTGACGCCGTTGCAAAAACCTTATTGATATTTTATTGTTTGTTTGGAAATAAGTATCTATTATCAAAGTGCGCTAGATTTCCAAGTTACACTTTCAACCATTTGGCTGTACACCGGTAGTGTAGTAGTTTTTGTGTGATGCGCTTACATGTAGACATACACATATAAATATCTAAAATATATGCTTTTCCTTCTAAAGCTCTTATAAAAGACCCACACATTATTTTTTTAAATATATCCTACATATAGACATCGACCAGTTACAATGTTTTTATTATTTGTATAAATTGTAATTTGAGTGCACGAATGGCATTATGGTTTAAGTGTCATCTAGCCTTATAACACGCGATACAATGTTACTGATGCAAACATTTCTGTGATCAACAAACAGTTGTTGTGGCCTGGTGTTCTTTGTGTCTGTTATTTCAATGTTTGTAAAGAAATGGTTGCTATTGCATGAGTTGTCTCTTCTTACAGACATAATATACAACTAACAATTTATATCTTGTCATTGTTTCTAAATAAAATGAGAACATAACTATACAGAGTACGTAAATATTTTGAAATGCATTCATTTCTTACAACAAAATTGCTGGTACAGACGGATAAAAATTCTTAGAACTATTGTTTAGGCTCTTAAAGCAGATAATATTACCGATATATGTACTAGTACTACACCTTCTATATACAAACATGGACTAGTTACAGTTTTATGATATGTATTTAAAGATTATATTGTAAAATAACAATGATGTTTTGCAATAATTGATAAGGTAGTAGATCCTCGCTGGTTTCAGCATGAATGGGCCGGATCGACCGGGGTAGTACTACCCCTCACAGAATACTGGCGTGAAGTAACGGTACCCGTACTGTTGCGTTTCGTATCGGTGAGTGAGAGAGCCGGAGGCCCAGTTACCCGGATCCTTTTCCTATCCTTTCCTTTGTCCTTTCCCTCCTTCATTCCTTTTTAAAGGGCTGTCAACGCACTTGTAACTCCTTTGGGGTTGCGGGTGTCCATGGGCGGTGATAATCGCTTACCATCAGGCGATCCGTCTGCTCGTTTGCCAACCTATGGCATAAAAAAAAAAAAGAAATACCATCCATCAGCCTATTGGAATTCAATGCTGGATATAAACTTCTCCTACTTAAACCACATGGCCTAGTGACCAAACTTATTAGTTTTGGTATAAAATAATTAATGATTTTTCTGCCTTTCACTGCATTTGTAAGTCACAGCTTGCTTTACCGTCTACAGCAGAGGGGGCACCGTGCGTCTTCTAATATTTGTAGTATTGTTCATGTAACCTAACATTTGCTGTCTAGATATTTATTCAACAAGAGAATTGACGACAATAAAGTATATAATGTGAATTGAATAGTCGGAAAAGTTATACGTAGGTGAACTTTTTCTGACAAAATGGAAGACAATTTAAGGAAAAGCATAGAATACCCTTAACACATTCATTGCCTTGGACCCACGTCGTGGGCTCACTATTGCCCCATTTGAGGGCAACCCAAGTCGAGGGCTCATATTAAAAATATATTTTATTTGCAAATACACAATAAAAATTAAAATAAAATACTACCTACAGTATATTTAATTAAAATGTCTTCCTATAATACAGGTGTTGGTTTTTAGATTTAAACATATTTAATTATTTTATATTTTTACTTTTTCCTAGATGCCAAGGACCCTCCGCGTGGTTTGTATAACAGGGCTGGTAAACAATAATAATATTATGCATAAAACTTTAATGTTATTCACAAAATCAACTAAATTTAAGCACATTTTAATCAAGTATTATCAAATGAAATTTATATTAATTTATGTACATGTAATATCGATGATTTGAAGTTATATGAATAATTTTATTCAAACTACGTAAATAATAAAAAACTGACTTGTGCTTATATTTTTAATTAGGGTAAAACATTAGTGATTATCTTATACCTATTATGTCTTTACCAATTTTATTAAAAATATTCATTACATTGAAATTGCTTTTCTGCACTCATGTTGCAACCTTCGTATTCCGTCATAATACCAATTTCTTTTGTTGCGATAGTGGTATTTTTGTGGACATATTTATCAATTTCTCTGGAATAGGAAAAATCATCAAAAGATTGAGAATCAGGTAATTCATCTTGCGAGACACAGGTTTCCTGGGTGCCTGATGACACCCTGTTTTTCTTTCGCAGAGTTTCATATTCTGTACACGTATTTTGAGATTCGGGATTAACATTTTGCGTTTTGCTAATTAAGTTATTACCACATTTGATAATCTTATGCTGATCTGAAAAAAGAATAAGTAAATATAAAATAAGTAAATAAAAGGATGTGAAATATGAAAAATAAACAATTTTAATTGATCTTTCTAAAAAGGTTAACGATTCATGTCTCATGATAACAGCGAATATACTTCCAGGAATTTTATATCTAGAAGAACTATGACCATATTCTTAATAACGAGAGGGTTTTGTATTACGAGTAATTGCTGTATACCACAGACCCACGTCGTGGGCTCTCCCTAGCGCATCTATAACATCGAAGACCGCGCTAGCGGGCCCACTAGTAGAATGTATTCCGTCATAATACCAATTTCTTATGGCATATGAAGCGTGTAAAAGTTATTAGGATGCGAATGTGTTAAATGCAAGGTCAGAACAATAGCAAATGGAAATCTGAACTCTTTATCTATCTCTCGGAAGAACTGGTTCCCACATATTCCCTGGATAAGCTTATGTCTATAAATGTATTGAAAATATAATAGTAGGTTTAATTTGCATATGTTTTGGGCTTTCCAAAAAAGCATTTAAGACACAGCACATTCAAACCATCGACTCTCGCAGGTTATAAAAACATGACATAAATACCCTTTTGAGTGATCACATAAATTTGCCTCTACCTCTCATTTATATACAGTAATAAATAAAGAAAATACTTATTTGGTTAATAAAAATATAATTTATTTACAGTAGCAAATATATAATCAGTCATAACTTAGTCAATAATATTCGCCGATATCCGTTAGCAGTAAGTCATCAGTTCATCTGTAGTGCAGGCCTTGTCACAGCATTCTTCAACAGGACCGCGTTTACCCCGCGCTCCGCTTAATGCCAGTGCATTCTGTTCCGATAGAGGTCGCCACAAGCCCGCGTCCCGCTTGACATCATTGTTCCAGCACAGCGTCGCTATCGCGACAGCGAGTCGTCGCCCACAATACACAGCAGCGCCATCTTGTGCCAAACCGCACCACGCGAACATCATCAGCAATGACAATACTAAGTACAACTTCATTCTGTGAATATAATACACACTTTACTTAAAGTGTTACTGGCACAAGGGATTACTGCTATATGCTAAGGTGTTTAATGTAAAAACACAGAGCTTCATTAGATCCTTCTACAATCAAAGCTCAACTGCGATGTGATGGGTTAGCCCTAAGATGCAAGGCTTTTATACCGGGAGACGATTCATTCATGTTCAGACATAAATCATATTTATGCATGTAGGTTGTTTATTTTTCGTCACACGTCGTTTTGAGTTTACAGGTGAATGAGTACCGCTAAATATAGGTTACGTAGACGTACTGTGGTTTCATTCATAATATAAAATTGAACGAGTGAAGTGACGACTACGCCGACCTCGACTAAATTGGGATCAAGGTTAAAGAATGATGAGACAATAATAGCGACCAAAATTTTGAAATAAGAATTTATCCCTAATTGTGTTGCATTGCTATTAATGCACGACGCGATGCCTAGTTTATAATTATCGTCAAAAATAATGCAACGCACGTACTTACGTGATAATAAGTGGTAAGTGTGTAAATAGTAAGTGGCTTGCAGGTGGCATGTCATAAATTTATTATAATTAATACTCGATTTCTAGGTAGCGTATCAAGGTGAAACATGCATCAGATTTCTAAGTTATACCTTAAACTACAACTATAGAGCAGTAGTTTTTCGTAATGAGCGTAAGTATAAACATACAGAAAGATATACAGATAAAAACTTCTTAATAGCTCTTATATGGACCCACATATCATTTTCTTAAAATATATCTCCCATATACAAATATCGACAAGTTAAAATTGTAATATTTGTATAAATCATAATTTGAGTGCAATAAAGGCATTTTGGTTTAAGTAGTCACCTTGCCTTACAACACTCAACATTGTGTTACTGATGCAACTTTTGAGATAATATAGCCCTTTAAAGTTTTGACAAAAATAAACATACGTGAGATTTTTATTAGTTAACTTAAAGTTCAAATAAGTGCTATTATTTACATTATTTAATAAGTGTGCATCTAATACTTAGCTCTACAATTATTTATTACTAGCTATTGCCCACGACTTTGTACGTGAGGAATTTGGGAATAGATCCTATCTATATTTTTCTTTCTTTATATGTAAGGAAAAGCTGATCTAGACACATAATGCTTAGCTTCTAGGCGGGGTATTGAGATGAAACATCCGATTTTAAGATAGACCTCCAGCAATACAATAGTTAGAACCGCATTCAATTTTGTGCAGTAGTGTTTGCATGATGCGCGTACAAACATACAGATAGACGTATGGAAAAATTCTTAATAATTTTTAACTTTTATTCAATAATAATAGATGAGTATACATTTTTGTTATTAGTCTAAAATAATATTATACTACAATAAATTATAATTATCCTTAATCTGGTACATGTTTTACTTAGGTATACTTTAATCGGCCAACATTAACTAACTTAATTTCAAGTGCTAGGTTTTTATAAAGTGGTTGCCTGAATTAGGTTTAGACCTGTGTTTCAGGCTATTTCTCTACTTACAAAAAATATATGCCAAATAATATTAGGGTTTAGGTCAATGTGCATAAATTGTTTTGGCTTCTGAAGCTCCTACGCAGACGCGGCACATAAAATTTCTGATATATCTTCTATATACAGACATCGACTAGTTACAGATGTATGTATTATATGTATACATAGATTATGTTATAAAATTACAAAGTCGTTTTGCACTAATTAGATATCAATCAACCTATTGGAATCCATTGCTGGACATTAGATATCAATCAACCTATTGGAATCCATTGCTGGACATCAGCTTCTCCCATTTTACTCCACAACGTCCATTCTTATTAGTAGCGATAGCTCAGTGGGGAGACCAACAGACTGCAATGCAGAGGGTCTCGGGTTCGAACCCACGTCGCGCACCTCTGACTTTCGGAAATTATATGACTTTTCGAAATTATGTGCGTATTGATTGACAATTATCGCCTGCTCCGTGCCTCGGAGAGTACGTTAAGCCGTCGGTCCCGGCTGCCATGAACATCTATGGCAGTTGTTATTGGGAAGTTAGTGCCCTATAATATCCTGACACTAGTCTAGCCTTAGGGTATCGTTAGCCTTCGGGTTACGGAGGTCAGGTGGCAGCCGCTTCGTGTAAAAACTGATATCCAGTCAAATCCGGTTAGACTAGAAAAGCCGACCCCAAGTGACTTGGAAATAATAAAGGCTAGGGCGCGCACATCATTTCGAAAAGTGATATAACTTCCGAAAGTCAGATGTGCGCGGCGTGGGTTCGAATTCGAGACCCTCTGCAGTGCAGTCTGTTGGTCTCCCCACTGAGCTATATATTGTTACGGAATAGTCGAAAATGTTATACGTATGAGAACGTTTTCTTACCAGATTGAAGACAATCTCAGGAATAGGTTTCGGTTACCATTAAAAGCAAAGCAAAGAGACCTCGCAGGATGATAGCGGATAAATATTCGTACTCTTTATTTATCCCTCCGGAGATCAAGTTTACACAATCGTATTTTAAAATATGACATAGCTTTTATTTGCGTATTGGTCTTGCCAAGAATCGCATTATAATACACGCATCGAGTGCAATTTTCAAGGGAATACAACCCAAAGGCGATACAACTTTTTGAGGAAGTTTTGGTTTCACGAATTTTAAAAATTCGATGTTCTGGCAATAGTAAAGTTAGCCAACTAAACTTTCACCCAAGCTGTGTAAAAATAATTTATTATGTTATTTTTAATCCACTATTAGCATGAGTCGTTAATGCCAAAGGACGCCTCCAAAACCATGCCAAGGACAGGATGCCTTGCCCCTGGCACGGTTCTGTTGACATCCTCCTCCCAATCTCCAATAATGGGTTACATGGTATGGAATTTATAAAGATTTATCATTTCACACGTTGGGCATATTATTTATATTATTCTTTCTATTTCATTTAGGGAGCAGATATACGTGCCGATTAAAGTTAACCTTCCGTGCACCACATGGCTAACGACAACTTGGCTGGAGACAGGCCTAATGAGCCATAGTAAATTAAAAATTATTTTACTGATAACATATTCATTCGCGCGCTTGCCCTGATGCTAAAACTAGCTGGAGCTGCGACGCTGTCAATCTGCCTCGTGTAATTCCATAAATTTAGTTGCGGGCGCAATGGCAGGTTTATTCAAGTGGTTCAGGGTCTTTCAATCCCCACGTGGTTTGAGACGACGTATCAAACCTTGTCAAATGTAATTAGTATGTCTTATAAAATGCAGAATATTAAAAATACTTATTTGGTTAATAACAATATCATTTATTTACAGCAGCAAATTTACAATCAGTCGAAACTTAGTCAATAAAATTTCATTTGCGACCATATTGTTAGCAATAAGTCTTCAGTTCACTGACAGTACATGCCTTGTTACAGCATTCGTCAACAGGCCCGCGTTTACCCCGCGTGCCGCTTAGTGCCAGTGCATTCTCTTCCGGTAGAGGGCGCCACCAGCCCGCATCGCGCTTGACTTCATCGTTCCAGCAGAGCGTCGCTATCGCGATAGCGAGTCGTCGCCCACAATACACAGCAGCGCCATCTTGTGCCAAGCCGCACCACGCGAACATCATCAGCAGAGACAATACTAAGTACAACTTCATGTTGATGACAAATTATTCGTTACTTTTCTGTAGAAATTTGCCTGGTACTGGTGATTGTTAGGATTTTCAAGGGAAGACACAGTTTAAACAACTTGCTTTATCGAAGATATGTTCTGCAGTCAAGGTTCAATTGTAATGTGTCGTGTGATTCCTTAGATGGAGACTTTTATAGTTGGACAGAGTTCATTAATATTCAGACTCGAGCGTAATACCTGGGCGTGTAGGCTGTAGTATACCTCACTTGTCACCTTAAGTTTACTTAGCAGTGTTCATCCACAGCAAAATATGGCTTACGTAAAATGAAAACATGTTCGATTTTCATTCATAAATGAATACTTAATTTGTATCTCGCTAGACTTAGCCATGTCTTTAGGTCGTAGCTTTGATTAGACAGTGGGTAATTTAAGATTTTAGATGTCGTCTTGCTGACGCTATCTTCTACTTACATTATTACAAAATTTATACATTAACTAATATTTTTTTGAATATATTTTTACTGGCTTACGACTTCACTCGCGTAATAGAAGGTTAAGTTATGTTATGACGGTAAGTCCCGTTTCTGAGAAGTGGCTGGAGAGGCGGCATGTCGCCCTCACATTCTGGCTGACACAGGTAAAATCTGGCTACGGTTGCTATGGCCAGTTCCTGTGTCGCATAGGCCGGCAAAAGACGCCGATCCCTTTTTCTGCACTCCAGGCGTCACGTTATAATACATTTATATCAGTAGACCGAGTGGTTATAGCGGACGACCGTCTAAAAGTTATTTTTTTGTATCCCTCGGGAACAGTAGTTTTCTGTACCCCTGACAATGTGTGTGAAATTTCCGGTCCAGGGGTTATGGCGTGAAAGCGTAACAAACAAACAAACTCACGTTCGCATTTATAATATTAGTAACGATTTAACAATTATATTACTGTATTATTGGCTTAAATTATTTACCTCAAAATTATTATTGTCTAGCGATAGACTAAGAGGACCGTTGGACTAGCACGGTGAAGTCTTGAGTTCGGTCTCATGGCACGCAACACCGGCTATTTGAAGTTATGTACGTATTAAATAGTTAGTTACAGAAAAACATTGTGAGGAAACCTGCATGATCAAAAGATTTCAATCATAAGTATGTGAAGTCTACCAACGCGAGGTGGACTATGGCCTTACACTTCTCACACAATATCTTCATATAATATATTAATAATAATTATAAATATAGGTGATAGTATACGTAACTAATAAACTAAGCTGCATTTATCAGAAAATGTCACTAAGTATTAAATAAAAATTAGCTATACGGACACAATCAATTAAATGTGTTCCTAAATAACCAATCTTTTTATGAAACACAGGCGTTGAGGTCAATGAATAATTACATAGTCCAATAAAGCAATAGTTTGCGTTATATGTATCACAACAGTAATAAAATCCCTTAATATCACACACAAGCATCTTAAGAAGATTAATCTATTCCGCAATATGAATAATGTATAAACTATTGTTACTAGTCGGAACATCGGAACAAAACACATTTGAGGGTAGTGGAGGGTATTTGCAGGTACACAATGCAGGAGGCTCGCGGTAAGGCTTTGTGGGCTTGACGACTTCCCGTCGAGTATTTATAAGCTAATAATTTTAGTGTTTCCATTTGTTTAAGTTGTGTGGCTGTACAGTTGTATAATTAGAATGTTTTGGATTAAGGTTGACGTCATGGAGAGTCTAAGGACTGCTTTTGTCTTTGCAGAAGAAAGATTATTTGATTTATTGGATAGTGTAGTGGTTTAAAGAGGTAACAATACAGCGTGTTCTATGCTCAAAATGAAATTAAGCTAAACCTAGCAAATTTATAACTGTTACCTTTTTTTCTTTTTACTTTGAGTAGTTAAGGTGAAAACGTAACAAACATACAAAATCACATTCGCAAATGAGAATATTATAAATATAAGCCTATCAAATATTATAAATATAATATAGTTAGAATTAGGATTGTATCGTCCCTGTGTATGAAGGTTTTGAACTCCCTTAGGAAGTATAAGCTAGGGATGAGTAATGGTTGTTTTTGCACTGTTATCCCAGCAACATGTCTGATACTTTCTAATTACTATAGTATTGCAGGAGACCATAAGGGAAACCTCTTAAAATCGATATCGATCGACATCGAGCTGTTTCATTGATAGTCGAAATGTAGGTAGTACTCATCTGCCTACGCTTTCGGGGATATAATGGGTATATGCTTGCGAAAATATGTATTATGTAAACACATAATATCGTTCTGTAAACACCATATTACTAGTGATTAATAATTGTAACTAATTCACTAATTACAACAACCTTCACAACCCGTAAGAGAGTACCTTTACATATATTTAGAAAGGACTTAACTGGAAAGCTTTACCTCACCCTTTTTAAAACCTCGTTGTATAAGGTTTTCTGATAATATTCTATTGACAAAGTTATCATAAGTTGGCGGACCTTCATAAGCCACTCACATTAATGGATTACTAGTGAAAGCTTTTCGTTCGGCAGGCGACCTGTAATCGGCTTTCTGACCCTTCCCTTATATAAATAGTTTGTGATCTGTCGCGGTGGAGACGCGGAAATAGTTTACTTATTGAATTACTGACACGGTTTTCGTTTACTCTGTATACAACGAGTTACAGAAAGGTCTGGTCATATTCTAGGACTATAATGGATATCTGATAAATAACCTATATATCCAATCCCCGGATGAAAATAAATTATTTTAAATGTTATGACTATTTCTTACTAATTTTCTACTCATTTTCATTTATTTATTTATTATAAAACAATATTTACATTGTATTTAAATTTGGCCATACACATAACACAGAAATTGATCACACAATATGCCATTTAATGGAAGACTTAATTAACAATACTACCTAATCATTATTCATAATTTTTAATCATTGAGATGGCAATAGAGTACCTTAAATAACATTATAAAAAGATTATGTCAAAAGGAATAAATAATATGCTCACATTATTTAAATAAAAATAACAATTTAAATAATAATCAAAATAAATAAAAATAAAAACAATAATCCATTAATGAAAAATAATTCTTTAATTTCACAATATATTACATTTTAATTATTTATTATTTAAACATTGAAACAATAGCGTTACAACACTATCAAAATTGCGCCTTGTCTATTTCGGGTTCATGGAGATCACTCGTATTTTTTTTTTTACTTGGTGGAATGCTTTGACGCCTACCTCTCCGCGGGGCGAAGGAGAGGTTATGTCGGGCTCATTGGGGAAAAGATACCCCGGTAATACCGACTAAACCTACCACGGTGTTCCTCGACACAACCATAGACGGCGCGGCCGCGCGAATCGCTTTCACATGCAATCTCGACGCGCTGTGGTTTCGTTTTACTACAGAAAAATACTTCCTCCACCGTCCCCCTGGGGAGGACGAAGACACGACACAGATGCGCACGTGGGAACACGCACGCTGCCTCTCGGACCTGGTGCTGATCGGGTGGCGAGCAGGCCCACACAGCCCACCACCCCCAGGTCAAACCTCTGGGTGGCTGGAGGTCATTTCGCGCCCTCTGGCGCCCGGTTCTGCGGTTGGGGAGAGGGTTTAAGTGTTCCATCTCCCGCTCCGCCGCCTCCTTGATGGAAATCACTTCCTCACAGAAGGAGGCAACGGCGTTTCACGATCTCTCACTCCGGACCATAGACTGAACCACAGCCGGGAGCGAGAGGGCAACCAGTCCGACTGCCGCAATCAACTCACGGCGCTACGATGCCCAGGTGGGGCAATCTGCCTAAGTGTGCAGCGCCGTGTCCTCAATAAAGTCGCGGCAGTCGCCGCAGTGGTGACAACCGGAATCAACCAACCTTTTTTTTTTTTTTTTGATAACCAGGAGGAAATGCTTGATGCACTACCCGCCGGCTAGGGGACGGCACCGGCGGGGCATGTGGGACTCACCAGCCTAGTGCTGGTATACCCACTAAAAAACCTGGAGTGTTCCCTCTCTCACCCAATGGGGGGGCCAGTTGGGAGTCTAAAAAGATTCATCCATAGCAGGCCCCCCCGTGTGGGTGCCGGCCGGGTCAATCGGACCCGACCTTCTCCCGTCCCCGGGGGAGAGCATTTCACTGCTCTCCCCTTTCGACGTTAGAAGGCGCGCGGGAACACCGCGCGCGCCCTCTATGGGTTCTTACTCACGGGTGGCAGGGTCCCCTGAGGCCTTGCCACCCAGAACCCTTAGGTGGGGGGCAGGAGAGCGACATAAGCGCGTCTCCTGCGCCCCCTCCTCCAGCGGCGGATGTCCGGG
Source organism: Catocala nupta (assembly GCA_963675205.1). Classification (NCBI taxonomy): domain Eukaryota; kingdom Metazoa; phylum Arthropoda; class Insecta; order Lepidoptera; family Erebidae; genus Catocala; species Catocala nupta. The sequence continues at coordinate 21,641,544 of OY776081.1, forward strand.
GCGTAAGGATCTTCCTCACGCCCCTGCTCCGCCGCCTCCTTCTGCAAGATGACAGCCTCGCAGAAGGACCTCATTGTGCCCCAGCACCTGTCGTCGCCGACCATCATGGATACGACGGTTGGCAACGAGAGGTGGAATCAACCAACCTTGTGCCAACCTTCTATTTGCAGTGGCTAGGATTACCAGGTTATTAAAATAGGAGCTAAGGTGATGGTGTGCATTCTCGACATAATTATATAGTAGTGTAATAAGCATAGTGTAACCGACTGCCACGCCTGGGGTCGCGGGTTCGATTCCCGCACAAGTCATATATTTGTGTGCATGGACATGGATTTTTGTCTTGGTCTGGGTGTTTCTATGTATAATATGTATGTAATTACAAAAAAAAGTATATATGTATGTTTATTCATTGTTTAGTACCCATAGTACAAGCTCTGCTTAGTTTGGGCTAGATGGTGATGTGTGTATGTGATAGAATATTATATTACTATATAAAAAAAAAACAAAAATTGGAAATATATTAGAAAATATCAGATATATTAATTTTGTGCCCAGAATTTGGCGAGAGTATATATAATCACGTTATATAGAGGACACGTGTAATCTTTTTTCTTGCGCTGGCAGAACGGTGAATGCTTTTTATGGCACTACCCTTTACGCAGGCAGTACAATGAATCCGTTTTAAGGGATCACCCTTGGGTTGGCAGGACGGTGAATCCTTTTTAAGGGATTACCTCATGCGCTTTCAGGACGCTGAATCCTTTTTAAGGAGTTGCGCCATATGCGGACAGTACGTTGAATCCGTTTTAAGGGATGACCCTTGAGTTGGCAGGATGGTGAATCCTTTTTATGGTGTTATTCCTTGCGCTGGCAGAACTATGAATCCTTTTTAAGGGCTTACTCCATGCGCTGGGAGTGCGGCGAATCCATTTTAAGAGTTACTTCCTGCGCTAGCAGAACGGCGAATCCTCTTTAATGGCTACTACTTTCGCTGTCAGAACGTTCTACCAGCGAAACTAATAGTCCCTAGTGTTGTAATTTAGGGACTTTTATTATTTTTTTAATATCTAGCATTTCCCAATATAACCTAAGCATAAGCTAAAATACAAAAAATGTATAACCTACACTTAACCTACTAGGATACATATTGACCTTGCTGCCTCACTCATTAGTTCGGCTAATATACTTTGAATGCTTCCCACATTTAACCTATTATAAGTAAACTTATGCATAAAATTCTGTCGTTATCTCTCGATCTTGACACAACCCGTCAGCAAATGTATGACATTAAATCGATGATAGTTTAGAGTAACCGATAACCATCAAGCGGGCTTTATAAATGAAACCTAAGAAATATGAAAAAATTAAAGTAAACATGACAAAGACACGTTTGTTTAAAAACAGTTTATGTCTTAATTAATTATTATTCTTGTGAAACGATATTATCTATATTGTTATCATAACTAACATCACATCATAACAACATGTTTTTATCAGTGGGAAATACACTTATTTTTGCAGCTAATTATTTCATTATCGATGTTATTTATTGTAGTTAACCTTTTTGATTATGCTTGTGTGTAAAGTATTCACGTGTAAAGCAATTAAGATCGATCCTATGACCTCTCCATCGTGCGTTACAATTTCGAGCGTCTATTACTTTAAATACCTAATTGAAAATATAAATTACTCGATTCTGCCCATGGCTTCGACCATGCTAATCTAGATTTTCTATCAAGAATAGTTTTTTTTTTTCATAAAAGGTTTCCTATGCTCTTTTCTGACGACGTAATGTATAGAATCGAATATTCTTGGTTTCAGTCGGTACGCAAATCTGCTTGCCAGTTGAAATATACAACACTTGCAGCAGGCAGCCTCGCTCGCTCGAGATTAATATTTTTTCTGGCTGAAAGGTACCCTATGCTTCTTTTTGTACCCCTAACAAGGTGGATGCCAAATATCATGATGATAAACAAACAAACTTATATCCGTATTCATATTTTTAGATGGGATATCTTGCTAAAAAAATTCTCTGTAACAGATAGTAGTCTGAAAATGTACATTCGTTGCTATATCTCTTGGGTATGATAGTAAGAGAGTCTATTGCCGCCTACTAGGCACATTTTCGGAATCTACGCCACAGAGCATATCTTAACTTAAAAAACCAATAACATTTTATCACATAGGGTAACGAATCGAGGAACTCGTGATAGCCAGTAAATAAATTTAATCCTCAGGTCTCAGGACCAACAAAACGGTCTCCATTTCTCGATTGCGAATATTAAAAAACTGATCATCAGTCCCGTGGTTTGAACAAAATAGAAAAGGTTTAAAAGAGCATCTATTTCACATGAAATGAGCACTTTGCTGAATCAAAAATAGCCTATGTCACTTAACTTGTCCAGAAACTATCACTACACAAAAATAAACACATGCACTCTCAACTGTTTCTTTATTGACAAGGTAACAAATAAGCCTAACAGTACGTAAGTAAATCACTATTGGTGCAGGATTCCTGACAGCATGTCTCGTAGGGACTTCGTTTAGCTCCCTCTTCTAGTGCCGCCTTATTCATTTCCACCAGAGGACGCAACGAGCTAACGTCACGTTTAACCCTGTCCCACTCACAAACTTGTGCCAATGCTTGCGCCAACTGGCGCCCGCAGTATACATGAGCTTCTTCTTCAGCCACGCCGCACGACACCAACAACACCACCAGTGATAATAAGAACAAGAGCTTCATGTTGACGACTGTACTGCTTTACTTTAGAAGTATCAGTGACACAAGCGTTTATAACGACTGCGAGCTCGTGACTGCCGTATTAAATAAGTAAATGCGTATACAATAGTGATGTTTTTGTTTTAAACGATAATTTCATGTTTATCTATACATAAACAATATAAATCTACATCCGTAATTGTTGTGCCAGAAAGCTCAAAACTAAATCAAAGGATGAACTTGTAATTTCTACAAGCTGTATAATTTCTATATTGTAGGCAATATTTAAAATATTGAAATATAAAAATCTTAAACAATTATTAATTGAGAAATGGAAGTATCTATGTATATTATTTGATAACTAACATCATGACATAGCAACTTGCAAGTCCAATGTATTTACCATTAGGCCAACACTGAATTGCACACATTCCACTGCTACACTTCCTTATCTTCAGGACCCGAGTAGATAAGGTTTCGAGGGGAGAACTACGGGTCTCTCCCTTAGGACCAAGGTACTGCGGGGTCAGGAAGCCTACTGCGCTTCGAGAGGCGTGTTTTATCGACCACTGAATAAAGTGCGCGGTGCCTGACATTGAGGTTGGACTCGCAGAGGCTATGTGGTTAGCCGCAGAGGACGACATGGTCGTTGCTCGGCAAGCACGTGGCGTTCGAGCGTCGGACTCATGCGCGACTAGTGCGAACCAGTCGGCCGCGCGAGGCACGGAGTTGTCTTTAGCGAAGTGGCGGCATGGTTTCCCTGCCACACCGCATCTCGGGTCATCATCAACCTGCTCAGCAAGTAAGAGTCATAGCTAGAGTGATTCGGGCCATACCTGCCTTGTACGCCGTATCGATGTACGTCGGGAAGTGAGTGTGCCATATACAGCTCTGGTAGATATGGGAGGCGGCTTCTCCATCGGCTTCAGCGAGTTTATCGTTAGCAACTCCCAGAGGTGCGAGTGGGGAGCGGCTTTATTGGTTCGGCACCTATCTGGAGAATAGGTAGTGCCACTTGGACACGACGTGGCTCGCTTACGAGAACCGAATCTCTTGAGTTAGGTTGGAGAAATTGAGATTTGAGGACAAGACCTGTCTATAACTGGTCCCAGAAGGTGCTCTCGGACACGGGAAAGTACAGTGGCTCCCACTATTATACCCTGACGGTTGGTGCAGGGGAACGCTTTATCATAAACTGGACTAGTCGTAGAGAGAGAGGGATGCTACGAATCTAAGATGCCAAGTTCGTAATATTGAAGTAATTACTTTAATAAAATCAGCGATCGAATCGGCGATCGGTGACAACACCAAGAAGCATCGCGCGTGGCTAACCGTTAAAAAGGTAATCACCGTACTCGAAAAAAGAGTTACCCTGCTTGAAAAAGAGTCACCGTGCTTAAGAAAGATTGTTACCATGCTGGTAAAAAAGTCACCATCCTGCCATCATCAGGTACAATCCAATATGTGGCGTAGTGTGGTTTAAATCGTCTCCACACGATGCCCACACGGGAATAATTTTTCTTTGACCGCCAAATTATTGATTGTTTTTTTTTAAAGACATCTTTTTATAAACACTGTATCGCGAGAGACTTTACAAACATTTAAATAACACACAAAGAACACCCAGGTACGGAGCAACCATTAGTGGATCACACAAAGTTTTGTCTCGTTCGAGATTCGAACTCACTACACTCGACACCGTGGCAGTGGCGAGGCTACCACTTAAAGCACTACATCATCACTGCATTTGTTCCAATTCTGAATGTTCTTTGTGTCAGTTGTTTGCCACCTTCCAAGACACAGGATTCATTGCTAGTTCGGGAGTTGCCTTTTTAAAGTTATTACATAAAGACCATAGGCTTGCTCCATAGACACCACAACGCCTCTTTATTTGTAGTATATTTGTGGGATACCATTGGATTATCATCATAGGATTACCAGATGGTAATCCTACTACCTTCATAACTAATTTAGTGTATTTGACGAACCTTCCAAAACTGATACAAAATTGCAGACGTGGATATAGATAGACAGAAATATATAAAATGTAAGTAAATTATGAGAGAACAGAGTAAGAAACCCTCCTCATAATTTATCTGTATTTTATTGACATTGATAGGAGCGTATTTGATTAGTGGCCACTTTGCTTTTGTCTTGATGACTTTTTTGTCTTTTTACGTTAATGGACATGTGCCTAAAATAGTTACCAGGCTTATAAGACAAACTTATTTTTTAACAACTGTTTTATAAATATAGAAAAACTAAAATATGCAATTTTATCAAAAGATTCGTGCTAAGGAATTAAATATTAGCTACAAAAATCAGAGAGTAGAAACAGTAACCGTGACTAGGTTTTTAGGTAGGTATTCTAATAGACTCCCAATTATTTATATAAACGATATTAACAACTGTTCTAAACACTCAAAATTTATTTTATACGCCGATGACTTGAAAGCCTTCAAAACAATACAAAATGTGGAAGACTGCCTCTTGTTCCAACAAGACCTGGATAGACTCACGACATATTGCCTTGTTCACAAACTGCATTTAAGCATCGCCAAGTGTCACAAAGTAAATTTCACTAAAAATAGCACTATTGTCATAGTAATTTATAAGCTGAATGATACCTCGCTAAATAGTGTCTCTCTGGTTAAAGACCTAGGCGTGCTAATCGACGACAAGTTGTCCCTGAATTAGCATGTAGCCAAAATTGTAAATAATTAATTTCAAATGTTTCGTCATGAGGTCATCTACTGAATTTAAACGCCCTTCCACCTATCTCTACTTATTCAAGACACTTGTAAGATCGTAGTTGGAATATGCCGTGCCTATATCGAACCCATTTTATCGCAAGTATGTAGATGCAATCAAAAGAGTCCAGCGTAAGTTCCTCCGCGCCATGCACCTACAGGTGTTGCAGATCATATCTAACATACAAACAGCTATTATATAAGTACAATCTACTGACGCTAGAATCTAGGCGCAACTTATTAGAGGCTAATGTGTTACATTGTATAACATTGTACATAACAAATTTGACTCTATTGAACTTATATGCAAATTAAGTTACACTGTTTGTGTGTTTTGTCTCATACTGTTCTTGTTAAATCGTAGATAATGTAGTGGGCTGCAATATTGTAACATACTTTTGTCTAGTTTCTATATTTAAACATACATATTGTATATTATAGCTGTTTATTATCCCAAAATCAAATAAAATCTACATGGAAGGCACAAGCAGAAGATATATGCAAGAAGCTAAGTGAATCTGCTTACGCTCTTTACAGATGAGTAAAAAAGTTAATATCAAAACAGTGTTAGTTGCTTATCACGGCCTTGTTGTTTCAAATTTAAAATCTGCTATTATTTTCTGGGGCAACCAAAGAGAACGCATTTTCAAAGCTCAAAAGCACTGCATTAGAGCAATCTTTAATTTAAGAGTTACAGTCAGTTGTGTACCTATATTTAAGAGTAAAAATTATTAACCTTTCCATGCCTATACATTTTGGAGGTTGCATTGTTTATAAAAACCAACCCACATCTTTTTGCTACGCTAAGTGAAACTCGTCTAAGAAATGTATCTATGAGATCACAATATCGTAATTTACTATACACAGGCGCGTATAAAACAGCATTATTTAAAAGAACATTATTGTTATGGCACCTTTAATTTTCAATAAAACCCCTAATATCATTAAAGAACAACCTCTGAAATTATTTAAAAAGGATCTCGCTATGTTTTTATTACAAAAATGCTGTTACTCCGTGTCAGAGTTCCTAAGTGACGAAAAGCAACTCTAATTAGATGGGTTAAGTGTGGGCGACATTGTTTATATCTATATATTAATACCCCTTTTTACAAAAATTGCGCGAACGGAGGAGTATGAAATTTGGCACAGTTAAAGTTTATATATGGAGAAGGAGTAGTGAATCCTAATCTTTATATAAAATATACATTAGAAGTACATTAAATTAATGGGAAAACACTACACGCACACAACCATGCAATTGACACACGCAGTCGAATCGCTTTCGTAGTATTTTGGTATCATTCATTCTAATGTAGTACTATTCTTCGTTACTATGGTTACATATCTTCTTTTATATATATAATTCTTCTGTACGTGTGTTGAAAGTGAACTCCTCCTAAACGGCTGGACCGATTTGAAGGATTTTTTTTGTGTGTGTTCAAGTGGATTCGAGGATGGTTTAAATTTGTTTCTTTTTCTTTTTTTTCGCCCGTACAGGCAACGTCTGTCGGGACAGCTAGTATCAATATATAATTATAGTCTAGTCCAATCCATTCTGATGAAAATGTACACAAACCAAATTTTGTTTAATTTAACATAATTACTTACTTAATGGAACAAGTTTAGTAAGTTTATCCGTATTTTCAAGGTTTTCACATGATATCACAAGGCATTTTAAAGCAATTGCCGTTAGATTAATAAATGATTATTTAATTTGAAAAATCTTATTCGGAAACTGGGTTATTTGACAGATGAAAAAATATCTATAAATTATGATTGAATAGGGCTGCATGACAAACAATATTTCGTTTAAATCTTAATATTTTTAGTAATCGATGAGTTAATCGAAATTTGTTATGCAAAATTATAGTTAAAATTAATTTGAAAATAAATATACGGTATTTAGAGAAATGTTGAATTTAAATTAGTATATTTATTACTGCCATTAAATCCAAGCAAAAGTAGTTACGTGCTACAGGAAAGTTTACTGTTGCCGATACCGTATGTAGAAAGAGAGGTTAGTCATTTTGAAAAAAGGTTGACTATGCTATGGGTTCGAATCACACACGGGACAAACATGGGTGTGACCCACAAATCGTTTTTTCGAGTCTGCCACTACGACAAATATTGTGTTGTTCAGTGTCCATACGGGTCATAATTATAATAGTTTGATCCACAAATTGTTGTTCCTAATAAAACATCTGAAATAAATGTTTTGGTTTCTATTGCTCTTATAAATACCTCTCGCAGTATTTATCTCAAATAACTCCTATGTACAGATGTCGACCAGCTATAATATTATTTTACGTAGGTATAGGTCAATATGTATCTACATCTATAGTTTATTATATGTATATGTTTTCTATTTCCAAAAGTGTAGCCGGATGTATATTACCTACACCCATATTTAGCTAACTTTAATATTAGGACCCGCGTAATAGGGGAGCAGCCTAGTACCCCTCTACTGGGCCCAGTTCCATACTACTGAAAATGTCTATATTTAAAACTCCAATAACCTCGAACTAAGAGACCTCATGCACAGCAGTCGTCATTTACTACCCTGCGCCACCGAGGCGAAGCTACTTTCTAGGAAAACTTATCTTCTAATAGTGACAAACTTCACACGAATATGCAGCGTGAATAAAAACCATGTCATATTTTATTTTACTTTAGTAGCGTCTACTGTGAAAGGATTTATACTTTTTTGCGAGATCTTTTCAGTAGCAGCGCGTAATCAGATTCTGACGCTGTACCTGACAGTGCCGTCTGTTACATATAGTTTTGTCCTCTACTACTTGAAACTTGAACTTACAACTGTCAAAACGTGACTATAATACACCTCCTTCTATCTATTCGGAGGTAGAGGTGTGACACTATGTACATATGTATGTGTGTAGTTTTTCTATACTTCTTTCTGGTGCCGTGTTGTGAATATTAATAGTTTTACTATACCTACTGCTTCCTGTTATCATGGTGTTAATTTTGCTTAAGAAACTCAACAAAATATCTTACTTAATTGACTTTGTGGTATGTGTATGTGGTGAATAGGATTACTCGAATATTAATACAGCGTTATGATTTCTATTGAATACGCCTGTGTTAATTTTAAAATGGAAACTTTCGCACTATCCATACATCCTGTGTTTCGTAAGAGGTACAAACAACGGACACGAAGAACCCTCAGAATCGTATAATAATAAGTAATCATAATATTCTATCACATACACAACACCATCTAGCCCAAATCTAGCCCAGCTTGTATCTACATACAAGCTCTGCTTAGTAAAAAAGTATATATGTATGTTTGTCCATTGTCTAGTACCCATAGTACCTACGTACTATGGGTACTAGACAATGGACAATCATACATATATACTTTCTTTTTAAATACATACATTTTATACAAAGAAACACCCAGACCAAGACAAACATCCATGTTCATGAACACAAATGTTTGACTTGTGCGGGAATCGAACCCGTGACCTCAGACGTGGCAGTCAGTTACACTAACCACTACGCCATCGAGGCCGTCGAAGATCAAATCTCCATCTCCGTATGGAGATCAAACCCACAATACTTGACGTAGAGGCAGTGCTATTCGTGTAGTATATCTTTGTAACTGACATTCGCAGCACGGTGACTCCTTTTTCAAGGGTTGGCCACGCGCAATGCTCCTTGGCGTTGCCGATCATAGGTTATTAATAATATAATTAACATATTATTATGAACGTGGCACCTTAGTTGTGCAGCAGAGGAATGTGTTTAAATCAGTGGTAGCCTAATGAAATAATAAATAGTATCTTGTAACAGAAATTCTTTATCCTAAATAATATAAATGCGAATGTTAGTTCTACGCCTAATTGTGCTACGTCTTCGCGGCTACTTGAGCGATTATCATTTCATTTATTCATTGAATACACGTTATTAGGGATACAGAAAAATACATTAGAAGTCTTTTTCTTTTCAGAATTTTTTCTGCTAGCAATCAAAATCTATGAATCTATTATTTAAAAAAATGTGCAAAATAGACATATTTGGCACGGATTGCTTTAATATAAACATAAAAATAAAATCAAGTATATTATTAATTCTCTCATTGATATTTTGATAATATGTCGATCTATATAATTTTGATAAGTAATAACATTATTATTCAATCCAGTTATTAAAATTTGAAACTGTTGTGTGATGCAAATAATATATTTTTGTTTAAAATAAGATGGAAATAGGCTAATAGGACTAGACGGTCCTTACCTTTTAATCGCAAATATTCATAATATTAAGTTCACTACCGTGATTTAAACGTAAAAAGGCAGCATCTATTTTACAATAAAACGAGCACTTTTGTAAATCAAAAATAACCCACGTCAGTTGCCGACTAAAAACGATCCCTTTACAAAAAATCAAACACACTTTCAACGGTTTCTTTATTGACAAGGTAATAAATAAACCTAACAGTACATAAGAAAATCACTGCTTGTGCAGGGTTTTTCGCAGCATGTTTCGACGAGGCTTCGTTTAGCTCGCTCTCCTAGTGCCTCCTTGTTCATTTCCACCAGAGGGCGCAACGAGCCAACGTCACGTTTAACCCTGTCCCACTCACAAACTTGTATCAATGCTAGCACCAACTGGCGCCCGCAATACACTCGAGCTTCTTGTGCAGTAACGCCGCATGACGCCAACAACACCACCAACGACAATAACAAAAAGAACTTCATGTTGACGACTGTACTGCTTTACTTCAGAAGTATCAGTGACACAAGCGTTTATAATGACTGTGAGCTCGCGACTGCCGAAGTAATAATAATATGCGTATACAATACTGATGTTTTTATATTAAACGATAATTTCATGTTTATCTATACATAAACAATAATAATCTGTATCCGTATCTTTGTGCCAGAAAGCTCAAAATCTAAATCTACAATATAAAAATTATCTGAACTTGTAATTTTTACAAGTCGTATAATTTTTATATTGTAGCCAATATTTAAAATATTGCCTGAAACATAGAAATGAAGTCTTAAATAATTATTAATAAAAATATGGAATTATCTACGTATATTGTTTTGATAAATAACATCACGACATAGCAACATGATTATTATCAGTAAGGAATTCCGTGATATGTAATCACTTATTTTTGATGTAAGTAAATCATTGTCATTGTCATCTTCATGTATGTTTGTGCCGAAAAGCTCGAAAAATAGTCAATGAATTGACTTGAAAGAAGACAATTTTTTTACACCTTTAGGGACGGTTACGTACGATGATGGTATTATATTCTTAAATTATAGCTTATTTTCCAAAATAATTATATAAAAGATGAAGTAAAAATGAAACCGGAATCAATATGTAAATCTAAAAAAAAACAGCATTGATTTTCAATAAATTATTCTTTCCTTTTAAAGGTTAAACGCATAAACAATTCGTGTTAAGGAACGTTGGGGTAGTTTAAATTCTCGGATCGGTTGCCCTCTCGCTCCCGGCCGTAGTTCAGTCTATGGTCCGGAGTGAGAGGTCGTGGAACGCCGTCGCCTCCTTTTGCGAGGAAGTGATTTCCATCAAGGAGGCGGCGCAGCGGGAGAGAGAGCGTTTAAACCCTCTCCCCAACCGCAGAACCGGGCGCCGGAGGGCGCGAGATGACCTCCAGCCACCCTGAGGTTTGACCTGGGGGTGGCGGGCTTTGTGGGCCTGCCCGCCATCCGTTCAGCACCAGGTCCGAGAGGCGGCGTGCGTGTTCCCACGCGCGCCTCTGTGTCGAGTCCGTCTCCCCTCTATGGGGGAGACAGTAGGGTTTTATGTGCAGTAGTGCCTATTTTGGGTAGGTCTTTCGTGTAGTGGCCTGCCGTTTCATACGGCGGGCCGTAACCTCGGCGGGGTCGCGACCGCATGCGAAAGCGATTCGCGCGGCCCCGTCAATAGTGGTTGTGTCGAGGAACACCGTGGTAGGTTTAGTCGGTATTCCGGGAGGTACATTATCTTTTTTTAACATCTTTATTTTACCCCGGCGAGTCCGACATAATCCCTCCGCCCGCCCCCGCGGAGGGAAATGCGTCATTGCATTCCCCCACGAAAAAAAAAAAAAAAAAAAGTTTAAATTCGGGCACGCCACGATCGTGGCGGTAAGTCCCGTGTTTGAGGAGTGGCTGGAGAGATGGCATGGCGAAAGGCCCGCGGAGGAATATGCGTAATTGCATTCCCCAACGTATAATAAAAAGAATAAAAAAAGTTTAAATTGAAAATCATCATATTTAAATACGCATACAGTAAGTGAATAATGTGAAGATAAAATATTCTTTAATATTATTTATTAAAATGAATTGTAATCAAAAAATATTTTATATTTGAATTAGAATTATGTAAAAATCACCATAGAACGGCACGCAAATCCTATTGACTTAACACTGATAAGTGCAATGACATTGAATTTCTAGGGTGTGTTCTACTTAACGTTAAATTATTAAATTTGCTTAGATTTGATGCAGTAATCACAATTTTGTGTTCCCTAGTGAAAAGTAGTGCAACTCGCAGTTATAACATTGAAAATATTATTCAACATAATTCAACATTATGCAAATATTGGTTGGGCTTTACTCACTAGATTCCGGCTATCAGTGAAAGAGTTAAATCTCCTAAAAGAAGTCTTGCTATGTTCCTAATTAAACTTCATACAGGAGATAGTATTGAACGTATAGCTTCTCTTTTTAATGTAGCTTCATCTACAGTGTTCAATAACTTGAATATTGTAAGACAGTGCTTTGTTGAACAATTCATCCGATTGCACTTAGGGACGAACAACTATGTATCCAACAAATGCTCAGAATAATTTGATAATACCAAATGACTTTTTTGGTAATCCTGACATGAATCCTGAATCAATGCCTGCTATAGTAAATGTGATAGTACATATATTTATGTGCAAAAACAAACATACAGTTTACATTAGTTTCGCAATTTAGTTAAGCCATTTTACTTGTGTGTTGTAATGTTGTAAATTGGATGTGTTTGGACCATACCCAGCGACAGAGTCGGCCACTTCTATCATGATTAGATTATTTAGCAATGACAGCCGGTCGCGTCGTTTTTTTAGACAGAATGACGTTTTTATTCTTGATAGAGGTTTTCGGAATGCAATTCCTTTCTTGCAGCAACATGGTTACATTGCACACATGCCTGAATCTAAACAGACTGTGAAACCCAACTATCGACCTTTGCAGCCAACAAATCCAGGTGTGTACATGAGTGGTTGATTTTGTAAATGGGATATTGAAACGTGACTTTAAGATGTTTCGGCAGGAATATTTTAATGTAGCTTTCACTCATCTCATGCTGGACTTTAAAATTGCAGCTGCGTTTAAATGTATTACGCCCATTAATCAGGTATATCTTTTACGCTGAACAAATACTAGCAATTGTTCAAGCTAGGCGGAACATCCCAAGCGATCTAGCGTCTTTTCTTGAGACGCACTATATTAACAGAATGCTATTCGCTAACATTGATGCTAATCTCCCCGGATTAAATAATATTCCAAGATTGAAATTTGAGGATCTAATTCTCATTCCTCTTGGCATATATCAAATTAAACAGGCGCGATCCTACAACGGAGAGCATGTTAGAGCCCTGTACATTAATTTGGTCTTAATAATTACCTTTTACGAGGTACAATCAAGACACACAAGTCGAAAAACATATTATACATATATTTTAGTCAACACTAATCGATCAGTTGCTAACTCTAGGGCTGCATTTGCTGGATATTGTTGTAATTGTTTGGTAGGTACTTACAAGTACTGCTGTGCACACGTAATATCCATTGTTTTGTTTTCTTGGGCTCGCCACCAGGATAAACGATAACAAATGATGAGTATGGGTTCATATTATAAAAATTGAAAGTGTTACCTTATTCACAACGGCTTAACCGCCGTCTCGATTTTAAACAAGTTTAAAATAAGAGACAGTTCTATATTCAAAGTGTATAATTTATATTTTAGTAATGTGAAATCTAATTACATCAATGACGAATAAATATTCTGAGGTTGTTCCAAACAACGCAATATAGAGCACGCGTAACATTTACTTTTGAAAGGGCCAGAAAATAAGCTAATACATCGTTTCTAACTTATTATACATCTATAGGTAACCAAATTTGAGGTTACATTACCCGGTCAATCGCGCAGAGTCTCGTCAAAAGCTCATAAGACATTGTCCTGATAATACCGACCTAAGCAAATTGGTGGCATAATATTTTGGTAGGAGCCACATATTAATAACATATTGGGTTTTGGGCGAACCAGCAAAATGGAGTGACCCACTTTCCCTTAGTTGACACTGTTAATAAACGCTACTTAGTGTGTACATATTGTACTCAGAGGGATAGTGGTTTCTGTGTAATAATAATTAAGTGTTTCGGCTCATTTGTTTACTCTCGTTTTTTATGTATATTCGATTATAGTACTTACGCCTGTATTTTAAAGGTGTAGAAGGCTATTTGATATGTTCTACATATATATCTCTTGTAACATTCACTCTCATTTTATTTTTCATGAAAGACATTGGTTTTGTTTAGTCTTAACAATGCTAAAATATGTCCGAACCAGTAAGAAAACATTTGCCTAGATATTTCCTTTCCAACTATTGCATGAATATTCTCGATATAGTTTTTTATGCTTTCTACATTAATATTTTGTCGGAGTATAGATTGAAAGGTGTAATAAACGGGAACGAATGGCGTTACATAAATCTATATCATCTTGTTATACCTATTTAAAATTTAAATTTGTTAGTCTATATCTTTGTTTATTTGATATATCTACACATACATAAATCACGTTCTTAATGTGTCTCTGGAATGAAATATTATATTAAGAGTAGAATATTATCATTTTTCAGCTATGTTTTAAGTTTCACGCAAAAGAGACCAGGCTAGCCAATAGCAGTGTAACAAATGCCTGCTACAGAAAATGACAAAACCCGATAAAAACACTTAACTTGGCCTAAGCGTCGAACCCGGGACCACATAATACCACACCCATATAGTTAGTATATACCTAATGGTTTATAGAAGTCTCAATTTCCTAAATATTAATCCACTTCATAATAAATACAATTTTTAATAAGATAATCCCCAGATAGACCCATTTAAATAAATTGCAATCTAAGAATACAATATCCTGAAATGGTACAAATGATAAATAACCTTAAACAGTCATGAGGACGCAGATGGTCCGGATATTTTAGTAAATGAGGCCTACGTTTCTACTGAGCTACTAAACTTACTTGTGGCTTTCGGATATTTGGAGAAGGCAAATAGAAAATGGAGCTCTACATAGCATTGCTAAACGTTGTAAGTGCTATTGTATTCAAGTACTACATTATTGACCGGTAAGATTAGTATATAGTTTGTTAAAAAAACGTTTGTTGAGTACTACTGCTTCCAATGTTTATATAACATCCAACATGAAATTGAAACTTAATAAGCATAAACCTTGTATGGAATTAGAAATTTCCGTTGCATTTGAACTTTTCGGATATCTTATTTCAGAATAACGATAATTTATTTACTTGTTGTTACATTTTTAATAACACTCACATTTTTTACAATGTTTATTGTTATTATAAAAAAATAAATAATGATGCGATTGCGCACTAAAATATTTATAAAGATATAAATTATCTTTACGATTAACCACCGAAAGATACGTAAATAAAAACAAATTAAATATGCGGAATTGATAAAATCTATAAGAAATAAATCAAAACCAAAGAATTACTTAGTTTCGGCTACCAACCTCGCTCGCCTTAATCCTACAGCAACTATCCAAGGTCATTTGTATGCTAAGCTTCATCCAAATCTATTTAACGGTTTACGCGTGATTAAATAACAAAAATTCAAACACTTCACAATCACAATTACAATATTAACAGGTTTTAAGAACAAAATATTTTCTTTAAGATGCTTCATACCTTCTCCAAATTCTCATTCCCTTTTATACTTATGAAATGCCTCATGCGACATGGCCGGCCATCTGTCACAGTGTAACCGGGACACAGTAAATTACGCGCCTTCATCATCCCGCGGGAAACTGACCTGGACCTGTCGCACCCAACTCCTGGCTAGGATTTCTGTGGCTTTTATTTAACATGAACAATGTTTTGTTGCTGGATAAATGTCACTTGTAAGGAATTGCGAGCAACTTTGTACGCTGAAATTTTGCTGAGTTTTAGTTTAACCGGGTGTAGACTAACATGTTCAACGTTTTAGGGCAACACTAAAGAAATATTTATTTGATCACCAAAAAGGCCAGGAAACACAGCTGCATGATACAAGTGCTATATAACTGTATGTATGTACTGTATGTAGAGAAATTACAGTCGCTAACATTAATGTCTATTTATATATATGGTATTGTTAACATATTGCTACCGTAATCGCTATTAGTATTATTATTGTATTATTGTTGTATTAGTTGTGTTAAGTTTATTAGTTATATAAAAACCAAGCATGGTCGCAACGGAAGACCAGCGCTAGTTTTTTCAAAACTAGCATTTTGCTGAGTTGCGACCAATTTGCAGTAAGATTTGGTTTTTCTTTTTTTTTGTAATTAACTTTTTCTGAAGTATGTAGTGCATAATCTGCTGCAAATAAATGTATTTTCTTTCTTTCTTCTTTCTTTTCTTTCTAATGCCACAGTGGTTTAAGACCAGCTACGATCTTTATAAAACATTACAGCCAAATATCAGAGAGATGAGAGAGGGAGAGTTCTCGTGCAAACAGAAGCAGCCTGTCTATTAAGAAAATATTTTTATATTTTGTTTTGTTGCCAGGTGTTTGATGTGCTAGACGATCAGCATAGAACCAGTAATCTACGCTTGCCATCTAAAATAAAGTAGGGCACGGTAGTATATTCTTAAATCTAGTTTAAGCTAACGTGAGATCTTTACAACAATAAGTACTGAAGTTTTTGTGTATTACACTTGTGCTGAACATTTGCAACTTTTGGTGTATACCGACAATTTACTCCAATGTTATAATACGCAAGAAGACTAATATTTACGTAATAATTTGCTAAAGTATTTCTAAGTATTCCTACGTTAATTAGTATGACTAAAGTATATTCTATCATTATATTGGTATCATAATAAGTTTGACCCCTGCCCTTTCCTGGAAGAAATAAGATAATTCATGACGTAACTGCTATCTTCGTAATAAATAGTTCTCTTATTATTTATGGCTACGAAACTAAGACTGTATATTTGGCTTCATTTATGGTGTTAATAGTTCGTTCTTATTTTATACTAGCTTCTTGCCGCGGCTTTGCCTGTGGTCGATAAAGTATTAATAGGTTGAGATTTTAAAGTATTAGCATGGAATTTGGTAATTTGGCCGTACACAAATACATAACTGGCTCTCTATTTTGTGAATCTAAATACATAGCAGGCTTATTTTGGTTGTAGTACACCTCTACCCATCTTTTAAGGATTTAGCAAGAACGTGTCTATATAAATATGTTTGAAATTAAAATTTTGAAACCGTCATCTAATCGGTAGTTGAAACCCATAAGGTTTTTGTAGGGATTTAACCCATAATCATTAAAACAGCTGGCCTGCAAATCGATGGATTTTTGAGGTTCACATTTAATAATAAAACGGTGAGGTGGATTGTTGATATATGCTTTGTGATGAAGCTAATAAGACGTCTGCAATACTGAGATTATCCTTATGTGGAAAATGTCGTTTTTAATACGTAATATATATGTATTTTATTTTATTTCATGGCTTGAGCGACATGTTTGGCTAAAAAAGAGAGACGGAAATATTTGTATAATAACCCATTCAATAAATAAACATTATAAAGCGAAATAAGAAATATGTTGTCATTATTTATTCAGCAATATAATGTATATTATATCTGTAAAATATTATATATTTAATTGCAATAATACACTAATTAATTATGAAGAAGATCAACATCTTTTAAATTCAAATTGATTAAGAAGGAAACAATAAAAGTAAACAAAACTAGCGGTGTAGGGAAAGTTTGTAGATTTTAAAAACAAAGTTGTGCGCTGGCGTGAGACTGCTAGAAAACTTAAAAGCTGGTTAAGCTCGTGTACGTACGGGCTTGTATTTGACATAACTGGACATCTATCTTAACATTAGATCAAATATTTAAATCCTATACAAAGGTATCTGTCCTTGTCTTTGTTTTATCCCAAATATTAAAAATCTAGTTTTCTTCATAGTTGCACAAAAGAGAGAGAATTACGTTCAAACTTGCTAATGTCTAGTAAGTAAGGCAACCAGGCTCTTTAAGAAGTCACTGTACAATCAAGAAAACAGACCTGAGCGATATTTACACTTTACGCTGGCAGTGTGTTCAGTACTTTTTAATCGCTTACCATCTCGCGGATCATATGCCTGTTTTCCACATAACTATTCAAAGTCAAGGTAAAATAATTTATTCATATACGTCACAAATAACACTTACTTACTACTTGAGAGAGCCCAGCGATCTCTTTTAAAAATCATGACACAAACCTTATCGTTATCCAATAAGATCGTTTTATGAGGAATGCCAAATTTTAACTGTCAGACAGCCTTATGTTTTTCAGCTTGTAACTAAGCAACACAAGTTAACACCTTTAAATAAAGATAAGTATAGCACAAAACGCACAAAAACAAATGTTTACACACCTGCTACATTCTGTACTGCATTTGCCTGGCGACAACTGATTTACATGGGTCCTCGACTATACAATAAAAAAATAAATTTATTGACATAATATATCCCTTAACTTACAAAGAAATAAAAACTAAAATCAAGAACTAGCTGCTAGGTTTAGACTATAATGAAACGGAACATATTCTACAATATGATTTATAAAGGTTTTTACTAATATAAGAATTTATTGTACAAAATTGTGTGATAAACTTTGCAATGATGTCAATAGCACTACGCTACCCTTGATTATATCTTATATCGTTTTTATCGCTAGCATAAAATTTTATGTGTTAAAGTTGTGAGAAGGCACTGACTTCTGTAACACAGGTAGTTAATACCTAGCTCAGAAGTCAGAGACTTAGACAATATTTTCTGTGTAAAGATTTTATGCCAATAAATATTATTATTATTATTACTTACATATCACTTACATATTATAAACGCGAAGGTAAAGTGGTTAGTGACATCTTAAAGTAGTTTAGTAGGACCTACCGCCATATATGGTATCAATAACGGGGTACATAGACTTCCGAAAATTACGCCCTTCATATGATAAACAAATTTATTGTTATCTCTTTATATTTTATTTTCTGTTCGTTTAGAATTCGAATCCACGGTGGCAAATGCTCGCTATGCCATCCGTGCAGTTTAAGTACAAGTACTTATTAATTGCTTTGCGTTGATATAATTTAAATGCAATTGGCAATTAAATATTCAACTGCATTTTTCCGCGTATTTTTTTCGTTTATAGAAGAGTTGTCCTCTGCGATTGTAACCGCGTTTACGGTTACTGTGCCGCTCTAGTGGCTTTATTGTGATGTAAGAGTTGGGCTATCAAATGCAAAAATATATTTCAGATCTGACTGGTAGTTCCAGAAATTAGTGCGTTTAAATTAAAAACAAACAAACACTTTCGCTTTATTATTTTAGTACAGATTACAGGATTGATAAATTTGTATAAATTACAGAAACGCTCGGATGACGTAGTGGATTCATTGCTCGCATCCCCACTCTAGTACACTGAGTATTGTTGTTCAATTTTGACACTGTATACAATTGTGAGGTCCATAAATACGTTTTCCGACTTTAGTATTCTTTGTGTTTGCTATTTCAAAATTTTTAAGTCCCGCGACACAGAAACTTTCCTTGTGAGACTTATTATTAAAAACTGTAACATTACTCAATGATACCTTTTTTATAGGTCAATATAAAAATGGTGACCACTCTGGCTAAAAGTATTTGGCGCGTGTAAGCGTATATTGGGTGGAAAAATAATCATTACCATATCAGTTCAGAAACACTCGATGCTGGATACGACGCCATCTTTTTTTATGGTATAGGTTTACTTTCGATACAGCTCTATTATAATCGTACGAACCGTTTGCGAGAACGCAAGCGAATATTCAAAAATATCTCTGAATTTATTTCGTCTATTTTGTTGCTTTGGTCTTATAGTAGCTTGCTAGCTTATATATGTAGCCAAGTGTGTAATTTTAGATTTGATTTCAGGATTAGTAAAGTAAAGAGATGTAAAGACCGTTAGCAATGAGGCTATCTACTGGGGAGATTGTAATTTTCTCATAATTATGGACTATTAGAGGTAGGTATATACGACAGTGTTATCTTAGCATCTTAAATAATTCCGACTACATGCTACAGTATATATGGCGCAGCAGTATTAAATGTGACTGCTGTGTTGTGGTCTTGGGTTTGATCCTTTGTTCGGGTAAGTATTTCTGTTTTTTTTTTAAACTCTATATAGCATTACTGGTGTTTGCCACATATTATAATTGTATGTCATTTGTCATGTAAATGAATAATATGTATTCTTTTGAGAAATTAACTTCTGCAACCTAATACTAGTAATTTGTAACACAAAAGCTTGTAATCTTAAAAAAATACAGTATTTTATCAAACTAAATACTTTTACCAAAACAATCCAAGTTCATCCTACAACTTACATATTTCACTCTGTATACAACAACACATCACTGCCATAACACGAATGCAGACGACATACTTAAGTTTACTGCCCCTCACATATTGCTGGCAGTAATATCAGTCCGTATGCTGCATACCGTAAGCCGACATCAGACAACACCTTGGCAGGCACTCCTACAAAATTGGAAGAGAAAATAAACAGAAAAGTTCACGTAGAAGATTACACCTGAGGAGGTAGATGCAAACATGATTTCGGCGAGGTGCCTTCGGTAGTCGTAGTTTCGATGTTCTATGTATCGAAATACTAGTTGTCTCCCTTGGTGTTACCCACGTTTATGGTTACTACTCCGCTCCTGTGGCTTGTAGCGTGAGGTTGTGTAGCCTGTGTGACTTCTGGATAAAAGAGCTTTTTGCTGGTAAAAGAATTTTTAAAAACGGTTTGTTAGTTTTTTATACAAATTGATTTATTTAATACAAATAAAAAGAGAAATATTTTATTTTATTATATGGTGTGGATAGCATCAATAGTAGGTAGGTACATACTCAGTCAAAGTTATATTCCAATACGCAACAATGATTGCGCCAACAAATGCATATAATTGAGTGGTATAATGGTTTTAGTCGTGGTGTTGTGGCTTGTCACTGTCAGTGTGCGAAATGTTTTTGGTTCGAACTCCACTGGACAATGTGTGATTCGCAAATAGTTGTTCCGTGACTAGATATACCTTGTGTTCTTTGTTATAATGTTAGTAAAGCTCCCGTGATACTTGTATTATACCTAGTACGGGAGTATTTTTATTTAGGTAAATATGTTTGATATGATTAGAGTACCCCTATAAAAACTAATTACAACTTGTCTTCTCTTTACGCTTCTAATTGACAAATTCAAAAGAAAATAATGGTCGATAATGTTATTGATGAAAGAATTTAATGATAAGCGGCAATTGAGTAAAAGCATTTGGGACAAAGCTAGCTTAAACTAAGTTAAAACATGTCGTCTAAGCTTAAAGAAATAAGAAGGTCTTTAAGATAAGGTACTATACAGCACAAAAATGCTTATCTATATATAGTGAGCGATAGCTCAGTGGGGAGACCAACAGACTGCAATGCAGAGGGTCTCGGGTTCGAACCCACGTCGCGCACCTCTGACTTTCGGAAGTTATATGACTTTTCGAAATTATGTGCGTATTGATTGACAATCATCGCCTGCACCGTGCCTCGAAGAACACGTTAAGCTGTCGGTCCCGGCTGCCGTGAACATCTATGGCAGTCGTTATTGGGAAAATCAGTGCCCTATAATATCCTGACACTGGTCTAGCCTTAGTTTAGCCGTTGTTAGCCTTCGGGTTGCGGAGGTCAGGTGGCAGCCGTGTAAAAACTGATATCCAGTCAAATCCGGTTCGACTAGAAAAGCCTACCCCAAGTGACTTGGGAATAATAAAGGCTAGGAAGAAGGAGAAGATATAGTGATAAAAAATAACTTATCGAATTGTGTTCAATTTTATGTGTGAATTGATTAAATAAAAGGAATTATGAGCAAAAAAACTGGTTACAATAACATTCAGACTTAGAAAAATCATTTGTGGATGACACAATTAATAATCGACCAACGTATGATTCGAACCAATATTACTCAGCATGGCGGTAACGGCGCAAGGTGACCGCTGTGTTTTAAATGTGTTTTGTGCACTGTGTCAAGTCTAACTCAAAATATATATAGCATTTATCATAATAATATATAGGACAGGACGCTACTGCCTATGAATAACTTCCTTGCTATATTATTTTTATTATCTTATTATACTTTATTATCTTCAAAAAAGTTGATTATGGAAATATATATGTGAATGGATATTATTAATAATATCAGCCCTGCGTTTTAACAGTCCCACTTCTGGGCAAGGATCTCTTCTCAATGTGAGAAGAGTAAGGCTGGTTGACTATTACTATATTACACATATCTCCGAGGACACTACGTAGAACTCTTAGATACGCAGGTAAACTCGCGATGTCTTCCTTCACTATTACAGCGAGAATTTTATTTTTATTTTCTTTTATTCTACTAAGGTGGCAAACAAGCATACACAAGCATGGTAAGTGGTCACCGTAGCCTATGGACGCCTGCAACACCAGAGGCATCACTTGCGTTGCCGACCCTTGAGGAAAGGAAGTGGGAAGGAGAAGGAGCGGGAAGAGAGATAGAGGGTGATTAGGCCTCCGGCACTCTCACTCCCGAACAAAACACAACAGTAGGAATACTGCTATTTTACGTCGATATTCTGTGAGAGGGTAGTTCTTCCCCGGTCGAGCCATTCATGCTGAAAGCAGCGAGGCTCTACTACTCAAAGAGAGTAATTAATTTTATTATTACTTGTTATTTTTAAGTATACATATATAGCATACTGGTACAATATTTATAAAGACTTGTCTTTATTTGATTTATTTTTTTATTTTTGTTATCTTTATTTAATTCAGAAAGATTTTATGAATGTTTTTTCATAAAAATGGGATCGACCTCGACACTACTGGGTTTCAGTCCTATATTATCCAATTACGTTACCGTTGTTATTATGTTATTATAATATTTGATAAGGCTGCTTAATAATGTTGGATATATATTTAATTCTCATAATCGCCTGCAGACAATTCCATAATTTTTCATTGACGCTAAAGACGCAACGACGCACAGCGAATCTTAACAAACCAGTCACTAAGCGCTCCAGCGACCGCATTAGCACGAACAATTTGTTTTTGCAGCTCACAATAAAGATAATATTATGGAACATCCTCAAATAAATTTAATTTATATCTTACGCAACGCACAATTGGATCGTTAAGAAAACCACACAATGGTTAAGAAGGGAACTTAAAAACAGATCACGCAACTCGTTGAAAGGGAAAATATAACCAAGAAAAGGTTTTCACGTGCGGGTCGAAATCCTTTTATTATTTACAAGCCATTCTACGCCAACTACCTTTAAGCATCACTTTGATTCTCACGTCAAGCAAACGTTAGTGAAGTTTGTAAGTAGAAAAATATTATATGATACGGCACAATAACTTGTGGTAACTTTTGTTACAGAATTATATTATCAATGTTACTTTAACTTGAATATAATATGCGTAGTAGATACAGTTTTATAAGTTGCTGTATGTATTTTTTATATATTTCTATTATTAGGTCTGCTTTGTTGTGTTAGTTTTTAGGTAATGATAATAAATTATTTTGATTAGGTATAAATATTATTTTTTAGCTCAACATAGTAGGCTTGTAGTTCGATTCCCTCACGGGACGAAAATATGTGTGTCACATAAAAATTGTTTAGGGTCTGGATATCCTTAGTGTTCGTTTTTTTAAAGTTTGTAATGTCGGCAGCGCCTGATTATTCCTAGTGCAAGATTTGTCTTTTAGAACAAACATTAAAAGATAGGGTATTACGTATATACAATAATTTAATTGCCAATACCATTAACACATAATATTACATTATTCTTTAGCATCTATGTCAGTTCGAGAAAAGCATTGTATACGATTTATTTATACTATGCTTGGATAATCGCTTAAAGAGCTAATAAAAATCTCATATAAACATCTTAAATTCTTGCTGTGATATATCCTAACTAATGAGATTATGCGAATGTGAGTTTGTTTGTAACACCTTCACGCCTAAATTAATCGACGGATCATTATGAAATTTTGCACACAGGCTACAGAAAAAGGATATATGGTACCATTCATTTAGAGAATTGCTGTTCCTGCAGGATAGAAAATTTACACAACCTACATTTATGCGAGCGGAGCCAAGGGCAAAATCTAGTTTACCAATAACATTAGGTAAACAAGTACGGTCATAAGTTTGGTAACCAGTTACTGTAGGTAAATACTACATCATTGCATCATTAGAGATTAATATTGTTAATTAACTAGCCCCCGTGGTTTCACCCAGTTTTATGATTACTGCACCCCACCTGCTTTAAAAATTAGGCTATCAAATGCAAAAATAAGTTTTCACATCCGAATGACAGTTTCAGAGATCAGCGCGTTACAAAAGAAAATAAATAATAGCTTCAGCTTTATAATATTACTACATTTTGCCCACGGCTTCACTCGCGTAAATTAGGTTTGGTTAAAAACTACTTTTATTCTGGATGAAAGGTACCCTTTGTCCTTTTCTGTTTTCCAACAACAACTTGTATGCGAAATTTTATGACGATTGGTACAGTAGTTAAAGCTTGAATGCTTTACAATCAAACAAACTCACATTCGCATTTATAATCTAAGTTAAGATTAGGATTAGGAAGTTAGGGTTAGAATATATATAAAAGTAGATCTATTTGTATCGTTTTCACGGCTAAACTCAACTATCGCAATAAATATAAAGTTGCTAGTTCGAGTATATAAACACTCCAAAAAATAAACAGACGCGCGAAATATAGAACCGTAAACCAACCGGAGAGAGATCAGGTGCAGGATCAACGTCTTCACGTGCTTTCCGAGGAACGGAGATGTCTAACACCGCCAACTTTTCAACAAAATTTCTTAACAGAAAAGCTCAATTACTTTTCTTGGCCCGACCCGAGTTTCGAACCCGAGACCTCAAGCACGGCAGTCGCATTCACTACCGTTGCGCCACAGTATACGTATATATGTAGTATAATTATATTGCCTTGTTCGATACAGCAGGTGGCCATACTCCATCGAAGGCTAACTATTAAAAAGCCGTAGTTATTGCCATGTGATGACAAATACCTTCTACTCACACTAACACATTATTTCGATGGATGTTAGTATAAGAATAGGCATTTTTCATCATTTGGCAATTACTACTTTTTAATAATTGGCCTTCTAAGAAGCATGGCCTTCGACGGTCCTTCCACTTTATCTATCTTTAAAGATTTATAAATGCGAATGTGACATCTGTATCAGATGGTACAGTATTTTTATCCGATGTATTGAATAATTTAGAAGTATGAAAAAAATACTGAATAAAGTACTGTACAAAATTTAGATTAACGTGAGTTTAAATTTAAACAGTCTCAGGTTCGAATCCTGGGTCAGAGTTAGTGAACAGAAAGTGCACCTGTGTTTGCGCACACACTTATGTACTGTACTACGCTATAATATCTCCTGCGCAGATGGCCAATCTCCGTTAATATTGGTCGCCGTGACCGAATTCGATCTGAAGGACTAATGTCCTCCAGATCGAATTTCGGTCACGGCGGATATAATTAAGCTGATAGTTATGAATATAAACCTTATATTTTTTTTAATTGAAGACGTCGGATATCCGGGCTTATTATTTGCGCAGTCTGCAATATTTAGTATTTTTTTCAAATTTATTACTATTTCTTGCTCTAATTATAATAAATTCGAACTAAAATTAAATAATATCTTTCTATCTACTTATCATTACACGTGTCAGATTTATCTCTCTACTTTGTTACACATGTCACTATTATCAACATGCATGTGCATTTAAAGTGATACCACTAAATGCCAACAATTTAATTCTAGCGTTAGATATATACTAAATAATTCCACCTTCTAGATGGTAAACGGTTATCATGGCCTATGACCGCTTAGAATGGCTTTCACTGCAGGAATGGCGTAAGTAGTGGTTTAAGAAGTCATCTTGCTAATGACACTGTGCCGATTGGCGTAAGTTCAATCTCCAATATGTGTGACCCACAAATTGTTGTGCCGATTCTGACTGTTCTTCGTGTCCCTCGTTTGTCCCTCTTTCGAAACACAGGATAGAATGATTGTGCGAAAGTTTCCTTTTTATAATGAACACAGACGTGCTCAATGGAAATCACAACTCCGCATTAATATTCTAGAAATCCTACTCACCACAGATACATACCACAACGTTAATTAAGTAAGATATTTTGTTGAGTTCTTTAAGCAAATCATGGTACCAGAAAGCAGTAGGTGTAAAACTACGAGCATTCACACCACGGCACCAGAAAGAAGTATAGATAAACTACACACATACATATGTACATAGTGTCACACCTCTACCTCCGAAGAGGTAGACGGAGGTATATTATAGTCACGTTTTGACAATTGTAAGTTCAAGTTTCACGTAGTAGGGGACGAAACTATATGTAACAGACGGCACTATCAGATCCAGCGTCAGATTACGTGCTGCTACTGAGAAGATCTCGCGAAAAAGTACAAATCCGTTCACAGTAGACGCTACTAAAGTAAAATAAAATATGACATGGTTTTTATTCACGCTGCATATTCGTGTGAAGTTTGTAATTTTTAGAAGATAAGTTTTCCTAGAAAGTAGCCTCGCCTCGGTGGCGCAGGGTAGTGAATGCGACTGCTATGCATGAGGTCTCTGAGGTCGAGGTTATTAGAGTTTTAAATAAAGACATTTTCAGTAGTCTTGAACTGGGCCCAGTAGAGGGGTACTAGGCTGCCCCCCTATTACGCGGGTCCTAATATTATAGTTAGCTAAATGTAGGTGTAGGTAATATTCATCCGGCTACACTTTTGGAAATAGAAAACACATGCATAGAATAAACTATAGATGTAGATACATATTAACCTATACCTACGTAAAATAATATTATAGCTGGTCGATATCTGTACATAGGAGTTATTTGAGATAAATACTGCGAGAGGTATTTATAAGAGCAATAGAAACCAAAACATTTATTTCAGTTTTTTTATTAGGAACATCAATTTGTGGATCACACAAATATAAATAAGTCCCGTATGGACACTGAACCCACAATACTTGCCGTAGTGGCAGTGCGAGGCCATGGCTTTAACCACTGCGCCGGTCATGTACTCATATCTTAGTACCTGACGTTGGCAGCAAGGTGACTCCCTTTTTCAAGGGCTGTCCACGCGCGATGCTCCTTAGTTGCTGTTGTACCTTAGTTTTATAGCAGTGGAATGTGTTTGAATCAGTGGTAGCCTAATGGACAATATAAGTAAATTTGCGAACAAGAAGTCGTGGTCGTATTTTACCGATTACACTATCAACTTGAACCCACTTTAAACACAAGCGTATTAGATAATATTGTCTTCAGTTTACGCGAATGTTATTCATTGAAATTAAACTACTATATACGGATTTTATCGCGTTGTTTATTTATGTACTGTATTACAAAAATTTGAAACTATTACACTACTACTACTATTTAATTTTACTAATTTATAAGCTAATAAAATTATTTAAACTATTAAATCTATTTATATTTAGGTTTACACTTTCCCCGACGTTTCGGTTGCTTTTCAGCAGCCATGGTCACGGGGAGACTAAGATGGTAGTTGTCTCAATGTTCCAGTGTAGTTATTTCAAAGTACCCGAACATAATTTAGTTATTGGTGTTTCTATTTACGCAGAATGAGCTCAAAGTATCATGAAGTCTAGCTGTGGTTTGTTTCTTCTTGGGTTTGACTATTTGAAGTACTGGATCCCAAGCTGGTGGTACATTCCAACCAACTTCTCTATTGAAATTGGGATTTTTTTTGATTTTATTGACTCGCGAAGCATCCTTGGTAGGAATTGGTGTTCCTTAGCGAGAATCTGTGGTTTGTCAAATCTCAGGTAGTGGTTGGTCCCCTGTTGTTTACACAAACGCTCGTTGAAGTCTGCTGTGTGTGAACATGTGTTAAATTCAGTGGTGGCTTAATGGATAATACGTTGGAATTGCGATCATGAGGTGGTGGATCTAATTTTACCAATTGCACTACCGACGTGAACCCACTTCTAACACGCTTGTGTTAAAAGTGGGTAAAAAAGAAAATATAGATAGGTACCTTCTTCCAAATCCCAAGAGCACAAGGTCGCGGGCAAAAATTTGTTACTAGTTTAACCCGGCCACAGCTGCTATAGCTCAATCTAACATTATTTAAACGCCAGTAAATAAAAGCATTATATTTCCTGTTCCTAAATAAACTTTAAGATAATATATGAAAATGCAACATTGTGTAAAAATTAAGATTTCATATAACTAAAATGGGCAACATTTATAAGGTATATTTTATAATGTCGCAAACACACTACGTACTTTGAAATTAAACACTTTATACGGATTTTATCGCGTTGTTTATTTTACTTTAAACACTCGTATTACATAATTTTGAAAACTCTAACACTACTATTATTGAAATTTTACTACTATTTAAGCTATATATTTTCGGGCGGGCGGAGGGATTATGTCGGACTCGTCGGGGTAAAATAAGATGTTAAAAAGATAATGTACCTCCCGGAATACCGACTAAACCTACCACGGTGTTCCTCGACAAAACCACTATCGACGGGGCCGCGCGAATCACTTTCGCATACGGTCGCGACCCCGCCGAGGTTCCGGCCCGCCGTAAGAAACGGCAGGCCCCTACGCAATAAGACCTACCCAAGATAGGTACTTACTCAAAAATAAAAGCCCTACTGTCTCCCCCTAAAGGGGGAGACGGACACGAAACAGAGGCGCGCGTGGGAACACGCACGCCGCCTCTCGGACCTGGTGCTGAACGGATGGCGGGCAGGCCCACAAAGCCCGCCACCCCCAGGTCAAACCTCAGGGTGGCTGGAGGTCATCGCGCGCCCTCCGGCGCCCGGCTCTGCGGTTGGGGAGAGGGTTTAATTGCTCCCTCTCCCGCTCCGCCGCCTCCTTGATGGAAATTACTTCCTCACAGAAGGAGGCGACGGCGTTCCATGACCTCTCACTCCGGACCATAGACTGAACTACGGCCGGGAGCGAGAGGGCAACCGATCCGACTGCCGCGATCAAATCACGGCGCTGCGATGCCCAGGCGGGGCAAACCGCCAAAGTGTGCAGCGCCGTGTCCTCAACAACGTCGTGGCAGTCGCCGCAGTGGTGACAACCGGGCGTCTCTTGCCGGCGTATACGACACAGGAACTGGCCAAAACAACCGTGGCCAGTTAGAACCTGTGTCAGCCGGAAGGTGAGGGCGCCATGCCGCCTCTCCAGCCACTCCTCAAAAACGGGACTTACCGCCACGATCGTGGCGTGCCCGGCACTGGGGTGCACAAGTCGTTCCTTCCAATTGGCCACTAGGACCTGGCGGAGCTCGGACCTCGCCGCCTTGATTGCGGCAAGACCCGGTCCTTCGCCTCGAGCTAGCGCCTCCTGGCGCCAACGATAGAGCGACGCCAGGAGCGCCGCTTCCAG
Source organism: Catocala nupta (assembly GCA_963675205.1). Classification (NCBI taxonomy): domain Eukaryota; kingdom Metazoa; phylum Arthropoda; class Insecta; order Lepidoptera; family Erebidae; genus Catocala; species Catocala nupta. The sequence goes on from OY776081.1 coordinate 21,670,835, forward strand.
GTCCCATGGCATCGATCCGGCGAGGAGGCTCGCAGCCTTGAACGAGATCGTGCGGTACCCTCTAATCAACCTGACGGCCATGGCGCGTTGTGGAGCATGAAGCGCCGAGATGTTACGGGCCGCCAGGTTGTAGCCCCAAACTGGGGCCATATAGGGCCATGGACCGCACGGGGCTTGACGACCTGCATTAAATGAAAGCACAAATTAATTTAACAAAACCAGCAGTTTATTATCCATATTATATTTTTTTTTATATGAAAGCCATTGATACGATTTTGCAAAATTTACCTCATCAACTCATTTACAATGACTACGCTTTTCTACTAAACATCGTAAACAATTTGATTCGATGATTAGAATATTCGACATCCCTTTATATATATATATGTAAAAGGCATTAGAAAATAACAGTAATGTGCCATAGTATAATACAGAGAGCCTTTGATAGGCTTATTGTATTGGCTCGGAATGGAATCATTAACTTAATGTCGTATCGAAATTGCTTTATTTACTTTTATTGTTATTATATTTTAATGTATTATGCATATTGGTGAATCTAACAAAGGGCTGTGTAATTATTTTGTAAATGCATTGTGTTCACACTCTCGCGTGTTGCCGGGTTGGGTAGGGAGAAGACGGATTTCCATATATTATAATCCTGGCATATCTTTATTGCTTCATTTACTTGCTTAGTTGTTGGCATAGGTTATTCTTAACCAGGCCTTTTCCTTCTTTCTTCTTCTCGTGCATATCATAGCGATGTATATAGCGTGACGTATACGTGTGCTGGAGGTCTGATACTTGATCGGCTCCTTCCTTTCCCTTTTTCCCACCCCGATGTCGTGAGGCTACTGCCTGATGGTAAGTAGTTAGTGTGAGTGTGTACCATATATTTAATTCAAGGTATGGCTTTTGTGATGCTTATAAAATATATCGATCGACTGCCACTATCAGCAATAAAATGAAGACATTGATAAGATATCAGTAAAATAACTTCTTCGATATATCATGGCAAAAGTTGTAGTAATATTTATATGTGACTGTGTGATCCCAGGATGGATTGCCGGGTTTGGCTTAGTGTTGCAGTGTTTAGCTTAGTGTTTTTTGTTCTTCTACTAGGAATTTCTCACCAGTACAAAAACGTGCCTCATGGATAATAGATTTGTTTACTAATACGTGAATTCTAAAACATAGTTGGCAAAGTATGGGTATTAAACAGCTCTGTCTATCATTTTGTGAAGATGCAGGCCTGATTCAATGTATGTATATATTATACAACAATGTTAATCAAACTCAGATAAACTTCGAATCCTGAAATGAAACTTCATAAAGAATGACACCAGTCTATCGAGTAAATGTAAATTAACCTCATATATAATACACACATGAACCTTCTTATAGAATTAAACCAATTTATCAAGTGAAGTAACAAAATATAAATATAATATACGAAAACTCTATTCTCTTATTGCCGCCATTCAATAAAGGGGATTTCGATATACAAAATGGAATCATTTCCTGCTTTTGAAAATAATCGAGTGTGAAACTGCTCGTTATTTAAGTGCTATTTCAGCGATGACGTCATTGCTAAAGAAATGTTATACTAATCAATGAAATTAAAGCAGCGATATCCTACTGGGAGATCGTTGGACTGCCACGCAAAGGTCTCGAGTTCGACCCAAATCATGCACTTCTGACTTTTCGAAGTAGTGTACGAACATATTGAAATAGTTAATTATCGCTTCCGCTTAATAGGGCTGTAAAATATAATAAAACCTTGCATGTATTAGAGTTCTCCATAATTTTCTCGAGGATATGTGAAATCTGCCAACCCACACTGGACCAGAGTGTGGACAAGCCCTTCTCACTGAGAAGGGCTCAACTCTTCGTAGAGCGAGAAGGTCTAAAGCATGTGAGCCACTGCTGCAGAAATTTTATCTTTACTCTTGTAGATTTTAACCTTTTTTCTTACCACATAGGAACCCATAATAATTGTTTTACATGCAGCAATATGTAGTTTTATGCAGCGATGAGACTAGACGTAACTCTGTTGTTTTAAACAACGCATCAATCATGATTCACGATTATCAAGGCCCTAAAACAGCAAAACTTACTAAAAAACCAATAGAATGTAAAATCTACATATACACAAATTTCCACAGGAGAAACCCGATAGTGGTACGTCAAGATATGCTCAGTGTTGCATTGACAATCCCCTCTATCTCAGCGCCTCACGCCGCTCAGAGGCGAATTATCCAATAAACATAATGAAAATTTAAGCCTACCAGACGCTGACGATACCGTCGGGACGTCTCTTGCAGATAATCCTTACACTGGTTCAGTCAGAGCGGAATAATGCGCAAATTATACTGAAATGAAACGCATTTCGAAGATAATAACGACATCGATTGTTATACTGAGGTCGACGGACTGAAGCATTTGTTTGGACGTCATTTTGAGGAAGCGTTTTGGTTTTATATATTCTGTAAAATTATTCTTGTTTATGTAAATGGGCTCTAGATGTGGCTGCTAAATACTGGCCAGCAATAAGTCATATTATAGAATAAAATTCAATATTTTGCACATGACTAATTATGTTTATGATGGCCAATGAATTCAAATAATTTTGAGCGGAGCTACAGTTGAAATAATTTCAGTAAAATATTGCCTGTTTAGAAGCCCATTTAGGCAGTTGATGAAAATATAAAAGGTTTACAATAATTATTATAGAAGCAAAATATTAAACTTTTGTGGGATATAACATTGACACATTGAATTAACGATGGAGGACTTATATTAAATATATATTATTATGTATTAGTATTGTTTTTGTATCAAGTAAATTTTAGTAGCATCATTGTGTCTGAAACTGTAGCCTTAAGATGGCAATGGACTCGCTCACCATTACGTAGGTTTTTTTTTAATTAAGATATCTCCCGCACTTGGAAATAAACCCTGTGTCGCGGGGTCTTTACAAACATTCAAACAACGGACACAAAGAACACCCAGACTCGGAACAATCATTTATCATCACACAAAATTTTGTCGCGTGTGGGATTCGAACCCGAATGGCAGTGTCAAGATGACCACTTAAACGACATCCTTGCAGTAATTTAAAACAAGAGAGATCCACTCACCTAAAACAAATAATCTGTTGAACAAATCCATAAAACCTCAAACAAAGGCGAAACTACACGTCACAACAATGACGTAATAGCGAAAATGTAATTGATTACTACGAATTAATTGCGAGACCCACACGACGTGACATGATTACCCTAATCCTGTACTCTCGTTAACGAATAAAACATTTACAGGGGTTCGCACACCCCATGAATATTAAAGGCTTTACTTTCTCTACTGTACCTGAAAGTTTATTTCATTAGTGAAACTCGAAGGTATGGACAGTGGTATGGTGCGGTAATATAGAAAGAAGGTACCAGTTCTTATTAATATTTCGGATGAATTATGAGAATTACTTAGTATGTAGCTAGCTGATACCGTGGCATAAGATTGAACTGATATTTGCTCGTAATTTTGAGGTTACGAATTTGATTGTTGGGTCGGGTAAAATTCAGTCGCGCAGATTCTGGATACGTGCTTGATAGACATTAATGTGCTCGCCCCTATTATTAGGATCTAAAACATTCATCATCTATATTCAACAACTATTTCACCTCTACCAACTCTTTTAAAGAGCTACGCAGACCTGAGATTATGTATTTATCAATTATTCTACTAATAGTATAAAAACGAAAGTCTGAAATAATGTTCATCACTAAATTACATTTGAGTCTTTGAACGGATTTGGATGTGTCTTGGCACACAGATCGGCCATGACCTGGTTTAGCACATAAGTGCATTTTATCCCAGTATACGATCCCAGGAGATTCACGCGAGCTTAGTCGTGGGCAGAGGCTAGTAAGTAAGAAATAAAATAGGTACCATTTTTAAATACCAATATTGTTTATTAAGTTTAAGTTGGCACAAATATGAATAACAATAGATCTTAAAATAATATTGTCTTCTGTTTACGCGAATGTTATTCATTGAAATTAAACTACTATATACGGATTTTTTCGCGTTGTTTAACACTGTATCTATTACATAATTTTGAGAACTGTTACACTACTGCTACTATTGAATTTTACTAATTTTTATGCTAATAAAATTATTAAAACTATTAACATTATTTATATTTAGGTTTACACTTTCCCCAACGTTTCGGTTGCTTTTCAGCAGCCATGGTCACGGGGAGACATTATGTAATAGAGTGTTATGTAATAGATACAGTGTTAAATAAACAACGCGATAAAATCCGTATATAGTAGTTTAATTTCAAAGGTCTTAAAATACCTAAAATAGGATACATTACTTTGGACGCCTGTTCTAGGTTAATACAGAACTTAATTACATCTAATACTCGTTTTAACTGATGGATTGAGGCCTTGAATATAAAACTGACATCTGTCACACTTAGGAAATATTATCTAAATTTTAAAATATTTTATTTTACCTATTTTAGATATGAGCAGCGATGGCCAAGTGGGAGACCATTAGAGTACCTCACAGAAGTCTCAAGTTCGATCATAAAGCTCTGGAACCTCAGAATATCAGTCTTTTTGAAGTTATGTGCGAATGTATGTTTATATATAGAGCCGATAATGAATAATTAATTATATCATAAAATTTAATAATGCCTACACAAGCGATCATCTGGGGCAGGTAGAGGTTTTGAGGGATCCGGTATGGTCCGCTCAGATATCCCGTGCCTCCTTGTGGTTACAGAGGACGGCCACCGGAATAGTTTTAACGATTAAAAATCTCTCCTCTATATTTATCCCAGATGCTCTCCTGGTACCTTCCAAATATATGCATCACTCATAAGAATAATATGTATGTTATACATAGTCTTACGTCTATATTTCCGAAGAGGTGGGCAGAGGTATTTAAAACATTTGCATTACATACGATAGCTATGTTTTCTATCTCATGTAATAGGAGCAGCCTGATCCTGGCTACGTGCTACTACTAAGAATAACTTGCCTGAAGTACCCAATAATAGTTTTCGCGAACTGGAAAACAAATCTGAGAACTCATGCACACTCGCCTTAACTCGAGCTGTAACACTGAAACATTTAAAATTAAGTAAGAGTTTTAGATTATCAAAATATTTTATTATCCTAGAAATTAAATTTCGTCCGAGTCTACATTCGAAAAGAAAATTATTTTACCAATAAATAGATTTGTATTAAACCATATTCAATAGAACCAAATCCTATATTCTAAGACCCTTTTCAAATCCGATACCCATTTTCCACATCTGAAAAGCCTAAAATCCCGTCCACTTCGGTATAAAAATCATAATATGTTGTATACATATTATATATATAATACAAACATAGTGGGGTAATTGCCTATGTTTGATATTGTACATTATTTTTTACACAAGTGCAAGTAGCAATCAAAAGTAATATTTTTGTGCAAACAGTTTAAAACTGGTGTAAAAATAAGGGAGTAATGAATATAAAAATTTTGGATATAAGAAAAAGTGGGCTTGCTGTGGGAATATCTCGCTATCCCCCTCTGACAGCAGCGTTTAAATAGCAGTTACATCACAATTTGTATCATGCATCTTTTTTCTGTCATTTGACAATTACCCGTGCCACTTGATTTGAAACGCACGTATCTTATTAACCTCTGAGTATTCTTCGAATAGGTTAATGAAAACACTATGTGGGTCTGTGTCTCTGTCTCTTAGTGACAGGCATAACTCCGGAACCACTGGCCCGATTGACTTGTAACTTGGTGTGCAGACACCTTAGGTCATACCTCAGTCGAGTTTGAATATGGGCCCTGTGGGTCAAAAGACACCCGAGATGTAGGGATCATTTCTTTTCATTATTTTTACATTTAAGACGAAGAGGTTGAATCCTGTTTCATGTTTTTACACCCATCTCGTTTATATATGAGTAGATTTCAAAAATTCATATATAGAATCTTTTACAAGGTATACGAGTATCTAATATCACATAACTCGCCTTTATATCTGGCGCAAACTGACGGATGGCGGGGGAGAGCATCAAGGAGGATTCCTGTATGCGCCAGCGCACACTGTCAAGTAAAATCCTCTGCGATACCGCAAGCGTCTGCCAGCTTGCCGGAGCATCGTATGCCGTATGCCGTGGAATGCCACGGTATCCACCGAGTAGCCAGCGCTCGTCGGAGTTTGATTATTCTATTAGTGACCACGCAATCGAAAAATTGCTTTAGCGCGCAGCGCAGGCCGGCGCATACCGTCGCCTCTCGCCGCATGCCGGCGCAACCGACGCATACCGCCGCCTCCCGCCGCGGTATCCTTCAGCGTGCTCTTTGATGCTCCAGAGATAACTGCGCTGCCATGCTCCGAGGCCAGTCACCGAGCATTCAAATATATAGGTACCTTATTTCGATTGGATAACTATTCAATTTAATTGATAAATTTAAAATCCTCTGCCGTCCCGACCGCTAGTGTGCGCAGGCCATTCGTGTCATTGGGTTTTACTGTCAAGAAATTCACAGTAGCACACTAGGCCCTATATAACCTGCTACCTAAAATCAAAGTGGCGAAATGTAATACATCTCCGCCTACCTCTACGGAGAGACTATGTATGTGTATGAAAATACAAAATAATTGTAAATAAATCATTGTCCAATATGAAAAGAGCGGTATAGTGTACGCAAGTAAATCTAATCGGAGATAGAGTCTGTATGTGTACACTAGCTAGGTGCTAAAACCGATAGTCAATCTAATCCCTAATCCCTGGATTGCAGTGATTATGTTTGTATTCCCACGTTCATTCGGGTATCTTTGATAAGGCATTTATTAGTAACGCCGGGGAAGCCCTACTTTCATATATTGGAAGCCTAACGTGATTGCGTACGATAATGTTGGTTTATGGACCCAAAAATTGTATTGGCTTAAATTCAACGTCGATATTTTTGAATTGGATGGTTATTTGCAGGCAATTTAAGCCTCATAAAGGTTCTTATTTATATAATATACCTACAGTTCAAATAATAACTAGTATGTACGGACACAAATGTTTTCTTCATGTTACGAACCAATTTGTACCATCTTCAACCATTCTTTTGCATCATGTACGGATTTTAAGCATTTATAAATTCACCTGAATATTATTCACGCTGAAATCAGCGAGGCTCTACTACTACCTAAGAGAAAATCACAATAACATTGCCGGATCCGGCAATCAAGCTCGATAATCATAGTATACTTGTACAATGGATCTCAGCTACTTTAAATTCATCGGCCGCATTGGGCCTTATTATTAGTGACTTACACTTGACGTTTGTAAGCTTTGTAAACTTTTATTTATCTTCACCACGGGTTATATTGGTAATATAATAGCGACTACTGTAGATGAGGCGTCATGTTCGATCAGAAAAAGAGATAGTAAGATTTTCTGTCGAGATATTTTCAGTCTTGTATAGAGTTATTATTAGAAATTATAGTTGGCGAAATGTGGCTATAATAAACACGTCTGTCTCCCCTCTTGAGGATAGAGGTGTGATACTATATTTTTTATATATTTTTTAAAGACCTTTCCCTCTCTTGTCCTATACCTGTTTCGCAAGGGACTTTACAAACATTTAAACTAAGAACACCTAAACTCAGATCAAATATTTGTGGAACACATAAATGTTTGTTCCATGTAGATATTGAACCTACAACACTGTAGTGGCGAGGCGACCACCTAATCCACAACGCCATCTGTGCGAACAGCATTTATAAAATTTGAATACATCTATCAGCCAATTTTAATGGCAGATCACATCATATAACCCACTCAAAATAAAAGGAAAACACTAATTCATAATAACAGTCAGATATAATCCTAAAAGATTAAGAAGGCTTTGTTTTCTGCCAGACAACAAGGTGAGCGTGACCTTATAAATTAGCAAGGTAGTCGGCAATAGCCATTAAGTTAATAAGGCATAATTAAATGGGCAGAGGCGTGTTTGTGTTAACAATGCTGGCACGATATCGTGAGGCACAACTTGTGCTTATGTTCTGATATTGGCGGCGAGGTATGGAACTACGGCAATCGCTTTGAATATTGTTATTGATGTTCATTTTGGTTATAAAAGATTCAGTTTAAGATGATTGCAAGTTGCGATCGCATTATTGTGGTATTTCTTTTATTGATTATTGAATACAACGTAGATATTAATAAGAGTGACAATAATATTTATATTTGCAGATTGAGGCACTTGCATCAGTTGCTTGATTATTTGTGTAAATGACCGATGCGAGCGACGCATGTAGTCCGCGTTAGTTATCTGCGAGCGTGATCCGCGCCGTCTTCATGCATTGTGTAAGCACTATTATTAAAATCAGTGCCATGTATGTTACGCTTCACCTCTAAAGCCATCTATCATATGATAAATCTATCATAAGATTTTATAACTATTAATGTGCCGTGACCAGTGTAATCGCCATCAGGCGAAGTGATTATCTATGTAAAAATCAAAAATGGATAATTCTACAATGTTCCATTTTGGATTTACTACACTAGATCTGTGTCCTACGAAGTACAGCAATCCAACACGACCAAAAAGTGATCCACTCTCTCTAGTCGTGTCAGCTTGCCATTCTGTCGGAATAGAAGTATTTGCGTAAACCTTGTGTGCTACAATTTAGATTAGCTGGCAAGGCCGAAGTTCAAAATGAGCATATGATCGTTGTAGTAGGAAAGAAGGCTTGTTAACTTAAAATGACGCTGGAAAAAGGAGATCGCGATGAACTATATACTTTAGGAATCGTCTTTAATTTCACGTTCCTATTAAAACAAGTCAATGTTGGTTATAAATTCTGGGCGAAATATAGACAAGCAGTCAACGAAAAGGTAAAAAAAAATAAAGAACTGACACCGCAGCAATAAGCTTATTAGAAGATGTAATCTGTTCACAATTAATTTTCTTCAATACAAAGTGTAGAAAATACGTACAAGGAAGTGCAAAGGAGAAAATTTTAACCAACAGCTCGCACAGTGAAGGCAGGTATCAGGAAATGCGGCCGTTATTTCACCAGCTATCTGCTCAGTGCATCTCTTTTGTTAAATACGTTTGAGTACTAGAATATATAAGGAATACTGGGCGGTCGACGTTGGCTACGCGTTGTTAGTACAAAACGAGTTGCTGACAAATTGTAAACTATATGTTTCGTAGACTTCATGGACGTATCAGCGTAGTTTGATATTACAATAGATATTTGCTTATTCTTTTGCATAACATATCTCTAACTATTGAAATTAATAAACTACTATATATGGATTTTATCGCGTTGTTTATTTATCACTGTATTACAAAATTTTTAAAATATTACACTACTACTACTATTGATTTTATTTTACTAATTTATAAGCTAATAAAATTATTTAAACTATTAAATCTATTTATTTTTGGTTTACACTTTCCCTGACGTTTCGGTTGCTTTTCAGCAGCCATGGTCACGGAGAGACTAAGATGGTAGTTGTCTCAATGTTCCAGTGTAGTTATTTCAAAGTACCCGAACATAATTTAATCATTGCTGTTTCTATTTACGCAGAATGAGATTGGTCGCAAAAGTCTTAACATGCTTCTTGAAGCACGGTGGTGTGAGACGATGCCGTGCTTCAAGAAACACGTAAAATACCACTAACTTTCGAACTCCGAGCTGCTATGATTTAGAAATTCTTGGCAGAATATCCTATACATTTTTTTGGAGATTTAAACCCAAGACACTACCGCTAAGTCACCAAACCAGTATATTCACGACAGGAATTATTGGTTTTATCTGTTCTGCTCTCCGAAGTACGACGTTTTTGCAAATGTTAGTTAACATGCAAATATAATTAATTTGCACCTTTGCCATTGTGGCTATGTCTATACGTATTATAGAATAATTGCCGTGTAATGCAAATTTCATGCATTAAACATTTTGATAGCATCTATCATTAACATCGGTGCTTGTTCATCTATTGCTATATCGCTATTATCTACTTAGTTATAATAATGATAAATTTATTTGCATAAAATGCGGTGGATACAAAAGATGACAAAAAGCAAAGTGCACAAAACTGATATCGCCATATTACAATAGTATGCAAATGTTTAACAAGTACAATTTATAGAATGCAAGGTTTCATTCAATTTACACAATTTTAAAGATTTATTACATTTATACAAAATTTATATTGAAAACGGTAAGACGTGAGACAGTTTTACCGTTTTTTTAGAAATTCGTTGTCAGTATAAAATCTCTTCTATCAGCCATTTTTTGTGCAAGGCAAGGTTCTCAGGTATCGCGTTAAAAATAAGTGGTGCCATGTACACAGATCTTACTCTAAACATTTCTAATTAATTGTTATTGTAGGTATAATATTGTCATACGTTTACGCGAATTTTATAAATTGAAATTAAACTAAGTTATACAGATTTATTATTATTGTAGTCAAATATACTCGAAACCATATAAAAATCCTTATGTTACTCTCAGTATAGCCATCTGAAGTGCTTCGATTTGATCTTTAAACTACACGAAGGTATCCTACGATCAAGATGCAATAACATCTCAGGAAACATATCAAATCAATTGATGCAGCAATAAAAATCAATGTTTCTCTACTTGAGGTTGAATTATGAACATCGTAGAAATGTAGACTGCAATAAGAATGTAATATCTCACGAACAAGCGCATGAAATATTTCGCTGAAGAATTTTATAACTGTGAGTAAGTCGTCGTGTCAATATGAATCTTGTATTTCTTGGAATATTGATGCACATTTATATGAATTTTCATTTGAAAGTATAGCTGGAAAATCGTACGAGCGACTCATGCTTGTATCAACGCGAATCTTTACTGGCGTTTTGTGATTTTCCATTCATATAAGCATGAAAATAACTAGCTTTTATCCGTGACTCCGTCCGTACTGACTTCAGTTTTTAAGTGACTTTTATCCTTTCAAAAAATATAAGTAGGTAATTATAATTGCATACTTTAATGCCGAAATTTAAGTCTCTAGTAATAATCTGTAACATAATGTTCCTATCGTAGAACATTACTTTCCCTTCGGTACTCATAAAGCTGAAATTTGCAGAGGAGATCACTTGATAAAAGTGAAAAATTCAGCTCTCGTGGTTCATAGGCTTGAAGAGTGTGCCAGGACCTTTTCTTTATCAATTACAATAAATATTTCAGTAGCACAGCGGTAGTAAATGCTACTATTGTGCATGTAGTTGCGGGTTAGTTTGGATCAATTAAACATTATTGGGTGTTTCTATCACGAAATTTCTAAATAGATCTCAGAGTTGGGAAGTCAGAGGCGTTGCTAGCCCCCGTGCTTTAGAAAGCACGTATATAATGGTCCTACTACTACTTTGCCTCCAGTTACGTCGCATTGCCATTCCAATGGATTATAATTATTAGTGTTTGCACACACTTGTGAATTATAATTACTCCTGAGTAGATCCACCTAGAGCAAAATACGGTCTGGAGGAATATATCATATGTATACCTACAAAAATTCACAATCACTGATTTAGACTTAAGGATATAATAATACAAAATATTTCCTTTTACTTTATCTCAAGTTTACTATATATAGACGGATAACTGAATACGGCTTTCGTTTTAAGACTGTCTTATCAGAACATGTTATATTTTATTGCAACAAGAATAACATTTTGCCATCATACGTTTTTATTCGGACATCGCTTCCTATAATAAACTTTACATAGCAAATACGGCATTCTTTATTCGTACTCAAAGTAGTCTTATCTAAACTACAATATTACATTTCCATACAACAAAAAAAAAAAACACAAATCTCACTGATTACTATCTTTATCGACATCGGTTTACCCTGTGAGTTTATTCTACGAAAACCCTTAGAAATGGAAGTTCCCAACATTACACGGGGGATGCTATGTAAATAGAAGGTTGTATGAATATAAATGCCGTTTAAGTAGGCATACGCGGTAGGCTTATGTTGTTACCTTAGGTTATTGGTGCGCTTTGGTACGTGGGGTGTGTGCGAAAAAGTATTCCGTGATAGTATTAATGTGGCCCAAAAGTGTATTGGGACAGTGCATTATGAAACGAAGTATTTTGATTTTTGCTTGTTTTCTTTTCCTTATGTATTGGGCTGTATTTAAACTAGTACAAGGGTTACATAGTTAGTACAGACTTGTAATCAACGGTTAATAATATGTAGCTATAATATACCAGAGATGTTTTAAGTTCGACGTAATATGAAGACGAGTCGTCTCTCGGTACTCTTTTAGACTGTATGCTGCTATTGTAAATTTAGTTAAATATAACACATGGCTGATGTTACATCAACGCTCGATAAAGCCTGCTGGGTTCATCGAGCGTCATACACAGCAGTGTATGAATACGTTCAACAAAGCACCAACCATCACCGAAGATTTGACAAACCACATATACCCGCACGCGCAAAAAACGCAACAGCGATTACTACTAAAAATACTTCGGGGTATATATCAAGGATACCAGAATTGGGAACAGGGTCCAAGCTACCGATTGGTCTCTAGAGACAGAAACCTTCTCATAATAAGTACTATGGCAGCCAGAAATGCCCTCTCCATACCAAAATGTCAATAACAATTATTTATTATATGTAAGAACTAGCTGCTTTGCTTGGTCGGGAATAGTACTATTTTTCCGTATGAAAGGTACTTTATATCCTTTTCTGTACCACTGACCATGTATATGCGAAATTCATGATGATCCGTCGAGTAGTTAAGGCGTGAAAGCGTAAAAAGCTAACAAATTTACATTCGCATTTATGATATTCGATAGGATGCTGTTTCATGATTGTTAACACTATCTATCCTACAGATATACCTTCTACCTCTGAAACATTAGGACGATGACTTCTACAAAGCGTTTCTAAGAGTAAAAGATAAAAACTCAACAAGTCAAACGAATTGATGTAGATAAAATTTTACGTACAGCAACAATACATCACAAATTGCCAGAGATTTTGAACTATTCCGTTCATTTATTCACAATTATAATGGCCATTAGCACACACGTTGGTTTATATAGACTGTTATAATGACCATAACGTACAGGGGTTCTTTATTAGAAAATATTACTGGATGTAAATGGAGGCTTTGCCGCAATAATTATGCAGTAGTGCGTGTGCACTCGGTCAGGTGGCGCGTGAGTATAGTGTATTGTTTCTATAGCGTTTCGACAATCATTGTAGAATTTATGATTACATACATGTATGCATGTAAGTATATTTTAATCGTAACTAATATTATAAATGCGAAAGTGATTTTTTTGTTACGCGTTTACATCTTACCTTCTCGACCGATCACCATGAAATTTGGTACACGTTGTCAGGGATACAGAAAATGACATCGAGTATCTTACCATAGGTTCCATCCAAATAAAGGGGCGAAGGGAGCGGGCAAAATATAGGTGGTAATTCTATAAATAATAGGATATTGTTTCACACTGATATGACACACAGAATTTTTTGCCAACTTTTTTGGCAATCAAATTCGCTACACTTGACATACTGGCTGCATAAACCATGGCGCCATCCATGCACAATAGCCTCACCTTTCATATGTGGGATTTAAACAAAAGATGGCACCGTCGCCTTATTTTTTTTAAGAATAGTATCGCAAGCCTTATGCGAGACTATTCTTTATAAAAAGAAGTCCCTTTACGCGAGACTATTCTTTAAAAAAAGAGGTCACTCACGATGCTATCTTTTGTTTAAACAGTATAAGTGTACTTTAAGACCGGTGATTCTATGTCGACTTCGACATGCACTTAACGATCACAAAGTACACTTAGACTTATTACACTTAGAACAATTATTTGTGGAGAGCTAAAATATTTGTGTGGGATCTGAACCCACAACGACGAGGGCTTACTCTGCTCATTGTATGATGTTCATGTCGCAGATTCAAACGTATTAGTATCCTCTTGTTCACTGCCAACGACCGCCATGTTGTTTTTATATCAGTCAGTATGCATAACCGACGTAGTCACTAGCTCGAGAGCAAGAGAATGACAACGTACTTCTGACAGATAATTATGACGTTAACATGTCAATGCTGTCTGAAATAAAACTGCATGCGCGGTGTTGCCATTCGTACAAATTCAATTATTACTAAGATCAATATCATCGCGCGTTTGTACGCATTATAATCTCTAGCAAACGTACGATGTATATGCGTAAGTCTATAAATACTTGTTTTAATCTAAAATACTAGGTTTTCCCACGGCTTCGCTTGCGTAAATTTAGGTTAGGCTAGGTTACGCCACCCGATCAGCACCAGGTCTAAGAGGCGGCGTGCGTGTTCCCACGCGCGCCTCTGTGTCGTGTCTTTATATCCCTCCAGGACGGTGGACGAAGATTTTTTGTTTACTGGCCTGACGTCGTGATTGCATGTGAAAGCGATTCGCGCGGCCTCGCCATTTATGGTTATGTCAAGGAACACCGTGGTACGGTGTTCGGTGAAATGGTTTGGTCGGTATTACCGGGGTATCTTTTCTTCGGTGAGCCCGACATAACCTCTCCGAGAGCTATGTGTCAAAGCATTCCACGAAGTGAAAAAAAATAAAATAAAAGGTTAATAATAGTACTTTTTTTGGGTGAAAGGTACGCTATGCGAAATTGTATGATTATCGGTTGAGTAGTTAAGGTGTGAAACCGTAACAAATAAACAAACAAACCCACATTTCCATTTATAATCTTAGTTAGTATTAGGCAGTTAGGAATAGTTACCATAACATTCTAACTGATAACCTTAATACTGTATATATTTTAAAATAAATCACCTCCATCAAGCCACGCTATCAAACTCCTACTTTTATTAAAAAATATGACTTACAAGATGCAGGTACTCGTATATATAGGCACGCACGACAAGGGGCTTGAGAACAGTGAATATGCATATTGTCTGCGGCGAGGAGTCGCGAGAGCACTTCACTCCACTACAATAGGCCGACGTAATTTTGTGTTTTTATAGCCTTATTGTGTATACCATCCGTCTACTACCTAGACAATAACGGAGACAATATTGCACAAGTTTTAATTTTAGATAAGGCTTAATATTCAGCGTGTAGTAAAGTGTAGTCATAATTCATGGGGTAGTTGGAAACTGTACGCTGTTTTAGTTGTACGTTACCCGTACAACTTAAAAAAGTTATAAAGCGAAAAGTATTGTAATTAAAAAAAGAACATTGTTTATTTGTGACACACACAAATACATAATAACAAGTATAAAAAAAGAAGAAGGTATACAACAATAAAAATAAACTTAAGCACGAATCTTTAAAATTACCGAGGGTCAGTTAGTTTTTAATAGAGAAAACTGAATATCTGATAGTTGATTCGGCAACTTTCTCATCTGGTTGATTTTAATTAACTGCAGGCAATAATAAAAAGCTTACGACTGAAGCCGGCATAATACTGAGTAAAATATTAAGAGCTTATTAATATTGCCATACAAACATCATTTTTTGAGTTTAAAATTGTATATCTTCATGGAGAAAACTCCAAAAAAAGATAGGTTACACATCTCAACATGGTTTTATCGATAGTTACTGCTACACGCTATATAATTTTGTTAGACTTTAGATCACCTATTATTTTTCTTTTATATAATTTTTATGTCAACTGTCTGATAACTTACCACAGTTGTAGTTAAAAAAATATTTTTAGTTTATAATTGATTTGTTGCCTGCTTCTTGAGCATAATAGAAATAGTTAACATTGTGAGTGTTGCCGAAATACATCAATGACCAATAGAAACGCGTTACTTATGCACACTCAGTTCAGACAATACTCAAGTAGATCGAAATCGGATGTTCACTCGACAGTAAAGGTTTCATTTGTTGTTGCTAATTTTATTGGAAAATAAAAGTTATCATTATTTCAAAGAATAATATAGGTAGCAATATTATTTAAAAGTATTATTTCCTTTCAAAACAAATGTACTAATTAAAACTTTCGTTAAGAAGCAATATTTATATCATCTCTTGTTTACGACATGGATTACATGCACAATATGAGGCACATGCTAGAGTTGCATTGCGCAAAAGATTTACTGCCTACTCATATAGGAAGTAAGTGTGAGTTTATAGCATACGTTCACTACGTTTACATATACAGTGTGATTGTATGTACTGATTAGTAAAGATCATAGAAGAATCCATGCCTTATCTGGTATCCCGGTTGGAAAAGTAATTCCTTTTCTATTGGCCAAGAACGCGTCATCTATATCTCTAAAATAACAAGCATCATTAATTGACTGCGATAACAACTAACCTACGGGTAAATTACAACGATATGGATGTAAAATCCCGGAATTCAACCTCTTCGTCTTAAATGTGATGATAATAAATGTTCCCTATATCTCGGAGGTCTCTTGATCCACAGGGCCCATATTCAAACTCCACCGAGGTATAACCCCAAGGTATCTGCACACCAAGTTACAAATCAATCGGTCTAGTGGTTCCGGAGTTACTCCTGTCACTAACAAACTGTGACTAACAGACCCACATAGTGTTTTCATTAACCTCTTCGAAGAAGACTCAGAGGTTGATAAAAGAAAAATATTTCTGCTGCTAGATGCTTACGATACTTATGTAGTACTAGACTGAGATCCTAAAGCCGACATATCTACGACGATTTAGCATAGCTAAATCTTCATAGTACATATATAATATGTATGTAAGAAACGTAAATGGTACATTTTAGGACTACTTAAAGCCTATTTATTTGTGGTAAGAAATACGAATCAGCTAACAATAGATCAACCAGTACCAATAATAAACAAAATTAATGAAAATTGTAGTTATTTTCAACCAAGTACGCCATTGTTTTTTTTTTAAAGAATGTTGATTGTCTTCATATTATACAGTCCCTGTAAAACATTTAGCCTTGCTCAAATAACGTAGATGTTTAACGTCGATGCTTGTAAGCTTTGAGATCTTGTATTATGACATTGAGTTATTCAGAAAAAAGTTTCGTTTGCATGGCCTCCTTAATTGTATTTACAACTCATTTCCCAATACAATTAACCTACTAACTTACCAAAAACTTTGTATTGTATAGCGAACTTGGTTGTTACAGAAATTTTATTATTTGGTTATGGAGTTCTTATATAAAAAATTATGCATGTTTTATAAATGGCCTCGATGGCGCAGTGGTCAGTGTAACCGACTGCCACGCCTGAGGTCGCGGGTTCGATTCCCGCACAAATTAAACATCTGTGTGCATGAACATGGATGTTTTTACTGGTCTGGGTGTATGTATAATATGTAAGTATTTACAAAAAAAAGGTATATATGTATGTTAATCCATTGTACATCGTACAAGCTCTGCTTAGTTTGGGCTAGATGGTGTTTTGTGTATGTGATAGAATATTATTATTATTATATTATTATAATTTGAAATGTTCATTGTATATTATGGCCAATACATTCTATGTTATGGCCAAATATGTGAAACAAAATAATTGTAATACCTTTTTACCATACCATATTTGACACAATCTATAATAATATTATAAAGCTGAAGAGTTTGTTTGTTTGTTTGCTTGAACGCGCTAATCTCAAGAACTACTGGTTCGAATTGAAAAATTCCTTCAGTGTTGGATAGCTAATTTATCGAGGAAGGCTATAAGCTATATAACATCACGCTACGCATCAATAGGAGCGGTGCAGCAATTAAAAATGTTGCAAAAACGGGTAAAATTCTCTTATATAAAGCAGACGAAGTTACGCGGGTCAGCTAGTATATTATATAAGTAGCTTTTGCCCGCCGCTTTGCCTGCGTACAAGTAGGTTAGATTATGTTAGTAACAGAAACGTTTTTAAAAATAATATAGCTTTCTAAAGGTAAAATATTTTTTTAAATCGATTGAATAGTTTTTGAGTTAGCTTACAAACAAAAAAAAACAAAATATAAAATTTTTCCTCTTTATAATATATATGTATATATTTTTACACATAAACTTTAACGTCACTGTGCAAGAAAACTATGGCAGATAGCAAGCGAGTATATCAAAACTCAGATGTTTAACTACGTATGATGTACTTTTAAACGAGCGCCATTTTGAAATTATACACAGTTCCTTGCTCAACGGGACGTTATCTAAAATTAAAAACAAACTTCGCATCGTGCGAGCCCATTATTGTGTAGATACAGCCAATGGAACTCCCACATTTAGTATGAATATATCTGCTATAATAAAGCAATAAACATTTGAACCTTTGTACTGTTTTGTTCTTTCTTTATAGACCAGGACGATAGTGAGGATCATGTTAACAACCACAAAAACAGAATTAAATAATAAAATAATTAATTACGAATGATGTGCATGAAGGTTTTATATCCGGGTCCGATAAAGAGCTTTTTCAAGAAAAAGTTAATAGCAGCGCGGATTTTGGAAGTGTGGCCGGTAGGCTGAAATGACCCATGCTTTCCTTGCCACTAGATAGTATATTTTCAAAGCGTATCTGGAGAAATGTGGATGTAATACACTCCTACCTACTCTCTCGGAGATATATATATATATATATATATATATATATATATATATATATATATATATAGTATATAGATGT
Source organism: Catocala nupta (assembly GCA_963675205.1). Classification (NCBI taxonomy): domain Eukaryota; kingdom Metazoa; phylum Arthropoda; class Insecta; order Lepidoptera; family Erebidae; genus Catocala; species Catocala nupta. The sequence continues at coordinate 21,689,496 of OY776081.1, forward strand.
ATTATCGGCATGCGGTGGTAGCCGCATCTTAATTAAAGCTTTTAAAGATATCTAGCTGTTCAGACATTTATTTATTATTTTATATATTCTATCACATACACACAACACCATCAAACCCAAACTAAGCAGATCTTGTACTATGGGTACTAGACAATGGATAAACATACATATATACTTTTTTTTTTAAATTCATACATATTATATGTAGAAACACCCAGACCAAGACAAACATCCATGTTCATGCACACAAATGTTTGACTTGTGCAGGAATCGAACCCACGATCTCAGGCGTGGCAGTCAGTTACACTAACCACTACGCCATCGACGCCGTTTGTTATTCAATCATACTTTAACTGCAAAACGGATTTGGATACAACTTGGTACAAAGTTAGATCATATCTTGGATTAACACATAAAATACTTTTATATCTCAGTATACGTTCCAGTAAAAATCACGCTGGCAGCAGACAGAATTTAATTTATTATAATTAGTAATGATCTGACTAGAACAAAGAATAAAAAAAATACAAGTAGTGTTGTGACGAGTCAAGAAGCCCCGTGAACTTATGAAAACTATTAAGAAAAGGAAAGTGGCATATTTGGGTCAAATACCCAGGAATGAGCATTACAAACTACTCCAAGCAGTAATCATGAGTAAAGTGGAGGGAAAAGAGCGGTCGGAAGGCCCAAAATGTCATAACTCTCGAACATCAAAGATTGGACAAGCATCGCAACGGTACGGTAAGATCTATCCGGTTTAGCGAGAGATAGGGAGAAATTTGTAGAGCTGACTGCTTACCTCCAGTACTGGAGAGGAATTAGAAGAAGAAGAAGACTAGTACATCGTAACTACAACAGCGACTTAATAATTAAAAAGCTCATCTCTCCAATGAAACATGCATTTCGTCTGCCATTTCTTCAGCGTTTCGTCCAAAGAAACGCTAACATCGTAACTCTATAAAAATGTAAAGATTTGTCAAAAAGGGATCCCTTCAATCGTCTGTACTCGTAGAGGTACCATTAGCGAAACGAGATGTCGTCTAACTTCCCTGGACGGACCGGCTCAAAATAACTGAAGGAAAATACACACAATGTTCAAGCTTGCACGAATTTCTCTGCTAGACGTCGGGCAGTTGATTTAAAGTATTTATATTTCCTTTAAAATGAACCTTTATAGACACAAACTGGTAGGTGAGTTATTTATGAACGTCAAAGTTAAGTGTACATTTGCCAAAGTTACTGAAGTTACTTTTATGTCAGTTGCTAGGTTCAGACAAAGGGTAGTGCTTTTTAATAAATTTAGTGTGATTAAGTATTGAACATTGGTACGTTTTGTGTTATCATGAGCAATGTACGATTTATTTAGGTACCCTAATTTATAGCCCTGGCCTAGTGGTAATTAATGCGATTGGCGTGCGTGGGGTATCAGGTTCGATTTCGGATCAAGCACCGTGCTATTAGGTATTTCTTTCATAAAATTGTTTTCCCCACAAAGAAGTGCGATTGGTCTTCAAACCATATTTTAGTGATTCCGCGTAAACTACTTTGCACAATATAATTCTCCTGTGTCCCCTGTTTTTGGATCAAAGTAAAGCCTGTCTCTGTTAGATTTCCAAATTCCAGCTAAGCGATAGCTAAATTTAACAATAACCTGAAAGCTTTTTAATATGCTCCAGACAATATCCAGACAATATTTCAAGTTCCAATTTAATTAAGCAATAAATTTTAATATTGCCAACATAAAATACGCTCCTCGATAAAAATATTAAACATATTATTTTCTACACGAACATGAAACAATGGAGACTACCAGTTTTAATTAAACACACAAGAGAAGCACGAATACGTATAGGAAAAAGGATTGCGAGAGGCTATTAGAATCTTTAATAAAAACCCAGTGACAAGTCCTAGTTAAAGAAAAAGTGGGCAAGTGCGATTCGGGTTCGCGCTTGAGGGTTCCGTTATAGAATGGTGCGAGATCAATTCACACCTAGCCGTTTTTATTTGTTGTTTTGCTTTAGTGTTTATACGATATGCGCTGTAAATTTAAAATTTGTATGTACCACCGCTTTTAGATAGTAAAAAGACAATACGCTTTGAATTAACATGATTGAAGACACGTGTGTCTGTGTCTTCCTACTCTTTAAATATATTCCTTAATTGTATTTAATTAAAAATTACAACTGCTGCATAAGGTAACAAGCCCTGTGATGAAGGGACTCAAAAAACACACAATTAATGGTCACAAAGTATACCCAGACTCAGGACAATTATTTGTAAATCACACAAATATTTATCAATGTACTCGTAGAATTTAAGACGCGGCGTCAACGGCGAAATACATTGCAGTAAATTTTTTAATTGTTTGTTAGGATATCCTCTATTAAATATGTACATTGTAAAAACATAATCAGATATCTATGACGCACGGTTTAAATGATAGAGCCTACAGGTATGATATACAGGCAGACAAGCTTACCAATATGGTTTTATTGACACTTCACTACGGAACCCAAAAAAATAGCAAAGAAAAGTCGTGTATCGAACACGTAATAGAAGCTCGCGATAATGGGATTAGTACAATATTAGTTAAGGAAACAATGTTAGGAAAGCAATTTCGGGTTCGCATATTGGCTATTATCCAGTACTTACTTATGTTATGTCGCTTCATTATTTTTGGACGAGTGGATCAACGTGGTAGAAGGAGGAAGGTAATAGAGTCGCTAAGAAAATGGGTATAAACTATGAATTTTATACGATGTACATATGTATGTATTTTGATGGAGATGTTGTGGTAAAAAGGTGACGTGAATTAAGTTT